>CANTUQ010000013.1:1428750-2857500 GCA_947683425.1 Excoecaria cochinchinensis
AAAGGGACGCATTTCCCGCTAAGAAAAGCTAGTGTGAAAATGCATAAGGGACACACTACCTTTAAAACAATGACTTTTGACGCCTCGAGCGATAAGGTAGCATTACTCCGAATGACTTTCCTTTAGATAGAGCTTGATTCAATGTTAAGGGGGCAAAATGCTCGTTGACCGTGGGGGAAAGATGCACACGAGTAAGTTCTCTTTGAAAAGATTATGGGACAGAGTCCGTAAAGCCAACACAATGCTTTTCTAGATCCTTGGGAGCATCAGATGATGTGGGCAGCCGAGCAGTACCCTCAACGAATCCCTTAACCACCTGGGATATGGTCTATTCATTTTTGCATATCACATGCATGTCAAGTGCATTTAGTCTTTTACACGCATAGATATGCACACATAATTCTTGTATATTAATCCTTTGCTCGTGTTTTATGTATATAGCCTTATGCATGTTATTCCCACACATAGTTCCATACGCACACACAATCTTTTGTATATGTTGCTGTGCACATGACTCAGAAGGATAGGTCTGAATAGACCTCATGAGCAAGGATGATCCAAAGGACGGATTCAGCTCCGCATGGTCGACCACTATATCCGGCATAAAATCAGGTGCATATGTGAGGGGGTGGAATGCCCAAAAAGACAAGCCTATCCGGAAACACCATGCTCAGGTCAGTCCAAAATCACACAAATCTATAGAAAATAAGATCCTTTGAGAAGCCGAACTATCCGCACATAGTCGGAGGCAAATTAGATGCAAAAGTGAGCCAAGTATAGTTTTGATTCTACATCGATGCTCATCCATATCGAACAATCGGATGAAGACAAAGTCCTCACGAGAATGGAATCTCAATGACCCGCTCCTAGAAAGACATTTTAGGGAGCAAGATGACTCATGCGCACCATGCCAGGAGCAGCAACGTAAGTTTCAGTACCATGAGATGTATGCTTGTACAATAATCAAGATGAAGTCCTCACGAGGGAAGAATTTCAAGGATCTGCTCCCAAGAGGGAAAAGAATAAGCCTCTCCATGCACACCATACCGGGAGCGAACAGGTAAGTTTCTCTGTCATAAGATGTACACTCACACACCTCACACAAAACATACAAAATTCGGATTCAAATGTATGTATATTGCACACACATGATTCCATACACGCGCACAATGTTTGTATATATACATGGCTCAGATGAGGGGTCCGAATAGACCTGATGCTAAAAAATGATCAAAGAGTTGAGTTCAGCTTAACATTGTCAAACTCATGCACGCCATGCCGAGGGCAGCCAGGTAAGTCTCTCTATCACAGGACATACGCTCACACACATCACACAATAAGTGTACAAAATCCAAATTCAAATGTACGGAATCTCAAGCAAAAATAAATTCTCAAGCAAAAATAAATTCTCGAGCAACAACAACAACAAAGACCAACAAAGCAAAATAGCAGAACAAAAAGAAGAAGATATTTTCAAGGCCTTGAAAATCCAACATACTGTAAAAATTCGAATACATCCAAAGTGTAAAAATTCCAAGAAAGAAAATCCCAAAACAAAAACAAAAACAGAAAAATCACCAAAGACATGGAAAGCTATCCGCCTGCGGGCAAGCAACCAAAACCTCAAATATAATTTTCCTCTGAGGAGGCTCAAACATAATTTCCTCTCTGGAGGCTCGACATCAAAGTCTCCCAGTGAGCATCAAAGTGTCTTTGGAGCATTATCTTTAAGACCTTTTTTTAAGGCATTCTCGGTCTCTTTGGAGCATTATATTTAAGACCTTTTTTTAAGGCATTCTCGGTCTCTTTGGAGCATTATCTTTAAGACCTTTTTTTAAGGCATTCTTAGTCTCTTCGGAGCGTTATCTTTAAGACCTTTTTAAGGAATTCTCAGTCTCTTCGGAGTATTATCTTTGAGTCCTTTTTTAAGGCATTCTCAGTCTCTTCGGAGCATTATCTTTGAGTCCCTTTTAGGCATTCTTAGTCTCTTTGGGGTATTATCTTTAAGACCTTTTTTAAGGCATTCTCAGTCTCTTTGGAGCATTATCTTTAAGACCTTTTTTTAAGGCATTTTCAGTCTGTTTGGAGCACTATCTTTAAGACCTTTTCTTAAGGCTTTCTCATTCTCTTCGGAACGTCAAGTTATTTTCAAAAATATTCAAAATCCCTTCAATCTGAAGTGATCCGAGAGGCCAAGACGAGGACAGCGGGAAAGATCAGCCACCGTGCAGGCCGAGACGAGGCTAGCGGATCACCAGCGGTAGAACAGATCGCAAACAGAGGTTGTAGTCAGAGAGTACTGCATCTCACAGACACCGTGCAGGTCGGGATGAGGCTAGCGGATCACCAGCGATATAACAGATCGCAACAGAGGATGCAGTTAGAAAAAACTTCACCTCACACCACGTAGGCCGTGATGAGGCTAGCAGGACAGACCAGCCGCCATGCAGACCGAGATAGGGTTAGCGGGGGACAGCGATAGAACACATCACAACAGAGGATGCAATCAGACAACACTTCACCTCACACTACACAGGCCGAGATGAGGCTAGAGGGACAGACCAGCCGCCGTGCAGACCGAGATGAGGTTAGCGGGGGACAGCGATAGAACAGATCACAACAGAGGATGCAGCATGACAACACTTCACCTCACACCGCGCAGGCCGAGATGAGGCTAGCGGGACAGACCAGACGCCGTGCAAACCGAGATGAGGTTAGCGGGGGACAGCGATAGAACAGATCGCAATAAAGGATGCAGTTAGACAACACTTCGCCTCATGCCATGCAAGCCGACCGAAGGCGAGAGGGACAATGCGATAGAAAAGATTGCAAACGAGCCACAGTTTGATAGTGCTACAGCTCAACGGCAACAAGTCGCAACATTCCACAAAGCAAAAAGGTAAGGACTGCTTCAGGTACGCATCTCTTTCCTTCTTCCTTGAATTTTGGCTCATGTAGGCACTAGTGCACTAGTTTCCCCAAAATTGGGGGCAACTGTAGACACCGGGTCCTGAGACAGCCCAGATCAGAGTTACCCAATGATTATAAGATGCCTTGTCACGGGCAAAACGGTTAAAAGTGATGATTTTCTTGAAAATTTGCATTTTAGAATGAAAAATTAAAAAATATTTTAAAAATTAATTTTTTAAAATGGGGGCTTAAAAATGTAGTATTTTTAGTTAATCTTTAAAAATAAAAAAAATTTCGAGCGTCGACCGCGGCAGCGGGCTGCGAGGCACTGCGGAGCGCAATCGCACGGCGCTCCGCCGCGACGCGCAATCGTCCATGCGACGCCGCGCGCAGCGTCGCGTGCACACTTGGCAAGCGTTCTCGCCCAGCGTTCACTACGGATACCCGTTGGGCGCTCCGACGGGCGTCCATAGGCCCTGTTCCGCCGCAAAATGGGCATTTTGCCCCAAAATTGATTTTTTCCGATTTTTTTCCACAAAATTCGATTTTTTATGACTTTTTAAAGGGATTTTCAAGTTTTTTTCAATTTTTAAAATTATTAATATCTGATTTTATTAAATTTTATCCCTTTAATTAACATTTTTTTCCTATTTTTTTCATATAAAAAGAATAAGATGAAAACCTAAAAAGGGGGAATTTTTCTTAGGCTTTTTTTGATCATTTTCTCTTCTTCTTCCTTTCAAACTCTCTCTAAAATTCCATATTTTCCCCACCAAAAAAAAAAATAAAAAGATAAAAGTTCATCTTTCATTTTTTCCAACATAATTTCTTCTAAACATATATTTGGAAGGAGTTTTGTTATTTGATTCAATTTTTGAGACAAATACAACAATTATTTGCTCTCAAAATTCTTATTTTTTTTATTTGTGTTCAATTAAACGTTTTTCATTGATTTTATTTTGAATTTCTTTTTGATGGAAAATTAATTTTGATACAAACAAAATAAGTGTTTGTTATCAAAATCTAATTTTTTCATTTTATTTTTCAAAAATATTTTATTTTGAGATGAACAAAATCATTGTTTGTTTTTCAAATCATTTTTTTTAATCAAGAAAAACCATTCTTTAGGCAAAGAAATTAATTATTTGTTCTTAAAGAATTGTTGATTTTCTTTCTTCATTTTTTAAGCCTATTTTTCTTGGAATAAAAATGCAACATTTTTATTATTCAATTCTAAATTTTTGCAAGTCGCAAACAAGTAAATCAATCATCCTTTTTACCTTTATCGAATCCGAAACTCTGAGGGTTAACATTCCAGCCTTGTTCTTCTTATTCTTTTTGTTCATATTTAATTTATTATTTTCAGTTGTTTATTTATATCCTTATTTACATTTATTTTATTTATTTTGTTTATATATGATTTTATTCTTATTCATGTATATTTTATTGTTTTCAATAATTTATTTATTGTTCTCATTTACTTATTCTATTGTTGTTATATTTGTTTTGTTGTGTATATATATTATTACATTTTTTATTCATGTGAATATTGATTTCTTTTATTTTTAACATGTAATTAATTTATTTCACTTTAATTCATCATTATTTTTAACATGTAATTAATTTATTTCATTTCAATTCATCATTATTTTTAACATGTAATTAATTTATTTCACTTTAATTCATCATTATTTTTAACATGTAATTGATTTATTTCACTTTAATTCATCATTATTTTTAACATGCAATTAATAAATTCGTTTTAAATGATATATTTACCATGTAAATGATTTATATCATTTGTGAACATATTTAATTAATCATGTCATTCATTTAATTATTTTCATCGTTCTCTTATTCATTTTTATCATTCTTTTTATCGTTGTTACATGTTTTATTTATTGTTATTTATTTATTTTCATAGTAATTATTATCATGTGCATATTTTCATATATTAATTCATTAACACGTTTTATATTATTTCAATCATATCTTTTAATTCATTTGTCATTTATAAGGCATTTTTCCCATTTGTTTTAGTTTATTAATATTTCAATTCATTTAATCCAGTTTTGATGCTATCTCTCTTTATTTTATCTCATTTTATCTTTAATTTATTTAATTGATTTAATTACTAACATTATTTCATTTGTATTTTATTTTTTTTGGCAAAACTTATTTTCTTTACTTGGGCATTTTTTGCGAGCACACGAGGAGATCCAGAAGGCTCGTTTGGGTTAGATATTTAATTGCTTTATTTGTAATGTTTCATTTATTTGGCTTTTTCATTTATTTTGCCATGTAATCTTTAATAAAATTTGTTTATTTTAGGCTAGCTAGAAAGAAAATGACAAAACATTTTTATTAATAAATTTAGAATTTTTCCTAAATAAATATGGGACCAATGTCTCAATTTTCTCTATCCAAAATAAAATCATCACATCAAAATGGTTTTATAATAAATATGCATGCGAGGACCAATGTGCTCATCATTAATGAATATCCTGATTTATGCATAATTTGTATTTTATTTATAATGGGGGTTGTATTCCGCCCCTAGTTTTGTTGTAATATTTTTACATATACTTTATTTTATTTATGCTTTTATTTATCGCTTCCACTACGTGATTGACATGCGCTTTAATTAATTGCATTAAAATGAATGAGAAATGGGATGAAATGATAAATTCAAAACTCGATTATAAAATTATCCAAGATTCGAATAAATGGGAAGTCCCGAACTCACTCTAGTCTTGGGCTCAATGAGGTTAGAGGTCCATCTCAGTGTTTCATTGGGATGGAATCTCCAAAATATCTCTTGTGTCCCACCAAAAGACTTAAATTTACAATCCTAGGCTCCACGGGGTAGAGTGTCATTCCGGTGTTATATTGGGATGATATCTCCAAGATCCCTTTGGCTTGCCCAAAATGGATATTATGCGCCGTCTTGGGCTCACTGAGGCTAAACGACCTATCTCAATGTTCTATTGGGTGGTGACTCCAAGAAACCTCCTTGTTGTCCCAAATTAACGCACTTATAAATACCTTATAAGTTTTCATGAACCTCCACCCGATCGCCCTATAAGCGGGCCCTCGGGGTGCCCCGGGGTTCGGCGTGCGTCACAGTGGCGACACCGCTGGGGACATGCTCGAGACTTCACTTTGAAAGTACCTTGGTTAAAATTTATAATTGAATTTTAATTTAAAAATTTCATTCTTTTTCGAAATTGCATTGCATCGCATTAGAGCCCTCTATCAGCCTCGGTGCATTCCCGAAGCACGACCTTACGGTCACTCAATGTAGGGAAGTGTTAAGGATAATCACCAGCGCAAGCCTCGTACCATCATGATATATTAAATGGAGACCCGATCGGTCATTATGCTCATGATGAGCTAGACCCGTTGGCAGGCACCATGCTTGGGTAGACCTAAAGTAACATCACCTTGACCAAAGCTCATGTAATGGAAATAGTTACTTCCCCTAAGTGGTGTGAACCTTAATACTACGCTTGCTATATGGATCATTATGTATTGGACAAACCGAGATAATTTGATTTGGTCACCTAATCAAAGGCTTTCATGCCCCGATAGGCCCATGTCAACTTATTCGGACTGCCTAAATACATGATGGTCAAAACCCATACGCATGCACATTAGCTAAGAGAGGTTATGCTGCCGATTTTCCACCGTGCACCATGCGCATCCAATGGGTTCCCTGCTAACCCATGGGCCAAGCCCACCTAGGACAAAGACTATACAACCTTGTGTGTGGGGGCAATAAGGTTGGAAGGATCTATCTGCTTGCATGTGGTTGTGGATGATGCATTGCATATTCATGTTATTTATGCACAAATAAAATTTTTTATTTCTCCCCTATGTATACATCCTATTCTTTCCATATAATTATTACATGTACATATTATCCTGTGTATAGTTTTTCAAATGTTTCACATGTATCATTGTAATCTCTTTTGGTCATTGTATACCATCTGTTGCACAGCACAACCATGCGTTGCATATTATTCATGCATCATTCTAACTCTTTAATCTTTCAGCCATCAAAGACCACTTTCCTAGATGGTTAGGGGTTCTAACAGTCGCATTATCAGAAGGTCTTGATTGAGCAACAAGAATTAAGTCAAGTGCAATTATTAGGAATTCAGAGAATCTCCAAAAATGGTCGATTCATCGAGGAAGGAAGATGCTACCAGGGCCTTGGTAACTAAAAAAGTGGGTCGAAGGTTTGAAGAATTCGAGAACCGAATGATGGCCATGATGGTTGCAATGGCTTAACCAGCTGCGCCACAGAACCTGGCGCCTCCTCCCATGAGATGAAATGAATAGGAGGAGGCCAGAGAGGATCCACCGGAGGATGTACGTCCACCACCAGTGGAGTTAGGGGCTGCCACATCAGGAGGGCAAAAGAGAGGAGTAGTCCATAGAATGGAAGTGGACTTAGAAGGGGATGAATATGAAGAACCCCTGTCAGTTAAAAGGAAAGTCCCCCAAGACAGAAGATACCATTTGGAGGAAGATGGAAGAGAAGTTCGAGGCAATGTCCCGAATGCTAATGATGCAAAGGGGGATGAACCCCGAAGACAAAGAGCTGGATGGAGAAAATATAATCCCTTTGCACTTCAAGGTGCCTGATGTCCCGAAATTTGATGGCACATCGGATGCCACCGCTCATATTAAGCAATATTCCTTTATGATGAAGGGGACGACACTGACAAGGAGGCAAAAGATTTAATACTTCTGTTTGTGTTTGTTAGGTCCTGCAGTGGACTGGTATAATGGGCTAGAATGAAGAATAAAAGAAGACTGGGATCTGCTGACGGAGGAGTTCCTCCAGCAATATGACTGTAGTTCTAGGATGGAGGTCACTCTGAAAGATCTAGACTTACTACAATAAAAGCCGGATGAGTCATTCCATGAGTACTTGACCCAATGGAGGAACCGAATAATGGAGATGAAAAAGAGGCCGGACACTCCATGCCAGATCAGGCTGTTTATTAGGAATGCCAGCCCATACTTGAAAGATGGGCTAAAGATGAAGGGGCTGAAGGACTGAGAGTCCTTAAAAGATATAGCCATTGAAGCTGAGGCTGAGCATCTGGATAAAATGGCTAAATCTGCAAACCTGGCCTTGGGCAAAAGCACAGGAAACAACAGTGGCAATGGGGGCAACACAAGGCAGCAGAGGTCTCAACTACCGGAACGACTCCTAAACACCTCACCATCTCAGGCAAGCCTGTATCTTGGCACTTCGCTCGTTTCGTCAGGGAAGGGAAGTTGCAACCCTTGCCATCTAGGCCTGCCCTAACTCAAGGAAAGCCTAGGCACAGAACGGACCGGTATTGTGCATATCACCAGTACACAGGGCATAGGATAGACTATTGTCACCCTCTAAGAGATCGCATTGAAGAATTGGCACTTGGCCTGGAGGAAAAAAGGAAGAATTAGTGCTGTTATAATGTTTTTCCTTTTCTAAAGTGTATTCCTGAACTATGCACTTATTTCTCTTTTCTATTTTAATAATATGGGCTTTTCTTATATATTCATTGTCATATCTTATTGCATCAAGCATAAGTGATAATCATGATTAAGGCATTGGTTTAATAAACACTGTTTCATTCAGTTTTAATAAATAGTAATCTTGGTTGCATCCAACTTGACTCCCGAAGTGAGATAAAATTTGAAAAAAAAGGAGAGAAGAAAAACTAGTTCCAATTAGGGGATTGGATGAAAATTCACTAAGAGCACTAGAACTTTCTAATTACTAGTCAAAGCGATCCCTGAATAAGACAGAACCTAGAAAATGATTTAGGCAATCATTTTTTTTTGTATAGCTCTCAAAATGACCATTTCCTACCCTTATTTTGCAATCGCTTGCTAGCTGGTTGAGCCTTTATTTTGGTATGCTAATTGTGTACCGATTTTGTTGTTACACATGTTGAAGCTAGCCTTCGCCTAAAATGATTTTTACCTCCCCTTAGAAAAGTGGCCGCCCTAACAAGAACGGAAATACATCATTGACAATTCTTTGGGTTATCAAAAATCACCCTAGTAAGGATGAGTTTACATTTTGGGAAGTGGGTTTTAATTAGGCGCAAAGACATGAGCTCGCAGAAAAAAAAAAACAAAAAAAATAAAGAGCTTAGGATAATAACCACTTGATGAGTTTTGACAATTACCCTTTTATGCTGATCCTGATGAGTTAGGATATTATCAAGCCTAAATTCAAGAATACCTTTGAATATGCAACTGAGCCGAAAATGGTTCATCCATCAATCGAGTAAATATTGTGGCCATTTTTCTCTAGCGACCTGATCCTTTTTTGGCAGCCATCTACCTAAGCCTAACATTATAACCAAAGTAAGACCTATTGATTCTTAGTTCAGTCTTATCCAATTAGCGGAGATGACCTTTTAATAAGGTTTGGCACAAAAGAAGAGGCATATGGTGTTTCTTGAGCTTCAAGCGAGAAGCCAAGAGTGCATTTATGCATTCGAGTTGAGTCTCGTCACCAACGTTGCATTTAGAATTTGTGTTCAAAGAATAAGAGCCGAGAGAAAATATTCAATCAAGAAAACCCAAAAGGGTTGATTGATAACAGGAGTCGAATGCACCTAAGGTGTTACTTATTGAGATTGAATAAAACTGGTATTTTTGCATCACATGTCTAGTTATGATCATTCTTATTTCTATATGGTGCATATAGATAGAAATGCATGCATAAGCTAGGCATAAATATGCAATTAAATGGTTAAGAGAAACCTGTTGCAGACACGAGTTAAAAAAAAAAAAGAAAAGAAAAGAAAGGCCATTAGAGATGAAAATCGTGACTGGCTCTCTAAGCAAAAGTTAGGCCAAAGGGTAGGGTGAAAACCTGGGAACAGGCAGTCTATCTTTCAAAAAAAAAGAGAGAAAAAATGAAAAAAAACCGCTGGAGTGGGTTGGGTCCATTCAAGGTAAATGTTAGGCACAGGGATGTGAAAATCTCAAAAGTGACGCATTTCCCGCTAAGAAAAGCTTGTGTGAAAATCCACAAGGGACACACTACCTTTAAAACAATGACTTTTGACGCCACGAGCGATAAGGCGGCATTACTCCGAATGACTTTCCTTTAGGCAGAGCTTGATTCAAAGTCAAGGGAGCAAAATGCTCGTTGACCGGGGGGGAAAGATGCGCACGAGTAAGTTCTCTTTGAAAAGATTATGGGACAGAGTCCGTAAAGCCAAGACAACGCTTTTCTAGATCCTTGGGAGCATCAGACGATGCTAGTAGCCGAGCAGTACCCTCAACGAATCCCTTAACCACCTGGGATATGGTCTATTCATTTTTGCATATCACATGCATGTCACGTGCATTTAGTCTTTTACACGCATAGATATGCACACACAATTCTTGTATATTAATCCTTTGCTCGTGTTTCATGTATATAGCCTTATCCATATTATTCCCACACATAGTTCCATATGCACACACAATCTTTTCTATATGTTGCTGTGCACATGACTTGGAAGGATAGGTCCGAATGGACCTCATGAGCAAGGATGATCCAAAGGACGGATTCAGCTCCACATGGTCGGCCACTGTATTAGGCATAAAATCAGGTGCATATGTGAGCGGTTGGAATGCCCAGAAGGACAAGCCTATCCGAAAACACCATGCTTAGGTCAATCCGGAATTACATAAATCTATAGAAAATAAGATCCTTTGAGAAGCCAAACTATCCACACATAGTCGGAGGCAAATCAGACGCAAAAGTGAGCCAAGGTATAGTTTTGAATCTACATCGATGCTCATCCATGCCGAACAATTGGATGAAGACAAAGTCCTCACGAGAATGGAATCTCAACGACCCGCTCCTAGAAAGACATTTAAAGCAAGGTAAGTTTCTGTACCATGAGATGTACGCTTGTACAATAATCAAGATGAAGTGCTTACGAGGGAAGAATTTCAAGGATCTGCTCCTAAGACGGAAAAGGATAAGCCTCTCCATGCACACCATGCCGGGAGCGAACAGGTAAATTTCTCTGTCATAAGATATACGCTTACACACCTCACAAAAAGCGTACAAAATTCAGATTCAAATGTATGTATATTGCACACACATGATTCCATACACGCGCACAATGTTTTGTATATGTACATGGCTCAGATGAGGGGTCCGAATAGACCTCATCCTAAAAGATGATCAAAGAGTTGAGTTCAGCTTAACATTGTCAAACTCATGCATGCCATGCCGAGGGCAGCCAGGTAAGTCTCTCTATCACAGGACATACGCTCACACACATCACACAATAAGTGTACAAAATCCAAATTCAAATGTACAAAATCTCGAGCAAAAATAAATTCTCGAGCAATAACAACAACAAAGACCAACAAAGCAAAATAGCAAAACAAAAAGAAGAACATATTTTCAAGGCCTTGAAAATGCAACATACTGTAAAAATTCGAATGCATCCAAAGTGTAAAAATTCATAGAAAGAAAATCCCAAAACAAAAACAAAAACAAAAAAATCACCAAAGACATGGAAACCTATTCGCCTGCGGGCAAGCAACCCAAACCTCAAATATAATTTTCCTCTGAGGAGGCTCAAACATAATTTCTTCTCTGGAGGCTCGACATCAAAGTCTCCCAGTGAGCATCAAAGTCTCTTTGGAGCATTATCTTTAAGAGCTTTTCTAAGGCATTCTCAGTCTCTTTGGAGCATTATCTTTAAGACCTTTCTTTAAGGCATTTTCAGTCTCTTCGGAGCGTTAACTTTAAGACCTTTTAAAGGCATTCTCAATCTCTTTAGAGCATTATCTTTGAGTCCCTTTTTAAGGCATTCTCAGTGTTTTTGGAGCATTATCTTTGAGTCATTTTTATGCATTCTTAGTCTCTTTGGAGCATTATCTTTAAGGCCTTTTTTTAAGGCATTCTTAATCTCTTTGGAGCATTATCTTTAAAACCTTTTTTTAAGGCATTCTCAGTCTGTTTGGAGCACTATATTTAAGACCTTTTCTTTAGGCTTTCTCAGTCTCTTCGGAACGTCAAGTTATTTTCAAAAATATTCCAAATCCCTTCAATCTGAAGTGATTCGAGAGGCCAAGACGAGGCCAGCAGGACAGATCAACCGCCGTACAGGTCAGGATGAGGCTAGCGGATCACCAATGATAGAACAGATCGCAAACAGAGGTTGTAGCCAGAGAGTACTGCATCTCACAGACACCGTGCAGGCCGGGACGAGGCTAGCGGATCACTAGCGATAGAACAGATCGCAACAGAGGATGCAGTTAGACAACACTTCACCTCACACTGCATAGGCCGAGATGAGGGTAGCGGGACAGACCAGCCGCCGTGCAGACCGATATGAGGTTAGCAGGGGGACAGCGATATAACAGATCACAACAGAGGATGCAGTTAGACAACACTTCAACTCACACCGTGCAGGCCGAGATAAGGCTAGTGGGACAGACCAACCGCCGTGCAAATCGAGATGAGGTTAGCGTGGGATAACGATAGAACAGATCGCAACAAAGGATGCAGTTAGACAGCACTTCACCTCACGCCGTGCAAGCCGACCGAAGGCGAGCGGGACAATGCGACAGAAAAGATTGCAAATGACCCACAGTCTGATAGCGCTACAGCTCAACGGCAACAAGTCGCAACATTCCACACAGCAAAAAGGTAAGAGCTGCTTCAGGTACGCATCTCTTTCCTTCTTCTCTGAATTTTGTTTCATCTAGGCACTGGTGCACTAGTTTCCCCAAAATTGGGGGCAATTGTAGACACCGTCCTGAGACAGCCCATATCAGAGTTACCTAGTGATGATAAGATGCCTTGTCACGGGCAAAAGGGTTAAAAGTGATGATTTCCTTGAAAATTTGTATTTTAGAATGAAAAATTAAAAAATATTAAAAAATATTTTAAAAATTAATTTTGAAAAATGGGGGCTTAAAAATGTAGTATTTTAGTTAATCTTTAAAAAATAAAAAAAAAAATTTTGAGCATCGACTGCGGCGGTGCTCCGACGGGCGTCCGTAGGCCCTGTTCCGCCGCAAAATGGGCATTTTGCCACAAAATTGATATTTTCCGATTTTTGTGCACAAAATTCGATTTTTTATAACTTTTTAAAGGGATTTTCAGGTTTTTTTCAATTTTTAAATTTTAAAATTATTAACATCTGATTTTGTTAAGTCTTATCCCTTTAATTAACTTTTTTTTCCTATTTTCTTCTTATAAAAAGAATAAGATGAAAACCTAAAAGGGGAAAATTTTTCTTAGGGTTTTTTTGATCATTTTCTCTTCTTCTTCCTTTCAAACTCTCTCTAAAATTCCAGATTTTCCCCAACAAAAAAAAAATTAAAAAGAGAAAAGTTCATCTTTCATTTTTTCCAACATAATTTCTTCTAAACATATATTTGGAAGGAGTTTTGTTGTTTGATTCAATTTTTGAGACAAATACAACAATTATTTACTCTCAAAATTCCTCTTTTTTTTTGTGTTCAATTAAACATTTTTCATTGATTTTCTTTTGAATTTCTTTTTGATGGAAAATTAATTTTGATACAAACAAAATAAGTGTTTGTTATCAAAATCTAATTTTTTCATTTGATTTTCTAAAAATTTTTTATTTTCAGATGAATAAAATCATTTTTTTATTTTTAATCAATAAAAATCATTCTTTAGGCAAAGAAATTAATTCTTTGTTCTTAAAAAATTGTTGATTTTCTTTCTTCATTTTTTAAGCCTATTTTTCTTGGAATAAAAATCCAACATTTTTATTATTCAATTCTAAAATTTTGCAAGTCACAAACAAGGAAATCAATCATTCTTTTTACCTTCATCGAATCCGAAACTATGAGTGTAAACATTCCGGGCTTGTTCTTCTTATTCTTTTTGTTCATAATTGATTTATTCATATTTAATTTATTATTTTCAGTTATTTATTTATTTCATTGTTTACATTTATTTTATTTATTTTGTTTATATATGATTTTATTCTTATTCATGTATATTTTATTGTTTTCATTATTTTATTTATTGTTCTCATTTATTTATTCTATTGTTGTAATATTTGTTTTGTTGTGTATATATATTATTACATTTTTTATTCATGTGAATATTGATTTCTTTTATTTTTAACATGTAATTAATTTATTTCACTTTAATTCATCATTATTTTTAACATGTAATTAATTTATTTCACTTCAATTCATCATTATTTTTAACATGTAATTAATTTATTTCACTTTAATTCATCATTAATTTTAACATGTAATTGATTTATTTCACTTTAATTCATCATTATTTTTAACATGTAATTAATAAATTTGTTTTAATTGATATTTTTACCATGTAAATGGTTTATATCATTTGGAAACATATTTAATTAATCATGTCATTCATTTAATTATTTTCATTGTTCTGTTATTCATTTTTATCATTCTTTTTATCGTTGTCACATGTTTTATTTATTGTTATTTATTTATTTTCATTGTAATTATTATCATGTGCATATTTTGATATATTAATTCATTGACACGTTTTATATTATTTGAATCATATCTTTTAATTCATTTGTCATTTATAATGCATTTTTCCCATTTGTTTTAGTTTATTAATATTTCAATTCATTTAATCCATTTTTGATGCTATCTCTCTATATTTTATCTCATTTTATCATTATAATTTATTTAATTGATTTAATTACTAACACTATTTCATTTGTATTTTGTTTTTTTTGTCAAAACTTATTTTCTTTACATGGGCATTTTTTGCGAGCACACGAGGAGATCCAGAAAGGCTCGTTCGGGTTAGATATTTAATTGCTTTATTTGTAATATTTCAATTATTTGGCTTTTTCATTTATTTTGCCATGTAATCTTTAATAAAATTTGTTTATTTTAGGCCCGCTAGAAAGAAAATCACAAAGCATCTTTTTTAATTAATTTGGAATTTTTCCTAAATAAAAATGGGACTAATGTCTCAATTTTCTCTATCCAAAATAAAATCATCACATCAAAATGCTTTTATAATAAATATGCATGTGAGAACCAATGTCCTCATCATTAATGAATATCCCGATTTATGCATGATTTGTATTTTATTTACAATGGGGGTTGTATTCTGCCCCTAGTTTTGTTGTAATATTTTTACATATGCTTTATTTTATTTACGCTTTTATTTATCGCTTCCACTACGTAATTGGCATGTGCTTTAATTAATTGCATTAAAATGAATGAGAAATGGGATGAAATGATAAATTCGAAACTCGATTATAAAATTAACCAAGGTTCGAATAAATGGGAAGTCTCGAACTCACTCTGGTCTTGGGCTCAATGAGGTTAGAGGTCCATCTCAGCATTTTATTGGGATGGAATCTCAAAAATATCTCTTGTGTCCCACCAAAACACTTAAATTTACAATCTTAGGCTCCACGGGGTAGAGGATCATTTCGGTGTTCTATTGGGATGATATCTCCAAGATCCCTTTGGCTTGCCCAAAATGGATATTATGCGCCGTTTTAGGCTCACCGAGGCTAGACGACCTGTCCGAATGTTCATTTGGGTGGCGACTCCAAGAAACCTCCTTGTTGCCCAAAATAGACACACTTGTAAATACCTTACAAGTTTTCATGAACCTCCAGCCGATCGCCCTATGAGCGGGCCATCGGGGCGCCACAGGGTTCGGCGCATGTCACACCATCCTAATAGAATATTAGGATGGCCCTCTCGCCTCATGGCGCCTATGACTATGCAAATTAAGCCTTTTTACGGGACATAAGAGGTATCTTGGAGGCCCCATCCCAATAGAATATTGAGATGGCTCTCTCGCCTCATTGAGCCTAAAGACCAGAGATGGTTCGAGACTTCTTATTTATTCATACCTTGATTAAGTTAAATTTTTTTTTTGAATTTAAGTTTTTATCCCTTTTCTCATTCATTTTGATGGAATAATTAGAGGGCAAGTTGGTTATCTAAGGAAAGCGGTAAATGAAAGTATAATTAAAATAAAGTACATGAAAATAAATTATAACAAAACTAGGGGCGAAATACAAAATGAATAAATGATGGAAATTGAGTGTATATTAATTATTTGAGAATTATTGAAATTAAATTGAATATTTTTAAATTGGTAACTGTATTATATTTAGAGTGAAAAGTATAAAATGAGTTGTGTTTAATTTATTTCATGGCATAATTGATTATTTCATGGCATAATTGATATTGTATTTGAAAAAGAAGGGAATTGGAATTGATTTGAGGAAAAAGAATGAATTGGAAATGGTCATGTTATTTTGGCCATATAGTGTATCTTGAAGGTTAATAATATGAATAAAAATTTATGTTAAGTAACAAATAGAAATTGGAATGAATGAATAATGTTATTGCCCTTAATAGTGCTCTGGTAGCCAAATCTAGTTCATGATATAGTTGGCTAGCCATAGGGATTCCACACTACGGTACGAGTCATGAGGAGTCGCTTAAGTAGGCCAATGACGGTCTACTAAAGTGTAAAAGTGAAAAAGTGTACAGTGCAAAGTGAATAGTAAATATAGTGATAATGTTAAGTGACTCCTACGGGATCACTCATTAATGTAGTGGATCTGTGGGGTCCATGTCCCGTGTATCCGGTTCAGAGATTTCTACCGAATTGATACTAGGGTTAAAAGTGTAAAAATGGATTTAAAATGGTAAAAGTGTAAACTTAAGAATTAATAAGATAAATAAGAGAAAATATGAAATAAATTAATAAAAAAGAGTAAATTGACCATTATTTTGACCAAAACTGTAATTTAGCGTAAAAATGATAATTTAAGGGTTAAAGGGTAATTTGTATGTCAAAATAATGAAATTAATGTGAAGATAGAATTAGTTAGTGACAGTATTGTAAATAAATGGAATTAAGGGCAATATCAAAATTTAATGAAAGTTAGGAATTAAAATATAAATTTATGATGACAGTGTTAGTCAAATGATTAAAATGTTCTTAAATGATAAACTAGTGAAATAGTGACAATTTAAGGACTAAAAGATAATATGGTGTAAAAAATAATGTGTAATTATTAAATAGTAATTTTACATAATCATAAATGAATTTTGTGAGAAAGGTAAAAAGGAATGACATAAATGGTATAATTGTAACTATAAAGAAAAAAAGAAGGGTAAAATTATAATTTGGAAGAAATTAAAAAGGTCTAAGTGTAATTTAGAGTGATTTAAAAAGGACTAATTGGCAAATGGTGTGCCAAGCAATGAAATTAATATGAAAATCAAGTTAACTAGTGGCGTTATTATAAATAAATAGGATTGAAAGGCAATGTAGTAAATTAGTGGAAATGTAAAGATTAGAGAGCAAATTTATAACAATTAAGTTAAGTAAGGATTAGAATATAATTAAATGAAATTATAAGAATTAATTGTAAAACTAAGTGGTAATGGATAATGTAAAAGAATAAATAGGTTTACTAATGAATTAAATTGACCATAAGATAATTTATTCACCTATGTATTAATTTAATGAAAGACAAAGGATAGAATTGTAATTTCCTAACAATAGTATTTATTTAATGAGTAACTTGTAAATTGAATAATAGTATAAGAAGTTTATAAGTCAAATTGTAAGTTAATTACGACGAATAGGTAAATAATGGCATAATTGGAATTTTGGGTAAAGAAAAAGGGTAAAACTATAAATTGAGTAACATTAAGGGACTAAACTGAAATTTAACAATAATGATGTACATAAAACGGAAGAGAAAGGTGGATTGATTAATATAGAGGACATAGTAATTCGGATAGACAAATAGAGTGATTAATAATAATAGCAGTGATAATAATGATAATATGAACAAATTAATGTAAAATATAAATTACGTAAATTATATGAGGATTAATTGAATGAAGATAAATAGTAAATAATTAAGAGTGTGCTAAATGAAATAATAAAACTATTTGTGGATCATGCATATTTAAAAGTATGCAAGTAATTGTGTGTATCATTTAGTAGATAAAAAGTTAGGGATATTTTATATGCAGAAGGTAAACTGAAAATGAATAATAATTAATAGTAAGAAAAATAAGTAAATAAAGAATGAAATTGTAAACTAATTATGTTAATATTAATAATGGGGGTTAAATGAATAATAGATAAAATAATGACAATGACAAAATGAGTGTCACTAAGAATTGCAATTGTATCAATATAAGAACAAAAATAATGATAATACTAATATTGGACAATAATAGAATTAATACTACTATAGTGGAATAAAGTACTAATAACAAAGACTAGAATAAAGTGTTAATAGAAAGGTAATAAAGGTTAATGTAAGCATTTAAGTAAATACCGATAAAAACTAATGTGTAGAACTAAAAAGAGGAAAAATGGAAATGGAAAGAATGCGAGTATAATGCTAGTGCTAAAATAATGTTAAGTACAGTATAAGATAGAATATATATTGAGTAGTAAATTAAATTAAAAGAGTCAATGAAAACAATAGTAATAGGAAGTAGTAAAAGAAAATTATTGGATATAGTATTGAACAATGATATTAATAGAATTGAAAGAATGAACATGATGGTGTTAGTTTTGATATAATCGATAATAAAGACAATAGTGATAATGTCAATAATTGAAACGACTGTTTCAAATATGGTCAAAGAGATAAACATGATCGTAAAAATAGATAAAATGATCACTGATAATAGAAATAATTATGATAGAATGTTAAAATAGAATATGAATTAAATTAAAGTACTAGAATGATTGATAAATGTGTAACAATTGGAATGTCTCTATGTGTGTGTATGCATGCATGTTTATGTAGTTTGGAAAGTTTAGAATATGTATCCACAACTGGGCATTTTTAATGCTTAGCACGTAGTTTTGTAACTACATGCAGATTATGAGAAGTAGGAAGCGTAAAGTGGCTGAAGGGTGACTGATTTCAAAGAAGTAATAATTAGCAAGGACGGTAGCGTAGGTATGGCATGTATACGATCGATGGACAAAGATTGAAATATGTTTTTATGGATCTCTTAGGGACATATATGTATAGTGTAAGGTACATGTGTAATGGCCCAAATACCGGTTTAAAAGTGTCAGTGAATAATTTCAGTGTTATCATGATGATCGCAGTGTCGAACAGTGTAGGGAGTGAGTTTGCTAGTGTCAAAGTTTAATGATAAGTGCGTTAAAATTATAGTGATTACGGTTCAGGTGACATCGGGGTGGCTATACAACAAATCCGGCTATCCGGTACTCAAAAAATTTTAATTTCGCAAAAATGATATGTGGGCCATAAGGAGTCTACTAGTGAAATTTGAGCTGAAAATAGAGTCAAATTGACATTCGAAAGTCATTCTGATGTTGGCCTCCAGTTCAGTTCAATTTGAACTGGGGTTTGACCAAGGGGTTAGTAGTGGTTTAAGTGGCCCAATAGATTTTAAGTGTGTAAAATAAGACAGTGGGAGTGTTATCTGTGAATTTTGATAGCTTTAGAGCTGTATTTTACGGCAGAAGAGAAATTGATCGAATCGAACCGGTTTAAGTGAACCGATGCCCAAATGGACTCCAATTGAGCTAAAAATTTACAAAGAGCCTATTTTTGACTTTTTAAGATCAATGGAATTAGTTAGAACTAAAAATAATGAGGATAACATATAGATTCTTTGGAAAAGTGCAAATAAACCGAAAAATTGAAATTTTGGTTTAAATCGATCGGACCACTTCGGTTGTACCAGTTCAATTCATTAGAGGACTATATAAAGGGAGAAATGTCTGTATTTCTCTAGAGAAATCCAGCCAAAGTCGGCATTCTTCCTCCCTTCCAAAACCAAATGATTTTTCTTCACTTCTCCTCCATTTTTCTCCATTTTTCTTCAAATATTTTCCCAAAATTCAACCCAATAGACAAAGTTCAGCTCCTCTAAAATCATATAAGAGTTATTGGAGTCCATTTTCAGCACAAAAAGTTAGAAAAACCTTGTATGCAAAGTTTATGTCAAGATTTGAGGTAAGAGATTTAGATGTTTTTAATTTGGTTTATTGGTCCCTATGGGGCTTTTTGAGGGTGTGGAACACATTTATGATGTTAGATTTCATATTGGAAGGTTGGTTTTAAAGTTATGTGGATTTTTGAATTCGACCACCTTAGGAATTTAAAGGAAATGAAGGAGTTTCAAGGAGTTATGGCATAGAGAGTATGTTTATGATGTGCAGAACAAGAATTTAAGGTGAGTGGATACATTATCCTTCCTTTTCCATTGATTATGTTTGAATTTTAGGTTATGTTTAAGTGTTAAAATGAGATTTAGGCACGTTTAATTAAATCTAATGCGATTTTCATAATCTATGGACTTAATATAGTGTATAAATATGTTTAGATGAAATAAAAACATAATGATATGGAAACCTTAAGCTTGGCCGAATGATATTTAAGGAAAATTATTAAGATTAAGTGATGTTTATGACATATAAATGATAGATATAATGTATATAACATGTTTAATGCATAATAGAGTGATTAAAGTAATTAAAAGAAATTATAATGAAATGCTAAAGTTGTGGCCGAATGGAATACTAAAGGAAATGATGAGCTATGTTGTGTAATATAGTAAGTAAAAGTTGTTTATGGCTAATATAACATGTAAATTGAGTGATTGAATGATTAAGTGAAATTAAAGTGAACTAAATAGAAAGTTTGTGTAGTGGCCGAATGGTATATAAAGGATTTAATTGAGATATAAGATGAACTATGGCATATAAATGATATTTTTGGTATGTTTAACATGTAAAGAGTGTGAATAAGTGATTAAATGAAATTTAAGTGCATGATGTGAAAAAGTGATTCATTGGCCGAATGGTATTTATAAGGAATAAAGTGTGTATTTTGATAACTAGTGTAATGTGATGGCATAATATGATTAAGTGATGATAAATGAGTGTGTATGTAAAGTGATAAGTGAAAATGAAGTGTATGACAAACTAAGTGTGATGGCATAATGTGATGTTTAAATGAGTATTGATGAACTATTGCCCTTAGTAGTGGTGTGGTAGAAAAATCTTGTCCAGGTTATAAATGGCTAGCCATAGGGATTCCACACCGCGGTACAAGTCATGGCAACTCGCTATTGATAGACCAATGACGGTCTATTTCAGTGCAGTGTTTAGTGTTTATATTGTATCCAGTGATTACAGTGATTAGTGTAGTGCAGTGCAGTGAGAAATGGTCCTATTGGGATCATTTCATAGTGTAGTGGATCTATGGGATCCACGTCCCGCATATCCGGTCAATAGATTTTCTACCGGGTGTATACTAGGGGCATTCTAGTAATTATGTGATAAAAGTGATTAAAATAGTGATAAAAGTGAAAATGAGTGAAAACGGGACTAAAATGAAGTAAATAAAAAGTTTAAGGGTAAAATTGAAATTTTGGCAAAATGTGAGGTTAAAATAGTAAATTAGTGGAAAAGTGATAAAATAAGGACCTAAATGTAATTTAGTGAAAATATATGGTTAAAAGTGGTATTTAAGTGTAAAAGGGTAAACTAGTAATTAAATAAGTAAATAAGGGTAAAAGTGTAAATTGGAAAATAAGTGAGGCTAAAAAGGGTAATTATTGAATAAGTGAGGGCAAAATGGTAATTAGGTGAAAAACGAGGACATAAAGGGAATTAGTGAAAAAGAAAGGATATGGGTGATATTATGGCAAAAGTAAGGACATGAATGTAATTAATATAAAAGATGGGACATAGATGTAATAAATGGAAAAGTTAGGGACGTATAAGTGAGGGCAAAATGGTAATTAGGTGAAAAACGAGGACATAAAGGGAATTAGTGAAAAAGAAAGGATATGGGTGATATTATGGCAAAAGTAAGGACATGAATGTAATTAATATAAAAGATGGGACATAGATGTAATTCATGAAAAGATTAAGGACTTTAGGTAATTATAATTGGTGGAGTAATTATGATATATATATATATATATATATATATATATATATATATATATATATATATATATATATAATGTAATTAAAGTGATTTAATAAATATTATGACTGAAATAAGATTAATTAATGAATTAGTGTAAAAATATGTTAATTGACAAAATACTGGTATAATTAATTAATTGGTGAATTTAAGTGGATTATTACATTGAGAAAATAATTGGATAAATTATTACATTTAATTATTTATATTGTAGTTAGCGAAAATTTATGCATATATGAATGAATGATTTAAAGGCTAAAATGTAAAATTGTGAGTTAATAATAATATTAAAAGTGAGACTAATTATAAATAGTGGTATAATTATAATTATAGTGAATTGGAGTGGTAATATTGAAATTAATGAATAATGAGGGACTAAAGTGTAATGTGAGGAAAATATTATAGTAGTGACTAGATGGAAATTGTATGCTAAATAAATGATAAAGTAATGTGATAATGAAATTAAGTAATGACAAATTCGTAATATAAGCTAAATGAAGGCTAAACTGTAAATTGTCTCAAAGTAAGGGGCTAAATGGTAAATTTGAAATAATGAGACTAAGGAAGGGATTAAAATGTAAATATGCAATAAGAGAGATAATAAATGCATGTCTGTGATTAGTGAGCGAACAATTGAGAATTTTAGAATAATATTGTTTGATTAAATATTAAGTGAATAATGGATTAAATTGATTATGATTTAACTACTATGCTAGTGACAATGAAGTGTAAATGAGTAAATTAGTGTCATTATTGTAAATAAGTGAAATTTATGGGACTTATACGTAATTGATCATAAGAAGGCTAATGGTAATATTTTAGTGTAAATTGAGAAAGAAAGAGACCATTAAGTGAATTGATAAATTGGTTATATATATATATGAAAATTAAGAGAGTATATTCGAAAATAAATAAATAAATAAATAATAAGGTAGATAATAAGAATAATATTAACCAAGTGAAATGAAAAG
Organism: Excoecaria cochinchinensis; assembly: GCA_947683425.1. NCBI lineage: Eukaryota > Viridiplantae > Streptophyta > Magnoliopsida > Malpighiales > Euphorbiaceae > Excoecaria > Excoecaria cochinchinensis. The sequence continues at coordinate 1,451,627 of CANTUQ010000013.1, forward strand.
ATAGTGTTTTAATTGTAAGAATATAGAGGGATTAAATTGTAAAGTCAATTATTAAGAGATTATAGGGAATTGAGCTACTACGTAAAATAATTGATTGAATAAAAGTTATAAAATGGACTAACAAATTGAGTGTAGCTGAAATAAACTAGAATATTAGAAGTGCTTAATTGGGTATATTGAGAGATAAGGATTTTTACAGTAATAGTGATTAATAAATAGTGTTACGAGAAAAGAAAATAGACAGGCCATTATTGTGAATAATAATATAAGTGACAAATGTCGAATAAGAAATAACATATTAGTAATAAAATTAGAATGACGTATATGTGGACTAAATGAATAGTAAAAAGACACAGTTATAGGTCAATCGATAACTAAGTGATAAGTGAAAATTGTTAAACAAAACGAGTGTCTAAGTGAAATGAAATTGATAAGTGATATTGTAAAGTAAAATTATTGATAAGTGTAGAATCGAAATAGTAAAGGAAGAAATAAGATAGTGATTAAAGTATAGTGATAACCACACAAGAATAAATGCAATAGAAATTAATTTAAGTAAATAACTTATCGAAAGATTTAACATAGTAAATGATATTAACGTAAGAGAGTTAGTGTAGTGTAAAAGAGTAAAGGAAATGTTAAAAACGCAAAGAAAGTCATAGTTTTTTATCAGTGTTACTAGTAGTGAAATAATAATAAATTATTAAGTAAGTTAATAAACAATTCAGTGTCCGAAATTAAATTTGGTTGTGCATTCTAATTAAGGAAATAATCTAATAGGTTATTTACAAAGATAAAAGTATTTAAAAGAGATACATATGAAATTGATCGTAAATGACAAACCGACCAAAGTGTTGAGTGACAATAGACATTAGTGCACATGATAAGTTAGTGATAATAGGAACGAAAAGAATAAAACCAATAAATAAAGTAAAATACCGAAATTGACAAATAATAGTGAAATTGAAAACTATAAAGATTAACAATGTAAATGATAGTGAAATCGATAAGTGTGCAGACTAACGGTGTAAATAACAGTGAAATTGATAGTGTAAAGGTTAATAGTGTAAGTGATAGTGAAATTGTTAATGGTATAATAGTGAGTAATATATTACAGAGTAGTGCTACAGGTAAAGACATTGATTAATGATAATAGTGATAGTGATAAAAATAAAAATAGTGAGCGTCATAAAAGTATGTTAGAAACAGTTTAAAATACCTAAAAATAATTGACCCCTTAACCTAAATACAATAAAATAATCAAGAGAACAAGTATGTAGAATTAGTATGGAAAACTTAGGATAAGTATCCACTACTGGCATTTTAATGCTCAGCGCATAGTGTGTTAAATGCGCACAGGTTATAATAGTTTTACGTGGCCGAAGATGTAGAAGCAATTGAAGATTGAGCAACAACAAGGACGAAAGGATTTGCATGGCATGTATACAAGCGTAGTTAGGGAAAGCTATGGTATAGGTAGGTAATTTATGTGTTAATGTATTGTTATGTTATTGTGTATGTATTGTTATGTTTGTTAAAAAAAAATATTCAGAGCTTTCAAGTGTATCATCATTGATTGGAAATGCAGTGCAGTGTTGTGACACCACCACTCCGAGAATAAAAGAGTTCCATTAGTGAAAATGCTTAGAACTAACCCCGAGACCTAGGAAGTCACGAATGAGGTAGAAGAATGTACGAGAAAGAATTGTGTTACAGAGCTCCAGTTCAAATGAATTTTGAGTATTAAATTTGTTAAGAGGGGAAGAAATGTAATGCCCTAAAAATTTAAGTCCGTTAATAATAATTTCTCACTTATGAATAGTACTTTTGATACAAATTTTAAGGATAAAAAATTGACAGAAATAAATAAATAAATATATTTAAGTAATTAATAAGTAAAATCTTCTTGAGGGATCTAGAATTTTTTGGAAAAAATAAAAAAATTATATAATAAATAAAAATAAAAATGATAAAATAAAAAAATTTACACTAAAGAAGAATTTAGGAAAGGAAATTAGGGAAGCTTATAGACTTTTCTATACTAGTGTTTTTGCTTAAGGAAATAAAGAAAAGAAAAAGAAACGGGGACAAAGACAAAATAAAGGGCAAGGGGAAAAAGAGAGCTAAGATGGCGAAGTAGGGAAGGAGCCTTACATGTATAGGCAATAGCACAACAGCAACCCTTCGCCATCGTTGTTTCCTCCATCGCAGCTACCACCGCCATTCTTCTTCTTCTCCCTACTTTTTCTCTCTCCTAAAAACTAAATCCTTCATATATGATTTTCTGCCACCTTCAGCATTAGGTGATGATAGGAACAACACTAGTGATCTGCTAATGGCAAGATGAGTCTTATGATGTCCCTTATTATGCCTCACTTGCTGGTAAATGGGAGATCAAAAATTGGAAGCCAAGATATTCTGACCTAGAATCCGACCTAACTACGTCATGTGAGGGCACGTGACTACCTTCAGCAAGTTAGCAACGGACTGAACTGCATCCCAATAATGATGGTGTTCCTTTGATGAATCTCCGGGCACCGAAGATAGAGGACTTGACCATGACAGATTTGAGTTGGGAAATGGTATGTGCACTAGAAAATTATTTTTTTGCCTATTTTTTTTTTAAATAAATTAGGTTGTTGGGGGATTTCCTTATACTTTTTTTTTTCATGAATATACGGTATAATAGCTGAATTCAATTGATAATTGGCAATTAAATTATTAAGAACGAACGTTAAATTTATGTGTAGCTAACTAGACCACCAATCTTGCTTTTTCCCCAATCATTATGATTATGCCTATATATTAAGAGTAGGGAAATCAACATAATAAACTCATATTAGAATTCTCAAATTAGTATTATATGAGTTGAAGAGAATAGTTAATTAGCCAATTAAAACTTGTAGAATTTATTTTACCTAGTTTGTGTATATTATGGTTAAGTGTGAATTAGAGATGATCGAGATGTACCTGCTGTACCCCAGGAGGCCTTATTCAAAATCTCTGAAGATATGGCCCGAGTGTTAGAAAGAATGATAGCCCCTAAACCTCCTACTGATGTAATTAGAAAGTATGGGGCTGAAGAACTTCATGGTACCTTATGTAGCGTTATACGGTAGAAAATGTAGAACTCTTATTTGTTAGACTGATTTGGAGGAATATAAAATGACAGGGCCGGATATCATAAAAGATACAGAAAAAAACCTGAAATTATTCAATAGCGGTTAAAAGCAGCCAGTGACCGACAAAAGTCATATGCTGATTTGAAAGGAAAAGATATTGAGTATGAAGTTGGAGATAAAGTCTTCTTAAAAGTATCACCTTAGCGAAAAATAATATGGTTTGGGAAAAAGGGCAAGCTCCGTCCACGATTCATTGGCTCGTATAAAATTCTGTAGAGAAACGGTCTAGTGGCTTATTGATTGTCTCTCCCACCTGAATTGGCTAAACTCCATTCTACCCATTCAGGATATACAAGTATAACCAGATTTCTCTTATGATGAAAAGCCCAAAGCTATTTTGGCCCGGGAAATAAGACAGCTTCAGAATAAACAAATTCCTTTGTTGAAATTACTTTGGCAACACCATGGAATTGAGGAAGCAACTTGGGAACCCGAGGCAATAATGAAAGCACAATACTCTCAACTATTTAGTACATGTATGAATTTCGAAGACGCGGTTTCTTGGGACGGCCGTCAGTCGTGGATCAGATCAGATAATGTCGGATTTTGTGAATTTTATCTGATAAGTTTAAAAACTCTTTAAATTTGAATTGGATTGGGACAGTTAATGGATTAAAGCTAAATTTCAATTTCCTTTTCAAATTCAAATTCTAAAATTCATATTTATCCAAATTATCTTCTAAGCTTTATAAATAGTGGATTAAATCTCATTATTTGGGGTTGGCAAATTTTTAAGGGGGAAAATCCCTTTATGAGCAATTTACTAAAATCCGAATTTAATAGTTTTACTCAAGATCGCTATTTTGAGTTACTTTTTATTCCATAAAAATTCTTTCAACCTTTCCATTCTTTTCTCAATTTTTACTTGCGAATTAAGCTAATTTGAGGTAACGAAATTCATTCGTTTTCGTTAATCCGGCTAATTCCAATATTTGAATCGCTGTCAAATTCTCAAGAAAGAAAAATATAAATTTTCTTTTCTTGATCCATTTTATTTGATCCTTGTGAAGCGTGCGGGACCGAAGTCATTCGATATCCACCCAAAAGGTAAAATTCGAGGGTAGACATTTTGAATTAATATTTGTGTAATTTAATTGGCTTATATTAATTGTTCTCATTTTTAATAAGATTTTTTTTCTTAACAAAGAATTTCAAATCATTATTTTGAAGTTTTCCCGATTTTCTGAGATCAGGGGTGACCGATTGGCAGAGTGGTCACCAATGCCCGTTTCTCGTTTTTAACTTCTTTCTTTTATTTTTATTTCCTTTTATCTTTTAACTCAGTTTCTTTAAAATTTCATGTTATTTTACCTTTCTTTATTTTATTTTATTCTTGATTTTGACACTGACATGTTTATTTTTGTGAGTTATTATCTGACCATTTTGGATGAGTTGGAGTTGTCAATGATTTCTTTTATTTTTATTTCCTTTTATCTTTTAACTCATTTTCTTTAAAATATCATGTTATTTTACCTTTCTTTATTTTATTTTATTCTTGATTTCAACACTGACATGTTTATTTTTGTGAGTTATTATCTGACCATTTTGGATGAGTTGGAGTTGTCAATGATGGTGGTTGCGCTAATCTGAGGATTTCTATCTGAGTTCTTTCTTTACCATTGTTTTTTCCGTTTTTTATTCATTTTATTATGAAAATTATTTTAATCTCGTTAAAATAAAGACGGCCAAGTGTTTCATAGTAATTAAATTGGGATTTTCTGAAAATTGACTTGTAATAAAAATTGACTTGGAATAAATGCATGATGGGACCAATGTCCTCATTTCAATGAATATCCCGATTTCTGTATGCTTCACCTGTTGTTTCGTAATGGGGGTTGTATTCCACCCCTAGTTTTATTGTAATTTATTTTGGGCATTTTATCTTATGCCAATATCTTTATGTTAATGGATTGCGCCTTAATTAATCACATTGTGTGGAAAGCTGGGTGAAATGTTGAATTCAAAACTTAATTATAATATTAATCAAGGTATAAATAAATGAGAAGTCCCGAACTCGCTCTGGTCTTAGGCTTAACAAGGATAGAGGACCATCTTGATTTTCGATTGGGATGGGGCCTCCAAGATATCTTTTGTTGCCCCCCTAAAAGGCCTAACTTGCATAATCCTAGGCTCCACGGGAGGATCATCCCAATGTTCTATTGGGCTGAGGTCTCCAAGATCCCTTTGGTTGCCCAAAATGGATGCTTATGTGCTGCTCGTATAATCCTAGGCTACATGTTGTTTGAGAATCATTTCGATATTCTATTGGAATGATGCCTCCAAGATTCCTCTGGTTTGCCCAAAATGGATTCTTATGCATTGTCTTAGGCTCACTGAGGCTAGATGAACCTTCCCAGTGTTCTATTGGGTGGCGACTCAAAGAAACCTCCTTATTGCCCAACATAGACGCACTTGTAATTTTTTGCAAGCTTAAACGAACCTCGTCCCGAAAGCCCTAAAGGCGGGCGGTTAGGGGCGCGTCACACTAAGGGCAATATCTTTTTAAGAGACTTTCAAATCCACTTTTCATACTTTATCACTTTCACTTACAATTACAGTTCATTTCCATTTCACTTTACCAGTTACACAACATTTGCATCAATGTTGAGTATTAAATGAATTAATCTCATCATAATTCATCATTTATGCACAATTCTTATTATATACTTATTTTACATAATAAGTATGCTTTGGTCATTAAATGGCCATGAATGTACTTCAAAGCCACATCATTCTTTTCTTATCATTTTAACTTTAATTATTCAATTATCAAAAGTTATATCAATCATACATCTAATTTCAATCATTTCAACCTTTCGTATTATTTCCCACTATGGACATAATGGGAAACCAATCTCAAAATATTCAATTAAATACATATACTTTCAAATTATACACATATTCATTTTATAGTCTTAGTATCTTTAATTGGACTAATTACAAATTTGATTCATTAAATCAAATATTAAATTTTTATGCAATTCTTTGACCATCCTCTAAGGATCTAGGTTACCCTAACTTGGGCTCAATTCAGGCATTTTTAGTTTTAAAGGATGTGTAAACACCGAGTCCTTAGGCAGTCCAAATCAAAGTAACCCAATGAGGACACCGATACATGTTTCAAAGGTGGAGGGGTGAAATTGTAGGTCTTCACTTTCAGATTCCACAAAGTTTAAAATTTGACCAAAATCCTTTTGCATTTTCGAAAAGGTCTTTAATTGTAGAAAAAAACTAATTTTTGGGTGATCTACGGCTGTCCCTCATGCGGGACGCCCGTCGATCGAATGCCAAGGGCGCCCGTCTGAATGGAACTCAAGAGGGATGGCCTATTGAGCGATAGACAACCATCCCTCATTTTAAGGGATGCCCTTCGATCGCTCGGAAGGATGTTCATCTTTTGAGGGATGAGCAATGAAGGGCAAAGTAGGAATTCATAGATTTTGGTTAAGCGACACCCCTTGGTCGTGATTTGATATCAAATTTCTAGATTTCCTTCAATGGGAAAGAGTTTTCACCTTAGAAATTAGAGATCGGTTTTTCGTGATTATATTAGGATTTCAGGGGATCTTGAGTTGATTTGCCTCCTAAAATCCAGAAAATCAAGCATTTGAAAAGCCTATATATTGAAGGCCATTTTGTTCAAGGAACAGAGGGAGTTTTGGGGAAAAAGAAAGAGAATTTTCAAAAGCAAATTGATTTCTAGCAGCAAGAGTTTTCTCTTTACTTTGGTTTTATTCCAAAATTCATTTTTCAAGATCAAAGGGTTTAGTTGAGAAAGAGAAACCAATTCTCTTTTCTCGAATTTATATTGTTTCAAAGGAACTCTTTTAGAAAGAAGGCAGTGAGAGAAAGTGATTTTCTCACGGTTTTCTTCAATTCAATGATTTTTGTGGAATTTAAGGTAGAAATCTATAACACCCCTTACCTATATATAGGGGAGCTCACCCGTAAAGAGGGGTGAGTGCCCGAATGGATAGGTTATTACCAAACAGAACAAAATGAAGCATGCATAACTAAAGCATAAAAGAAACGTAAACATAATATCATAAATGGAATAAACTAAAACTTTTCATTGATATACCAAAATATCCATTACACTGCTGCAGTACAAAATCATACGATCCCTTACATAATTACAATATACATAACTGATAACATTACAAAATTAGATACATAACAAAAGGCTTACATCAGAATACAAAATACAAAATACAAATTTTTATTCTACAAAAACTCTCTTTTGTATTGGCTCTAATGGTTATGGATCTATCCTCCCAAAATCTCTAACTGCTTCCACAGCTGCACGAATGAAACACCCGTGCTAAGCAATAACTTTTAAAGGGGAAAACAAGCAATAAATGACCACTCACAGTGGACGCCAAAATGCAATTCGCATACACATGGCACATATATATCAGTGAAGCATTATCAGACCATCCATACGATATACATATACATATATATACATTATAACCAATAACTATAATTGAACAAATTGCATAACATCAATATAGATACTGAATCACAATAACTCGCATCACATTAAGCAACACATAAGTATTATAAGCCTGCACTTTTAGAGTGCTGGATAATGAGTGAACGCATGGTACCCGCATGTATAAAAACAATTTCATTTCTGAACGTATAGATACCCGTAGGTACCAAAAACAACTTCTTTTCTTTTCACTTCAAAACATTTTCGAATGGGATCTTAAACAAGATCCAAGTTCGTAGGGATCCCGAGGATCCAAATGGGGACCTAATCAGGTCCAGAATGCATAGGCTGAGCTAACTGAACTCTAGAGGCATGCCTATCTATCCACTTACTTGACTATTGCAGGCTAGGATAAACATTAAGATATTATTCACATGATAAGGCATATAACATTTTATGCATGGAAATATGCTTGAAACATAACTGAGAAACCATGTAAAGTACAAAAATAATAAACATTCAAAATAGGGGAGCGTCGCGACATCGACGACCAGTCGCGCTCGCGATAGAGGCTGATCGCACACAGGTACACACTCGCAAGGAAAGGCAGAATGGCCTCTATCACGCTCATGACATAGGGTGGGTAAGTTCCTGTCGCACTCGCGCTCGTAAAGGCACTTGTAATGGGAGCTACCTGAAAGGAGCTCAGCTACCGACCTCTCTGTCATGCTCGCGACTGAGGTTGCATTTATGATAGAGAGCACCCCAGCTGGAGCTTGGGACTATACACTTTGTCGCACTCATTACAGAGGTCCCGCTCACAACAAAATCGTGTTTCTGCGTCTAATTTCGATCTCAACAGCTCTCCAAAGCCAAATTCCTCCAAAAATCCAAGCCATCCATCAAATTAGCTCAACCCAAGCAATACAAATCACTCAAACATATTTCTAACCATTCAATCAAAGTTTTACATTAATTCAAAGTGATTATACAAGCAAAATGAAATAATATACCCAATCAAGCTTCAAACTCACCAAAATCAATATGAACCCACAAAATCACCCCAACTTATCATGCACACAACCACTTCTAAATTAAATTCAAAATTAACAAAACCCATTCAATTATACACATAAACATGCTCAATTGCATCCAATTTCAAAAATTCAAATCAAAAGATTGACAATCATAAATTCTTAAAAACACACAATCCCAAACCTTGTGCTCCTAAGCTCCTCAATAATAACTTGGCTGAATTACAACCAATCTTCTCCTTTCCTTTATGAATTTTAGCAGGAATATCTAATCAAAAAGCCAACCAAATCAAAACACACAAATGGCTTAAAACGCACACAAATCCTAAAAAAAACGAGAAGAGAAGAGAAGAGAAGAAGAAGAAGAAGAAGAAGAAGAAGAAGAAGAAGAAGAAGAAGAAGAAATACTTACTTGAAATCCTTAAATTGCCAAAACCCACCAAAAATTACAGCAAAGTGGGGAAGAAAAGATGAGCAAGGAGAGGGAAAGGCTGGTGAGAGAGAGGACAATAGGAGAGGAAGAACGAAAATATGTTCTTTCCTCTCTCTCATGTTTTCTTCCTTTTTAGTCAACCCCCATCCCATTCTTCTCGCTCTCTCTCCTCTACATGTCACAAATCCATGGTTGCTCTTGGTAATTCACTCTTCTAATCCTTCTTACTTCTCAACAACAAAAATTAACATCCAAAAATAAAAATAATCATGCAATTAACTACCTAAAAATAATAATAAAACAACACAATAAAAAATCGAACACATATAATCCAAAATACACATAAAAGCCAAACTCAACATCAAAAAACTCAAAACCACTAGGGTACCAGTCGGGGTGTTACAACTCTCCCCTCCTTAAAGGAATTTCTTCCTCGAAATTCTCACCTGAGCTAAACAACTGAGGATGCGGTGATCTCAGAATCTCTTTCAATTCCCAAGTCACTTCTTTGACCCCGTGATGTTGCCTAAAACTGTGACGAAAGGGATCTGCTTGTTCCGAAGCTGTCTCACTTCCCGAGCCAAAATAGCCTTAGGCTCTTAATCATAAGAAAAATCTGATTGAACTTGCACTTCTTGAACCGTTAACACATGCGACGCGTCCTATCTATACCGGTAAAGCATCGACACGTGAAACACATCGTGCAATCTGGCCAATTCCAAAGGTAATGCTAACCAATACACAACCGGTCCAACTCGATCCAAAATCTCGTACGGCCCTATAAACCTTGGACTTAATTTCCTCTTTTTACCGAAATGTAAAACCTTATGCTAAGGTGAAACTTTCAGAAAACTTTATCACCTACTTCATACTAAATATCTTTTCACTTTAGGTTGGCATAAGATCTCTGTTGTTCTCTTGTTGCCTTCAAATTCTGTTGAACCAGTCTAATCTTTTCTTTCGTGTCTTTAACCAAATCCGGACCCACGAATGAGCGCTCACTCAATTCCATCCAACAGACTAGAGTCCGACATTTTTGTCCATGGAGAGCCTCATATGGACCCATTCCAATACTCATCTGATGACTGTTATTATATGCAAACTCCATTCCAATATCTTAAGAGCAAACACCATTGTAGCCAATTCCAAATCAAGCGTCGGGTAATTCTGCTCGTAAGTCTTTAGCTACCTAGACGCATACGGTATCACTTTCCCATCCTGTATCAAAACGTAACCAAGTCCAATACCTGATACATCACTATATATGGTATACTCTTTACCCGAGATGGGTTGAGTAACTATAGGAGCCTTAGCCACCATACTCTTTAACTGCTCAAAACTAGCTTGACACTTGCTGCTCCACTCGTACTTAACCCCTTTCCAAAGAAGCCTAGTCAAAGGTGAAGCAATAACTAAAAACCGCTTCATAAATCACCTGTAATAACCGGCTAATCCAAGAAAACTCCTTACTTCCGGCACATTTCAAGGTTGTTTCCAATTCACAATTGCCTTAACTTAAGATGGATCCACTCGGATACCTTCTGAGGAGATGATATGCCCTAGGAAAGATACCTCCTTCAACCAAAAGTCACACTTGTTGAGCTTCGCAAATAACTAATGTTCTCTTAAAACTTGAAGCACAACCCGCAAATGCTCTTCATGTTCATTCTCATCTTTTGAATAAACCAAAATATCATCAATGAATACTACCACAAATCGGTCAAGATATGGCCTAAATACTCTGTTCATCATATCCTTAAAAGCCGCAGAAGCATTTTTTAACACCCCCTACCCATACGTAGGCGAACCCATCCACGAGGGAGTAAGAAGCCTTAAAAGTCGGGGTGTCACCAAACAAATCGATACAATAACATTCATCCACATAATATACATATAGAAATACAGTATAATTAAAAATTTTAAACAAAATGATTATTCATTCATAGATTCAATAATAATAATAATAATATTCATTACAAAACTGTTCTGATCAATAACTAATAATTCAAAATAATTACATCTTTTAAAATTACAAGGCAGAAGCTGAACAAAAGACTAATACAATGAGAGTCCACTATTACAAAAAGAATAATGAAACAAAAAGCTAAGTCCTAACATTAATCCCTCTGTGTTGGCTTGACTTGCGGTGACTCTCCTAAAAGCTAACCACCATCTGCACTTGCATGGATGAAGCGCCCGTGCGAAGCGATAATGCTTAGTGGAGAAACATACAACAATAATATGGATGGCAATTCACAATGGTCGTCAAGGCAAAATGCATACATAATGGCATATGCTGATAATCATATAAGATATAATCATAGTTGAATCTCATACATAACAATCGAAAGTCCATGCTCACATTCGTATACATATAAATTCACATACTTATAATCATAGCCGATCGGATTTCTCATTCTCATAAGCATAACATAAACAAATAATACACCTACTGACTCACAATAGTGGATAAAGAGTGAACACATGGCAATACCTTATGGGTACAAATTGAAAAACAACACCACATTTTCTCATTCAAAAATATTTTACAGAGGGGATCATAAACAAAATCCATACACATTAGGGATCACGAGGATCCGAACAGGGACCTTATTAGGGTCCAAACAGAACTAAGGGCTACTATAACACCCCTCACCTATACGTTGGGAGCTTCATCCCTCAAAGAGGAAGAAGGACCCTAATAGATGAGAGTTGTCATGCAAGACCTCAAACGAAGCAGTTATGATCACAAACATTCATTCAAACGAGGTAGAATAAAAATTATACAATAACAACATTCAAACAGACAGAATACTGAGGCTGAACACAAATGTACAATATTTTATTTACTTTAAATAGTCTTTACATATAGAAGTAGAAAAGTGCAAAAGCACAGATGATCATATACATATCTGATGACAGAGTCCTACTATAAAAGTACAGTTTACATTCAGGAGTTCTCATTACAGAAATACTAATTATTACATAAGCAAAAGTACAACCCTCTACTCTAAAACTCTCTCCTAGATGTGTTGGCTCTACTGAAACGGATCACCTCGCTCCCAAAACTTCAACATCTTCCACACCTGCACGGACGAAACACCTGTGCTAAGCGAATATGCTTAATGGGGAAGAACACATGGAAACGACCACTCACAGTGGCATCAACAAGTCACAAGCATATGGCACAGTCAAAGAATAGAATTTTATAAATGATTTATCACATCAACCATAGCAGTACCACCTTTGCATTCATTCATATACTTTATTTCAATTGTAACACTAAATAAACTCTGGGGAGACACACAGCAGTCATAGCAATGATACTAATAATGATAATATTAATAACCTGCTTATCCAAAACAGTGGATAACGAGTGTACATGGATACCCAAAGGTATCAAAGATACTTTCATAACTCATGGATACCCGAAGGTATCAAAATCATTCTTTTCATTTTTTTTTCAAAACATATTCGCATGGGATCTTAAACAAGATCCAGTACAGAAGGATCACGAAGATCCGATCGGGGGACCTGATCCGTGTCCAAAATCACAGAAGGCTACAGCTACAGAAACTCTTTTAGGCATGCCTAACTATCCACTTATTCGACTAAAGAAGGCTATATAAATTTCCAAATGCACATTCATATATTCATATTATACTGTACATAATTCTAAGAGTAATACAAATTTGGAAGTTAAGTATTGTAATTATAAAAGAGAAATCAAAAGAAAAACTAGAGGGTGTCACGCTCGCGATAGAGGCGAAGTTGGCTTCCTGTCGCGCTCGCGACGAGCCTCGCACCTGCACGGAGACAAGACGGAACTCACTGTCATGCTCGCGACAGTGAGCTCCAGTAAAAGCCATTGCGAGCTCGCGCCCAGGCATGTGCTCGCGATAAAAGCTTGGCCAAATGCTGAGCTCTCTGTCACGATCGCGACGTATGTCGCGCTCACGACAATGAGTTCCTGCTATGCACGCGACAGTGAGTTCCTGCTGTGCATGCTCGGCAGTTCGCAGCTCGGCACGCGCGATGAGGCAGAGATCACCGAGCTCCATCGTGACCTTGCGACAACACATATTTGGGATTTCCACTCCCAACGCCAAAGTCTGCAGAAATTCATTCTCCACTTTCACCCACTCAATCATTTAGTTTCATAACTAAGTTCTAAGCAAAATCCTTTATTCAAACCATCTTATATAACATAAAACATAACCTTTGAACTCATTATTGTCACCAAATCAAGCAACTAACATGATCAAAATCCAAGAATTCTCAAACCAGCAATTTCCATAGAAAACATACAAAATTTCACATTATGACTCCATCCTTCACAACTCATGCCTCTCAACTCAAATTAAACAATACCCATAACTCATAGAAGCCAAAGCACACAATTAATATCATCAATTCCAACCATAACACAGAAATCACCAAAATACACAAAATAACCAAACATTCCCAAACCTCAAAATATGGCGCTTCAATCTCGAGCTCCACTACCACTTGCGATATCCTTGCCTTTCGTCTCCTTGGGCGAAATTTCTGAGCCACAAAATCCAGCAAAACCAGAATTCAAACTCAACCACACACACATAGATATAAAAGTTACCCAAGAAAAAAAAGAAGAAGGGATACTAACTTACAAACTTACCAAACAACTTAAGCTATCCCCAACTCACCACAACTCACCAGATCTTCAACAAAAGAAGAATTAAAGAAAGAAACAAAGAGAAAGAAGAGAATGAAGAAGGAACGGAAAGAGAAGGAAAAGAAGAAGAAAACGGGATAAGAACAAGGGGAAGAACAGCTGTCCCTTTTCTTCTTTCTCTCATGCCACATGGTAACTCCCCCTAAGGCCACATACTAACCACACCTAACTCCCATCCTCCAAGCTACACCCAAGACTAATCTTACCTAACACACCCTACTCCCAAACTCACATATACACCCAAACATATCGCATAAAAATACATCCTAACTACCTACACTCACTCATACTCAATTAAAACCCCCAAATAATGAATATTAGCAAATTTAATTCAACAAACCACACATTCTCAAAATTAAATACACACAATTCACACACACATACAGGCTCAATCTACTAGGGCGGATATGGGGTGTTACAACACTCCCCTCCTTAACAGAATTTCATCCTCGAAATTCTACCTGATCCAAATAACTTAGGATGCTGAGCTTTCATAGCTTCCTCCGGTTCCCAAGTTGCCTCCTCTATTTCGTGATGCCACCAAAGTACTTTAACTAAAGGAATTTGCTTGTTCTAAAGTTGCCTGATTTCTTTAGCTAAAATGCCTTTCGGTTCCTCGTCATACCAAAAATCTGGCTGAACTCGAATATCCTGCACTGCTAATACATGGGATGGGTCTGATCGGTAACAACGGAGCATAGACACATGAAAGACGTCATGCAATTTGTCTAACTCTGTCGGCAGGGCTAACCGATAAGCCACCAGACCGATCCTTTCCAAGATCTCATAGGGCCCAATAAAACGGGAACTTAACTTTCCCTTCTTTCCAAAACGAAGAATCTTTTGCCACGGTGATACTTTCAAACATACCTTGTCTCCGATCTCATATCGAATATCCCTTCATTTTAAATTGGCATACGATCGCTATCTATCTTTAGCTGATTTCAAATTCTACTGCACAATTCTAACTTTCTCTTTAGTGTCTCTCACTATATCCGGACCCACCATGGCCCGTTTCGATAACTCCGTCCAGTACACCGGAGTTCTACATCTCCGACCATAGAGAGCTTCATAGGGGGCCATTCTGATACTTGCTTGGTGACTATTGTTATATGCGAATTCCATTAAAGGAAAATACTTATCCCAACTTCAAGAATCTTAATGACTCTCTCAGATTGACAATCGGTTTGAGGATGAAACGCAGTGCTGAAGTTTAACCAAGTACCCATAGCTGCCTACAACTCTTTCCAAAACTTGGATGTAAATCTCGGGTCTCGATCAGATACAATGGATAGTGGAACTCCATGACGCCTTACCATTTCTCTTACATATATGTCTGCTAACTTGTCTATGGAGTAGTCTAGTCTAATTAGTAAGAAATGCGCTGACTTTGATAATCGTTCGACTATGACCCAAACAGAATCATGCTGTGTTACTGGTAAACCAGAAACAAAGTCCATCGCAACATCATCCCATTTCCATTGAGGAATGGGTAAGGGGTTAAGCAAACACGATGGAACTTGATGCTCGATCTTCAATTGCTGACAAACTAAACACTTTGAAACAAACTCCACGATGTCTTTCTTCATACCAGGCCACCAATAGAAGTCGAAGATCTCAGTACATCTTATCTCCTCCTGGATACGTGGTGAAGACTGATGAATGGGCATCTGACAGAAGTCTTTTCTTTATATCATTCACCCCTGGCACACATAGACGATTACAAAATCTAAGCACTCCATCATCATCAACTGAAAAGTCTGTCCGCTTACCATCTTTAACCATAAACAAAACACGCTGTAACACAGGATCACTCATCTATGCATCTACTATTAACTGTCTCAAGTTCGGTCTCCCCTTTAATCGAGCCACTAATGCACCTTCTGAATCTAACCTCCACCTTTCTTTATTCAAAGACAAAGCTGCTACTGACTTCATACTCAACGCATCTGCTACCACATTTGCCTTGCCTGGATGGTAATCAATAATACAGTCATAATCTTTAAACAATTCTAACCACCTACGCTGTCTCAAATTTAGTTCTTTTTGAGTAAGCAAGTACTTTAAACTCTTGTGGTCCCTGAAGATTCTACAAGTCTCTCCATACAAATAGTGCCGCCACACCTTAAAAGCAAACACTACCGCCGCTAATTCTAAATCATAAGTTGGGTAGTGTTGTTCATGTGACTTTAATTGCCTAGAAGCATAGGCGATCACTTTGCCATCCTGCATCAATACACAACCCAGACCTGTCCCTGAAGTGTAACACCCCAACCCATACGTAGGCAAACCTATCCGCAAGGGAGTAAGAAGCCGTACAAGTAGGTGTGTTACCGAACAGAAGCGATACAAAGCGTATAAAAAAATATGGAAGAATTTAAAACATGAGAAGTAAAACTGAACACACATACTTCACCAATGCACGTACACCAAGCAGAAACATACAGATATGTAAGTTTACCACCATGCAACAGAAGTTACAGACAGATGATAAAATAGAGGAAATTCTTAATAACAAATATTTACATCACCCAAAATATTACTTCAGTCTCTTTACATATTATTACATATACATTTTATACAGAATTACAAAATCCAAAATAAAGAAGCTGGACGAAAACCAAAACTCCTAGCTCCTATGTGGCGGACTCTGCAGATGTGCTACTTGAACCGGACCAGACCTGCCACCTGCACGGGAAAAAGAACTCATGCTAAGCGATAACGCTTAGTGGGTAGAACAAACATAATAATATGG
Organism: Excoecaria cochinchinensis; assembly: GCA_947683425.1. Lineage (NCBI taxonomy): Eukaryota > Viridiplantae > Streptophyta > Magnoliopsida > Malpighiales > Euphorbiaceae > Excoecaria > Excoecaria cochinchinensis. Next base: position 1,468,180 of record CANTUQ010000013.1, read on the forward strand.
ACGGCCATTCACAATGGTCGTCAAGGCATAACACACACAAATATCATACACACCTAGTTCTTACCAAGAAATATATATACTTACATATAATAGCTATGCATACTAATGTTTCTAATCATATTCATGTACTCGTATGTGTGACACTAACCAAATCAAACATCACCATACAAGATGTGAGTATGTTCATGCATAACTACATATAACTTCACATGCATGCACTTACCTATACGTTACATGTCAGTGTCATTATATTTATATGCTAATACTTGTATCGTCATACCAATACAGGTCCTCATATGCATACATTTACTGAGTACATTGGGAAGTCAGGCTTTTGGAAGTACATCATGCATAGATACATAACAACTTAATCATGCAATTATCTTACCACAAATAACCATACCCCGGTCCCGAGAACTAGTACCCTAACTGTTCACACCATAGTGCCCACAAATTTTCGAGCAAAAATCATTAGAGTCTACTCATACTACAATCATACTACGATACATATACACTAGCTGAGAGCATAGGTACATAATCACAATACCATCACACTTCTGCTACACAACATTAATCTTTAACATAAGCAACTATACAATATTGCATTCCAATCACGGTATTAAAGAGAGCCAAAAAGTCTGCACTTATTAATTCACATAACTATAATCAGAACTGATCAGAATCGCATGATGATTATATTCAAACACAGTCATAATACGATATATATATGAATAATCGCACATAATAGGCATGTTTAAGTCACATGTAACCCAATCAGAGACTCATAATCACCTTCAAATTCATAACTAGTTCACATGACCGAAATCTTACACATTCGGATATCATATTCTCATATTCATATCAGATAAAGCAAACGAAATACTTGCTGACTCAAAATAGTGGATAACGAGTAACAAACTGTACCTTACGTGTATGAATCGCAAAGCATTATCACTTTCCACATTTTAGAAACATTTCACTGAACAGGACCTTAAACAAGATCCATACACATACACATAATAGGGTTCGCGAGGAACCATTCGGGGACCTGATCGGGGTCCAAATCGTTCAAAGGGCGCTGCAGCTACACTTATATAGACTCTATTAGGCATGCCTAACTATCCACTATACTGACTCTCGCAGGTCATGCATCATTCAAATCATGTGTCACATCAGACAGTATATATATCATCATACTTAATCCAGAGTATAGTAGACATATAAAGAAATTCATAATATCAGCCATGCATCATAGTATTCATTATACAAAGCATACAATATAATTCTATCAATATACTTTAGCACTATTCAATGTTCTAAAATTTATCTGAGTCAAATGTGGAAACAATATCAGGCCAACCATTAGCTCAACATTCAAACTTTGCTTTTAACAACTAGGCATTTTTTTACAAAAACAGGGTAGGTCACGGTCACAACCAGGTTGGTTGTCACCGTGAGATACCAAAACTCTCGCCAGAAAGCACTCTTGGGGTACCTCATGATGGTAACCCATTAGGTTGTCACTGTGACATACCCAGAACCCAAAACAGAATGCAAATCTGCGGTAGGTCACGGTGGTAACCACATTTATTGCCACCATGACATACCAAAACCCTCAAAACAGAATGCCAATCTGAGGTAGGTCACGGTGGTAACCACATTCATTGCCACCGTGACATACTAAAAATCTCAAAACAGAATGCTATCCCTCACACTTAATCATAACATTCATACAAATTATTTATACATTTACATAAACACTTACTTACCCGGTTTGCTACATTATGGGTCTCCATTCAAAAGAGGAATCCACAAGCTAAATGCATTAAATCACATTTATCATTATCATACTATATAAGCACTCAAATATCCATATGAACCGTTATAGTATCATAAATATCTTGCATACTAACACATTCTAATAATGGCACACTTAATTCCATCAGTTACTTCATTCTTAACATCTCATACAAATTCTAACCTATAAATAAATCTCCTCAAGTCTTGAATTATTAAAGACTCACATACTTTTGTCGGTCTTACACAAATGTGCCACAATTATTCCTAACAAATATCAAAGCACTAGTAAAGTAGGGTTCAATTAATACACTCTCCTTCATATCCGATTACACTTCTACGCTTTAGTTTGAACTTGAAAGAGTGTTCTACACCTCCTATGTATCCCGAAGGGTTAAGAATCCAAACCCCATAATCCTGTTAACTCAAAATGCAAGTTATGGAATTCCACTTCAAATTGCCTAACATAATATAAATTAGGTTATAAAGAACATACTCGGAAGTGTTTGATTCATTAAACCTCCCAATAACGAAGTTAATATTCTTATTTATAACCTTAGACAATTGTATTCCTAAGTGATATCCATTTATTTGCTCATTTCCAAACTTTAAACATATGATGAATATATCTTGAAAGGTTCCGAGGAAGTTCGGGTGTGCTTCGGGGTGAAAAAACATGACAAATTACGCATCCTAAAGAATAGGAAAGAGGGGCAAGGGTTCATACCAACTATGAGGCTCAAAATGGAAGGAAAAACCTTCCATAAACAGGCTCTATAGCGCTCGCGACAGAGAGCTTTCCAAACTGCGCTATGAAAACTGACTTAAGAGATAGATTTCCGTGTTCGACTTTGTATCACTTAAACGACCCAATAAAACTAATTTTCAACCAAAACATACTCCTAAAAAATTTTATTTAGGATGTTAGCTTTCAAATGCAGAAAATTTCAGATCAATTGGACATGTATAACTCTAGATATGAGCTACACAACCTATACTGCTCCTGTGAACCCGTTTAAATACAGACACCCCTATTTTCGCAATTGTCAAGGATCTTAGGTTTAGAATTAGGTTCCGGTCATTTAGAGACAATTTTAGATAAATGAATTAGCTTTCAAATGGCACTAGTTTCATATCATTTGGACATTTATAGCTTGACTTATAATTAAAAAAAAAACACTAAAGGTCTAGTGAAATCTGGACAGAGTATCCCTAGAAAATTTAGATTCTCTAAACCCAAGCCAATCCACACCACCACATCAACACAATCAATCCAATTTTAAGTCAAAATACACTTCAAAACATAAATTCATCCATACACAAATCTATAAACAACATTCACATCAAAGCACATAAATTTCCCAAAACCTGCTATAAAGCTCAAACCACTTTTCCTCATAGCTCCAGTCTTCTCTTTACTCTTGTCTATCCTCTTGCCCATGGATGCTTGTACAAATTAAACCAAACAAAACACTATTAACCCAACTTACACATAATTCAAACCCAGAAATTCAAACTTCCAAACCCAAAAAAATAAAGAAGAACAAGGAGATGAAAACTCAAATCAAACTCAAATACTTACCCTCCAAACTCAGCTCAACTTTCAAGAACCTACTTAAACCTTAAGAAAGGACAAGAGAGCAAGAGAGAGATGAGATGAGAGCAAAAAAATGGAAATAAGAGAGAGATGAGAGCACGGGAATGAAAAATAAAGGGGAAGGGGCAACTTCTACGAGAAGCTTCACTAAAAAAATCTGCCTCTCCCTCACTCCTACCCTTCCATTAAATGCTCTTACCAACCCCTCCACATGGCAAGATCCTATTGGCCCAAGAACATCCAACTTTGACTTCTCCCTCCAAGGTACCACAAACACACTTCACTAAATTATTGCCCAACAAATATCCTACATCTATAATACCAAACACACAAACCCCTAGATTACCTCCTCAATCAACCTTGTTACCATACATCTCATACACTATATAATTCCTCTCTCAACCTTATAAATTTAATTAACTTAACTAATTAATCCTTATTAACCAAATTCTTCATGCACAAAATTACTGAAATACCCTTCGATTCCCGACTTAGCACACGAATTCCGACTAGGCCCTTTTTGGGTTGTTACAATGAGCATGTTGTGGAATGCATTGGAGTGTTAAGGTAAGACTTTGTGCATGATTGTGTGGGTTTTGAAAGGTTTTTGAAAGAGTTTTGGAAAAAGAAGGAAATCCTACATTTTGGCTGGGAATCGGGAATATCGTCTCTGTCGCGCTTCCCATTTTCATGTTAAAGTTCACTGTAGTTTTGTCTGTGTCCGACTCGGATGGAGAAGCATGACTCATGCTCCTTTGGCGTGCAAGTCGTGCATCTCAGCTGGACGTCAGCACGAAGAGAGGATCAACACGACTCGTGCTGATATAGCACAACTCGTGTTCGTGTAGCACAACTCGTGCTTGCTTAATACAAATCGTAGTGCTGTGACTTCTTCTCCATGACGTGTTGGGGAGCATGACTGAAGGGAAATAACATGGACACGAGTTGTGTCCCTTAGCACGACTCGTGCTCATGCCGCTTCTTCTGCATGTCTTGCTTGAGGAGCACGACTGGGATAAGTCATCAACATGAGTCGTGTCCCTCAGCATGACTCGTGTCCGTGATTCTTATGTCGTGAGCGCTACATGGGCCCTGATCTGCCCTATTTTTTGCTTGCCAGTTTTCTGGAAATGAGTTTTGAATGTCTTTTTCATGGTTTTTCCTTACTGTATGCTATATGAACTTGCTTATATGCCCTTATAATATGGATTATGCTCGATAAATTATATGTTATGACTTAGGATATGAGTTGTATGATTACTCTGAGATGTGTGTTTACCAAAATGATAACATGTCAGTATTCGATTTAAACTGTATGATTTGGTTTATTTATGTTAATTATTGTGAATGGTATCGCATGTTGTAATATGTATACAAGTAAGCTATGAGTGCAAAATTTTATGGTTATTTGTTACGAGTTGTATTAATGCATAATTATAATAGTGTTCTGGATAATTATCATCATGATAATATTTCCTTATATATTTGATTCTGGTATGCGTTAGAATAGTAAGTATGGTTATAGCGTATTGAGTAAATTATGTTAAATGCTTGCCATACGATATGTATAATGCACACTCTTCCTAATGATGATTAAGGTTAACGTGTGTGATTGGTTTATATTATATGCTCCGCAAAGTGAACTGTTTAAAGTATGTGAAGCGAAATGTGATCAGTTTATGCATGATGATATATATATGTGTGTATTATGCAATGAAAAACATGAATTATTTTATGCATGACCTACGGGAGTCAGTCTAGTGGATAGTTAGGCATGCCTAATAGAGCTTTGTAGCTGTATCGCCCTTTGAACGAATGGACCCCGATCAGATCCCTGGCTAGTTCCTCACGAACCTTTATACTGTTTAGATCTTGTTTAAGGTCCTCTTACCGAAATGTTTTGAATGTGGAAAAATGATGTTGCTTTTCGATTCGTACCCGTAAGGTACATTACCGTACTGTTACCGTATTATCTCATTATCCACTAAAGTGGGTCAGCAGGTATTCTATTTTCTTTATCTGATATGAATATGAGAATGCAATTATGAATCTTGGAATGTTAATCGTGACTCAAGCATGTATATTGTGTATTCTCTGCTTGTATATAAATGACCTTATTTATTGTATGTGTATATTGTTCATGTGTGTCGTATAATATGTATACTGCACTTTTGTATAGTGATGAGATAAATTAAAATGTATATAAATGTAAGCTGGAATTTCGGAATGCTATGATTAATTTGTTTGTATATTAATGTGATTTTGCGCTGTTAACTGTTATGATTAATATATGAATTACTATGAGTATGAATATGATCTTGTTCTAGCAAATGCAACGAATTTAATATTATGTTACATGTTTTCCCTGATCTCTGCTATTATATCATCGGCATGTTGTCTTATGTTTATATTTCATGGTATGATATTTTATGTGTTAAAGTTGCGCAGCGGAAGTGTTGTGGTTTTGGACGTTGTCCCTTGGCTTTTAGCTGGCATGTGTGTGTTATGGCCTAACAAAAGTATGTTTAAATGTCTTGTAACCTTGCATGATAGTCAGGTGCGTTATTGCATGGTAAATTGTCTTGCATGTGAATGGGTTTTCAGTTAACGTTTGGATTATGGGTAAAAAGGCAGCATGTTTTGTGGTTGAGTAATTAGGCATGAAGCGGTTTGATATATGATACCTCGGTAAGTATATGCATATGAGATTGTAAGTGTTTCTGCATGATGATATTTGTATCTTGTAAGGTACCTTGTCTGCTTTGGTTTGTTCAACGCGAGTTTTTGAAAGTGGTTATGATTTTCTGAATGCATGACTTTTATGTGCAAGCATATATATGTCTATCTGTTAGATATATATACATATGCCATTCGAATGTGTTATGCTTTTGCGACCATTGTGAATGGCTGTCCATATTCTTATGTGTTCTCCCCACTAAGCGTTATCGCTTAGCCCGGGTTCTTTTCCCGTGCAAGTGGCAGGTTTGCTTCAGTTCGAGTTGCGCATCTGCAAGGGTCAGCCACATAGGAGCTAGAAGTTCTGTATTTTGTTCAGCTTCTGTATTTTGGATTTTGTATCTCTATGTAATATGTATATGTAATAATATGTAAAGATTTTGATGTAATATTTTGGGCTATGTACATATTTTTATGTTAATGTGTTAAGTATTTCCTCTGTTTTATCTTCCGTCTTAGGCTTCTGTTGTATGATTGTAAGTATGCATGTGTGGGTGCTTTCGCTTAGCGTATGTGCGTTGGTGTATTATGTATGTTCAGCTTTTGCTCTGTAAGTTTTAAATTCTTTCGTATTTTTATATGCTTTGTATCGCTTCTGTCCGGTAACACACCTACTCGTACGGCTTCCTACTCCCTTGCGAATGGGTTCGCCTATGTATGGGTAGGGGGTGTTACAGAACTGTTACCCACACCTTTCACAACGGCATGCAACTGATTCCTATCTTTGAGTATCACAACTTTCCTGTGGCAATCGACTACAGCTTGATGCTTGGACAACCAATCCATTCCCAAGATAAGGTCGAACTCATGAAATGGCAAACTGATCAAATCAGCTGCGAATTCTTTATCTTGCACCATCAAAGAACAATTCCGATACACTCGATTTACTTTAACACACTGACCCAAAGGACTAGATACATAAATATCATAGTCTAATATATCCTCATCAGAGAAAGTATCACATGGCTTATCGAAACACAAATAAGAATGAGTAGATCCTGGATCTACCAGAGCATACATTTCAGTACCAAATAATGAGAACTTACCGGCAATAACTTCCGGTGCATCCTCCTCTTCTCTGGCTCTCATGGCATAAGCTCTACCCATTATCGGGACTGGGCGATCAACCGTCTCGAAGGACTCTCTATCTTGAGGCCGTCCACCACGACCCCGTCCTCTACCCCTGCCACGACTGCCCTGAGGGGCATTAGACCCTGCTCGACTAGCTTCCTGCTGACCTTGGAGATTCTCACGCAAATCTGGGCAGTTGGCTAGGAAGTGGTCTACACTACCACACTTGAAACACTTGCCTATCAACCATCGACATTCGCCCCAATGTCGCTTGCTTCAATGAGAGCACTAAGGCGCTCCATCACCTCTACCACCCGCACTACCTCTATAAGATCCAGATCCTCTAGAAGATTCATGTCTTCTCCCTCTAGTAGCCGAATTAGCATGGGACTCACTAGAATGATTTGCTTGAGGTTCTCTTGTTCTCTTTCCAGAAGAAGAGCTCCCTCGATAGGTCTTCCTCCTCAGAGACTTCTCTCTCAAAATATTCTCAGAACGCTTCGCTCTTAAGGCCGCCTGAACCAACTGGTAATAACTGACTCCTGGAGCGGACATCAATGAGACTAACATCACCTTCAAAGATTCATTCAAACCTGCTTCAAAATGTTGGCATCTGAACTCATCAGTGAGAATTCCTGGCGGTGCGTACTTACTAAGTCGGTCAAATTCTTTCTCATAATCTGCCACAGTTAATACTCTTTGCCTGAGACTCAGAAACTGTGCCCATCTGGCATCCTTAGAAGCCTTTGTTACATACTTACTTCGGAATTCTTTCTCGAAGAACTCCAACGTCACTGGCTCGGGAAGCTGGGGTTGACTTAACACTAACCTCCACCAGTCATAAGTAGAACCCTGCAATAAGGACTCCACACACTCCACTACCCTATCCGGAGGACACCGGATCTCTCGAAGCACCCTACTAACCTTCTCAATCCACAATTCAACTTTATCCGACTCATCTAAACCTGTCCAATAGAAATCTTCTGCTCCAGCCTTCCTCATACTTTCAATCGGAGCCCTCGGTGCCATAACTCTCTCCAGGACTCCGGCCATATCCTGAGATATTTTAAGCATCGCTTCAAAAGGAACTGCAGGAGCCTCAGGTTGCACCCTAGGTGGTTGAGCCGGACCAGAGACAGACAGATCTTGCTCTCGGGGATTCGTACTCTCAGCTAACCCTTCAAGCGATCCATGAGTGGACTCCATAACTACAAAACATATACAATGATCCACATCATGCCAACATATCACAAGACATACACTCCACCTTACACTAGCCCAGAAACGTCTAAACCTAAGGCTCTGATACCACAAAGTGTAACACCCCTCACCTATATGTAGGGAGCTTCATCCCTCAAAGAGGAAGAAGGACCCTGATAGATGAGAGTTATCACGCAAGACCACAAACAAAGCAGTTATGATCACAAACATTCATTCAAACGAGGTAGAATAAAAATTAAACTATAACAAAATTCAAACAAATAGAATACTGAAGCTAAACACAAATGTACAATATTTTATTTACTTTAAACGGTCTTTACATATAGAAGTAAAAAAGTGAAAAAGCACAGATGATCATATACATATCTGATGACAGAGTCCTACTACAAAAGTAGAGTTTACATTCAGGAGTTCTCATTACAGAAATACTAATTATTACATAAGCAAAAGTACAACCCTCTACTCTAAAACTCTCTCCTAGATGTCTTGGCTCTACTGAAATGGATCACCTCGCCCCCAAAACTTCGACATCTTCCACACCTGCACGGACGAAACACTCGTGCTAAGCGAATACGCTTAGTGGGGAAGAACACATGGAAACGACCACTCACAGTGGCATTAACAAGTCACAGGCATATGGCACAGTCAAAGAATAGAATTTTATAAATGATTTATCACATCAACCATAGCAGTACTACCTTTGCATTCATTCATTTACTTTATTTTAATTGTAACACTAAGCAAACTCTAGGGAGACACACAACAGTCATAGCAATGATACTAATAATTATAATATTAATAACCTGCTTATCCAAAACAGTGGATAACGAGTGCACATGGATACCCAAAGGTATCAAAGATACTTTCATAACTCATAGATACCCGAAGGTATCAAAATCATTCTTTTCATTTTTTTTTTCAAAACAATTTTGCATGGGATCTTAAACAAGATCAAGTACAGAAGGATCACGAAGATCCGATTGGGGGACCTAATCGGGGTCCAAAATCACAGAAGGCTACAGCTACAGAAACTCTATGAGGTATGCCTAACTATCCACTTATTTGACTAAAGCAGGCTATATAAATTTCCAAATGCATATTCATATATTCATATTAGACTATACATAATTCGAAGAGTAATACAAATTTGGAAGTTAAGTATTGTAATTACAAAAGAGAAATCAAAAGAAAAACTAGAGGGTGTCGCGCTCGTGACAGAGGCGAAGTTGGCTTTCTGTCGCGCTCACGATGAGCCTCGCGCCTGCGCGGAGACAAGAAGGATCTCACTGTCACACTCGTGACAGTCATCGTGCTTGCGATAGTGAGCTCCAGCAAGAGCAGTTGCGGGCTCGCGCTTGCGACAGAATCTTGGCCAAACGTTGAGCTCTCTGTCGCGATCGAGACCTATGTCGCGCTCGTGACAGTGAGATCCTGCTGCGCACATTCGACAGTTTGCAGCTCGGCTTGAGTGATGAGGCATAGATCATCGAGCTCCTTCGCGCTCGCGACAGAGTCGGGATTTCCACTCCCAATGCCAAAATCTGCAGAAATTCATTCTCCACTTTCACCCACTCAATCATTTAGTTTCATAACTAAGTTCTAAGCAAAATCCTTTATTCAAACCATCTTATACAACATAAAACATAAGCTTTGAACTCATTATTGTCACCAAATCAAGCAACTATCAAGATCAAAATCCAAGAATTCTCAAACCAGCAATTTCCATAGAAAACATACAAAATTTCACATTATGACTCCATCCTTCACAACCCATGCCTCTCAACTCAAATTAAACAATACCCATAACTCATAGAAGCCAAAGCACACAATTAATATCATCAATTTGAACCATAACACAGAAATCATCAAAATACACAAAATAACCAAACATTCCCAAACCTCAAAATATGGCGTTTCAATCTCGAGCTCCACTACCACTTGCGATATCCTTGCCGTTCGTCTCCTTGGCCGGAATTTCTGAGCCACAAAACCCAGTAAAACCATAATTCAAACTCAACCACACACACATAGATATAAAACTTACCCAAGAAAAAAAAGAAGAAGGGACACTAACTTACAAACTTACCAACCAACTTAATCTATCCCCAACTCACCACAACTCACTAGATCTTCAACAAAAGAAGAACTAAAGAACGAAACAAAGAGAAAGAAGAGAATGAAGAAGGAACGGAAAGAGAAGGAAAAGAAGAAGAAAACGGGATAAGAACAAGGGGAAGAACAGCTGTCCCTTTTCTTTTCTCTCTCATGCCACATGGCAACTCCCCCTAGGGCCACATACTAACCACACCTAACTCCCATCCTCCAACCTACACCCAAGACTAATCTTACCTAACACACCCTACTCCCAAACTCACATATACACCCAAACATACCTCATAAAAATACATCCTCACTCCCTACACTCACTCATACTCAATTAAAACCCCCAAATAATGAATATTAGCAAATTTAATTCAACAAACGACACATGCTCAAAATTAAATACACACAATTCACACACACATACAGGCTCAATCTACTAGGGCGGATAAGGAGTGTTACAGCTGCAGCTACTGAACTTAATTAGGCATACCTAATTATCCACTAGATTGACTCTCGCAGGTCATGCATGACACAATTCATGTTACAAAGCATAACATATAATTTATAATGAAGAAATCATAATATTGCACATATATACGCATATTTATTCCCATACAGTAGTGAAAACCCATGTAGAAAAGATATGAAATACATTTTAGTAAAACAGGACAAGTTCAAAAAAATAGGATAGGTGGAGGCTCACTGTCGCGATTACGACAAGAGTCGCGCTCGCAACAGTGGCCAAAAAATAGGCCGATCGCGAGGGAAGAAGCGAGGACATGAGTCGTGCAGGATCGACACAACTCGTGTCGATGCTCTTCTTGGCCGAAAGGCCGATCGGGAAGGGAAAAAACAAAGGGGGCACAAGTTGTGCCATTCGGCATGACTCATGCTGATACTGCATAGCCGGTCATGAGTCGTGCTTGCGTGCACGACTAGTGACTTGGCTTCCTAGCCTGCACGAATCGTGATTTTCCTAGGGCATTCCGATCGGATCTCCCCATCTTCTGTTCGGCAGCCGAGCACTCTATCGCGCGAGCGACCAAGTGCCATTACATTTCTGATCGAAAGATGGTAGTTCGGTCAGAAAACTGGATTCACGGAACTCTGTCTCGGGATAGAGAGTCGCGTTCCAATCCGCAGAACTCCTTCGGTTCCAAACTTGCCCAAAACTTAAAAAATCCAACTAAATACCACCTTACCTCAGATCAGGCATTTCCCAACACAACCAATAGCACAACCACAACTTTTACACAATCAATTCATGAATTAACCAAAAATAAGAATCCCGACAGTAGCAAACCCATAAAATCACAGTGACATCCATCCAACTCAAATCTGCTCTCATAGATCAATAATCATGCACCGTAACTTAAATCAAACCAAAACTCATAACATTTAAACTAACATGCATCTCTAAATCATTAGATTTCCAGAAAATCATTCAACCACAATGAAACACAAGAAAATGCATCAAGAACAGATAATTCCCAAACCTGTAAATCTTATGCTCCTAGATGCAAGCTCCACTCCCACTTCCATTCTCTTTCCCCTTGGGATCATGAGTAGGCACTTCTAGACCAGAAACCCATGAAATCACACAAACACACAAAAACCCTAAGTTAAAATACGTTCTAACAGACCAAGAGAAGGAGAGGAAGAAGAAGAGAAAACCCAACCAAAACTTACCAAATAAACTTGAGAGATGATCAATTTCCACCAAAAATCACTTGGATCAAAGCTAGGACACACTCGAAGAGAAAAGAGAAGAGGAGGTAAAGAGAGGAGGAAGAAGAATGGGCAAGAGGTAGCAAAAAGGCTGCTCCCTCTTCTCTCTCCTTCAATTTATACCTACTTCCTAAAACCTTAGCCACATGTCACCCTATCTTTGGTGGATCTTGATCACTCACACCCTACACCCATGCAAGACACTACACACAAGATTAACCCTTTCACACACTACTCCCCTATGAGCATGCACACACTAACAAGACCCATACACACACACCCTAATATCATACATGCACCCACACTCTAATAAAGCCCACAAAACATGCATATAATCCAAAAACACCATTAACACATGCTAAAACACTCACAGACACACATGCAAAATCATGGCTCAAACTACTAGGGGTAAATCGGGGTGGGATAAATTTGTTAATCCTAATGGCACCACTAAAAACTCGTAGTGGCCATACCTCATCCTAAAAGTAGTTTTAGTCATATCCATGTCCTTATCCCGTAATTAATAATAATCGGACCGTAAGTCAATCTTAGAAAAGACTCCAGCTCCCCTCAACTAATAAATTAAGTCCTCAATCCTAGGTAACGGATATTTGTTCTTCACAGTGACCTTATTAATCTGTATGTAATCAATGTATATCCTTAAGGTGCCATCTTTCTTTTTAAAAAATAATATCGGAGCACCCTATGGAGACACGTTGGGTCTGATGAAGCCTTTATCTAATAGATCTTGCAGTTGACTCTTTAGTTCTTTCAATTCTACAGGAGCCATTCGATAAGGGGCTTTATAGATAGGAGTAGTACCCAGCAGACTCTCTATGAATAACTCCCCTTCTCTCTCTAGAGGCAAACCTAGCAATTCTTTAGGGAACAGATCCAAAAACTCCCTTACAACTGGAATGTCTTGAATTTTCACTTGAATACGCCTAGAATCCAAAACCAAAGCTAAATAAACTTCACATCCCTTCCTCATAAACTGCCTTGCTTGCATGGCTAAAATTACATTACCCAAAGAACCAGAACCTAAACCTCTCACAACCACTGCAGACTGCTCATCTTCCTTAAGCACTACCATCTTCCTATGACTGTCAACCACCGTTCGGTTCTTACACAACTAATTCATACGTAAAATCAAGTCAAACTCATGTAAAGGCAGACTAATTAAATCCACTAGAAACTCTTTACCTTGTACCATTAAAGGACAATTCCTACACACTCTACTCACATTGACACTATGCCCTAATGGACTTGTTACACAAATCTCATAAACTAACTAATCAGCATTAAACAAATTAGCACATAACTTATCAGAACACAAATATGAGTGTGTGGAACTAGGGTCTATTAGAGCATGCAGTTCAGTATCAAGTAGTAAAAACTTATCGGCAATCACATCAGACACATCTTGCTAATTCCGAACTCTCATCGCATATGCCCTAGCTGGCACCACTGGAGGTCGATCTACTCTCTCCGAGGAAGCTCCATCTCTAGGCCGTCCACCACGACCTCATCCTTTACCTCGACCATGACTAACCTGAGGGGCATTAGATCCCACTCGACTGACCTTATGCAGTCCTTGGATGTTCTCAAACAAATTCAAGCAATTGGCAAGAAAATGGTCCGTACTTCCACATCTAAAACATCCTCCTGTCAACCAACGACACTATCCCCAATGGCGCTTATTACAGTGCAAACACTACGGCACTACATCACCTCTACTGCCCAAAACACCTCTACCTGCACCAGACCCCTAATAAGACCCCTATTTTCTTCCTCTCGTAGCAGGACTAGCAGAAGACTCATCCAGAGAATTCACTTGAGAATTCCTTGATCTCTTCCCTGAGGATAAGCCTCGATGAAAGGGATTCCTCCTTTGAGCTCTTGCTCTCATAATAGTCTCTGAACGTTCTGCTTGCATAGCCACCTGCACAATTTGATAATAGCTAACATCTAGATAAGACATTAAGGAAATTAGCATAGCTTTAAGGGACTCATTCAAACCTGCTTCAAAATGCTGACACCTAAACTCTTCGGTGAGAACTCCTGGCAGTGCATACTTACTAAGCCTACTGAATTCCTTCTCATAATCTACCATAGACAAAACTCTTTGCTTAAGACTCAAAAATTGGGTCCAGTTAGCCTCCATATATGCCTTAATCACATACTTGCTGTGAAACTCTCTCTCAAAGAGCTCCCATATTACAAGGTCAGGAATCTGTGGGTGCCTAAGAACCAACCTCCACCAATCATAGGCTGAACCCTATAGAAGTGACACCACACACTCAACTTCTCTATTCGGAGGACAACGGATCTCCTGTAAAACCCTACTCACTTTCTCAATCCACATCTCTACCTTATCAGATTCATCCAAACTCGTTCCATAAAAATCCTCCACTCCAAACTTCCTCATACTCTCAATCGGAGCTCTAGGCACAATTACCCTCTCCAAAACTCTAGCCATGTCCTGAGATATCTTAAGCATGGCCTCAAAAGGAACTGCTGGGGCCTTAGGTTGTACCGTAACTGGCTGAGCAGGACTAGATACAGATTGATCATGCTCTCGGGGATTTGCACTCTCGGCTGACTCCTCGAGGGATCCACGCGCTGGCTCCATCTAACTATAAAACATAAGGATATCCACATCTGGCCAACACAATTCTAAATGCATACTCTATTCTACACTCGCCTAGACTTATGCTCTGATACCAATAAAATTATAACACCCCTTACCTATACGTAAGGAAGCTTACCCATAAAGAGGAGTGAGTGCCCGAATAGTAAGGGTTGTTACCAAATAGAACAAAATGAAGCATGCATAACTAAAGCATAAAAAGAAACATAAACATAATATCATAAATGGAATAAACTAAAACTTTTCATTGATATACCAAAATATCCATTACAATGTTGCAGTACAAAATCATACGATCCCTTGCATAATGACAACATACATAACTGAAAACATTACAAAATTAGATACATAATAAAAGGTTTACATCAGCATACAAAATACAAAATACAAATTTCTATACCACAAAAACTCTCTCTATTGTGTTGGCCCTGATGGTTGTGGATCGGTCCTCCCAGAATCTCTAACTGCTTCCACACCTACATAGATGAAACACCCGTGCTAAGCGATAATGCTTAATGGGGAAAATAAGCAATAAACGACCACTCACAGTGGACGTCAAAATGCAGTTCGTATACACATGGACATACATATCAGTGAAGCATTATCAGACCATCCATACGATATACATATAAATATATATACATCATAACCAATAACTTCAATTGAACAAATTGCATAACATCAATATACATACTGAATCACAATAACTCGCATAACATTAAGCAACACATAAGTATTATAAGCCTATACTTTCAAAGTGGTGGATAATTAGTTAACGCATGGTACCCGCAAGTACAAAAATAATTTCTTTTCTGAACGCATAGATACGTGTAGGTACCAAAAACAACTTCATTTCTTCTCACATAAAAACATTTTTGCATGGGATCTTAAATAAGATCCAAGTTCATAGGGATTGCGAGCATCCAAATGGGGACCTGATTAGGGTTCAGAGCGCATAGGCTGCAGTTAACTGAACACTATAGGCATGCCTATCTATCTACTTACTTGACTACTGTAGGCTAGGATAAACACTAAGATATAATTCACATCATAAGGCATATAACATTTTATGAATTGAAATATGCTTGAAACATAAGTGAGAAACCATGCAAAGTACAAAAATAATAAACATTCAAAATAGGGGAGCGTCGCGCCCTCGACGACCAGTTGCGCTCGTGACAGAGGCAGATCGCATGCAGGTACATGCTCACGAGGAAAGGTAGAATGGCCTCTATCGTACTGGTGATATAGGGCGTGTAACAACCCTTACCTACACGTAGAGAACTTCACCCTATGAAGAGGATAAGGGTCCCCGGTAGATAAGGGTTGCCACCCATAGACGCTCAAACAGATTCAATCATTGCACTCCAATTACATATACAAATGAATAAATTAAAATTTCATAATTTATCTGAGAAAACACCATAGAGCAAAATATTGCATTTCATTAATATGACGAAAGTGGCTTTACATATTCCAAAAGATACAAAAGTGCCTCGGCACTACAGAATGATTACATATACTAATAACAAAATCATTTATAAAATATCCTTTACATAGGTTCAAAAGTACAAGACTATAATTTATATACAAAAAGAATACAAGGCCTAATTACAAAATCTTCTATCCACTAGTTGTGTTGGCCCTGCTGATGCGAAACCCTCGGTTCAACCCTTTAAAACGTTCCACACCTGCATGGATAAAACACCCGTGCTAAGCGAAATCGCTTAGTGGGGAAACAAAGATGCACAACAACCACTCATAGTGGCGTCAACAAATAATCACAAGCTAATGGCAAAGTTAATTGGTAAGATGTCATAAATTAACTTAACACATAACAGTACTATAGTCATATTATCCCCAATAAGCAATAGTTCAGAAATTCACATATAATAACAAATAACACTGTTGCACCTGCTATATCAAAACAGTGGATAACGAGTACGCGTAGATACCCGAAGGTATTAACAGTATTCTCATAACACATAGATACCCGAGGGTATCAAAACAATCTTTTACTTTTGTTCCAAAATCATTTTCGCGTAGATTCAGTACAAAGGGATCAGGAAGATCGAGTCGGGGGACCTGATCAAGGTCAAAATCATACATTAGCGGCAGAAACACTAGCTCTATTAGGCATGCCTAACTATCCACTTATTCGACTCTAGCAGGTCATGCATAATCCAAGGCACATTTCTATTCACAACATATGTTTGCATCATGTTTTATTTTTGATATAGGAAGCATATAAACACATTCATATATACATGTATGGACTATACATAATTCTAGAAGTAATGCAAATTGAAACGTTAAGTATTGTAATCATAAAAGAGAAGTAAAAAAGAAAGGCTAGAGGGTGTCGCGCTCGCGACAGAGGCGAAGTGGGCTTCTTGTCGTGCTTATGGTGAGCCTCGCGCTCTCGTGGAGACAAAAATAGATCTCACTGTCACACCCGCAACAAGTGTCACGCTCGTGACAGTGAGTACCCGCAAGAGCTATCGCGGGCTCACTCCCAGGTGCGCGCTCGCGACAGAAGCTTGGCCAATGCTGAGCTCTCTGTCGTGATCGCGACGATGTCGCACTCGCGACAGGGAGTCCATGCTGCGCACGCCCGGCCGCTCCCAGATCGGTGTGCGCGATGGGACAAAGATCACCGAGCTCTGTCGTGACCTCGCGACAGAGTCAGAATTTCCACTCCCAACGCCAAAATCTGCAGAAAATCATTCTCTACTTTCACCCACTCACTCATTTGGTTCCAAAACTCAGTTCTAAGTAAAATCCTTCATTGAAACCATTATACACAACATAAACATGCCCTTTGAACTCATTAATGTCATCTTATCAAGCAAATCACAAAATCAAAATCCAAAAGTTATCAAACCAGCAATTTCTAAGAAAACATGCAAAATTTCCATATTTTAACTCCATCCTTCACAACCCATGCTTCTCAACTCAAATCAAATAATACCCATAACTCATAGAAGCCAAAACACATAATACATATCATCAATTCCAATCATAATATAAAAATCATCCAAATACACAAAATGCACAAAATACACAAACATTCCCAAACCTCAAAATATGGCGTCTCAATCTTGAGCTCCACTACCACTCGCGATATCCTTGCCTTTCGTCTCCTTAGGCAAAATCTCTAAACCACAAAACCTAGCAAAACTAGAATTCAACCTCAAACATACACTTAGGTATAAAACTCACTCAAAGAAAAGAAGAAGGAAGGACACTAAATTACAACTTACCAACTACCACAACTCACCACAGCTCACCTGATTCCAACAAAAGAAGAATTATAGAAAGAAATAAAGAGAAAGAAGAAGAAAATGAAGAAGTAACGGGAAGAGAAGGGAAAGAAGAAGAAAACGGGATAAGAACAAGGGGAAGAACAGCTGTCCCTTTTCTTCTCTCTCCCATGCCACATGGCAACTCCCCATTGGGCAACATACTAACTACACCTAACTCCCATCTTTCAAGCTACACTCAAGACTAATCTCTTCATCACACACTACTCCCATACACTCACTCACACCTAACTATAGCCGACAACACACACTACTCTAATACACTCACTCACACTAAAACACAACCAAACTAAAGCATAATAACAAATTAATTTAACCAAAAATAAACACATGCACAAAATAAACTACGCATATTTACACGCACACAAGGCTCACTCTACTAGGGTGGTTTCAAAGTGTTACAGGGCGGGTAAGTTCCTGCCGCACTCGCACTCGCAAAGTTGCTCACAATAGGAGCTGCCCGACAGGAGCTCGGCTACCGACCTCTCTGTCGTGCTCACAACCGAGGCCACATTTATGACAGAGAGCACCTAAGTTGGAACTCAAGACCGCATGCTATGTCACGCTCATACCGGAGGTTGCGCTCATGATAGAATCATGTTTCTAGTTCTAATTTCGATCTCAATAGCTCTCTAAAGCCAAATTTCTCCAAAAGTCCAATCCATCCATCAAATTAGCTCTACCCAATACAAATCACTCAAACATATTTCTAAACATTCAATCAAAGTTTTATATTAATTCAGAGTGATTATACAAGCAAAATTAAATAATGTACCCAATCAAGCTTGGAACCCACCAAAATCAATACAAGCCTACAAAATCACCCCAACTTATCATGCACACAACCACTTCTAAATTCAACTCAAAATTGACAAAACCCATTCAATTATGCACATAAACATGCTCAATTGCATCCAATTTTAGAAATTAAAATCAAAAAGATTGACGATCATAAATTAATAAAAACACACAATCCCAAACCTTGGGCTCCTAAGATGCACAACAATCACTTGGCTGAATTACTACCAATCTTCTCCTTTCCTTTAGGATCTTTAGCAGGAATTTCTGATCAAAAAGCCAACCAAGCAAAAACACACAAAAAGCTCAAAACCCACACAAATCCTCAAAAAAAATTGAGAAGAAGAAGAAGAAGAAATGCTTACTTGAAACCCTTAAATTTCCAAAACCCACAAAGAATTATAGCAAAGTGGGGAAGAGAAGATGAGCAAGGAGTGGGAAAGACTAGTGAGAGAGAGGGAAAATAATAGAGGAAGAAAGAAAGTTTGTTCTTTCCTCTCTCTCACGTTTTCTTCCTTTTAGTCAACCGCCATCCCATTCTTCTCACTCTCTCTCCTCCACATGTCACAAATCCATAGTGGCTCTTGGTAATTCACTTTTCTAATCCTTCTTACTTCTCAACAACACAAATCAAGCCCTAAAAATTAAAATAATCATGCAATTAACTCCCTAAAAATAATAATAAAACAACCCAACAAAAAATTGAACACATATAATCTAAAATACACATAAAAGCCAAACTCAACATCAAAACACTCAAAACCACTAGGGTACCAGTCGGGTTATTACAAAATCCACATTTTAATTGCCTTCTAGAGATCAACTTTCTAAGGGTAAATATTATGCTTTTGAAATATCATCATTTTGTATCAATTCCAATATATTTGACAGGAGATATATGATTTGATTCAAGATGTATATCGGCACATTTTGTTTGTAATTGAATTATTTTCCATGATTGAATCCTCCTTATTAGCTTAATTACATGAAATGATGGTGAAAAAACCATGAAAATGTAAGAAATACAGCTTTGTGTGTGTAAAAATGTAGTTTTTCCCCTCCTTTTAATCTATGGGTATGATCGTCGGCTGTCCCTCAAACAAGGGATAAGACATCACATAATATCCTTCCTTTCATGGGTCGCCTCCTAGACAGCCGTCCCTTGCCTTTGTTGGTCATCCGTGATTCATTTCTTTTTTTTTATTGCTTGTTTTCATCTCATTTCTTATTTTTTAATGGCATATTTAAGTATTCTTTGTTCTTTTTGTTTGTTTGTTATCA
This sequence comes from Excoecaria cochinchinensis, assembly GCA_947683425.1. Classification (NCBI taxonomy): domain Eukaryota; kingdom Viridiplantae; phylum Streptophyta; class Magnoliopsida; order Malpighiales; family Euphorbiaceae; genus Excoecaria; species Excoecaria cochinchinensis. The sequence continues at coordinate 1,488,485 of CANTUQ010000013.1, forward strand.
TGTTTATTTTCAATGTTAACATTTGCCCATTTTTTATATTTATTTAAAGATGCTAACATTGTAACAACCCAAATAGGGCCTGGTCGGAATTCGCGCGGTAAGTCGGTTAAGAAAGGGTATTTCCGTAATTGAGTTTTTTAATAGAAGGAAGTTTAGTGTGTGTTTGTAGTGTAAAGTGGTAGGGTGTAAGTGGACTAAGGGTTTTTATGGTTTGTGTTTAGAGTATGGTGCCAAGGGTGATGAGAGTAGATGGATGGATTGTTTCTTTAAGATTGAGACAAGTGGCAAGAGGTAGGTGAGCATTGAATGGAAAGTAGGAGAGAGGAAGGGAGGGACAGCTTTTAGTGAAGCTTCTTAGGGAAGCTAGTCTTTTTTCCCTTGTTTCCCTAGTTTCCCGTCCCCTCTCTCTTTCCTTCTTCCATTTTTGTTGCTCTCATCTCTTTTCTCTTGTGCTTTCTTGGAGCTTTGAGTTAGCGTCGTGTTGCGCGCCCACCGGTGCCCTTCCAACGGGGGCGGCGGCGGGGGTGTCACAAACATTTTCCTCTACCTTGAGTTTCTTTTTATGGAATATGGATGGTGAAATTGGAGCTCACTTAGCCAAATGACTTGAGGGCATCATTTCAGTTCATTCCTCTCAACCCTCTCTTGTTATTTTATTTAATTTTTATTGTTTTTGGGTTTTTATTTGACTTTAATTATAATAAAATTTTCTTTGATGTTCGTTAATTAAAAGGCATAAAAATAGTTTTACGAATCAACTAAAATTAGGGTTTTCTTAATAAAATACGACAAATATCCTGGTTTTCCTCCAATAAAGTGTCACTTAAAGGCTATTTAATTTTGTAAATATGCTTAAAGGAACCAATGTTCCCACTTTGAATAAGTGCACCATGATTGCTAAAGAAGTAAGTAGAAGGTTAGAGTAGTTTGAGACCCGAATGATGATAAATGATGGGAAACTTTACTACTGCAATAGCACCGCCTACAGGGCAATATCCAACCGCCCCTCCAGCAGGGCAAAATGATCAAGACAAAGTAAGAGAAGATCCTTAGGCAGCAGCACGCTCGCCAGCAACTAGAACCAGGGGTGCAACTCATATTAAGCAAAGAAGGGTACATGATGCCGATCATGATGTCTTTGAAGAGGAACAGGAGGAACCCATAGTGGTAAGGGGAAAATCACCTTTGTTCGAAGAGATGATCTCCAGAAAGATAGAGGAAAAATTTGAAGCCATGGCCTACATGTTAGCGGTAGGGAAAGGGATGAACCCAGAGGATAAAGAATTGGATGGAGAAGATATGATCCCCTAGAATTTCAAAATGCCTGACGTGCTGAAATTTGATGGTACTTCTGACCCGATAACGCATGTGAAATAGTACTCACTGGTGATGAAGTGTACAACTTTAATAAGGAAGAAAAAAATAGACTATTTTTGCTTGAGCTTAACGGGTCCTGTGATTGATTTGTACCATGGGCTAGACAGGAAAACAAAGAAGGATTGGGATATATTGATAGAGGAATCCCTTAAACAATATGATTGTAGTATGAGAATGGAGATCACTATAAAGGATCTAGAGCTGCTACAATAGAAGTCGGGGGAGTCATTCCATGAGTATCTCACCAGATGGAGGAATCGAGTCATGGAAATGAAGAGGAAACCAGACACCCCAAATCAGATCAGGTTATTTATCAGAAACGCTATCCCACATCTGATGTAGGGGCTAAAAATGAAAGGATTGAAAGATTGGGAGGCCCTAAAGGACATTGCTATGGAAGATGAAGGGGAATATTTGGTAAAGAGGGCAAGTAATGACGCTTTTGTCAAAAAAAGATATAGTAGTCAGAGAGCGAGCAAAACGGTAGTAGTGGCAATAAAATAGGCAAGACCGCCAAGGTTTCAGCCATAAAAGTAAGTCATAGATACTTTTTAAAGTTACTACGATCTCTATCATTGATGAAAAAGGAAAAGCTACAACCCCTGCCGCCCATACCAGCCAGGAATCAAGGACTGTTGGGGCATAAGAGTATGAGTATTGTGCATATTATTAGCATACCGACACATGACTGACAGTAGTAAAACACTAAGAAATAAGATCTAGGATTTGATTGACACTAAACAAATCAGTGATCCAGAGTAGAGAGAGAGTAAGAAGAAGTTGGAGTACAACACGGTCCCTCCACCAATTTTCATGATCGGGTCTAGTCTGCCTGAATGGTACGTCTTCAAAGACTTAATGGAAATGAGTATGTCGCTATCATACACCATGAACAAAAGGCGAGTGAAGAAGGGATGCCTATAGCGATAATTGACTGTTGGTCCACTAGTGATGAAGAGAAAGAGGAGGAGCTAGTTGATCTATGGGGCTCAAAGGACGAAAAGAATGAGAAGGTTGGAGTAGTCACCCAGAGTGGAAGGGTGATCCCAGAGGTAGGCAGGCAGCAAGATCCAGTACTTATACCTGCTAAAAAGGAGCCTGATGAAAATTGATAATTAAGTAGTTAAAGAGGACAGCGGCTTAGATATCGATATGGGACTTGCTAAGACAATCACCACCGCATAGGCAAAAGCTAGTTGAAGCCCTATGCGAATCCATAGTTGCAACCACCATTTCCCCCAATTAATTGCTAGATATTGTGAACGGAAGCTCAGGAGAGAACTATGTTTACTCTGATGCAAATTTACTAGCAGAAGGTCGCAATCATAACCGGCCATTGTACATAAGGGCATAAATCAGTGACAAGCACATTGCTTGTGTAATGGTAGATGACGGGTCGTCCATCAATGTTTGTCCTTTGGTAGCAATACCTCCATTTGGTTTGAATTAGAGTATATTGAGAAAATTAGACCTCGCAATTGCTGCTTATGATAACTCTAGAAGATAAGCAGTGGGAACATTTAATGCAGTAGTGAAGACTAGGCCAAACGAGATAGAGGCAAAGTTCATGGTTCTCCCAATCCCCATGAATTTCTCGGTATTTCTTAGGAGACCATGGTTCCATAAAATAGGGGGAGACCTATACATTTTGCACCAAATGATAAAAATCCCGCATGAGTGGCAAGTTGTAACCATCTGAGCTGCTAGGGAAAATCAAGTTTCTGTCTTGGAAATTTCAAAGCAGCCCTTTAGTGGTTTCCATGTGGCTGTGATCAAGGAAGAAGGGAATAGTACATAAAGCTTCCAGGTGTTCAACATGACGAAATGAATGTCTTTTCTCTTAGGAGCTGGTTTGGGTAAAAACTCTCAAGAACCGCAATCAGCCATCGCAACAAGGGGTCAGAAAGACCGAAGGGGCCTCGGGTTCAAAAGCGCAAGGGTGAAGAGTAAGAAGACATCATGTGAGATCCCCCACATTAGGGAACATTTTGTGCCAACAGCCGCAATTTGTGCTTATACCGAAGAAGCCAAGCCTCAATGGAATGATGGGAAAATCATACTAGGGTTTGAAATCTTTAATGATATTTTTGACTAGGATGTCGGAGTTATCAAACCCATGGAATCCAAGGAACCATCTGAGACAGGGATGCATCAGAGGAGATTGTGTAAGGCCCCAACTTGTACCCTAATCGTTTTAAAAACCATTGGGGTATGAAACTGGCCTAAGATGTTTAATTGACTAAGTAATTGTGTTTAGGACATAATTGGTATTAATTGGAAAGTCAAGGTTAAAATTGTCATTTAACCCCTATGGACTTAAATGCATGAAATGAGAAGTTAGATGGGTTAATGTATGGAATTGATTAATTGATTGGTTAATACATGAATTTGGAAGAAAGGAATGACTAGAAGTAGAACTTGCTTAAGTGACCATTAGATGGGTGACATTTGGATGGTGTGGATTTAGAGAGAGAGAGAGAGGATAATCATGGCTTAAATGCCATGTGAAGAATGTGAGAGAGGGATTAGAAATTTATCCCTCCTCTCTCTCTCCCATTCTAAGCCTCCTCCTCCCTCCTTGTTCCAAAATCCATCCAATCCACTTATTACTCCTTAATTGGTTAAGTGAATTCAAGGTTTGTGAAGGTAAGTGAATAGTTCTCTTTCTTATTCTTCTTCTCCTCTTATCCTTCATGTGAATTGGGTTTGAGTGTGGCTTTGAGTCAAATTCTGATTTTTGGTTTGATTTGCGATACAAAAAACAAGAGAAGCAAAAGGAAAGGAGAAAGCTAGTGGAAGTGTTGCTAATTGAGCTAATAAGAGCAAAGGAAGATAAGGTTTGGGAATTTGTGATTTTATATGGAATTATTGAATTGATTTGTTAGGATATTTGTATTTTGTTGTTGGGGTTTTTAAGATTTTATTATTTGTGTTTGGATTTTAATTTGAAGTTGTGGTATGTAAATTGGGTTAGAAAGGGGAAACCAGAGCATGGTTGAGTTTTTCCAGAAAAGCACACATATACCATGGAAAACACAGTTGTGTTCTAGTGTTAATGTAGATTAATGTTGATTCACAAGGTAGTCATGAAATTTCATACCGCTGTGTAATCGTGTTTTGGTTGATGATATTGGTCTGTTCAGCAGATCACACAGTAGTAAGGGTTTCCATGCCCACTGTGTGTCACAGCCTACATGGTGGGTAAGAGTTTCCTTACCACCGTGTAAATGCATTATTGTCTAGCATGTTGAAAATTCAGCCTTTCACACAGCGATCAAGATTGCTCTTACTGCCGTGTGACTGCATTCTATTCGGCAATTCTAGAATTCCTGCATTTTACATGGTGTTCAGGTTTATTCTTACTTCCATGTAAATGCATTATGTTTGCTAGAGTTCCAGACTTTGGCATTTCACATAGTGGTCAGGTTTATTCTTACCGCCGTGTAAAACATGCTGCCATGTGGCATGTTTTACATGGCGGACAGGATTATTTTTACCATCGTGTAACTGCCTTCTATTTGATAAAGTTCAATTTTCAACGTTTTACACGGTAGTAAGTGTTTTCATGACAGCTGTGTAACCCTTGTTTTCAAAGTTTGATTTGTAACATAATTGCCTTTATTTGAGTTAAGCATTGCCATAATCATTCTATAATATGATTGATACATAACAAATGATTTCCAAAATGTAAAGTTTCAGATGAGATATGTTTAACTTGCATATATTATTACCAATGTTTTAAGATAATAATTATATCTAGTACTGAATGCGTATTGCTTTGTTATGTGAATAAAATGACTAATGTATAATTAGCCTGCTGTGACACGCGCCGAACCCCGGTGGCTTTGAAGACCCACTTTTAGGGCATTTGAGAGAGGTTCATAAGACTTGTAAGGATTACAAGGGCGTCTGTTTTAGGCAACAAGAGGTGTTTTAGAGTCGCAAACCAATAGAACATTGGGCAAGTTTGTCTAGCCTCACTAAGCTTACGACAGTGCGTGTATGTCTATTTTAGGCAAGAAAAGGTATTTTGGAATCCCCATTCTGATAGGACACCATAAAGGTTCATCTAACCTCATGAAGCCTAAGACCATATCTGCATATCAGATTCTTTTCAATGGACTTTGCCATGTCTACATATCAATTTTTTTCCTTCTTTTTTTTTTTGTTTTTGTTTTATTTTTGTTTTGTTTTTCTTGTTTTGCTTTTTGACAAGCTTTGTTCAAATCCTTATAGTTTACACATACACGCACTTCTCTTCTTGACTAGTAGGGTAATGTTTACCAACCAAGTCGGGTGTTGTAATTCGATAAGAAATTTGGCCTCATTTCTGGTTGTGGATCTCTTCTTTAACCTTTTTTGCCCAATTTGGCCTGAGTCTTTTGAGCCTCTGCTTGATTGGTCCATGATCGGGGTATGTCGGGATGGCCTATTCGGTGACATCACAATCATCCCCTGGCATGTCTTCGTAGGTCTAGGCAAAGACTTTTTCATACCCCTTTTTTTAGATTCTCTCAAATTTTGATCTCTCTTCAGAGTTACATTAGATGCTATCAAGATATCCTTTGGGTTTTCCAAAGTTGTGAGATTAAATGGAGTAGCATTAATTGAATCAATGTCAAATATGAATGAATCATGATCATGATTATGCATAGTGAAATCATTAGAGACATCACACAAGTAAGCAAAACCATTCATTTTATTTAATAAAAACTAGAATTAAAAACATCATATTAAATACTTCCAGAACAAAAAAAAAAAGAAAAAAAAAAAGAACATCTAAATAGCTATCCTCTTCCTTTCTTGCCAACACAAATGTTGTAGTCGATGGTTCATTATCATCCTCAGGAGCCATCTTCCTCTCCTCTCAGCTCATCATCAATGAGATCTTGAACTTGCCTCCTCAGAGTTCGATAGTGATCTGTTAAATGCCCAGTGTGCTGGTGGAAGGAACAATACTGATCCTCCTTGTGAGTGGGCTTCCCCTGGTTTTTAGCGGGCCTAGCCGGTAATGGCTATAATTTCCCTTTCTTAACAAAATAAGTGAGGTGCTACGATAGAGGTTTATCTAAGATGGTATAGCAGCTTTGAGTCGTTCCCTTGGTTGAAACCTTTATGGCATAAAAACTTATCCTACTATTACCACTGAGACTTGAGCTTCCATGATTATTTGCTCTTGCAAAGCTATTGTAGACATCGGGTCCCAAGGGGGTCCAAGATCAGGATTACCCGATGAAAAAAATGGTACTGGCCACAAGTAAAGGTATCGAAAATGATGTCATCCCTGTCGAAAATTCCCTTTGTTCCTCTAAAAATTTCAACCCAAAAATTCGCATTGTTACTCTTATTTTTATTTCTTTTCATTTTTATTTTTTTATTTTTTTATTTTTTTTATTTTTTATGTTTATTTTTTTTCTCGTGCCACGCGCGAGCCGTGCCCACGCTGCGGGGGCGCACCTCGCCAGGTAACGCGCGTGCCCCCTCGGCGCGCACCTCGCTAGGCGACGTACGCCCCATCTCGGGTGTGTGTTGCCTGGCGCGATGCACGCCCATAGGGCGCGCATTGCGGCGTTTCACATGCAAGCATTTGCCCCTTTGCATGGTCGCTTTCGTCTGCATTTCTGGGTCAATTATAGTCTATTTTTTCCATTTCTTTCACGATTTGGTGCAATTTTCAGGTAACAAAAAATAAAAGAACACTTTGTCTCTTCCCATTTTGGGACAAGATAGGGAAACAAAATGAAGATTGGTCTTCATTTACAGAGGGGCTACATTTTGAAAAAAATGTTTTTCTCTCAAATGGAAGGAGCAGCTAGGGGTTTTGAAAAGAAGAAAATTTTAGGAATTTCTAGACTTTATTCTTCTTCCTCTTCTTCAAAACTATTTAGTTCTCGGATGGTTTGAGCTTGGAAAATTAATTCCCTTTGCGCAATCATCCGCCAAACATATTTTCACCAAAGATATTTTCTTGAGTTAACTGATTCAAAAACATAGTTCCTTATATTTTCTTTCTGTATTTGTTACCGCAAATTTCGACAAGGAGGACGGATCTAGACACCGTTTTCTCACATCCATAATTTCTGAGGGTAAATACTTTGGACCCATTCTCATTTTATTTTTTGTATATCCTTTATTGTTGTTGATATAATTATTTTCTATCACTATTAGCATATTCATGATCTGTTCCTAGCATTTCCATTGTCACCATTTATTGTTAACACCCTTTCCTTTTCATTGTCATTTTGTTAATATTTTCACCATTGTGCACGTTTGCCTCCATCACTGTTATCATTATTGTTGTTGTTTTTATTATTATTATGATTATTATATTATTGTTGTTGTTGTTGTTGTTGTTATTATTATTATTATTATTATTATTATTATTATTACTATTATTATAGTGAATGCACTAGTTTGTTTGGTCATTACATTATTGCTCTTCTTATTATTGTTACCATTATTAATATGTTTTATGTTTGCTGTTAATGTGGTTGCCATCATTATTATTATTATTATTATTATTTCATTATGCTATTATTATTATTATTATGTGGTATTATTATTGTTAATATTATTAGTATTATTGCTCTATGTATATTCTGTGTCATCATATTTACCATTATGATTTTATTATTATTATTATTATTATTATTGTTGTTGTTGTTGTTGTTGTTGTTGTTGTTGTTACTATCATTATTTATTATCGTGTCATATATTTATGTTGTCTTTAGTTGCTTAATCTTTAAGGATTATTACTAATTTTTTTGATGTTATTTTCTGTCTGAGATTTAATTTGAGTCGCATTGTGTGAGCATTCTTGTGACCTCCCGGATGGGTCACCACGTGCAGGAGAGCATGTCATTCGGTGAGATCATTCCTATTCCCTCTTTTATGTGTTGTGTTTATTTGTCAATAATTATTTTATTTATGCGCACGTGAGATAAAAAAGCACAAAAATATTTTTATAATGAAATTGAAATTTTTACTAATAAAATTTGGAGCAATGTCCCTCATTTTTGCCAAGGAATGTAAAATGTCACATTAAAACAAAGAGTTAACTTTCTCCAAAAATAGGATCACTCATCTCGATTTTTTTTTCAATCTAGCAATAAAACAAACTCTTTGAGCCCTCTTTAAATAATCGCGAAGGAACCAATGTTTCTAAACCAAACAAATGTCCCGATTTATGTATATTTTTCTTATGTTTGACTTCATTTGTCTATTTTAAATTTATATTCATGTATTTCCCTTTGGGCCCTTGTAATTAATTTTGGGGCAACATTATTTAATTTCCATTTGGGATTGTATTCCATCCCGATTTACATTTTTAATCTCCTTTTATTAGGGTTGTATTCCGCCCCAATTTCCCTTGTAATTGTGTACTTGATGTGTTTGCTGCTTTATTTATCGCTTTCTTTATTGCTTTCCTTTATTGCTTTTGAGTGCTTGTAGTGTGCTTTCATTAAATGCATAAAATAGTGTGAGATAAGAGATAAAATTTTAGGAAGTTAAAAACTCATTTATAATTGACTAAAGCATAAATAAGAGTGAAGTTCCGAACACCAATCTCTGGTCTAGACCGATAAGAGGTTAGAGGGCTTTCTCAATTTCTTATAAATTGGGTGGCGACTCCAAAATAGCTCAAAGGTGCCTAAAGGTGTTGTGAGGCTAGATGATCCTTTCCAATATTCTATTAGTAAGGAGGCATCCAAAATGTCTCAAGGCACCCAAGATCAAAAAGACGCGAACTAATCCCTCGAGACTTGTACTTTTCACTTTTTTCCTAGAGATAAAAATCAGTTGGCTGATGTTCTCGCAATGTTAGTATCCATGTGGGATAATCCAATGGGGGTCGCTATGAGACTTGTGCTGATCTCTAGTGCAGAAAAGCCTTGCTTCGAAACTGAGCAAATATTGGACGTCGAGGTCGCCGATTGAAAACCTTGGTATTATGATATCTAGAATTACTTAAAGAAATTACTTTTTCCAGAGGAAGCCACTAAGAAGGACAAAAGAATGATTAGAAATCCTCTCAATTAATCAGTGTAGATGGGACTTTGTATAAGAGGCAAGCGGATGGAATCCAATTAAGATGCTTGGCAAAGAAAGAAGCTGAAAGAGTTATGGAAAAGGTTCATGCCGGTGTTTGTTGAGCTCACATGAATGGCCTAGCCTTAGCAAAATAGATCATGTGCCAAGGATTTTATTAGCTCACAATAGATGCGGACTGTTTAAAATATGTGAAGCAATGCCAGTTGTGTTAGCAGTACCCGAATTTCACACATGTGCCTATTTCAAAGCTACATAATTTGACCTCTCCATGGCGGTTTGTAGCTTGAGGAATAGATATCATAGGCGAGATACATCCTACCAGTTCTAATGGGCACAGGTTCATCGTAGTCGCTATTGATTACTTCACCAAGTGGGTTGAAGCTGAGTCCTTCAAAAAGGTTGATGCTAGAGACATGGCTAAGTTCATAGAGCGAAACTTGATATGCAGATATGGCCTCCCACACCACGTTGTGTCTGAGAACGGGGTATAATTCTTGGCAGAAACCAAATAGATGCTCCAGAAATATGGAATCCAGCATCACATGTCTTCCCCTTATCGACCTCAGGCTAATGGCACGGTTGAAGTAGCGAATAAGAATGTCAAGAGGATATTGGCTGAAATGATTCAGAGCTACAAAGACTGGGCAGAAAAAACTACCCTTTGCACTCTGGGTTATAGAACCATGGTCAGAACTTCTACGGGAGCGACGCCGTTCTCTCTGGTATATGGGACTGAAGTCGTTCTGCTAGTTGAAATAGAGCTGAAATCTCTAAGGGTAGTCATGGAAGCCGGGATTCTAGAGATAGAATGGGCACAACGGCAATTGTTGCAGCTGAATCTGTTGGATGAGGATAGGTTATGAGCGTAATATCACAATCAGGTTTATCAGAAAAGGCTAGCTCGATCCTTTGGCAAGAAAGTCCGAAAGCATCCATTGAAAGAAGGGGATTTGGTCTTTAAGATGATGAGGCCGAGAATGCCAAACGCACGGGGGAAATTCAGGCCAAACTGGGAAGGTCTGCTCGTACTGAATAAGTTACTGACAAAGGGAGTACCGATCTTAACAGACAATGATGGGAATGAATTCAGAGAACCGATCAATGCCGACAGGTTGAAGAGATTCCATGGCTAAAGACCAAAATAAAAAGAAGAGAATAAATGCCCCGCGGGTTGAAAATCGAAAAAGGCAGCCTTGAAAAAATTGGGCACCCTGTCAGGGTGAAAACCAAAAAAAAAGACATCTTGAGCAAAAATTAAGGGCCGAGAGAAAATATTCAATCGAGAAAACTAGAGAGGGCCGATTGATAACAGGAGTTTGATGCTTACAAGATCTATTCCAAAATTAGGTGTAGTCTTTTGCTTTTGAATTCCTGTCAAGTGAGGATTATGTATGAGGAAATCCTATAGAAATGTACACAATTTTGCAATGAATAAAAGAATTCATTTTGCATTTTCATTGGTTTTTGGTTCTGTCTTAAAAAGAAGTATACCATTTATCTAATGACCATTCTCTAGTTGTCTTCGTCAAAAAGCGTCTAAGCAGATATACGCTAATCACCCTCAGTAGGAGTTCCCATAATGACCTTCTCTCACAAATAAAAAAAAAAGATAAAGAAAGAAAGAAAAGAAAAAAAATAAAAGCTGCTGGATTGGGTTGGGTCCATTCCAGGCAAAAAATGAGGCACGGGGTCATGTGAAAATCCGAAAAGGACGCATTTCCAGCTAAGAAAAGGTACTGTGAAAATCCACAAGGGATGCACTACCTTAAAAGAATGACTATAGGTGTCAGACGAGGACCTTGCAATCCCGAAGGCATGAACTTTGTAAGTGACTTCAAAAGGCACCGATCCTATCGCAAGTCATAGCCAACCCAACTATTATCTCTAAACTCATTTGGATGAACTCTCGTCCTACATTCCTACATGACCCATTCATTTCAGTTGCATACTCACTATTTTTCTTGCGTATTCGGATTTCCAGTTTTGCAGGAAGAAAGATTCGATGCAGACACCGACAAAAGCCGAATGACGGCATCAGCCCAAATATCAATCCAAACAATCAACCGAAGACCTCTCAGGGGGCAATCAACCGAGGTCCTCTCAGAGGAAAATCAACCAGAGACCTCTCAATAGGGCACCACTTCACACTTCACAAGGATTAGCATAATGGCGGCACTACCATTCTACAGAAGGTTAGCAAGACCACGGAACTACCACTTCACAAGGGTTAGCACGATGGCGGCACTACCATTCTACATAAGGTTAGCACGACCACAGTATTACCACTTCACAAGGGTTAGCCCGATGATGGCACTACCGCTCCATGGAGGGTTAGCACGATCACAGTACTACCACTTCAACGAAAGACAATACGCCAGCAACATGGTAACAACTACACCAGTAATGCCACCCGTTTCGGGAAGACAGCCGCCTCAGGTACGTGCTTCTTCTTCTTTTCTGAATTTTGGCTCACCCAGGAACCTAAATTCGAGGTTCCCCAAAATTGGGGGCAACTGTAGACACCTGGTCCCAAGGAGGTCCAAGATCAAGATTACCTGATGATGAAAATGGTACTGGCCACAAGTAAAGGTCTAGAAAATGATGTCATCCTTGTCGAAAATTCCCTGTGTTCCTCTAAAAATTTTAACCCAAAAATTCACATTGTTACTCTTATTTTTATTTCTTTTCATTTTTATTTTTATTTTTTTAATTTTTATGTTTATTTTTAACTTTTTTTCGCGTGCAACAAGTGCGGGCCGCGCCCATGCATGGGCGGCGTTCGCCTACGGGCGCACACGCTGCGATGTAACAACCCAAAAAGGGCCTGATCGGAATCTACGTGGTAAGTCAAGGAAGTATGGGTATTTTCATAATTTGAGTAAGAGGAAAAATTGGATAATAAGGAATTATTATTTAAGGAATTAATTAATTAAGTAATAAGTTAAGTGAAGGAAATGTTATGGTGCGCTTGTAGTGTATGGGAGTAGGATGCAAGTGGGCAAAGAGTTTTTATTGAGTGATTTCCTGTGTTTGGTGCCTTGGATAAAAAGTGAGTTATAAGAAATATTATGGTGTGAGTGAAGTTTGGTGCATTGGAGATATTTGTGTAAGAGAAGCTTGTGTGTGTTTAATGTATGGTGCCATAAGTGGATAAGTCAAAGTGGAAGGTTTGATTCTCTAGGATTGTGACAAGTGGCAAGGGTAAGTGAGCATTAATGGTAAAGTAGGAGAGAGGGAAAGGAGGGGTAAAATTTTTCCTAGCTTCCCGTGGAAGCTAGCTCTCTCTCTCTTTTCTTCTTCTTTCCCGTCCTCTCTCTCCCTCTTGATACCATTTTCTGCTCTCAACCTTTCCTCTTGTGTTTTCTTGGAGTTTTTGAGCTAAGTCCTTGAAGGATTGTAAGAGGTAAGTGGCTAGGTTTTCTTGGGGTTCTTTTCTTCTCCTCCTTCTTCGGTTTTGGTTGAGTTTTATAAGGTTTTGTTCTTGGGTTTTTGGAGTATTTGATTTGATTTGGTTTGTGCAAGAATCGGAAGCTAGAAGAAAGAGCAAGGGAAAAGAGAAAGCGAACTCGTGAGGGCCTCGGTTTGAAGCTTCATTTCCAGGTTTGGGAGCCTAATTTGAGTGTGTTTGGGAGCTGTGTTTGTGGATTATGTTTTTCCTATTTCTTCCTTGAATCAATTCTATTTTGTGATTGCATGTCATTAGTAACCTTGAGTGTTTTGTTTGGATGAATGCATGCTTAGATTAAATAGTGATTCTGAGTTTATTGTTAGTGATAAATGATGTTTGCATGTGTATTTGAAAGCTTGAGCATTTATGAAGAACGAATTGTGAGTTTGGTTTTGACTGAGTTCTTGATATATATTGATGTTTGATTATTGCGTAAAATGTGTTTATGTGGCTTTGAGAATGATGCGGTGATGTGCAGGAGGCTTGAGGTAAGTGTTTGTATATGTTGTTTGCATGTATGTAGGATTGTGTGTGGAAAGAGTAGGAAAAGTACAGATTTTGGGCAATTCTGGGTTCTATAGCGAGCGCGACACTGTCGCGATCGCGATAGAATGCGGATTGGTCCCTTGTGGCTAGAGAGTCCTCTGTCGCGACCGCAATGTTGTCGTGAGCGTGACAGAGAGCTCGGTAGTCGAGTCCCCCGCACGAGTATGCTACCGCGCGTGCGCGCGAGGGGGAAAGAAACTGGTCTCTGTCGCGATCGCGACAGAGGTCGGTTGCGCGAATTTGCCTAGCGTGCTTCGTTGCGAGCAGGCCTTCTGGCGCGAGCTCGTGAGGATGTGACCCGTGCTCTGTTGCGAGCGCGACATTATCGCGATCGCGACAGAGGCCCTTCCTGCTTACCTTGTTTTCCGAATGTGTTCCTTTTGTTCTACTTTGCACGGTTTCTCACTATTCCATGGAATATGATTGTGCTTATGATCCGTTATCTCATGGTATTAGTGTCTTAGTTATGCATTTATTTGATGTTAGAGTCATGTGTCGAACCTTGCTTTGATTTTGTATTGTTGTGTTAGTGAATGTGTTGTCGAGCCTGGAGTGTCAAGCTATTAGATAATTAAGCATGCTTAAGAAGGGTTAGTGAGTGCAGCTGGCCATATCCGCCCCGTTTGGGCAAAGCGGTTGACCTCTGAGATGGTCATCTTCCGTGTAGTGGTAAAATGTTTTGAGACTCCGGTCTCCCGCGCTACCTTCGGGTATAAAAACTATTTTGAGGCTTCGGTCTCCCGAGTAATGTTCCCGTATCCTCCACCATTGAATTCAGGCTATTGTTTGAAGTATTGTGTAATTCTGGCTAGTGTAATGGTTTAGTACTTTCCTTTATTTCACTCTGGGTATTATATCTTTGTATTCTGATTCTCAGTGAATTGTGTATGTTAGGGGGTCTAGTGAAGTGTTTTGCTCATTGTGTGATCTTGATTATGGTATTTGCTTCATGCATTATGTATGTTAATGCTTATTATCTTGTATAGTGTTCTGTTGTATTGTTCCTCCCCACTAAACGTTATCACTTAGTATGGGTTCTTGTCCCATGTAGGTGACAGGATTTTTGGGAGCTTGCTTGTGTTGCGCATCTGCAGGTCGCCACGTAGGAGTAGAGTTATTTTTGTTATCTCCTCCTGTAACTCTTTCGTATATGTATTACTCTTTTTGTAAAGCGACTTCTGTATATTTATTCTTTTTTTTAAAAGGATTTAAGATGTAATCTTTTGGATATTATATATATAAGTACGTTTTGATTTTTACGAGTTTGTGTTTTTTCTTTATTTTTGTTATTGAATGCTTCCGCTTAGTGCATGTATTCTTGTATATATATTTTTGTATGTCGTGAGTGAGTGTCGGGTAGTGCGCCCGCCGGCGCCCTTCCAACGGGGGCGGCGGGAGGGGGCGTTACAGCGTAGGCTCACGCTGAAGAGGGTGCGCGTGCCCCCCTCGGACAAGCCTTGCCTAGGGCGCGTGTGCCCCTTGGGGCTCACTTCACCGAGGGTGCACACGCAAGCATAGGGTGCGCCTCGCCAGGCAACACACGGGCGCCCGCATGGGGAGCGCCTCGCTAGGTGACGCGCGTGCCCCCTCAAGTTCCTCCTCGCTGGGTAACGCACGCCCCCTCTCGAGCACGCGTCGCAGCATTCGACACGCAGGCATTTGCCCCTTTGTACTGTCGCTTTTGTCTGCATTTTTGGGTCAATTACAGTATATTTTTTCCGTTTCTTTCACGATTTGGTGCAATTTTCGGGTAACGAAAAATAAAAGAACACTTTGTCTCTTCCCATTTTGGGACAAGATAGGGAAACAAAATGAAGATTGGTCTTCATTTACAAGCGGGCTATATTTTGAAAAAAAAAATGTTTTTCTCTCAAATGGAAGGAGCAGCCAGGGGTTTTGAAAAGAAGAAAATTTTAGGAATTTCTAGACTTTATTCTTCTTCCTCCTCTTCAAGAATATTTAGTTCTTGGATGGTTTGAGCTTGGAAAATTAATTCCCTTTACACAATCATCCTCCAAACATATTTTCAACAAAGATATTTTCTTAAGTTAACTTATTAAAAAACACAGTTCTTTATATTTTCTTTGAGTATTTGTTACTGCAATTTTCGACAAGGAGGACGGATCTAGACACCGTTTTCTCACATCCATAATTTCTGAGGATAAATACTTTGGACCCATTCTCATTCTATTTTTTGTATATCCTTTATTGTTGTTGATATAATTATTTTCTATCACTATTACGATATTCATGATCTGTTCCTAGCATTTCCAGTGTCACCATTTGTTGTTAACACCCTTTCCTTTTCATTGTCATTTTCACTATTGTGCACGTTTGCCTCCATCATCATCATCATCATCATCATCATCATCATCATCATCATCATTATTATTATTATTATTATTATTATTATTATTATTATTATTATTATTGTTATTATTATTATTATTATTATTATTATTATTGTGAATGCACTAGTCTGTTTGGTCATTACATCGTTGCTCTTCCTATTATTGTTACCATTATTAAATCAATTTAGCTTAGATTTATATTTTGGGGATTCAAGTGGATTCTAAGGTTGAAGAACAAGAGCTTCAAGATCTATTTTCTCTCTCATCAAGGGTATATTCTAAACTTTAATTTTTCATATTTTATGTTTATATTCTTGATGTTAGAGTAATTATTCATGCTTAGGAGTTCTTGAATCATATTTGTATTTTGGATATTTGGATTTAATGAATATTTTCATGATTTCTTTTATTTCTCTCGTTTTATTTTCTGCATTTATAATGATCATTAGGTTTGGTTATGATTCAGTCCGGAACGATGATTGATTTAAAATCTGATTTTTGTTGTAATTTGTTTATGCTCAGTTTTCTATCATTTTTTGTGTATCTTTTAGACGACTCAATTTGGGAATCTAGAAGTACAAAATTTTATGATTTAAAATTAGAGTGAGGAGTGAAATATTTCAATTTGGGTTATTTGACTCCGTATTGGGAAAATAAACTGAACTTAGGATTTTAGACCCGTGCATAGGCTAGTTATGTGGCTGAATCCGGTTTGGGATGTCATATAATTAGAGTAGCTGACTCCGTATGGGAAGCTTGGGTTTAGTTGGGTTGTCCAGAATTTCATGTTTATATTGTTTTACCAATTTCCAATTACATTCATGAGGATAGAATCTCCTAAGCATTTAATTTCATCCTTGAGTAATTTCTTGATGAACAATTTTATATTTAATTGTTAATTTATTTTCTTGCTTAGCTTAGTTTTCTCCACCAAACAAACCGGGGACATCTCAAATTCACTCATCTCTAGATATTTAACTTAACGGTCCTTTTTCCCTTGGGTACGATAACTCGGGGTCCTAACTATACCCCACTTTATTACTTGTCGATTCGGTACACTTGCCGAACACCGGTCACATAGCTCACGACTCGTGAGCCTTGCTCATGCCTCGTGAGCATGGCTCACGACTGGTGAGCGTTGCTCATAACTCACGCGAGAGATAGAAATTTCGTTCTATCGTGTTCGCGACAGCATCAGGATTTCCATTCTCAACAAAAATGCAGGAAACCATTTTCAAATCAAATCAAAACCATTTCACCAAAATCAAACTTAAACTCA
This sequence comes from Excoecaria cochinchinensis, assembly GCA_947683425.1. Classification (NCBI taxonomy): domain Eukaryota; kingdom Viridiplantae; phylum Streptophyta; class Magnoliopsida; order Malpighiales; family Euphorbiaceae; genus Excoecaria; species Excoecaria cochinchinensis. The sequence continues at coordinate 1,505,538 of CANTUQ010000013.1, forward strand.
AACTTACCTCAAAATAGGCCTTCCAAACACCATAACCAACATAAAACAACATATTTCCACAATTAATTACAATCAGTTCATCAAATCACAAATCAAGATCTCAAAAATCACAAAACCAGAAAATTTTGCAGCAAGTTTCAATCAACTTCACATTTGATTCAATAATTCAATAATTATGCAACATAACTCATCAAAACTCAAAACCCATATCATATATACCAATATAAGCCTATTTACACATCATAAATTTCCAGAAATTCATGCATATCTAATAACCCATATATGAACATCAATTTAAAGAAAGTTCCCAAACCTAAATCTCCTAAGCTCCAAATCACTTGGTGCCACTAATAACAGCCTTCTCCTTGCCTTTAGGGTCGCGAGGAGGCTCAACTAACAATAACCCAGCAAAACAAACAAACCACAAAACCCTAAATCAAAACCTTAAACCCAGAAAATGAGAAGAAGAAGATAAACAAGATAAAAATGCAGAAAACTCACCAATAAGAACGCTAGAAGATGATCAATTCCCACAAACTATGACTTGAATCCAAGCTAGGGCACAAAATGGGAAGAGAAGAGGAAGAAGAAAAATAAAGAGAAGAGAGAAATGGGATTGAGGGAGCAGAATTTTTGCTTCCCTTTCTCTTTCCTCTTCTAAATCCCGTCTCTCCTAACCCTAGCCATGCGTCCTCTTCCTAGTGGTGGATCTTGATCACTCACACCCAACAAGCATGCACTACACACACACATAATGAAATCCCAACTTATAATACCCTTCAAATGTGTGAGCGCACACACACACAAGCACAGCCTAACAAACACATCCTACTACTATCTGAGCACCCGCACTATAATACAACCCACTAAAACATGAAATTCCTAAAATAACCTTATGACCTGCAAATACACATACACAATGCATGCATAAACTTGGCTCAAACTTCTAGGGGGCAAATGGGGTGTGACAGGCGCACTAAGCAAAAGTTAGGCCAAAGGCCAGGGTGAAAACCTGAGAACAGGCAGTCTGTCCTATAAAAAAATAATTAAATAAAAGCCACTGGATTGGGTTGGGTCCATTCCAGGCAAAAAATAAGGCACAGGGTTATGTGAAAATCCGAAAAGGACGCATTTCCCGTTAATAAAAGCTAGTGTGAAAATCCACGAGGGATGTATTACCTTCAAAAAATGACTACAGGTATCAGAGGAGAACTTTATAATCCCCGAAGGCATGAAATTCAAAAGCAATTCCAGGGGGCATCGATCCTGCTGCAAATTATGACCAAACCGGCCGTCGCCTCCAAATCCACTCAGATGAATTCTTATCCTGCATTGCTTCATACAGATGCATCTCATGTCATACATGCAATTTCTTGTATATACTTTTGTGCAAACAACTTTGCAGGAAATATTTAAGTAAGAGCCAACACCGTCATGAGATGGACCCCTCGTACTTTGTAAGTCTGGAACAGACTCAGTGCAGCTCAGGAGAGCAACTCTCACATTTTGTAAGTCTGGAGCATACTCGGCGCACCACCAACCTCGCACCTTGTAAATCTGGAGCAGACTCGGTGCAGCTCAGGAGAGCAATCTTCTCATTTTGTAAGTCTGGAGCAGACTCGATGCTGCTCAGAAGAGCAATCCTCGCATTTTGTAAGTCTGGAGCAGACTCAGCTCACCACCCCTCGCACTTTGTAAGTCTGGAGAAGACTCGGTGCAGCTCAGGAGAGCAACCCGCGCGTTTTGTATGTCTAGAGCAAACTCGGTGCACCATCAACCTCGCACTTTGTAAGTCTGGAGCAGACTCAGTGCAGCTCAGGAGAGCAATTCTCGCATTTTGTAAGTCTGGAGCAGACTCGGTGCACCACCACCCTTGCACTTTGTAAGTCTGGAGCAGACTCGGTGCAGCTCAGGAGAGAAATCTTCGCGTTTTGTAAGTCTGGAGCAGACTCAACGCACCACCATCAGAAGATGGACCCCTCGCACTTTGTAAGTCTGGAGCAGACTCGGTGCAGCTCAGAAGAGCAACTCTCGCGTTTTGTAAGTTTGGAGCAGACTCGGCGCATCACCATCAGAAGATGAAACCCTCGCACTTCGTAAGTCTGGAGCAGACTCGGAAGAGCAACTCTCGCATTGTTTAAGTCTAGGGTAGACTCGACGCATCACCCAGAAGGATGAAAATCGTTCCTTAGTCTATACGGTGACCTAAGGAGATGACTTCATTAGCATGACCGGGGAGACAACCGCCTCAGGTACGTGTCTATTTTCATTCTTTTCTGAATTTTGGCTCATTTAGGCACCTAAGTTCTAAGTTTCCCAAAATTGGGAGCAACTGTAGACATCGGGTCCCGAGGCGGTCCAAGATCAGGATTACCCGATGATGAAAGCAATACTTGCCAAAAGTAATGGTGTCGAAAATGATGTCATCCATGTCGAAAATCTCCTTCGTTACTCTAAAGATTTTAATTAAAAAATTTGCATTTTTACTCTTTTTTGTTTATCTATTTATTTCATTTTATTCCCTTTATTTTTATTTTTATTTTTATTTTTTATTTTTTATTTTTTATTTAAAATAAATCACACCACAGGGGCGCTCCTCACCGAGGCGCACGCGCACCACTGGGGCGCGCCTCACCAGGCGACAAGGGGCGCGCCTCGCCTGTCTGCACGTAGCCATTTTTGGCCGCATCGCTTTCTTCTCTGCGCTTTCTGATTTTTTTCAGTCTGTTTTCTTTCCCGTTTCTTTCATTTTTGTGCAATTTTGATAAACTAAAAATGAAAAGGCTCTTTGTCTCTTTCCATTTTTGGGCAAGACAAGAATTAAAAGGATTTCTTGTCTTCATTTCAAAGGGAAGCTGCATTTTTACATAGGAGAAAAAGCTTGAGTTTTCTCTCAAGGTTTTGAGCAGCCGATTATTTTCAAAAAAAATAAAAATAAAATATAATCAGATTTTTTCCTTGAGCATTTGGTTCTTCTCCTTCTTTGTTTCTTCAAAATATTTTCTTTTCAATAGGGTGCTTATTTCAAACAAAGGAAAATCAATTTCCTTTGTTTTATATCACACCGCTAAAATATTTTCTCAAGCTTTCCTTGTTGAAACTCAAATTTTTCTTGAACATTTTCTATTTTTGCCACCGAATATCAACAAGGTGACGGATCAAAACATCGTTTTCTCATATCTATAATCTCTGAGGGTAAACACTTTGTACCCGTCCTCATTTATTTATGTATATCATTTATTTGTTGTCAATATTAATGTTTTTCATGTTATCATCATTTATAATTTATTCCTAGCATTTTAATGTGATTTTAGTACTGTTGATGTGTTGTTTATTGTTTTAGTTTGACTTCTTTGTGATTCATGTTGCCATTATTCTCATTATCATTATTATTATGTCTTTTTATGTTATTATTATTATTATTATTATTATTATTATTATTATTGTTGTTGTTGTTGTTGTTGTTGTTGTTCAGTATTATTACTATCAATGTTGCCAATATTGTTCTTGCCATTTGTGACCACTGTTGATGTTTGCATTGCTCATTTATTATTATTATTATTATTATTATTATTATTATTATTATTATTATTATTATTATTATTATTATTATTATTATTATTATTATTATTATTGTTGTTGTTGTTGTTGTTGTTGTTGTTGTTGTTGTTGTTGTTGTCATTATTACCATTATTCCATTGTGCTATTATTATTGTCACCTTATTATTATTATTATTATTATTATTATTATTATTATTATTATTATTGCCCTGTTGCTATTATTATTATTGTCACCATTATCTTTGTCTTTGATGTGATTTATTTTTAATCTCCTTGGCATGTAAATTATTTGTTTATTTAACTGATATGTCCTATATTTATTTTTACTTGATTAATTTTGTTTAGAATTATTACTAATATTTTTAATATTATTTTTTATGTCTGAGATTTAATTTGAGTCGCATTGTGTGAGCATTTCCATGACCTCTCGGGTGGGTCACAACGCGTAGGAGATCGCGTTGTGAGGTGAGACCTTTCCTATTTCCCCCTCTTTGTGTTGTATTTGTTTGCAAATAAATATTTTATTTATGTACGCGTGAGATAAAAAGTCACAAAAATAATTGTATAATTAAATTGGAATTTTTACTAATAAAATTGGGACCAATGTCCCTCATTTTAGCCAAGGAATGTAAAACACCACAATAAAATGAAGAGTTTATTTTTCTCAAAAAAATGGGATCACTCATCCCGGCTTTCCAAACTAGCAATCAATTAACTCTTCGATCCCTCTTCAAAATAAGCGCGTAGGAACCAATGTTCCTAAACCAAACAAATGCCCCGATTTATGTATGTTTTTCTCATGTTTGATTTTACTTGATTGTTTAAATTTATGTTCATTTTCTTTTTAGGCCCTTGTAATTAATTTTAGGGCAAAGATTGTATTCCGTCCCCATTTATATTCTTAATCTTCTTTCAATCGGGTTGTATTCCGCCCCAACTTCTCTTGTAATTATGTGCTTGCGTGTTTACCGCTTTACTTAGTTACTTCATTTACCGCTTTCTTTATCGCTTTTCTTTATTTTCTTTACGTGCTTTTAATGCGCCTTTTATTTAAATGCATTGATCGTGTGAGATGAGAGCTAGAATTTTAGGGAGTTAAAAACTCATTTATAATTAACCAAAGCATGAATAAGAGGGGAGTTCCGAACACCAATCTCTAGTCTTGACCAATAAGAGGTTAGAGACCTTTCCCAATTCCTCGTGAATTTGATGGTTACTCCATGATACCTCATAGGTGCCTAAAGGTGCCATGGGGCTAGATGTTCCTTTCCAATGTTCTATTGGGAAGGAAGCATCCAAAATGTCTCATGGCGCCCATGATCAAAAAGACACGAACCAGTCCCTCGAATCCTAAAAGCGGATTCAGCGAGGGCCCTTGCTGGATTCGGCGCACATTACAGTGGTGACTCCACTAGGGACTGTTTGTGACTTTGCTCTGCAAGTGTTTTGGTTAAAATATATAATTGGGTTTTTAAAGCTTAAAATTCTATCACTTTTCAAAATTTGCATTATATACATTAGAGCCTTAGAACTATGTTAGTTGGCCCCCTATCTTACCCCGGTGCATTCCCGAAGCACGACCCTACTTTCACTCATTGTAGTGAAGTGTTAAGGATAATCACCAGCCCAAGCCTGGTACTATTAAATGTATATCAAATAGAGACCCGATCGGTCGCTATGCTCGTGACGAGCCAGACCCATTGGCAACGACCATGCTTGGATAGACCTAAAAAATCACCATCGACCAAAGCCCATATAATGACAAATAGAAACTTCCACTAGGTGATATGCTCCTTAATACGATGCTTGTGATGTGGGCCATCACGTATTGTGATGTGGACTCCCTACCCAATAAAACATTTGGTAAGTTCATCTAATCCCCTGAAACCTTTAGTCACCTTTGAGGTTTTTTGGAGTTGCCAACCAATTTAAAAGAAATTAGGAAAGTTCGTCTAACCTCGAGGGTCTAAACCAGAGAGTAGTTAGGGACTTTACTCTTATTAATACCTTGGTTAAATTATAAATTAATTTTTAACAATTAATTTTTTATCTCTCATCTCACACGGTCATGCATTAAAATTTTAAGCACATATCAAGTATCAAGGAAAGGGATAAAGAAAAATTATAAATAAAATAATTAAAATACAAAATAAATTAAAAAATGCAAATGGGAAAAAAATACAATCCCCCTGTAGACACCGAGTCCTAAGGCAGCACAGACCAAGGTTATCCAGTGATAAAAATGATGCTTATTCAAAGACAAAAAGATTAGAAGTGATGATTTCCTTGTTGAAACCTTCTTTTGAAATAAAACATTATTTTTACTTTAGTTTTTAGGGGTTTTTGGTGGCCTGTCGTCGTGTGGCGCCTACTTGTAGCGTTCGCGAGGCGCAGCGCAGCGCCTGCACATAGGCTCACAAAGTGCCCCGCGCATGGCCTCACCATGCTCAGCGCATGCGGCCAGCGAGGCCACACCTCGCGCAGCATGAGGCACGGCCTCAACGCGAGGCCGCACCTTGCGTAGTCCATGAAGGGAGGCCTACTAGGGTAAGGCCATACCTTGCGCCCACGAGGTACGGCCTCCAAAGCGAGAGCCGCACCTCATGTGTCTCCTACCTCGTGACGACTTTTTTTTTTTCTAAATTTCTCTGGTTTTGAGTTAGAATTAAACTCAAACTCTTTTTTCGATTTTCAAAAGGATAACATTTGATTTTTAAAGGATAATTAAGGATTTTGAATTGGATTAAGACTCCTAAAACCTAATTTTTAGGGAGTGATATTGTAACACCCCCACCATTGCCCCCGTAGAGAGGGCGCCGGCGGGCGCGCTACCCGACGCTCACTCACTACATACGAACATACATGCACTAAACGGAAGCATTCACTAACAGTAATAACAGAAAACCATACTTCATATAATTTACAATTTCTGTATAAACAAAATCCGAAAATATTACATCTTAGATCCTTTATAAAACTTTCAGAAGCCACATTACAAAAGAATAATACATACAAAAAGAATTACAGGAGGAGATAACAAAAACAACTCTACTCCTAAGTGACCGACCTGCAGATGTTTAGCACGAGCAAGCTCCCAAAATCCTATCACTTACACGAGACAAGAACCCTTGCTATGCGATAATGCTTACTGGGGAGGAAACAAAACACAACAGAACACTATACAAAATTGTCATGCATTAATAAATAATGTAAACACACATAAATAATACAGAATTCACTAAAATATTAGAGAATAGAGGCAAATCTAAATCAATAGTCGCTAAGCAACTACAATAACCAAAATCACGCAATATTCAAGCACTTCACTAAACCAATATAAGAACACTTTAAGGAATAGCCTGAATTTCACTGGTGGCAGATACGTGAACATAACACGGGAGACCGAAGCCTCAAAATAGTTTTAATACCTAAAGGTAGCGCGGGAGACCGGAGCCTCAAAACATTTTATCACTACACGGAAGATGACCATCTCGGAGGTCGATCGCTTCGCCCAAACGGGGCGGATAGAATAGCTGCACTTATAACCCTTCTTAAGCATGCTTAATTATCCACTGCCTTGACACTTCAGGCTCAACAACTCACTCTCAATCATAACTCTAAAGAATTAAAGCAAGACTCGAAACAAAACTCTAACATCATTTAAATTCACAACTACGACACTAGTATAATAATATCAACACTACATAAACACGAACATATACCATGCAATAGTGAGAAATCGTGCAAAGTGGGACAACAAAAATGCATTCAAAAAATAGGGCAGGCAAGAAGGGCTTCTGTCTCGATCGCGACGTGTGTCGCGCTCGCGACAGAATATAGAGTGCCCCATCGCGGGCTCGCACTAGCAAGCGCACTCGTGATGATGCACGCTCGGCAGATCCACATAAAATAGAGCTCTGTCGCACTCGTGACAGAGACCGGCTGCTTCCTCCTCGCGTGCACGCTCGGCAGCATGGTCGCATTGAGGAATCGGCTACCGAGCTCTCTGTCGTGCTCGCGACATACGTCACGATTACGACAGAGGGCTCCTTAGTGACAAGGGTCCATTTCGCACTCTATTACACTCGCGACATTATCGCGATCGCGACAGAGCCCAGAGTTGCCCGCTTTCTGCATTTTCAAGCTCCACAACACACTCAATCCTCCAAACACTCATTCAATCATGCACAAACACTTACCTTGGTGCTCCCATGCATACAAACCATGATCATGATTAATATACACTTACCTTTACATCAACTTAGACAAGAATTCACAATTAATCATCAAGAACACACACAAAGCACACTTTACCCGACACTGCTATTTCACTCCAATTAACATACCAAGCAAGACAATAAATCACCTACTTACAAATACATATAAATTAACACTCAAGATCACTACTAACATGCAACCACACAGTACATCTGATCCAAGGAAAAATTAGGGGAAAACACATCCAAACATAGAACACAACAACAATAAGGCTCCCAAACATGAAATTGAAGCTTCAATCTTTCCCTCAAGAGCCCGCTTTCTCTTTTCCCTTGCTTTTTCTTCTCTCTTCCGATACTTGCACAAACCCAACCAAGAACACATTCAAGTTAAGCCAAGGATTAAACACCCAAAACCAGAAACAATGGAGGAGAAGAAGAACCCAATGAATTAGCCAAAAACCCAAGCACTTACCTTCAACAATCAGCCCTTCACTCAAGAAATCCAAGTCTCAAAGCTCAAAGAGGCACACAAGGATGGCTGGTGTAACACCCAAAAACGGCCTTAGAAGAATTACAGAGTTTTGGTTTAAAAAGGGTTGAGTTTTCTGTGAGAGCATTCTGTCGTGAGTGCGATAAGCGTCGCGAGCGCGACAAGCGTCGTGAGCGCGATAGGAACCTCCCGTGGAATATGTGCACAAGTGGGATTAAGAGATGTGGGGTTGTAGGGAGTTGACACATGGCATTGTAGGAGAGTGACAAGTGGCAAGAACTTGGTTGTTTTACATGAATTAAAAAGGAAGAAGACAAAATAGGAAAGAATACTTAACTTAGCCAAAGATAATTGAGAATTAATGAGGTAGATGGCATTTATTAGCAAAGTTAGTGTAGAGATTAACATTGACCACCTGCTCTTCTTTTCCACGTGAATTGCCCTTGGTCCTTTGCTTTCCTTTGGCTTTCCATTGTTTTCCTCTTCCTTCCATTTTCTTTGTTCTTCTTTCCTTTTTGGCCTGTTTTGAGTGATTCATTTGGATTGGTTTGAAGAGATAAGGGTAAAGAAATAGATTGATCTCCTAAAAAGGTAAGTGGTGTTATTTAATTAGTATTGGTCTTCTGTTTTGTTATTCCTATTTTTGATTTAAAGTAAAAGGAAAGTAACCCAAGTGTTTGCATGGCTTTGATTCAAGTGGGGAACAAGAAAGTGGACAAAGGCAAGGAGAAGGTCGGAATAGAGTAGAGGGCAGAGTTAAAGCTTCCTAGAGGTAGGGATCGCGTGCAATCTTTATTTCATTCATTTTGACTGCTTGCAGTGTTTTATGGTATATGTATATCGATATGTTGTGATTATATGTGTGTTAGATGGTCTACATACAATTTTCATGTGTAAAGTATGTTTATGGGTGAATTCTGTTCAGATTGTCATCAGACCTCTGCGTATTGTATTTGTGATAAGTAGCGTTATAGGGCTTCAATTGAGTTGATTCAAATTGTATCTGAAACCTAAGATCCGTAGCTAAAAAAGTTTAAAGGGTACTTGATCTAATTCTGGTTCTAAGTATCCCAAAAAGTAATTAGAACGTAGGTGACCCTGTTCTGGCGGGTTCACTGGAACAGTATAGATGGTTTGAATCATATCTGGAGTTCTAGATGTCGAAAAGACCTAAAATTTTTCCCATTTGAAAGATACCATCTTATTGAACAATTCCTATGAAGACTACTTTGCCTAACAATGTGTTCTAGAGGATTTTTCTCGTGTTGCAAGTTTAGGGTAAAAAGCAGTCTCGTAAGGCACCAAAGGCGAGCCTCTGTCGCGAGCGCGACACATGTCGTTACCTCGCGATAGAACAACCCATATTAAGCTTTTATTTCTTCATTTTGAGCCCATGGTTGGCATGGGTCAACCCCTTACCCTTCCCCTTAACTTATTATACATGATTAGGGTTATTAAATGATTATAAAGTGGGTATCTATGAGAAAATACATTTGAGTATGTTTAAGATTTATAATTTAACTAATAAAGTAACAATGTACAATTGTGTGAAGGATAGTAAATGGCATCATAAATATGTGTGAACTTATGAGTGCACGTATATGATGATGTGATATAAGAGTTTATGCATGGAATTTAACTGTTACATGCTTTTAGTTGTTAAACATGATTAACAAAGATTGTATATGAATTAAATGTCTCTGAATTTGACGAGTGCACTTGAATTATAGTTGATGAGTTGACATTTGTCTATCGTATATATGAGTTGTTTATTGAGCCTGATTACCGTTATAGTGGATAGATAAGAATGCTTATAAAGGGCTAGAGTGCAGCTGGTAGAGTTGGCCTTAATTGTGCCCAGAGTTTGGAATACCTCGTGTATTCCATAGAGTTTGAGTTAATTCTCCACATGTAAGATACTGTAAACAGTATCCAGAGTTACCCGTATCCACCATGAAAGGAATTCAGGCTTTTGGAGACGATTAAAAGTATTGCTCTGAATAAATGTCATAGCACATAAGAGTAATATTTAAATACATGAAAGTTCTATATAGAAGTACATGATTACATGTATGTGAACACATGGTGATTGCTATATTTGATCACATGCCCTGTACAAGTGTGTGAAAGTTATATGCATGAGATATTTAATTGTGTTATATGAAATGTGTTATTTATGTGTGACTTCGGAAAGAAGTCCTTTGTATTATTTTCATCCCCACTAAGCGTTATCGCTTAGCACGGATGTTTATTTTTGTGTAGGTATAGGTTCGGACCAGTGAGAGCGTGCATCTGCAGGTCAAGGCCACTAGGAGCTTTTGTTACATCTTTTTGTATAAGTTAGAGATACAGTTTTACATTTTGAGTAACATCATTATGTAATAAAGAGTATAGTTGTTACATGTAAATGTTAAAAGTATATGTACATGAATCGAAAAATGAACATGTATAAGTATAAAGTTTTTGAAAAAAGTACGGTTTATAAGAATAATAAAAGTAATTTTGTTTAGGCCTAACTTATTTTTAATTATTCATTATTACCGCTTCTGCTAGTGTATGTATATGTATGTGTATACGTATGTGTCCGCGTGGCACCCTGATATCCTTCCAGGGGTATGGGGGTGTTACAGCTGGAGAGCAGAAAAATGAAGAAAAGGGAGAGTAGAAGGGGACGGGAAAGGAAGGAAAGAGGAACACTAGCTTCCACGGGAAGCTTTCTCTCTTTTCCTACCTTCTCTTTCCTCTTTCATCCTTTTTCATTTAATGCCCACCTACCCAAGCCATGTGTCACTCTTCTAAAAGTTCCAACATCCATCTTTGACTTATTCCCTCTTGGCACCATACACACTAACCACTATATTACCACAACCAAAATACCCTACTTCCATACATCACATGCACACCAAAATAATTCCTCCACTTACATTAATTAATTAATCCTTTGCAATAAAATCCTTATCTAAATTTTCTCTTACTCAAATTCTGAAATATTCTTAAATTCCCGGCTTATCACACAAATTCCGACTAGACCTTTTTTGGGTTGTTACAGATATAAAAGGAAAAAGTTAGAACACAATGAAAAAAAAAGAGGAGAGCATTAGAACGGCAGGAGCATAAAATATTCTGAAAAGGATGATTTTTGAGAGCCAAAGAGATTAATTCTTAAAATTATTCTTGAGCCAAAGAAACCAATTCTTTGGGTTTAAGTTTCAATTCTCATCACTTGTTTCTTAAAAATAAGAGTTTTTAACTTGATTTTTTTTTTGTGACAGGGAGCTTTGATCCAAGCTTTCTTAATTCTTTTTTGAAGCAAATGATAGGAAATCAATCTTTTCTTCTTTTGCAGCAAGAATCAAACTTTTGAGGGTAAATTTTAGGGCTAGAGCCAATTCTTTCTCTTTTCTTATTCTGTGTCATTCATTTGTTTTCTCAACTGTAACTACTGTAAAATATAATTAGTGAATTTATTGTTGCTTGTTATCCTCAAGCTAAATTTAGATTAATCTAATTAAGTTATTGACATGATGTATGCAACATAATTTAAATATATAGAATATTCAATAATAATTTTACTTTCCATTTGATTTTATTTTTGGTCATTAATCCACTTTGTTAATTTCCCACATTTTTATCAAACGTTATTCTTCTCATAATTGTAAACATTTTTCTCGATTAGAATTATTTATTTATTTGCTTCATTGAATTGCTTATTTTTATTATACATTTGATTTAATTTACTAACACTGTTTTTATTCTTCTTTTTGTTGTCCACCAAATTTATTTATTTCACCTTGAGTGACATTCCAGTGCAAGCTGGAGAATTAAGAGATTAGGAGCCTTCAAAGTTCGGTTTGCATTTTAATTATTGTATTTCCCTTATTTTATTGTTTTGTATGTTTTATGCAAAAATGGTATTTAGATGCATTTATATTAGAGAAATTTGTGTTTTTTACAATAATAAAAATTGGGATTTTTATTAATAAAATAGGAATAATGTCATGATTTTAGCCAAGAAAATGTCACTTTCAAAAGGGAGTTAATTCTCATAAAATGGGATCCAATTATCCCTATTTTTATTGCCCAAATTAACTCTCGAATTTTTTAAGTTAATACAAGGGAACCAATATTCCTAAAATCTAATAAATATCCCAATTTGTTTATTATGCATCTTATTGTATTCTTTTTGGAGAATTATTTATTTTGGGCCAATTTTATTCATTTATTTATTTATGCTTCTTTTTATTTTATGGGATTATTTTGTCCCATATTTTTCACTTGTAATTTATTTATCGCTTTCTTTATTGCTTCTTTATTGCTTTCCAAAATTCTTGAAATGCGCTTTCATTTTATTGCATGATCGTGTGAGATAAGAGATGAAATTTCGATTGCTGAGAAACTCATTTGTAACTTAACTTAAGGCATTAATAAGAGTGAAGTTCCAAACACCTTCTCTAATTTAAGACCCCCGAGGTTAGATGACCTTTCCTAATTTCTTGTAAATTGGGTGGCAACTCCAAAATATCTCAAAGGTGCCTAAAGGTTTCATGAGGTTAGATGAACTCTCCAATGTTCTATTAGGTAAGGAATTCAAAAATATCTCGTGTTACCCAAGATCTAGATGCGAACCCTTTTCGGACCCTAAAATTTGGCCATCTGGGAAACATAAGTGGGTTCTCGCGCATCACAGTGGCGACTCCGCTGGGGATGATCGAAACTTTGCTTTGAAAGTGGCTTAAGTTAAAATTATAATTGAGTTTTTTAAGAATTGAAAATTTCATTTCTATTCAAAAATTGCACTGCATCCATTAGAGCCTTAGAACTATGCTAGTTGGTCCCTTATTTTACCTCGGTGCATTCCTAAAACACAACCATACTTTTATTCATTGTAGGGAAGTGCTCAGGATAATCACCAGCCCAAACCTTGTACCATCAATAGTATATTAAATGGAGGCCCGATCGGTCGTAATGCTCGCGATGAGCTAGACCCATTGGCAGGGACTATGCTTTGGTAGACCTAAAGTAACAACACCCTTGACTAAAGCTCATGTAATGGCAATCAAAACTTCCACTAGGTTATACGTACCTTAACAATGTGCTTGATGCGTAGGCCGTTATATATTGAACAAATTCAAATATATTAATTGAACACTCATCAAAAGCTCTCATGCCCCAATGGGCCCATTTTTAATCTGTTTGAAAGGTCCAAATACATAATGGCCAAAATCCATACGCATGTGCTTTAAATTAAGAGTGTTATGCTGCTGGTTTCTCACCATGCACCATATATGCCTATTGGGTTCCCCGCTGACCCATGGGTCAAGCCCATCTAGGAAAGAGACTGCACGACCTCTTGTGTGAGAGTAACAAGGTTAGAAGGATCTACCTGCTTGTATGTGGTTGTCTATGTTGCATCAACATGACCTGACCCATGGGTCAAGCCCATCTAGGAAAGAGACTGCACGACCTCTTATGTGAGAGTAACAAGGTTTGAAGGATCTACCTGCTTGTATGTGGTTGTCTATGTTGCATCAACATGACCATGCATATTTATTGTCATTCATGCATCATCCTAACAGTTCGAATCTTTCAGCCAAATCAGTCCTTACTTTCATCATTGGGTAATCCTGATCTTGGACTACCTCAAGATTCGTTGTCTACACCAGGGTAAAAAAAGAGAAGGCATCCTAGGCAAAAATTAACGGTTGAGAGAAAATATTCAATTATGAAAATTCGAGAGGGCTGATTGATAACAAGAGTTTGATGCTTTCAGGATTTATCCCGAGATTAGATGAGGTCTTGTTTTCTTTGAGTTGACACCAAATAATGATCATGTGTAATGAAATCAAATTGAAACATGTGCATTTATGCAGTAATATATTAATGTGACCAGAGCAGTTCATTTTGCATATTCAAAGTTGTCTAGTTCCGATATAAAAGTAGTACATTGTTACTACCTACCCTCTACTCAGATGCTTCGGCCGATTCATCCTACTATCAACTGTGAAGCCAATTCTAAAAAAAAAAAAAGAAGCCAGTAGAGATGAAAACCGTAACTGGCTCTCTAAGCAAAAGTTAGGCAAAAGGATGGGGTGAAAACCTGGAAACAGGCAGTTTGTCTTTCAAGAAAAAGAAAAGAAAAGAAAAGAAAAGGAGAAAATAAAAAATAAAAGAAAGCAGCTGGATTGGGTTGGGTCCATTCTAGGCAAAAATAAGGCACAAGGTTATGTGAAAATCTGCAAATGACACATTTCCCGCTAAGAAAAGCTAGCGTGAAAATCCACAAGGGACCCACTACCTTAAAGAAAATGACCACAGGTATCAGATGAGAACCTCCTAACCCTAAAACAATGAAATTCAAAAGCAATTCCAATGGGCGCTGATCCTACTGCAAATTGAGCCCAGCCCGGCTATCATCTCGAAACTCACTTAGATGAACTCTTGTCCTGTATTTCTGCGTGGCCCAAGTATTTCACTTGCATGCTCACTATTTTTCCTACATATTTGGTTTTCCAGTTTTGCATTAAGAGAGATTCAATGCGGGCACTGAAAAAAGTCGAGTGGCGACATAAGTCCAGACACTAATCCAAACAATCAACCAAAGACCTCTCATTGGGCACCGCTTCAAATCTCAGAAGGGTTAGCACGACGACGGCACTACCATTTCACGGAAGGTTAGCACAACCATGGCACTACCATTTCAGAAGGGTGTGACGCGCACCGAACCCAGTAAGGGCCCTCGTTGAACCCGCTTTTAGGATTCGTGGGATTAGTTCGCGTCTTTTTAATCATGGGCACCATGAGACATCTTGGATGCTTCCTTCCTAATAGAACATTGGAAAGGAACATCTAGCCCCACGACGCCTTTAGGCACCTTTGAGGTAACATGGAGTCGCCACCCAATTTACAAGAAAATGGGAAAAGTCTCTAACCTCTTATTGGTCTAGACTAGAGATTGATGTTCGGAACTTCACTCTTATTTATGCTTTGGTTAATTATAAATGAGTTTTTAAGTGCCTACAACTCTATCTCTTATCTCACACGATTTATGCATTTAATTAAAGCGCACTACAAGCATTCAAAAAGCGATAAAGGAAAGCTATAGATAAAGCAATAAAGGAAAGCGGTAAGCACACCAAGCACACAATTACAAGAGAAATTGGGCCGGAATACAACCCCATTAAAAGAAGATAAAAAAAGTAAATTAGGACGGAATACAATACCAAATGAAAGCTAAATAATATTGCCCCAAAATTAATTACAAGTGCCCAAAATGTATGAACATGAATTTAAACAAACAAACAAAAACAAACTTAAGAAAAGCATACATAAATCGGGGCATTCGTTTGGTTTAGGAACATTGGTTCATACGCACTCATTTTAGGAACATTGGTTCCTTCGCGTTTGTTTAAAAAGGGATCGAAGAGTTAATTCATTGCTAGTTTGAAAAACCGGGATGAGTAATCCAATTTTTGGAGAAAATTTAACTCTTCGTTTTATTGTGATGTTTTACATTCCTTGGCTAAAACGCGGGACATTGGTCCCAATTTTATTAGTGAAAATTTCAATTTAATTATAAGAATATTTTGCGACTTTTTATCCCACTCGTGCATAAATAAAATAATTATTTACAAATAAGCACAACATAAAGAGGGGAATAAGAAAGGTCTCACAAAGCCGACGCGATCCTCTACGCATGGTGACCCATCTGGGAGGTCACCGGAATGTTCAAACAACACGACTAAAATTAAATCTCAGACAGAAAAGTAACATCAAAAATATTAGTAACGATTTTAAAAATTAATCAAGTAAAGACAAAATAATAATTGGGCACAATAATGATAATGATAATAATAATAATGACCAAGTTGTCAGCAATAATAATAATAATAATAATAATAATAATAATAACAACAACAGTGAATAAACATGGAGTAATAATAGCAACAACATAATAAAATGGTAACAATATAAAATGGTAATGATAATAATGATATAAAATAAATAAATATAATATAATAATAAATTAATAATAATAATAATAATAATAATAATAATAATAATAATAATAATAATAATAATAATAATAATAATAAGAAGAAGAAAACAACATGGGATAACAATACTAATAATATTAACACCATGAGATAATGAAAATAATGATAATAATAACAATAATAAAAATGATAAGGAGAAGAAGATGGATGACAACAGTAGCAAAATTAGAAGAACAAAAAAGGGAAGTTGAAAACCATCTAACACGTCAACAATAATAATCACATAAAAAATGCTAGAAACAAATTATAAACGATAATAACATGAAAATAATAATATTAACAACAATAAATAATATACGAAAATAAATGAGGACGATTCCAAAAATGTTTACCCTCAAAATTTATAGATCGGAAAATAGGATTCCTTGATCCGTCCTCCTTATTGATTTTTGTTGTGATAAATATTTGAAGAAAATATGGAAATTTGTGTTTTGAAACAAGTTTAACTCAAGAAATTATTTTGATGAAAATATTTCCTAGTAAAGAATAAAGCAAAGGAAATTAATTTTCCAAGCTCAAAACCATCAGGGAACAAAAAAGAAAAATCCTTGAAGAAAAAAGAGGAAGAAAGAATAAAAAGCTTTTGAATTTCCCTTGATTTTTGCCTCAAGGAAACCCACGGCTGCTCCTCTTTCTTTTGAGAGAAAAACCAAGTTCTTTTTGTTTGAATAAAATTGCAGCCCCCCCCCCCCCCCCCCCCTCTAGAAATGAAGACCAATGTTCCTTTTAATTTTTTGTCTTACCCAAAAATGAGAATGGACAAAAGGTGATTTCATTTTTAGTTTATCAAAATTGCAAAAAAATGTGAAAGAAATAGGAAAAAATCAGATTGAAAAAATCAAAAAACATGTTGTGCATTTTCTAATGATGCAACATACCGCAAGTATACGGTGTACCGCAATAGTACTTAAGATATCGATCCCACGAGGAACGTCTTTACACACTATTACTAATTGATTTTAATCTTGTTTACAATGATCATAAATTGGATGGTTAAATTTGAACTACTTAATTTGAACCTAATTTATGTTTATCAGAAGAAGATAAATAGTATATGAATGAAGAACTAAACATAATGAATTTGATCCATCATTTTGATTTACATTTATTCATCTTTCATGCAAGCCAAGTTAGAATAATTTTTTAACTCACTCTCTCGATATGAATTAAAATGCCTAAAACATACAATTAAAATTCTAACTCACAATTTTCATTAATGAATTAGAGGTTTCTAATTACATATTTTAAGAATAGACACTAACCTATAGCAATTATCTCAATATACCAATCTCTTAAATATATCTTAATAATGAAATTCTATTAGATGTCAGATAAAGTAAACTCTCGAATTACTTTAACTTGTAAAAATCAAGCAAAAGATACTAATAGAAAATCTACAATGAAAGACTATGAAAGTTGATGAAAATAGAAAGAATAAAAACATGCAAATTCATTAAAATGATATTCATAGAAATATTGGAGAAGAATTAAAAATAAGAGAATAAGATAGAAGCCTTTCAACCCTTTTTCCCAATCTCTTGAAATAGATTTTCTCCTCCTTGATCTTCTTCTTCAAATCATAAAAACTAACTAAGAAAAATTAACTAAAGAAAAGAAAACTGTTTAACTAAAATACAGAAAATTACTTAATAAGAATTCCACACTATTATTTCTTCTTTTAAAACTACAGTTAAATTACATATTTATAGATGTTGATTGAAAGTTGATGTCCCTTGAAGATGTCTCTTGGCAATGGTTGCACAATTTGGTGAAAAAGGATGACTTTTCATGTGAATTTTGGCACAAAACCGTCCAACGGTCGTTTCTGTCGCGCTCGCAACGGTGTCGCGATCGCGACAGAACGCGCTCCTTCTTTTCTTCTTTCTTTCTTTCTCTCGGATTTCTCTTCCTTCTCTGGCCAGTCACGTCGCGTTACTCCCTTTCACGGCGTCTCTTCGCGTGTGCGGCGTGACTGGCGCTCACGCCTCGCTTCCTCCTCTCCTTTCTCTTCTCTTCTCTTTTCCCTTCCTTTCCTGGCCTCTCTGTGGCGTCACGTCGCGTGACCTTTGCTCACGCCGTGACTCCTCTCTCTCAGTCCTTCCCTTCTTTTCTTTATCTTTTTCTTCTTTCTCTTCTTCAGTCACGTCTCGTGACCTTTGCTCACGGCGTGACTCGCTCTTGCAGCTCTTTCTCTTCTTTTCCTCCTTCCTCTTCTTTTCCTCCTAGTACAATCACGTCACGTGACTCATGGTCACAGCGTGATCTGCTCCTCTTCTCGTGACTTCCCACTCTATATCTGGTTCTTCTCTTCAATTTTCACCTAAAAACAACAGTAAACACAAATAAACATGAAATCTAATACAAATAATCCTAAACTAACATATCACCTCAACTTTACATACAATAGCATGATTAATTACATAAATTTATACAAAATAAATACTAAATTATACTTCAATTACACTCTCATCAAATTCCCCCACACTTAACCCTTGCTTGTCCTCAAGCAAAAGAAAAGACATGAATAAATTCAACAGCCAGTAAACATAATTACAAAACAATGTCCATTCAGCATATACACTAGAGTTGCAAAGATCAACTATCCCAAGTACTCACACATATCAGTAAATCAAAATTCAAAATATGCATTAAAAATTCAACAAGTTTTCTAACTTTACTAGTTCCAACATAAAGAATATAAAGTCTCAAAAACTAAACATGACTTAAAAGAGAGAAAATTGATCATAAAAGTTAAAAATTTAAGATTGATAGTCACCTTTTAGGACAATTTAAGCTCACTTACCCTTAATCAAATCTCATGGCATTTTTAGACTTTTTTTTTTATTCTTTCTTACATGGATATATATATTTTTTCATTTAATTCCATGCATAGCAAAAGAAGTTAATATGGGTGCGTTTTACGCTCCATCCCATATTTTTGAAATTTTGAATGTACATCTTGCTATTTTTTTCTTTTTATAACTTAAGTGGGTGCATTTTATGCTCCATCCCACTTTTAACTTTTCTTTTTATTTTTTCAAGTCCTCATCCATTATTGAAAAGAAATAAGGGCAAGTATTATGGCTATAGTTTCCATAGGCAACTAGAAACTTAAAATTTTAAACAAAATGAGCAAATTCTAACTTTAAAAACATGGTAGGTAAAGAGACTAAATAATCTATAATGTTGAAATAAGTAAAACCAAATAACTTGAAAAACTTAAAACACATCTCAAAAATTTTGAAATACTGATAAAATGAGCATAAAAATAATGGACTTAACAACCTATACAATATACCAAATAAACAATGCTTTATAATAAAACTTACTTAAAAACTTAATTGAAATATAAAAACACACATAAAAACATTCATGCAATTTCCATACATAATACATACACAAACTCACAAACAAAGTCACAAATATCACAACACATAACACAATCACTCCCCCACACTTAGAACCAACATTGTCCTCAATGTGTAGGAATGACACACAAAAACAAGTAAAAAGAAATAAATGAAATGAATAAAAAGAAAACTCCCCTATCATGGTGAAGGTGGAGGCGATGGAACCCGAAACCCAACTTGGGTGATGAATTGATCAAACTTATACTCTAACCTCCTTTGCCTTCTAGCCAAAACAGTTTGCTGATCTTGTATATGGTGCAAGTTGCTAAGAATTTGATCAAACATTTCTGGCATATTTTGGCTAGATGAGCCAACTTCAGGTGCAGTAGGAACCTCAGGCATTGAAGCATCACCACTAGATTGCTCCTCACCCTCTTCTTCTTCTTGTTCCTCAACTTGTGGCGCAGCATTTCCAGCAATATCCCTCCAATATGATCGAGCACGTGCCGGAATTACCTGAAAATTATTGCCAACAATTTCTCCACGAACTAACATAGTCTTATTAAAATAATGGCAAGGAAAAACTCTATAATAGGCATCAAGATCAACATTTAAATTGTTTGCAATACTAGAAATAACATGTCCATGTGTTAAAGGTGAATCATGCTTATGTACACATTGCAACAATTGACTTACTATCCAAAAAGGCCAACATACGTCCTTGCGTTTATGTACACACCACATCAAAAACAATTCGTTATATGAAACTCTATTGAATTCAGACCTATTAAAAACCAAAGAAGCTAAAATCCTATGCAAAATCCAATACCTCAAATCTGTAATAAATATGGATTTAGCATCCCTAGCTCTATAACGAGTTTGCAAATCAGTCAAAAATGTCCAAAATTCATGTGGCTTAAAAGATTTAGGTGGCTCGGTTAAACCAGCTTGAGAAAATCTAAATATCCTATTCATCTTAAAATAGGTTAAAGTAAAAGGTGTACCAGCCATCCTAAAATCTAACCAATTCTCATTATCATCATTCTTTTTCAATGTGGTATAAAATTCTAAAACTAAATCAGGACGCACATTTTCATGCATAGAGATAAATTTAAACAACCCACATACCCTTAACATATCATTAACTACTTCTAACATACCAATTTGATTAAGTAAAGAGTCAGGAAAATACTTACATTGCATCAAATGCCTATTACGAAGAGTTAAATACCTGCTGCCTTCGTCTACAGAGAAGATAGGAAACAAGGCACCATAATGAGCAGCAATGTTCACTTCCTCACCTTCCTGCCCTTCTTGTTCAATATGAGAAACAGAGGGATTCTTTGTTCTCACCATAATTGATTGTTTGGGTAAACAGACAATGATAAATATAGAGAAGTAAATCTGAAAATAATAGGAGAAATTAACAAAACCAAATACACAAAACCAAAACTAAATAGATAAACGAAACAGTAATGTAAAAAGAGAATAACTATAAACGAAATGTGATTTAGTTATACATGAACATGCCGAAATTAAATGGGTGTAGGGAAAGAAGAAATGAAAAGAAAAATAAAATGACAAACCTGAATGGATAATGAAAATCACGTGAGCCCTAAGTCAGTCCTTGGAAGAAAAGAAATAGAAAGCTAAAATGGAGAACAATAAAAACGAAAAGAAAACAGAGGATTGAAGGTTGAAGAAGAAACGAAAAAGGAAAAGAAGAACTGAAGTTCTCGGTGGAAGAAGAAGAAAAAGAAGAAAGGAAAGTCTTTTACTCGTGACCTGTGTTGGGCAAAATAAACTAATAGTGAAATGAAATAGAAAGGGAAGAAAATTAAGGGTCACGACTTTTAGGGTTTTAAAATTTAAATTCCCGCTTTTAATTCTCCTTTTTCTGTGTTTTTAATGCTTAAATGTAAAATTAGGTTAATGTAACTAAAATTAAATCATATAAATTAGAAAAGAAAAGAAAACAAACCCAAATAATAAACAAATAATAAGTGAAATAAGAAAATAAAAGAAAAGAAAAAAAAATTTAAAACATACCAGATGGAGCGATCACGCGTCACGGCGTGAGGCAACGTCACGACTCGTGACGCTTCAGCCTTACCTGGAAGAAGAGCTTCAAGCGAAATCCTCAGAGCGTCACGGCGTGAGGCAACGTCACGCCTCGTGACGCTTCGGCCTTACCTGGGCGAAGTCCCTCGCCTCAGCCCCTCACGTCACGTGAAGGTGCATCACGACGTGCTCCCCTGCAGAAATCACTTGCTGTTGCGATCAATTCCTTCTGTCGCGATCGCGATACTTGCCGCGATCGCGACAGAAGCCAACGTCTGCAAAACACACATTTTTTTTTCTTTTTTCTTTTTTTATTTTATTATTTAATTATTTTGTTATTAAATTGTTTATAATTTGAACAACTCTAATCTTACTAAATTAGCTGTAAAATAAAAACAAATGTATTAGTAGCATGAAAATCTATAAAATAAAATATATAAACAAATTGAAAACAAAGAACAAAACATAAATAAAAATAAAATAACTAAGTAACCTAAATAAAAGAACTAGATATATCATGGCTTAATATGCTCCCTAGGATTCTCCTCAGTATTGCTTGGAAGGCATCCTAGATTTCTTGAAGGTAAAGAATTAGCAAGTTGGCCTATTTGAACCTCAAGATTATGAATAGAGGCTGCATGATTTTTAGAAATTTGATCAATTTTTGCCTCAAGTTTCTTTTGGCTTTCATCTTGAGAATTCATCTTATAATTAATTTCCTCAATAAACTTATCAAGTTTTCCTTCAAAAGCACCAAATCTATCTTGTGGTTGTTGATATCCTACTCCCCTATTTTGGTTATTATTGTTATTTCCCCATGAAAGGTTAGGATGGTTTCTCCAACCAGGATTATAAGTGTTAAAATAAGGATTACCACGACCTTGGCTTTAAAGAAAATTAACTTGCTCTTTATTATCTATGCCTAAAGTGCAGTTGCCACTAACATGCCCATTTTCACCACACACATTGCAAGCATTTGATACATTACCTCCCATGCCTAGGCTATTAACTCTATGAGTTAAAGCCTCAACTTGAGCTTGTAATGCAACCATAGAATCTACTGAATGTATCCCCTTAACATTAGAATTATTATACTCTCTTACTCTTTCAGGAGGCCACATACAATTGTTCATTGCCATTTCTTCCAATAGCTCATATGCTGCATCAATTGTTTTTCTCATTAAAGATCCTCCAGCAGCAGCATCAATAGTACCTCTTGTAGTTGGATTTACACCATTATAGAATGTTTGTATCAACAACTCTCTTGGCAAGTTATGGTGTGGACACATTCTTTGCAATTCTTTAAATCTTTCCCAAGCCTCATATAATGATTCATTTTCATTTTGAACAAATGTAGTAATATCCTTTATGATTTTTGCAGTTTTGGCTAATGGAAAATATTTGGATAAAAATGCTTGGGCCAATTGGTCCCAAGTAGTTATAGATCCTCTTGTTAGGGAATTCAACCAAGCTTTTGTTTTATCCTTCAAAGTAAATGGAAAAATCCTAAGCTTAATTGCATCAGCCGAAACCCCATTTATCTTAAAGGTATCACAAATCTCAAGAAAGTTTGCCAAATGAGCATTTGGATCCTCATTTGCCAAACCATAAAATTGTATACTATTTTGAATCATTTGTAACAATGAAGGCTTAATTTCAAATTGATTGGCATTTACCGTTGGTCTTACCACTCCTTGTTGAGCACCACTCAAAGCAGGTGTGGCAAAGTCCATCAATCTTGGTAGATTTTCTTCAGCCATGATAATTGATCTTTTGTTTTTGTTCTTCTTTTTATTGGATTTCCGGTTACTCAATAAAAACCTCTCAATTTCAGGATTTAAAGCTCAAGCTCTTCTAAAGAACTCCTTGTACTAGGCATGAACTTCTTAAATCCTGTAAAA
Source organism: Excoecaria cochinchinensis (assembly GCA_947683425.1). Lineage (NCBI taxonomy): Eukaryota > Viridiplantae > Streptophyta > Magnoliopsida > Malpighiales > Euphorbiaceae > Excoecaria > Excoecaria cochinchinensis. Next base: position 1,529,175 of record CANTUQ010000013.1, read on the forward strand.
CAAATACAAAACACAAAATTAATTAAACAAACATACAAATTAAAACAAAACAAAATATTGTAATCCAAAATCAAAAATCAATTTTTATAATGGCAAACAACCGTTCCCCGGCAACGGCGCCAAAAACTTGTTGTGCATTTTCTAATGATGTAACATACCGCAAGTATACGGTGTACCGCAATAGTACTTAAGATATCGATCCCACGAGGAACGTCTTTACACACTATTACTAATTGATTTTAATCTTGTTTACAATGATCATAAATTGGATGGTTAAATTTGAACTACTTAATTTGAACCTAATTTATGTTTATCAGAAGAAGATAAATAGTATATGAATGAAGAACTAAACATAATGAATTTGATCCATCATTTTGATTTACATTTATTCATCTTTCATGCAAGCCAAGTTAGAATAAATTTTTAACTCACTCTCTCGATATGAATTAAAATGCCTAAAACATACAATTAAAATTCTAACTCATAATTTTCATTAATGAATTAGAGGTTTCTAATTACATATTTTAAGAATAGACACTAACCTATAGCAATTATCTCAATATACCAATCTCTTAAATATATCTTAATAATGAAATTCTATTAGATGTCAGATAAAGTAAACTCTCGAATTACTTTAACTTGTAAAAATCAAGCAAAAGATACTAATAGAAAATCTACAATGAAAGACTATGAAAGTTGATGAAAATAGAAAGAATAAAAACATGCAAATTCATTAAAATGATATTCATAGAAATATTGGAGAAGAATTAAAAATAAGAGAATAAGATAGAAGCCTTTCAACCCTTTTTCCCAATCTCTTGAAATAGATTTTCTCCTCCTTGATCTTCTTCTTCAAATCATAAAAACTAACTAAGAAAAATTAACTAAAGAAAAGAAAACTGTTTAACTAAAATACAGAAAATTACTTAATAAGAATTCCACACTATTATTTCTTCTTTTAAAACTACAGTTAAATTACATATTTATAGATGTTGATTGAAAGTTGATGTCCCTTGAAGATGTCTCTTGGGAATGGTTGCACAATTTGGTGAAAAAGGATGACTTTTCATGTGAATTTTGGCACAAAACCGTCCAACGGTCATTTCTGTCGCGCCCGCAACGGTGTCGCGATCGCGACAGAACGCGCTCCTTCTTTTCTTCTTTCTTTCTTTCTCTCGGATTTCTCTTCCTTCTCTGGCCAGTCACGTCGCGTTACTCCCTCTCACGGCGTGTCTTCGCGTGTGCGGCGTGACTGGCGCTCACGCCTCGCTTCCTCCTCTCCTTTCTCTTCTCTTCTCTTTTCCCTTCCTTTCCTGGCCTCTCTGTGGCGTCACGTCGCGTGACCTTTGCTCACGCTGTGACTCCTCTCTCTCAGTCCTTCCCTTCTTTTCTTTATCTTTTTCTTCTTTCTCTTCTTCAGTCACGTCTCGTGACCTTTGCTCACGGCGTGACTCGCTCTTGCAGCTCTTTCTCTTCTTTTCCTCCTTCCTCTTCTTTTCCTCTTTGTACAATCACGTCACGTGACTCATGGTCACGGCGTGATCTGCTCCTCTTCTCGTGACTTCCCACTCTATATCTGGTTCTTCTCTTCAATTTTCACCTAAAAATAACAGTAAACACAAATAAACATGAAATCTAATACAAATAATCCTAAACTAACATATCACCTCAACTTTACATACAATAGCATGATTAATTACATAAATTTATACAAAATAAATACTAAATTATACTTCAATTACACTCTCATCAAAACACAGATAAGAAAGCGATGCGGCATAAAATGGCCGCGTGGAGACAGGCGAGGCGCGCCCCAGGGAACGCGCCTCGCGCAGGCGAGACGCAGCCCAGGGCACGCCTCGCGCAGGCGAGACGCGCGCGCGCACCAGCAGGCACGCGCAGCTCTCGCGGCGCACGTCACCCTCACGTGGGTGCGGCCCGTATGCGGCTGGAGGAAAAAAAGAAAAATAAAAAATAAATAAAAAATAAAAATAAAAAAATAAAAAAATAAAGAGTAAAAAGAGATAAAAAAAAATAATTTAGAGGAACAAAGGAGATTTTCGACAAGGATGACATCATTTCCGACACCTTTACTTGTGGCAAGTATTATTTTCATCATCGGGTAATCCTGATCTTGGACCGCCTCGGGACCTTGTGTCTATAAAGGGTTAGCACAATAACTGCACTACAACTCTACGGAGGGTTAGTACAATCACAACACTACCGCTTCAAATCTCGGAAGGGTTAGCACGATGGCGGCACTATCATTTTACGGAAGGTTAGTATGACCACGACACTACCACTTCAGAAGGGTTAGCATAATGAAGGCACTACCACTCCACAGAGGGTTAGCACGATCACGACACTAATGCTTCAAATCTCAGAAGGGTTAGCACGATGGCGGCACTACCATTCTATGGAAGGTTAGCACAACCACGGTACTACCACTTCAGAAGGGTTAGCACAATGGCGACATTATCACTTCACGGAGGGTTAGCACGATCACGGCACTACCGCTTTAAATCTTGGGAGAGTTAGCACAATGGTGGCACTACCATTCTACGGAAGGTTAGCACAACCACGACACTACCATTTCAGAAGTGTTAGCATGATGACGGCACTACCACTCCACAGAGGGTTAGCACGATCATGGCACTATCGCTTCAAATCGCGAAAGGGTTAGCATGATGGCGGCACTACCATTATACGGAAGGTTAGCACAACCATGGCACTACCAATTCGAATGGTGTGACGCGCGTCGAACCCCGGGGCGCCCTGAATCGCCCGCTTTTAGGGCCTTCGGGTTGAGGTTCATGAAAACTTCTAAGAAATTACAAGTGCGTCCATTTTAGGTAACAAAAAGGTTTCTTGGAGTCGCCACCCAATAGAACATTGGGAAAGGTCGTCTAGCCTCAGTGAGCCTAAGACAAAGCTGCTATGTCCATTATAAGCAAGATGGAGGTGTCTTGGAGGCTTCCACCCTAATGATAGGATGCTCCTCTAGCCTCACGCTTGGGCAAACCAGAGGTGTCTTGGAGGCATTCACCCTAATAGAACATTAGGATGGCCCTCTTGTCTCGTGGCGCCTAGAACTGTGCAATTTTGAGCCTTTTACGGGACATAAGAGGTGTCTTGGAGGCCCCATCCTAATAGAACATTGAGATGGTCCTCTCGCCTCGTTGAGCCCAAAGACCAGAGAAGGTTCGGGACTTCCCATTTATTCATACCTTTGTTAGGTTTATAGTTGAGTTTTGAAATTATCGTTTCATCCCTTTTTTCATTCAATTTAATGCAGTTAAATTAAAGCGCAGATTGTCCATTCAGGGAAAGCGATAAATAAATAAAGCATAATTAAAGTAAAGTGCATGAAAATAAATTATAATAAAACTAGGGGCGGAATACAACCCCCATTGTAAATAAAATACAAATCATACATAAAACGGGCTATTTGTTAAAGATGAGGACATTGGTCCTCGCATGCAAGCTTATTATAAAACAATTTTGATGTGATAATTTTTATTTTGGGTGGAGAAAATTGGGACATTGGTCCCATTTGTATTAGGAAAGATTCTAAGTTAATTAATAAAAATGTTTTTGCGATTTTCTTTTTAGTGTGCCTAAAATAAACAATTTTATAAGAAAATTACATGACAAAATAAATGAAAAAGCCAAATAAATGAAATATTACAAATAAAGTAATTAAATATTTAACCTAAACGAGCCTTCTGGATCTCCTCGGGTGCTCACAAAAATGACCAAATAAAGAAAATAAGTTTTGACATAAAAAACAAAATGCAAAAGAAATAACATTAGTAATTAAATCAATAAAATCAATTAAACATATAAAATAATGAATGATAAAATAAAATAAAATAAGATGACATAATAATGACAAATGAATTACCATGTTAACAATTTAAAATAAATGAGAAAAATGTATTATGAATAACAAACGAATTAAATGATGTGATTGAAATAAATAAAAAATGTTAATGAATTAATACATAAAACTATGAACATGATGATAATTATAATGAATAATGAAAATAAACAAATAAATGAATAAACAATAAATATACATAATAGCAATGAAAAAGAATGATAAAAAAATGAATAAAAAAATGATGATAATAATTAAATAAATGATTTGATTAATTAATGTTATCCCAATTAACATAAAACATTTACATGTTAAAAAAAATCAATCAAAATAAATAAATTAATTATATGTTAAAAATAATGAGAAATCAAAGCAAAAATAAATTATTTACATATGGGCAATAATAAGAAATCAATATTTACATGTTATAAATGATAAGAAATCAATATTTACATGAACAAAAATAATATATTAACATATTAAATGAGACAAATATAAAAGCAATAGAACAAATAAATAAATAAATGAAAATAATAAAAATAATAATAATATAAATGTTAATAAATTAAATATGATCAAAATAATAAAAAATAGAAATAAAAAGATTAGGCCCAAAATGTTTACCCTCAGAGTTTCGGATTCAATGAAGATAAAAATGATGATTGATTTCCTTATTCTTGATTTGCAAGATTAGAATTGAATAATAAAAATGTTGGAATTTTATTCGAAGGAAAAATATACTTGAAAAAACTTGTTTTTAGAAAATCAAATGAAAAGAATAGATTTTGATAACAAACAATTGTTTTGTTTGTCTTAAAATTATTTTTTCATCAAAAATAGATTCAAAAATCATTGAAAAAAGTTTGATTGAAAACAAATAACAAGTAAAAAAATGAATTTTGAAAGCAAACAATTATTTTGCTTGTCTCAAAATTGAAATCAATCAATAAAACTACTTCTAAAAAATGTTTATAAATAATTCTATTGGAAAAAGAACCAAAAAGACGATCTGAATTTTTAATTTTTTTTTTGTTGGGAAAAATCTGGAAATTTTAGAGAAAATTTGAGAGGAAGAAGAAGAGAAAACCTCCAAATAAATCCTAAGAAAATCCCCCCCATTCATTTTTTATCTTTTTCTATTTATATTAAGAAAAAAATGGAAAATAAAAATAATTAAGGAAAACTAATTAATAAATTTGAAATATTATTTATCTAAGTTTTAAAAATGAAACAAAACCTGAAAATCCCTTAAAAAAGGGATAAAAAACGATTTTTTGGGTGAAAAATCCAAAAAAAATCAATTTCGGGCGAATTTGGCCAATTTACGGCGGAACAGGGGCGACCGATGCCCGTCCGCACTCACGATTCTCGGATTTTTTTTTTAAATTTATCTAAAAATTACTATAATTTCTAAACCCCATTTTTCAAATATAATTTTAAAAATATTTTTTATTATTTTTTATTTTTTCACTCTAAAATACAAATTTGACAAAAAAATCATCACTTTTAACCTTTTTGCCTGTGAGTAGGCATCTTATCATCATTGGGTAACTCCGATTTGGGCTGTCTCAGGACCCGGTGTCTACAGATGGGTTAGCACGATCATGGCACTGCCACTTCAAATCTCAGAAGGGTTAGCACGATGGAGGCACTACCATTCTACGAAAGGTTAGTACGACCACAGCACTATGACTTCAGAAGAGTTAGCATGATGATGTCACTACCACTCCTTTGAGAGTTAGCACAATCACGACACTATCGCTTCAAATCTCAAAAGGGTTAGCACGATGGTGGCATTACCATTCTACGAAAGTTTAGCACAACCACGGCACTAACACTTCAGAAGGGTTAGCACGATGACGACACTACCACTCCATGGAGGGTTAGCACGATAACGGCACTATCACTTCAAATCTTGGAAGGGTTAGCACGATGGAGGCACTACCATTCTACGGAAGGTTAGCACGACCACGGCACTACAACTTCACAAGGGTTAGCACGATGACGGCACTACCACTCCACAGAGGGTTAGCATGATCACGGTACTACCGCTTCAACAAAGGGTTAACATGTCGACAAATAGACGGTAACTAGCCCCAACAACTTCCTTCAGACCGGAAAGACTGTTGCCTCAGGTATGCATCTCTTCCTTCCTTCTTTGCGTTTTGGCTCACCTAGGCACCTATGCACTACGTTCCCCAAAACTGGGGAAATTGTAGACACCGGGTCTTGAGAAAGTCCAGACTAAGGTTACCCAACGATAAAAATGATGCTTGTTCACAGAAAAAAAAAGATTAGAAGTGATGATTTCCTTGTCAAAACCTTCTTTTGAAATAAAAAATTATTTTTGCTTCAGTTTTTGGGGGTTTTTGGTGGCATGTCGTAGCTCAGCACGCGTAAAGTGCGTTGGCTGCTTGTAGTGTGCGCGAGGAGCAGCGCCTGCACGTAGGCTCTCGAGGCACCACACGCAGGGCCTCGCCTTGCTCAGTGCGTGCAGCCAGCGAGGCTGCACCTTGTGCAGAGCGCGAAGTGCAACCTTCTAGCGCGCCGCACTTCGTGCCTGCCAGTGCGCGAAGTGCGGCCTTCCAATGCAAGCCGCACCGCGTGCCTGCAAGGCACAACCTCCAGCGCAAGGGCCGCACCTTTTGCATCTCCTACCTCGCAACGAATTCATTTTTTTTTCTGAATTTCTCTCGTTTTGAGTTAGAATTAAACTCAAACTCTTTTTCTGATTTTCAAAAGGATAAGATTCTATTTTTAAAGGATAATTAAGGATTTTGAATTGGATTAAGGCTCCTAAAACCTAATTTTTGGGGAGCGATATAAAAGGAAAAAGTTAGAACACAGTGAGAAAAAAGAGGATAGCATTACAACGTCAGGAGCACAAAATATTCTTAAAAGGAAGATTTTTTAGGGCCAAAGAGATTAATTCTTAAAATTGTTCTTGAGCCAAAGAAAGCAATTCTTTGGGTTTAAGTTTCAATTCTCATCACCTGTTTTTTAAAAATAAGAGTTTTTAACTTGATTTTTTGGTGACAGAGAGGTTTTATCCAAGCTTTCTTAATTCTTTTTCCAAGCAATCGACTGGAAATCAATCTTTTTCTTCTTTTGCAACCAGAATCAAACTTCTGAGGGTAAATTTTCTTGCTAGAGCCAATTCATTCTCTTTTCTTATTCTGTGTCGTTCATTTGTTTTCTCAGCTGTAATTACTGTAAATTACAATTACTTTATTTGTTGCTATTTGTTATAGTCAAGTTGAATTTATATTAATCTAATTAACTTATTGACATGGTGCATGCAACGTAACTTAAATCTATAGAATATTCAATAATAATTTTACATTCCATTTGATTCTATTTTTGGTCATTAATCCACTTTGTTAATTTCCTGCATTTTTATCAAACGTTATTCTTCTAATTATTGTAAATATTATTCTCAATTAGAATTATTTATTTATTTGCTTCATTGAATTGCTTATTTCTATTATACATTTGATTTAATTTGCTAACACTATTTTTATTCTTTTTTTTTTGTTGTCCACCAAATTTATTTATTTCACCTTGAGTGACAAACCTGTGCAAGCTAGAGAATCAAGAGATTATGAGCCTTCAAAATTTGGTTTGCATTTTAATTCCTATATTTTCCTTATTTTATTGTTTTGTATATTTTATGCAGAAAAGGTATTTAGATGCATTTATATTAAATAAATTCGTGTTTTTTACAATAATAAAAATTGGAATTTTTAGTAATAAAATGGGACAAATGTCCTGATTTTAGCCAATAAAATGTCACTTTCAAAAGGGAGTTAATTCTCGTAAAATGGGATTCAATTATCCCTATTTTTATTGCCCAAAATAATTCTCAAATTTTTTAAGTTAACACAAGGGAACAAATGTTCTTAAAATCTAACAAATGTCCCGATTTGTGTATTATGCATCTTATTGTATTCTTTTTGGTGTATTATTTATTTTGTTCCCTTGTAATTAATTTTGGGCCAATTTTATTCATTTATTTATTTATGCTTCTTTTTATTTTGGGGGATTGTTCTGTTCCATATTTTTCACTTGTAATTTAGTTATTGCTTTTTTACTGCTTTCCAAAAATGCTTGAAATGCACTTCAATTTTATTGCATGATCGCGTGAGATACGAGATGGAATTTCGATTGCTAAAAAACTCATTTATAACTTAACTTAAGGCATTAATAAGAGTGAAGTTCCGAACACCTTCTCTGATTTAAGACTCCCAAGGTTAGATGACCTTTCCTAAATTCTTGTAAATTGGGTGGTGACTCCAAAATACCTCAAAGGTACCTGAAGATTTCATGAGGTTAGATGAACTTGCTAATGTTCTATTGGGTAAAGAATTCCAAAATATCTGGTGTTACCTAAGATCTAGACGCGAACCCTTCTCGGACCCTAAAAGCGGGCGATCAGGGAAACATAAGTGGGTTTACGCGTGTCAAACCCCCAAAATATAAAATTAAAATAAATAAATAACATACATAGATCATGACGTTTATTTTGAATAGGAACATTGGTTCCTTCATTCTTACTTAAAATTCGAAGAGGTATTTTTAGGTATTATTGAGAAAACGGGGATGAGTGATCCCATTTTATGAAAACTAACATTTTTTTTAAAGTGACATTTTATTTGCTAAAATTGAAACATTGGTCCCATTTTATTATAAAATACCTAATTTATTAATATAAATATTTTTGTGATTTTCTTTCAATTTTAATTGCATAAAATAAAATAATTTTATTACAAATTACATGACAAAATAAATAATAAATTCACCTGTAACACCCTTATAACATTCTATCCTATATGTGCGGCAACCGGATGTCTCATTTACCCCAATAATACTAAAGCCACAAAGTCATGCTATAGTAAATAGTTTAGTAAAAAAAATTCTGCATTCGAATATCAATAATACTCATAGGTAAACAATAATAATATAACAGTTCACACATAGCACTATCTTAAAAAATCATACTTAACATATGCATAAATCATAAACCGTATAGTCCACCACAATCCTATACATGCCATGCCTATCCTCTCATCTCTCCATTCGCTCCTCTTCTCGACTGTCATTGAAATTCCGACCGCTTAAAAACTTCCTATCTTCATAACCTGTGTGCAGCAAAAACACTATGCACTAAGTATTTAAAATGTCCAGTGGTGGATACATATCCTAAATTTTCCATACTATTAATACATGCATGCACACACAAGCATATTTCTTTATTCACATTATATGAACATTAATTGTAACACTCTTATGCCTTACATTCAATTAATTAACTAACCCTACTATGACAATTAGCCCAAAAGTAACCAGATTATTAATCAGTTTATTAATTAAAAATGGTGCACATTTTTTTTATATCGATTATGCCATACTTTAGCTATCAATGTCTAGAGATAGAAACCAATTATCCTATAATTTACTAACCACATTTTAACTTATTATCTAATTTGCCGATTGACTCATAACTATCCTAAGTTACTATTCATTTGGTCAATTTTCCCTTAACATGCAACTTCACATTTTACATTACTAGTTAACCATTTATATTAACCTGATTTCTATAGGTTATAAAGCATGCCATTAACCCACTCACAGATATATTAGACATATAAACATAATTACAGAATATTACTGCATGAATACCAGTCTAAACAAACCATCACAACCCAATACTCAAACCATACTATTATAAGTTCATATACATGCCCAAAATACTTAATCATACTTTAATTTTTCTAAATTAAATTCTTCAATATAGCTCCCAAAATTTGTAATGTATGCCTATGCTCTACATCCTAAGTAATACCTATACGCAGTCAAATGAAACTACGTGCTGAGCATTAAATATGCCCAGTGTTGATTGCAATTCCAAATATTTCCACTAACTAAATTCACATGCATAACTAATATTTATGAACTTAATAAAATATGAAAATATTCAATATAATTCAATATTTAATTCATTTATCATATATGCAGGCACTAGCATAATAAATTACCATTAAATAACATAATTAAGGCATTTACACATTTAACACACATAAAAGACCATAATTACCATTTTGTCCCTAAATTTGTCCTTAAACTTCACTAGAATTACAATAATGTCACTAGTTCATTTTATTTCACCATTTTACCATTATTTAACATGTAAATTACGATTTTACCCTCTAATTACCAATTTCATACCAAATTACATTTTAGTCCTAAAAAGTGACCAATTTTTATATTTAGCCATTTAATTACCTTTTTACCCTTATTAACCTTTATGTACATATTTATGGACAAAATTACTATTGTGCCCTCAAAATTTTTCAGTAATTCCAATTATATCCCTTTTCCATACAAATATTATTTTAATCACAATTTAACCTTTTCAAGCTTATTTTTAGCATATTACCCCTTGTATAAAACTGGCTGACATCTATGATCGGAATAAATGAGACGTGAACCCCATAGGTTCAATAGAGAATAGAGGGACCCCGTGAGACCACTCCTAAAATACAGAACATAAATATACATATAAATACAATATTGAGATAGAATAATACAGAACAGGACCGTTATTGGCCTTATGGCTAGCCACTATATCCAGAACTAGACTTGACTGCCAGAGTACTACATAGGACATTAATTTCCATTCATATCATCATTATTAACATTCCTAAGCATGAATATCAAGTTATTTTCAATTAATCATGCCTTTTTCACATACTTAGTTCATAAACATAACCTAAAATGCATCTTAAACCATGGAAATAAGTGGAGTTTACAATCACAAACCTTAGATCCTTGCAATACACCTCTCAATACTCCTTTCCTTTATCCTTTGCTTGATTAGAAGTTCCTTCACCTTGATGACCTAACCATGGTCAAACACAAAGATGAAGATTTCATCAAAACCAAGCTTCCTTTCAACAAATAAACTTTCTAAACATCTTATTCATATCCTAAAGTACCTTTAGGAACCCTTGAACTAAATTAAAAACACCTAAATCACTTACCTCAAAATCAAACCTTAACTTTCAAGTCTTGATTTAACCCACTTTTAAACCTTCAAATGGACTTTTAAGACCACTAATGGAATCTAGAGGAGCTGAAATATGTTAGGGAAGCTTGGATTTGGAGTGAGATGGAGAGAAATTGGAAGAAAAATGGAGGAAATTGGGAGGAGATCAATTCGGCCAAGAGGGAGGAGGTGGGAGGCGGTGGCTGATGGAGAATTCTGGAGAAATCTAGCAAAATGGGTGTATTTATATGAGGGAAATTGAATTGGACCAGGTCCAGCTGGTGTGGTCGAACCGATTTGGGTCAATTTTTGATTTTCGGGTCATTTTTCACTTTTTTTTATTGTAACTGAGTGTTCTTGAACTCATTTTCACTCCCAATCAATTTCATCATTCTTAAAATATCAAATATAGCCTCCACACAAAAGTTTAGCTCAATCGGAGTCCATTTGGGTCCCGGTTCACCTAAACCGTTTCTGTTCGATTTAATTCGGTTCTGCCGTAAAATACCATTCTAATGCTGTCAAAATTTTCTAAAAATCATTCTGAGCCTTTACACTTCCCACAGTAGACCTTTTTATCCACTGTAACCCCTTTTAAAAATTCAATCAAACTTCGGTTCAACCGAACTGAACCAGAAGCCAACTTCAGATGGACTTTTGGGGACCTATTTGACCTCATTTTCGCACCAAATTATACCACTAGACTCCGACAGTCCACAGATCGATTTTACGAAATAATATTTTTTTAGTATACAGCTGCTACAGTCAGCTATGCTGCTACCCAATAGGTCACCCATCCTAGAATTGCTATGCCTCAAGCACGCTTAACCTCTAAACTCTACTGAACTTAAAACACCAGAATCATCATATCATGCAAAAAACCAGACAACAGACTCTACAGAAAACATTGAATACTTCTAGGCTAACATACAATGTAACACTCTTATACCCGCAAATAATACTGATATCGGATGTCACAACACTACACTGACAAAATTACAATGCACTCGAAAGTTTAGTGAATTTTTTTTCAGCATTAACAATCACAAACGTACTCATATACAAAGAACGTAACAGTACACTAATATACAATTCAAATACTTATACCATCCACTACGGTCGTATACATGCTGGTCCTTCTACCCTTGCTATTGAAAACTTCCTTCGGTCGTCACTACAACTTCGGCTAGATCAAAATCTTCTATAACCTGCGTGCAGTAACACTCTACGCGCTGAGCATTAAAAATGCCCAGTGGTGGATACATATCCTAAACTTTCCATAACTATAACTATATGCATGCCAATGCAAGTATATTACCTTAGTCACACTATTTAAATGTTAAGTTCTTTACTTTTATCACTTATCTTTATATCCTTTTATTTCATTTCTGTGATTATACTCTAAAACGTCCATTTCTGTTAACAATATCGTTACTATTTGCACTGACATTCTTAACATTAATGTCACTTCAATTGATCTATCAATCACTTTAACAATCCTTATTATCACTTATTAGAACAGTCATTACTGTCACTCTTGCAGTATCAATTTGACATTTTAAATTTTCTTTAAGCCCTCAACACTTTTTTTACTTTTTCTTTAATTTACACTAACTCTTAGCAATCACATTACAATCTATTTCAATTACCTTTACATTAATTATTTCTCACTATACTAAATTAAACACTTTTAACATTCTAGTCAAACAAGTTATACAATTTATTTTATCAGTCCTTTTTAAAGTTTCATTCAATAATCATGTACTATAATTTAATTTACTAAAATCCTTTTAAGAACGCAACTATAATTAATTTACAATTGAGTCCTCTACATTTACCATAATTACAAAATTACGCTTCTATTTCACTTAATTGCCATTATTGATATTATTATTATTCTCATTATCAGTTTTATTAATTTCTATTATCATTTCTTAATTTATTAACATATAACCAATTCAATATTCTAATAATTACTTTTAGGTACTTAATCTTTTTCCATAATTATATTTATGTCCCTAACTTTAAATAATTCCAATTATGTCCTTAACGTTTTCAATAATTCCAACTATGTCCTCATCTTTCTCAATAATTCCATTTATGTCCCTTATTTCACTTAATTACCAAATTACCCTCATTTATTCTTCATTTCCACTTTTACCCTTTCCTAACTTACAAAATTACATTTTAGTCCTTATTTTACCACTTTTACTCCAAATTACCATTTAATCCCTATCTTTCCATTTATTTACATAATTAACCTTTTTAATCACACTTTTTACCTAAATTACTTCATACTTATCTATTAGGTGTAAAATTACCATTTTACCCCTAAGCTTTCTATTTCTTTCATTTTTGTCCCATTCTCACTTATCTTCATATTTATTACGATTTTAGTCAATTTAATTACATATTTACCCTTTTGCCCCTAAACTTTTATCAAATTACGATATTGCCCTTCCCTTTTTCTTTTATTTACCATTATGCTATTAGTTAATTATATTTTCACATTTAGTCACTTATTATCTTATAATTCGTCATTTAATTCTACAATTAATCATTTCATGGTAAAATTACGTTTTAGTGCCTAAAGTACCTTTTCAAGTCAAATGTCATTTTCAATCCCTATCTTATCTTATCTTTATCATAATCATTACTATATCTTTATCCTTATCACTTAATCATTACTATATCTTTATCCTTATCACTCAATTACGTGTATGTCCATTTAATCATTCAATTAATTCTTTCTTTACACTTTTCCACCATATTTTGCAATAAATCTCTCTTTTTAATCAATTTCTTTTAACTTTTGCCCCTAGTAACACCTAGTAGTTATCACTAGACTAGATATGCGGGATTGGTCACTATAGCCCTAACTTACCGAAGTACCCACTAGGGGGCCAAATTACACTTTGGCAGCATCGGAGTGGCCATTAGGGGGCTAAATGACACTCCGATAACACTACACTTACACTTTACACTACATTGACATTTTATAAGTAGACCGTCATTAGTCTACAATTACAAGTCGCCATGACTTGCTACCGCGGCATACACTGACATCCCTATGGCTAGCCATTTATATCCTGAACTAGATTTACTACTAGATCACTAATGGCAAGGCACAATCATTATTCAATACACTTTTCACTTACATATAATATGGAACAATTCCACAATATCAATCAGTATAGTACAGTTTTCACTTTCAGTTCATTCTTTTAAAATCAGTTCCATTCAAATTCACACAATATTCAATATAATCTTTATTCATACTATAAATTCACTTAAATGTACACATATTTTTATCATTTTCATGGAAAACATAATACAATATCACACTTATATATATACAATTATACTCCATTAATTTCAAATACACTCACATACACTTCTTTTTCATTCTTTATTCATTTTATACCATTATTCTTAATAAATAATCAAATTACACATCATTTAAAACATTATCACCATTCGGCCAAGTGAACTTTCTTTCACTATAATCTATTATTTTACATTAATCACTCATTTAGCTATGTTATATGATAAATTACTTAAATATACTTCATTTTAGTATTTTATCACAAAACTTACATGATTACCGTGTTAAATACCATTCGGCCTAAACACTACTTCCATATTAACATCACTATTCTTTCCTTTAATCATGGTAAAGATTATCTAAACATTATTTATATACCATAACAATTAAATATACATAAAGTAAGCCTAGGTATGCCATTCGGCCTCACCTTGAAATTTTCACCATGATTATTTTTCACTCCATTAATCACTCTACTAGTTATATTACATGTTATACACTTCAAATATACAATTTACATGCTTAAATCATCAAAGAAATTCAATATTTTCTTTAAGATTCAATTCAGCCCAAGTTAGGCTTCTTAATCAAGATCTTATTTTCTCATTTTAAACACATACATAACTATTTTTAACCCATCAAATCATGTTTATAAGGTTTGATTCAATTAAACATGCATAAATCACATACATGTAACATGAACATAACCTAAAATCATGCCTTTTCAATGGAAAAAAGAAGGAAATTGCATCCACAAACCTTATATTCATGCTCCCCACACTTAGATCTTCCTTTCCTTCATCTTTCACCCTTAAAGCTCTTTCCTTTCCATTAATTTTCTATGTGGCCGAATATATAATTCGAAGGAACAATCGTCAATTTGCTTCCTTTTTGTAATATAACTACATAAATATGATCTACACATCCTAAAGTACCTATTTGAACAATTAAAAAAAAAATTATAGAACCCTAAATCACTTACCTCATTTTTAGGGCATAACCTTTGTCACTAACTTTCACAAACTTCTTCCACTTCAAATTAACTTTAGAGACCATTATTATTGAAAATAGAGGCTAAACTTTGCTTAGGAGTCTTGGATTTTGGGAGAGATAAAGAGAGAATTGAAGAAAATGGAGGAAGAATGAAGATGAACAATTTGATATTCTAGCCTTTATATTCTAGCCTTTATATTCTAGCCTTTAGAGAAATTTGATATTCTAGCCTTTATATAGCCTCTCCTAATAGGCCAAATCATGGGCAAATCAATTGGGCCAAACCCAAAGCCCATTTAAGTAATTTAAGCCCATTTTCCAACCAAAAATCAATTTTCTCAATTCCCAAATTCAATTTCACTCAAAATAAATTCCATAATTCTTAAAATATATAGTTTAACTTCCATATAAAATTTTAGCTCAATCTGAAACCATTTCTTGGTCCGATAATTTCTTACCAGTCCGAGAACTCAATTTTCTGTCTCACCGTAAAATTTATTTTTCATCAACATTTTATTCTCCATAATATTTCAAGAAAATTCATCATTTCAGATAACTTTTCTGAAATCCATAACTCCATTTAGAGGCCAGTCAAACTAGTCAAATCAAAGTCAATTGGTCCGGCCGGTTCGGTTTACTGATTGAACCGGTTCGGTTCACTTTTCATCGTTAACTTTAATTTTACTCTGAATAACTCATTTAACCTTCATTCCATCTCATTTAGGGTCCTTATTCGGTCTGATTCAATTAATCTGGTCCGATTCATCCATTTTTCAGTGTCACCATAAAATTACTTTTTCACTACTAAACTGTTTTACACACTATTCTGAGTCTAACTATGCCTTCAGATAACTTTTCAAAGGTCACTTACTAACTTTAACGTCTTAGTAAAATTTTAGTCAAACCTAGTTATTATTTAAATCGAACCATAGGCTTTTCATAAGTTTGACTTCCGGGGACCTATTTGACTTCATTTTTACTCCAAATTACATCAATGGACTCCATTTAACAGACACTTTTCAACAGTTCGATAAAGTATTTTTTACTACCGGCTTCCCGGGAGGTCACCCATCAGGAATTTTCTTGGCCTAAGCACGTTTAACTTTTTTCCTCTACTGCCTTTTTAGCCACAGTCACTGATATTTTCATACGAAATTCACACTATAAATTCTACAGATTTCACTGATCATTACTGACCTGGTATTCAGGCCATTACATACAGTCCATTACATTAATTCTTTAAACTTTTACATGATTTATGCCTTACTTTTAACGTCCTAATAGATCTTTTGCTTTAATCATTTATCTTATACCCTTTTTCATTATTTCAGTAACCATGCTTTAGCATTACTATTTCTATTATCAGTGTCATTATTATTTGTACTATTAACTTTAACATTAATTGTAACACCCCAATTTCCACCTTAGTAGTTTTGAGGTTGTGTGTGTGTGTTAGTGTGTCTTTGTATGATTTATTAAATTTTTAGGACATAATTGTATGTTATTTATTTTATTGTGTGGTGTTTGTGTGGTTGGGAGAATAAGAAGTGCTAGAGGAGGAATTTGCCAAACTCACCATAGATTATTGACAAGTGGCAGGAGAGAGAAAATCAAAGAAGGGAGTGACTATAAAAGCCTTGGAGAGATAAATGAGACAGAGAGCAGATTTGACCCCTCTCCCGTTCCTCTTCCTCACGCCAGCCTTCCTCCCTCTTCTTCTTTCTTTGTTTTCTTCTTCTCTTTTGCACTTTCATCCATTGTAGTTAGTGATTTATGTTGGGTTTGACAAATTCAAGAGCTATTTTGGGTAAGTTTATTCTTCTTCTTCTTCTTCTTTCCTCCTGGTATTTCTGTTGGTGTGTGTGTGTGATTTTAGGGTTTTGAGTTTTGTGTGTTTTGGGTTTGAATAATCAGAGTTGCCTCCTAAGGATCTGAAACGAAAGGAGATTGCCGGTAGTAGTGCTGCCAATTGACGTTCAAGGAGCTTAGGATTTGAGGTTTGGGAATTTGTTTGTAATTGCATAATTTTGATATATTATTGATTTATTGTTTAAATTCTAGAAATTGAGTGTGAAAGTGTGTATATGTGTGTTTGATTGAAGTGTGTTTTATGGAATTTAAGTGAGTTTAGTGGTTTTGAAAGTGAAAGTGGATTTGGGTATGTGTAGACACCGAGTCCAGAGTCAGCACAGATCAGAGTTAACCAATGATGATAAGATGCCTGTTTATAGGCAATAATGTTAAAAGTGATGATTTTCTTATCAAATTTGCATTTTAGAGTAAAAAAATATAAAATGTATAAAAAATTATATTGAAAAATGGAGTTTGAAAATTATAGTATTTTTAGTTAAATTTGGAAAAAATAATAAAAAAAATTCGAATGTCGGCCGTGGCGGCGCCCTACAGCAGCCCTCAGGTGCACAAGCGAGTGGGCCTAGCGTGCGGCATCAGCGCGCGCCGACGCCCATCGCGCACACTAACGAGCTTCTGTCGCTCCTGTTCCGCTGAAAATGCTGATTTTTAGCCAAATTTTGATTTTTCGGGATTTTTTCACCAAATTTGATTTTCTGTCCCATTTTTCAAGGTTTTTCATGATTTTTTCCATTTTTATGTATATATAAATAATATTTGAATTAATTAATTAGTTTTTCCTTAAATAATTATTTTTTCCTTTTTTTCTTGATATAAATAGAAAAAGATAAAACAAAAAAAGAGTGATTCATTTTTTAGGGTTTTTCTTCTTTAATTTTTCTCTTCTTCTTCTTCAAAATTCTCTATAGGTTTTTTAAGGTTTTCCCCACAAATAAAATAAAAATTGCTAAAAGTTAAATAGCTCAATTCTTCTTCTTATTTTTTTTTTGCAATAGAATTCCTTCTAAATATTTTAGATGAAATTTTGTTGATGAAAAATTGATTTTTGAGACATATAAAGTGATTGTTTGTTCTTAAAAATTCAATTTTCTTACTTTTGTCTTTTAATTATTTTTTTTTACTTAAATTTTCGTAAAGATTTTCATTTTAATCCCTTTTTGATGAAAAATGGATTTTGGGGCAAACAAAATAATTGTTTGTTCTTAAAATCCAATTTTTGCATTTGATTTGTCTAAAAAACAAGATTTTTCATAAATAATTTTTCTCTTGAGACAAACAAAATAGTTGTTTAGTCTTGAGAACATTTTTATTTCTTTAATCAATAAATATAATTTTTTAGACAAAAAAATACATTCTTTGTTCTTGAGAATTTTTATTTTCTTTCATTATTTTTTAAGTTAATTTATTTTTTTGAATAAAATTTCAATTTTTATCATTTTTAATTCTAATTTTGCAAAACAAAGTAAGGAAATCAATCAACTTTTTCCCTTCATCGAATCCGAACTCTGAGGATAAACATTTTAGGCTTGATCTTTTTTATTTTATTTTATTTTATTTTATTTATTTTTGTTCATATTTAATTTATTAACATGTAAATTTTTATTGTTTTCATTTGTTTATTTATTCTATTGTTTGTATATTTGTTTTATTTAACATGTTTATATATTATTATTATTATTATTATTATTATTATTATATTTTTATGTAATACTTCATTAACATGTTGTTTTATTTATTTCAATCATATCATTTAATTCCATTGTCATTCATAATGCATCTTTTTTCATTTATTTTAATTTGTTAACATTTTAATTCATTTGTCATTTCGATGTCATCTAATTTTATTTTATTATTTATTATATGTTTAACCAATTTAATTAATTTAATAACTAACATAATTTTATTTGTGTTTGTTGTTTATTCCAATACTTATTTTCTTTGCTCGGGCATTCTCGCGAGCAAACGGGGAGATTCAGGAGGCTCGTTTGGGTTTACTATTTATTTGCATTATTTGTAATATTTTATTTATTTGGCTTTTTCATTTATTTTGCAATGTAATTTTTAATAAAATTGTTTAGTTTATGCACGTTTAAAAAGAAAATCACAAAAATATTTCTATTAATTAAACTTGGAATTTTTTCTAATAAAATGGGACCATTGTGTCACACCCCAAATGGGGCCTAGTCGGATTTGGCAAGTTAAGTCGGATAAGTGATGGATATTTCGGTAATTTGTGCATGTGGAATTTGGATGATAAGGACCTAATTGAAAAAGATAATTAAAGTTTGTAAGGAAAGAATTATGCTAGTGAGTAATGTGCAAGTTTGTCAAAGGATTAAAGAGTAATAAAGCAAGATATTTTGGTTGGAGCCAATAGGAGGCTGCCATGTGTCTTGGCAGGTGGGCAATTAGTGGGAAAAGAAGAAAAAGAAAAAGAATGAGAGAGAGAGGAGCATATCACGTTCTGCTCTCTCCTCTCCTCTTCCTTGCTCTTCTTTCTTTTCCTTTCCCGTTTCTTGTTCTCCCTTCCTTGGCTGTGTGTGAATTGGTGTCTTGGTAGAGCTTGAAGATTTCTTGAAGAGGTAAGTTGGGTTAGGGTTTCCTACATGTTCTTCTTCTTCCTGTTCTCCTGGTTTTGCTATTTTGAGTTAGGGTTTAGGAAGAGTAATTTGTTGGTTTTTATTTGTGCAAGCTTTGGGTTGCAAGAGGACGCTTAGGGGCTTGGAGAAGATGGAGGATTGAAGTTTGAAGTGTGGGTTTGAAGCTAAGGATTTCAGGTTTGGGACTTGTTTTAGAAATCTTGTTTGAGAATTTAAATTACTGTAATTCTAGGGTTTATGTTCTTGAGAAACTTGAATGTGGTTATGCTTGATTTTGCTTGTTTTGATTTCTGATTTAAGTTGTATTTATGTTGTGTATGCTGTATGGGACATCTTCTGGAAGGTATGATGAGATTTGCATGGTTTTGATTAAATTTTGGAATTGATTTTTAAGTCCTGGGAATTCTGGAAATGGGAAATCGTGTTATTGTTGAAATTCCCGTTTCCAGTTGCGTATGTCGCGTGACTAGCCAAGCAGAGAGGCCAGTCACGACTCGTGACCAGCCAGTGTGTCCAGTCACCACTCGTGACCATCCAAGGGGAGGCCAGTTACGACTCGTGACCAGCCTGAGAGGCAGTCACGGGTAGTGACTGCCAGTCACGAGTCATGACATCCAGTCATAACTCGTGACCATCCTGGAGGAGGAGGCCAGTCACGAGTTGTGATGCCAGTCACGACTCGTGACCAGCCCACCCTGTTGGTCACCCCGTTCGGCCTATTTTTTGAAATTTCTCGGTTTTAATACAAAAATGAATTTCGTACCTCTTCTGAATGGACTTATACTGCTGTATGATACGTGTCATACTTCTATATGCTCTCATATGGCTTTTCCTTTACTGTGCGCTATATTACTTGGCTTATATGAAAGATTTTCTTAATTTATTTGCGATTAATAATATATTATCCATGATAAGTTATACGTGGTATTTTGGAGTAAGTTTTGGATAATAAGGATCCTGTTAAACGATTGTTTGATTTAAACTGTATGGTTTGGATTTAGATATGTTAATTGTTGTGATTTATATTGCATGTCATTTTTCGAATGCAAAGGAATTATGAATGCCAAGTCCCCGATTGTTTAGTCCCGAGCATGTTATTAAAATGTAAAATATGTTATGCATTTCTTTATTCAGATCCGTCTATAGGAATAACATGCTATGGTTAAGTGTATATTGTATCATTCCATGATTAAGATTATGCGTGGCATAATATGGTTCCACATTTATTTCTGATATGTTTTAGAATATTGAATAATGCTAAAGTGTGTTGATTGAATTATAATACATGCTTCATAATATAAATTGTATGAGGTAAGATTGATATTACGAACATATGTATTTATCTATTAGACTCTGGATTACGCATGATGACAAATATATATATATATTGTGTGAATTAACACTTGATTTGGATGATACTCGTGGATAGTGTAGACTTATTTATATGTCTATTATACTCAGTTTGGTGCATGATGAACTATGTCACGTGACTTGAAACATGCTTTTGCTTATGTGTGACCTGCGAGAGTCAGTCTAGTGGATAGTTAGGCATGCCTAATAGAGTTCAGTAGCTGCAGCCCTCAGTTCTGTTCTGGACCCTGATCAAGTCCCCTGTGTGGTTCCTCGCGAACCTTTAATGTGTTAGGATCTTGTTTAAGGTCCCATCAGAAAATGTTTTTGAATGTGAAAAAAATGATGTTGCTTTTCGATTCGTACCCGTAAGGTACCCTCAGTTCACTCGTTATCCACTATTTTGAGTCAGCAGGTATTCTGTTTGCTTGTCTAATATGAATAAGTGAATAAAATATCCGAATGTGTATGATTCCAGTTATGTGAATCAGTTATTTATCAGAATGTGATTATGAACCTCTGAATGGGATAAAAATGACTCAAGCATGTACATTTTGGATGATTATTCACATATACCATATTGTGACTGTGTTTTGAATATAGCCCGTTATGGTTATAAGCATGGGAATTGATATGCATGTGAAGGCGAGCCTGAATTACTGAATGCTATGGTTACTTGGTAAGTATGTGATTGTGATTTCGCACCGTTAACTGTCATGGTTAAGTATGTGAATTAGTATGAATATGAACGTGATCTCGACTATTGAATACCATAATTATTGCATTTGGTATGAGTTTCTCTAGTCTGCTATTATAGTATCTTCGGCATGTTGTCATGTGTCTATGATTATGGCATGATATTTTATGTGATAGAGACTTGCAGTGGAAGTGTGGTGTTTTGACGTCTTTCCTTGGGTTCGACTAGTGTGTGTGGCATGACATGACAAAAAGTAGGTTTAATTAGCTCGTGTTCTTGGCATAATAATTGTGCGCATTATTGCATTGTAATCTTATAACATGTGAATGGGTTTTTAGTTAATGTACAAGTAATTGGTCATAATAATTGCACGTATAAATGTCATGCCACTATGGACGGTAAGGTGCTGATATCCGATACCTTGGTAAGTATATGCATGTGAGATTGTATGTAGTTCCGCATGATGATACTTGTATCGTGTATGGTGTTATGTCTGCTTCAGCTTAATTTTGACATAAGTATATAGATATAAATGTAAGTTTTCAAATGAATGCGTTTCTATGCAAGCCTGATTATATATATGATAGAATGTCTGCATTTGCCATTGTGAATGCGTTATGCCTTGACGACCATTGTGAATGGTCGTCCATATTGCTTGTGTGTTTTCCCCACTAAGCGTTTATCACTTAGCACGGTTTCTTTTCCCGTGTAGGTGGCAGGTTTGGGTTCTGATAGAGTCGTGCATCTACAAGGTCGGCCACATAGGAGTTAGAAGTTTTGTATTTTGTTCAGATTCTGTATTTCGGATCTTGTATTTCTATAACCTGTTATTTATGTAATAATTATGCAATCATCTTGATGTATTATGTCTGATGACATAGGCATTAAAATGCTTATACATTTCCTTCGTGCATAGGTATGTCATTCATCACATGTCATTCATGCATGTTAAAAAAAAACATATACATTTCCTTCGTGCGTAGGTATGTCCTTTTGTTTGCAATTTATCTTTCACATGTACATATCATCATGTGTATAATTTTTTTTCATGCATCACATGTATCACTGTGATCCCTAGATCTTTCAGTCATCAATGACCATTTGCATAGCATGATCATGCATTGCATGTCATTCATGCATAAAAAGAAACATGTACATTTCATTTTGCGTGTGTATATTCTATTAATCTGTTCCATGCATTGCATACATCATTCTAACCTCTTTGATTTTTTTTTAGCCATTGTATACCATTTGTTGCATAACACGACTAGGCATAGTGTGTCATTTATACATCATTCTAACTCCTTGCTTTTCAGCCACTATAGTCCATTTGCTTGGGTGGTTTTGGGATCCCGATAGTTATCTAAAGAGTGATCAGAGTTTGAGTTGGCTGATAAAGATTTAGCGTCCTTACTAGAGCATCTGAAAGTATTAGAAATGGCTGGCCTTTCGTAACAGATTGAAGAGACTTGTACCCTAATTGCCCAGGAGATGGATAGAAGGTTCGAAGAGCTTGAAAAAAGGCTGTTGGCCACGATTAAAGAAAGAATGGATGCCATGGTACTGGTTATTCAAGCTCAGCTTATAGCAATAGCTCTTAATGTGACACCCCCTAACCACCTGTAGAGATTTACTACGGTGACTATGGAGTGTTACAACACAAACACATGTGCATTAAACAATTTTACAAACAAAGTTCTGAATTAATAAATTTCTTTCATCAGTAAAACTAGATTACAATCTAAGAATCCATACATTACATTACAAAACACTTCTTGTCTTACAACAGTTTCGCGTTAAAGAATACAACTTTACTGATACAAAACTTAGTTCATTATACATACTTACTAACAATACACTTCTTGTACATATTACAAAATAGTCTATATAAATAGCAGATTCCTAATGTGTTGTCCATTGATGATGTAGGACTGCTTTCTGAAATACTATCTTCAGACCTACATGGATAAAACATCCATGCTAAGTGATAACGCTTAGTAGGGAACAAAATACAATATACAATAACATATTTTTCAATATACACATAAAGCATATTATAAGCACAACAAGGTTCATGATAACTATCATGCTTTGTGCTTTCTATTTATAGGCATACATATTAGATTGTCACATTATAATTTATTCTTCACATCACATCACATTCTTATTCGTGTGTATATACAAAAGATCATAATTTCATATTTATTAACACACATATACATATAACATACTGTATCCAATAGAAGAATCATGCCTACTAATGCATTCATACACACATATGCATAAATCCAATGTATATAATCAATTAAGAAATCCACACTTTGGTTCCCACTACCACTTTGTCTTCGCATGCACATTATATTCATATCCAGAAGTATTTTAAGTAAAGTCCGCATTTCTCAATTGTTTAACATTTTATTAAAGCCTTGCCTGCAATTCAAAGATGCGGATAATGTGTATCATATTGGTACCCAAAGGGTACAGTAATCATATTGGTATCCGTGGATACATCACATTCGCATTGGTACCCTAAGGTACAAAATTATCAACATTAATATTACATTGGGGAATCCAGCAAGGATTCAAATCGCATTGTGATTCCAGAGGAATCGGACGCATTGGGCTGCAGCACTTAGGTCCTATAGGCATACCTATCTATCCACTACTTGACTCGCAGGCTATGATATTAATTTCCCAATTAGTATTCATTCATTCAATTACATAATAAAATAAACACGTGGTTTCATAGTAATTATCGTAGTATATATATTCCATCACGCATTCCATCACGCTTATATGTTCTTGCTAAAATTCACTACCACAAATTCATATCATGTATAGCAAGTCCATATTCACTAACCGCATCATGCTATCACATTAGTTTATAAGATAAAATTGTTTAGTATATAGCTTATTAACAAATTCATAATTATTCATCACGTTAATCCATAGCATTACACATATACTACTCCTCATCGAATGATGTTAGACTTGACTGAAATAATGATCATACATGTACATGACATATGTCATTGATTTGAATTAACAATGCAAAGTAAGGGTACCTCGCGGTCACAACCGATTTGGTTGTCACCGTGTCATACTAATGGTTCACAACAGAATGTAAACCGAGGTACCTCACACTTCATCATGTAATTCATACAAATTATTTATACATTTATATAGATACATACTCACTTCTTTCGCCACATTATTAGTCTCCATATAAATGAGAAATTCATAAGCTAAAAGCATTAAATCACATTTATCATATTATATAATCACTCAAATATCCCCATGAATCATTATAACATCGATAGATATCTTGCGTAATAATACATTATAGTAACATCTATATCAATTTATGCATCATATAATAATGTTAGATAAATTCTTCAACCACATATCCATTGAACATATCACATTTATACATAATCACTACAGACCAATCATCATACTCTTACACATCTCATTCATTTCAATCATGCTTATATTTTCCACATATACAATGCAACTTCATTACACACATACGTAAGGTTCGTATTCACATTAAGCCAACTCATTTCATTTGATATCTTTCAAATGTGTATAAATTAATCTCAACTCATAACTATGTATACTTGTTCCTATTATACATGCTCATATAGATAAAGGTATTATCATCCTCAATGTTAATTAACCTGACTAAGTTCAATTTCATATAATTATACATTATTACTTCATTAGTTTATTACTAATCTCAATCATATTCATGTGTATTTCCCAAGTAATAACTATTCTTGTACTCATTTTATAGTCCTAAACATGCATCGGATAGATCCTAGAAAGTTTCGGTGCAATACGGGTTCAATTCGGGAAGAAAAACACAAAAAATAGTCAAAACAGAAGGGGTCATAGTGGCAATGACTTTGTTGTGACCGTGAGGTCAAAAAATAAGCATTCTCCCTTCTCTAGGCTTTGGTCATGGTGGTAATGAATTAGTTGTCATCGTGACATACCAAAATTTAACAAAATAGAATGTAAAACTCAGGACTACTTTACTACCCAATTTTGAAAAGCATATATAAATGCCTAAAACTCGTTTTTAAACAAAACTCCCTCTTAACATTTGTTCCCTAGGATGTTAAGTTTCAAATAAAACAAGTTTCATGTCATTTTGACATCTAAAATGTTAGATACAATCTGTACAACAATAACTGCTCAAATGAGCCGGCCAAAGTAGAGACACCTCTGTATTTGCCACTTTTGGGACATATTTCTAAGATATTTTTAGGTACAGATCTTAGGTTTCAGCTCCAATTTGATGCAACCAATTTGGATCATTATAACTTGATATATGGTCTAAATAGTAACTAAAGGTCAAGAGAGACCCACCCAGAAACTTACTCTACAAACACATTTTTCCTACTACGTGCATATGACCTCTATATTCAACTTTAATGAAATTTTTATCCAACATGCTCTACTAACAATTTCTTCATATATGTGCTAGTTTCCAATTGACATAACTTAGATGACATTTAAACTCAAATTCAAGGAGTCATGGTCAAGGGAGCATGACTTGTCCCAAAAACCCCTAATAAACAAGACTATTTCTACAAAATTTAAAGACATAGATTTCACGAATTCAACTCAATTAGTCTAATCCAATTTAGAGTTGCAAAACTCATTTTATTGCATAAACAATTCACATGGGTCAGAATATACCTCAAAAACCATTTGACACAATCAAAATTCTCAGCATATGCCAATAACCAAAAATTACACATCTCCAAAATTAAGGTTCATGTTTTAGTCACTATACTATACTCATTCAATATCACTTTCACAACAAATTCAAGCTACACATTTCTAACTCAATTATCCATACCACACCGCATCTACTTTCTCAACTAATTCATTTGCTCGAAAATTACAGCAATTCCATAATTTATCCGAAATTACGGTTCAAACTAGGTCAATTTGATTCATAGTTATCACAATAACTTGTTATGTTCATTTCTTCAATTCAATACATCTCATAACATAATTTACACATTTGAACACAAATGCTCCCTTGGCACCTTGATCACCAATCCCCTTTTCCTTTCTCATAGCCAGCACCTCATAAACAATCAAATTCCCAAATTGAGACAAAGTGATCAGTTTCCATCTCAACATAAATTAAGGAGTAAAAGAGGATAAAGATCAACCCAATTAAACATTTACCTTGACTAATCAATAACTTAGCTCATAACTCATCCTAACAGAATTCGATCATTACAAATGAACCCAACCGAAATCAAGGGATAAGAACTAAGGTTGAAGAAAAATAAAGAATGAGAAGTGCAAGAGAGAGCAGCCGTGCACCAAGCAAAACTAATAGAAGTTTCTCTCTCCTTAAAACCTTTATATTGCATGAGCTAGCTAAGGTGTCAAAAGCATAACATGCCACACGGAAATCCACTTTTAACATTTCCTTTGTATGCATGTGTTGGTTGGGTTGGCAAAGCCAACACATGCCACATGAATCCCACCATCCATTAAACATGATCAACTCCATTTAATCCCCTCTTATTCCTAATTAATCTTCAATTAGCATAATTATACACAGCCACTTTATGATCACTTGCACTTAGCCTCTTAGTTTATACAATTAAGTCCTTGATTTAATTACACTTACGTGCAATTATTCAATACTTAGTCAAACTTACCTCCAATTGAATCACAATGCTACTAGGGTATAATTCGGGCCATTACACTTAAGCACGTGGAACTTGCCAAGTTTAAGAAGGCTCCTATAGCGATGGCTGCAGTACCTCCATTTCCTTTTGAGTCCAGAGGCAAGAGGCCACTTGATTCATCAGTTGAGCGAGGAAATAGGAGGCCTACTCTAGAATATAGCATTGTGCCTGAAGAGGGTGGGGACCCCGCAATAATGCATATTCTAAAAAATGAAAGCTCAGGAAGCCACAAAAACAGTAAGGCAAATGTTGGGGCCACAGAAGTCTGAGCAACTAAAATAGCTCGGTGCCACCTCACTACCTCGAGTAAGCCATTATCTTGGCACTTCGTCCGTCTCATCAAGGTAAGCTACAACCCCTGCCAGCCGGGCCTGTCCCAAGTCAAGGACAGCCTAGACATAGAGCAGATTGGTATTGTGCATATCACCAGTATTCAGGGTATAGAACAGACTACTGTCATCCCGTAAGAGATCACATTGAAGAATTGATGCCGGACCCAGAAATGGAAAATATATTAGAAGCGCCAACCATGGAAGTGAATCGAAGGCATTATTCTAATTTGGGCAACCATTGCCGGCTAGGCCTGCTAGAAATAAGGGATAGCCCAATCATAAGGGGGATTAGTATTGTGCCTTCCACCAGCACACCGGGTATACCACAGATGATTTCAAGGCCTTGAGACATGCTATTCAAGATCTGATTGACCCCAAATAGATCTCTAACCCAGAAGAGCGAAGGATAAAGAATAAAATAAATTAAGTGCCTCAGTGGGAAGGGGAGGATGGTTCTTAAGGATGATAATGGACCATCGATTGCAACATATGTGTTGGCAAGAATGGAAAATGATTAGCTATTTAGAATGTTCTTTATTTTTTTTGAACTGTTTAATAATGACATTCTTGTTTCATCAATGAGATGATCACTTTTGCTTACTTGTGCAATATTTCTTATAATTTCACTATGCATAATCATGATCATGACTCATTCATATTTGACATTTATTCAATTAACGCCATTCCATTTAATCTCAGAACTTTGGAAAACCTAAAGAAAATCTTGATAGCATCTTATGTAACTCCTGAAGAGAGATCAAAACTTGAGAGAAATTCAAGAAAATATTAAAAAGTCTTTGCCTGGACCTATGAAGACAATCTAAGAGTTGATCACAGAATCGCCGAGCACACCATTCCAACATACCCCGATCATGGACTAGTCAAGTAGAAACTCAGAAGACCCAGGCCAAAATGGGCAGAGAAGGTTAAAAAAAGGGATCCACAAGCAGAAATGAAGCCAAAATTTTTTATACAACACCCAGCTTGGTTGGTCAGCGTTATCCCAATAGTTAAGAAAGAGCAAAAAAGTATGAGCTATCATGATTTAAACAAAGCTTATCCACAAAAAAAAAAAAAGAAAAAAAGTAGAACATAAAAAAAAGGAACAGAAAAGAAAAAAAGATAAAAAAGGAACAAGAAAAAAAAAGGGGAAGGAAAAGAATCAATATGTAGATTGGAAAGTCACCCTGGGGGCAATCTTCGTTCAAATCCTGTTGATCTACACATGACCATACTTTGCCATTTTTCTTGTCTTCCGAAAAGGACCAAAAGGGTCCTATGGACTTACAATGGATACAGGTTGCTCGAGCTGGGGAATAGACACAATAGGGGCGGTGTGCCTTATGGCCTTCAATGGACAGGGTCATCGAAAGGAATCCGATATGTCAATATGGTCTCCCGCACCATGTAAGGTTCAAGGACGAAAGGACAATGTATGGCTAAGGCTAGGGAGTTGCTCCAAAGGTATGGCATTAAAGACCACAAGTCCTCTCTGTATTGCCTTCAAACCAATGGGGTAGGAGAGGCTTCTAACAAGAAGAACTTGGTCAAGATGGTTTGAAACTACAAGGATCAGGTAGAGAAATGGCCTTTTGCACTTCGAGGCTAGAGAACCACCGTTGGAACCTCTACAAGAGTCACCTTTTATTGCTTGATACATGGGGCAGAAGCAGTATAGCCGGTTGAAGTAGAGCTCAAATCTTTAAGGACAGTCATTGAGGCCTAGATTTCAAAAGTCAATAGGGCGCAGCGACGACAGCAACAGTTAAACATGTCAGACGAGGACATATCATGGGATAACCACCACAGTCGGATCTATCAGAAAACACTCTGCTTGATCATCCGAGAAGGAAGTCAGAAAGCACATATTGAAAGAGGGAGATTTAATCTTTAAGCAAATGAGTTCGAATGTTCCAGACGAATGAGGCAAATTCAGACCAGTGTAGGAAGGCCCATTTGTTCTTGAGAAGTTAGTGTCCGAGGGAGCAGCATTTTTGACAGACAACGACAAAGATGACTTCAAAGAACCAGTCAACATTGATAGATCCAAGAAGCTCCATGGCTAAAGATTAAAAATCAAAAGAAGAGAATGAAAGCCCCGCGGGTTGAAAATCGAAAAAAGGAAGCCTTGCTAAAAATGGGCACCTCGTCAGGGTGAAAATCGAAAAAAGGCACCCCGGGCAAAAATTAGAGGCTCGAGAGAAAATGTCCAATCAAGAAAACCTGAGAGGGATGATTGGAGATAGGAGTTTGATACTTACAAGATTTACTCTGAGATTAGATGTAGTTTTGCATTTTGAATCGATGTTATATAATGATCATGTATAGAGAAATCATACCGAAATGTACACAATCTTTGCAAATACATGTGTTCATTATTTTCTTGTTCATTTATAAAAAGAGAAACATCGTTCATTGCTGAATCCATGAAATCTAAATGTGTACACTCTTATATTACTCTCACCATCCAGATATCTAAGTCGATGAGTTCTGTTATTAATTGCGAGACTATGCACCTACCTCTTGAATGCATTAGTGGGAGTAAAAGAACAATCCTCGATAGATGGCATAATAGTCTTCACCGGCAACTTGCCCAGAGGCTATGGTATCTGGAGGTAAAAGCCAAAGATAAGGATACACCTTGGAAAGATAGGGGATGCCTCACTACATCATTAATCCCTTTGAACTATTGAGCACAATGGGTGGTAATGTAAAAGGAAGCCTCATGAAGCCCTAAAGAACCCGATCTGCATCCACTACCTCGCCCAATCTAGTAACACATTCATCAAGAGAGGCAAAGGAATGCAATCGATGCCTAGGGATAAGATGCTTCAGTGAATAACTGCCGATTGCTCTAGAAGGGGGCTCTGATAGTAGCTTCAACTTTTCTTACAGTCATACCCTTAAAAAAAAAGGCCGTTAGAGTTGAAAACTGTAATTGGCTCTCTAAGTAAAAGTTAGGCCAAAGGGCAAGGTGAAAACCTGGAAATAGGCAGTCTATCCTACAAAAAAATTAATAAAAGTCGCTTGAATGGGTTGGGTTTATTCCAGGCAAAAATTAGGCACAGAGTTATGTGAAAATCCCCAAAGGGACGCATTTCTCGCTAAGAGAAGGTAGTGTGAAAATTCACAAGGGCCGCGTTACCTTTAAAATAATGACTTTTGAAGCCTGAAGTGATAAGGCGGCATTACTTCCCTTTAGGCATATAGTGCATAACTTAAGACTCGAGTTAAATGTTTGGGGGCAAAATGCCCATTGATCGGGGGGCAAAGATGCGCATGGGTCAGTTCACTTTGAAAAGATTATGGGTCAGAGTCCTCAAAGTCAAGACAGCACTTTTCTAGATCCTTGGGGGCATCAGACAAAGTGAGCAGCCGAGTAGTACCCTTAACGAATCCCTTAACCACCTAGGATGTGGTTTATCCATTTTTTCATCTCACATGCATCTGGCATGTATAATCTTTTGCATATCTCCCTGCATAACTTTATAAGTGCATAGCCTTTCATGATGCCCAACATGCATTCACACATGCTTGAACTTTGTATATATTTTTCATATGTAATTCTTCATGCACATTTCGTGTACATAATCTTTGCATACATATAACGCATAATTCTTTGCACATGTTTAGTATGCATATCATAAGCATATCACATGCATTCAATCCTTTTACACGTGTAGTTGCGCACACATAATTTTTGTATATTAATCCTTTGCATGTGTTTCCTCTATATGGTTTTGTATGTATATTTCACACGCATGATTCCATATGCACACACAATATTTTGTATACATTGTTGTGTACACGACTCAGGGGGAAAGGTCTGCATAATCCTCATGTGCAAATATGATCCAAGAGATGGGTTCAGCTCAACATTGTCAGACACTATATTTGGCATAAAGTCAGGTGCGTCTGTATAGAGGGGGAACACCCAGAAGAAACAAGCCTATTCATGCACACCATGCCGGCGGCAATCAGGTAAGTTTCTCTATCATAAGATATACACTCACACACATCACACAGTAAGGGTATAAAATCAAAACTCAAATGTACAAAGAATACAAATTCTCAAACAAAAAACAACAAAAACAAATAAAACAAAACAACAAAACAAAAAGAAGAAGATATTTTCAAGGCCTTGAAAATGCAACATACTGTAAAAATTCAAATACATCCAAAATGTGAAAATCCCAAAAGTTTACGAAAATCATTTTAAGAGACACCAAAGACATTGAAATCTATCCGCCTGTAGGCAAGCAACAAAACCTCCAATCTAATTTTTGTCTAAGGAGGGGTCAAATCTAATTTCCTCTGAGGAGGCTCAAATCCAATTTCCTCTCTAGAGGCTCCAATCTAATTTTCTTCTGAGGAGGGTCAAACCTATTTTCCTCTCTGGAGGCTCAACATCAAAGTCTCTCATCCTCTAGAAAGGCACACAGGTCTTTTCAATAAGGAGGCTCTAGTTAGAGATGACAGAGGGATTGGTATCTGGTATATCACAGTTGGTGCAATCAAGAAGATGATACCCGCACTTTGGAAGTCTAAAAAAGACTCAGCAAAAATCCAAAAGGATGTTATTCCACAAACTATTTTCCATGAGGAAAAACCAACCGTCCTTCAGGGGGCACCCGTCTGACATCGACCCCAATTGGTATATACTGCCACAGGTACGCATCTCTTTCATATACCCTACATATTTGCTCTGCCTTTTTTTTATAGAAAAAAAGAGGTTCGGGATAAGCGCCAATAAAGACAACAATGAACGAGTCATCATGCCAACCCAAGGATGGTCAACTGGCAGGCACTAGGCTAACCGGATGGTGGTTAGCAAATTAGACACTACATCATTCAGATAGTGGTTAACAGGTAGAAACCAAGCAGACCATACGGAGGCTAGCAGATCAAAAATCATGTCCTGCAGACTGGATGTGTAACACCCCCTTCCCATACGTAGGCGTTCCCATCCAATAAGGAGTGAGATGCCGTATGAGACAAGGTGTCACCAAACAGATAAAAAGCAAAGTATACATCCATTCATAACATACATTCAGAAATACAGAATAATTAAAAACTTTACATGCAGAAAGCAAAAGCTGATCATGCATTACTATAATTAAACTATTACAATAATGATCAGATCAACAAGCTGATATAAATAATATTACATATACAAAATATAGATACAAAAGCGGAAGCTGATACAGAGAGTTCTATACAAAAAGAATCAATAACTGATACAAAACTGAGCCCTACACTAGTCCCTTCTGTGTTGGCTTGATGACGGCGACTCTCTCAAAGCAAAACGCCTTCCGCACCTGCACGGGTAAAAACACTGTGCTAAGCGATAAAACGCTTTGTGGGAACCACACATAAATTATGGACGGCCACTCACAGTGGTCGTCAAGGCATATCACATTCACAATGGCATTATGCAAAGGTTATAACATAGCTGCTATAAGCATGTTCATATTTAAAAACCAAACATTCAGTATCTCAATAACCATATTCATTACAGAATAATCCAACATGCATTTCATCATTTAAACTCATTCAGATAATCCATTTCATAGCCAGATCAGATCAGAACAATTCCATTAACATTTAAAGAACACCTGCTGACTCTAGACAGTGGATAACGAGTGTACTGAGGGTACCTTACGGGTACGAATCGAATACTGAGGGTACCTCACAGGTACAAGTAAAATATTATATCATTTATCAAAACATGTTATTTATATACTGAGGGAATCTTAAACAAGATTCTATACTGAAGGGTTCGCGAGGAACCAAACGGGGACCTGATCGGGGTCCAAACTGAACTGAGGGCTGCAGCTAAATACTCTATTAGGCATGCCTAACTATCCACTTACTTGACTCTAGCAGGTTATGCGTCAAACCGATCACATTTAAGGATATAGAGTATAACTCATCAGAAAATCATGCTATCACGCATATCGAAGCATCAAACAGTAAGACATGCATCATACAACAGTAAAGTCAATTCAGAAGAAATACCAAATTCATTTCTGAGTTAAAAACCAGGAAATTTCGGAAAAACGAGCTGAACGGAGAAACGGGCGAGATCGGCTAGTCACTTGGCGTGACTGGCCTTCTCAACAGGCAGGTCACGGCGTGACCTAGGGTCACGTCTCGTGACCTGCTTGTTTCCCGCCAATCGCGTTGCGTGATCCTCGCGGGTCACCCAATGCTTATGCAGGTCACAGCATGACCGAGGGTCACGCGACGTGACGCTGCTTCTCCCTCGCAGATCACGTTGCGTGATCTGCCTCTTCTTCGCAGGTCGCACGACATGACCGAAGATCACGTCGCGTGACTTGCTTATTCTTCAGCTGGTCACGCGACTGGCTTCTCAGGAGGCAGGTCACGGCGTGACCGAGGGTCACGTTTCGTGACTTGCCTTCTTCCGTAGCGAGTCACGCAACGAAGAACAGTACCTCAATTTCCAGAATTTCCAGAAATAAGAATTCAACCCCAATTTGATTAAAAACCATTCAAACCTGATCTTACCTTCCAGAACTCATCTCAAACAACATAGACAATAATTATACAACTCAATTCGTCAACTAATTCATCCAATCAAATCAAGAACATATGCATTTAAACTCACAAGAACATAAACCCTAGAAATTTACAGTAGAATCAAAATCACACAATTTCACAGTTAAACATTCCCAAACCTGGATTCTAACTTCTATCACTTAGCTCCACTAGGTCCAGCAACCTCTTTCCCCTTTGGATCACGTGGAGCTTCAGCTAAACACAATCACAGCAAGAATATCCACAAAGAAAACCCTAAGTTAAATCTAGCTCAAGGAAGAAGAAGATGCAAATTACAGTAAAACAAAGACTAGATCTTGCACTTACCAAGCTAAGGAATGCAAGGAGAGGATTAATTTCACCAATAATACCTTGAATCAATAATACAGTACTTGGGAATAAAGAAAGTGAAGAAGAAGAAGAAAGTGAGTGAGAAAGAATGTGAATCTGTAAGTTCCTTTTCTCTCATTCCCTTTTCCTTTTCTTTTCTTTATTCTAAATATGTATCAATCTCCTATTGGTGACACTAATCACTCACACTAAAATAACCTACACTACACACACGTAATACCCTCTTCACTTATGCATACCCTACCATGGTATGAACACATGCACACAAGTATATCTCATTTAATTAAACACACTAATGCCATGTATGCACCCACATAAAAATAAACCCCAAAATCATACATTTTACTGAGATACCCTTATGAAATGCTGAACACATGCGAATGCTTACACATACAGACAGACAGATAGACAGACAGACAGGCTCATTCTACTAGGGGGCAAACGGGGTGTGACAACTCTCCCCTACTAATAAGAATTTCGTCCTCGAAATTCTCACCTGAACTGAATAACTGTGGATACTGAGCTCTCATCGACTCCTCTGGTTCCCACGTCGCTTCCTCGACTCCATGATGGATCCACAACACTTTGACCAAAGGAATCTGCTTATTTCTCAACTGCCTAACCTCTCGGGCTAGAATAGCTCGCGGTTCCTCATCATAAGAGAAATCTGGCTGAACCTGGATATCCTGGACTGACAGAACATGCGAAGGATCTGATCTGTACCGATGAAGCATCGAAACGTGGAACACATCATGCAACTTTGCTAACTCCATCGGTAACGCCAATCTATAGGCTACAGGTCCCACCTTAGCCAAAATCTCATAAGGTCCAATGAAACGAGGACTCAGCTTACCCTTCTTTCCAAATCGAAGCACTCTCCTCCAAGGAGAAACTTTAAGGAAAACTTTGTCCCCGATCTCAAAATGCACATCTTTCCTCTTCAGATTGGCGTAAGACTTCTGTCGATCCTTTGCTGCCTTCAAATTCCGCTGCACTACTCTGATTTTCTCTTCAGTATCTCTAACCAAGTCTGGTCCAATCATAGATCTCTCGGATAGCTCGGTCCAACAAATTGGAGTCCTACACTGACGACCATACAAAGCCTCATATAGTGCCATACCGATGCTCGACTGAAAACTGTTGTTGTAGGCAAACTCCATCAACGATACATATCTGTCCCAACTGCCCGGAAAGTCCAAAGTACAAGCCCTCATCATATCCTCCAGAATCTGAATAACTCGCTCTGACTGACCGTCGGTCTGAGGATGAAACGTTGTACTGAAGTTCAACCTAGTGCCCAAAGCTCTCTGCAACTCCTTCTAAAACTTGGAAGTAAACCTCGGATCCCGATCTGACACTATGGACAAAGGCACACCATGCAACCGAACTATCTCATCCACATAGATACTGGCTAATCTGTCCATGGAGTAGTCCACTCTAACTGGCAAGAAGTGAGCTGATTTCGTAAGCTGATCCACAATAACCCAAACCGAATCATGCTTCCTCTGGGTCAAAGGCAAACCAGAAACAAAGTCCATGGTGATGTCATTCCATTTCCACTCAAGAATGGATAAAGGCGTAAGCAAACCTGAAGGAACCTGATGCTCTGCCTTTACCTGCTGACAAGTCAAGCACTTGGAAACAAAATCCACAATATCACGCTTCATACCGGACCACCAATAGAATTGCTTCATGTCTCTGTACATCTTCTCACTGCCCGGATGCATAGTAAAGACTGAACTATGCGCCTCACTCATAAGCTGACTCCTCAAATCCTCAGACTCTGGCACACATAAACGATCTCTGAACATAAGTACCTCATCCTGAACTGAGAACTCTGATGGCTTACCCGATCTAACCTCATACACAATCTGCTGAAGCCTCTGGTCATCTCTCTGAGCATCCACTATCCTCTGTCTCAAAGTAGGCTTCACACGCAACTGGGCAAGCAAAGCCCCATTTGAACCAAAACGCCATCTGAAACGCCTCAAGAACAAGGCTGAAACTGACTTACGACTCAAAGCATCTGCAACTACATTGGCCTTACCAGGATGGTAATCCACA
Organism: Excoecaria cochinchinensis; assembly: GCA_947683425.1. NCBI lineage: Eukaryota > Viridiplantae > Streptophyta > Magnoliopsida > Malpighiales > Euphorbiaceae > Excoecaria > Excoecaria cochinchinensis. The sequence goes on from CANTUQ010000013.1 coordinate 1,565,968, forward strand.
ATGCAGTCGTAGTCCTTAAATAACTCAAGCCATCTGCGCTGTCTCATGTTCAACTCTTTCTGTGAAAGGAAGTACTTCAAACTCTTGTGGTCCGAGAAGATCCTACACTTTTCCCCATACAGGTAATGACGCCAAATCTTTAAAGCAAATATCACAGCTGCCAACTCTAAATCATGCGTCGGATAGTTCTTCTCATGTGGCTTCAACTGACGAGAAGCATAAGCCACTACTTTACCCTCCTGCATCAGCACACATCCAAGACCAACTCCAGAAGCATCACTGTAAATGGCAAACTCCTTACCCGAGATGGGTTGAGTAAGGATAGGAGCCTCAACAAGCAACTGCTTTAACCGATCGAAACAAGACTGACACCTGTCTGACCACTCAAATCTAACTCCTTTCCTCAACAATCTAGTCATAGGAGCAGCAATCACAGAAAATCCCTTAACGAACCGACGGTAGTAACCTGCTAAGCCAAGGAAACTCCTCACTTCCTGAACATTTCGAGGCGCTTTCCAATCAACTATCGCCTCAATCTTAGCTGGATCCACCTGGATACCTCTAGCTGAAATAATGTGACCCAAGAATGACACTTCTCGTAGCCAGAAATCACACTTGCTAAGCTTAGCAAACAAATGATGCTCTCTCAACATCTGCAAAACCAATCTGAGATGCTCCTCATGCTCACTCTCATTCTTGGAATACACCAAGATGTCATCAATGAACACTACTACAAATCGATCTAAGTATGGTCTAAACACACGGTTCATCAGATCCATAAAAGCCGCTGGAGCATTAGTCAAACCAAACGGCATCACAAGAAACTCATAGTGGCCATACCTAGTCCGAAATGCAGTCTTCACCACATCTGCATCCTGAACCCGAAGCTGGTAGTACCCTGATCGAAGATCTATCTTGGAAAAGACACCCGCACCTCGAAGCTGATCAAATAAATCCTCAATCCTAGGCAAAGGATACTTGTTCTTCACTGTAACTTTATTAATCTGGCGGTAATCAATACACATCCGCAGGGATCCATCTTTCTTCTTGACAAACAGAACTGGAGCTCCCCAAGGAGATATGCTCGGTCTAATAAACCCCTTATCTAATAACTCTTGTAGCTGAGATTTAAGTTCCCTCAACTCTACAGGAGCCATCCGATAAGGTGCTCTCGAAATAGGTGCAGTACCTGGCATAATCTCAATGGACAACTCAACCTCTCTCTCAGGAGGTAACCCAGGTAACTCGCTCGGAAACACATCACTAAACTCCCGCACTACAGGTATGTCCTCAATCTGAACCTGATGTAACACCCCAAAACCACCCCAGTAGTTTGAGCCTGTCTGTGTCGGAATGTGTGTATTTTATGTGTTGCATGTGTGTGTTAAATTGGTTTATTTATTAATTTATGAATATTAGTTTGAGAAGAGGAGTTAGGATATAGTATATGGGAGTGTATAGAAGTTAAGTGTGAATAAGGAAACCTTAGTGTACATATGAGTGTATAGTAGTAAATGTATGAATAGGAGTTAGCTTAGTGTGTATAGGCAAGTATGGGGGTAGGATGTGTAGATGGCATGTGTCGACAAGTGGCAAAGGAGATAAGTGAGCATTTATGGGTTAGGTGAGGAGAGAGAAATCAGCCTTTCCCTTTCAATTTCCCGTTCTCCTTCTCTTCCTCACGCCATTCTCCTTTTCTTCTTTCTTCTTCTTCGTTCTTCTTCTTCTTTGCCCGATCTTGCTCCCTTTTTCTTTCCCTTGAGTAGATTGAATTGCTTAGCTTGTGTATTTAAAGTTCTAAGGTGAGTTGGGGTTATAGATTTCTTCTTCTTCCTCTTCTCTAGGTTTAAATATTTGTAAATTCAATTGTGGGTAGTTGTAAAATTGATCTTGATTGTTATGGGTTTATGGTTCAGAGGAGGCTCCTAGACCTGACAAAGGAAAAGGAATCGCTAGCGGAAGCGGAGCTCGCGATTAGGAGCTAAGGAGAGAAGGTTTGGGAATATTTGACTTTTAATGATAATTGTGATTTGTCTTTGATTTGAGCTGTAAGATGTGTTTTTGTAATTTGAACTATATTTAAGCATGATATGAGATGCTTGAGAATGAATATTGTTGAATGATTTGTGAGAGATCATGTGAATGGTTGTTAGTGTTGTAGAAGTTGCTGTTTTGGGATTTCTTGGAATTGGGCATGTATTTGATTTGATTTAATCGAGATAAATTATGGTAAAGCTGGGTTTTAATCATACTATGAGTTGTGGATGAGTGTATTGCTGAATCGTGAGGTTTGGAATCAATTTTGGAAGTTTGGATGTGAATTGTGTGAGAATTCTGCAGAATTTGGGCGTAAGAGCTGGAAAACCCGTGTCTGTCGCGATCGCGACACTGTCGCGAGCGCGACAGAGCGCAGAGGTTTCGGCCCTCGCGCCGGCGCGAGAAGTGTCGCGCCAAAGAACTCGAGGGAGCTCTCTGTCGCGAGCGCGACCATTGTCGCGAGCGCGACAGAGTGCTCGAGCTCCGAGCTTGTACGAGGTTCTCTTCTGTCGCGAGCGCGACAAGCTTCGCGAGCGCGACAGAAGAGAAATCCCTACGTCCTCTCGCGACCACGAGATCTCTCACGATCGCGAGATGAGGCGGGGAAGTGTAGCTTGGCTTCTGTCGCGAGCGCGACAGACGTGACTTCCAAATTTGATTTCTTCTCCGTTTTGCTTAAAGACTTGGTTTCTTTTGCATGTGCTCTGTGATGTAAAGCCTTGAATATCTAATTAAATGAATAATATGTATGTTAATTTGACAAGATTTGGTATAGCCTGCTAATGTCGAATAAGTGGATAGTTAGGCATGCCTAATAGAGTTAAGTGCCGCTGCAGCTATATGTACGACTTGGACCCTGATCAGGTCCCACGAATGGATCCTCGTGATCCCTCTGTCTGAATCTTTCTTAAGATTCCACATAAAAACGATTTGAAAACAAAATAAAAAGAATGATTTGATGCCTTCGGGTATCTATATGTATATGTGACGATACCGATACTCTCAAGTATCTATATGTACTCGTTATCAACTCATTGTGATTAAGCAGGTGTCATTGTATTTTATACAAGAATCTTTGGATGAGAATGCTAATATTTGAATGAACTATGTATGATTATATGCTCATAATTGTATTGTTTCCATGCGTTTTCTGTTACCGTCACTGTGAGTGACGGTCATGCATTGTGTGTTTCCCCACTAAGCGATTTCGCTTAGCACGGGTGTTTATCCGTGCAGGTGTGGAAGGTTTTCGATTGCCTCGGGTTGGGCGTGTCGCATCGGGAAGGCCAACGCAATTAGAGTCCTGAAGTTTTATAGTATAGGCTTTCCTCTATTTTGTAATAGATGTAATGTTTTGTTAGCCCTTTTGAACAGTATATATTGGGCTTTTGTAAATTGCTTCTTTTTGTAATATGATGTAATATGTAAAGATCTTCTTTTGGTATATTAATAAAGTATACATTTTGTTCAAAATCATTCTTTTCTGTATTGAAGTTTTAATTATTTCTGATATATCGCTCTATATATGTCATGTTTGCATGTTTATACTAGTGGGGTGTGACACTCCTATCTATCCCGGGGAGGCCTCTCCTCCAATCTGTAAGGAAGTCTCCTTGGTATAGGTTGGGGTGTGACATTAGGTGGTATCAGAGCTCTTGGTTTAGATGTTACTGGGTTTCAGTATGTTAGTTAGTTGTTGGAGTTGTGTTGGCCTGATGCGCACTGCGTTTATGTTTTGTAGTTATGGAGTCCGCTCGAGGATCGCTTGAGGGGTTAGCGGAAAGTGCGAATCCCCAAGAGCAGGATCCCTCAGTTTCTGGTCCGGCTCAACCTCCTAGGGGTTATCCTGAGGTGCCTTTGGGACCAATGGAAGCGATGCTCCAGAGTATGACAAGAGTACTTGAAAGGGTAACAGCGCCTCATGCACCTATTGAAAGGCTAAGAAAGCATGGTGCAGAGGATTTCTTTGGTACTGGTATAGATGAATCTAATAAAGCAGAGATGTGGTTAGAAAAGACAGCCAGAGTACTTAAGGAGATAAGATGCCCACCGGAGCAGGAAGTGGAGTGTGCCTTGTCTTTATTACAAGGTTCAGCTTATGATTGGTGGAAGTTGGTGGCTAATCAACCACAAGTTCCTGAACCGATAACATGGGAGTTCTTTGAGGATGAGTTTCAGAACCGGTATGTGACCAAAGCTTATAAGGATGCTAAGTGGGCACAGTTTCTCACTCTTAAGCAAAGAACAATGTCTGTGGCTGAGTATGAGGATGAGTTTAATAAGCTCAGTAAGTATGCGCCACCAAGGGTCCTTACGGAAGAGTTTCGATGTCAGCATTTTGAAGCAGGCTTGAATGAGTCTTTGAAGGTGATGCTAATATCATTGATGTCGGCTCCAAATGTGAGGTATTATCAGTTAGTTCAAGCAGCCTTGAGGGCGGAGCGTTCTGAAAATATATTGAGAGAAAAGGCTCAAAGAAGAAGGTCTGCAAGAGGTGGTTCTTCTTCAGGTAAGAGACCGAGGGAATCACAAGGAAATGTTGCTGATGAATCTACAGCTAATCCGGCCCCTAGAGGGAGAAGACAGGGTTCTTCTAGGGGAGCAGGCTCAGGTAGAGGTGATGGCCCTCCCCGATGTTCTCATTGTAATAGACAACATTGGGGTGAATGTCGGTGGTTAACAGGAGGCTGTTTTAAATGTGGCTCTACGGATCATTTACTTGCAAATTGTCCGAACCGACTTGGAGATCCTTCGGGACAACAAGAAGGGAGCCGAGCTGGATCTAATGTACCCCAAGGGAGTCGTATTAGGGGTAGAGGAAGGGGTCGAGGTGGACGGCCTCGAGATAGAGAAGTCTCGGAATCAGTAGATCGCCCTGTGCCATCATCTGGTAGGGCTTATGCTATGAAGGCCCGAGAGGAACAGAATGCTCCTGAAGTGATTGCCGGTAAGTTCTCTTTGTTTGATTCTGAAGTTTATGTTTTGATTGACCCGGGCTCTACCCATTCTTATGTGTGTTCTGGTAAGTTGTGGGATAGTTTGGGTAGTGAGGAGAAGATGGAATATGAGATTTGTGTATCCAGTCCGTTGGGTCAAAGTGTTATGGTTAATCGGGTGTGTCGAAAGTGTCCTTTAAAGATTCAGGGTACTGAGTTTGTAGTAGATCTGATTTGTTTGCCATTTCATGAGTTTGATATTATTCTGGGAATGGACTGGTTAGAAAAGCATCGTGCAGTGGTAGATTGTCATAGGAAAGTAATGGTTTTGAGAGATAAAGATCATTTGCCTGTTATTGTGAAGGGAATTGGAAGCAGTTCTTTGCATAATGTGGTATCAGCTGTGAAAGTTAGAAGATTTATCAGGAAGGGATGTGAAGCGTTTTTGGCTGTGGTTTTAGACTCTCGGAGAAGTCAAGTTAAGATTCAAGATATTCCGATTGTAAGAGATTTTGTAGATGTTTTTCCGGAAGAGTTACCGGGGTTACCTCCCGAGAGAGAAGTTGAATTGTCAGTAGAGATTGTTCCAGGTACCGCTCCGATTTCTAAGGCTCCTTATAGAATGGCTCCAGTGGAATTGAAAGAATTGAAGAGTCAGTTGCAAGAGTTGTTGGATAAAGGATTTATTCGGCCAAGTGTGTCACCGTGGGGTGCTCCAGTGCTGTTTGTTAAGAAGAAAGATGGAACCCTTCGGATGTGTATTGATTATCGACAGCTTAACAAAGTGACTATCAAGAACAAGTATCCATTGCCAAGGATTGAAGACCTTTTTGATCAGTTGAGAGGAGCTGGGGTATTTTCGAAGATAGATTTGAGGTCAGGTTATTATCAGTTAGGGGTTAAGGAAGCAGATGTGGCTAAGACGGCTTTCCGGACGCGTTATGGTCATTATGAATTTTTAGTGATGCCTTTTGGTTTGACCAACGCGCCTGCAGCCTTTATGGATCTGATGAACCGAGTTTTCCGACCGTATTTGGACAAGTTTGTTGTGGTATTTATTGATGACATTTTGGTGTACTCTAGAGACCGTAAAGAGCATAAAGAACATCTTAAGTTAGTATTGCAAACGTTAAGAGATCATCAGCTGTATGCGAAACTCAGTAAGTGCGAGTTTTGGTTGAAAGAAGTGGCCTTTCTTGGACATGTGGTGTCAGCGGAAGGTGTACGAGTTGATCCTAGCAAAATTGAAGCGATTGTTAATTGGATGCCTCCGAAGAATGTGCCAGAAGTGAGGAGTTTCTGGGGTTAGCAGGGTATTACCGACGGTTTGTTCAGGGGTTTTCAGTGTTAGCATCTCCTATGACCAAGCTGCTTCGGAAGGATATCAAGTTTGTATGGACTGAAAAGTGTCAAGCCAGTTTTGATCGTTTAAAGGAATTGTTGGTTAAAGCTCCTGTGCTCACACAGCCAGTTTCGGGTAAGGAATACACTATGTATAGTGATGCTTCGGGAATTGGGTTAGGTTGTGTTTTAATGCAAGGGAATAAAGTAGTAGCTTATGCATCGAGACAGTTGAAGCCTCATGAGCGGAATTACCCGACTCACGATCTGGAGTTGGCAGCGGTAGTGTTTGCGCTTAAGATTTGGCGACACTACTTGTATGGAGAGACGTGCAGAATTTTCACCGATCACAAGAGTCTCAAGTATTTGTTAACTCAGAAGGAGTGAAATTTGAGACAGCGGAGATGGTTAGAACTCTTTAAGGATTATGATTGTATCATTGACTATCATCCGGGTAAAGCTAACGTGGTAGCGGATGCTCTTAGTAGGAAGTCTTTGTCTGCGTTACTGATTAGTCGAGGCAGATGGAGATTTGATTCTGAAGGTGCTCTGATTGCTCAGCTTAAAGTTAAGCCAAGTTTGAGATCAGAAATTGCAAAGGCTCAGTTGGATGATCATGTGCTTCAGCGTGTTTCTCAAGCAGTGAAAGAGGGCAAGCAGTCTGAGTACTTATTAGACAGTGAAGGAGTGTTGAGGCACGGTAATCGGTTATGTGTACCTAATGTGGTTGAGTTAAGAAAGAAACTGTTGCAAGAAGCTCATTCTTCAGTCTTCACTATGCATCCTGGTGGAGATAAGATGTATCAAGATCTGAAGCAATACTATTGGTGGCCTGGAATGAAAAGAGAGATAACAGAATTTGTTTCAAAGTGTCTTACTTGTCAGCAAGTGAAAACCGAGCATCAAGTGCCATCGGGATTGCTTCATCCCTTACCCATTCCTCAATGGAAGTGGGATAACATCACGATGGATTTTGTGTCTGGTCTTCCTATGACGCAGCGTAAGCATGATTCTGTATGGGTTGTAGTGGATCGGTTGTCGAAGTCTGCGCATTTTCTACCAGTACGAGTGGATTATTCGATGGACAAGTTGGCGGAACTGTATGTGGATGAGATAGTCCGATTGCATGGGATTCCATTATCCATTGTATCAGATCGAGATCCTCGTTTTACATCCAAGTTTTGGAAAGAACTTCAGACAGCTTTGGGAACACGGTTAAATTTCAGTACTGCTTTCCATCCACAGACCGATGGTCAGTCAGAGAGGGTTATTCAGATTTTAGAAGATATGCTCCGAGGTTGTGCTTTAGAGTTCTCTGGAAGCTGGGATCGGTATGTGTCTTTGATGGAGTTTGCTTATAATAACAGCTACCAAGTGAGTATTGGTATGGCCCCTTATGAAGTACTGTATGGACGAAAATGTAGAACACCAGTGTGTTGGACTGAACTGTCAGAAAAGGCTATGATTGGTCCGGATATAGTGCGGGATACCGAAGAGAAGGTAAGGGTGGTGCAACAGAACTTGAAGGCAGCTAAAGACCGACAGCGTTCTTATGCTAATCTGAAGCGTCGGGACATTCAGTATGAAGTAGGTGATAAAGTTTTCTTGAAAGTGTCACCGTGGCGAAAGGTTCTCCGTTTTGGCAAGAAAGGCAAATTAAGTCCACGTTTTATTGGACCGTATGAGATTCTGAGGAAAGTGGGTCCAGTAGCGTATCAGTTAGCTCTGCCTTTGGAGTTAGCTAGACTACATGATGTTTTCCATGTGTCTATGCTTCGGAGATATCGGTCAGATCCTTCGCATGTGCTACCAGTGCAAGATGTTCGGATTCAGTCAGACTTTTCTTTTGATGAAGAACCGAAGAGGATTTTGGATAGAGAAATCAGACAGCTTCGGAATAAGCAGATACCATTAGTCAAAGTTCTGTGGCAGCATCACGGTATTGAAGAAGCTACATGGGAACCAGAGGAAGCTATGAGATTACAATACCCTCAGTTATTCGGAACAGGTATGAATTTCGAGGTCGAAATTCTGTTAAGTGGGGGAGTATTGTAACACCCCAAAACCACCCCAGTAGTTTGAGCCTGTCTGTGTCGGAATGTGTGTATTTTATGTGTTGCATGTGTGTGTTAAATTGGTTTATTTATTAATTTATGAATATTAGTTTGAGAAGAGGAGTTAGGATATAGTATATGGGAGTGTATAGAAGTTAAGTGTGAATAAGGAAACCTTAGTGTACATATGAGTGTATAGTAGTAAATGTATGAATAGGAGTTAGCTTAGTGTGTATAGGCAAGTATGGGGGTAGGATGTGTAGATGGCATGTGTCTTATGGAGATGTTGACAAGTGGCAAAGGAGATAAGTGAGCATTTATGGGTTAGGTGAGGAGAGAGAAATTAGCCTTTCCCTTTCAATTTCCCGTTCTCCTTCTCTTCCTCACGCCATTCTCCTTTTCTTCTTTCTTCTTCTTCGTTCTTCTTCTTCTTTGCCCGATCTTGCTCCCTTTTTCTTTCCCTTGAGTAGATTGAATTGCTTAGCTTGTGTATTTAAAGTTCTAAGGTGAGTTGGGGTTATAGATTTCTTCTTCTTCCTCTTCTCTAGGTTTAAATATTTGTAAATTCAATTGTGGGTAGTTGTAAAATTGATCTTGATTGTTATGGGTTTATGGTTCAGAGGAGGCTCCTAGACCTGACAAAGGAAAAGGAATCGCTAGCGGAAGCGGAGCTCGCGATTAGGAGCTAAGGAGAGAAGGTTTGGGAATATTTGACTTTTAATGATAATTGTGATTTGTCTTTGATTTGAGCTGTAAGATGTGTTTTTGTAATTTGAACTATATTTAAGCATGATATGAGATGCTTGAGAATGAATATTGTTGAATGATTTGTGAGAGATCATGTGAATGGTTGTTAGTGTTGTAGAAGTTGCTGTTTTGGGATTTCTTGGAATTGGGCATGTATTTGATTTGATTTAATCGAGATAAATTATGGTAAAGCTGGGTTTTAATCATACTATGAGTTGTGGATGAGTGTATTGCTGAATCGTGAGGTTTGGAATCAATTTTGGAAGTTTGGATGTGAATTGTGTGAGAATTCTGCAGAATTTGGGCGTAAGAGCTGGAAAACCCGTGTCTGTCGCGATCGCGACACTGTCGCGAGCGCGACAGAGCGCAGAGGTTTCGGCCCTCGCGCCGGCGCGAGAAGTGTCGCGCCAAAGAACTCGAGGGAGCTCTCTGTCGCGAGCGCGACCATTGTCGCGAGCGCGACAGAGTGCTCGAGCTCCGAGCTTGTACGAGGTTCTCTTCTGTCGCGAGCGCGACAAGCTTCGCGAGCGCGACAGAAGAGAAATCCCTACGTCCTCTCGCGACCACGAGATCTCTCGCGATCGCGAGACGAGGCGGGGAAGTGTAGCTTGGCTTCTGTCGCGAGCGCGACAGTCGTCGCGAGCGCGACAGACGTGACTTCCAAATTTGATTTCTTCTCCGTTTTGCTTAAAGACTTGGTTTCTTTTGCATGTGCTCTGTGATGTAAAGCCTTGAATATCTAATTAAATGAATAATATGTATGTTAATTTGACAAGATTTGGTATAGCCTGCTAATGTCGAATAAGTGGATAGTTAGGCATGCCTAATAGAGTTAAGTGCCGCTGCAGCTATATGTACGACTTGGACCCTGATCAGGTCCCACGAATGGATCCTCGTGATCCCTCTGTCTGAATCTTTCTTAAGATTCCACATAAAAACGATTTGAAAACAAAATAAAAAGAATGATTTGATGCCTTCGGGTATCTATATGTATATGTGACGATACCGATACTCTCAAGTATCTATATGTACTCGTTATCCACTCATTGTGATTAAGCAGGTGTCATTGTATTTTATACAAGAATCTTTGGATGAGAATGCTAATATTTGAATGAACTATGTATGATTATATGCTCATAATTGTATTGTTTCCATGCGTTTTCTGTTACCGTCACTGTGAGTGACGGTCATGCATTGTGTGTTTCCCCACTAAGCGATTTCGCTTAGCACGGGTGTTTATCCGTGCAGGTGTGGAAGGTTTTCGATTGCCTCGGGTTGGGCGTGTCGCATCGGGAAGGCCAACGCAATTAGAGTCCTGAAGTTTTATAGTATAGGCTTTCCTCTATTTTGTAATAGATGTAATGTTTTGTTAGCCCTTTTGAACAGTATATATTGGGCTTTTGTAAATTGCTTCTTTTTGTAATATGATGTAATATGTAAAGATCTTCTTTTGGTATATTAATAAAGTATACATTTTGTTCAAAATCATTCTTTTCTGTATTGAAGTTTTAATTATTTCTGATATATCGCTCTATATATGTCATGTTTGCATGTTTATACTAGTGGGGTGTGACACTCCTATCTATCCCGGGGAGGCCTCTCCTCCAATCTGTAAGGAAGTCTCCTTGGTATAGGTTGGGGTGTGACACCTGATCCCTCCTGGAATCTAACACAACTGCTAGAAATGCCTCACATCCCTTCCTGATGAATCTCTTAGCTTACATTGCAGAAATAACATTATTCAACGAACTAGCACCCAAACCTTTCAGAAACACAAGAGACTGACTTCTATCCCGAAGTACCACTGTCTTTCTATGGCAATCAACTACAGCCCGATGCTTATCTAACCAGTCCATACCCAGAATCAAATCAAACTCTCTGAAAGGTAACTCAATCAGATCCGCTGGAAGCACAGCTCCCTCAACAATCAGAGGACAACTCCTAAAAACTCTACTCACACTGACACTATGCCCTAATGGACTGGTCACACAAATCTCATAATCTAACTGATCAACTGAATGCAATTTATCAATAATTCTATCTGTGCACAAATATGAGTTTGTGGAACCAGGATCAATTAGAGCATACAACTCAGTGTCATGGAGTAGGAACTTACCAGCAATAACGTCAGGTGCATCCTGCTCATCTCTGGCTCTCATAGCATAAGCTCTAATGGCACCCTGAGGAGGATGCTCAACAGACTCAGAAGCAGCACCATCTCTATGCCGACCACCTCTACCTCGACCTCGGCCTCTGCCACGGGTAGCCTGGGAAGCATTCGAACCAACCCTACTGCCCTCTCTCTGGGAACCCGAATCCTCCTGCACTCTTGGACAACCAGCCAACTGATGCTCAGAACTCCCACATCTGAAACATGCACCGGAGAGCCACCTACACTCACCCCGATGTGACTTACTACAATGAGGACAAACTGGTGTAGTCTCAGCTCTACCACCCCTACCAGAACCTGACACAGCTGTAGAACCCTGACGTCTACCTCTAGAAGCCGGACCAGATGCTGACTCATCCTGTGGGTTCCTAGATCTCTTACTCGAAGAAGATCCTCCACAATAAGAACTCCTCCTCTGAGCTCTCTCTCTCATCACAGTCTCATTCAACTCAGCTCTCACAGCAGCCTCAACAATCTGATAATAGCTAACCCCAGGTATACACATCAAGGAAATCAAAGCAATCTTCAGAGACTCATTTAACCCTGCCTCAAAATGCTTGCATCTAAAGTCATCAGTCATAACTCCTCGTGGGGCATAGCGCGATAACCTGTTGAACTCTTTCTCATAATCCGCTACAGACATGGCCCTCTGTCTCAAACCCAAAAAATGCGCCCATCTCGAATCTCTATAGGTCTGAGTGATGTACTTCTTTATGAACTCACCCTCAAAGAACTCCCAGGTAATCGGATCCGGTAGCTGAGGATGCCTGCAAACCAACTCCCACCACTCAAAAGCAGACCCCTGAAGAAGAGCTAATGCACACTCTGCCTGCTGGTCGGGAGGACACCGAATCTCTCTCAAAGCACGCTTCACTTTATCTAACCATCTCTCTGCAGTCTCAGACTCATTCAAACCGGTACCATAGAAATCCTCAACTCCTGCTCTCCTCAGATTCTCCATAGGTGCTCTAGGAGCAGTCACTCTCTCCAAAACCCTAGCCATGTCCTGATGCAGTCTAAGCATAGCCTCAAAGGGCATGGCTGTGGCCTCGGGCTGGACCCTAGCATGCTGAGCTGACACAGTAACAGAAACAGACTGATCTACAGCGGGAGGATTCACACTCTCGGCGGATTCCTCACGCGCACCATGAGCAGAATTAGAAGCCATCTATACAAACAAAAAAAAAAACAACCGTATCAGCCAACACAGATCTAGACACATACACATCTAAGAAACTCAGAACAATCATAACAACACCCAGAAACGCCTAAACCTAGGCTCTAATACCACTAACTGTAACACCCCCTTCCCATACGTAGGCGTTCCCATCCAATAAGGAGTGAGATGCCGTATGAGACAAGGTGTCACCAAACAGATACAAAGCAAAGTATACATCCATTCATAACATACATTCAGAAATACAGAATAATTAAAAACTTTACATGCAGAAAGCAAAAGCTGATCATGCATTACTATAATTAAACTATTACAATAATGATCAGATCAACAAGCTGATATAAATAATATTACATATACAAAATATAGATACAAAAGCGGAAGCTGATACAGAGAGTTCTATACAAAAAGAATCAATAACTGATACAAAACTGAGCCCTACACTAGTCCCTTCTGTGTTGGCTTGATGACGGTGACTCTCTCAAAGCAAAACGCCTTCCGCACCTGCACGGGTAAAAACACCGTGCTAAGCGATAAAACGCTTAGTGGGGAACCACACATAAATTATGGACGGCCACTCACAGTGGTCGTCAAGGCATATCACATTCACAATGGCATTATGCAAAGGTTATAACATAGCTGCTATAAGCATGTTCATATTTAAAAACCAAACATTCAGTATCTCAATAACCATATTCATTACAGAATAATCCAACATGCATTTCATCATTTAAACTCATTCAGATAATCCATTTCATAGCCAGATCAGATCAGAACAATTCCATTAACATTTAAAGAACACCTGCTGACTCTAGACAGTGGATAACGAGTGTACTGAGGGTACATTACGGGTACGAATCGAATACTGAGGGTACCTCACAGGTACAAGTCAAATATTATATCATTTATCAAAACATGTTATTTATATACTGAGGGAATCTTAAACAAGATTCTATACTGAAGGGTTCACGAGGAACCAAACGGGGACCTGATCGGGGTCCAAACTGAACTGAGGGCTGCAGCTAAATACTCTATTAGGCATGCCTAACTATCCACTTACTTGACTCTAGCAGGTTATGCGTCAAACCGATCACATTTAAGGATATAGAGTATAACTCATCAGAAAATCATGCTATCACGCATATCGAAGCATCAAACAGTAAGACATGCATCATACAACAGTAAAGTCAATTCAGAAGAAATACCAAATTCATTTCTGAGTTAAAAACCAGGAAATTTCGGAAAAATGAGCTGAACGGAGAAACGGGCGAGATCGGCTAGTCACTGGGCGTGACTAGCCTTCTCAACAGGCAGTTCACGGCGTGACCTAGGGTCACGTCTCGTGACCTGCTTGTTTCCCGCCAATCGCGTTGCGTGATCCTCGCGGGTCACGCAATGCTTATGCAGGTCACGGCGTGACCGAGGGTCACGCGACGTGACGCTGCTTCTCCCTCGCAGATCACGTTGCGTGATCTGCCTCTTCTTCGCAGGTCGCACGACGTGACCGAAGATCACGTCGCGTGACTTGCTTATTCGTCAGCTGGTCACGCGACTGGCTTCTCAGGAGGCAGGTCACGGCGTGACCGAGGGTCACGTCTCGTGACTTGCCTTCTTCCGTAGCGAGTCACGCAACGAAGAACAGTACCTCAATTTCCAGAATTTCCAGAATTTCCAGAAACAAGAATTCAACCCCAATTTGATTAAAAACCATTCAAACCTGATCTTACCTTCCAGAACTCATCTCAAACAACATAGGCAATAATTATACAACTCAATTCGTCAACTAATTCATCCAATCAAATCAAGAACATATGCATTTAAACTCACAAGAACATAAACCCTAGAAATTTACAGTAGAATCAAAATCACACAATTTCACAGTTAAACATTCCCAAACCTGGATTCTAACTTCTATCACTTAGCTCCACTAGGTCCAGCAACCTCTTTCCCCTTTGGATCACGTGGAGCTTCAGCTAAACACAATCACAGCAAGAATATCCACAAAGAAAACCCTGAGTTAAATCTAGCTCAAGGAAGAAGAAGATGCAAATTACAGTAAAACAAAGACTAGATCTTGCACTTACCAAGCTAAGGAATGCAAGGAGAGGATTAATTTCACCAATAATACCTTGAATCAATAATACAGTACTTGGGAATAAAGAAAGTGAAGAAGAAGAAGAAAGTGAGTGAGAAAGAACGTGAATCTGTAAGTTCCTTTTCTCTCATTCCCTTTTCTTTTTCTTTTCTTTATTCTAAATATGTATCAATCTCCTATTGGTGACACTAATCACTCACACTAAAATAACCTACACTACACACACCTAATACCCTCTTCACTTATGCATACCCTACCATGGTATGAACACATGCACACAAGTATATCTCATTTAATTAAACACACTAATGCCATGTATGCACCCACATAAAAATAAACCCCAAAATCATACATTTTACTGAGATACCCTTATGAAATGCTGAACACATGCGAATGCTTACACATACAGACAGACAGATAGACAGACAGACAGGCTCATTCTACTAGGGGGCAAACGGGGTGTGACAGGATGGGGGTTAGAAAGATTATACCGCGCAAGCTAAGATAAGGCCAGCGGGGCACATGCGGTAGAATAGATCGCAACGGGATTGTAGTCAGAGAACGCTGCATTTCACAGACACCGTTCAAGCCGAGATGGGGCCAGCGGGACACATGCAATAGAACAGATCGCAACAGGGTTGTAGTTAGAGAACACTGCATTTCACAGACACCGTGTAAGCCGAGATGAGGTTAGTGGGACACATGCGATAGAACAAATCATAACAGGGTTGTAGCTAGAGAACACTGCATCTCACAGACACCGTGCCAGCCGAGATGAGGCTAGCGGGACACATGCGATAAAACAGATCGCAATGGGATTGTAGATAGAGAACACTACATTTCAAGGGACACCGTGCAAGCGAGATGAGGCTAGCAGGACAAATGCGATAGAATAGATCGCAATAGGGTTGTAGTCAGAGAACACTGCATCTCACAGACACCGTGCAAGCCGAGATGAGGCCAGCGAGACACAAGCGATAGAACAGATCGCAACAGGGTTGTAATTAGAGAATACTGTATCTCACAAACACCATGCAAGCCGAGATGAGACTAGCGGGACACATACGATAGAACAAATCATAACAGGGTTGTAGTTAGAGAACAATGCATCTCACAGACACCGTGCAAACTAAGATGAGGCCAGCGGGACACATGCAATAGAACAGATTATAATAGGGTTGTAGTTACAGAACACTACATCTCATAGACACCATGCAAGCCAAGATGAGGCCAGCGGGCATATACGATAGAACAGATCGCAACGGGATTGTAGTTAGAGAACACTACATTTCACAGACACCGTGCAAGCTGAGATAAGGCCAGCAGGACACATGCGATAGAACATATCGCAACAGGTTTGTGGTTAGAGAACACTACATCTCACAGACATTGTGCAAGCCGAGATGAGACCAGCGGGACACATGCGATAGAACAGATCACAACGGGATTGTAGTTAGAGAACACTAGATCTCACAGACACTGTGCAAGCCGATATGAGGCCAGCGGGACATGTGTGATAGAGCAAATCGCAATAGGGTTGTAGTTAGAGAACACTGCACCTCATAGACACCGTGTAAGTCGAGATGAGGCCAGTGGGACACAGGCGATAGAACAAATCGCAATGGGATTTTAGTTAGAGAACACTGCATCTCATAGACACTGTACAGGCCAAGATTAGGCCAGCGGGACACATGCAATAGAACAGATCGCAACGGGGTTGTGGTTAGAGAACACTGCATCTCACAGACATCATGTAAGCCGAGATGAGGCCAGCGGGGCACACACGATAGAACAAATCGCAACAGGGTTGTATTTAGAGAACACTACACCTCACAGACACCGTGCAAGCCGAGATGTGGCCAGCAGGACACAGGCGATAGAACAAATCGCAATTGGGTGGTAGTTAGAGAACACTACTTCTCACGACATTCAGACACCGTACGAGCCAAGATGATGCCAGCGGAGAATATGCAATCGAACAAATTGCAATTGGGTTGCAGTTGGATAACATTGCTTCTCACGATAGTTATGCATCATGTAGGCCGAGACGAGGCCCGCAGGATGAAGGTGGTCGGACGAATCATCAAAGGGTCATGGTAAAATACACTACAACTTGGCAGCGAGGGATCACTAGCTTGAACACACCATGGAAGGTAAAGGACTGCCTTAGGTACGCATCTCTTTCCTTCTTTTCTGAATTTTACCTCATCTAGGTACTAGTGCACTAGTTTCCCATAAATTGGGGGCAACTGTAGACACCGAGTCCTGAGGCAACCTAGATCAGAGTTAGCTAATGATGATAAGATGCCTGTTCACAAGCAAAAATATTAAAAGTGATGATTTCGTTGTCAAATTTGCATTTTAGAGTAAAAAAATAAAAAACAATAAAAAATGTATAAAAAAATAAATTTGAAAAATGGAATTTGAAAAGTATAGTGTTTTTAGTTAAATTTGAAAATAAAAAAAATTCGGATGTCGGCCGCGGCGGCGCGCCGTGGCAGCCCGCGCGCGCACCGACGCGCGTCTGTTGCCCCTGTTCCACCGAAAATGCTGATTTTTTGCCCAAATATGATTTTTAGGGACTTTTTCACCAAATTTAATTTTCTATCCCCTTTTTATAGGTTTTTCATGATTGTTTCCATTTTTAAATATATATGAATAATATTTGAATTAATTAATTAGTTTTTCCTTAATTAATTATTTGTTCCTTTTTTTTTCTTAATATAAATAGAAAAAGATGAAACAATAAAAAGGGGATTCATTTTTTAGGGTTTTTCTTCTTTAATTTTTCTCTTCTTCTTCTTCAAAATTCTCTCTAGGGTTTTCCTAGGTTTTTCCCTTAAAAAAAATAAAAATTGGTAAAAGCTAAAAAGCTCAATTCTTCTTCTTCTTCTTTTTTTTCCCAATAAAATTCCTTCTAAATATTTTAGATGGAATTTTGTTTATGAAAAATTGATTTTTGAGACAAATAAAGTGATTGTTTGTTCTTAAAAATTCAATTTTCTTACTTTTGTCTTTTAATTAGTTTTTTTACTTAAGTTTGCACAAAGATTTTCATTTGAACCCCTTTTTGATGAAAAATGGATTTTGAGGCAAACAAAATAATTGTTTGTTCTTAAAATCCAATTTTTTCATTTGATTTTCTAAAAAACAAGATTTTTCATAAATAATTTTTTTCTTGAGACAAACAAAAATAGTTGTTTATTTTTAAGGACATTTTTATTTCTTTAATCAATAAATATCATTTTTTAGGCAAAGAAATTCATTTTTTGTTCTTGAAAATTTTTATTTTCTTTCATCATTTTCTAAGTAAATTTATTTTTTTGGAATAAACTTTCAATTTTTATCATCTTTAATTCTAATTTTGCAAAACAAAGTAAGAAAATCAATCAAATTTTTCCCTTTATCGAATCCGAAATTGAGGGTAAACATTTTAGGCTTGATCTTTTATTTTATTTATTTTTGTTGATATTTAATTTATTAACATGTAAATTTTTATTGTTTTCATTTATTTATTTATTCTATTGTTTGTATATTTGTTTTATTTAACATGTTTATATATTATTATTATTATTATTATTATTATTATTATTATTATTATTATTATTATTATTATTATTATTATTATTATTATTATTATTATTATTATTATTGTTAACATGTTATTTTATTTATTTCGATCATATCATTTAATTCCATTATCATTCATAATGCATCTTTTTTCATTTATTTTAATTTGTTAACATTTTAATTCATTAGTCATTTCGATCTCATCTTATTTTATTTTTTTATTTATTATATGTTTAACTAATTCAATTGATTGAATCACTAACATAATTTTATTTGTGTTTGTTGTTTATTCCAATACTTGTTTTATTTGCTCGGGCATTTTCGCCAGCAAATGGGGAGATCCAGGAGGCTCGTTTGGGTTGACTATTTATTTGCATTATTCATAATATTTTATTTATTTGGCTTTTTCACTTATTTTGCAATGTAATTCTTAATAAAATTTTTTATTTTATGCACGTTTAAAAAGAAAATTACAAAAAAATTTCTACTAATTATACTTGGATCTTTTTCTAATAAAAATGGAACCAATGTCCCAGTTTTTCCATCCAAAATAAATTATCACATTAAAATTATTTTCTTTAACCATGCATGAGAGGACCAATGTCCTCATCTTTAATAAATATCCCGTTTTATGTATGATTTATATTTTATTTACAATGGTGGTTGTATTCTGCCCCTAGTTTTTTTGTAATTTATTGCATTCTTATTTACTTTATTTTAATCTTATTTTATTTACCGCTTTCATTATGTGATTGACATGCGCGTTAAATTACTGCATCTAAATGAATGAGAAAAGGGATGAAATCTGAAATTCAAAACTCAATAATAATTTAATCAAGGTATGAATAAATGGAAAGTCTCGAACCATCTCTGGTCTTAGACTCAATGAGGTTAGAGAACCATCTCAATGTTGCATTGGGGTGGGGTCTCTAAGATATCTCTTATTGCCAAAATAGGCCCAATTTGCATAGTCCTAGGCTCCATGAGGTTAGAGGACCATCCCAATGTTCTATTGGGGTAGGGTCTCCAAAATATCTTTGGCTCGCCCAAAATTGATGCATATACACTGTATTAGGCTCATTGAGGCTAGACGTCCTTTCCTAATGTTCTATTGGGTGGCGACTCCAAGAAACCTCCTTGTTTCCCAAAATAGACGAACTTCTAATTTTTTACAAGTTTTCATGAATCTCTCTCTATCACCCTAAAAGCGGGTCTTTGGGGCACCCCAAGGTTCGACGCGCGTCACAGTATGATTTTACATGTGTTTAGGCAAATTCTATGTTTGAAGAACTTTTGATGGAATTGCTCATTTTGTTGAGTTAATCCTTGATTTATTACTATAAAATGTGGGTTTTATGTTGTATTACATGATTTGAATGCCTATTGATAACTGGATTGAGTTTAAATGGATGGATTGCATGTTGGGGATGTTTGGGGATTGAGAGGTCTGCAGATTTTCGGCTGTTGGAGCTGAAAAATTGACTCCGTCATGAGCGCGACAAAGCTCGACCATTCGAGCTCCCAAGGTGAAGTGCCTCTTTTGCAGGCGCGACTTCATTCGCTAGTGCGACAGAGAGTTTGGCCGCTGAGCTAAGAGCCCGGTCATCTAAGATCTTGCTAGAAATTGCCTATGTCGCGAGCACAACAAAGAGCTCAATTGTTGAGCTAGTGTTGACCGAATGGTTGTTGCGAGCGTGTCCTTGCACGCGATCGTAACAGTAATCTTCCTTGCCTCTTCTGTCCCGGGCGTGACTATATCGCGGTTGCAACAGAAGCTTTTTTGCCCTTTCTGTCATGAGGGAGACATTCATTGCGAGCGCTACAGTCCCCTATGCTTTTATGTTATATATTGTACCTTTTTACATGATTCCTTTCTTGTGCATTTCAATTGTATTTATGAATGAACTACTATATTATTCAATATCTTCACATTATGTTTGGTATGTTTGAATTATGCCTAGCCTGCAAAAGTCGAGTTAGTGGATAGATAAGCATGCCTATAGAGTTTTATAACCTACAGCCCCTTAGTGTTCTGGACCCTGATCAAGTCACCGTTTGTGTCCTCACTATCCTGAGTGTTTGGATATTGCTTAAGATCCCCAGTGAAAATGTTTTGTATGAAAATGAAAGATGTTTCTTTTGTTCGTGTAACAGCCTGAATTACACCCTAGTAGTATGTTGGTTAAATTCTGGCAATTGGGTAAAGTTAATTTGAAGTGTGTTTAATTGAGGACTTAAGTGTAAGTGTAATGAGGACCCAATTGAATAAATAAATAACTTTAAGTGGCTAAAGTGGAGCTGTTCATGATTAAGACTAAGTAAAAGGTTAATTAACTTAATGAGCGTGGATTAAGATAAGTATGATTATGGATATGCTTAGTGGGATCTGGGTGTCGTTTTGTGGACTTGCCACCACCTTCAATTCATGCAATAAAAGGAATTGGACAGAGAAAAAGGGGCACCATTTGCAAGTGTTCTTCGGTTGGTTTCCCTTCATGATTATGTTCCCCATTTTCCTTCTTCCATTGGTGTTTTAAATTCCTTCAAGCTATGAGTTTATAATATCTGTTGATTGTGATTGTTAGTAGAGTGAGATTTGATCTAGTGAGGTAAGAGTTTCGGTTCTTCCACTTCTCCTATTCCTTTGATTTTGAGATTGAATGGGATAATAACCCTTGGCTCCAAATCTGGATTTGGTAATAGCTATGGTAGAAGAAGCAAGGAGAGATAAAGGAAAAGCAAATATGGGTGAGCCTAGCATCAAGTGAGCAAGAGGAGTTAAGGAGAAGAGGTTTGGGAACAAACTAATTTATGTGTGTTAACTGGTTGTATATGTGATTAGAATGTGTAATTTGTATTTTATGATGAGAATTGTGCATCATGCAAGTTAACATGTATATAAATAAATGATTAGGAGAGCATGTTGGTTAAAAATGTCATTAAAGTTGAATTTAGAAGTCATATGCATGAAGTAGGAAAAGTGTGCTTGTAGGGTAAGTTTTTGTGTAAGTATCTCTTGACCTTTAGTGATAGTTATGCCCATAGATTAAGTTATAGTACTCCCAATTGGTTGATTCAAATTGGCACTTAAACCTAAGATCCACTCCTAAAAATTTCTCAGAAATATTATTGAGCGAATTATAGCTCTAAGTGTCCCAAAAGTGGCCAAAATATAGGCATCTCTACTTTAGCAGGCTCATTTGAGCAGTTAAGGTTGTATAGCTCATATCTAATGTTTAAGATGTCCAAAAGACCTAAAACTTATTTCATTCAAAACTTAACATCTTAGGGAAAAAATCTTAAGAGGGCATTTTGTCTATAAATGAGGTTTAGATGTTGATATAGGCTTCTCAAAATTGGGTAGTAAAGCAGTCTTGAGTTTTAGCTTCTATTTTGTTAAATTTTGGTATGTCACGGTGATAACCAATTCATTGCCACCATGACCAATGCAAAGAGAAGGCAGAATGCCTATTTTTGGACCTCATGGTCACAACAAAGTCATTGCTACCGTGACCCCCTCTATTTTGACTATTTTATGTGTTTTTCTTTCTGAATTGAACTCGTATTGCACCAAAACTTTCTAGGAACTATCCGATGCATGTTTAGGACTATAAAATGAGTATAAGAATAGTTATCACTTGGAAAAGTACACATGAAAATGATTAAAATCAGTAGTAAACTAATGAAGTAATAATGTATAATTTTAAGAAATAGAATTCGGAGAAGTTAAATGACATTTGAGAATTATAATACCTTAATATATATATATGAGCATGTATAATATGAACCATATGTATGTGTTGTGATTGTGTAACTTGTACCATGAGATGTGTTAAATTAAAGAATTGAACCTTGGTTTTTAGATTGAAAATGAAATGATTGATTATTGTATCTAATGTACTGGTCATGGTTGAACTCTATCTTTTTTGTATATTGGAATTGTTAGGCAATTTCTAGCTAGTTGAATGTGCTTTAAAGAAAGAGTATATGGTATGATTACATGAACTTAAGTGGTTAGTTTAATTACTTGAACTTTGACAACGATTTCTAAAAAGGGACCTCTAGCTAAAAATTAACCTTGCATTAAGGCTTGTTGAGCATAATGGGTACTTTAATCTATAACATATTGAATTTGAGTTAAATGTAATAAAAATTGTATAAATTTTTAAGTTAACAAGCTAATGATCATACGTAGGATGATAAATTGCTTAAGTGTTATAATTGGAATAGCGAGTTGAAGCCTTGAATTTGATTTGAAAATTGAGTGTTTGCACTGCTGTGTTTTAGAATTTTTACATAGGTCATGATGGCAACCAAATTGATTACCATCGTGAAGTATGCAAGGATTGCATTCTGCCGGATGAGTTTGGTATGTCACGGTGACAACAAAGATAGTTATGACCATGAGATACCATGGATTATTTTCTGCTTGGCAATGTTAGGTATGTCACGGTGACAACCAAAATGGTTGTGACCGTGAGATACCCTGTTTTGCTTAAATAATCACTTATGTCGTGCACATGTATGCACATTATTTCAATTAAGTCTAAAGTCATCCAATAAGGATTATTACATGTCTAATGTTATGGAATAACATGATGAATTAATGTGATAATATGATGTGGATAATGAGCATGGACTTACTCTATATACTATGAGTATGTGTAAGTGAATTTAATAGGAACTTATGAGCATGATGGAAACTCTATGTGCATCTATGCATGATGGATTATACTGTGACAATTACTATAAAACTATGTGTAGATTCTATTATGTAAATAACTGAATAAATGTTAACCGAAATTAACAATGTAAGCCTGCGAGTCAAATAGTGGATAGATAGGCATGCCTATAGGGTCCAAAGTGCTGAAGCCCAAAGTAAGTGATTTCTGTTAATCGGCCCCGTTTGGGTCAGGGGTATTCCTGGAATAGGTTCCCCAAAAGCAAGTGATTGTGTATTTGATAATAAGGTGTCTACAGATACTAATGCGATAATAAGGTATCTACGGATACTAATCCGATCGATTATTTCTGTACCTATGGGTACTAATGATTGATTATTTCTATACCTACGGGTACTAATGCGATTGATTATTTCTGTACCTATAGGTACTAATGCAATTGATTATTTCAGTATCTGCAGATACTAGCCTAAAGGTATCTACAGATATCAGAGTGATAACTCGTTATCCACTACTATAGAAGTACAGGCAAGTTAAGATATAGCTAATAAGTAAATGTTTGCACACTATATATGTAACACCCCCTACCCATACCCGTATGAGTCGAGGTGTCACCAAGCAGATACTATACAAATAATATAATCATACATAAGCATGTATACTGAATTACAGGATAATTAAAATTTTCCTGTGCAGAGGAACATACACACAATTCATCATTTATCAATACAACCCAAAAGCCATTATAATAGTTCCAATCAAACTGGCTAATGCCAAAATTATTATTACATGCCCAATATAGAAGTACATAAGCGGAAGCCATTTCGAAATCAATACATAAAAAGAATCATCAATCCACGAATAAAATAAACTCCAAACTCTAAACCTTGCTGTGTTGACTTGACTGCAGCGACTCACTCTAAACAAAGCTTCTTAAGTGCCTGCACGGGTAGACACACCGTGCTAAGCGATAAAAGCTTAGTGGGGATTCACACATATTTTATGGACGGCCACTCACAGTGGTCGTCAAGGCATATCACATTCATTACATGATTCATGTCATAATATGTATACATATAGACTCCAATTTATAACCATATATTCAGCATCTCATGTTTATATCCATATCCATATTATCTCATTCAATTATTACTTTTGTATAATCAACGGTAACATAACAAATCACATATTAATTAAAGATCCTGCTGACTCATAATAGTGGATAACGAGTATACGCATAGCGATACCTTACGGGTATGAATCGACGTATAGCGATACCTTACGGGTACGAATCGAAAACCATTTTTATTTTATATTTATAAAACCTTTATAGGGGCCCTTAAACAAGATTCATCATATTAATAAGAATCGCAATGATTTAAACACATTTTCTTATAGGGTTTGCGAGGAACCAATCGGGGATCTGATCAGGATCCAAATCATCCATATAATTCATCCATATAGGCTGCAGCTAAAAAACTCTATTAGGCATGCCTAACTATCCACTGACTTGACTCTAGCAGGTCATGCATAACACAATTCACATTTGTTCAATATGAATATCTATTGAATTTAACATGCATAAATTAATTATTTTTAAGCATGACACATTAAGTCAATAAGTTAAGGCATAATAAAAATACAATTATAAGATGTAAAGCATATAAAGACATTATCTAATTCTGGTCATAAGTATTTGTTCATAAAGCAAATTATGCTTATAGTTTAATTTATGGTTAATTATCATATTTATTAATTCTTCATTATAATAATTTATTTAATTCACGGTTAATTTAATTACATAACCTCATTACCTAATTATAAAATAAGTAACATTTCTTTCCAACCAGTCCCCAGACACAGGGCAGAATCCGTTTACTGACTTTACATGCATTTTTGAACAAGTAAACGACATTTTTAAACCAAATGGTTTTCATAACAATTAATCCTCAAGATGTTAACTTTATATGGACAAAATTTCAGATCGTTTGGAACTGAATTCAGAGAGATATACTCAAATATTTCTACCCTGCTCCACTGACACACCTGACAATTTTCTCTACAGTAATGGGCGATTTTAAAATTGTTAGAGTCCGAATTCAATGATGATTTTTTCTACAAACTTTTAGCCACAGATGTTATGGTTCTAACCCAACTGGAATTATGCAATTTGGAGTTATAAAACTCGATTTATGATAAAAATAATGAGCAAAGGTCAATCTATGTGCTTTCCAACTAATCCCCAGACACAGGGCAGAATCCGTTTACTGACTTTAAATGCATTTTTGGATAAGTAAAAGACATTATAAAACCAAGTGGTCTTCATAAAAATTAATCCTCAAGATGTTAACTTTATATGGACAAAATTTCAGATCGTTTGGAGCTGAATTCAGAGAGATATACTCAAATGTTTCTACCCTGCTCTACTGACACATCTGACAATTTTTGCTACTGTAATGGGTGATTTTGAAATGGTTAGAGTCCGAATTAAATTATGGTTTCTTCTACAAAATTTTATCCACAGATGCTATGGTTCTAACTCAACTGGAATCATGCAATTTAGAGTTGTAAAACGCTATTTATGCTAAAAATAATGAGCAAAGGTCGATCTGTCCCTCAAAAACAGATTTACCCTTTGAGATTCAACAACTTCAAATCAACCCATTTTACACCATCAATTCACAAAATTTAATCCAAACCATCAAAACACATAAATTAACAATCAAATTCCCAAACAAATCACAAATAATTTCCAAACAAAATCCCAAACCTGAATTTTTTTCACTTGATCCCACTAGATCCAACCTTTTCCTTGCCTTTAGAATTTGGAGGAAGCTCAACTAATCATCAATTCACCAAAAATACACAAAACACATAACCTAAATTAAAATCCAACAAAAATAAAAGAAATTGAATAATTAAGATAAAATTAGGAGTTGATTTTACTAAATTAATGCAAGCTTTATTGATTTTTACCCACAATTTCTTAGATTTAAGCTAGGATTTTTAGATGTGAAGAAATTGAAGAAGAAAAGGATGAAGAAGGTGAAGAAGAAGATGAAGGAAATGAAGAATAGGATGAAGAATATGATGAGGAAGAAGAGAATGAAGGGAAAGAAGTGATTTACGGGAAATGAAGAAATTCTCCATTTCATGTACATTTCATGTGCATTTTCTTTTACCTAACTTTTGCCACGTGTCACTTCCTCATTAGTGCAAACCAATTACTCACACCCAACTCTCATACACTTACACACACTCAAAATATCTCCACTTAATACATCCTACTAGTGTGTGAGTAAAACACACAATAAAGCCCTCTAATAATGCACTTCACATAGGTATGAGCATCCACACACTATAAAATCCCATAAGATTCCTTCTACTATGCTACACTCTTCCACACCCAATCACTACTTCCTTACTCATATCCAACAATGGTATATGCATGCACACACAAATATTTCTCAACTAATTCACACCCTACTAATATATGTGCACCCACATATTAAAATAACCCTTATAACATGCACTATACCCATAATACCCTTGTTATATACCAAAATACATACAAATGTACACATATGCATGATTTATACTACTGGGGGGTAAACGGGGTGTGACAATTCTCCCCTACTAATAAGAATTTCGTACTCGAAATTCTCACCTGAACTGAACAATTGCGGATACTGAGCTCTCATTGACTCCTCGGTTTCCCAAGTAACTTCTTCAACTCCATGGTGATCCCATAACACTTTAACCAAAGGAATTTGTTTACTCCTTAACTGTCTCATCTCTCGGGCTAGAATAGCTTTTGGTTCCTCATCATAAGAAAAATCAGGTTGCACTCGCACATCTTGAACCGACAAAACATGTGAAGAATCCGATCTATACCGACGAATCATCGAAACATGGAACACATCGTGCAACTTTGATAACTCCATCGGTAAAGCTAGTCTATAGGCCACCAGACCAACATTAGCTAAAATCTCATACGGTCCGATGTAGCGAGGACTAAGTTTACTTTTCTTTCCAAATCGAAGTACTTTTCTCCAAGGAGATACCTTAAGGAAAACTTTGTCCCCAACTTCAAAGTGCACATCTTTCCTCTTCAGGTTTGCATATGACTTTTGTCGATCTTTAGTCGCTTTCAAATTCCATTGTACAATTATGATCTTTTCTTCTGTGTCTCTAACCACATCTGGTCCAATCACTGACCTCTCAGATAACTCGGTCCAACAAACTGGAGTTCTACACTGTCGACCATATAAAGCTTCATATGGTGATATACCGATACTTGACTGATAACTATTGTTGTAGGCAAACTCCATAAGCGTTACATATTTGTCCCAACTACCTGGAAAATCCAAGGTACAAGCTCGCAACATATCTTCCAAAATCTGTATAACCCGCTCGGACTGACCATCTATCTGAGGATGAAATGCTGTACTAAAGTTCAACCTGGTACCCAAAGCTCGCTGTAAAACTTTCCAAAACTTAGATGTGAACCTTGGGTCCCGGTCTGAAACTATGGACAAAGGCACTCCATGTAACCGAACTATCTCATCCACATAAATACTGGCCAATCTATCCATCGGATAATCCATCCTAATTGGTAGAAAATGAGCTGACTTCGTAAGTTGATCCACTATCACCCAAACTGAGTCATGTTTCTTCTGAGTTAAAGGTAAACCTGTTACAAAGTCCATGGCTATATCATCCCATTTCCACTCGGGAATAGACAAAGGCGTGAGCAAACCCGAAGGAACTTGATGTTCGGCCTTAACTTGCTGACATGTCAAGCATCTAGATACAAAATCTGTAATATCCCTTTTCATACCAGACCACCAAAAGAACTGCTTCATGTCTCGATACATCTTCTCACTACCAGGATGCATAGTGAAAACTGTACCATGTGCCTCACTCATAAGCTGTCTTCTTAACTCTTCCCCCTCTGGTACACACAAACGATTTCTATACATAAGCACTCCATCCTGAATGGAGAACTCTGACTGTTTTCCCAAATTGACTTCTTGCACAATCCGTTGTAGCTTCTCATCATCCCTCTGAGCATCAATAATTTTCTATCTCAAGGTAGGCTTAACTCTCAACTGAGCAATCAAAGCCCCATCTGAATCAAATCTCCATCTAAACCGTCTCAAAAATAAAGCCGACATCGACTTCCGACTCAAAGCATCAGCGACTACATTGGCCTTACCTGGATGGTAATCCACAATGTAATCGTAATCCTTGAACAACTCAAGCCAACGGCGCTGTCTCATATTCAATTCCTTCTGTGTGAGAAAGTATTTCAAACTCTTATGGTCTGTAAAGATCCTACATTTCTCTCCATACAGATAATGACGCCAAATCTTCAAAGCAAAGATCACAGCAGCCAATTCTAGATCATGTGTCGGATAATTCCTCTCATGTGGTTTCAACTGTCGAGAAGCATAAGCCACAACCATGCCTTCTTGCATTAAAACACAGCCAAGACCAACACTTGAAGCATCACTATAGATGACAAACTCTTTACCCGAGATGGGTTGAGTAAGTATAGGAGCCTCACCTAACAACTTCTTCAACTTCTCAAAACAAGCCTGACACTTATCTGACCACTCAAATCTGACTCCTTTTCTCAACAATCTTGTCATCGGGGCGGCAATCACTGAAAAACTCTTAACAAATTGATGGTAGTAACCCGCCAAACCAAGAAAACTTCTCACTTCTTGAATATTTTTAGGTGCTTTCCAATCAACAATCGCCTCTATCTTTGCTGGATCCACTTGAATACCCTTAGCAGAAATTATATGACCTAAAAATGAAACTTCATGAAGCCAAAAGTCACACTTGCTCAGCTTGGCAAACAACTGATGCTCTCTCAAAACTTGTAAAACTATCCGAAGATGATCTTCATGTTCACGCTCATCCTTGGAATACACCAAGATATCATCTATAAATACCACAACAAACTGGTCCACATATGGCCTAAACACTCGGTTCATCAAATCCATAAAAGCTGCTGGAGCATTGGTCAAACCAAATGGCATAACAAGGAACTCATAATGGCCATACCGAGTCCGAAATGCAGTCTTAACCACATCCTCATCCTTAACCCGTAGCTGATAGTACCCAGACCGAAGATCTATCTTTGAGAAAACACCTGAGCCTCAAAGTTGTTCAAACAAATCCTCAACTCTAGGCAATGGATACTTGTTCTTTACTGTGACTTTGTTAATCTGTCTGTAGTTGATACACATCCGCAAAGATCCATCTTTCTTCTTAACAAACAGAACCGGAGCTCCCCATGGAGATATGCTGGGTCGAATAAACCCCTTATCCAATAGCTCTTGTAGTTGATTCTTGAGTTCTCTCAACTCTACAGGAGCCATCCAATAAGGTGCTCTCGATATGGGTGTAGTACCTGGCATAATCTCTATAGCTAACTCAACTTCCCTCTCAGGAGGCAAACCCGGCAAATCACTTGGGAAAACATCACTAAACTCCTGCACAACTGGGATATCTTCAATCTTTACTTGATCCCTCTTGGAATCCAAAACCAAAGCTAAGAATGCCTCACACCCTTTTCTGATAAACCTCTTGGCTAGCATTGCAGAAATCACATTGTGCAAAGCACTAGCACCCAAACCTTTTACAAAAACTGGATCTTGATTTCTATCTCGAAGCAAAAAAGTCTTTCTATGACAATCCACAACAGCCCGGTGTTTATCCAGCCAATCCATACCCAAAATCAGATCAAACTCTCTGAATGGTAGCTCTATCAGATCCGTAGGAAACTCAACTCCCTCAATTAATAAAGGACAACTCCTATAGACTCTACTCACATTGACACTATGCCCTAATGGACTGGTCACGCATATCTCATATTCCTGATCTACCACATGTAACTTATCAATAATCTTATTCGTGCACAAATATGAATGTGTGGAACCAGAATCAATTAGAGCATACAAGTCAGTGTCATGGAGTAGAAACTTACCAACAATCACTTCAGTTGCATCCTGCTCCTCTCTGGCTCTCGCAGCATAAGCTCTGGCTGCAACTGGTGGCGGATGCTCAACTAACTCAGAAATAGCTCCATCTCTAGGTCGACCGCCTCGACCTCTACCTCTACCTCTACCATAAGTAGCCTGAGTAGCATTGGAACCAACCCTGCTTGCCTCTCTCTGAGGACCCAAATCGTTATTCATCCTCGAACAACTGGCCATCAAGTGTTCTGTGCTTCCACATCTAAAACATCCACCCGTGAGTCATCTACACTCACCCCGGTGAATCCTACCGCAATACTGACACTCAGATAATACATTCAACCTGCTTGAACCTCTACCAGAACCTGACAGTGCAGAACCCTGTCTTCTGCCTCTAGTAGCTGAACCAAATGACCTTTGTTCTTGTGAATCTCTTCCCCTCTTTACTGAAGATGAAGAAAAACCACCCCGAGATGAATTCCTTCTCTGGGTTTTCTCTCTAAGCACTGTTTTCGACGTCTCAGCCCTCATGGCAGCTTCTGTAATCTGATAATAACTTACTCCCGGCATACTCATCAAAGAAATCAAGGCCACCTTCAAAGACTCATTCAATCCGGCTTCGAAGTGCTTGCACCTGAAATCCTCTATCATAATCCTAGGTGGGGCATATTGAGCTAACCGATCAAACTCTTTCTCATAATCTGATACTGACATGCCTCTCTGCTTCAAACTCAGAAACTGTGCCCATCTTGCATCCTTATAAGCTTGAGTGATGTATTTTTTTGTAAACTGCTCCTCAAAGAATTCCAAAGAAACTGGATCAGGCATTTGAGGTTGCCTACTTACCCAACTCCACCATGCATATGCTGAACCTTGTAATAGTGCCACTGCACACTCACCTTGCTGACCAGGGGGACATCTAATTTCCTGCAGAGCCCTTTTTACCTTTTCAAGCCACTTCTCTGCCATCTCTGACTCACCTAACCCGGTGCCATGAAAATCCTCGACACCCGCTCTTCTTAAACTTTCTAGAGGAGCTCTCGGAGTAGCCATTCTTTCCAAAACCTGAGCCATATTCTAATTCAATCTGAACATAGCTTCAAAAGTCGTAGCAGTAGCCTCGGGCTGAACTCTAGCAGGTCGAGTCGACAAGGATACTGAAGGATCAACAGTTGGAGGATTTACACTTTCAGCAGACTCCTCAAGTAATCCACGGTTAGAGTTCGAGGCCATCTAAAACAAACAAGTAACAACTGCATCAGCCAACACAGTCCTAGATATAGACGCACCTATATAAGACATCGCATAAACAGTCACCCAAAAACGCCTAAACCTAGGCTCTGATACCAAAACCTATAACACCCCCTACCCATACCCGTATGAGTCGAGGTGTCACCAAGCAGATACTATACAAATAATATAATCATACATAAACATGTATACTAAATTACATGATAATTAAAATTTTCCTGTGCGGAGGAACATACACACAATTCATCATTTATCAATACAACCCAAAAGCCATTACAATAGTTCCAATCAAACTGGCTAATGCCAAAATTATTATTACATGCCCAATATAGAAGTACATAAGCGGAAGCCATTTCGAAATCAATACATAAAAAGAATCATCAATCCACGAATAAAATAAACTCCAAACTCTAAACCTTGCTGTGTTGGCTTGACTGCAGCGACTCACTCTAAACAAAGCTTCTTAAGTACCTGCACGGGTAGACACACCGTGCTAAGCGATAAAAGCTTAGTGGGGATTCACACATATTTTATGGACGGCCACTCACAGTGGTCGTCAAGGCATATCACATTCATAATGGCATGTACATGATTCATGTCATAATATGTATACATATAGACTCCAATTTATAACCATATATTCAGCATCTCATGTTTATATCCATATCCATATTATCTCATTCAATTATTACTTTTGTATAATCAACGGTAACATAACAAATCACATATTAATTAAAGATCATGCTGACTCATAATAGTGGATAACGAGTATACGCATAGCGATACCTTACGGGTATGAATCGACGTATAGCGATACCTTACGGGTACGAATCGAAAACCATTTTTATTTTATATTTATAAAACCTTTATAGGGGCCCTTAAACAAGATTCATCATATTAATAAGAATCGCAATGATTTAAACACATTTTCTTATAGGGTTCGCGAGGAACCAATCGGGGATCTGATCAGGATCCAAATCATCCATATAATTCATCCATATAGGCTGCAGCTAAAAGACTCTATTAGGCATGCCTAACTATCCACTGACTTGACTCTAGCAGGTCATGCATAACACAATTCACATTTGTTCAATATGAATATCTATTGAATTTAACATGCATAAATTAATTATTTTTAAGCATGACACATTAAGTCAATAAGTTAAGGCATAATAAAAATACAATTATAAGTTGTAAAGCATATAAACACATTATCTAATTCTGGTCATAAGTATTTGTTCATAAAGCAAATTATGCTTATAGTTTAATTTATGGTTAATTATCATATTTATTAATTCTTCATTATAATAATTTATTTAATTCATGGTTAATTTAATTACATAACCTCATTACCTAATTATAAAATAAGTAACATTTCTTTCCAACCAGTCCCCAGACACAGGGCAGAATCCGTTTACTGACTTTACATGCATTTTTGAACAAGTAAACGACATTTTTAAACCAAATGGTTTTCAAAAAAAATAATCCTCAAGATGTTAACTTTATATGGACAAAATTTCAGATCGTTTGGAACTGAATTCAGAGAGATATACTCAAATGTTTCTACCCTACTCCACTGACACACCTGACAATTTTCTCTACTGTAATGGGCGATTTTAAAATCGTTAGAATCCGAATTAAATTATGTTTTCTTCTACAAACTTTTAGCCAAAGATGTTATGGTTCTAACCCAACTGGAAATATTCAATTTGGAGTTATAAAATTCGATTTATGATAAAATAAATGAGCAAAGGTCAATCTGTGTGCTTTCCAACTAATCCCCAGACACAGGGCAGAATCCGTTTACTGACTTTAAATGCATTTTTGGACAAGTAAAAGACCTTTTAAAACCAAGTGGTCTTCATAAAAATTAATCCCCAAGATGTTAACTTTTTATGGACAAAATTTCAGATCGTTTGGAGCTGAATTCAGAGTGATATACTCAAATGTTTCTACCCTGCTCCACTGACACACCTGACAATTTTTGCTACTGTAATGGGTGATTTTGAAATGGTTAGAGTCCGAATTAAATTATGGTTTCTTCTACAAAATTTTAACCACAGATGTTATGGTTCTAAATCAACTAGAATCATGCAATTTAGAGGTGTCAAACTCGATTTATGCTAAAAACAATGAGCAAAGGTCAATCTGTCCCTCAAAAACAGATGTACCCTTTGAAATTCAACAACTTCAAATCAACCCATTTTACACCATCAATTCACCAAATTTAATCCAAACCATCAAAACACATAAATTAACAATCAAATTCCCAAAAAAATCACAAATAATTTCCAAACAAAATCCCAAACCTGAATTTTTTTCACTTGATCCCACTAGATCCAACCTTTTCCTTGCCTTTAGAATTTGGAGGAAGCTCAACTAATCATCAATTCACCAAAAATACACAAAACACATAACCTAAATTAAAATCCAACAAAAATAAAAGAAATTGGATAATTAAGATAAAATTAGGAGTTGATCTTACTAAATTAATGCAAGATTTATTGATTTTTACCCACAATTTCTTAGATTTAAGCTAGGATTTTTAGATGTGAAGAAATTGAAGAAGAAAAGGATGAAGAAGGTGAAGAAGAAGATGAAGGAAATGAAGAATAGGATAAAGAATATGATGAAGAAGAAGAGAATGAAGGGAAAGAAGTGATTTACGGGAAATGAAGAAATTCTCCATTTCATGTACATTTCATGTGCATTTTCTTTTACCTAACTTTTGCCACGTGTCACTTCCTCATTAGTGCAAACCAATTACTCACACCCAACTCTCATACACTTACACACACTCAAAATATCTCCACTTAACACATCCTACTAGTGTGTGAGTAAAACACACAATAAAGCCCTCTAATAATGCACTGCACATAGGTATGAGCATCCACACACTATAAAATCCCATAAAATTCCTTCTACTATGCTACACTCTTCCACACCCAACCACTACTTCCTTACTCATATCCAACAATGGTATATGCATGCACACACAAATATTTCTCAACTAATTCACACCCTACTAATATATGTGCACCCACATATTAAAATAACCCTTATAACATGCACTATACCCAAAATACCCTTGTTATATACAAAAATACATACAAATGTACACATATGCATGATTTATACTACTGGGGGGTAAACGGGGTGTGACAATATATGAATTGGTGAGTATGAGGTATTGTTTGGAATTGAATAAAAGTATGCATAGTTCAGATTTGTATTCATAATTGATAAGGGAGTTTATGCATATGCAAGTGTTAATGATTACTTTACCATAGGTAAATATATTTATATGATGTATGTGAATGATAAGATCTATAGATTTGCATTTGATGAATTGAAAGATAATGTAAATAATAGAATAATATATTTGAATTGAGGATTAAATGTAAGGAACTATAAGAAGTTTTGGTGATATGGATTGTTATTTGTGATATAGTGATGATGATAGCAATTAATGCTGATGTGAAATTGAATTGTATATGTGTATATTCCCTGAGCATGTGAATTATATTAATGATCATTGTGAGTGTTCATCCTTATTTTATTGTTCCCCACTTAGCATTATCCCTTAGCATGGATGTTTTATCCATGTAGGTGTAGACACCGGGTCCTAAGGTAGTCCAGATCAGAGTTACTCGATGAAGAAACTAACGTCGGTTTTCGGATAAGGGACGAAAGTTGTAGATGTTCGTCCTCCAGTTTTATAAGGATTGAAGGTTTTCTAGGTAAACGGGGGATCGCGGGAGACGGCCGTCTCTCATCTTCGTGCCACGTGTAGAGCCCGTCAGCCAAATGACCGCTGGTACCCCATACTACCGATGCCCGTTGGTAATCCATGGGCAGCCCGTTGGTCGGTGATCTGGTTGTTTGAACCGCCAAATTCTCAAAATTTTGAAGGATTTTACAAAAAATCTTTTAAATCGTTTTGAATTTCCCAAATTGTGACGCGCGCCGAACCTCGTGTCCTCCCGAGGGCCCGCTTTAGGGCGATCAGAAAAGGTTCATCAAACTTGTAAGGTATTTACAAGGGTGTCTATTTTGGGCAACAATGAGGTTTCTTGGAGTCGCCACCCAATAGAATATTGTGAAGGATCGTCTAGCCTCAGCGAGCCTAAAACGGCACATACATATCTATTTTGGGCTAGCCAGAGAGATCTTGGAGGCCTCATCCTCTACCCCCTGGAGCCTAGGATTGTAAATTTAAGTCTTTTGGTGAGACTCAAGAGGTGTCTTGGAAGTCCTAGACCTCTCACCTCATTGAGCCCCAAAGACCAGAGTGAGTTCGGGACTTCTCATTTATTTGTACCTTGATTAATATTATAATTCAATTTTAAATTTATTGTTTCACCAACTTTCCACACAATGCAATTTAATTAAAGGCACAATTATTCACATAAAAGCGATGAGTAAATAAAATAAAATAGAGAAAGCATCTAAAATACAATAACACTAGGAGCGGAATACAACTCCCATTTTAAAGGTGCAAACCATAGATAAAATCGGGGAATTAATTTTGTGGACATTGGTCCTTGATTTTGTAAACCTTCATTTTTGTAGAAAACATTTTTATGGTGGTTTTTTAGACGCAGTTGAAAATCCTTTATTATTACAGACCACAAGCGAATAAAGAGAATAAAATAATAATTACATATTTTCAAATAATAAATAATAAATAAATCTTAATCTACCTGTTCCGACCATGCTTCTCATACGAACCACATGCCTCCCGCATTGCGGTCAAGACAGAAAATGATATTGGTTAATAATGAACAAATAAATAATTGAATAAATAAATTGAGAATTAATGAATATAAAAAGACAAATAACAATTATAATAATCAAATGCAATAAAATGATAATGCTAATAATAATACCATAAGACGATAATGAATAATAAATAGATAGACGAAAAATAAATGAATAATAATACTGATGATAATAATAAATATAATAATAATAATCAAATCAAATAATACTAATAATAAATGAGCAATTGAATAATAATAATAATAATAATAATAATAATAATAATAATAATAATAATAACAATAATAATAATCAAATATAAAAATACAGAATAATAATAATAATAATAATAATAACAAATATACATAAAATAAATAATATCAATAACAAAAATATTAACCTAATACAATAACATCAATAATAAATCAAATAATAATAATAATAATAATAATTCAGAATATTAAATAATAATAATAATAATAATAATAATAATAAATAATAAAAATAATATTAAAATAGAATAATAAATAAATATAAATAAATGTAATAATATTAATATTATAATGATAATAATAATATTAGTAATAATGAAAAAATAAATAAAAAGGGGAAAGGAGGTTTACCAGTCACCGGAGGCTCAACGGAGAAGCAGTGGCCGACACCTCCACCGTCGCAGTATAGATCGTCATCCCAGGGTCTCATCGGCGGTGTCCACGCAGTGGAAGCCGGCACCAATTAGCCGGAAATCGCGTGCGAAGCCGCTGCCTTTTTCTCGCCGTTTTCCTCCGATTTCCTCTTCTCCGGCGAGTGGTAGTGGCAAGCGGTCACCACCGGGTGTGTCTGGAGTCGCCCTGCCCGGCGACGGAGCGCATGCAGTGGGGCACCGCCTTGGCTGGCCGGCGATGAGCCCGCTTCCTCCCTTTCTCTTTCTTCTCCCTTCTTCTTTCCGGTGTCTCTGTTCCCGTTGGCCCGGTCTCCTTCTCTTTCTCTTTATTTCTTCTTTTTATTTGGCCTTTTTCTGTGCTCTTTTCGTTTAGGCTTCCTTTGGCTCTCTCTTTCTCTTCTTTTTCTTTTCTTTTTCTTTTTTCTTGGTTTTCTTTTTTTCATCTGCCGAGAGCCCCTTTCATTTTGCTTATCATTTTCTATTTATAACCCTAAATTAGGTTAAGTTTGGTTACCCTAATCACTTCCTCCATTTTTCTATTTTATAATTTCCAATTTCAATTAACTTACTTAAACTAACACATTAACCAATTAAATACTCTATTAATTAAATACTCTATATTTTTATACCTATTTAATTTAATCAACCTACTTAAATTATCACATCTAATTTATCTCATTAAACACTATATTTATTTTCTTTTTTCAAATTTAATTACCCAATATTATTAACTAATCAATTAACTAATAATATTAACTAATCTTAATTTTTCATGCACTTTAATCTACTTTTTAATTTAACCTACCTACCTATTTTATATATATTATATATTTTTTTGGAGGAATTATCAAGGCCCCAAAATTTCCATTGCCATCGCCATTTTTTTAACATTAAACCCGACTCGGAACCCGGTATCTACAGTTGCCCCCAATTTTGGAGAAGCTAGTGCCTAGACACCTAGGTGAGCTAAAATTCAAAGAAGGAAGAGAGAGAATTACATACCTGGGGATGCCGGACCTTACCCTTTTTGCTGGAGAAGTACTGATGCGTCGAGTCTGCTCCAGACTTACAAAACGCGAGGGTTGCTCTCCTGAGCTGCACCGAGTCTGCTTCAGACTTACAAAGTGCGGATGGTGATGCACCGAGTCTGCTCCAGACTTACAAAATGCGAGGGTTGCTCTCCTGAGCTGCACCGAGTCTGCTCCTGACTTACAAAGTGCGGATGGTGATGCGCCGAGTCTGCTCCAGACTTACAAAACGTGAGGGTTGCTCTCCTGAACTGCACCGAGTCTGCTCCTGACTTACAAAGTGCGGATGGTGATGCGCCGAGTCTGCTCCAGACTTACAAAACGCGAGGGTTGCTCTCCTGAGCTGCACTGAGTCTGCTCCTGACTTACAAAGTGCGGATAGTGATGCGCCGAGTTTGCTCCAGACTTACAAAAAGCGAGGGTTGCTCTCCTGAGCTGCACCGAGTCTGCTCCTGACTTACAAAGTGCGGATGGTGATGCGCCGAGTCTGCTCGAGACTTACAAAACGCGAGGGTCGCTCTCCTGAGCTATACCGAGTCTTCTCTTGACTTATAAAGTGCGGATGGTGATGCGCCGAGTCTGCTCCAGACTTACAAAACGCGAGGGTTGCTCTCCTGAGCTGCACCGAGTCTGCTCCTGACTTACAAAGTGCGGATGGTGATGCGCTGAGTCTGCTCTAGACTTACAAAACGCGAGGGTTGCTCTCCTGAGCTGCACCGAGTCTGCTCCTGACTTACAAAGTGCGGATGGTGATGCGCTGAGTCTCGCTGTCCTTGTCTCGGCATGCATGGTGTCTGCGAGATGCAGTACTCTCTGACTACAACCTTTGTTTGCGATCTGTTCTACCGCTAGTGATTCGCTAGCCTCGTCCTAGCCAGCACGGTGTCTGTGAGATACAGTACTCTATGACTACAACCTCTGTTTGCGATCTATTCTACCGCTAGATGATCCACTAGCCTCGTCTCGGTCTGCTTGGTGGCTGGTCTGTACCGCTAGCCTCATCTTGGCATGCACGGTGTGAGGTGAAGTGTCTGTAACTCCATCCTCTATTGCGATCTGTTCTATTGCTGGCTCCCGGCTAACCTCGTCTCGATCTGCACGGTGGCTGGTCTGTACCGCTAGCCTCATCTTGGCATGCACGATGTGAGGTGAAGTGTCTCTAACTCCATCCTCTGTTGCGATCTGTTCTATCGCTGGCGATTGAACATTCTGTCTTGGTAGCCGCTTCTGGGCTTGTACATCCTATCTGTTAACCATTATTCGGCCAGTGTGATATCTGCTAACCATTATCTGGTCAATACAATATTCTGATCTGCTAACCCTCATCTGGCTAATGCATTATCTGATCTGCTAACCCCCATCCGGCTAGTATAATGTCTGATCTGCTAACCCCCATTCGGCGAGTATAATATCTGATCTGTCGACCATTCTTAGGTCGGTATGGTGAACTATTCGTCGCTTTCCTTGCTGGCGCTTATCTTGGACCTCTTCTTTTTTACTACAACAAGGGAAGAGCAAATGTACAGGGCATATAAAAGATGCATACTTGTGGCAGTACATACCTGTTGGGGCCGATGTCAGATGGGTGCTCCCTTAAAGGGCAGTTGGTCGCTCCCCATTTTTTATTGCACTGACTGTGACATGCCAGATATCGATTCCTCTATCATCTCCAATGCAGCCTCCTTGTTAAAAAGACCTAATTGCCCCCCTGGCATAGCGTGGACAGGCTTGCTTTTCTGGATAGTGTCTGACAACGTTGAGCTGAACCTGTCATCTGGATCACCTTTAAGCATGGGGTCTATTCGGACATTTTCCTTGAGTCACGTACATGGCAATATATACAAAATATTGTGTGTGTGTGTGGGATTACGTGTGTAGAACGTATGGATACATTTGAATCCGGAATGTGTGAGGTGTGTGAGCGTACATCTTATGATAGAAAAACTTACCTGTTTGCTCTTGCGCATGAATAGGCCTGCTCTTTTGAGTGTTTTTGGGAGCGGGTCCGCGAGATTCCGTTCTCGTGAGGACTTCATCTTGATCTGCTTGTTCGGCGTAGTCGATGTAGAGCCGAACCTGTACGTCGACCCACTTTTGCGTCTGCCTATGCATGGTAGTCTGGCTTCTCAATGGACCTTCTTTTCTGCATATTTGCGTGATTCCGGATTGCCCTGAGCACGGTGTGTCCGAATAGACTTGTTCTTCCGAGCGTTCCACCTTTGTACAAATGCACTTGGGTCATCCTTGCTCATGAAGTCTATTCGGACCTTTCCTTCTAAGTCATGTGCATAACAACATATACAACAGATTGTGTATGCTTATGGACTCATGTGTGTGGAATGTACATACATAAAGCTATATACACAAAACACGAGCAAAGGATTAATGTACAAGAATTGTGTGGGAAAAAAATATAAGTGTAGAGGATTAAACACACGAGATATGCAGGGAGACATGCAAAAGATCTATGCATGTGAGATGCGTATGAGATGCAAAAATGGATACAAAAATGGATAGACCTCATCTTAGGCGGTTAAAGGATTCCTTGAGGGTATTTGCTCGGCTGCTCTGATGCCCCCTGAAGGACCTAGAAAGGCGTCGTCTTGGTTTTAGGAATTTTGACCCAACCTTTTGAATAGAACTGACCCGTGCGCATCTTTGCCCCCAGTCAGTGAGCGTCTTGCCCCCAGGACCCTGAATCAAGTTCTGCTTCATGTACTACCTGCCCAAAGGAAAGTTATCTGATGTAATGCCGCCTTATCACTCCAGGCTCCAAAAGTCATTATTTTAAAGGTAGTGTGTCCCTTGTAGATGTTCACACTCGCTTTTCTTGGCGAAAAATGCATCCCTTTTTGGGATTTTGACATAACCCTGTGCCTAACTTTTGCCTGGAATGGACCCAACCCACTCCAGCGGCTTTTCCATTTTTTTTTTAAGGACAGACTGCCTGTTCCCAGGTTTTCACCCTGCCCTTCGGCCTAACTTTTGCTTATAGAGCCAGTCATAGTTTTCATCTCTAACGGCTTTTTTTTTTTTTAAGGCTTCATGAGGCTGCCTTTTTCATTACTACCCATTGTGCTTGATAGTTCAAAGGGATTAATGGTGAAGTGAGGCATCCCTATCTTTCCAATGTGGATCATCAGCTTCGGCTTCTACCTCCATACATCATGGCCTCTAGGCTAGCTGCAGGTGAAGACTATTATGTCATCCATCGGGGATTATTCCTTGCTTTCATGAATTGAAAAGGTAGGTAACTAGCCTTGCGGTTGACAATAGAACTCATCGACCTAGGCCTCTGGATGGTGCGAGTAATAGCTGAGCGTTGCCATTTAGATTTCATGTATTCGGCAACGAACCATGTTTCTCTTTTTATAACCGAACTAGAAAATAATAAGCACGAGTATATGCAAAGATTGTGTACATTTCAGTATTATTTCTTTACACATGATCATTATTTAACATTGATTCAAAATGCGTACTACATCTAATCTCAGAGTAGATCTTGTAAGCATCAAATTCCTATCTCTAATCAGCCCTCTTGGGTTTTCGTGATTGGACATTTTCTCTTAAGCCTCTAATTTTTGTCCAGGATGCCTTTTTTTTTTAGTTTTCACCCTGACGAGGCACCCAATTTTAGCAAAGCCGCCTTTTTTCGATTTTCGACCTGCGGGTCTTTTATTCTCTTCTTTTGATTTTTAAGTCTTTTGCCATGGACCCTCATGGGTTTATTAACATTGACCGATTCTTCATTGTTGTCCATTGCTGCTGTCTCGGATAACAACTTCTGAAGAACAGATGGAATCCTCTTGCATTGTCCTAAATTTGTCTCATTCATGTGAACATCTGGTCTCATTGAATCTCTCTCTTTCTGTGGTTGTTTTCTGGCTTCCTCCCTGGATGATCAAGCAGAGTATTTTCTCATGGATCAAACTGTGGTAATAATTTCATAACTTGTCTCTGTCCAACATGTTTGACTACTACTGCTGTTGCTATGCCCAACTGGCTTTTGGAATCTGGGCTCTCATGACTGTCCTTAAAAATTTGAACTTTACATCGATTGACCATACGACTTCCGCCCCCGTGATTCTTGTGGAGGTTCTGATGATGGTTCTTCAGCGTTTGAAGTGTAAAAGGCAATTTTTCAGCTACATCTTATAGTTTCGAGCCATCTTGACCAAGATTTCCTTATTAGCAGCCACTCCTGCCCCATTGGTTTGAAGGCAATACAGAGAGGACTTGCATGCTACTAGAGCAACTCCATGGCCCAAGTCATAGCTCATCCTTCCGTTCTTGAATGTTGTGTGATGTGGGAGACCATGATCCTACCCATTGGGGCTATAGGGCATACCATATGTTGTTTATTCCCAAGTTCGAGCAACCTATATCCATTACAAGTTGATATAATCCTTATGTTCATTTTTAGAAGTCAAGAAAAATGGCAAAGTACGGGCATGTGTAGATCAACGGGATTTGAACAAAGCTTGCCCCCCTATGATGAATTTTCAATGTACACGCTGACTTGATTTTTTCTTTTATTTTTCTTTCTTCTTTTTTTTTTTCTTTTTGCTTTTTTTTCAAACAACATTCCCTTTTAACAAGCTTCGCTCAAATCCTGGAGTTCACACATACGCGCATCTCTTCTTAACCATTGAAACCATCATTGGTTAATCCACCTGGGCGTGGAATTTTGACTAGGGATTTTGGCCTCATTCCTGCTTGTGGATTCCTTTCTTTAACCTGTTTTGCCTCTTTTGGCTTTAATTTTTTGAGTTTCTGTATGACTGGTCCATGATCGGGATATCTGGAATGATGTGCTTGGAGATTCTGTTGATGGCTCTTAGCATGTCTTCATATGTCCAGGCAAAGACTTTTTCATATTTTGTTTTCATTCTCTTAAATTTTAACCTCACTTCAGGAGTTATAATAGATGTTATCAAGATTTTCTTCAGATTCCCCAAAGTTCTGAGATTAAACAGAGTGGCATCAATTAAGTCAATATCAAATATGAATGAGCCATGATCATGCATAATGAAACCATAAGAGATATAACACAAGTAAGCAAAAACATTCATCTTATTTGTTAAATCAAAATGTCATTACTAAATAGTTCAAAAATAAAAAGAACATTCTAAACAGCTAATCATCTTTCGCTCCTGCCACACAGCTACCGCGGCCGATGGTCTATCATCATCCTTTCCACCTAGGCGCTTAGTCCATCTTATTCCTTCCCTCCCGCTTCTCTGGGTTGGAGATCTTGTTGGAATCAATCAGATCTTGGATAACGTGTCTTAAGGCTTTGCAATAATCTGTAATATGCCCGGTGTGCTGGTGGTAGGCACAATATTCATCTTCCTTATGACCAGGCTGTCCTTGGCTTCTAGCAGGCCTAGCTGGCAATGGCTGCAATACCGCCTCCTTTATCAGCCTCTTAAGGACCCAAGACAATGAACTGCCCAAATTAGAAAAATGCCTTTGCCTTACTTCCGTCGTTGACGTTTCCACAATCTTTTCCTTTTTTGGGTTTGACAATAGTTCTTGAATGTGATTTCTTAGAGGACCGCAGTAGTCTGTTCTATGCCCTGAATACTGGTGATACGCGCAGTACCAATCTATTATGTGCCTAGGCTTTCCCTGACTTAGGGCAGGCCCAGCTGGTAAGGGTTGTAACTTCCCTTTCTTAACAAGACGGGTGAAGTGCCAAGACAGTGGCTTACCCAAGACAGTGAGGTGGGATCGGGCTACTCCAGTGGCTGAAACTTCTGTAGCCTTGATATTTACCTTATTGTTGTCGAGGCTTCCGGAGG
Source organism: Excoecaria cochinchinensis (assembly GCA_947683425.1). Classification (NCBI taxonomy): domain Eukaryota; kingdom Viridiplantae; phylum Streptophyta; class Magnoliopsida; order Malpighiales; family Euphorbiaceae; genus Excoecaria; species Excoecaria cochinchinensis. Next base: position 1,609,274 of record CANTUQ010000013.1, read on the forward strand.
TTCCACCTTCTAGAATATAAGTGATTGCAGGGTCCTCATCCTCTTCGGGCATAGTGCTATGTTCTAAAGTAGGCCTCCTATTTTGTCCTTGCTCAACCGGGGAATCAAGTGATCTCTTACCTCTAGTCTCAGAAGGTAAAGGAGGTACTGGAGCTATCGCTATATGAGCCTTCTCGATCGTGGCTGGCTTTCCTCAGTTGAGAGTTGTTGCTATAAGCTGAGCTTACAGAACAAGCGCCATGGCATCCATCCTTTCTTTGACAATGGCCAGCATCTTTGTTTCAAGCTCCTTGAACCTTCTATCCAACTCCTGGGCGATCAGGGCACGAGTCTCTTCATTCTGTTGTGAAGGGTCAGCCATTCCTAATACCTTTAGACACTCTAGTGAGGATGTTAACTCTTTGTCAATCAATGTGAACTCTGACTACTCTTCGAACGACTATCGGAATCCCTAAACCACCTAAGCACGTGGTCCACAGTGGCTGTAAAGTAAAGAGTTAGAATGATGCATGAGTAATATGCAATGCATGGTCGTGCTGTGCAATAAATGGTATACAATGGTTAAAAGTAATTATAATGGTACATGTGAGACATGTGAAAAACTATACACAGGATAATATGTACATGTAATAATTTTATGCAAAGAAAAGGCTGTATACATGTAGGAGAAATACAGAAATTCATTTGTGCATGATTGACATGAATATGCAATGCATCATTCGCAAACACATGCAAGCAGGTAGGTCCTTCCAACCTTGTTACTCCCGCACATGAGGTCATAGTCTCTTTCCTAGGTGGGCTTGATCCATGGGTTAATAGGGAACCCTATGGATGCGCATGGTGCACGGTGAAAAAACCGGCAGCATGACCTCTCTTAGCTAATGTTCATACGCATGGGTTTTAACCATCATGTATTTAGGCAGCCCGAATAAGTTGAAATGGACCTATCGGGGCATGAAAGCTTTTGATTAGGTGACCAATCAGATTATTTGGGTTTGTCAAATGTAAAATGATCCATATAGCAAGCAAGGTATTACGGTTCATACCACCTAAGGGAAGTATCTATTGCCATTACATGAGCTTTAGTCAAATGTGGTGTTGCTTTAGGGCTACCCAAGCATGGTCCCTGCCGACGGGTCTAGCTCATCACGAGCGTAACAACCGATTGGGTCACCATTTAATATACCATGATGGTACGAGGCTTGGGCTGGTGATTATCCTTAACACTTCCCTAAATTGAGTGAAAATAGGGTCGTGCTTTGGGAACGCACAGGGGCTAAAAGAGGGACAAAACTAGCATAGATCTAAGGCTCTAATGAGATGCAATGCAGTTTTGAAAAATGATGAAATTTTTAAACTAAAACTCAATTATAATTTTTAATCAAGGTATTTTCGAATCGAAGTCTCGAGTATATCCCCAGCGGAGTCGCCACTGTGATGCACGCCGAACCTCGTGTCCTCCTGAGGGCCCGCTTTAGGGTGATCAGGAAAGGTTCATAAAACTTGTAAGGTATTTACAAGGGCGTCTATTTTAGGCAACAATGAGGTTTCTTGGAGTCGCCACCCAATAGAATATTGGGAAGGATCGTCTAGCCTCAGCGAGCCTAAGACGGCGCATACATATCCATTTTGGGCTAGCCAGAGAGATCTTGGAGGCCTCATCCTCTACCCCCTGGAGCCTAGGATTGTAAATTTAGGTCTTTTGGTGAGACTCAAGAGGTGTCTTGGAAGTCCTAGACCTCTCGCCTCATTGAGCCCCAAAGACCAGAGTGAGTTCGGGACTTCTCATTTATTTGTACCTTGATTAATATTATAATTCAATTTTGAATTTATTGTTTCACCAACTTTCCACACAATGCAATTTAATTAAAGGCACAATTATTCACATAAAAGCGATGAGTAAATAAAATAAAATAGAGAAAGCATCTAAAATACAATAACACTAGGAGCCGAATACAACTCGCATTTTAAAGGTGTAAACCATACATAAAACCGGGGAATTAATTATGTCGACATTGGTCCATGATTTTGTAAACCTTCATTTTTGTAGAAAACATTTTTATGGTGGTTTTTTAGACGCGGTTGAAAATCCTTTATTATTACAAACCACAAGCGAATAAAGAGAATAAAATAAAAATTACATCTTTCCAAATAATAAATAATAAATAAATCTTAATCTACCAGTTCCGACCATGCTTCTCATACAAACCACATGCCTCCCGCATTGCGGTTAAGACAGAAAATGATATTGGTTAACAATGAACAAATAAATAATTGAATAAATAAATTGAGAATTAATGAATATAAAAAGACAAATGACAATTATAATAATGAAATGCAATAAAATGATAATGCTAATAATAATACCATAAGACGATAATGAATAATAAATAGATAGACGAAAAATAAATGAATAATAATACTGATGATAATAATAAAAATAATTGTAAAGATAATAATAAATATAATAACAATAATCAAATCAAATAATACTAATAATAAATAAGCAATTGAATAATAATAAAAATAATAATAATAATAATAACAATAATAATAATCAAATATAAAAATACAGAATAATAATAATAATAATAATAATAATAATAATAATAATAATAATAATAATAATAATAATAATAATAACAAATATACATAAAATAAATAATATTAATAACCAAAATATTAACCTAATACAATAACATCAATAATAAATCAAATAATAATAAGAATTCAGAATATTAAATAATAATAATAATAACAAATAATAAAAATAATATTAAAACAGAATAATAAATAAATATAAATAAATATAAATAAATGTAATAATAATATTATTATAATGATAATAATAATATTAATAATAATGAAAAAATAAATAAAAAGCGGAAAGGAGGTTTAACGATCGCCGGAGGCTCAACGGAGAGGCAGTGGCCGACACCTCCACCCTCGCAGTGTAGATCGCCGTCCCAAGGTCTCATCGGCGGTGTCCACGCGCCGGAAGCCGGCGCCAATTAGCCGAAAATTGCGTGCGAAGCCGCTGCTTTTGTCTCACCGTTCTCCTCCGATTTCCTCTTGTCCGGCGAGTGGTGGTGGCGGGCGGTCACCACCGGGTGCATCTGGAGTCGCCCTTTCCGGCGACGGAGCGCGTGCAGCGGGGCACTGCCTTGGCTGGCCGGTGATGAGCCCGCTTCCTCCCTTTCTCTTTCTTCTCCCTTCTTCTTTCCGGCGTCTCTTTTCCCGTTGGCCTGGTCTCCTTCTCTTTCTCTTTATTTCTTCTTTTTATTTGGTCTTTTTCTGTGCTCTTTTCGTTTAGGCTTCCTTTGGGTCTCTCTTTCTCTTCTTTCTCTTTTCTTTTTTCTTGGTTTTCTTTTTTTCATCTGCCGAGAGCCCCTTTCATTATGCTTATCATTTTCTATTTATAACCCTAAATTAGGTTAAGTTTGGTTACCCGAATCACTTCCTCCATTTTTCTATTTTTTAATTTCCAATTTTAATTAACTTACTTAAACTAACACATTAACTAATTAAATACTCTATTAATTAAATACTCTATATTTTTATACCTATTTAATTTAATCAACCTACTTAAATTATCACATCTAATTTATCTAATTAAACACTATATTTATTTTCTTTTTTCAAATTTAATTACCCAACAATATTAACTAATCAATTAACTAATAATATTAACTAATCTTAATTTTTCATGCACTTTAATCTAATTTTTTTAATTTAACCTACCTACCTATTTTATATATATTATATATTTTTTCGGAGGAATTATCAAGGCCCGAAAATTTCCATTGCCATTGCCATTTTTTTAACATTAAACCCGACTCGGGACCCGGTGTCTACACAAATCTTTTCAAATATTTTTAAATATTGGATTTGATTTTAGGAATATTCTTAAAATAGTTTTGTTTTGATTTGATTTCGGAAAATCCTCTTCAAATATAAATTTAAAATTTAAATTTATTTGAAATTTCTTCCTAAATCTATAAATAGGGGAAGGGAATTTAGTTTTCACGGTTGGAAAATTTTGCTAAAAAAAAACTATTGATTAGAAAGCTTTTAATTAGAAAATTAAAGCTTAGCAATAGTCCACAGAGGATCTCATTTTCAATTTCTACAAAAAGAATTTTCTTTCAAAATTTCTTATTCTTTTATTTTATTTTATTCTTGAATTACGCTAATCCGAGGAATGCCTATTGATGCTTGGATTGAGTTTACATGGATGGATTGCATGTTGGGAATATTTTGGGATTGAGGGATCTACAGATTTTTGGATATTCAAGCTGGAAAATTGACTCTGTCGCGAGCGCGACAGAGCTCGGCCATTCGAGCTCCTAGGGTGAAGTGCCTCTATGGCGAGTGCGATAGAGAGTTTGGCTGCTGAGCTAAGAGCCCGGTCATCCGAGATCTTGCTAGGAATTGCCTCTATCGCGCTTGGTTTCCGAGCTAGTACCAGCCGGATGGCTGTCACGAGCACCTCCTTGTGCATGATCGCGACAGTAATCTTCTTTGCCTCTTATGTCGCAAGCGCAACTAATTTACGATCGCGATAGAAGCTTTTCTGCCCCTTCTGTTGTGAGCGTGACTGTCCCCTATGCTTTTATGTTATTTATTGTGCCTTTTTGCATTATTCCTTTCTCATGCATTTCAATTGTATTTATGAATGAACTACTATGTTATTCAATATATTCACATTATGTTTGGTATGTGTGAATTATGCCAAGCCTTCAAAAGTCGAGTTATTGGATAGATAGGCATATAGAGTTCGATAACCTGCAGCCCCTTATTGTTCTTGACCCTAATCAGGTCACCGTTTTGGTCCTCGCGATCTAGAGTGTTTTGATCTTGCTTAAGATCCCCAGTGAAAATATTTTATATGAAAATGAAAGATGTTCCTTTTGTTTGTACCTACGGGTACCCAATGTTCACTCGTTATCCGCTATTTTGAATTCGCAGGCATATATGTTTGATTCTCTTTTGAATGCAACCTTGTTTATGATAAGACATGATTGTGACTATATTAAGTTACTCTTGTGCATAAAGTATGTTATAAGCGAAATGTTTTATATGAATAATTGTGTAATTTTGTATGTGCCATATGTATTTGATTTGCCTTGACGGTCACTGTCAGTGTTCGTCCATCTTTTGTTTTCCCCACTAAGAGTTATCGTTTAGCATGGGTGTTTTATCCATGCAGGTGTAGAAGCTGTCCGAGTTTTTGAGGAGTACAGTCCACAGTAGTCAGAGCCAACACATTAGAGGGATTTTTTTGTAGTATGTCTTTATTTTGGTTTTCTGATGTAATCTTTTGTAATGTATAAGATTTTGTTAATATTTCTAGTATGTTATTATGTAATTATGTAAGGAATATGTACCCCTTTTGTAAAGAATATTTTGATTTATGATATGAGATTTTTCTGTTGGCCCATCATTGTGTTTCAAGTTTTCATTTATTTTATTCTGAATAATTCTTTTTCGCTTTTGTTATGTTGATATGTTTATTTGTTGGTAGCACACGTATCTATACGGGCATTCACTCTCCTTGCGGGTGAGTTTCCCTACGTATAGATATGGGGTGTTACATTAACACTATTATATTCAGTATGGGGTGTTACATTATCACTATTATATTTAGTCTGTTGATTCGATGACCATTTATAGTAACAATCTTTGTAATTATCTTATTAACGTATTCATTTGTTTTTCGTTATTCATTTATAATTTATTTATATCAGTTACAGTCTACCCATGGGCACAGTGTCAGTTACTAAAATACCTATGGAGAAGTCATTATTGCTATTACTAGCAGTACTGATTAACCGTTACCATTTCCTTTATATCCTTGATATTTGTCTTACTCTTTTAGTTACATTAATCTTTTTATGTTTCATATTCATATTATTATCTTTCACTTAATCATTTCTTTTATAGTACCATTTTTAGAAATATAAACATAATAAATTTACACTATTTTTCCTACTTAATTTTAATCAGTTATATTTCGTATTGTACACCTAAATTGTCAATATTATTACTTAATACACCAACTTATTTGTAGGCTTGACATCATTATTCTCTTATTTACACATGATTTCTATTAACATTATTTGACTAAATATCTATCGATAACTATTTTTATATTTAATTTTATTATTATCTCGATTAACTGTACTATTATTACAACAATATCTGAATTACTCATATTGTTTATTTATCATCATTTCAGTATGAATTTTTCATATTTATTGTATTATCTAACATGCAATTTACTATTTAGTCCTTATAAAATTATTCTTTATTCTATTACACTTATGTCCTTAAAACATTACTAAAATTACAATTTTACCGCTAGACAATTATTTATTTACATGCAATAATCTTCTTTTTGAATTATTTTTGCTTTTAGTACATTTAATTGTCCAAATTTGCATTTAGGTTTCTTAACTATGGTATAATTACAATTAGGTCCTTATATTATGTCATATTTGCATTTAAGTCCTCCAAATATGTCATATTTACATTAGGTCCTTTGACTATTATTAAACTTCAATTTTGCCCCTAACTTTCTCTTATTTACAATTATGCCACCAATTTGACTTATTGACTTATTTATCTTCTTATTTAACATACCAATTACCACTAGATTCTTGAAATATCATTTTTCTTGCTAAATTATATTTTAGTCCTTAATTAATGACTAATTTACATAATTTGAATTCTTTACACTATTATCACTTTAATTGCATTTTTCACTTAAATATCACTTATTAACTCCCTTATATGTAAAATTACCGTTTAGTCCTCAAATTACCATTATCATATATTATCTCATCTTAACCATATCTTATCTTATCCTTATCATGTCCTTATCTTATCTTATCACTTATCTTATTTTATCTTATCTTATAACTTATTCTATCTTATCATTTATCTTATCTTATCACCATTTAATTATCCATATTAATTCCAAGTTAATCATTTTAATATCACTTTTACCATTTTACCCTTAACTTTATCATTTCTTTCATTTAAGCCTTTTTTTACTATAATTTTTATTTTTAAGTCCATTTCACAGTAACCTCATTTTTACCATTTTGCCCTTCGTATAAAGCTGGCAGAAGTCTATGGACTAGATACTAAAGACGTGAACCCGATAGGTTCAATACAGATTAGAGGGACCCCGATGGACCACCCCTACAGTTCAGTTAATAGATCAACATATTAATACAATTCAATACAGATTAGAGGGACCCCAAAGGACCACCCCTATAGTTCAATCAGATCAATAGGACCGTCATTGGCCTACAATAGGTGAGGCGTAATGCTCACCACTGCGGTATAATGTCCCTATGGCTAGCCAACTATATCTTGAGCTAGATTTAACTACTAGACGATTACTAAGGGCAATAATTATTCCATCATACTTATTCGATTTACATTATACACAATCCATGGAATCTCATCATACCATTCTATTCTTTTTCCATTAAATCAACCATTATACATTTAATTTTCATTCTTATGCCATTATATACTATTAAAATCATTATATCATCAAAGTATGGCATGATGTACACGTGCATACCATTCGGCCAACATGTTACACATCCACGCTAAATTCTTTTTATCTCCATTATCATTCATTTAGCTAATTTACATGTTAATTAACATAGTCATATCATTAAATCACACAAAACACCATTTTTATATACATATACCATTCGGCCTATGTGTTCAACATCCATTATGATTATTTTTCTTTCTCTTATCCATTCTATTAACTAGATCTCATGTCATACATTACAAATATACCATTTTTAGTCATTAAACATCAAAGTATACCTATGTAAACCTAGACATACCATTCGACCTGCATGTTGTCCATGGTATATGGTTTATTTCTTTTCATTTTAATCATTCAAAATCTCATTTTTATCCTTCCTAAATATGACTATATGGTTTGATTCAATTAAACATACATATTTCTCATACTTTATGTTTAAACATAACTAAAAATCATACTTTTAACATGAAGAAAGGAGGATATTGTATCCACTAACCTTATTTTCTTATTCTAGACCTCTTAATCATCCTTTCTTTGCCTTAGCTCCTTGAAACACCATCATCTCCTTGATCTTCCTTAAGTGGCCGAATGCAATCATCAAAAAAATCACTATAAATTTGCTTCCTTTATGCAATACAATTACATAAACATATTATACAAATCCTAAAGTACCTATTTAAACCTTTAAACCAATTTAAAAACATCAACTTTACATACATCAATTTGACATAAAAACTTTTTCACTTGTTTTCTCCAACTTCTTCCACTTCAAATGAACTCTAATCACCACCATTAGATTCTAGAGAGGCTAAACTTTACTTAGGAGGTTTGGATTTGGGGAGAGATGAAGAAATATTTGAAGAAAATGGAGGAAGAATCAAGATTAACAATTCGGCCTTATGGAGGATGAGGTGAGGAGGCTAGAAATTGAGGGTTTTCTCTAGAGAAATATGATGTTTCAGCCTTTATATAGCCTCATCTAATGGGCTAATCCATGGCCCAACCAATTTGGGCCAACCCAAAAGCCCATTTAGGTTAATAAGCCCATTTTCTAAGCCAAAATTATTTCTATCACTATCTAAGTTCAAGTACTCCCAAAATCAATTCCATAATTCTTTCAATATATAATTTAGCCTTTACGTAAAATTTCAGTTAAATTGGAGACCATTTCTCAGTCCGATAATTCAATTTTCTGTCTCACAGTAAAATTTATTTTTCATTACCATTTGATCATCCAAATAATTTATAGCAAATCTATACTTTTATATAATTTTTCTGAGCTCTATAGGTCTATTTAGAGTCCGATCAAACTTTAGTCAAACTAGTCAAACCACAGTTAACTGATCTAACCGGTCAGGTTCACTAGTTGAACCGGTTCGGCTCACTTTCACCCTTGACCTTATTTTTACTTTTTATAGCTCATTTAACCTTGATTTCATCTCAATCAGGGTCCCTATCCAGTTTAATTAAACCAGTCCGATTCATTAATTTTTCAGTGTCACAAAAAACTTTATTGTTCACTACCAAACTATTCTACATACTATTCTGAATCCATCTATACCTTCAGATAACTTTTCAAAGTTTATTTACTATTTTTAAAGCTTCAGTTAAATTTTGGTCAAACCTAGTTACTATTTGAATCGAACTAGGCGCTTTTCTTCAGTTTGACTTTCGGGGACCTATTTGACCTCATTTTCACTCCAAATTATACCACCAGACTCCTTATAACTTTTACTTTCCAATGGTCCAATAAAATATTTCTCACATCCAAGTTCCCGGGAAGTCACCCATCAAGGGTTTCCCTGACCTGAGGACATTTGACCTTTCTTCTTTACCCTCTTTTAGGACATAATCACTGGTATTTTTATATGAAATTCACCCTATAGACTCTAAAGATTTCACTGATCACTACTAACCCGGTATTCAAGCCATTACATCACCAAAACAAAACTTTTGGATCTCCTCCTTCGCTCAAAAGAGTGCTCAATCAAAGAAAGAACAAGGATTGGAAACGAAACAAACACAAATAAAACTAATGTTAGTAATCATATAAAAAATCAATTAAGCACATGAAATAATAAAAAATGAAATGGAATAAAGTGTATTCTGAATGACAAATAAATTAAATGATATGATGAAATAAATAAATTACAAGATGAATGAATTAACACTCAAAAAAACATAAATAATAATAATAATAATAAAAATAATAATAATAATAATAATAATAATAATAATAATAATAATAATAATAATAATAATAATAATAATAATAATAATAATAATAATAATAATAATAATATGATGATGATGATGATGATGATGATGATAATAATAATAATAATAATAATAATAATAATAATAATAATAATAATAATAATAATAATAATAATAATAATAATAATAATGATGATGATGATGATGATGATGATGATGATGATAATAATAATGATGATGATGATGATGATGACTATCAAGCAAATAAACAAAGTAAAAAAAATGGATAAATAAAAAAGATAAACAACCAATGGATGTAAAAAATATACATGATTAACCGATTGTAAATAAAGAAAATACATAAAATTGAGCCCAGAATATTTACCTTCAGAGTTTGGATTTGATGAAATGGGAGAAAATGATTGATTTCCTCATTTAGATCCGCGGAAAATTAAATTAATAAAAATTAGAGCTTTCTCTCAAGAAAGGAAACCCAAGAAAAAGATTGTTTAAAAATAATGGAAGAAAATTCATATCCCCAAGAACAAAAAATTATTTTCTTTGCCTTAAGGATGATTTTTCATTAAGAAAAAACCAATTTTCACTTTAGAAAAATTCTCTTCAAAAAAAAGAAGAATAAAAATTGCAACCAAAATGGTCTTCCTTTTTTTCTCTTTTTATATTTTCTATTTATATGATTTTAGAAAAAACACCTAGTTAATTTAGGAAAAAAATTTGAATTTTAATTAAATTTTACCTTAATTAGATGTAAAAAATTGGAATTATTATTAAAAATTTGAAAAAATGAATTAGAATCAAAATTTGACCAAAAATTCCATTTTTTGGGAGGAAAACATGATTTTCGGCAGTCTGACGGTGAGGGACAAGCATACCTGGCGAGGGTCGGGCAGCCCGCGTGCTGCGAGCAAGCGGCCGAAAATGCCCGATTTTTTTTTCTAAACTGATAAATTGGACACAAACACCATCACTTCCAACCATCTTTTTTTTTATATTTTTATTTTTTATTACTTTTTTTTTTGTTTTTGCAATTTTAACAAGGAAACCATAACTTCCAACATTCTTGCCTATGGACGGGCATTAATTTTAACACTGGATAATCCTAACCTTGGTTGTCTCGGTACCCGATGTCTACAGTTGCCCCCAGTTTTAGGGAAAGTAGTGCATGGGTGCCTAAGTAAGCGAAAACTCAAAGAATAAATGAAAGAGACACGTACCTGAGGTGGCCACTTTCCTCCTGCGCTGATTGAGTTGTTTTGAAGGCTGCCGTTAGTGTGGCCTATCATTAATGCCACTTAGTCATTTTGAAGACTACTGTCTATATGGCTTATCATTAACGCCGTAGTGTCGTTCTGTAAACTCACATTAATTGAGCTGATGAAGAGCCATCCGGTGCCTCCTTCTTGTTGAAAAGAACTGTATGCCTCTTCAGAGGGCTTTGTGCTCGCAGGGAGACTTTGAAAATTTATGCTCAACGAGAGGCTTAGATGCTCACTGAGAGACTTAGATTTTGAGCCTCTTGAGAGGAAATTAGATTTGAGCCTCCAAAGAGGAAAATTAGATTTAACCCTCCAAAGAGGAAATTAGATTTGAGCCTCCAAAGAGCAAATTTGATTTGAGCCTCCAAAGAAGAAATTAGATTTGATGTTTCGACACTTGGCTATAAGCAAATAGATTTTAGAATTTTCAGTACCTCATCAGAAAATTTGATTATGAGATTTTCTTTTCTTTTTGCCTCTTAAGAGGTCTTTGGATTTTTTTCCTTTTTTTTTGCCTCTTCATAGGTCTTAGGTTTTTTTAAATATTTACAAATGAGATATAATTTTTTTTTTCATGTGAATTTACACCTCGGGTCCATTCCACGCCTTTGCAAGTTTTGGGTGGATCTTGATTTGCACTTGGGTGAATTTTACATTTTAAGTGTATTTTTTCAACCTTTACCTTTTATGATAGAGAAATTTGCTTGATTGCCCCCGGCATGGTGTTCATGAATAGGCTTGCTCTTTTAGATGTTCTCTTTGGCGCGGATCTGCTGGATTCCTTTTTCGTGGGGACTTTATCATGATTTGATTGTCTAATGTGGGTGAGCGCTGATGTAGAGCTGAAGTTATCCCTTGGCCCACTTTTGCATGTGAGCTTTATTCAAACATTTCCTGCGAAGCTATATGCACAAGAACATATATAAGAGATTATGTGCGCATGCGTGAAATATATGCGCAAAGCTATATACACGAAACACATGCAAAGATTTAGGTATGTGAATTATGTGTACACCATTGCATATGTGTAGAATTATATGCGTATAAAACATGTGCAAAGAACTAAATGCATTACATGTGTGCAGGAATTATATTCACAGAATGTGTACCTTATGTGCATGACATGTACACATGGAATGTGTGCAAAAATTGTATATGCGAGATATGTGTACATGCAATGGAATATGCACATGGAATGCGCGCAAAAGTTGCACATGCGAGATACATGCAAGGGATTATGCATATGAATGCATATAGGGCATCGTGAAAGGTTATACATGTGTGAAGTTATGTACACGGGATGATATGTATGTGTGAAAATCGTGCGAAGTATTGCGCAAGTATGCATGAATGCGTGTAGGGCACAATCTATGCATGGAACGGCATGCATGGAAATATCCGCAAATGTGAGATGCACTTGAAAAGTTTTATGTGAATGTTTGCAAAAACTGTATGACATGAAATGAATGCAAGAGTGGATAGACCATATCCTAGGTGGTTAAGAGGTTTGTTGAGGGTACGGCTCGGCTACTCGTCCTATCTAATGCCCCCAAGAATCTAGCAAAGTGTTGTTTTGGCTTAGAAACTCTAACCTAAAATCTTTCTAAAGACTATGCCCTTTGGTCATCGAGGATGATCCTTTTGCCCCCCAAGATTTTGCTTTGCACCATCTACCTAAAGGGAAGTTATTTTGACACTTTCTTTCAAACAACTCCGTGCTACTCCAAACAAAGGTGGTCATTTATTAAGGGTAGTGCGTCCTTTATGGATATTTACACTAGCTTTTCTTTGAGGGAAATGAGTCCTTTTTGGATTTTCACATATCCATGTGCATCATTTTTGCTTGGAATAGACCTAACCCAATACAACAGCTTTTTTTTTAGACAGTGATAACTTCAATATAGTGTTTAGTTTTCATAGTTTTTTATTGTGATTTTTGGGTGTTTAGTTGTGTTTAATTTTATGTTATGTTTCTTTTATGTTAATTTTATTAATCTTAGCCAAATTGAAGTTTTGATTCATTTTAGAAAGCATTTTGATTTAATTATATGCCTTTGTAGGATTTTGCTTAATAGGTCACGGTCACAATGAAGCTGGTTATGACCGTTACATAAGGAAGATTGTAGGCAGCAGCCAAGTCGCAGGGTCACGGTCACAATGAAAATGGTTATGACCGTGACATAATTATCAAGTGGGCAGAATGCAAAGGTTGAAGACCTCACGGTGGCAACCAAACTTTATTGTCACCGTGACATGTCAGTTTAGCAAGGCAGAATCAAAAGTGAAGGTTGGTCACGGTAGCAACCAAATTCATTGCCACCGTGACCTAGCGTTTTCCCTTGTGCCGATCGGATTCTTCCCGATAGCTCACGGTGGCAACCAAATCCATTGCCACCGTGACCCCTCTGGAAATATAAATTCGTAGCTTTCTATTTGGCTAGGGTTCCGAAATTTTAAGTTTAGTTTTGTTCTTTGTTTTGCGGCTAAGTTTTTTTTAAGTGATTTATTGTTCTAAACTCTTAGTTTTCAATTAGTTCTTTGGTTTTCAATTAGTTCTTTGGTTTTCAATTAGAATTCGAGATTAACTTTCATTAGTTTCATAGTTTGATTTCAAGAGTTTATTAGTCCTTAGTTTTTCCAGAAGTTTTAGTTTTATTTTCTCCATTGAAGATCTGAAGAAGAGGATTGAAGGACGAGCAAATCAACCGGGATTTTCTCAATGAATTTTAGGGTTTATTCTTTCTTTTATTCTATTGATTTTATAATGGATAGTGAGTAGTCGTTTAGTTGTTCGGGGGATCTCTGAATCTCCTATACCTACGATGTGAATGATGAACATCTTTTGAGTTTATGTATGAAAGATTGGTTTATTTTGCTGATTCTTATTGATTATTTATGGAATTTAGTTTTTCAGTTCAATTTCCAGATGTGAGGGATGATTTATTTCATATGTCTATGTTGGTTATTGAATTTGTTAATTGGATGCCATTAATGTATTCTATTCTCGAAATTTTCTATCATATTTGCTGTGGTGTTTAGACTGCTCCGGAATGGGAATCTAAATGGACAGGATTTTATGATTTAAGGTTTGAGTGATGAGTGAAATAATTAGGTTTTGGGATGTTTGACTCCGGAATGGGAAAGCAAACCGAACCTAGGATTTTAGACCCGTGATTAGGCTAGTTGTATGACTTGCTCCGGAATGGGACGTTATGCGATTAGAATAGCTTGCTCCGGAATGGGACGCTTGGGTTAAGAGGGTTATCCCGATTTCTTTCATATAAGATTCTTAGATTGATTCTAGTCATATTTGGGTAAGGGGTGGATGAGTGAACTTGAACAACGCTTTTATAATTTGATATCTTTTCTTGTTTTCATTTATTTTTAATCTTTGCTAGTTTTACTGTCATTTTAATTTATTTTTGCTTAACCATTACAGTAGTCGATTAATTTATTAGTTTTAGTTTAGTCATAATTAAATCAATTCAATAATTGGGAATTCTTTAGCATACATTCAATTTTCATAACTTGCGCGTTCAGTCCCTTGGGTACGATAACTCGGAGTCTTAATTTTACTCCATTATATTACTTGTCGATTCAGTACACTTGCTGAGATCGTGTCAAGTTTTTGGCGCCGTTGTCGGGGACTGGCGTTGTTTTAAGTTTTGATTATTATTTGTGTGTGTTTTACTTTTTCCTTTCTTTTATTTTATTTATTCTTTATTCTTTATTCCTTTCAGGTGATTGTTGTGGTGCATGAGCAGATTGAGACAGGAGCAAATAGCACCCTACGATCCTGAAATCGAGAGGACTTTGCATCAACGAAGGAGAGCCAACAGAAATAATAACATGGAAGAAAATCCTCTTCCTATAGGTGAAGTTCCTCCCAAGAACGTACAAGTGCCGAGGGCACAAAATGAAAATCTGGGAAATTATAGAGAAGAGGTCCCGAGATAGAGGACAATAAGGGACTATGCAGTACCAAGATGGAATGAAGATAATAGGACAATTGTGCTACCAAGGGGAGTGCAATTTGAACTTAAACCAGCCACCATCGGTATGGTATAGCGAAATCAGTTTTCAGGTTCAGATGTCGAAGACCCTGCACAACATTTGGACATTTTCTTAGAGATCAGTGATACGGTTCAAATTCCTGGAGTGTCATCTGACGCGGTAAGATTAAAGTTGTTCCCTTTTACATTGATTGGAAAAGCTCGTGAATGGCTGCAAATGCTACCTAGACAGTCAATTAGATCATGGGATCAGTTGCAAGAAAAATTTTTGATGAGATTCTTCCCTCCCACAAAGACTGCAAACATCAGAAATAGTATATTAGGCTTTAGTCAGATGAGTGAGGAGCCCTTTCATGAAGCATGGGAAAGGTTTAGAAGATTGTTGAGAAGCTGTCCACACCATGAGATAGCAATTTACCATTTGATGACCACTTTTTATTCTGGGGTTACACCACAGACAAGATCCTTATTAGATGCTTCATCAGGAGGGTCATTTATGAATAGGTTACCAGAGGAAGCTTTTCAATTACTGGATGAAATGGCAGCTAATGATGCTCAATGGTCTAATCCTAGGACAGTTCCGAGAAGATAGGGGATACATGCTGTGGATGAGGTATCGATGCTGAAGGCACAAATGGAGTCTATGAGGAAGGAGATGAGTAGTTTGAAAGTGCAGAATGTAGCTGCTGTGGGCCAAGAGAGTGGATGGTATGAACAGGAGCAAGGTGGGCAAGAAAGTGGAGGAGCAATAGGTGATGTCAATGCTGTGGGAGATTTCAGAAGGAATGACCCTTACAGTAACACGTATAACTCGGGATGGAGAAATCATCCAAATTTCTCCTGGAAAGATGGAAATCCAAATACTTCATCCTCTAATCCGCAAGTAAGAGCTCCCTTCAACCAAAACATCCATCAAAACCACGGGCAGCCATATCAACCACCATATCCACCTCCTCAGAACCAAGGGCAGCAGTATCACCCACCGGGTTATCAACCCAGGCCACCCGTTCAAGAGAGAAAGCCAAATCTGGAAGACATGTTGGCTATATTCATTAACAGTGAACAACAGTTTATGAATAACCAACAGCAATTCATGGTAAATCAAGAATCTAGATGGAAGTCTCAAGAGCAGTGGAACCGGAACCAGGATGCCTCCATAAGAAATTTGGAGACTCAAGTGGGACAGCTTGCAAATTCTATGTCCCAGAGGCAACCAGGAACATTTCCTTCAAATGTAGACCGGAATCCAAAAGAGGAGGCTAAGGCAATTACACTGAGGAGTGGTAAGGAAGTGGAACCGAGAGAGGATCAAGGTAAAAATCTTTTATCAGAAAAGGAGGAGCCGACACGGACGGTAAGTAACTCTAACTCTAAGTTAGAAGTTAATGCCAATGCTCCTAAAAGTGACAAGGGAAAGAGTATAGTGAATCCTAAGATAAAGGATCTTGATATTAATAAACTGCCATTTCCTGCTATTGCTAGACAGGAAAAGAAAAATGAGCAAAAAGCTAGGTTTCTAGAGATGTTTAAGAAACTGCACATAAATTTACCATTTGCTGAAGCTTTAGCTCATATGCCTAACTATGCTAAATTCATGAAAGAACTCTGCTCTAATAAAAAGAAATTAGAAGGGCATGAAACTGCACAACTAACAGAAAATTGCAGTGCTATTATTATGAACAAGATTCCTGAGAAACTGGAAGATCCAGGTAGCTTTACTCTTCCTTGTGCTATTGGTGAAGATTTTTACGGTAATGCTTTATGTGATCTAGGTGCAAGCATAAACTTAATGCCTTATTCTGTAACACCCCCTACCCCTACCCGTATGAGTCGGGGTGTCACCAAATAGATACTATACAAATAATATAATCATACATAAACATGCATACTGGATTACAGGATAATTAAAATTTTCCTGTGCGGAGGAACATACACACAATTCATCATTTATCAATACAACCCAAAAGCCATTACAATAGTTCCAATCAAACTGGCTAATGCCAAAATTATTATTACATGCTCAATATAGAAGTACATAAGCGAAAGCCATTTCAAAATCAATACATAAAAAAGTTCTTTACATAAAAGAATCAACCATAATAAAATAAACTCCAAACTCTAAACCTTGCTGTGTTGGCTGGACTGCAATGACTCTCTTTAAACAAAGCTTCTTATTTACCTGCACGGGTAAACACACCGTGCTAAGCGATAAACGCTTAGTGGGGATTAACACATATATTATGGACGGCCACTCACAGTGGTCGTCAAGGCATATCACATTCATAATGGCATATACATGATTCATGTCATAATATGTATACATATAGGCTCCAATTTATAACCATATATTCAGCATCTCATGTTTATATCCATATCCATATTATCTCATTCAATTATTACTTTTGTATAATCAACGGTAACATAACAAATCACATATTAATTAAAGATCCTGCTGACTCATAATAGTGGATAACGAGTATACGCATAGCGATACCTTACTGGTACGAATCGACGTATAGCGATACCTTACGGGTACGAATCGAAAACCATTTTTATTTTATATTTATAAAACCTTTATAGGGGCCCTTAAACAAGATTCATCATATTAATAAGAATTGCGAGGATTCAAACACATTTTCTTATAGGGTTCGCAAGGAACCAATCGGGGATCTGATCAGGATCCAAATCATCCATATACTTCATCCATATAGGCTGCAGCTAAAAGACTCTATTAGGCATGCCTAACTATCCACTAAACTGACTCTTGCAGGTCATGTATAATACAATTCACATTGAGTTACACATTTGTTCAATATGAATAACCATTGAATTTAACATACATAAATCAATTATATTTAAGCATGACACATTTAGTTCATAGGTTAAGGCATAATATGGCATGCAAACATTTAGCATAGCAAAAATACAATTATAAAATGTAAGGCATAATATTCAAATCACAAGTTCTTGCTTCCTAATTAAATTAGATTTAATCAAATAATATATTAGGTTTAATGCCTTAATCATAAATTATACACATGTTATATAATTCTCGTCATGAGTATTTATTCATCTAGCACATTATACTTATAGTTTAATTCATGGTTAATCATCATATTAATTAATTTTTCATTATAAGAATTTATTCAATTCATAGGTAATTTAATTATATATCCTCATTACCTAATTATAAAATAAGTAACATTAAATTTTTCAGGCGTTTCTAGACACTTTGGGGCTAATTCGGAGGTGTAGGATCGATTCTAGGATGAATTGGTGAAGAGGGACAAATTTTATTAAAACACAGCTGTGCTTTTTATAAAGCATAGCTGTGCTCTGCTGTATATGGTCGATCTAAAAGCCAAAACACAGCTGTGTCCTACCCAAAAGCACAGCTGTGCTTTCCAACCAGTTCCCAAACATTATCAGACACAGGGCAGAATTAATTTACTGAATCTATATGCATTTTTGAACTACTAAATGACATTATTAGACATACTTATCTTCATAACAATTAATTCTCAAGATGTTATCTTTCTAGTGACAAAATTTCAGATCATTTGGAACAAAAATCTGGGAGATATACTCAAATTTCTCTACCCTGTTCCACAGACACACCTGATGATTTTTGCTACAGTAATGGGCGATTTTAAAATAGTTAGAGTCCGAAATAAATTATGATTGCTTCTACAAAGGTTTAGATACGGAAGTGGTGGTTTTAACCCAACTGGAATCATGTATTTTGGAGTTGTAAAACTCAACTTATACTAAAAAGAATGACCAAAGGTCAATCTGACCCTCAAAAACAGAATTGCACTTTGAAGTTCAACAAGCTTCAAACCAACTCATTTGACACCATCAATTCACCAAATTTAATCCAAACCATCACAACACCTAAATTAACATCTCAGAATACTCAATTCAGGTATTAAGAATCATTAACACATAAAACAACAAAATAATTCCCAAACCTGAAAATTCCTTAGCTCTTATCACTTTGTTCCACTACTCCCAACCTTCTCTTTGCCCTTGGGATCGCGAGAAGGTTTAGCTAAACACAAACCCATCAAAAACACAAAAAGAACAAATCCTAGATTACATTTAAACTATAATGTAGAAGAAGATGAAGAAGAAGATGAAGATATGCATTAAACTCACCAATTGTGCAAGAAGTGATCAATTTCTACCACCTAAATTATAATCCAAGTTAGAGAAAACAAAAAGAAGAGCAAAGAAGAAGAAGGAGATGAGGAGGGGAGGAGGCTACGGGAAAATGAAGAGCAAATTCTGCTCTTTCCATTTTCTATTTCTTTTTCTTTTCCTAACCCTAACACTTGTCACTTTCCTATTGGTGGAAACCAATCACTCATACCTAACCATCATATGTCACTCACACACCATAAAACACTCTAATAATGCACCCCGCATATGTATGAGCAACACACACAATGATACCCCATATAGATTCCTTCTACTATGGTATGCTCACTACACACAATCAAAACCCAACTTAAAACACCCTACTAATGTGTGAGTAAAACACACAATCACTACACCATTACTCACATCCCACAATGGTATATGCATGCACACACAAGTATCTCCCAACTAATTCACACCCTACTAACATATGTGCACCCACATATTAAAATAACTCTTATAACATGCAATATACCCCAGAATACCCTTGTCACATGCCAAAATACTTATAAATTTACACACATACATGGCTCATACTACTAGGGGGTAAATGGGGTGTGACAATTCTCCCCTACTAAGAAGAATTTCGTCCTCGAAATTCTCACCTGAACTGAACAATTGCGGATACTGAGCTCTCATTGACTCTTCGGTTTCCCAAGTTGCTTCTTCGATTCTATGGTGATCCCATAATACTTTAACCAAAGGAATCTGTTTACTCCTTAATTGTCTTACCTCTCGGGCTAGAATAGCTTTTGGTTCCTCATCATAAGAAAAAAATCATGCTGCACTTGCACATCTTGAACCGACAAAACATGTGAAGGATCTGATCTATATCGACGAAGCATCGAAACATGGAACACATCGTGCAACTTTGATAACTCCATCGGTAAAGCTAGTCTATAGGCTACCAGACAAACTTTAGCTAAAATCTCATACGGTCCGATGTAGCGAGGACTAAGTTTACCTTTCTTTCCAAATCGAAGTACTTTTCTCCAAGGAGATACCTTAAGGAAAACTTTGTCTCCAACTTCAAACTGCACATCTTTCCTCTTCAAGTTTGCATATGACTTTTGTCGATCCTTAGCCGCTTTCAAATTCTGTTGCACAACTATGATCTTTTCCTCTGTATCTCTAACCAAATCTGGTCCAATCACTGACCTCTCAGATAACTCGGTCCAACAAATCGGAGTTCTACACTGCCGACCATATAAAGCTTCATATGGTGATATACCGATACTTGACTGATAACTGTTGTTATAGGCAAACTCCATAAGTGTTACATATCTGTTCCAACTCCCTGGAAAATCCAAGGTACAAGCTCGCAACATATCCTCCAAAATCTGTATAACCCGTTCAGACTGACCATCTGTCTGAGGATGAAACGCTGTACTGAAATTCAACTTGGTACCCAAAGCTATTTGCAACTCTTTCCAAAATTTAGATGTAAACCTTGGGTCCCTATCTGATACTATAGACAAAGGCACTCCATGTAATCGAACTATCTCATCCACATAGATACTGGCCAATCTATCCATCGGGTAATCCATCCTAACTGGCAAGAAGTGAGCTGACTTGGTAAGCCGATCCACTATCACCCATACTGAATCATGTTTCTTCTTAGTCAAAGGCAAACCCGATACAAAGTCCATGGCAATATCATCCCACTTCCACTCGGGAATAGACAAAGGCGTGAGCAATCCAGAAGGAACTTGATGCTTAGCTTAACTTGCTGACATGTCAAGCATCTAGATACAAAATCTGTAATATCCCTTTTCATACCAGACCACCAAAAGAACTGCTTCATGTCTCGATACATCTTCTCACTACCAGGATGCATAGTGAAAACTGTACCATGTGCCTCACTCATAAGCTGTCTTCTTAACTCTTCCCCCTCTGGTACACACAAATGATTTCTATACATAAGCACTCCATCCAGAACGGAGAACTCTGACTGTTTTCCCAAATTGACCTCTTGCACAATCTGCTGTAGCTTCTCATCATCCCTCTGAGCATCAATACTTTTCTGCCTCAAGGTAGGCTTAACTCTCAACTGAGCAATCAAAGTCCCATCTGAATCAAATCTCCATCTAAACCGTCTCAAAAATAAAGCCGACATCGACTTTCGACTCAAAGCATCAGCGACTACATTGGCATTACCTGGATGGTAATCCACAATGCAGTCGTAATCCTTGAACAACTCAAGCCAACGGCGTTGTCTCATATTCAATTCCTTCTGTGTGAGAAAGTATTTCAAACTCTTGTGGTCTGTAAAGATCCTACATTTCTCTCCATACAGATAATGACGCCAAATCTTCAAAGCAAAGATCACAGCAGCCAATTCTAGATGATGTGTCGGATAATTCCTCTCATGTGGTTTCAACTGTCGAGAAGCATAAGCCACAACCATGCCTTCTTGCATCAAAACACAGCTAAGACCAACACCTGAAGCATCACTATAGATGACAAACTCTTTTCCCGAGATGGGTTGAGTAAGTATAGGAGCCTCAACTAACAACTTCTTCAACTGCTCAGAACAAGCCTGACTCTTATCTGACCACTCAAATCTGACTCCTTTTCTCAACAATCTTGTCATCGGGGCGGCAATCACTGAAAAACTCTTAACAAATCGACGGTAGTAACCCGCCAAACCAAGAAAACTTCTCACTTATTGAATATTTTTAGGTGCTTTCCAATCAACAATCGCCTCAATCTTAGTTGGATCCACTTGAATACCCTTAGCAGAAACTATATGACCCAAAAATGACACTTCTCGAAGCCAAAAATCACACTTGCTCAGCTTAGCAAACAACCGATGCTCTCTCAAAACTTGTAAAACTATCCGAAGATGCTCTTCATGTTCACGCTCATCCTTGGTATATACCAAGATATCATTTATAAACACCACTACAAACTGGTCCAAATATGGCCTAAACACTCAGTTCATCAAATCCATAAAAGCCGCTGGAGCATTGGTCAAACCAAACGGCATAACCAGGAACTCATAATGGCCATACCGAGTCCGAAATGCAGTCTTAACCACATCCTCATCGTTAACCCGTAGCTGATAGTACCCAGACCGAAGATCTATCTTTGAGAAAACACCTGAGCCTCGAAGTTGATCAAACAAATCCTCAACTCTAGGCAATGGATACTTGTTCTTTACTGTGACTTTGTTAATCTGTCTGTAGTCGATACACATTCGCAAAGATCCATCTTTCTTCTTAACAAATAGAACAGGAGCTCCCCATGGAGATATGCTAGGTCGAATAAACCCCTTATCCAATAGCTCTTGTAGCTGAATTTTGAGTTCTCTCAACTCTACAAGAGCCATCCGATAAGGTGCTCTCGATATGGGTGTAGTACCTGGCATAATCTCTATGGCTAACTCAACTTCTCTCTCTGGAGGTAAACCCGGCAAATCACTTGGGAAAACATCACTAAACTCCTGCACAACGGGGATATCCTCAATATTTACTTGATCCCTCTTGGAATCCAAAACCACAGCTAAGAATGCCTCACAACCCTTTCTGATACACCTCTTGGTTTGCATTGTAGAAATCACATTATTCACTGAACTAGCACCCAATCCTCTTACAAAAACTGGATCTCGGTTTCTATCTCGAAGCACAAAAGTCTTCCTATGACAATCAACCACAGCTCGATGTCTATCCAACCAATCCATACCCAAAATTAAATCATACTCTCTGAAAGGCAATTCTATCAAATCAGCAGGAAACACAACACCCTCAATCATCAAAGGACAACTCCTATAAACTCTACTCACATTGACACTATGCCCCAATGGACTGGTCACACATATCTCATGCTCTAGCTGATCTATCACATGTAACTTATCAATAATTTTATTTGTGCACAAATATGAGTGTGTGGAACCAGGATCTATTAAGGCATATAACTCAGTGTCAAGGAGTAAGAACTTACCAGCAATCACATCAGGTGCATCCTGCTCCTCTCTGGCTCTTGCAGCATAGACTCTGACTGTCTGAGGTGGGGGACGCTCAACTGACTCAGAAATAGCTCCATCTCTGGGTCGACTGCCTCGACCTCTACCTCTACCTCTACCATGTGTAGCTTGAGTAGCATTGGAACCAACCCTGCTCGCCTCTCTCTGTGAACTCATATTCTCATTCATTCTCGGACAATTAGCTATTAAGTGTTCTGTGCTCCCACATCTATAACATCCACCCGTGAGCCGTCTACACTCACCCCGGTGAGTCCTACCGCAATGCTGACACTCAGATAATACATTCGACTTACCAGAACCTCTACTAGAACCTGACAGTGCAATAGAACCCTATCTTCTGCCTCTAGTAACTGAACCAGTAGAGAACTGATGATGCGAGTCTCTAGCTCTCTTACCCGAATATGAGGAAGAACCACCCCTTGAAGCATTCCTTCTCTGAACTTTCTCCCTAATTGCTATTTCTATCAGCTCAGCCTTCATGGCAGCCTCTGTAAGCTGATAATAACTTATTCCCGGCATACTCATCAAAGAAACCAAGGCCACCTTCAATGACTCATTCAATCCTGCTTCAAAGTGTTTACATCTGAAGTCAATTGTCATGACACCATGCGGTGCATATCGAGAAAACCTGCTAAACTCCTTCTCATAATCTGAAACTGACATGGCCCTTTGTTTCAGGTTCAAAAACTGTGACCATCTCGCATCTTTATAGGCCTGAGTAACATACTTCTTTGTAAATTCATCTTTAAAGAACTCCCAAGATACAGTATCAGGCATCGGAGGTTGTTTACAGACTAACTCCCACCATTCATAAGCCGACCCTTGAAGTAATACCTCAGCACATTCAGCTTGTTGATCAGGAGGACACCTGATTTCTTTTAAAGCTTTGTTTACTTTATCAAGCCATTTTTCAGCTATCTCAGACTCATCCAAACCAGTACCATAAAAGTCTTCAACACCGGCCCTTCTCAAACTTTCTATAGGAGCTCTCGGAGCCGCCATTCTTTCTAAAACTTGAGCCATATTCTGATTCAATCTAAACATAGCTTCTAAAGATGTAGCAGCTACCTCGGGTTGCACCCTAGCGGGTTGTGCCGATAAGGATACGGAAGGATCAACAGCTGGAGGATTTACACTTTAAGCAGACTCCTCCAGTAATCCACGGTTTGAGTTCGATGCCATCTAAAACAAACAAGAAATAACTGCATCAGCCAACACAGCCCTAGACATAGACACATTTATGCACAACAATCACAACAATCACAACAATCACAACAACAATCACAACATCACCCACAACAATCACAACATCACCCCTAAACCTAGGCTCTGATACCAAAACTTGTAACACCCCCTACCCGTACCCGTATGAGTCGGGGTGTCACCAAGCAGATACTATACAAATAATATAATCATACATAAACATGTATACTGAATTACAGGATAATTAAAATTTTCCTGTGCAGAAGAACATACACACAATTCATCATTTATCAATACAACCCAAAAGCCATTACAATAGTTCCAATCAAACTGGCTAATGCCAAAATTATTATTACATGCCTAATATAGAAGTACATAAGCGGAAGCCATTTCAAAATCAATACATAAAAAAGTTCTTTACATAAAAGAATCAACCATAATAAAATAAACTCCAAACTCTAAACCTTGCTGTGTTGGCTGGACTGCAATGACTCTCTTTAAACAAAGCTTCTTATTTACCTGCACGGGTAAACACACCGTGCTAAGCGATAAACGCTTAGTGGGGATTAACACATATATTATGGACGGCCACTCACAGTGGTCGTCAAGGCATATCACATTCATAATGGCATATACATGATTCATGTCATAATATGTATACATATAGGCTCCAATTTATAACCATATATTCAGCATCTCATGTTTATATCCATATCCATATTATCTCATTCAATTATTACTTTTGTATAATCAACGGTAACATAACAAATCACATATTAATTAAAGATCCTGCTGACTCATAATAGTGGATAACGAGTATACGCATAGCGATACCTTACGAGTACGAATCGACGTATAGCGATACCTTACGGGTACGAATCGAAAACCATTTTTATTTTATATTTATAAAACCTTTATAGGGGCCCTTAAACAAGATTCATCATATTAATAAGAATTGCGAGGATTCAAACACATTTTCTTATAGGGTTCGCGAGGAACCAATTGGGGATCTGATCAGGATCCAAATCATCCATATACTTCATCCATATAGGCTGCAGCTAAAAGACTCTATTAGGCATGCCTAACTATCCACTAAACTGACTCTTGCAGGTCATGTATTATACAATTCACATTGAGTTACACATTTGTTCAATATGAATAACCATTGAATTTAACATACATAAATCAATTATATTTAAGCATGACACATTTAGTTCATAGGTTAAGGCATAATATGGCATGCAAACATTTAGCATAGCAAAAATACAATTATAAAATGTAAGGCATAATATTCAAATCACAAGTTCTTGCTTCCTAATTAAATTAGATTTAATCAAATAATATATTAGGTTAATGCCTTAATCATAAATTATACACATGTTATATAATTCTCGTCATGAGTATTTATTCATCTAGCAAATTATACTTATAGTTTAATTCATGGTTAATCATCATATTAATTAATTTTTCGTTATAAGAATTTATTCAATTCATAGGTAATTTAATTATATATCCTCATTACCTAATTATAAAATAAGTAACATTAAATTTTTCAGGCGTTTCTAGACACTTTGGGGCTAATTCGGAGGTGTAGGATCGATTCTAGGATGAATTGGTGAAGAGGGACAAATTTTATTAAAACACAGCTGTGCTTTTTATAAAGTATAGCTGTGCTCTGCTGTATATGGTCGATCTAAAAGCCAAAACACAGCTGTGTCCTACCCAAAAGCACAGCTGTGCTTTCCAACCAGTTCCCAAACATTATCAGACACAGGGCAGAATTAATTTACTGAATCTATATGCATTTTTGAACTACTAAATGACATTTTTAGACAAACTTATCTCATAACAATTAATCCTCAAGATGTTATCTTTCTAGTGACAAAATTTCAGATCATTTGGAACGAAAATCGGGGAGATATACTCAAATGTCTCTACCCTGTTCCACAGACACACCTGATGATTTTTGCTACTGTAATGGGCGATTTTAAAATAGTTAGAGTCCGAAATAAATTATGGTTACTTCTACAAAGTTTTAGATAGGGAAGTTGTGGTTCTAACCCAACTGGAATCATGTATTTTAGAGTTGTAAAACTCAACTTATACTAAAAAGAATGACCAAAGGTCAATCTGACCCTCAAAAACAGAATTGCACTTTGAAGTTCAACAAGCTTCAAACCAACTCATTTGACACCATCAATTCACCAAATTTAATCCAAACCATCACAACACCTAAATTAACATCTCAGAATACTCAATTCAGGTATTAAGAATCATTAACACATAAATCAACAAACTAATTCCCAAACCTGAAAATTCCTTAGCTCTCATCACTTTGTTCCACTACTCCCAACCTTCTCTTTGCCCTTGGGATCGCGAGAAGGTTTAGCTAAACACAAACCCATCAAAAACACAAAAAGAACAAATCTTAGATTAAATTTAAACTATAATGTAGAAGAAGATGAAGAAGAAGATGAAGATATGCATTAAACTCACCAATTGTGCAAGAAGTGATCAATTTCTACCACCTAAATTATAATCCAAGTTAGAGAAAACAAAAAGAAGAGCAAAGAAGAAGAAGGAGATGAGGAGGGGAGGAGGCTACGGGAAAATGAAGAGCAAATTCTGCTCTTTCCATTTTCTATTTCTTTTTCTTTTTCTTTTTCTTTTCCTAACCCTAACACTTGTCACTTTCCTATTGTTGGAAACCAATCACTCATACCTAACCATCATATGTCACTCACACACCATAAAACACTCTAATAATGCACCCCACATATGTATGAGCAACACACACAATGATACCCCATATAGATTCCTTCTACTATGGTATGCTCACTACACACAATCAAAACCCAACTTAAAACACCCTACTAATGTGTGAGTAAAACACACAATCACTACACCATTACTCACATCCCACAATGGTATATGCATGCACACACATGTATCTCCCAACTAATTCACACCCTACTAACATATGTGCACCCACATATTAAAATAACTCTTATAACATGCAATATACCCCAGAATACCCTTGTCACATGCCAAAATACTTATAAATTTACACACATACATGGCTCATACTACTAGGGGGTAAATGGGGTGTGACATATTCTATATGCAGGAAGCTGAATCTTGGAGAGCTTAGGGAGATAGGAATGCGACTCCAACTAGCAGACAGGTCCGTGAGGAGACAAAACGGAGTGATTGAGGATCTGCTAGTGAAAGTGGGGAAATTTATTTTTCCAGTGGTCTTTGTGGTAATGGAGATGGAAGAAGACCACAAGGTGCTATTAATTGTGGGGAGGCCATTTTTAAATACCGCCAAGGCATTGATCGATGTTAATGGTCAAACGGTTACCCTAAGGTTTAATGGTGAGGAGTTGGTGGTAGATATGAACAAGACTCAAAAATACCTATCTGGTGATGTGAAAGAATCTATATATTTTATGGATGTAATAGATGATTGTGTGGAGGAAGTACAAGAAAAATAATTGGGAGCTGATTCAGAAAATAAGTGTCTGTTACATTCAGTGGAGGGAGAAGAATGTGAAGAAGAGATGAGGGGACAAGATATAGCAAGTGTGGAGATAGAAGACCACAAGGAGAAAATTGATCCTAAAGAGGGGGATTCAAATTCTGAACTTAAACCTCTTCCCTCTCACTTGAAATATGTGTTTTCAGAAAATGAGAGTAAACCAGTAATCACTTCTTCTTTGTTGTCAGGTGCAGAAGAGACGATGCTGCTAGAGGTGCTGAAAAAGCACAAGGGAGACATTGGCTGGAAGACCTCAGATTTGAAGGGGATTGACCCAAGCTACTGTACACATAGGATCCCAATGGAGGAGGAGTGCAAGCCAGTAGCTCAGCCTCAACGGCGACTCAATCCAGTCATGCAAGAGGTAGTAAAGAAGGAGGTACTTAAACTCCTAGACTCAGTTATTATCTACCCTATCTCTGACAGTAAGTGGGTAAGCCCTGTGCAATATGTGCCTAAAAAGGGGGGAATCACAGTGGTAAAGAATGAACTAGATGAGTTAATTCCAACTCGTACAGTTACGGGTTGGAGAGTCTGCATTGATTTCAGGCGGTTAAATAATGCCACTAGGAAGGACCATTTCCCTTTGCCTTTTATTGACCAAATGTTAGAGAGGTTAGCGGGTAATAGGTTTTACTGTTTTTTAGATGGGTATTCGGGATATATGCAGATTCAAATAGACCCTAAGGATCAGGAGAAAATGACCTTTACCTGCCCATATGGCACATTTGCATATAGGAGAATGCCTTTTGGGTTATGTAATGCACCGGCTACGTTTCAGCGGTGTATGATGGCCATTTTCCATGATTTTATAGAAAAATTTATGGAAGTATTCATGGATGATTTCACCATATATGGGGTTGATTTTGAGAGCTGTTTACAGCATCTTGATCTAGTACTAGGGAGGTGTGAAAAGACTAACCTTGTATTGAATTGGGAAAAATGCCATTTTATGGTGAGAGAGGGCATAGTGCTAGGACATAAAATTTCAGAGAATGGGATAGAGGTAGATAAGGCCAAAGTTGAAGTAATTGAAAAATTACCACCTCCGGCAAACGTTAAGGGCATAAGGAGTTTTTTACGACATGCGGGGTTTTACAGGCATTTTATTAAAGATTTTTCAAAAATTGCAAAACCCTTGTCTAATTTACTTATGAAAGATGCTCCTTTTGTTTTTGACAGTGCATGTATGTTAGCCTTTGAAACTTTAAAGAAATGACTTATTTCAGCTCCGGTGATTATATCTCCGGATTGGAAGTTGCCGTTCGAACTAATGTGTGATGCTAGTGACTTTGCAATAGGGGCAGTGCTTGGACAACGAAGAGATAAGATTTTTTATGCAATATATTATGCTAGTCACACTTTGACAGGAGCACAGGTAAATTACACCACCACAGAGAAAGAACTTTTGGCGATAGTGTATGCGTTTGAAAAGTTCAGGCCGTATTTGCTGGGTGCAAAAGTGGTGGTGTGGTCGGATCATGCAGCCTTGAGGCATTTATTCGCAAAGAAGGAATCAAAACCGAGGCTGATTCGATGGGTGCTTTTATTGCAGGAATTCGATTTGCAGATTAAGGATAAGAAGGGCGCTGAGAATTTTGTGGCAGATCATCTGTCCAGATTGGAAAATGATCGTATTGAAAAAGGGGAAATTTTAGATTTATTTCCCGATGAGCATATTTGTGCTGTATTTTCCTGTGAAAATTCTGTCCCTTGGTTTGCTAATATCGCTAATTTTCTTGCAGGGGGCTTTATGCCAAAGGATTTTTCATGGCAGCAAAAGAAGAAATTGCGTGCGGATGCAAGGCACTACATATGGGATGATCCCTACCTTTTCAAATTATGCGCTGACCAAGTGTTAAGACGGTGCATCTCAGATGCGGAGACCAGTGCAATCATCACAGCTTGTCACAGTGGAGAAGCTGGTGGACATTATGGGCTGAATAGAACGGTAATGAAAATTCTGTCTTTTGGTTTTTATTGGCCAACAATGTTTAAAGATGTCCAATTTTATGTGAAAAGTTATGATAGATGCCAAAGGGTAGGAAACATATCCAAGCGTGATGAGATGCCCTTAACTAATGTGCTTGAGGTTGAATTATTCGATGTTTGGGGAATAGATTTCATGGGACCTTTTCCAGTTTCATACGGGTTTGAATATATTCTGGTAGCAGTGGATTATGTTAGTAAATGGGTCGAAGCTGTAGCTACCAGGACTTGTGATGCAAGAATTGTGTTAGAATTTTTAAGAAAAAATATTTTTACCCGATATGGAGCTCTTAGAGCCATTATAAGCGATGGTGGTAAACATTTTGTTAATCACTAATTCAATGCTTTATTAAAAATATTTGGTGTTAGGCATAAAGTCACGACCCCATATCATGCTCAGGCTAATGGTCAAGTGGAAGTGTCAAATAGGGAATTAAAGGCCATTTTAGAAAAGACGGTAAATTCCTCTAAGAAAGATTGGTACCTTAAGTTAGATGATGCTTTATGGGCCTATAGGACAGCATTCAAGACACCGATAGGGATGTCTCCCTTTAGGCTAGTTTATGGGAAGTCCTGTCACCTCCCAGTGGAATTAGAGCATAAAGCCTATTGGGCTACCAAATTTCTAAATTTTGACCTTGAGAATGCTGGAAAGTGCATGTCTTTGCAGTTGAATGAACTTGAGGAGCACCGATTCTGGGCTTATGATCATGCCATGAAATACAAGGACATCACCAAGAAGTGGCATGATCGGAAGTTAGTTAGGAAGGAATTTGTGCCTGCGATGCATGTACTTCTTTATGACAGTAGGCTGTGAATATTCCCTGGTAAGTTGAAGTCAAGGTGGAAGGGACCATATCAAATAGTGGCTGTGGACAAGTTTGGAGTGGTAATGCTGAAACACCCGAGGGGTGAGATAGAATTCAAGGTCAATGGACATCGTGTGAAGCATTATTTTACATCTTCGTTTGACAATGCTTCCACAATCGTCACTCTTGCGGATCCTTGACGGGTTTTAAAAGTCCAGCTGCGTACTTCTTAATTGCAGAACTATTTCTCTATTTTGTTCTTTTTGATGTTAATTAGTTTCTCTTTTATGTAGTTAATTTTATTTAGTTGTACCACATTTTGTGTGTAGAAGAGAAATTCTGTTTGTGTTGGAGGAGTTCAATTGTATTTGTAGCTAGAAGTTAAGCATTTGATAAATTTACTTTTGAAGTATGCAGGTGGTCACAGTGGCAATGGATTTGGTTACCACCGTGACCAATAAAGGATGCATTATGGAATTTGTCTACTGAACATGTCACGGTGACAAGATATTGGTTGTCACCGTGACCCCTTAAGGTACACTTTTGGATTGGAAAATTGAATATGTCACGGTGACAATGGTTTTCATTGTGACCGTGACATCCGGGTAAATTACCTTCTGTTTTCAAAATTGAACATGTCACAGTGACAATGAAATTCATTGTGACCGTGACATGTGCAAGTTTCGCTTCTGTTTTCAGAGAGTGGTATGTCACGGTCGCAACGACATTGGTTGCCACCGTGACATATTGGCGGTTTGATTCTAGATACAATTTTTAAGTATGTCACGGTGACAACCATTTGGTTACCACCGTGACCAAGCGAAAAATTTTAAAACATAAGTATTCCAGTTTCGTTCTTTTCTTTCTCACTCTCTCCTGCATAACTTAATCTCTTGCTCTCGAATTTTTTTTCCCTCTCTCTAGCACTCCATTCTTTGTGACTTCACTACAAGTAAGTTTCTCTTCTCTTCTATTTCAAGTTGATTTTATTCCTTTTATTTTACTTTCTGTTCTAACTTTATTTTATTTTTGTCCCATCGTTGCGTATTCCCTGATCCTGAAAATTTTCGTATTTGGGGTTAGTTTCGAAGGGTTATTCTCTTACTTGAGGATCACAATCTCGTGTGAAAACCCTTTTCCCTACCTTCCCTTTTTCTATTTATTTCTGTGAATGTTCAAATTAAGGGGCGATCAATGGTTTAGGGCTTTATCTGGGTATTGAATGGTTGATGTTTTGACTTGAATTCTTGGATTGCATTGTGAATTATTCATCTTTACTTTCTTGTTTTGATGTCAATTTGTTGTGATTGCAATTTTGAGGTTCAATTTCTGACTGTGATTGTTCTTCCCAATGAGTTTACATGCTGCACACCAACTGTTTGATAAAAAGTCTCAAAGAGTTGATTTCCCAGCTTCTGAAATTTTTAACATGTTGACATGCCTAATTCTATTTACCCTTATGTGTAACTTTTTTTTAAAGTTGTCATCGCACATTTTAAACCTACTCACGAGTTGATATCAATTTGACAAATTTAACTCAGTTGGAGGATGAATAAGTTGGGTAAAATGGACTGTTTATTGCTGCGTAGAGTAGTGCCATTGTGTTTCCACTTACATTGTTACTGAACATCATTGATTGATTTTGTGCAATGGCTCCTAAGCGCAAAAGCTCTGCTCTTGCTTCCAGCTCCATCAGCTCACCCCGACCTCACAATCAGTAGATATTTCGAAGGTACCTAAGTGGGTACCGGTACCAAAGAAAGATGTTTATGCTCTGTTCTCCAAATGCACCTACGTCCCCACCGCCTATCTTGATTTTGACTTGCTGCAGAAGCTCAGGATCAGAGACCAAGTGCAGCACCTAATTGCGAACATCGGGTGGGAACGGGTCTTCTCAATCCAAGAGAAAGTCTACCCGAACTTGACCAGAGATTTCATATCCACAGTCACTTGTACACCTGGTCGCAACCTGGCCTAGGATCCAGGTAAAGTCTCATTTTGGTTAGAGGGCACACAGTATAACATGTCTTTTCATGAATTTTCAGAAATTCTGGGTTTTTCACCACGCGCCCACAATGCTTTCGACGACTATGATAAAGACACTGCTTGGGGTACCATTAGAGACCCCGCCACTGCCACCATGTATGTCTCGGGGAAGATGAAGGCCCATCATTTGGCTGATCACATATTGCGAATCATCCACCGTTTCTTCCCCCTGTCTCTTCTAAGCCATGAAGATTCCGCAGGCCAGGTAAACCTGCCCGAAGCCCTTTTCCTTGCCTGCATGGTAAGGGGTGTTCGGATCAATGGTGCTACCCATTTCTGGCACAAATTAGAAGAAATGCAGTGGCACCCGAGGAAGGTGAGGAAAGTAGCGTTGGGAGGTTTTGTCACTTTGCTAGCCAAGAGGGTTCATCATGACTTTGGCAGGGGCAAGTTTTTATCTTCCATTCCAGTAATTGATGACAAGATGCTTCGAAACATGAAAGTGCTAGTCAAAGATGACACCACCGCAGATGGATACCGGTTGTCTACCAGAGATGAATATCTGCAAGGGGTGGAGCAGGGTTTAGGCGGACTACCACAGGAGGCGGGTGAAGAGGCTGAGCCACAGGGTCCCCCTGCACAAGCACCCCATCAGTTTGGGCAAGCGCAATATGACGCTCTGATGGAGCGGATGGATAGTATTTCCGCTACCCAGACTGAGCTCCAATCTCAGATAGAGCAAGTGCTCTATGGCCTGGCATCTTTGACCTCCAGATTTGATGCACACTTTCCCCCACCACCACCACCATCCGATCTATGATCAGGGAGAACTCTTATCTTTTATTTTTACTTTTGTTTATTTTCTTTTTATTTTTCTTTTTGATATGTAATATTATTGCTTGCTGGGGACAGCAAGTTTTTATGTGGGGGGTAGGAGACATTAATTTTGCATTATATATGTAATTAACAGCCATTCCATTGATGTCCATTCCATTGATGTATGATGCATGGTTAGTTCTATTTTAGTTTTTTTGCACTTTATTGCTGTTGCCTAAATATCTTTATCTCAGCTTAGCTTAACTTCAGTTATTCCTGTTGTGAATGTTTTGAACTTTAATTGGAGAATAGTCTATCTTAAAAACTGATCTTGGCAAACGAGTAGTTGGAAGTTTTAGAAGCAAATTGAATCTCAATCGGTCATATATATTGTGATTTCCAATCTTTTATGCACTATAGGCTTGTTTGTAAAAATTTGAAAAAATCCGGTGCTTAAGAGTTTTTGAGTGAAGGAATGGTAGGATAATTAGAACCTTCCTCATCAGCCTTCGAAACATGATAACAACTTAAACAAGTTTAGGACATGATTAAGGCAATTTGTTCTTTGATAGCCACTTTTAAACAGCTTTAGACCTACCTGTTTATGTTATTTCCATTGCTAGCCCCGTTGAGCTGATTTAGTATGCTAAAAGCGTACTACGAAATTTTCTTGTTACACTATTATTTTACCATTTAGTCTAAATGCCTTTGCCTACCCGTTTCTAAGAATTGGCCACTCTAGGATTGGGTTGGAATATCATTGAAAGTTGAATAAGAGTATCTATTATTGAAATAGTGGAAGTGTGAGAAGAATTGTTGAATTTTGTGGGCATTATTTAGTATGGTGTTAAACTTTCCCTCATTAGAAAAAAATGGGTATAAGAAATTCTAGACTTTGGGTACCCCAGAAAAAAAAAGAGAAAGAAAAATAATGAAAAAGAAAAAAAAAGAGAAAAGAAAAAAAAAGAGAAAGAAAAATAATGATGAAAAAAAAAGAAAAAAAATATATATGAAAGTTCCATGAGTTTTGTCGTTTCTTTTAGTCAATTTTGATTATTGAAAATCGAAAAATTCAAGTGTGGGGTACCTTTGAGTAGAAAAAGATATACTCATATTCACGGAATTGGGTTTAAAAGTGAATTAAAAGGGAAGTTTATCACTTTGTTGTTGTTTAGTTCAATGCATATTATGTATGGGGAAGTTTATACAACCTTGGAAATTATGGGTGAATTGAAGGTAGGATCTGGACAATCTTGTTCAGTTTTGGTTAGTCGAATTTTAGGTAGAGTGGCAAATTCTTTGTTTGAATTCTTTAACTCTTCTTGTTAGCCAATACCTTAACCTAACATTACAACCCTGGAATAAGTCCTTTCGATTCTATTCTTGGTTTGAGTTGTTTAAGTGCAGATGACCCTTGTGGTTCCAGTGCTAAAGGAGAGGCGTATGATTATCCTGAGTTTTAAGCGCGAAACCTATATGTAAATTCATTTGCATATTTAATTTCTTTGCTCAATTACTGGAATGCATTGGTTGTTTTGTTTTGAAAAGAGAAAATTGGTTTTGAGCGTAGCACACACACATGTGAAATTAGTTGATATAAATTGATTTGAGGATCTGTAACTAAGACCCCTCTGCTCGGTACTATGATTGTTTTTAAGTTTTCGTATTCTAAGTTAGAGTTTGAAATTTCAGGAATTTGGATAATTCATTTACTCGAGGATGAGCAAAGTCTAAGTGTGGGGTATTTTGATAACTTCAATATAGTGTTTAGTTTTCATAGTGTTTTATTGTGATTTTTGGGTGTTTAGTTGTGTTTAATGTTATGTTATGTTTCTTTTATGTTAATTTTATTAATCTTAGCCAAATTGAAGTTTTGATTCATTTTAGAAAGCATTTTGATTTAATTATATGCCTTTGTAGGATTTTGCTTAATAGGTCACGGTCACAATGAAGCTGGTTGTGACCGTGACATAAGGAAGATTGCAGGCAGCAGCCATGTCGTAGGGTCACAGTCACAATGAAAATGGTTGTGACCGTGACATAATTATCAAGTGGGCAAAATGCGAAGGTTGAAGACCTCACGGTGGCAATCAAACTTTTTTGTCACCGTGACATGTCAGTTTAGCAAGGCAGAATCAAAAGTGAAGGTTGGTCACGGTAGCAACCAAATTCATTGCCACCGTGACCTAGCGTTTTCCCTTGTGCCGATCGGATTCTTCCCGATAGCTCACAGTGGCAACCAAATCCATTGCCACCGTGACCCCTCTGGAAATATAAATTCGTAGCTTTCTATTTGGCTAGGGTTCCGAAATTTTAAGTTTAGTTTTGTTCTTTGTTTTGCGGCTAAGTTTTTTTTAAGTGATTTATTGTTCTAAACTCTTAGTTTTCAATTAGTTCTTTGGTTTTCAATTAGAATTCGAGATTAACTTTCATTAGTTTCATAGTTTGATTTCAAGAGTTTATTAGTCCTTAGTTTTTCCAGAAGTTTTAGTTTTATTTTCTCCATTGATGATCTGAAGAAGAGGATTGAAGGACGAGCAATTCAACCGGGATTTTCTCAATGAATTTCAGGGTTTATTCTTTCTTTTATTCTTTTGATTTTATAATGGATAGTGAGTAGTCGTTTAGTTGTTCGGGGAATCTCTGAATATCCTATACCTATGATGTGAATGGTGAACATCTTTTGAGTTTATGTATGAAAGATTGGTTTATTTTGCTGATTCTTATTGATTATTTATGGAATTTAGTTTTTCAGTTCAATTTCCAGATGTGAGGAATGATTTATTTCATATGCTATGTTGGTTATTGAATTTGTTAATTGGATGCCATTAATGTATTCTATTCTCAGAATTTTCTATCATGTTCGATGTGGTGTTTAGACTGCTCCGGAATGGGAATCTAAATGGACAGGATTTTATGATTTAAGGTTTGAGTGATGAGTGAAATAATTAGGTTTTGGGATGTTTGACTCCGGAATGGGAAAGCAAAAAGAACCTAGGATTTTAGACCCGTGATTAGGCTAGTTGTATGACTTGCTCCGGAATGGGACGTTATGCGATTAGAATAGCTTGCTCCGGAATGGGACGCTTGGGTTAAGAGGGTTATCCCGATTTCTTTCATATAAGATTCTTAGATTGATTCTAGTCATATTTGGGTAAGGGGTGGATGAGTGAACTTGAACAACGCTTTTATAATTTGATATCTTTTCTTGTTTTCATTTATTTTTAATCTTTGCTAGTTTTACTGTCATTTTAATTTGTTTTTGCTTAACCATTACAGTAGTCGATTAATTTATTAGTTTTAGTTTAGTCATAATTAAATCAATTCAATAATTGGGAATTCTTTAGCATACATTCAATTTTCATAACTTGCGCGTTCAGTCCCTTGGGTACGATAACTCGGAGTCTTAATTTTACTGTAACACCCCAACTCATACGTGGACGAACCCATCCGCAATGGAGTAGGAGGCCGTACGAGTAGGTGTGTTACCGGACTGAAGCGAGACAAAGCATACTAAAATACGGAAGAATTTAAAACTTGAGGAGTAGATTTGGACATGCATATTTCGCAAATGCGCATACAGTTGTGAAAACTTACAAGCATACAATAGAAGTTATTCTCCAAACTTCACTATAAAAATATTTACATGGCCCAGAATATTATATAAGTATCTTTACATATTATTACATATACATATTCATCAGAATTACAAAATCCAGGCTATAGAAATTAAACAAAATACATCACTTCTAACTCCTATGTGGCCGACACTGCAGATGTGCGACTCGAACAGAAGCAAACCTGCCACCTGCACGGGGAAAAGAACCCGTTCTAAGCGATAACGCTTAGTGGGGAAAACAAACATAATAATATGGACGGCCATTCACAATGGTCGTCAAGGCAAAATACATTCAAATGGCAATTGCGAATATTCAAAACATATATCTAAACAGACTTGCATAATAAAGGCATTCATTCGGAAACTCACACATATAATCATATACATATATCAGGAATGGGCCAAAACAGTCATAACCCAAAACGCGACACCAGTGTTATCATGCTGAGCCACATACCCAAGAAAATCATCCAAAACACCACACTTCTGTTGCACAACTCTAATACATAGCATATCATGCTGTAAACACTTCGATAACGGAGACTGAAGGCATAATCACATCACTTCACATTCATATCAAAACCATGCAGAAAGTACGATTACATCTTATATACTTACCCTCACAACCAATCTGATTCATATGCTTATACACAATAAAACCATGCTTAACTCATATACATAAATACCTCAATCGAATCATTTCAAAGCATTCAGAAATTAATAACACATCACATGCCAAGTACGGATAATCATGTTAACTGAAAAGTCATGTTTACTAAATACAGATTTACCTTCTGAAGGCCGTAGTCATATTCATATACATATAAACTGATTCTTTCTCATTCAGATATCACATTCTGATGGCTATTTCAAAATAGAATAAAACAAACCATCAAAGTACCTGCTGACTCATAATAGTGGATAACGAGTACTGAGGAGGAGACCTCATGAGGGAACATATAGCCCGATCTCTGACCGGGTAAACCTCAGAGGGAACATATAATATAATGTACCATACAGGTACTAGTCGAAAAGCAATATCATCTTTTTCCACATTCCAAAAACATTTCATATCAAAGGGTTCGCGAGGAACCAGTCGTGGGACCTGATCAGGGTCCAAATCGTTCAAAGGGCGCTGCAGCTACAAAGACTCTATTAGGCATGCCTAACTATCCACTAGACTGACTCTCGCAGGTCATGCATCATTCAAATCAGGTGTCATATCAGACAGTATATAAATGTCATCATATTTAATCCAGAGTACAATGGACATATTCACATTAATATACCCATACTTCAGCCGCAGTATTCCGTAATTCAAATTCATATTCATATACACATATTATAAACAAGACCATTTACAGATAAAAATGAAAGTACCATACGTAGGTCAGAGTTACCTTTAGCCTGTTCAGAGACTTGTAATCACATCCGCATATCCCAAAAATCATATAAATTAAATCTATAAATCATACTGAAATCATCAATCACTCAAAAATACTGTATACTCTACCAGAACGAAGCAATAATCCAATGTTATTGTGCACGCAAAATCATTATTTCCACATTCAAACCACTGCATTTAACGAATAAATACTCATTACAAAAATTAGGGTAGGTCACGGTGGTAACCAATTCCATTGCCACCGTGACATACAAAAGCCCCCAAAACAGAATACATCTCTGAGGTAGGTCACGGTGGTAATCAAATCCATTGCCACCGTGACATACCAAAATCCAAAGCAGAATGCAAACCAAAGGAAGGTCACGGTGGTAACCCATTTCATTGCCACCGTGACATACCAGAACCCCAAAACAGAATGCAAATCTTCTCACTTAATCATATTATATAGGCACTCAAATATCCACATGAACCGTTATAGTATCCTAATTATCTTGCATACTAACACATTCTAATAACATTTATTACCAATGCATGCATCGTATAGTATTGTTAGGCAATTACTTTAATCATGCATTCATTATTCATCTCCCTTATATACATTTTCCATTAAGTAAACTCAGTTCATAATTATACATACTTGTTCACATCATACATGATCAATACCTCAAGCATATCCTGTTCGATAATTAAAAAGCATATATGTATACATTTAATTTCATTATTAAACTCTTATGCTATAGCTTTAATCACTTACAATTTGGATTAATGACCACCCACATACTCATTTCCTAAGGTTAGAAATGAGTTAAACATGCTATAGGAACTTACCATGAAGTTTGGGTACGTTTCGGGAAGAAAAACACTCAAATTATGCATATTAGGAGGTGGTCACGGTGGTAACCAATTGGTTGTCACCGTGAGGTCCAAAAGTGAGCATTCTGCCCTGCATTTTCATAGGTCACGGTGGTAACCATTTTGGTTGCCACCGTGACATACCAAAATATTGCAAAACAGAAGCAAAATTTCGGGACTGGTTCACTCCATAATTTTGTACAGCCTATATCAAAGTCTAGAACTCATTGTTAGCCAAAACGTCCTTCTTAGCAAATGTTCTATAGGATGTTAACTTCCAAATGCAACAAATTACAGCTCAATTGGACATCTATAGATTCATATATGATCTAAACAACCCACAGTGCTTCTTTGAACCCGTCCAAAGAAGATAGGTCTACTTCTTGACCATTTTTCGGACACTTAGAGTTACAATTAGCTCGAACCTATTTCTAACACATTTGTAGACATATATCTTAGCTTTCTAAAGGCACTGATTGCATATCATTTTGAGTTCTATAACTCCCGAAACAGTGTAATAACCAAAGAAAGGTCCAGTGTATTCTAATCCAGTTTTTCACCCAAAAACCTATTCACATGCAACAATGAGTCATTTGAGCCAACACTCACTACCATCATCACAGATCATCAACAACACACTCAAGAAGCTTATATCATACATGAATATACAAAAATTCTTATACAGATAGAAGAAAGTTTCCCAAACCTGGATTTGCGATTCAAAACCTCAATCTTCAAGAACCCACTCAATCAAGCCTTAGCTCCTCTTCAAATCATTCAAAACTCGCACAAACAAACCCAATAATCACTAAACCAAAACTCTAACTTACTCAAATCGAAAGCAAACTAGAAGAAAAAGAAGTTCAAAGCACAATAACCAAAACCTAACCACTTACCTCTTCAATCTTGCTCCCAAACTCTTCCAAAATAGATCCAACTCACACACAACCAAGAGAAAGAATGCAAGAAACGTGAAAGGGAAAAGAAAAGAGAGAGAACGGGAAGGAGAGGAGGGCCAACGTGATTCTGTCCCTTTTCCCTTCTTCTTTTCCTATTTCTCTTTCACATTTAGTGCACACACCAACCATACCACTTGTCACCATCCTAAAGGTCCACTTGTCATAATCCTATTAAATCCAAGATACATCTTTGACTAATTCCAACCTTGGCACCATACTCACTCCACACACAAACATTTCTTGAATAAAAATCTTCAAGGTACCACACTTGAGTCACACCAAATCATTTCCTAAAACCCACTTATACCCTACTTCGATACACAACAAGCACACCATAATACTTCCTTCACTTAACTTATTTAATTAATTTCTTTGCAAATAAATCCTTATTATCCATATTATTCATGTACAAATTACCGAATTACCCTCACTCATTCCGACCGAGCAAGCATATTCCGACTAGGCCCAGTTCGGGGTGTGACAAATCTTCCCTCCTAAAAGAATTTCGTCCTCGAAATTCACTTACACCATAAGAAACTCCAAAATGACACTTCGACTCACCATCAAACTCATACATTGTATTCTAAAACTATTCACTTACTTACACTTATCGCCATTGCTATACTCTTAAATCACTTTCTTATATTCGAATCAAACACATTCATCAGAACAATCATTACTCGAAAGCCCGACTGAAATCAAAACCCGACACTTTACACATAAATCAACTAACTTCGCCAGTTCCTACATAAATCCTTCACTACTTAAAAGATGTCCATCATACTTACGTTTCTCTCTACCATTAACACTCCTATCAAACTTTAAAATTCTTCTTACCTTCACCTGTATAAGATCCCAAAATACTCATTCGGTTCAACCTTTAATCAAACACAGAATACTTTCCTAAACGATTGCTGAGTGCGTCATTTTTACCCTTAATCTTAATATCAAATAGTACATATATACCCTGTCAGCTTTCTCTCAATCAAAACATATATGCATATGCTTATCATGTATTGTCAAAGAGATGATGATGATGTAATGAGATTAAGATGATTCATGTATGCAGAGTGATGCAATTGATGCTATAATGATGCATTTTGTCCCATCCCCATGATTCAAGATGCTTTCATTTAAACACTTTTCTAGAGATAGCTGACAGGCATATAGAGTACTACCAAAACCTTATAAAATCCAAATACTCATCCACTTACTCGACACCTTTCTTTACTGAGGTACACTCTGAACAAAATCTTGAGAAATCCTAGGAGCAGTCAGCTTATCCAAAATTCGAATCAATTCTTGCACTAATGTTCTATCATTAAAAACAGGACCGAAATTCCAACCAAAGGATGCTTAAAAACGAAACACTTTGATCAGAACTAGTTGGGTTCACACTTTCTGTCGTCTCATTCACCTTCTCATTCGGGTCAGGCTCCATCTAACATAACACACATAGGACAAGACGCATCTGCATTAGGCCATGACACAAAACTGACTCTCAAACAAAGACTCGACACATAACAAGTAACATACAAAGACCCAATACTCAAACAAATAAGGCAACCAGAATCTTATGCTCTGATACCACTAAATGTAACACCCCAACTCATACGTGGACGAACCCATCCGCAATGGAGTAGGAGGCCGTACGAGTAGGTGTGTTACCGGACTGAAGCGAGACAAAGCATACTAAAATACGGAAGAATTTAAAACTTGAGGAGTAGATTTGGACATGCATATTTCGCAAATGCGCATACAGTTGTGAAAACTTACAAGCATACAATAGAAGTTATTCTCCAAACTTCACTATAAAAATATTTACATGGCCCAGAATATTATATAAGTATCTTTACATATTATTACATATACATATTCATCAGAATTACAAAATCCAGGCTATAGAAATTAAACAAAATACATCACTTCTAACTCCTATGTGGCCGACACTGCAGATGTGCGACTCGAACAGAAGCAAACCTGCCACCTGCACGGGGAAAAGAACCTGTTCTAAGCGATAACGCTTAGTGGGGAAAACAAACATAATAATATGGACGGCCATTCACAATGGTCGTCAAGGCAAAATACATTCAAATGGCAATTGCGAATATTCAAAACATATATCTAAACAGACTTGCATAATAAAGGCATTCATTCGGAAACTCACACATATAATCATATACATATATCAGGAATGGGCCAAAACAGTCATAACCCAAAACGCGACACCAGTGTTATCATGCTGAGCCACATACCCAAGAAAATCATCCAAAACACCACACTTCTGTTGCACAACTCTAATACATAGCATATCATGCTGTAAACACTTCCATAACGGAGACTGAAGGCATAATCACATCACTTCACATTCATATCAAAACCATGCAGAAAGTACGATTACATCTTATATACTTACCCTCACAACCAATCTGATTCATATGCTTATACACAATAAAACCATGCTTAACTCATATACATAAATACCTCAATCGAATCATTTCAAAGCATTCAGAAATTAATAACACATCACATGCCAAGTACGGATAATCATGTTAACTGAAAAGTCATGTTTACTAAATACAGATTTACCTTCTGAAGGCCGTAGTCATATTCATATACATATAAACTGATTCTTGCTCATTCAGATATCACATTCTGATGGCTATTTCAAAACAGAATAAAATAAACCATCAAAGTACCTGCTGACTCATAATAGTGGATAATGAGTACTGAGGAGGAGACCTCATGAGGGAACATATAGCCCGATCTCTGACCGGGTAAACCTCAGAGGGAACATATAATATAATGTACCATACAGGTACTAGTCGAAAAGCAATATCATCTTTTTCCACATTCCAAAAACATTTCATATCAAAGGGTTCGCGAGGAACCAGTCGTGGGACCTGATCAGGGTCCAAATCGTTCAAAGGGCGTTGCAGCTACAAAGACTCTATTAGGCATGCCTAACTATCCACTAGACTGACTCTCGCAGGTCATGCATCATTCAAATCAGGTGTCATATCAGACAGTATATAAATATCATCATATTTAATCCAGAGTACAATGGACATATTCACATTAATATACCCATACTTCAGCCGCAGTATTCCGTAATTCAAATTCATATTCATATACACATATTATAAACAAGACCATTTACAGATAAAAATGAAAGTACCATACGTAGGTCAGAGTTACCTTTAGCCTGTTCAGAGACTTGTAATCACATCCGCATATCCCAAAAATCATATAAATTAAATCTATAAATCATACTGAAATCATCAATCACTCAAAAATACTGTATACTCTATCAGAACGAAGCAATAATCCAATGTTATTGTGCACGCAAAATCATTATTTCCACATTCAAACCACTGCATTTAACGAATAA
Organism: Excoecaria cochinchinensis; assembly: GCA_947683425.1. Lineage (NCBI taxonomy): Eukaryota > Viridiplantae > Streptophyta > Magnoliopsida > Malpighiales > Euphorbiaceae > Excoecaria > Excoecaria cochinchinensis. Next base: position 1,653,112 of record CANTUQ010000013.1, read on the forward strand.
ATACTCATTACAAAAATTAGGGTAGGTCACGGTGGTAACCAATTCCATTGCCACCGTGACATACAAAAGCCCCCAAAACAGAATACATCTCTGAGGTAGGTCACGGTGGTAATCAAATCCATTGCCACCGTGACATACCAAAATCCAAAGCAGAATGCAAACCAAAGGAAGGTCACGGTAGTAACCCATTTCATTGCCACCGTGACATACCAGAACCCCAAAACAGAATGCAAATCTTCTCACTTAATCATATTATATAGGCACTCAAATATCCACATGAACCGTTATAGTATCCTAATTATCTTGCATACTAACACATTCTAATAACATTTATTACCAATGCATGCATCGTATAGTATTGTTAGGCAATTACTTTAATCATGCATTCATTATTCATCTCCCCTATATACATTTTCCATTAAGTAAACTCAGTTCATAATTATACATACTTGTTCACATCATACATGATCAATACCTCAAGCATATCCTGTTCGATAATTAAAAAGCATATATGTATACATTTAATTTCATTATTAAACTCTTATGCTATAGCTTTAATCACTTACAATTTGGATTCATGACCACCCACATACTCATTTCCTAAGGTTAGAAATGAGTTAAACATGCTATAGGAACTTACCATGAAGTTTGGGTACGTTTCGGGAAGAAAAACACTCAAATTATGCATATTAGGAGGTGGTCACGGTGGTAACCAATTGGTTGTCACCGTGAGGTCCAAAAGTGAGCATTCTGCCCTGCATTTTCATAGGTCACGGTGGTAACCATTTTGGTTGCCACCGTGACATACCAAAATATTGCAAAACAGAAGAAAAATTTCGGGACTGGTTCACTCCACAATTTTGTACAGCCTATATCAAAGTCTAGAACTCATTTTTCGCCAAAACTTCCTTCTTAACAAATGTGCTATAGGATGTCAACTTCCAAATGCAACAAATTACAGGTCAATTGGACATCTATAGATTCAGATATGATCTAAACAACCCACAGTGCTTCTTTGAACCCGTCGAAAGAAGATAGGTCTAATTCTTGACCATTTTTCGGACACTTAGAGTTACAATTAGCTCGAACCTATTTCTAAAACATTTGTAGACATATATCTTATCTTTCTAAAGGCACTGATTTCATATCATTTGGAGTTCTATAACTCCCGAAACAGTGTAATAACCGAAGAAAGGTCCAGTGTATTCTAATCCAGTTTTTCACCCAAAAACCTATTCACATGCAACAATGAGTCATTTGAGCCAACACTCACTACCATCATCACAAATCATCAACAACACACTCAAGAAGCTTATATCATACATGAATATAAAAAAATTCTTATACAGATAGAAGAAAGTTTCCCAAACCTGGATTTGCGATTCAAAACCTCAATCTTCAAGAACCCACTCAATCAAGCCTTAGCTCCTCTTCAAATCATTCAAAACTCGCACAAACAAACCCAATAATCACTAAACCAAAACTCTAACTTACTCAAATCGAAAGCAAACTAGAAGAAAAAGAAGTTCAAAGCACAATAACCAAAACCTAACCACTTACCTCTTCAATCTTGCTCCCAAACTCTTCCAAAATAGATCCAACTCACACACAACCAAGAGAAAGAATGCAAGAAACGGGAAAGGGAAAAGAAAAGAGAGAGAACAGGAAGGAGAGGAGGGCCAACGTGATTCTGCCCCTTTTCCCTTCTTCTTTTCCTATTTCTCTTTCACATTTAGTGCACACACCAACCATACCACTTGTCACCATCCTAAAGGTCCACTTGTCATAATCCTATTAAATCCAAGATACATCTTTGACTAATTCCAACCTTGGCACCATACTCACTCCACACACAAACATTTCTTGAATAAAAATCTTCAAGGTACCACACTTGAGTCACACCAAATCATTTCCTAAAACCCACTTATACCCTACTTCCATACACAACAAGCACACCATAATACTTCCTTCACTTAACTTATTTAATTAATTTCTTTGCAAATAAATCCTTATTATCCATATTATTCATGTACAAATTACCGAATTACCCTCACTCATTCCGACCGAGCAAGCATATTCCGACTAGGCCCAATTCGGGGTGTGACATTTACTCCATTATATTACTTGTCGATTCAGTACACTTGCTGAGGTCGTGTCAGACAGACTGCTCTTTTTTAGGTTTTTACCCTATTCTTTAGCTTAACTTTTGCTTAGAGAACCAGTTACGGTTTTCATCTCTAACGGCCTTTTTTTATTTTTATTTATTTTTTTACTTACCAAAAACACCCTAATTCTATTCTATTAGTTTTCTGGAGTCCGCTTATGGCCTTCTTTATCATGAATGAACTTCTGGGCATTGAGAGGTGCTACTTCCCATTGATTACTTCTATCAACAGAACATTTTGGTAAGAACATCATGGTGAGGACCACAGTAGAAGAAACATTATCGCACAAGGTGTTGTTAATACATCCTTGAAATAAAGCTTGCTTCAACATGTACCTCTGTGCATGCCATAGGTTTCTCCTGACCGATTAATCAATTGTCCATGCCTAGCTTATGCATGCTTCCTTGTCTATATACATCATGTAATAGCAATAATCATAATTTGACATGTAATGCAACAACATAGGTTTCATTCAATCTCAAGGGTGATGTCTTATGTTCATCCGACTCCTATTATCAATCAGCCCTCTCAGGTTTTCTTGATTGAATATTTTCACTCAAACCCCTAATTTTAACCTAGGGCGCTATAAGCTCCGTGTCCCGAGGTAGTCCAGATCAGAGATTACCCGATGAAAAAATTGATGCCCGAGTCCGAATGAATGGTTGGGATTCAGAGATTTTGGCCCTCTAGATTCACGAGAAATATGTTTTATGTGTTCCCGATAAAGAGGAAAAGAGAATTGGGAGTTTTAGGGTAAAAAAGGAAGTTTACCTCCACCGGGGGCCAGCCCGTCGATAACAGCATGCCCGTCGCTTGATGGAAAGCCCCAACGCCTGTCTGTGGCTTCAGGCATCCGTCGGTATAATTCCGACGGCCGTCGGTATTTCAAGGCCTATAAAAACCTTTTTTCCACCCGTTTTGGGGTTTGGTTGGCTGGTTGGACGAATTTGCATTTTTTTACCTAAAAACACATTTGCCAGCATTCTTCTTTTCATCTCAAGATTTCTCCATTCTATTTTTTGATTTTTCTGAATCAAAATATTCAAAGGAGTTAAAATTTATTGGTTTTCTAAGAATTTTGAATTTGGACATTTATGAATTTTTTGAAAACCAAGAAAGAAAAATTCAAACCTTTCTTTTCTTGAGTTTTACCTATTTCTCGCGAAGTGTGCGAGGTCCTAATCATTAAGAATCCAACCTAAAAGGTAAAATCCTAGGGTAAATATTCTGGACACCCATCTCATTTAGTTTATTTTAATTATTTTGCCCTTTTTTCGACTTTTGCGTTGGAAAAATATTTTGTTTGAGAAAACTTGGTTTTTACTGTTTTTTTTTAAGAACAGTAGCAACCGACGGGGCATAAGGCCACCGACGCTCATCACTCTTTCGAGCGACGGCGCGTACGTAGCGTGTTAGGGCCCGTCGGTCACCCCGGGATAGGCCCGTCTCTCGGATGAGTGATGGTATGCAATCCGTCAGTCGTTTCCAGTGACACCCATCTGTTATTCGTTAGAGGCCGTCCCTGGGATCTATTTGCAATTCTCAAAACCTTTTTTTTCATCTTCTTTCTATTGTTTATTTCTATTTATTTCCAAATCCTTTCTCTTCTGTCTTTTATCAATAGTTTTATTCTTATTATTTTAGTTCTGAATTTTAACCTTTACTTTCACTGATATGTTTTGTTTTTTTTTATATATTAACATTATTGATTACTTTGTGAGATTATTTTTATGTCTTTGGGATAATTTGTAGCTAAGAGGAGTTTTGCCATGGGAGACTCCATTTGGTTTACCTCTCTATCCTTCATTTATTTATTTATTTATTTGCTTATTTAATGACTTATTTATTCGTTTTTTTATTGATCATTTTGTGCTCACAATGTATCGTTTTATTCCGCGTTAAATAAGAATGGATAAATGTTTTATAGTAAATAAAATTGGGATTTTTTATTAACTCAAGGATCCAACGTCCTAATTTCCATCCAATAAAAACATCCACGATAAAAACTAATTTCTTTTATAATAAGTACATGTGAGGACCAAAGTCCTCAAAATAAATGAATTCCCCGTTTTATGTATGTACTGCACTTTTACAAAGGGGAGTTGTATTCCGCTCCTAGTGTTATTGTATTTATCTTTATAGTCCTTTTTTGTTACACTTTATTTATTTATTCATTACGCTTTTGAAGGGAATAAGTGCGCATTTAATTAAATTGCATCGTATGGAGAGGGAGCGAATTAATAAATTCAAAATCTAATCGTAAAATTAATCAAAGTAGAAATAGATGAGAAGTCCCGAACCCAGCTCTGGTCTTTGGGCTCAACGAGGCGAGAGGTCATTCCGATCACCCATTGGAACCTCCAAGACACCTCTTGTGTCCTTTTCAAAGACTTAATCAATAAATCCTAGGCTCCAAGGGAGAGAGGTTCATCCTCCAAGACCCCTTTTAGTTGGCCCAAAATGGATTCGTGTGTTGCCTTAGGCTATCCGAGGCGAGAGGAACTTTCCCAATGTTCTACTGGGTGGCGACTCCATGAAATCTCCTTGTTGCCCAAAATAGACGCACTTGTAAATACCTTTACAAGCTGCCAACGGATCCTCAATTGCCCGATCGCCCTCAAGCGGACGGTCAAAGGGGCGGCACGCGAAGTCAGGCGTGCATGACAGTGGCGACTCTGGTTCAAGACTTTGATTTTAAAATACCTTGGTTAAAATTTATGATTAAATTTTAGTTTATAAATTCTCTTTCTTTCAAATTTGTATTTACATCACATTAGAGCCTTAGACTATGCTAGATTGGTCCTTTCTAAACCTCGGTGCATTCCCGAAGCACAACCCTATGTTCACTCAGTGTAGGGAAGTGTTAGGGATAATCACCAGCACAAGCCTCGTACCATTTGGTATATAAAATGGAGACCCAATCGGTCATTACGCTCGCGATGAGCTAGGCCCGTTGGCAGGGACCATGCTTGGGTAGACCTAAAGTAACACCACCCTTGACTAAAACTCATATAAAGGCCGTAAATACTTCCCCTAGGTAATATGAACCGTAATACCGTGCCTGCTGTATAGGTCCTTATGTATTGGGTGAGTCCAAATATCTCACTTGGTTACCTAGCCAAAGGCTCTCATGCCCCGGTAAGAACACGTCGATATATTTGGATTACTTAAATACATAATGACCAGTTCCCATGTGTTTGTGCATTAATTTAGGAGTGTTATGCTGCCGGTTTTTTTGCCACATGCCATGCGTGTCCATCGGGTTCCCTGTTAACCCATGGGCTAATTCTGCCTAGGGAAGAGACTATGACCACGTGTGTGGAAGAAATAAGGGTGGAAGGACTTATCTGCTTGTATGTGATTTGTGGGTGTTGCATATCACGATCATGCATTTCATTTGTATTCATGCATCATTCTAACTCCTTGTTTTTACAGCCATCATAGATCTGCCTAGGTGGACGAGAGGACCCGCGGGGTGATTGATCAGAACTTCCGTGTCTAAATCACCAGAAAGGGAGAGCTTCTTAGAGAACTGTCCAGAGACAAGCTGCACCGCATCAAAGATGGCTAACTCGCCAAGGGGAAATGATGCCACTAGGGCTTTGATTGCTGAAGAGGTTGGTAGAAGATTTGAGGAATTTGAGGGTCGGATGATGAATATGCTGGCCGTGTTAACCTAGTGCGCAGCTCCGCAAGACCCACTTCCTCCTCCTATGAGACAAAATGAACGGGGGGAGGATAGAGAAGAAAGGCAGGAAGAGATCCGACCACTGCCGGTGGATTTAAGGTCAGTAGCATCGGGGGTTCAGAGAAGAAGACCAGTTCAGAGGTTAGAGGATGACCGCGTGGATGAGGATTATGAAGAGAGTGTCATGTCGGAAAAGGGGAAGTCTCCCCTATCAGAAGAGACCATGTGGAAGAAAGTGGAAGAGAAGTTCGAGGCGATGGCTCGAATATTGAGTAGGGGTCAAGGAATGAATCCTGAGGATAAGTAGCTGGAAGGAGAGGATCCGATCCCATACAATTTCAAAATGCCAGATGTTCCCAAATTCGATGGTACCTCCGACCCAACTGCCCATGTGAAGCAATATTCATTTATTATGAAGGGGACCACCTGAACGAAGAGACAAAAGGTGGAGTATTGCTTAAGTCTGACTGGTCTGGCTATAGATTGGTACCATGGTCTTGACCATAGAACCAAAGAAGACTGGGATTCGCTGATGGAAGAGTTCTTGAGGCAATACGATTGTAATACGAGGATGGACGTGACCCTCAAAGATCTAGAATTGCTGCAATAAAAGGTTGGAGAATCTTTCCATGAGTACTTAACTCGCTGGAGGAACAGAGTGATGGAAATGAGAAGAAAGCCGGAGACTCAGGACCAGATTAGATTATTCATCAAGAACACAAGCCTATACTTAAGAGAAGGGTTGAAGATGAAGGGATTAAAAGACTGGGAGTCCTTGAAGGATATACCCATTGAAGCGGAGGGAGAGTACCTGGCCCGAAGAGCGAACAGTGATAATTATCCCAAGAGGGGGATTAGTAGCCAGGGGGCAAGTAGGCCAGTGGGCCCCAGCGGTAACACTAGAAGAACGGTTGAGGTGTCTGCTACTGATGCAACCACGAGACATTTTTCGAACTTGGGGAGGTCCCTATCTTGGGCTCTGAGAAGACTGACGAAGGAAGAAAAATTATAGCCATTGCCTCCTAGACCTGCCATAACACAAGGAATGTCGGGTCACAAGGAGAATGAGTACTGTGCTTACCATCAGCACATGGGTCATATGACAGACAACTGTAGGGCTTTGTGGCATACAGTCCAAGACCTGATCGATACAAAGAAGATTACAAACACTGAGAAGAGGGAAGGCCAGAAGAAAGCCGGATATAACAAGGTAGCCCCACCTGTGTTCATGATTGGGTCCAGTTTACCGAAGGAGTTTGTCTTGAATGAATTATACGGCATCGATGTAAACACTGCCGTTAAGAACCTCTATGAGATAAGTGAAAAAGGGATGCCCGCTGCAGTGATCGATTGCTGGTCCACTAGTGAGAGTGGAAGTGATGATGATGAAACTACCGAGTTTCCTGACCCAAGGGGTTCAGAGGAGGAGGAAGCGAAAGAGCGCAAAGGAAAAATAAAGGTAGGAGCGGTGACCCGCAGTGGGAGAGTAATGCCGGAAGTGGCAGCGCCTCAAGAGCCAGTGGAAGGTCAGAAAGAGAAGGGAAAGGAGCTCGAAGGAGATCAGATAGTCAAACAGTTGCAGAAGACGCCAGCCCAGATTTCCATCTGGGATTTACTGAGACAGTCCCCCTCTCATAGGCAATGACTGGTAGAGGCTCCATGCATGACGACTGTGGCTACAACGATTTCACCCACTGAGTTACTGGAAGTGGTGAAAGGAGGTGCTAGAGAGAGTGTGGTGTTCACGAATGCTGATTTACCCGCAGAAGGCCGTAACCACAATCGCCCTTTGTACATTAGGGCTCAAATCAATCGAAAGCACACTTCTTGTGTGATGATGGATGATGGGTCGTCGATTAATGTGTGCCCTCAAGTAGCCATGACAGCCTTTGGAGTGACGGGGGACATGCTAGCCAAATCAGATTTGATGATCATAGCCTATGACAATTCTCGTCGGCATGCTTCAGGGACTTTCAAGGTGTTGGTCAAGATGGGGCCAGTGGAGACTGAGGTAGAATTAGTGGTCTTGCCCATTCCTACCAATTTTTCAGCATTGCTGGGGAGACCGTGGTTGTAACACCCCCATCGCCGTCCCCGTTGGAAGGACGCCGACGGACGCGCTACCCGATGCTCACTCATACAGATATGCACATGCACAATACAGAAGCATACTTTCCTACATAACATGCATATGAAAGTATGGATTAATTAAAAACTTACCTTACCTGCAGGCACGGATTGATCATGCAATAACTCACACACACGCATGCTCTAAGCGGAAGCATAAAGCGGAGGAATAACTTACATAAAAACATACTAACTATTACATTCCCAAAAGACAACTCAAGATCAAAACATAATTAATTACATATACAATACTTCAAAATTATAAAAGCTGAAATACAGAAGCTGAACAAAATACAGAACTTCTAATTCCTACGTGGCCGACCTTGCAGAAGCGCGACTCGAACAGAGCCAAACCTTCCACCTGCACGGAAAGGAAATCCGTGCTAAGCGATAAACGCTTAGTGGGGAGAACACACAAGAGTATGGACGGCCATTCACAATGGTCGTCAAGGCAAAACACATTCAAATGGCAAATGCGGATATTCGTACATATAAATAATTAGGCTTGCATAATAAAGGCATTCATTTCAATACTCACAATCAAACCATAAACTCATGTCCAGGATAGACTAAAATAGACACAATACAATATACGTTACAAGCATCATCATGCTGAACTACATACTAAATCACATGCATAAACCTACATGAGTAGCAAATATCAACATCTTACCATGCGGAGTCACATGAGCTTTACACATGCAATTGACATAACTAAACACCCATGCATGAACTGACAACCAAACCATCATGTTAAGAATGCTAGCTAACCAACATACTTAGACATGCTAAACACACACACTAGTCAAAATCCAAGGTACAACATCCAAAGCATCATATTACCGCTGCGCAACTCTCATATATAAAGTATCAAGCGAAAACACTCTAATAGCGAAGACTGAAAGCATAATCACATAACATTACATTCATATCATCAACATGCAGAAAGTACAGTAATCATCACATACTTACCATCACAACTGCTTCGGTTCACATGCTAATATATATAACAAAACTATGCTTAAGTCATGTACTTAAATACATAAATCGAATCATTTCAAAGCATTCATAAACTTATAACAAATCACATGACAAGTACGGATAATCATGTTAGACATAAAATCATACTTATAGAATACAGACATACATTCTAAAACCCAAACTCACGTTTATTTACATATAAACTGATTCCTGAAATCCTTATTATGCTCATATAATAAAGCCATACAATCAGTATTTCATAATCATATTCATTCAGAAATTATTCGATATACATTACATCGATATACTCATTCAGATAATCCATTTATAGCCAAATAAGATCAGAGCAGTTCAAATAAACATTCAAAGAACACATGCTGACTCAAGGTAGTGGATAACGAGTGTATAGACAGTACTTTCCGAGTACGAGCCGATTACAGACAGTACGTTACGGGTACGAATCGATTAAACCATTATATTTTAACTTTCACAGATATTTTCAAAAGGGACCTTAAACAAGATGCAATACAGAAAAGGGTTCGCGAGGAACCAAACGGGGACCTGATCGGGGTCCAAACAGAACTATGGGCTGCAGCTAACAGACTCTATTAGGCATGCCTAACTATCCACTAGACTGACTATCGCAGGTCATGCATAAAATAATTCACGCTTCAAATCGCATAACGCATAAATATATATACATCATGCATAAACTAGAGAATGATAGACATATAAATATGCTCATAAAGTTTGTCATATATCCTACAATTCTCTTTGCAAAACATAATACAGTCAATACACTTTAACACTAAACAATGTTCTAAAGCATGTCAAGAATCAGGTATAGAAACACTATCTTGCCAAGGATTATCAATACAAAATCCTAATCATGCGTTAGGTGAAGATAACTAAGTATAAATCATGCATAACCCAAATTACATTTAACATAACACAATGAGTTCCAAGGCTAAAGCATAACAATGCATTCAGACATTAACCATATTATTCAAATAAATATAGCATAGCATAATATCAATCATACCTCATACAAGTCATATTCTGGAGCATGCGAAAATTCCATCAATCATATTTTAACAATACTCATCATACTAAAGCATGTCAGGAACACATGTGGAATCATATTATGCCAATGACCAAAGACGCATCATCTTAATCGGGGAAAGTTACAACGTAATCTTAAGCATGGCAAATTATTCCTAAAGAAGAAATAGACTAAAGATATGCTTAACATAATTTTTATTAAGACAGAACATGTTTGAAACTAAACAATCAGAAATTTAACCCTCATAAATTCTTCGCATTCGAAATATGACATGCAATAAAGATCACAACAATAGGCATATCTCAATCCAAACTATACAGTTAAAATCCCACAGTCATTTAACAGGATCACTGTAATCCAAAACTTATTCCAAAATACCACATATAATTTATCATAGATAACATATTATTAATACCAAACAAATTGGGATAATCAATCATATCAGCAAGGTAATATAGCACACAATAAGGAAAATACCATTAAAAAGCATTTGGAAATCATTTTATAAAAACTGGTCGCTTGGGGAAAGAAAAACAGAAGCAAAACAAAAGAGTCGGGAGACCTGAGCAACCTTCACGTCACGTGAAGGTTGCTCACGTCCCGTGAGCATAGCTCACGTAGCGTGGGCATGGCTCACGTAGCGTGGGCATGGCTCACCTATCGTGAGCATGGCTCACGTCACGTGAGCATAACTCACATCGCGTGAGCCGCCTCCTTCTTCTTTCCCGCAATCGCAAACATGCAGATTTCCATCGTTTTCCAGAAATTCAAAGAACTCGATAGAAACCATTTTCAATCTAATTCAAAACACCACCAAAACTCATCTTACCTTTCAATCGATGTCCCAAACAGCATAAATAAGATAATTGCAACTTAATTCAACAATCAAATCAACCAAAATCATGCATAGGCACATTTAATTCCTTCAAAAACATAAACCCTAACAAATAACAGTAAATTCAAAACCCAAACACAGTACTTCCAATTTAATCCTATTCATGCATTACTAACACATTTACCCACATAATCATGCATATACACATTTTAAAACATAACAAATTCCAGAAATTAGATAATGCAAACACATTTACAAGCCTAGTGAGAATAGGGCAGAGACATGCTGAAATTGAAGAACACATAAGCTTTCAAACATTGCATGCATTCAAAACACTCCCAAACCTGGAAATGACGATCCAAAATCACGCTTCAAGATCAAACCTCAATCCTTTCCTTGCCTTTACTTTGCTTCTTCTTAACATCAAACACTCTTAAAGCAAAACACACTTCCAACCCAAAACACAACTCCAGGCCAAAGCCAAAGAGAAAGAAAGGAAAAGCAGAGAAGGAAGAGGAGAAGAAGAAGAAGAAGGGAAGGCGTGAGAGGGAGAACGGGAATGCAATCTGTGTTCTCTCTCTCTTCCTCTTTCCTTTCTTCTTTTTCTTCTTTCAAAGCTCACCTAATAAGCCACTTGGCAACATCCAATTGGACCCCAAAATCCACTCAACTATTCCAAATCAATTAATGCTCTTTAGTCCTTAAACAAATAACACTTCACTCACTTACACATTTCTTTCCTTACAAACTTAATTATCTTTTCAATTGGGTCCTTAACACTCCAACTTTCTCAAGCACAAATTACCGAAATACCCTTCCAATCCCGACTTAGCATGCACAATCCGACCAGGGCTATTTTGGGGTGTGACAACTCTTCCCTCCTAAAAGAATTTCGTCCTCGAAATTCACAGCAAAACACTTACATCCACACAACCCAAACAAACAAAACTTACTTAAATAAAAGCTTGCAACTCAACTTACCAGAAGAACCTACGGTCTCTTTCGAATCCTTGCTAGACGATACAAACTCTGTAGGCACTCGAGAAGATCTGAGCAAATCCTCCACTTCCTTTCTAGCTTGCCCAGCTAGACTCTCACTCATCTTCTTAGGACAATCGGCAATCCGGTGTTCCATACTGCCACACATGAAACAAGCACCTAAAAGCTTCCGACATGGACCCCGATGTCGCTTCTGGCAGTGCTGACATACTGACGGTACCCACTTCTTACACTTGTTCCCATGTTGCTTCTGACATTGTTGACACATCGAAGGTTCTCGAACCCTTTTTCCTGCTGGCACTTCACTACCCGATCCTTTTCTCTTCTGAAGAACATGCCGCACAACTTCTTGAGAAGCACGAGGAGCGGTCAACCTATCCAAAATCCGAATTAACCCTTGCACTAAAGCTCTATCCTCAGAAATACGACCAGAATCTTCAACTGGAAGACGCTCTGAAACATCCTGATCAGCACCAACTCGGTTCACACTTTCTGTTGTCTCGCCCACATACTCACTAGGATCAGACTCCATCTAGACATGACACAAAACAAGACGCATCTGCATTAGGCCACGACACAAAACCGACTCTCATACAAAGACTCAACACATAACAAACAACACACCCAGAACCATCAAACCTGGGCTCTGATACCACTAACTGTAACGCCCCCATCACCGTCCCCGATGGAAGGACGCCGACGGACGCGCTACCCGACGCTCACTCATACAGATATGCACATGCACAATACAGAAGCATACTTTCCTACATAACATGCATACGAAAGTACGGATTAATTAAAAACTTACCTTACCTGCAGGCACGGATTGATCATGCAATAACTCAAACACATGCATGCTCTAAGCGGAAGCATAAAGCGGAGGAATAACTTACATAAAAACATACTAACTATTACATTCCCAAAAGACAACTCAAGATCAAAACATAATTAATTACATATACAATACTTCAGAATTACAAAAGCTGAAATACAGAAGCTGAACAAAATACAGAACTTCTAATTCCTACGTGGCCGACCTTGCAGAAGCGCGACTCGAACAGAGCCAAACTTGCCACCTGCACGGAAAGGAAATCCGTGCTAAGCGATAAACGCTTAGTGGGGAGAACACACAAGAGTATGGACGACCATTCACAATGGTCGTCAAGGCAAAACACATTCAAATGGCAAATGCGGATATTCATACATATAAATAATTAGGCTTGCATAATAAAGGCATTCATTTTAATACTCACAATCAAACCATAAACTCATGTCCAGGATAGACTAAAATAGACACAATACAATACACGTTACAAGCATCATCATGCTGAACTACATACTAAATCACATGCATAAACCTACATGAGTAGCAAATATCAACATCTTACCGTGCGGAGTCACATGAGCTTTACACATGCAATTGACATAACTAAACACCCATGCATGAACTGAAAACCAAACCATCATGTTAAGAATGCTAGCTAACCAACATACTTAGACATGCTAAACACACACACTAGTCAAAATCCAAGGTACAAAATCCAAAGCATTATATTACCGCTGCGCAACTCTCATATATAAAGTATCAAGCGAAAACACTCTAATAGCGAAGACTGAAAGCATAATCACATAACATTACATTCATATCATCAACATGCAGAAAGTACAGTAATCATCACATACTTACAATCACAACTGCTTCGGTTCACATGCTAATATATATAACAAAACTATGCTTAAGTCATGTACTTAAATACATCAATCGAATCATTTCAAAGCATTCAGAAACTTATAACAAATCACATGACAAGTACGGATAATCATGTTAGACATAAAATCATACTTATAGAATACAGACATAGATTATAAAATCCAAAGTCACGTTTATTTACATATAAACTGATTCCTGAAATCCTTATCATGCTCATATAATAAAGCCATACAATCAGTATTTCATAATCATATTCATTCAGAAATTATTCGATATACATTACATCGATATACTCATTCAGATAATCCATTTATATCCAAATCAGATCAGAGCAGTTCAAATAAACATTCAAAGAACACCTGCTGACTCAAGGTAGTGGATAACGAGTGTACAGACAGTACTTTCCGGGTACGAGCTGATTACAGACAGTACGTTACGGGTACGAATCGATTAAACCATTATACTTTAACTTTCACAGATATTTTCAAAAGGGACCTTAAACAAGATCCAATACAGAAAAGGGTTCGCGAGGAACCAAACGGGGACCTGATCGGGGTCCAAACAGAACTATGGGCTGCAGCTAACAGACTCTATTAGGCATGCCTAACTATCCACTAGCCTGACTATCGCACGTTATGCATAAAACAATTCACACTTCAAATCGCATAACGCATAAATATATATACATCATGCATAAACTAGAGAATGATAGACATATAAATATGCTCATAAAGTTGGTCATATATCCTACAATTCTCTTTGCAAAACATAATACAGTCAATACACTTTAACACTAAACAATGTTCTAAAGCATGTCAAGAATCAGGTATAGAAACACTATCTTGCCAAGGATTATCAATACAAAATCCTAATCATGCGTTAGGTGAAGATAACTAAGTATAAATCATGCATAACCCAAATTACATTTAACATAACACAATGAGTTCCAAGGCTAAAGCATAACAATGCATTCAGACATTAACCATATTATTCAAATAAATATAGCATAGCATAATATCAATCATACCTCATACAAGTCATATTCTGGAGCATGCGAAAATTCCATCAATCATATTTTAACAATACTCATCATACTAAAGCATGTCAGGAACACATGTGGAATCTTATTATGCCAATGACCAAAGACACATCATCTTAATCGGGGAAAGTTACAACATAATCTTAAGCATGGTAAATTATTCCTAAAGAAGAAATAGACTAAAGATATGCTTAACATAATTTTCATTAAGACAGAACATGTTTGAAACTAAACAGTCAGAAAGTTAACCCTCATAAATTCTTCGCATTCGAAATATGACATGCAATAAAGATCACAACAATAGGCATATCTCAATCCAAACTATACAGTTAAAATCCCACAGTCATTTAACAGGATCACTATAATCCAAAACTTATTCCAAAATACCACATATAATTTATCATAGATAACATATTATTAATACCAAACAAATTGGGATAATCAATCATATCAGCAAGGTAATATAGCACACAATAAGGAAAATACCATTAAAAAGCGTTTGGAAATCATTTTATTAAAACTGGTCGCTTGGGGAAAGAAAAACAGAAGCAAAACAGAAGAGTCGGGAGACCTGAGCAACCTTCACGTCACGTGAAGGTTGCTCACGCCGCGTGAACATAGCTCACGCCTCGTGAGCATTGCTCACGTAGCGTGAGCATGGCTCACGTAGCGTGAGCATTGCTCACCTATCGTGAGCATGGCTCACGTAGCGTGAGCATTGCTCACCTATCGTGAGCATGGCTCACGTCACGTGAGCATAACTCACGTCGCGTGAGCCGCCTCCTTCTTCTTTCCCGCAATCGCAAACATGCAGATTTCCATCGTTTTCCAGAAATTCAAAGAACTCGATAGAAACCATTTTTAATCTAATTCAAAACACCACCAAAACTCATCTTACCTTTCAATCGATGTCCCAAACAGCATAAACAAGATAATTGCAACTTAATTCAACAATCAAATCAACCAAAATCATGCATAGGCACATTTAATTCCTTCAAGAACATAAACCCTAACAAATAACAGTAAATTCAAAACCCAAACACAGTACTTCCAATTGAATCCTATTCATGCATTACTAACACATTTACCCACATAATCATGCATATACACATTTCAAAACATAATAAATTCCAGAAATTAGATAATGCAAACACATTTACAAGCCTAGTGAGAATAGGGCAGAGACATGTTGAAATTGAAGAACACAGAAGCTTTCAAACATTGCATGCATTCAAAACACTCCCAAACCTGGAAATGACGATCCAAAATCACGCTTCAAGGTCAAACCTCAATCCTTTCCTTGCCTTTACTTTGCTTCTTCTTAACATCAAACACTCTTAAAGCAAAACACACTTCCAACCCAAAACACAACTCCAGGCCAAAGCCAAAGAGAAAGAAAGGAAAAGCAGAGAAGGAAGAGGAGAAGAAGAAGAAGAAGGGAAGGCGTGAGAGGGAGAATGGGAATGCAATCTGTGTTCCCTCTCTCTTCCTCTTTCCTTTCTTCTTTTTCTTCTTTCAAAGCTCACCTAACAAGCCACTTGGCAATATCCAATTGGACCCCAAAATCCACTCAACTATTCCAAATCAATTAATGCTCTTTAGTCCTTAGACAAATAACACTTCACTCACTTACACATTTCTTTCCTTACAAACTTAATTATCTTTTCAATTCGGTCCTTAACACTCCAACTTTCTCAAGCACAAATTACCGAAATACCCTTCCAATCCCGACTTAGCATGCATAATCCGACCAGGGCTATTTTGGGGTGTGACAGTGGTTCCACAAGTTGGGAGGTGTTCCCTCTACTCTCCACCAAATGGTCAAGATACCACATGAAGGACAAGTGGCGACCATCAAGGCTGCAAGAGAGAATCAAGTGTCAATACTCGAGATAGCAAGGCAGCCTTTCAGTGGATTCCACGTGGCCATGATCAAGGAGGAAGGGACAATAGGAGGAAGCCCACAAGTGCTAGCTATGATGAAGAAGATGTCATTCCTTCTGGGGGCTGGATTGGGTAAGAACTCCCAAGGGATGCAAGAGGCCATCGCCACTAGAGGTCAGAAAGATAGAAAGGGGCTGGGCTATAAAGGAGGAGTGCAGAGAGGAGTGAAGCCAGCGAAGGGGATTCCCCATCTTTGGGAAAGTTTTGTGCCCACAACAGCACTTTGCGCTTACACCGGGGAGGCCGAGCCTCAGTTAGTTGATGGGAGGATTGTGCCAGGTTTTGAGGTATTCAGTGATGTTTATGACTGGGACATCGGGATGATCAAGCCAGCTGATGACTTCTGGGATGAAGAGGTCTTGACCAACAGAACTATCTGGGACAAGGAAGAGCCTGAGCAAGTAGTGACCGAAGCTATGCTGACCGCTCATGTCAAAGGGAAGGCAAAGATGGAAGAAACTGCTCAAGAGGTAGATAAAGAGCCTCTCATCAACCCAGAAGAGGCAGGACCGTTGGCATTAGCAGATCCAGCGGGAGATGAGGAAGAGACCGGTTTATATTGTATTTTCATTCCTGAACTTTTTAATGATGTAAATGACAATTATAATTTTATTAATGAAATGAATGATTTTGCTTACTTGTGCGATGTTTTTGATAATTTCAACATGCATGATCATGATCACATTCCATCCATATTTGATATTGATTCTACTGATACTACCCCATTTAATCTTGGAACCCCGAAAAATCTGAAAGAAATCTTGACAGCATCAAACATAACTCCGGAGGAAAGAGAAAAATTTGAGAGAATAATAAAGAAATATGAAAAAGTGTTTGCCTGGACCTATGAGGACATGTCGAGAATCGATCGGAATGTCGCGGAACACGCCATTCCGACTTATCCACACCACAAGCCTGTGAAACAGAAGCTGAGAAGACTTAGGCCGGAATGGGCAGATAAGGTGAAAGAAGAGATTCGGCAACAAATTGAAGCTAAGTTTCTGGTAGAAGTACAATACCCCACATGGTTAGCCAATGTAGTCCCTATGGCCAAAAAGAACGGACAGGTGAGGGTATGCGTGGATTATCGAGATCTGAACAAGGCTTGTCCGAAGGATGATTTCCCACTGCCCCATATTGATGTATTGATAGACAGCGCCGCAAATTGCGTGATATATAGCTTTTGGGATGGTTATGCGGGCTACAACTAGATCCTCAATAAGATAATTGATCGGATCAAAATGGCTTTTATCACAGAGTGGGGGACATATGCTTATAGAGTGATGCCTTTTGGTTTGAAGAACGCAGGGGCTACCTACTAGAGGATGGCAACAAAGATCTTGAGTGACTTGATCCATAAAGAGGTGGAAGTATATGTAGATGATATGATGGTCAAGTCAACCACCAAAGAGGGCCACTTTGAAGCATTAGAGAAGTTTTTCGCCAGAATAGATAAATACAACCTGCGGCTAAATCCTAAAAAGTGCATCTTCGGAGTAACTTTAGGAAAGTTGCTAGGACTTGTTGTCAGCCAAAGGGGGGTCGAAATCGACTCGGATAAGGTCAAAGCTATTAGGGAAATGTCAGTGCGACAAAAGGAAAAGGATGTGAGAAGTTTCTTGGGCAAGTTACAATATGTTAGCCGATTCATTGCAAAGCTCACCTCAATATGCGAGCCAATTTTCAAGCTGCTTAGAAAGAATCAGCCTGTGGTATGGAACGAGGACTGCCAGAAGGCCTTCGACAGCATCAGAGAGTATTTATTGAACCCAGCAGTACTGAGGCCGCCACAACCTGTCTAGCCGCTCATTTTGTATTTTGCAGTGGAAAATGGCTCTGTAGGTGCCATGATGGCTCAGGAAGATGAATTCAGAGTGGAATTCGCAGTCTATTATCTCAGCAAGAAATTCCTCATTTACGAGGTAAAATATGCAGAAGTAGAAAAGATCTGCCTCGCCGTGATTTGGGTATCCAAGAAGCTGAGACACTATTTCCATTCATACAAAGTACAGGCAGTGGCAAAGCAGAACCCTCTGAGGTATTTGCAAGAAGCACCATCTTTGCTCGGGAAAATGGGAAAGTGGTTGCTGTTACTACAGGAGTTCGATATCGAGTATATTACTCGAAAAACTATCAAAGGGCAGGCAGTAGTCGAGTTTCTAGCCAATCATCCCATCCAGGGTGATTCACTTGAGTTCAATTTTCCTGATGAAAACGTAGCGACGATCTTTGTTCAAGGTTGGCAACTGCATTTTGATAGGGCTGTTAACAATAAGGGAGCAAGAGTAGGAATCATCCTGACAACCTCGGATGATGAAAAACTCCCTTTGGCTAAAAAGTTGAGATATAGGGCCACTAATAACGAAGCCGAGTATGAGGCGTGTACTTTCGGACTGGAAGCTTTAATTGCCCTAGGAGCAAAGGACGTGGAGGTGTATGGAGATTCATCCTTAGTAATCAACAAGATTCGGGGAGAGTGGGCTATCAAGGAAGAGCGTTTAGTGTCGTATGTCGAATATATGAGGGAGCTATGTAGTCGGTTTGAGACTTGCACGTTCCATTTCGTGCCAAGGGATGAAAACCGATTGGCTGATGCACTGGCAACCCTAGTGTCATTGTGGGACAATCCGGAAGGAGTAGCCATGAAACCAGTTCTAATCTCGAGTTCTGAGAGGCCTCGCTTTGAGGTCAAACCGATAATGGAAATATAGATAGCAGACGGAAAGCCGTGGTATTTTGATATCATGAATTATTTGGAAAACACGAAATTTCAGAAAGAAGCTACTGAAAAAGACCAAAGAATGATCCGCAAGCTGTCCACTCAATTCATATGCATAAATGGAGCATTGTATAAGATACAGGCCAATGGTATTCAGCTCAGATGCCTGGATGAAAGGGAGGCCCGGAAGGTGATGGAAGAAACTCATGCAGGTGTATGTGGAGCTCATATGAATGGTTTGACACTAGCTAAGAAAATCATGAGACAAGGATTCTCTGGCTCACTATGGATAATGATTGTTCAAAGTACGTGAAGCAGTGCCAGCTATGCCAGCAGTATGCGGATTTGAGATACCTACCTATGTCAGAACTACATAGCTTAACGTCGCCTTGGCTGTTTGTAGCCTGGGGAATAGATATCATTAGGGAGATCCATCCTACAGCATCTAATGGGCACAGATATGTCATAGTCGCTATCGACAACTTCACCAAATGGGTAGAGGTAGAGTCCTTTAAGAAGATTGATGCACGGGATATGGCAAAGTTCATTGAGAAGAATCTGATTTGCAGATATGGCCTCCCACATCATGTAGTGTCTGATAACGGTGTCCAATTTATGGGAGAAACGAGGAAGTTGCTTGAGAAGTATGGGATTGAGCACCATAAGTCTTCTCCATACCGACCACAGGCCAATGGAGTAGTAGAGGCCGCTAATAAGAACGTCAAGAAGATTCTAGCCAAAGTGGTCCAGACCTACAAAGATTAGGCAGAAAAGCTACCTTTCGCGCTGTGGGGTTACAGGACAACGGTTAGAACATCTATGGGTGCTACGCCGTTTTCTCTGGTGTGTGGGACGGAAGTAGTGCTGCCAGTGGAGGTAGAGCTTAAGTCACTTAGGGTGGTCATGGAAGCCCAGATTCCTGAGGCTAAATGGGCACAACAAAGGTTGCAACATCTGAACCTGCTGGACAAGAGCAGATTGAAAGCCTACTACCACAACCAGGTCTACAGGAAGAGACTCGCCCGGTGCTTTGGGAATAAGGTTAAGAAGCATCCATTGAAAGAGGGTGACTTGGTATTCAAACAGATGAGACCTGGGGCACTGGATATCCGAGGGAAGTTCAGACCAACCTGGGAAGGGCCGTTCATCCTCAAGAAGCTGCTATCCAAAGGAACTGCAATTCTATTGGATAGTGATGGCAACGAATTTAAGGAACCGATCAATATAGACAGACTCAAAAGGTTCCACGGCTAAAGACTAAAAAATAAAAAAGAAGAGAATAAAATGCCCTGCGGGTCAAAAATCGAAAAAAGGCGGATATGCTAAAATTGGGCGCCTCGACAGGGTGAAAACCGAAAAAGGCATCTTGTGCAAAAATTAGAGGCATGAGAGAAAATGTCCGATCGAGAAAACTCGAGAGTGTCGATTGGTAACAGGAGTTGATGCTATCAAGATTTGGTTTCATGAATTAATAGGGCATACACAGTCGAGTTAGTGTTAAAAATTGATCATGTATGCTGAAATTCTGTGGAAATGTACACAATTTTGTGAAATAAAACAAGAATTATTCTTTTCATTTCCGTCATTTTCTAGTTCTGTTTTGAAAAGCAGCATAGTGCCCAAAGGGGTGTACATGTGTAAGATAAGCTAGGTCCTACTGCTACTCTCGCCGGCCAAATGTTTAAGTCCTCGCGTCCTGTTGTCGGACGCTGGACTGAGGACCCATCTCTTATATTCGCTGGTGGATGCCACGGAATGAGCTCCGAATCGATGTATGACGGTCTTAACCGGAAGTTGGCTCCACAGCTCATGATAGCGAGAAGCAAAAGCAGCAGAAAAAGCTCCTCCCCAAAAGGATAACGGGACCCTCACCACGTCTTGGGTCATCCTGAGATGACGAGCACATCGAGCCGCAATGCAGAAGGTGGCCTGACGAAGCCCGTTTAGAGGAACACACCCTGATGATCCGTCAATGACTGCATGAGATAGAGGGAGCCAGGAAGACGTGATGCTGATGTCATCATCTGATAGCACGCCAAATCTAGCGGTGCCTTCATCAGGAGTTGTGAAAGAATACAGCTGTCGACGCGGGAGGAAGTGTCTTGGCGAGTATTCTGCGATGACTCAGGGAGGTGCCTCTGACAGCATCTTCAGTTTCTCCTGCAACCATATCTAAAAAAAAATAAAAAGAAAAAAAAGTAGCTGGAGTAAGTCGGGTTTACTTCAGGCAAAAATTAGGCATAGGGTTGTGTGAAAATCCGAAAGGACGCATTTCCCGCTAAGAAAAGCTAATGCTAAAATCCATAAGGGACGCACTACCTTTTAAAATAATGATGTACCTAGAGTAATAAGGGGCTTCCGATGAATGAGGTGGTGGATCTAGAACGTATAGCATCCAGGCCCAGAATGGTTTCGGCCAGAATAAGGGGAAAGGGGGATAATCCGCGGTGAAAGTCATCTAGAACCCCAAACAAGCAAAGGTCACCAACCAAGTCCCCTGGAGCTACGGTCAAGAGACTCATTATACATAATAAGAACACAATGCTTACCCGATATGTAGGGACATCAGAAAGTCTATCTAGAGCCTCGATCAATGGCTCCAACGGAAAGGTGGGATCCTGTGAGACTAGCCGAGCGGCCTCGGAAGGAGCTATGCCCAGAGATAGGGCGATATCCCAAATTTGAATCAGACCACAGCGAGGGACACAGGGCGGAGCATAGGGAGGATACCATGCTCCAGTGATAGCAGCAAACTCCTCAGACAGGAGGCACACCTCCTGATAAGTAAACTTGAAATCATGGAAGCAGGGATTCCAAAAATGGGTTGCAGTTAGGAGTAAGTTGTGGTCTATTTTGGCTCCCCGTAAGTGCTTTAGCCTGGACAGAGTAGTAAGGACGTTATTTTCCCAGGTGTGAGCGTCATCCAAGATGCAGTACATCTTATGGAAAGAAGGAGAAGTCATCCTTTAAAAGTCAAAGACTGAATATAGAAAAGGGTTAAAATAAGAAAAAGGCACAAATCCCAAGAAAAATTGGTCAAATTTATAGAAACACTCCACAGACGGCCTGCCCGTGCCTCTGTAGGGGTGGCCTACCCGTCGGAAGTCATCCACCTGGCAGATGCATGCATCCTCATTGCATTTATCACATGCATTAATTACGCATTAAATGAGGGAATTTTGAACGACAGACAGGCAGCCCATCGGTCGCTCCTGGAGGCGCCTAGCCCGTCGGTCACGAAAACTATAAAAATGAGCAGAGACCAATGGACAGGCAGTTTTTGGCGTTTGTCTTTTTGCTTTCCTTCTTCAAACCGTCCCTCATTACGATTTTCTCACCTTTTCTTCATCTTTTCACATTTTTGTCTTGCATTTTCACATTCCTTATGCTACCGGACACCCAGTGAAGTATATTTTCTGCGTTTTCGTCATTTTTCTACCAATTATGGGTTAGTAACCATTTTTCATTTTTTTCTTTATTTTATTTTATTTTATTTATTTTTATTTTATTATTATTTATTTTTATTATTATTTTATTTTATTTTAGTTTCTTCTAATTATCTTCTTCTTCTTAAGTTTATTTTTTTCCATTTTTTTATTACTGAGGATTGTTGTTAGTATAGATATTGTGCCTTAATAATTAGCCTTCGGTGCTATTTAAATAATTAATTTTGGGTGTATATTTTTCCTCAGTTACACTGTTAGATAACTCTACATGAAACTTTTGTTGTCTTGAATTCTAATAAAGCATACTTGCATAGAAATGAGAGATTCTTATGCATGTATTAGTTCTGAAACCAATAAATGTTGTGCTACTGTTGGGGCCTGAGGCCTGTGATTTTCTTGTTTTTCATGCAGGAGGTTGGGCACATCCTTGCCGGGATGCTGCCCAAATTTTTATTTTTATTTTTATTTTATTATTATGATTGGTTATTAGGGCCTAAGGCCTGTCGTTATTTTGCCTTTCCTAAAGCAGGGGGTTGGGCACATCCCTGCCGGGATGCTGCCCAAATTTTTATTTTTATTTTTATTTTTATTTTTATTTTATTATTATGATTGGTTATTGGGGCCTGAGGCCTGTCGTTATT
Organism: Excoecaria cochinchinensis; assembly: GCA_947683425.1. Taxonomy (NCBI): domain Eukaryota; kingdom Viridiplantae; phylum Streptophyta; class Magnoliopsida; order Malpighiales; family Euphorbiaceae; genus Excoecaria; species Excoecaria cochinchinensis. The sequence continues at coordinate 1,676,470 of CANTUQ010000013.1, forward strand.
TTTCCTTTCCTAATGCAGGGGGTTGGGCACATCCTTGCTGGGATGCTGCCCAATTTTTATGTTATTATTATTTCTATTTTTATTTTTATTTTTGTCTTATTTCTTTTTCGGGTTAGACCCTCCTTGTCGAGAGGATGCCTGATTTTCCTTATACAAGAAATCTGGTCTATTTATGGTCGTTATGTTAAATTAATTGCATAACTTCTTTCTTGCAGGATGGCTCCATGACGACGTGTCCCACAGGGCCAGCCTGAGCCATAGACTCCGGGTTGGATGGACCCCGAGGCTGCACAGAGATACAGAGCACTGGTTTAGGTAGAGTTTCGAGCCAGTCGCTTCATTTTTAGGCCATTCCTAGAGGCCTTGGGGATGGCCGAGGAGATTGACATACTTCTAGAGGGCATAGGCTGGACGGAGTTCTTGACACCGGCCTTCCAGACACATCTAGAGGTGGTGCGGCAGGTCCTGGCCACATTGCACTACGGAGGGTACCAGAGATCCCATATCGAGCCAGGAGTGATACGGTTTTGGTTCGATGGTCAGCAATTCAGCATAACGTGTCAGCGTTTTGCAGAGGCTATGGGACTCCCATGGGGCGACAGGGTGATGGTGCCCCAGCGAGCAGTGAGACGCGCCCATTGGGCGGCCATAGCCCTACCCGGAGTGCTGTATGACCATGATATAGTAAAGAGTACCGTGTTGATTTCATAGGTGCTCCAGTACTGGCACAGAGTGTTTTCCAGCTCGTACCTCAGACGGGCTGGTAAACCAGGGTCGCTTAATGCGGCAGAGATCTGGAGCCTCTGGGCCATGTTGGCAGGCCGGCGTCTCAATATTAGCCATGAGATATTAGCTAACATGGTCAGGGTTTCTAGGGGAACAACCCCAGAGAGCAGCTCAGGCAGGAGTTGAGGATGTCCCAGGACCAGGCGGCTCAGAGGATCGACATGACTCTTCAGATGATAGATGAGTCACTTGACTCTCTCAGGTCCAGAGTCCAGGGATTGGAGGGGACCATTCCTCCCCTAGCTCAGTCCATGCGAGCGTACAGGGGGCAGACAGAGCAGAGACTAGAGAGTATGAGGACCGATTCAGTTGAGCAGACTCACCAGTTGAGCAGGGCCTTCAAGGAGCTAGGGAGGATAATCACAGACACCTTGGGCTTCATGACAGTATACACAGCCCTTCCTGGACGGGTATGCTCAGGTATAATTTCAGTCGCAGAGTTTTGAGAGACCACAGCCTCGATCCGTGCCAGTGGCAGTTCCTCCTAGGTTCCAGCCCATAGTCAGAGTATGGAGCTCTCAGCAGCCCGACCTAGCAGGTCCTTCTAGCCAGCCTTCTACTTCTGGAGCCGGACCTTCTGCAGCTCAGCCTCAGTCTCCACCTCAGCCTCAGCCTCGGCCAATGCATCTGTCTGATGATGAGGATGATGACCCCGAGGAGGAGCTCACCGATTATCCGCCATTATAGTCATTCAGGGAGTTGGGATGGCATTTTTGTATTTTGTTTCTTTTTATATACTATTTATTATCAGTGCACTTGTATATACATTATACAAAAATGGAATTTTAGTGGAAAAAATATTTACTTTTAGATTTACATATTTTTATTTCTTTTCTATCTTTATTTGCGATTTATTTGCATTAAGGATGGTTGTAAACTTTTCTGTTTATCTACTTTAAAACTACATGACCACAAGAAATGATGCATAGAAAATAATGATAAATAATAAATGGTAATCCAAAATCATTTATGAGCATACCAAGCAAGAATCACTTATATATGAATTAACAAAAAAAAATTCTTTGTCACACAGGAACATTGCTTAATATTAATCCAAGCACAGACATCAATCACATTGGAGGATGGACACATCAGGCATTATGTCCTCCAAAATCATACTCCAACGGGCATTCACTTTGCAGATCAGATGAGGATTAGCAAGGGAATGCCAACAAGCAGAGACTGTGGTCAGAGAGTACCGCACCTCAAAATCCACGGTGTAGTCAGAGAGCACTACACGCCTTGCAGATCGGATGGGGATTAGCAAGGAATTTCTAACAAAACCGAGATTGCAGATAGAGAGTGCTGCATCTTACAGTTCACACGGTAGCCAGAGAGTGCTACGCACCTTGCAGATCGGACGGAGGTTAGTAGGGGAACTTCACAACCGGAGTTGCAGTTAGAGAACACTGCTCTCCACCTCAAGATAGTAGTTAGAGAACACCGCATCTCACAATTGAAGTTGCAGTTAGAGAACACTGCTCTTCACACCGAGATTGCAGTCAAAGAGCGCTGCATCTCACCTTCCCCATGCAGGCCGAGACGAGGCAAGCGAAAGACCATGCAGACTGAGACGAGGTCAGTAGGGTACCAGTGTCACACCCCGTTTGCCCCCTAGTAGTATGAGCCATGTGTATGTGTACATTTGTATGTATTTTGGCATGTGATAAGGGTATTTTGGGGTATATTGCATGTTATAAAGGTTATGTTAATATGTGGGTGCACATATGTTAGTAGGGTGTGAATTAGTTGGGAAATATTTGTGTGTGCATGCATATACCATTGTAGGATGTGTGTAATGGTGTAGTGATTGTGTGTTTTACTCACACATCAGTAGGGTGTTTTAAGTTGGGTTTTGATTGTGTGTAGTAAGCATAGCATAGTAGAAGGAATCTAAGTGGGATATTATTTTGTGTATTATTCACACATAAGTAGGGTGTTGTATATGAGAATGCATTGAGTGTGAGAAGTGTATGGTAATTGGGTGTGAATAATTGGTTGCCACCAATAGGAAGGTGACATGTGGCAAATTTGGAAAAAAGAAAATGAAATGTACATGAAATGAAGAATTCCCGTAAGTCATTTGCATTTCCTTCATTCTCATCTTCTTCACCTCATTCTTCTTCAATTTCTTCTCATCTAAAAATCTTAGATTAGATTTGTGTAATTGTGGGTAGAAATCAATTAATCTTGCATTATTTTGGTAAGATTAACACTTAATTGCATCTTAATTTGTCAATTTCTTTTACTCTTTAATTGGGTATTAATTTAAGATTTATTTTGTGTATTTTTGGTGGATCTATGTTTAGTTAAATCTCCTCAAAATTCCAAGGGTAAAGAAATTGCTGGATCTAGTGGAGCAAAGTGATTAGAAGTTAAAATTCAGGTTTGAAGATTTTGTTTGGGAATTATTTGGAATTTATTGAATTTATTGGGAATTTGATTGTTGAATTTCAAAGTGTAAATATGTTTTTGAGGGACAGATTGACCTTTGCTCATTGTTTTTAGCATAAATAGAGTTTTATAACTCCAAATTGCATGATTCCAGTTGGATTAGAACTATGACATCGGTGGCTAAAAGTTTGTAGAAGAAACCATAATTTAATTCGGATTCTAACCATTTCAAAATCGACCATTACTTTAGCGAAAATTGTCAAGTGTGTCAGTGGAGCAGGGTAGAAACATTTGAGTATATCTCTCTGAATTCAGCTCCAAACGATCTGAAAATTTGTCCACAGAAAGTTAACATCTTGAGGATTAATTGTTTTGAAGACCACTTGGTTTAAAAATGTCGTTTACATGTTCAGAAATGCATGTAAAGTCAGTAAACGGATTCTGCCCTGTGTCTGGGGACTGGTTGGAAAGCACAGCTGTGCTTTTAGTACGACACAGCTGTGTTTTGGCCATTAGATCTACGAAATAGCAGCAAAGCACAGCTGTGCGTTTTATAAAACACAGCTGTGTTTTAGTACAATTTCCCCCTCTTCACCAATTCATCATAAAATCGGTTCTATACCTCCAAAATAGCCCCGAAGTGATTAAAAATGCGTGAAAAATTTAATGTTACTTATTTAATAATTAGGTAATGAGGTTACATAATTAAATTAACCGTGAATTAAATAAATTATTATAATAAAGAATTAATAAATATGATAATTAACCATAAATTAAACCATAAGCATAATTTGCTTTATGAACAAATACTTATGACAAGAACTATATATTGTGTTTATATGCTTTACATCTTATAATTGTATCTTTATTATGCTAAATGTTTGTATGCCATATTATGCTTAACTTATTGACTTAATGTGTCATGCTTAAAAATAATTAATTTATGCATGTTAAATTCAATAGTTATTCTCATTGAACAAATGTGAATTGTGTTATACATGACCTGCTAGAGTCAAGTCAGTGGATAGTTAGGCATGCCTAATAGAGTCTTTTAGCTGCAGCCTCAGTTTAGAGTGGACCCCGATTAGGTCCATCTGGTTCCTCGTGAATCCTCAGTATAGGATCTTGTTTAAGATCCCTCAGCTTAGTGTGGACCCCGATTAGGTCCATCTGGTTCCTCGTGAATCCTCAGTATAGGATCTTGTTTAAGATCCCTCAGTAAAAATATTCGTTTACTCGTTATCCACTATTATGAGTCAGCAGGTATTCTATGTGTTTGATTTACTCTGAAATTTATCTGGACTTTGAATTAAAGGAATGTGAATATTAAAATGAATATGGGCATGGATATTGTGCTATGAATATTTGAATATGTTCAAATATATTATGTTATGAAATGCTGCATATGCCATTATGAATGTGATATGCCTTGACGACCACTGTGAGTTGCCGTCAATAAAATATGTGTTTTTCCCCACTAAGCGTTATCGCTTAGCACGGTGTGTTTACCCGTGCAGGTACATAAGAGATTATATTTTGTGAGAGTCGCTGCAGTCAAGCCAACACAGCAAGGTTTAGAGTTTGGAATTTATTCTCTGATTGATGAATCTTTTTATGTAAAGAACTTCTGTATTGATTTGGAAAATAGCTTCCGCTGGTGTATTTGGGCATGTAATATTATTATATAATGAGTGATTATTTGTGATGTATTATGAAAAATTTTAATTGCCCTATATTTCAGTACGCATTATTATGTACGATTGTATGATTTGCTTTGTATCTGCACGGTGATACCCCGACTCGTACGGCATCTCACTCCTCACAGGATGGGATCGCCTGGGTACGGGTAGGGGGTGTTACAACCAGCGATAGAATATATCGCGAAGGGATTGCGGGTAGATAACACTGCATCTTGCAACTGGGATTGCAGTCAGAGAGTGCTGTGTCTCACATCCCCCGTGTAGGCCGAGATGAGGCTAGCGGAAGGCCATGAAAACCGAGATGAGGTTAGTAAGGCAACTTAAGCTGCAGTTAGAGAACACTTCTCTTCATAGCAAGGTTGTAGCTAGAGAATACTACACCTTATCAACCCCTTGCAGGTCGAGACGAGATCGACAGGGACATCCATCACTATCCGCTGAGCGGACCGAGATAAGGTTTACCCAGCAAGAAACACGGAAGGTAAGGATTGCATAAGGTATGCTATTCTTCCATCTATTTTCCTTTTTCTCTGAATTTTGGCTCATCTAGGCACTTGCGCACTAGTTTTCCCTAAATTGGGGGCAACTGTAAGCACCGTGTCCCGAGGTAGTCCGGATCAGAGATTACCCGATCAAAAAATCAATGCCCGAGTTCGAACGAACGGTTGGATTCAGAGATTTTTGCCTTCTAGATTCACGAGAAATATGTTTTCTGTGTTCCTGACAAAGAGGAAAAGATAATTGGGAGTTTTAGGGTAAAAAAGGAAGTTTACCTCCATCGGCGGCCAGCCCGTCGATAACGGCATGCCCATCGCTCGATGGAAAGCCCCGATGCCCGTCTGTGGCTTCAGGCGTCCGTCGGTATGATTCTGACGGCCGTCGGTATTTCAAGGCCTATAAAAACCTTTTTTCCACCCGTTTTGGCCGTTGTTGGCTAGTTGGACGAATTTGCATTTTTTTACCTAAAAACACATTTGCCAGCATTCTTCTTTTCATCTCAAGATTTCTCCAGTCTATTTTTTGATTTTTGTGAATCAAAATATTGAAAGGAGCTAAAATTGATTAGTTTTCTAAGAATTTAAAATTCCGACATTTATGCATTTTGTGAAAACCAAGAAAGAAAAATTCAAACCTTTATTTTCTTGATTTTTACCCATTTCTCGTGAAGCGTATGGGGTCCCAATCATAAAAAATCCAACCTAAAAGGTAAAATTCAAGGGTAAATATTCTGGATACCCATCTCATTTAGTTTATTTTAATTATTTTGCCCTTTTTTGGACTTTTGCGTTGGAAAAATATTTTGTTTGAGAAAACTTGGTTTTTACTATTTTTTTTGAAGAACAGTAGCGACCGACGGGGCATAAGGCCACCGACGCTCGTCGCTTGTTCGGGCGACGGCGCGTACGTAGCGCGTTACGGCCCGTCAGTCACCCCGGGATACCCCCGTCTCTCGGATGAATGACGGTATGCAATCCGTCGATCAATTCCAGCAATGCCCATCTGTCATTCGTTAGAGGCCGTCCCTGGGATCTGTTTGCAATTCTCAAAACCTTTTTTTTCATCTTCTTTCTATTGTTTATTTCTATTTATTTCTAAATCCTTTCTCTTCTATCTTTTATCAATAGTTTTATTCTTATTATTTTAGTTCTGAATTTTAACTTTTACTTTCATTGATATGTTTTGTATTTTTTTTTTATATATTAACATTATTGATTACTTTGTGAGATTATTTTTATGTCTTTGGGATAATTTGGAGCTTAAGAGGAGTTTTGCCATGGGAGACTCCATTTGGTTTACCTCTCTATCCTTCATTTATTTATTTTCTTATTTAATGACTTATATATTCGTTTTTTATTGATTATTTCGTGCTCACAATATATCGTTTTATTCCGCGTTAAATAAGAATGGATAAATATTTTATAGTAAATAAAATTGGGATTTTTTATTAACTCAAGGATCCAACGTCCTAATTTCCATCCAATAAAAACATCCACAATAAAAACTAATTTCTTTTATAATAAGTACATGTGAGGACCAAAGTCCTCAAAATAAATGAATTCCCCGTTTTATGTATGTACTGCACTTTTACAAAGGGGAGTTGTATTTCGCTCCTAGTGTTATTGTATTTATCTTTATATTCCTTTTTTTGTTACACTTTATTTATTTATTCATTACGCTTTTGATGTGAATAAGTGCACATTTAATTAAATTGCATCGTATGGAGAGGGAGCGAATTAATAAATTCAAAATCTAATCATAAAATTAATCAAAGTAGAAATAGATGAGAAGTCCCGAACCCAGCTCTAGTCTTTGGGCTCTACGAGGCGAGAGGTCATTCCGATCACCCATTGGAACCTCCAAGACACCTCTTATGTCCTGTTCAAAGACATAATCAATAAATCCCAGGCTCCAAGGGAGAGAGGTTCATCCTCCAAGACCCCTTTTGGTTGGCCCAAAATGGATGCGTGCGCTATCTTAGGTTCTTCGAGGCGAGAGGAACTTTCCCAATGTTCTATTGGGTGGCGACTCCATGAAACCTCCTTGTTGCCCAAAATAGACGCCATCAAAGGGGCGGCACGCGGGGTCCAGCGTGCGTCACGGGGGCATTTTTATCAGTTGTCGCCCTAGCGCGGTGCCCAATTTTCTCAAGGCCGCATTTTTTCGATTTTCGACCTGCGGGGCTTATACTTTATTTTTTATTATTATTTGTTTATTTTTTTTCTTGGTTTTTCATTTTTTTTTTGCCAAGGAATCTTCAGTCCGTTAGTATTGCTTGATTTCTTGAATCATTTCCATTATTGCTGCCAAGAATGGCAGCCATTTCCATCAACTGCTTTTCTAGCACAAATGATCTGACTTTAGCTTGTATAACCTAGAGCATTTGATCTGAGTTACTTATATGCCATGTTACCTTCTTTCTAACAATGGCTCTTGATCTACTTCTAGAAGATTAAGCCAAACTTCCTTTTTGCAAATTGTACCAAGGTGATGAGCTTTCTTTCTAAGTTTAACTGTAAGAGTTCACATCTTACTCATTTTGGCTTCGGATGGTTAAAGGTCAGTATTGTAACGCCCATTCCTGACCACTAGGTTAGCTCCGCTAATTCAGTCAGGAATGGTCGTTACACACAAAATCACACACAAGCTTTACTATAACAATGTCATGCCAACAACATGAATAATAAAATTTCATCATTAAGCATACATTCTCATGCATCATATATCATAAGTTCCTATACCATCCAACATACTCACATACTTACATAGCTCAATACTTGACATTCCACTCAAATCATCATGAACACAACATTAGTCTTATAACCTACTAAACCTAACCAACTTATTCATTTAGATCTTTAGGGATTCCTACTACCAATTTAGTTCATGCTTAGTCAAATTATACAAGCAAATACAAAACATGCCAATACACTTATATGGTTAGTTCCCAAACCTCATCGCCTAAGCTCCTAGCGTTCACTTAGGACTTGTTTCCCCAACCTTGGCTTTTCCCTTGTCCTTCTTTACTCCTTCCTCAACAAATACCATTCCAATTTCCAGAATTGGACACAATTCATCAATTCCATGCTTTCTCAATTCATGGTACAAGAAAGAGTAGAAGATGGAAAGAAATCAATTACTAAACCACTTACCTTCAAATTTTAACCACTTAATCCTAGTCTACAAAGCAACAATTCATAGAATCAACTTAACACTTCCTAAGAAATCACATGAAAAGAAGAAGTAGAGAGAACTGAATTCTAGAAAATGGAAATGGCTGGAAACATGCACTCATAGTGTAACGCCCATTCCCGATTACACAGCTGGCACAGCCAATGGAGTCGAGAACGATCATTCACGGTAATGACTTCCTCTTACACATACATAATCTAAACGCATACAAAGAATCCATGCAAATAAATTTTCGCTTCCATCACATTCACATGCAACTGATCGTCTATACTTATCATACGCTTGCTCATACATTCATGCTTACACACACACACTTATACACGCTTAAATATTATAGGCTTGATTACTTAATACATTACACACTTTATACTATCCAAAGTAATAATTACATAACATAAAACACAAGTCTACCTAAAAACCAATGCTATCAGCAACCCTAGTGTGTTGACCCTTGCCAATGCGGAACTGCCCTTCGAATCACCTCATTTCAGAACCTACATTGATCAGGAAACCCGTGTTAAGCGATAACGCTTAGTGGGGTAACAATATAATGTATATGCACATATATTTCATAGCATATAAATTGTTTGAGGCACATATAAATTTTTAGGCTTCATACTCAGCATATACGTACATTTATGTGTTTACATTCATCATTGTTTTGCTATACTTAACAGATATACACTTTAATCAAGCTTCTACAATCATGCCTTATTAACACACAACAACATGCACATAATATTGTTATGACATCAACACATCTTGATTTTACACACATATATACTCATACTGAAGAATCACATTCGTAAAATCGCATAACATGACAAATCTTAACACATCTCATTCACATTCTCATTTTATAACATTCTTATATGGTCACATTATTACCATTAACCTTGGTTGCAACTCAAATACGCGGATAATGGGTAGCGCAATTAGTACTCGATAGTACCACAATCATTTTGTATCCGAAGATAAATTCTCTCAATCAGTACACGTAGGTATAAGTAAAATCAGTATAATATCAGTGAATCCATTAAGGATTCTAGTAGAAAGAAGATCCCCGAAGGAATCAGATGCTATCGATCGCACTTTATACTCTATAGGCATGACTACCTATCCACTACTTGACTCGCAGGCTAATTATTATTTTCAGTTATCTATATTTTAGTTACAGTATACATTATTCACATAATCATATGTGGTTTAACCTACACGCAATAAATCACATACGCTTGTAAGCATACAATTGTGTTCACATTCTCTTCATAAGCATTCTTACCTAAATATACACCTTCATTAAACTCATGTTAAAACACAGGTCTCAATAATGTTGATATACAAATACAAGTTCTATTCCACATCAGTGCATAATATTACATATTAATTTGAGAAGAAATACACATACACATGACTAAACAAGCAAACCCTCATTTACTTGTGTCATACACTTCATCTTCCTTAGTCATAATGTTTAGCATATGATAATCCTCAATAAATGAAGTATAATTTGATTGGATTATTGTTTATATATGTATACAACATTTGGCCAAGTCTCATTGTTCAATATACAAAACAGAGGTACCTCACGGTGACAACCAATTTGGTTGTGACCGTGACATACTTCACGCTCTCAAAAGAGAATGCAACCTTGCATACCTCACGGTGACAATCAATTTGGTTGTCACTGTGACCTATGCAAAATTGCGAAAACGTAGCTGTGTTCTACCAACGCACAGCTGTGCTTTCAACCCCACACCTCATATGAATTTTCAAGCCTTCTCAATGCAATTTAAATGTCACTCTTAGCCAAATCATGCTTCTAACCATATGTATTCCTACCCTTTTAGCTTATTAACAATATCAATTCCAATACAATTAGATACCAACTCAAGGAACTATGTTCAAATGATTATTACATGCTCCCATTGACTCTTATGCACATTTTAATTAACCTAAGGGAAACCATTTGAAATCTTACACTTGTTTAAGCTATTTGTGTTTCCATGTCAAGTTCAATAATTAAAAAGCATGTGTTCACTTAATTTGTTAACTAAACTATTATGCCATCGCATCACTTACATATAATTGCTATTGATATCATTGACATGCTCATTCCATAAAGTTAGACGCTTGTTGGACAAGCTATAGGAACTTGTAGTGAAGTTCGGGTGCATTTCGGGAAGAAAAACACCCTAAATACACAAAACTGGGAAGGGTCATGGTGGCAATGAGTTTGTTGTGGCTGTGAGGTCCAATTACATGTAATTCTGCCTTGTCTCAGCATTGGTCATGGTGGCAACCATTTTGTTGTGACCGTGACATACCAGAATTAAGCAAACCGAAGCAAAACTCAAGACTGCTTCATTACTCTTTTTTGTTCAACCTAAAATGATATCTAAACAACATTTCTAGGCAAAACTTCCTCTTAATAATTGTTCCTAAGGATGTTAAGTTTCAAATGGAACACGTTTCAAGTCATTTGGACCTATAAAACATCAGTTATGAATTAAAAAATACAGAGTATTCCAGTGAACTAGCCATGGAAGAGACACATCTGATTTTGCCATTTTTAGGTGTCTTAGAGCCAAAATTATCCCATAGTATGTTAATTTTAAAGGTATAGAAGTCATGGTTCAAATGGCGCAACAAACACGCAATTTGGTGTTTTAAAACTCCAGTTATGACCAAAACACTACACAGAGGTCTGGTGAAATATAAGCAGAAGTTTCCCTAAACTAGGGTTCATACTTTAGTTGAGCTCATAACAATTCAATCCACAGTTTCAACACACATGAACACATTCAAATTCTCAACTACACAACCATGCATCTATTGAACATAAAAGTCCCAAACCTCTTCTCCTTAGCTCCTTAGAAGTCACTTAGCCTCTTGATCAATCACCTTCTCCTTTCCTTTGATTCTCTTTACTTCCTCAACTGCAATTCCGAATCCAATTTCCAAAATTGGATACCAAGTATCAATTCAAATTCAACCGAAAGAGAAAGGATAGAAGTAGAAGATCAATCTAATATTTAAGCACATACCTTGCTAAAGTAGAACCTTAGCAATCCAATTCAAATATCTTTCTTGGCCAAATCAAACTAAGGGAATAGCTTCCGAAATGAAAGAAGAAAATAAGTGTTTAGGAGTGAGTTAATCCGGAAATGCACACGCTAAGAGTAGATTTTCTCTTTCCATAATGATATTTATATTGCATGTAAAGGAATAGGTTGGCAACTCCACAACCGGACACTTGGTTCCCACTACAGCTTCCTTAATCCCCATTAATAGAAATCTGGATTCCATTGACACTAATTAACCACACTTAGTCCTAAGCATGCACAATTCCACTTTAGCCACTTATAATTATTTTAGTTACTCAATTAAGTCCTTATTTCACTTACATTTGAGTCCTAAATCACATATTCTTCAAATTCACTTTACCCATTTACCACAATTAATCCAATATTATACTAGGGTGCAATTCAGGCTGTTACACATTGTCCTTTCTCTCTCATCAACACAATATATATGCATGTAGATGGTGGTGGTGGCAGCACAATGAAGTGCCACCCAGATTCCACTCACAATTCTGCCTCTCAATTAATTTAGTTAATCTCCACTAAAATGTTAGTTAATCCACCATTTTCCCAATCCTATAGAATTACAGCTTAGCCACTAAACTTTCCTTAAACTTTTCAATTAGATCCTTCTTTTATTACAATCAAGTCCCAAATCACACAATCAATTCACACACACCCCTAATTAAACCATTTATAACTAGGGTACATTTTCGGCCATTACAACTCTCGCCTCCTAAAAAGAATGTCGTCTGCGAAATTCATACCTGAGTCAAATAAGTGAGGATGTTGTTCCCGCATAGCAGCTTCAGGCTCCTATGTTGCCTCTTCTACACCATGGCATTGCCAGAGCACCTTAACAAGTAGAATTTGTTTATTTCAAAGCTGCCTTACTTCCCTTACAAGAATTGCCTTCGGTTTTTCATCATAAGAGAAATCTGGCTGAACTTCCACTTCTTGTACAGATAACACATGAGATTCATCCGATCGGTACCTTCTCAACATAGACACATGGAAGACATCATGAAGTTTAGCTAAAGGCGGAGGCAATGCTAATCGATAAGCCACTGAGCCCACTCTATGTAACACTTCATATGGTCCAATGAACCTTGGACTCAACTTCCCTTTCTTGCCAAACCTCAATACCTTCCTCCAAGGAGACACTTTTAAAAACACTTTGTCACCTATTTCAAATTCAATGTCCCTTCTTTTCAAATCCGCATAAGACTTCTGTCTGTCACTGGCTGCCTTCAGTCACTGCTGTATAAGCTTTGCCTTCTCTTCTGTATCCCTTACGAAATCTGGTCCCACAATTATGTGTTCACCCAATTTCGTCCAGTAAATCGGCGTATGACACTTCCTTCCATATAAAACTTCATATGGCACCATGCCAACACTTGTCAGATAACTGTTGTTATAAGCAAATTCCATGAGTAGAAGATACTTATCCCATCTCTTGGAAAAGTCTAGAACTTAAGCTCGCATTGAATCTTCCAATACTTAAATAACCCTTTCCGATTGTCCATCGGTTTGTGGATGAAATGTAGTACTAAAATTCAACTTCGTACCAATGTTGCCTGTAAACTCTTCCAAAACTTAGAATTGAACTTCGGATCTCGGTCGGAAACAATAGATAGGGGTACACCATGCAGTTGAACAATCTCCTTCACATACAATTCAGCTAACCGATCCATTGAATAATCCATTCGAATCGGTATAAAGTGAGCTGATTTGGAAAATCTATCCACTATTACCCATACCGCATCCTGTTGCCTTGAAGTCAGAGCCAGTCCAGAAACAAAATCCATAGTAATGTTGTCCCATTTTCATTGTGGAATGGAAAGAAAATTCAGTAACCCATGTGGAACCTAGTGTTCTGCCTTCACTAGCTAACATGTCAAACATTTAAACACATATTCCCCTATATCCTTCTTTATACCCGGCCACCAATACAGTTGCTTCAAATCCTAATACATTTTGTTCCCGCCTGGATGCATAATAAAAACAATATTATGGGCCTCATACATCAATCTCTTCTTCAACTCTTTCTCACTCGCAACACATACTCGATTCTTATAAAGCAATACTCCATCTTCACCCACTGAATAGTCAGTCTTGTCACCACTTTTAATTGACCACAGTGTTTGTTGCAATTTAGAGTCACTCCTTAAAGCAACTATCAATTCAACCTTTAAAATCGGTCTTGCCTTCAACTGAGCTAGCAATGCTCCGTCTGTAGTAAACCTCCACTTTACTTGCTTTAACTGCAAAGCTGAGATAGACTTCCTGCTCAGTGCATCTACCACAACATTGGCTTTACCTGGGTGGTAGTCCACAATGCAATCATAGTCTTTAAATAGCTCCAGCCATCTACGCTGTCTCAAGTTCAATTCTTTCTGACGTAACAAATATTTCAAACTCTTGTGATCAATGTAAATTTTACACTTCTAACCATACAAGTAATGTCGCCAAATTTTTAAAGCGAACACTATTGTTGCAAATTCCAAATCATGCGTCGGGTAATTATGCTCATGCGGTTTCAGTTGTTTGGAAGCATATGCTACTACCTTCCCATCTTGCATTAACACACACCCCAAACCTATTCCTGAAGCATCACTATACAAAACATATTCTTTGCCGGAGATAGGCTGTGTGAGGATTAATGCTTCCACTAACATCCTGTTCAGTTGATCAAAACTTGCTTGACACCTTTCTGACCATTCAAATTTAACTCCTTTTTGAAGTAACCTCTTCAATGGCGAAGCTATCACTGAAAACCCTTTCACAAATCTTCTGTAATACCCAGCCAACCCTAGGAAACTATGAATTTCTAACACATTTCTAGGTGGCTTCCAATTCATAACTGCTTCAATTTTAGCCGGATCCACCTTAATACCTTCAAAAGAGATCACATGGCCCAGAAAAAGACTCTTCTCATGGCCAGAACTCACACTTACTCAATTTAGCATACAATTGATGTTCCCGTAATGTCTGAAGCACAATTCTCAAGTGCTGCTCATGCTCTTCCTCATTCTTTGAGTACACCAATATGTCATCTATAAATACGACCACAAACTGATCCAAGTATGGCCTGAACACTCTATTCATTAAGTCCATGAATGCAACAGGCGCTTTAGTCAACCCGAATGGCATTACTAAGAATTCATAATGTCCATATCGAGTTCTGAATGCAGTTTTGGGTATGTCCTCTCTCTTCACTTGTAGTTGATAATACCCAGACTGTAACACCCTATACCCGCAAATGATACGGATATCGAATGTCACCACACTGAACTATATTGCACTCCTCAGAATTAGAGAATTTTTTTTCAACAATAACAATTATACACTACAATAACAAACAATTACACTAACACACTACTAATCTACTTAACCTGTATAACCTCGAGTTAGACCATTGCAGTCTTATACATGCCAAGCCTATCACAATATCCTTGCTATCCTGTAAATTCTTTAGACCATCAGTAACATCGGCCACCAATACATCTTTTCCTTCTATAACCTGCACGCAATAATCACACTACGCGCTGAGTATTGAAATGCCCAGTGGTGGATACATATCCTAAATTTTGCACACTAAAACAACATGCATGCATGCACAAACATTTGCTTTCAATCTCGTTATGTGAACATTACTTTCAGAATATTTTAAATAGTCATAACATAATTTTAATGTAATCATTTATATGTTACCTTTCTCTTTACTTCAATAACCATGCATTAATGTTATTTTTACTGTTGTTAGAGCCATTATTATTTGCACTGTTAACTTTAACATTAATACTATCATGTTCATCTGTTTTTCTTTAGTTGTTTATAACTTTATTACATCGGTTACAGTCTAAATTGAGTGCAGATATAGTTCTTGATACATCTATGAAACAACCATTATCCCAGTAATTATCATTCACTATTAACTTTCAACATTTAATGGCAGTTCTAGTTTCTTTCGTGTCTTTAGTTTCACTTATAGAATTCTTAGGCAACCCCATTACTGAATTCAACACATGCAACACTTTAAGAACATTAATTATGATAGCCAATACTTAGATAATTAATCCAATCTATAATGCTTATATGGGTTCTATGACAATGTCATTACATATTACATTACACACTTTTAGATAATTGCGCCTTGATCAAGAAATTCACAATACTCAGTTGAATTCATTTCACATATTAATATTTATCCTAACCACATTATCTATCCCCAATTAATATTACAGGTTTAAATCTAAATCCTGATTATTTTCAATCAGTTATAATAATCCTTTAAAATTCCCCAGACATTCTTATTCTTTTATTTATGCTAATATTAGTCATCTATTTTTCTTACATTAATCCTATTGCCATTTGCCATTTCCATGATATTAACATTATCAATAAAATTTCCATTAATATTAATATAAATATCATTATCTTTCCTACTTTCACTTAGTTATACATTTAACAATCAGATTGCCTATCATTTATCGTTACTATCCCTCAATTACTTTGTTATTGAAAATTTTACAATTTAAATCCCCAGACTTCCATCAATTTACAATTTTACGCTTTTACTTTCCACTTATTTAACACAATGCCATTAATTAGTGTTAAGAATATGCATTATCTAACATACATTAGTATTCTTAGTGTTAATTAAATCACCCCTTTAAAGACATATATATTTATAGCACACATAAAATTTCATATTCGCATTTAGGTCCCTTAACTTTTACAGTAATCACATCTATGTCCATTCCTTTACACTAATACGGTTTATGTCTTTTCTTTTTTTTTTTTATCACATAATTACCAAAATATCCTCTAATTATTCTTAAGTACCAGATAGCCCTCACTTACACTTTATTACTATTTTTATCCCTTAACTTTTCACTAAATTACATTTTGGTCCCTACATTACCACTTTTATGCTCAATTACTAACTTAACCTTACATTTTCAAGTCATTTACACATTTAGTATATATAATAACCATATATTCACAAACAATACACATAAAAATCATACATACCATTTTGTCCTTAACTTATGACAAAATTACAATTATACCCTTGAACTTTTCAAAAATTACGAAAATGCCCTTAGTTCATTTCTATTTCATCAAAATTACATTTATGCCATTAGTTCATTTTCAATTTATAACTAATATTACAATTATGCCATTAACTTATTTTTCTTTACTCATAATTATCAAAATGCCATCACTTACATTTCTTTAGCCATTTTACACTATGTGACATGTAAAATTACTATTTTACCCTCCAATTACAATTTTCATTCCAAATTACATTTTTACCCCTAAAAAGTCACCAATTTTCATATTCAACCATTTAATGACATTTTTACCCTTATTAGCCATCATACAAACAAAGGCACAAAATTACCGTTTTGCCCTCCAATGTTTTATATAATTCCAATTATGTCCTTTTTACACATTATCATCAATTAAATCATATTTTAGCCATTTAAAGCTCATTATTACCATTATGCCGTCAAAACTTTTTATTAATTACAGTTATGTCCTTTTTCACACAAATAACATTTTTAATTCACAATTCAACCAATTAAAGCACAAATTTACCATATTGCCCCTAAATGTTTTACATATTACGATTTAGCCCTTCCTTGTTCTTTTATTTACAATTATGTCATTTTCAATCTTATCTTAACTTAACTTTATCCTTATCACTTTAATCATTACCATATATCATCTTTATTATAAAATTATTACCATACCTTTATCTTTACCACATAATCACATGCATACCTTGTCTTTATCAGATAATCATATACATATCTTGTTTAATCATTCATACTTCATATTCATATCATTTTAACTTATCTTATTATTTTTCTTTGCCATTTGCCCCTACATAATGCTGGCAGACATCTATAACTAGGATAAACGAGATGAGAACCCCTAAAGGCTCGAATAACCTGAAGGACCATGAAAGATCACTTTAGTCTTTAATCCATACCAGAGGAATCCTGAGGGACTACCCCTGTCTTTATATACTATCCAAAACATTTTTACTTTAAATACAATGAGGTAGGATCGTCATTGGTCTACCATAAGTGAGACACCATGCTCACACCTGCGGTCTTATGTCCCTATGGCTAGCCATCATATCCTGAACTAGACTTGACTACCAGATTACTACATAGGGCATCAAAATTTAACTTTTCACATTCTTCAGTTACCAGTCATTCTTTTCATGGAATTTCATCATTTTATTCCACTCTTTTTCATAAAATTCAATCATTATGCATGTGATTATCATCATCATATCATCACATGTCATAAAAGCTCATTATTCCATCATGATATGCATGTATACATGCATACACACACTTAGGCCAACATACTAACTTTTAACCATTAATTCTTTTTATCAACTTTAACATTTATTTATGTCATTTACATGCTAAATAACATAGCCATGTCATTATTTCACATTAAAACACATCAAAATCAAACCTTTACATACATAACTCATTCGGCCTCACATGTACATTATACATTATGCAACTTTTCATGTTATAACACATGCCAATGATTAGTTTTCATACCAAATACAATGTTTATACCATGAACATATCTTAAACATCATCATACATCATGAGAAACCCAAGTATACCATTCGGCCTACATACTAATCTTTCACTATCATTTCTTTTCATCAACTTTAACATTTATTTAAGCCAATTACATGTTGTATAACATCACTATACCATTTATTTCCATTAAATCACATCAAAATCTCACATTTTCATGCATATACCATTCGGCCACATACTAACCACATACATAATGTGTCTTTCACATGGTCTAACACATACCATTCATTAATTCTCATGCCAAATACCATAAAACCATCATAAATATGCATTAATCATCACTAAAACACATGAAAATTCCATATATACCATTCGACCAAAGAAGTAACTTTTACACATAATTTATTTCTTTACTTTAATCATTCATTCCATCATTTATAGCATCGTTAAGCATAAATATCAAGTTATTTTCAATTAAACATGCATATTTCTCATAATTTATGTTTAAACATAACCTAAAATCACTCTTTTAACATGGACAAAGAAAGATATTGCATCCACTAACCTTAGATTCTTGTTCTCCACATCATAAACATGCTTCCCATGCCATAACTCCTTAAAACTCCATCATTCCCTTTAATTCCCTAAGGTGGCTGAATTCAAACATCCACATAACTTTGAAACCAAACATCCAATATGAAATCTAACATCATAAATGTGTTCTACACCCTCAAAAACCCCCATAGGGACCAATAAACTAAATTAAAACAACTTAAATCTCTTACCTTAAATTTAGGTCATAACCTTGAATACTTAGTTTTCTTCACTTTCAATGCTCCTCATGGACTCCACTTGTTGTGTTTATGTTATAGAGGGACTTAGATTTGTTTGGGAGGCTAAGATTTAGAGAAATTTTGAAGAAAGAATGAAGAAAAATGGAGGAAAGTATGAAAAATAACATACAATTTTCAAAGAAGAAGAAGGAGGTTGGTTTTGGATGGATTTTTATAGAGAACTCTTGCCTCTCCTTCCTTTATATAGTCCATAAATAAACCAAACCGGTCCAACAGATTTAAACCAAAATTTCATTTTTTCGGTTCAATTGCACTTTTCAAAGAATCTATATGTTTCTCTCATTATTTTCACTTATAACCAATTCCATTGATCTTAAAACATCAAAAATAAGCTCTCTACAATTTTTTAGCTCAATTGAAGTCCATTTGTGCCTCGGTTCACTTAAATCGGTCCGATTCGATCAATTTTTCTTATGCCGTAAAATACAACTCTAAAGCTGTTAAAATTCACAGATAACACTTCTACTGTCTTATTCTACACACTTAACATCCATTGGGCCTTATTTACTATAAATAACCCCTCGGTCAAACCTCAGTCAAACCCCAGTACATATTAAATCTAATTGGAGGCCAACTTCCGAATGACTTTCAAAGGTCAATTTAACTCCGTTTTGAGTTCTGATTTCACCACTAAATTCCTTACAGCCCACATATCATTTTTGTGAAATTAAAATTTTTCGGGCGCCGGACAGCCGGGTTCGTTGTATAGTCACCCTGGTGTAACCTGACCCGGAATCACTATAATTTTAACACACTGAATACTAAATTTGACACTAGCAAACTCACTCCCTACACTGTTCAACGCTGCGATTATCATAATAACACTAAAATTATTTACTGACACTTCTAGACCGGTATTTGGGCCATTACACAGACCGTAAGTTTATCCTAGAAAACACACCTGCTCCTCTCAATCGGTCAAACAAGTCCTCAATTCTAGGTAGAGGGTACCGATTCTTCACTATCACTTTGTTCAGCTGCCGATAATCAATACACATCCTCATAGTCCCATCTTTCTTCTTAACAAATCAGACTGGTGCTCCCCAAGGAGAAACACTAGGTCTTCTGAAACCCCGATCCAATAATTCCTGCAACTGAGCTTTTAACTCCTTCAATTCAGTAAGAGCCATTCTGTAAGGCGCTTTAGACACTGGCACTGTTCCAGGCACGACATCAATAGATAGTTCAGCCTCCCTTACTGGTGGCACACCACTCAGTTCTTCCGAAAACACATCAGGGAACTCCTATACGATGGGTATATTCTGAATCTTTGCTTGCTCTCTTTTAGAATCCAACACCAGAGCCAAGTAAGCCTTGCATCCCTTCCTCAAACATCGATATGCTTGCATTGCTGATACCACATTCACAAGAGGGTTCGCACTAACTCCCCTCACTGACACTTTACTTCCCAAATAATCACGGAGTACCACTCTCTTCCTCTTACAATTGACTACCACATTAAATTTACTTAGCCAATCCATACCCAGAATTAGATCAAACTCATCAAAAGGTAACTCAATAAAATCAACTAGAAACACACTATCCTGAACTACCAATGAACAACCCCTATACACCTTGTTTACATTCACATTATTTCCCAAAGGACTTGATACACATATGTCATATTTCAAACATTCAGCATCGGGCATTCTATCACATATCTTTTTAGAACAAACATACGAATGAGTCGATCCAGGGTCAATTAGTGCAAACATTTCTACATCATAGAGTAGAAAAGTACCTGCTATAACTTCAGGTGCGTCCTGCTCCTCTCGAGCCTTCATCGCATAAGCCCGAGGTGGTGCCATAGTAGGTCTGTTCACTATTTCTAAATCAGCTGCACCTCTGGACTGGCTACCACTGCCTCATCCTCTACCTATTCCTCTATTAACTAGAGGTAAACTAGAACCACCTCTGCTCTATTCCTACTAATTTCCAGTTGCCTCATAAGCTTTTGGACAGTTTGCTAAGAAATGCTCGGAACTTCCACACCTAAAACATGCATTGGTCACCTTCCAACATTCTCCTCTATGTCTTTTGCCACAGTGGGGGCCCTCATGCACTTCATTCTTGGTACCAGATGTACCTCTACCAAATCCAGACACAGAAGATGTCCCATGCTTCTTACCCCTTTGTGCTAATTTGAACACAGATTCTGCCGGTGGTGCCATCTGAGAATCTCTTGATCTCTTGCCCATATTGGACCTGCCTCAATTTGAATTCCTTTTTTGCATCCTTTCTCTTTGTACTCCCAGTGACCTCTCAGCTCGCATAGCAGTTTGAACTATTCGATAGTAACTTACATTCTAATCCATAGTTAGCGAGATCAGTAATGCCTTAATCTCTTCAATCAGCCCTTCTTCAAACAGCTAACACCTAAACTCCTTAGTCAATACACCCTTTGGAGCATATTTACTCAATCGACAAAACTCCTTCTCATATTCTGCCACACTCATTGTTCTCTGTCTCAAATTTAGAAATTTCTTCCAATTTGCCTCCTTATATGCCTTGGACATAAACTTATTTCGGAACTCCTTTTCAAAGAATTCCCGGGTAATTGGATCCGAGAGCATTGGATGTTGCAGAACTAATTTCCACCAGTCATATGCTGCACCCTGAAGTAGAGATACTACACACTTAACTCGTTGATCCGGGGGACATCTTACTTCTCCCAACACCCTTTGCACCTTCTCTATCCAGTATTCTGCCCTTTCAGACTCATCCAACCTTGTACCATGAAACTCTTTTGCTCCATGCTTCCTTAAAGATTCTATTGGAGCTTTCGGTGCTGTCATTCGATCCAACGCTCTCGCCATATCCTGCGACATCTTTAATAAGGCCTCCATTGGGACCATTGGAACCTCATTTTCGAAACTGGGGGCCTGGACTGACCAGACCCCGTCACTTCTGCTTCCTGAGGATTAACACTTTCGGCTGTTTCCTCTCTCGAATTGTGACTAGGATCCATGGATCTACAAAGTTTACACAAGGACATCCGTATTAGGTCAAAATGTTTATACACATCATAACTACCCAATTACCCTTAAATGACTAAACCTAGGCTCTGATACCACAACTTGTAACGCCCATTCGCGATCACTAGGTTAGCTCCGCTAATGCAGTCAAGAACGGTTGTTACACACAGAATCACACACAAGCTTTACTATCACAATGTCATGCTAACAACATGCATAATAAAATTTCATCATCAAGCATGCATTCTCATGCATTATATATCACAAGTTCCCATGCCATCCAACATACTCACATACTTACATAGCTCAATACTTAACATTCCACTCAAATCATCATGAACACAACATTAGTCTTATAACCTACTAAACCTAACCAACTTATTCATTTACATCTTTAGGGATTCCTACTACCAATTTAGTTCATGCTTAGTCAAATTATATAAGCAAATGCAAAACATGCCAATACACTTATAGGGTTAGTTCCCAAACCTCGTCGCCTAAGCTCCTAGCTTTCACTTAGCACTTATTTCCCCAACCTTGGCTTTTCCCTTATCCTTCTTTACTCCTTCCTCTACAAATGCCATTCCAATTTCCAGGATTGGACACAATTCATCAATTCCATGCTTTCTCAATTCATGGTACAAGAAAGAGTAGATGATGGAAAGAAATCAATTACTAAACCACTTACTTTCCAATTTTAACCACTTAATCCTAGTCCACAAAGCAACAATTCATAGAATCAACTTAACACTTCCTAAGAAATCACACGGAAAGAAGAAGTAGAGAGAACTGAATTGCAGAAAATGGAAATATCTGGAAATATGCACTCATGGTCCTCTCTCTCTCCTCAACACAATCTATATGCATGTAGATTGTGGTGGTGGCAGCACATGAAGTGCCACCCAGATTCCACTCACAATTCTGCCTCTTAATTAATTTAGTTAATCTCCACTTAAATGTTAGTTAATCCACCATTATCCCAATCCTGTAAAATTATAGTTTAGCCACTAAACTTTCCTTAAACTTTTCAATTAGATCCTTCTTTTATTACAATCAAGTCCCAAATCACAAAATCAATTCATACACACCCCCAATTAAACTATTTACAACTAGGGTACATTTCCGGCCATTACAAGTATTTTTTTATTTTTTTTGGTGGGCTTTATGGTGACTGTCCCAAATGGATGGAAAAAAATGAATTCAGAGACTTAGTTCTGATGAGTTGTATTGTGGGGTTTCTTTTTCTTTTTTGTCTTTTTTTCTCCTTTTCTTTAGGAGAAAAGAATGGTTAGGGTTGAGGTTTTATCTGCTGTCTTGTACAATGCTCCATTTGAGGTGTTAGCTTGTGACTCATCTTATGGTCTTTACTTGTGGCTTCTTTAGGAGATTTTAGCATTTCCAAGTAATTCGGGAATATTATGAAGCCATGGTTGCTCGTTACTTGAAATATTCATCTTATCTTCTATCTGAATTTGCCAACTAACAGTCTCAGTAAATTTAATAGCATGTTCTAATGATGCCTTTATCGATTCCAGGCCCAGGCTAAGATTTTTTATTTGTTTTCTTTTTTTAATCTGATAAATTTATCTCACTTCAGGAGTCAAATTGGATGCAACCAAAAAGTTTGTTCCTCGACATTAAATAAAGTAATGTTTATTAAATTAATATCTCATGAGTCATGATTATTGCCATCATGATGCAATAAAAATAAGACATTGCATATATAAAAAAATGCCCATATTATTAACAAAGTTGGAGAAACAGATGCATTATTATGACATCAGTTCATGGACACATATGTGACATCATAAAAAAATAACTTTTATTTAATCTTCCTCTGCCGTTGACTCGGATTGCTTGAAAATCTTCTAACACATCTAGCTTCCCTTCTCTGGATGGTGCCCCTAAGATTGGTGATGTTGTGGCCTTATATTTGCTCTATCTCTTTCTCTTCTTCCTTGGATCTGGAATTTGCTTGGTGTCAACCCATTTCTGTATGCACTCTCTCAGAGCACGACAATAATCTATTTTATGCCCTGTGTGCTAATGATATGCACAATACCAATCCACTCTATCTCCCGGCCTTCCCTAACTCATGGATGGCCTTGGTGGCAGTGGTTGCAATTTCTCTTCTTTGGTGAAATGATCAAGATACTAAGATAATGGTTTACCTGACTTAGAATCTCAATGCACGGCTGTCTCAGTGACCAATGCTCCAGTCTTCTCATCACCATCATTCCCGTTATTATTGCTAGATTATCATTTAGCAAGTGTACTGAATCGACAAGTAATAAAGTGGGGTATAGTTAAGACCCTGAGTTATCGTACCAAAGGGAAAAAGGATTGTCACATTAAATATCTATAGATGAGTGAATATGAGATGTCCCCAGTTTGTTTGGTAGAGATAACTAAGCTAAGCAAGAAAATAAATTAACAATTAACTATAAAATTGTTCATCAAGAAATTTCTCAATGATGAAATTAAATGCTTATGAAATTCTATCCTCATAAATGTAATTGGAAATTGGTAAAACAATATAAACATGAAATTCTGGACAACCCAACTAAACCCAAGCGTCCCATTCTGGAGCAAGCTACTCTAATTACATAACGTCCCATTTCGGAGCAAGCCATACAACTAGCCTAAGCACGGGTCTAAAGTCTTAGATTCGGTTTGCTTTCCCATTCCGGAGCCAAACAACCCGAAACCCATCTATTCCGCACATCCCACTCTAGTCTTAAACCATAAAATCCTGCACTTTTAAATTCGCATTCCGGAGCAGTCCAAAAGACACATCAAGAATGATAAAAACTGAGTATAAATAAATTATAACACAAATCAGATTTGAAATCAATTATCATTCCGGACTAAATCATGATCAAACCTAATAATCATTATAATTGCAGAAAATATAACAAGAGAAATAAAAAATAACCATGAAAATATTCATTAAATCCAAATATCCAAAATACAAATATGATTCAAGAACTCCTAAGCAAGAATAACTACTCTAACATCAAGAATATAAACATAAAATATGAAAAATCAAAATACACCCTTGAAGAAAGAGAAAATAGATCTTGAAGTTCTTGTTCATCAATCTTGGAATCTCCTTGAATCCCCAAAAATATAAATTTAAACTAAAAATAATCTAAATTAATTAAGAACAAAATTGCAATTTAAAATTAAATCTATCTAAAACATAATTTTACAATGAAAATTAAAACCTAAAATAAAAAATAAAAGACTGCTGGAAAACCAAGAAAAAATAAAATCTAAGTCCAATATATCTTTGAAGATGAAACAGCGTTCTTTTTAATGTTTGAAGAAAAGCACAGCTGTGTGCTTGAATATGTAGCGCTCCTAGGGTTGCGTCGTGTGCACGAACAGGTGGAAAAATTGTGAAACACAGTTGTGCTTCTCGCATAAGCACAGCTGTGTTTCTGGGCGAGTTGATCCGTGCGTGCGCCTCTTCTTGCGTGACACAGCTGTGTTTCTCGTAGAAACACAGCCGTGCCTCTGGCATGCATCTGCTGTTGTCCGCTTCCTTCAAAAGCACAGCTGTACTTTGTAAAAGCACGGCTGTGCTTTAGGCAAATCTTGCCTCCTTGCACCCAATGCTCCTAAATTCAACCCTGAACCTCCAATTTAGCTCCGGATTAAAATAAAACACCTGAAAACATCCCAAAATCTATTAAAAATGATAAAAACATTAAAAACTAATAAAATGTCAAAAACTAATTTATTAATATTAAAATTAAATAAATAAAACACATAATTATGCCAAGAATTAATCTAAAATATTAATATAATTACAACTTATTAACTACCCCAAACTCAAACCTTTACTCGTCCTCGAGTAAACTGAATGAACCTCATTCTCAATCATTTCAATCTCAACAAAAGAAAATAATGAGTCATTCTTAATTAAGAGACAAGAAGATAGGCTTGTAAATATCAATGCTTACTAAATAACAAATAAACACAAGAACATACCAAGCAATTTCTGTGTGTGTGTGCAAAAGGCCAAAACAGGATTTTTATCATTTAAAAACAAAACTTCTAGATATAATGTTGGGAACAAGAATCAACTCGAATGCATGAATGCACTCATGACTTTTCACTCAAAGCTCAAGAAACACCATATGCCTCTTCTTACGTACCAAACCTTTCTAGAAGGTCATCTCCACTAAATAGGACAAGACAAAACAAAGAATTAAGAGGTCTTACATTTTGGTTGTAACGTTAGGCTTAGGTATATTGGCTAACAAAGAAAGATCAAGTCACTAGAGAAAAATGGCCACTACTTAAACAAAACCACAATCACCCAACTGGACTAGTGAAAATTCCCAACTCAATTACATACCATCAAAATAAAATTGGTCTTAAAGACACTTTAGCATCATCAAACTCAGCTCACAATAACAAATGCCACATAATATTCAACACTGATCTTCACAAGGCACTAGTTCAAGTTTTACTAAATTTTGTACCCCAAACTCACATTTTGCTCAGTTAGTTAGGACAAATTTGCAATGCTTCTTCCTTTTCAAATTTTTTTTTCTCTCTTTTTTTTTAAAGAAGCATAAAAACCAACTAGCCACTAACAATTCATGAAGCACTTAATAAATCCAAAAATATCAACCAGAACTAAAATTTAGCTCTAATTTTCAAAAGACCAATAAACCACATAAATCACATTCCTCTTTGTCAACCCCAAACTCATATCTTTAAATGGGCTCAACTCTCCATTACACACACCAATCAATTCTCAAATAGAAATTTACATCAAAAATTGACAAAAACTAAACTCCTTTTTATCCAAAATACAAACCCAACCTTACTAGAGTGGCCACTCTTTAAAGGGGAGGCAAAAATCATTTAAGGCTAAAGGTAGTTTTAATATGTGTAACAATAAAACAAGCATGCATTCAGCATACTAAATAATAGGCTCAACGGGCTAACAAGAGACAATGAAATTAAGGTAGGAAAAGTCATTTAAAGTAGCTATACAAAGAAGGGTTGCATAAATCATTTTCTAAGTTATGTCTCATCCGAGGATCGCTTCGATGGGTAATCAGAAAGGTTCTAGTGCTCTTAGTGAGTTTTCATCTATTTCCCTAATTGCAACTAGATTTTCCTCAATTTTTTAAAAACAGGCCCAAAGTGCTAAAAATTTAGAAATTGCAAAGTATGATCAAGGTTTACATGCAGTCTAACAAACAAAGATACAAACAGGACTAGTTTTTACTCAACTTAAAATTGAATAAAACACAGATTTCTAAAACAGAGATAAAAATTATTCACAATTAAGAACCACTAGGACGAAATAAAAATTTAAATCGAAGGAAAATAAAAAAGAAACAACCATAAAAATAGTCAGATACAAAATTGGCACAAACACGCCACAAACAAAGCAAAACTAACTAAAAACCAATCAAACACAATAAACTAAAAAAAAAGACACATACAAAACAAAACTGGTTTTGGTTTGAACAATATGAAATGGTACTCCACCCCAAACTTGAAATGTTGGACTGTCCTCAGTGCAAAAAAATGAAGTACACAAATAAATTTTTGAAAAATTTTCCCTTACTGTGTAAAAAGTTCATTGCAATATGAAAATTGTTGCAATCATCTCAAAATGGCAAACATAAAACAATTACTGTGCAAAACTAAAAACCATAAAAAATTCCTACATGCCACCTGTGCAAAAATAAAGAAACTCAAAACCTGTGCAAAAATCCAATAATCTTTGTGCAAAATGAAATATTCTGAATTATGTGATATTCACAGCCAACACAAATAAAATATCTATCCTATCACACGACATTGGCTCAGCCACACAATTTCAAAATATAACAAAGTAAATAAAAATAACATTATGCCTTACTACATCAATTTCATTAACCATAAAAATATATAAATACAAAATTTGTTGTATAAGAATCACTTCCTGAAAGATATACAAAATATCATAGTGGTGGTCATCTCAAATGTGGAGGAAATACCGTGGAAACAGGTGTAAAAAATCCGCGAATCTCACTGCTCAACCTGTCCAACTGTGTCATAATCTGGTGCTAAAACCCTCCCAAGAATGTGTCTCTCTGCTCAGCTCCTAGGACCATATCTCGGCGCACTTGCTCTATCTAAGTCTCAATGGAAGACAAACGCTCCCAAGCTCTCTGCACTGACAGGTCCATGCCAGATATCAACTGGTCACTCTGAGAGGTAGCTGCCCTAACCTCCGCCAATCCTCTGCTCAACTCATCCAATCTATCCCAAACCCTCTCCTGGAAAGCTGTCTGCTCCCTCCTCAACTCACTAAAAGAAGTCTGAATCATGCTGATAGAAGTCCCAAACTGCGTCATCGATGCTGTTATAGACTGAATCTCAGTTATCAAAGTCTGGACCAAACAAGCATCTAGATGTGGAGCTGAGGGGCTGTGGAAGAAGATGGCTCATCATGCCCCTGAGCATAGCGACTCATATCTGGAGGGGAGAATGGTATGTCAATCTGCGGCCTCACCCTCCTACTGGACGTACTAGCTGTCGCTCTCTGTGGCGGAGGTGGTGGTGGAGCATCAACATCATGATCAGCTGGTGGGTGGGCATCATCAGAATCGCCCTCTCTATCATCACCCAAGTCATGGGCCTCCAACTCCTCCGATCTCCTAAGTCTATATCCACTCTCGAAAGAAGGATCCTCTATAACAATCCTACATCTGAGCACTACCTCCTCATCAATCAAATATGCTGACCTCAAAGCTGGTCCCATGTCAGGAGTAGGCAGATGTAGGGCTCTCATGATCAAGGTGATCAATCCACCAATCCCGATCCTCTTCCCTGAAGTAGCGGTGGCTCTCTTCAGTTGCATACACAACCAAGGTACAACATTAACTCTTGTGACGGTCTCCGTAGCATAAAGAAAAAATAAGTCTGGTGTGCTCACATTGCTAGGACACCCTGGTCGCATAAACACTGAGGATGTCATCACTCTGTGTAGGTACTGATAGACTGGAGAGCGGAGCTTTGTTGACTTGGTGTTTCTCGTATGAAAGTCCATATTGGGCTTCCCAATAATAGCCCAATGCATAGCTGAGTCACCCACAATATGCACCTCTCCATCCACTAGCAACCTCAACTATCTAGCCATGTCAAAAAACGATAGAAAGTAAGGGATATTGCGTACTCTAAACTGAATGGTATTCTGATCATCCTGAGATAACCTAGGAGAGTACTGAAACATACTAAGGAACTCCAATGTTATCTTAGGATAAGTCAGACCATTCAGAGAAAAGAACTCCTCCCATCCGATGTTCCTCAGCAAAGATAATACCCTCTCTTGAATGCCCAGGTCAATGAGTGTCTTCATACTCATAAACCTACTAGAAATAATAATCTTTGCAGCCAGCTTATTGAACAGGGTGCGCTGCTCTGGAGTCAACCAATTAGGAGGCTGAATTGGTGCTGATGGTTGCTCCTCTCTGTTGCGAACCATGGTTCCTGAAAAAGAAAGTATAAACTCTGTTCAAAACATTCATTGTTTCATTAAGCGCATACCACATCTATAACTAAATTGGAAGAATAATATCAAAACTCACCAAAACTTCACAACAGAAATTTGCAACATAAACATACTTTCTAGCTAATGATGATGCAAAAATTGAAACATTAAGCATAAGGCAAATGTATAAACATATTGAAGTACAAAGTCTATGCACAAAAATAGTAACAATTGGAAGATTGCACAAAGTAGAATTTAAAGAAATTAAAGATGAAAAGCACAAGGTGTAAAATAGAAATAAGCACAAGTAATCAATTCTTGAAGTGTACATGCCAAAAATAATCTAAATGCAATTTAATGGAAAATAAGAGAGAAAAATACAATGTTTACTTACTCACTGCGTCATTCACAGCAAAAATATATAGGAAAAATTCAAAGTTGCATGTAAATAAGAATGTGAAAAATTTGCATCCAAAACAACTCATCATAATCCCATTAAGTTGGGAGCTAGCAAACATGCATTTGTCTCAATTCAATCAAGCACAATATCATGCATTTAAACTACAAAGCTAAAAGTAGCAGCAAATACTTCTAAAACAAAATAAATGCCAAGCACAATCTCAAGCAAATTAAATTTAACTTGCAAAAATTTCCTTTCCATATTCATACAATGCATCATGCCCAAATTATCTCAAAACACTTAATTCAGAATTTTGAAGTCCTAACTCCCCATTTCCAGCTGCTATATTTCAAGGCAAAACGCAAAATATACCCCCATCTAACACAATAAGTACTGAGTTCAAATTCAATCCAAATGGCATCCATCAACTCAACGTTGCTATAATAGCAATTTAAACACAGACACATATATGAAATCAGGCTCAAAATGTGATGCTCAGTGTATGAAATGTTAAGATAAAGCTCAGCAGTTAAAAACTCCAAATCAGCAGTGAATAAACAACCTGATTTATGAAAAAAATTGAATTTGAAAATAACCTCAACAGATTATAATGATAGAGCTGGGTAGAAAAATAAACAATTATGTCGCATTTTCACGTTACAAGTCTCAAATCTGACATAAATTTCTCATTTAGACATTTCATCAAGCATCTGGTGAGCAGAGTTAACAAACTAAATTTTTAGCACAACATTCTCATCCTACACACCCATTAGCAAGAAAAGAAACACCTCTCAATTCACAAAGTCAAATAATAACATAAATTTTTGATTGAAGCTCAGTGCACAAAGGAATCAAAAAAATAACGAAAAATTTTGAATGGACAGAGTGGGAATAAAGCATACCTGGAATCTGTAAAAATTAGCTAACTGACTTAAAAATTTTGACAGATAAATAAGCTCTTAATTCTTAACCCCAAAAATCTAGAATTTTAGGAGAAATTATGGGGAAGATCAGAATTGGCAAAGAACAATCTCAAGCAAATTAAATTTAACTTGCAAAAATTTCCTTTCCATATTCATACAATACATCATGCCCAAATTATCTCAAAACACTTAATTCAGAATTTTGAAGTCCTAACTCCCCATTTCTAGTAGCTATATTTCAAGGCAAAATGCAAAATATACCCCCATCTAACACAATAAGTACTGAGTTCAAATTCAATTCAAATTGCATCCATCAACTCAACACTGCTATAATAGCAATTTAAACACAGACACATATATGAAATCAGGGTCAAAATGTGATGCTCAGTGTATAAAATGTAAGATAAAGCTCAGCAGTTAAAAACTCCAAATCAGCAGTGAATAAACAACCTGATTTATGAAAAAAATTGAATTTGAAAATAACCTCAACAGATTATAATGATAGAGCTGGGTAGAAAAATAAACAATTATGTCGCATTTTCACATTACAAGTCTTAAATCTGACATGAATTTCTCATTTAGACATTTCATCAAGCATCTGGTGAGCAGAGTTAACACACTAAATTTTTAGCACAACTTTGTCATCCTACACACCCATTAGCAAGAAAAGAAACACCTCTCAATTCACAAAGTCAAATAACAACATAAATTTTTGATTGAAGCTCAGTGCATAAAGGAATCAAAAAAATAACGAAAAATTTTGAATGGACAGAGTGGGAATAAAGCATACCTGGAATATGTAGAAATTAGCTAACTGACTTAAAAATTTTGACAGATAAATAATGGAAGAGAGCTCTTAATTCTTAACCCCAAAAATCTGGAATTTTAGGAGAAATTATGGGGAAGATCAGAATTGGCAAAGAACAATCTCAAGCAAATTAAATTTAACTTGCAAAAATTTCCTTTCAATATTCATACAATGCATCATGCCCAAATTATCTCAAAACACTTAATTCAGAAATTTGAAGTCCTAACTCCCCATTTCCAGCAGCTATATTTCAAGGCAAAAAGCAAAATATACCCCCATCTAACACAATAAGTATTGAGTTCAAATTCAATTCAAATGGCATCCATCAACTCAATACTGCTATAATAGCAATTTAAACACAGAAACATATATGAAATCTGGCTCAAAATGTGATGCTCAGTGTATAAAATGTTAAGATAAAGCTCAGCAGTTAAAAAATTCAAATCAGCAGTGAATAAACAACCTGATTTTTGAAAATATTTGAAAATAACCTCAACAAATTATAATGATAGAGCTGGGTAGAAAAATAAACAATTATGTCGCATTTTCATGTTACAAGTCTCAAATCTGACATGAATTTCTCATTTAGACATTTCATCAAGCATCTGGTGAGCAGAGTTAACAAACTAAATTTTTAGCACAACTTTCTCATCCTACACACCCATTAGCAAGAAAAGAAACACCTCTCAATTCACAAAGTCAAATAACAACATAAATTTTTGATTGAAGCTCAGTGCACAAAGGAATCAAAAAAATAACGAAAAATTTTAAATGGATAGAGTGGGAATAAAGCATACCTGGAATCTGTAGAAATTAGCTAACTGACTTAAAAATTTTGACAGATAAATAATGGAAGAGAGCTCTTAATTCTTAACCCCAAAAATCTGGAATTTTAGGAGAAATTATGGGGAAGATCAGAATTGGCAAAGAATAATAGAAATACAATGAAAGGAATTCCAATTAGCTCTATGAAAATGCATAAAATAAAAATTACCTGAGATGGGCTTGGGTTTCCAAAGGAGATCAAAGAGAAAATTTCGAGAAATATATTTGAACTAAAGAATAGGGGGGAACAGGGGAGAAAAGAAAAGAGAGGAGCAGCAAAAGAAAAGCAAAAAACGTGTTAAAGCGGGTCTAGGTGAAAAGCATAGTTGTGCTTTTGAAGGAAGCACGGCTGTGCTTTTCACACAACGCTTCGTATTAGCGTTTTTAAAAGAAAGCACAGCTGTGTTTTCGCACTTTACCTTACGCTACTGCCCTGATGCACCATATTTCACGGTGACAGCAATTTTAATTGTCACCGTGAGATAGCTGTTAAATGCTACCGCCCCACTTCTTCAGTGCACAATTGTGGCTACAAAATTTTTGAATTTTCATGTTGTTCTCCCTGTTAAATTCCAAAACAATAAATCAAACCAAAACCAATTAGAACCAAAAATTAAAAATCAACAAATTAAACATTAAAAACAAAAAATTAACTTTCTAACACACCAAAAATTTAAGGAAAATTATTTTATATAAATATATATATAATTTTTTTTAAAAGATTCAAAAATAAACAACTAAAAATTAAAAACATAAAACACAAAAACACAAATAAATGACATAAATTAAGGAGAAAGGGTTAAGAAAAAGTTCTTGTTTATTGAGTCCCAGCTTGACTCATATTTCTCTCGGGTGGACGAGCTTGTGAACCAAATAATGGTCTTTCCGGTTTTTGCTCCTAATTTTCCCCCATTAGTAAGAGAAAATCATCTAAAGCCACCAAGGTGGGAAATTCCAAGTCTTCGATGAAGTATGACTCCACCTTGGGTTCACTATAAACGAACTCCACCGGCTCTTCAAGCCTAAATAAATCCTTCAAATGGACTGAATCCAGTGCTTCCATTTGAGAATCGCACAACTCTTGCTCCTTTGGTGCACTATCCTGCACAGAAAAACAGAAATTAGTTTCCAAACAAACACAAGATGTTTCTTCAACAATGATTGGCTCCTTTTTTTCTTCATGCAACCCATCCTTAAAAATTTCAATACTCTCGTTAATCTTTATAGGTGCATGACTCAATTCACCACCATCTTTTTGATCACTCGAAGAGACAATTAAAAACTCCAACTTGGATTCCAAATTTTGGATCTCCAATGCTTGATTCTTTAATAGATCCCCTTGAGCCTTGATCCTTTCCTCTTGATAGTTGATTGTAGCCTGCAACTCTCCCCTTTTCGCTTGGTATTCCTTCTCTCTACAATAAATGTAGTTTGAAAGACGTTCGATATGGACAAAGTGAGACTCTTGTGATACACATGAAGAGTGAGGATCTTCAAAAGACGGTGACTAGGTGACTGGTGAAGTTGAATACAATTGTCGTAACTCTTGCATCTCCCTCATCATATCATTCACTTGAGCTCGCAAAAAGACCAACTCATAATCTTGAACACTATCTTGCATCATTTTGAAAATACCTCAAAATTTTCCTGCAAAGATAAACACCAAATTAAAACAAAAAGA
The DNA here is from genome assembly GCA_947683425.1 of Excoecaria cochinchinensis. NCBI lineage: Eukaryota > Viridiplantae > Streptophyta > Magnoliopsida > Malpighiales > Euphorbiaceae > Excoecaria > Excoecaria cochinchinensis. The sequence continues at coordinate 1,710,680 of CANTUQ010000013.1, forward strand.
AAAATAAAAACCTCAAACTAACTCAACTAAAGATATAAAACAAACAACACCGTTTTCCCAGGCAATGGCGCCAAAAACTTGATCGTCATTCAGCAAGTGTACTGAATCGACAAGTAATAAAGTGGGGTATAGTTAAGACCCCGAGTTATAGTACCCAAGGGAAAAAGGATTGTCACGTTAAATATCTATAGATGAGTGAATATGAGATGTCCCCAGTTTGTTTGGTAAAGATAACTATGCTAAGCAAGAAAATAAATTAACAATTAACTATAAAATTGTTCATCAAGAAATTTCTCAAGGATAAAATTAAATGCTTAGAAAATTCTATCCTTATAAATGTAATTGGAAATTGGTAAAACAATATAAACATGAAATTCTGGACAACCCAACTAAACCCAATCGTCCCATTCTGGAGCAAGCTACTCTAATTGCATAACGTTCCATTCCGGAGTAAGCTATACAACTAGCCTAAGCACGGGTCTAAAGTCCTAGATTCGGTTTGCTTTCCCATTCCGGAGCCAAACAACCCGAAACCCATCTATTCCCCACATCCCACTCTAGTCTTAAACCATAAAATCCTGCACTTTTAGATTCCCATTTCGGAACAGTCCAAAAGACAAAGCAAGAATGATAAAAACTGAGTATAAATAAATTATAACACAAATCAGATTTGAAATCAATTATCATTCCGGACTAAATCATGATCAAACCTAATAATCATTATAATTGCACAAAATATAACAAGAGAAATAAAAGAAACCATGAAAATATTCATTAAATCCAAATATCCAAAATACAAATATGATTTAAGAACTCCTAAGCAAGAATAACTACTCTAACGTCAAGAATATAAACATAAAATATAAAAAATCAAAGTTTAGAATACACCCTTGAAGAAAGAGAAAATAGATCTTGAAGTTCTTGTTCATCAATCTTTGAATCTCCTTGAATCCCCAAAAATATAAATTTAAACTAAAAATAATCTAAATTAATTAATAACAAAATTGCAATTTAAAATTAAATCTATCTAAAACAGAATTTTACAATGAAAATCAAAACCTAAAATAAAAATAAAAGACTGCTGGAAAACTAAGAAAAAATAAAATCTAAGTCCAATATATCTTTAAAGATGAAACGGCGTTCTTTTTAATGTTTGAAGAAAAGCACAGCTGTGCTTTTGAAAGCGCAGCTGTGTTCTTGAATAAGTAGCGCTCCTAGGGTTGCGTCGTGTGCACGAACAGGTGGAAAATTGTGAAACACAGCTGTGCTTCTCGCATAAGCACAACTATGTTTCTGGGCGAGTTGATCCGTGCGCGCGCCTCCTCTTGCGTGACACAACTGTGTTTCTCGTAGAAACACAACCGTGCTTCTGGCGTGCATCTGCTGTTGTCCACTTCCTTCAAAAGCACGGCTGTGCTTTAGGCAAATCTTGCCTCCTTGCACCCAATGCTCCTAAATTCAACCCCGAACCTCCAATTTAGCTCCGTATTAAAATAAAACACCTGAAAATATCCCAAAATTTATTAAAAATGATAAAAACATTAAAAACTATTAAAATGTCAAAAACTAATTAATTAATATTAAAATTAAATAAATAAAACACATAATTATGCCAAGAATTAATATAAAATATTAATATAATTGCAACTTATCAAGCCCCCTTTAAGCTTTGTACTGCCATAACCATAGTTGGTGACAATAGCCTTCTTTGCGAAATGCCCCTCTTTTACCCCGATAGCTATATCTTTAAGGGATTCCCAATCTTTTAATCCCTTTAACTTGAGTGCCTCCTTCAAATATGGGCTGACATTTTTGATAAACAACCTGATTTGATCTACAGTATCGGGCTTTTGCTTAATTTCCATGACCTTGTGTCTCCACTTAGTGAGGTACTCATGAAAGGATTCTTCTGGCTTCTAACATAGCAGCTATAAGTTCTTAAGGGTGACCTCCATTCTAGTACTGTAGTCATATTATGCCTGGAATTCATCTGTCAGCAAGTCCCAATCTTCCTTAATTCTTCAATCCAATCCATGGTACCAGTCTATCGTGGGCCTTGTGAGGCTGAGGGAGAAATACTCTATTTTCTGCTTCCTTATCAAAGTGGTACCTTTCATCACTAACGAGTACTGCTTTATGTGTGTCGTTGGGTCTGTAGTGTCATCGAACTTTGAAATGTCGGGCATTTTAAAGTTCTGGGGAATTAAATCCTCACCATCCAACTCTTTATCCTTTGGGTTCATTCCCATTCCCATATTCAGCATACGGGCCATTGCCTTAATTTTCTCTTCCATTTTCCTCCACATTACCCCTTCTGTCTGAGGTGCCTTGCCTTTCCCCATGTTTGATTCCTCATATTCTTCCTCTACAAAGTCATTTTGGAGCGAAAGCGCTCTGCCTCTTCTTTGTCAACCAAGTGTCGTAGCTCTAGGGTCAATAGTTGGTGGACGTATCACTTTTGGAGGATCTTCCCTAATTTGCTCTCATTCTCCTTGCCCCATAAAGGGAGCCCCTTGTTGTTGTTCAACGAGCGGTGTCATTATAGCTGTGAGGTTTCCCATCATTGTCATCATCCGGGCTTCAAACTCTTTAAACCTCTTTTCCATTCCTTGCGACCTTCTATTCATCTCATTGGCAATAAGAGCAAGGGTTGGATCGGATTCTCTTGAAGGGTTAGCCTAGCTTCTATTGAAAACTCCAAAGAGAACATCTCGCTACTTTTCTAGAGTGACTCTGAACCCCAATCAATTACTCTTTCCGGTAATTCAAAAAATGGATTCTTGACTAATCGCCCACCGGGATACCTAAACCACCTAAGCAAAAGGTCTATGATGGCTGAAAAAAATCAAAAAGGTTAGACTGATGCATGTCATACATGGGAAAAGAAAAACGATGCATAGGATGATATGTATATGTGGAAATGATATGTACGGAATACAATGTACACACACGAAGGAAATTAATTTTTTTATTTTTTCATTTTTATTTTTTTACATGAATGACACGTAATGCATGAAGATGGTATACAACATCCACAACCACATGCAAGCAGATATGTCCTTTAAACCTTATTTTTCCCAAACAAGAGGTTGTGCCGTCCCACTAAAAATGCAGGTTTCATTTTTAAAGCTAAAAATAAAACTAAATGAATGAGTTATGTCAAAAAACATATAAAAACTCATATTTACACAAAACAAAATTAATTTAGAAAGGAAATAAAGAAAATTACACGAACTTAAATTCTAGAGAGAGAAAACATGAATGAATAAGACAATGAAGAGTATTCTTGGTTTATATTATTTTTGGCTTTTTAATTCAAGTAAATCATAACAAACATCCCAAAAACAAAAGATAAAATGAAACAAACAATTATCATATAATATCAACAACTAAAATCCAAGATAAATGAAATCAAATCTAAACTAAAACAAGAACTTTTACATATTTTTTTTAAAAAAAAACATGATTCACTATCTAGAGATCCAAGCATTTATGTTACATTCAGATTTGGTGTTTAAGATCAAATAATCCAAACACTTGAGGCTTCCTTTGGATTTCCATCATATATCTCGGTGTTCTCCCTCGAGTCTGTGCGCTTTTTTTTTTTCTTTTCTTGGTCTGCTAGCTGCTCTCTCCCTTTTTGTTCTCTTTTAGCCGACTCCCTTCTTTTTATATCCTATTTTTTTTGCTTATTTTTTCCTTAATTTCTTCCTAAATGTTCTCCTTCTTTTTCTCCTTCTATTTATCCTCCTTTCTTATTTTAAATTATTTTTGTTCTTCTAATTATCATTTGCTTTAATTAATTAATCCCTCTATTTATCTTTTTTAATTTATTTTCTCTTTAAATTTATTTTTGGTTTGTTTTCATTATCCTACAATACTTGTTAATTAATCTAATCTTCATTTATTTTTTTTACATTTTTTTGAGAATTTAATAAAATTTGCCTAAGAGACCTTGCTAAAACCCCCAGTCCATAGAGGACCAAAGTGCTTCCATTCTCTGTCCATTTTTGAATAAATATTATCTTGATTCGGTAACTCTTACCAAAGCTGCCTCAGGACCCGATGTCTACAATATCCCTCTACTGAAATCAGAACCACATAATTCTACGTTATCAACCTATTTGAAATCCAGTTATAGTTTAAAATTAACTATATTCAACCTTCTTATAATGCTAAACAATCAGAAACAATAATGATTGTTAACAAATGATTCGAAGCACCTTGTCCCAAAACCATGATGCAACATTAAAGGAGACACTCATGTGATCTGATCAATATGCTTGTGAAGAAACATGGTCCTATGACCTAAAAAACCACCATGCCATATGGTTGTTGTTAGCCTAATTCTAAATGCTAATTCTGCAAGTATACAGTGTATCGGTTATAGTACGAAACATGTCGATCTCATGAGGAATGTGCTAATTATTACACACTATTACTACTCAATTTTAATCTTGTTTACAATGATTATAAATTTATTGAATGAAAGTGAAAAACTATGTCTAATTCTAATTAAACCTAGTTATAGATAATTGGAGAAGATAAAAGATTAATGATTATTAAATAATAAATATAACCTGAATTAATTATTCTTGATTATGAATCTATTCTTATCATGCAAGCCAAGTTGAATAAGATTCTAATTTAATCTTTCAACATAAATTAGAGTGCCTAAAATATGCATTTATAATTCTAACTCACAATTTTTATTAATGAATTAAAGTGTTATTCATGCAAATTTCAGGAATAATAAACAACCTATAGCAACCATTTAATATTATGATTTCTCAAATAATACTTCAATGATAAAATCCTATTAGATTTAAGTAAGAATTTTTCTTTCAATTAAATACTTACTTATAATGATCATGCATAAAAATACTAATAGAAAATTTTACAAGAAAGAATAATAAAATTGATATGAATAATAAAATATAAGTTCATAAGTTCATCATTAAATAATTACAAAGAAGAAGTAAAGATGAGAAATAAAGAAAGAGATCTTTCAACCCTTTTCCCTTCCACAAAGAATATCTTCTTCCTTGCAAGTAATCTTCTCTTCAAAACATAAAAATTATAACTTAAAACTTTAACTAAGAATGTACTCTCAAACTTAAAGAATTCTTAATAATAATATTCAAATCTTAAAATTACAGTTAAAACTAATATATATTGTAACACCCCAAAACCGCCCTGGTAGTCTGAGACTGTCTGAGTCTGAATATGCCTGTCTGTATCTATGTGTGTGCGTACTTGTGTGCATTTTGATGTAGCATGCATGTCAATTTATCTAAGTGTATGTATTTATGTAAGTGTTGTGTGAGGAGAGGAGTTTGTAAATGTGTGTGCATAGGATAGGGAAGTAGGATGTGAGTAAGTGATAATATTTGTATGTGAGTGAGAGTATGGGAGTAGGGTATGCATGGGGGACCATTTCTTATGAGAGAGTGACACATGGCAAGTGGATAGGGTTGAATTTAGTGGGTGATGAAAGAGAGGACAGCTGGAAACCACTTTGTTTTCTTCTTCTTTTTCCCGTTGCCTTCCTCTCCCTCACGCCATTTTCATCCTCTTTTCCTTTTCTTCACCTTTCCTTCTCCTTCCTTACATATTTCTACTCTTCTCTTCTTCCTTGGGTGATTGATTAGTTGGGTTGTGTCTCATAAGTTCAAAGGGTGAGTTTAAGTTAGTAATATCTTATATTCTTTTCTTCCTCCTCTCTATGTTGTATTTTCACTTATGTGTTATTTGTTAAAATTAAACCTGGTTGTGTTTGATTTATGGTTCAGAGGAGCTTCCTAGATCATCTAAGGGGAAAGAGAAAGCAAGTGGAAGCGGAGCTCACGACTAGGAGCGAAGGAGATCAGGTTTGGGAACGTTTGTGTATTTTGGGTATTTTGATGATTTATGCTTTATGATAGGAATTGATGATATGAATTGGGTGTTTTGGCTCCTATGAGTTATGGGTATTGTTTAATTTGAATTAAGATGCATGGGTTGTGAAGAATGGCGTTAAATGTGGAAACTTTATATGTTTCTTAACCAAATTACTAGTTGAGAACTTTTGAATCTTTTATTTTGAGTTTTGCTTGTTTTGACGACATTAATGTGTTTAAAGGACATGTTTTGAGTTGTATTTAATGGTTTGATTGAATGATTTTACTTAGAATTGAGTTTTAAAACCAAATGAGTGAGTGGGTGAAACTGGAGAGTGAAATTCTACAGTTTTGGCGTTGGGAGTGAAAATCCGGACTCTGTCGCTAGGTCGCGATAGAGCTCGGTGACTTCCATTCCACTGCGCGCATCGATCTGCGAGGGGCTGGGCAGGCGCAACAGAAACTCCCTGTCGCGAGCGCGATGATATCGCGATCGCGACAGAGAGCTTCGTGTTGGGCAAAGCCTCTGTCGCGAGCACGTGTTTGGTCGAGAGCTTGCGACAGCTCTGGAGGGTACTCACTGTCGCGAGCACAACGACTGTCGCGAGCGCGACAGTGAGATATGATTATTTCCGCACGAGCGCGAGGTCCGCCGTGAGCGCGACAGGAGGCTAACTTCATCTCTGTCGCGAGCGCGACACCCTCTGGGCTTTCTTTTAATTTCTTTTATTCGTATGGTTTCGGTATTTAACCTTCCAATTTGTATCCTTTCTAGAATTGTGGATATATATATATATATGTGTGTGTGAATGTGTTATATGTTTTTATATCATGCATAAAGCTTAATGTAAACATATGTTATGAAATCAAATGTGCCTTGGATTATGCATGACCTGCTAGAGTCGAATAAGTGGATAGTTAGGCATGCCTAATAGAGTTATGTGTAGCTGCAGCCATGTGTACGATTTGGACCCTAATCAGGTCCCCCGAATGGATCTTTGTGATCTTTCTGTTGAATCTTATTTAAGATTCTATGTGAAAATACTTTGGAACAAGAATAAAAAGATTATTTTGATACCCTCGGGTATCTATGTGTTATGAGAATATTTTTGGTACCTCCGGGTATTTATGTGTACTCATTATCCACTATCTTCATATAGAAGGTGCAAAAGTGTTATTGGATGTTATGCATAAGTTCTGAATTATTGCTTATTGAGAATAATATAATTACAGTGCTGCTACACGTTAGCTTGATTTATGACATATTATCAAGTAACTGTGCCATTCGTTTGTGATTGTTTGTCAACGCCACTGTGAGTGGCGGTATTGCATTTTGTGTTTTCCCCACTAAGCTATTTCGTTTAGCACGGGTGTTTTATCCGTGTAGGTGTGGAAGATTTTGGTATTCGCAGTCAAGGCGTGCCGCATCGGGAAGTCCATCACAACTAGGGATTGGAGTTTTATAGTATAGGCTTTCCTGTCTTTTGTATAAGATGTAATATTTTGTGTGCTATTTGGAACAGTATTCTTTGGGCCTTTGTATATATGAAATCTTTTGTAATATGTACAGACTTTGTTTATGAATATATAATAGAAAGAAAGAATTTTTCCTGTTCAGTACCGCTGTGCTTCTCTTTAATAAGCTTTATATTATCTCTGTTTTATCTGTTTACTTATTGTGATCAAATGTTTTGGTATGTGTAATGTGACACTCCTATCTATCGGGACTCTTTTCCTTCTACCGGGGCAGAAGTCTCCATGGTATAGGTTGGGGTGTGACATTCTGTAGTATCAGAGCATTTGGTTTGGATATTTCTGGGTCTAAGTATGTTAGTGAGTCTGTTAGAGTTGTGAGTCTATGTTTTGTAGTTGATGGAGTCCTCGCATGAGACGCCGGAGGGTTCAACTGGGAGTGTGAATCCTCCTGAGCAAGATCCAACAGTTGGGGGTCCGGTTCAGCCTCCCAGGGGGCAACCTGAAGTGCCTATGGTTCCATTGGAGGCGATGCTTAAGGTTTCACAGGATATGGCTAGAATGTTTGAAAGAGTGACGGCACTGGTAGCACCTATCGAGAAACTGAGAAAGCATGGAGTGGAGGATTTCTTTCGTACGGGTTTGGATGAGTCCAATAAAGCGAAGATGTGGATTGAAAAGGTAAAAAGGGTGTTAAGGGAGATTAAGTGCCCATCTGACCAAGAAGTGGAATGTGCTGAGTCTTTGTTGCCAGGCTCTGCTTATGATTGGTGGAGGTTAGTGATTAGTCAACCTCAGATTCCTGAACCTAGGACCTGGGAGTTCTTTGAGAACGAGTTTCAGGATCGGTTTGTGACTAAGGCTTATAAAGACGCCAAGTGGGCGCAGTTTCTAAGTCTGAAACAAAGGACGATGTCAGTGGCTGAGTATGAAAATGAGTTCACTAAGCTTAGTAAATATGCACCGCCAAGGGTTCTTACCGATGAGTCCAGGTGTCAACAATTTGAGTTAGGTTTGAATGAATCCTTGAAAGTGATGCTAGTTTCTCTGATGTCGGCCCCGAATGTTAGGTACTATCAGTTGGTTCAAGCAGCTTTGAGGGCGGAGCGTTCAGAGAACATCTTGAGAGAGAAAGCTCAGAGAAGGAAGTCTTCTAGGGGTGGATCTTCTTCTGGAAAAAGACCCAGGAAGTCGCAAGGAAACCCTATTGATGAGTCTGTTGCTAGTCCGGCCTCTATAGGGAGAAGACAGGGCTCTTCTATGGGATCAGGTGCAGGTAGAGGTGATGGTACTCCCCGATGTGCCCATTGTAATAAGCTACATTGGGGCGAGTGTCGGCAGTTAACGGGAGGTTGTTTTAGATGTGGTTCCACGGACCACTTCCTTGTGAATTGTCCAAGTCAGTGTGAGAGTCCTTTGGGGCAACAAGAAGTTAGTCGAGCTAGGTCCAATATACCCCAAGGCAGCCGTAATAGAGGTAGAGGAAGGGGTCGTGGTGGACGGCCTCGTGAGAGAGAATCCTCCGAAATAGTGGACCGTCCTGTGCCGACGACTGGTAGGGCTTATGCTATGAAAGCTCGAGAGGAACAGAATGCCCCAGAAGTGTCACACCCCAAAGTGGCCCTAGAAGAATTACAGAGTTTTGGTTCGAAAAATGTAAGTTTAGGTGCGAGAGTTCTGTCGCGAGCGCGAACAGTGTCGCGGGCGCGAGAGTTCTGCCGCGACCCTCCAACGGTTTCCAAACTTCAGCTGGTTGGTGCGGGCATGAGCATTCTGTCGCGAGCGCGACAGAGCCCTCTCGCGAGATGTGTGCATAAGTGGGACTAAGAGACTTGGAGTTGTAGGGAGTAAACACATGGTATCATAGAAGAGTGACAAGTGTCATCATAGAAGAGTGACAAGTGTCATCATAGAAGAGTGACAAGTGTCATCGTAGAAGAGTGACAAGAGGCGGCATAAGAGTTTGACAAGTGGCATTGTAGGAGTGTGCCATGTGTCATTATAGGGAAGTGACACATGGCAACTTGAGAGGGTGACACTTGGCAAGAGACTTAAGTGTGGGTTATAGGAGATTGACACATGGCTTTGTAGGGGAGTGACATGTGGCAAGACTAAATAAATTAAAAATGAAATTAAGAGTCAAAGTGAGATATACATGAATTAATTAAAGTAAGTGGGCATTAATTTGAATATTAAATAGAGGATGAGGATTGACCATTTGCTTCTTTTTTCTTCTTTTACGTGAGTTTTGGCCCTCTTATTCTTTTGCTTTAGTTTCTTTTTTTTGGGTCAGCCGATCACCTTGCTTTGCCTCTCTCTTGTTCCTTTTCTTTTTCACATGCTTAGTTCTTTGAGAGAACCATTTGAGGTGGCTTATAGAGAGCATTATAAGACTTGATTAGATCTCTTCAGAAGGTTAGCTTAATTTGTTTTTCGATCTGACCTCCTTTTTCTCTTTGTTTTTGATTTAAAGTAAAAAGAAGAGTAACCCAAGTGTTTTCTATGTGATTTGTGAAAGATGTGGATAAGAGGCTAGTGAAGGGAAAGAGAGAAGCTCTGAATCGATTAGAGAGAAGCGGTTAAGCCACCTAAGGTAGGGATCGAGTGCGATTTTGTTTTCCTGGCATGTGATTGAATGATATGTGTTTGAAAGGAACCATGACTGGATGTAGATGTATATGATGAGCTTTAACTAGCTCAATTGCTCTTTTAGTGTATATTAGTTTATTGTTCATTTTGATTGCTTTCAGTGCTCATGACATGTGTATATATGTTTATAAGTATGTAACTTGATCATTTGAGTGTTTGTGTTGATGATAGAGCTTAATTTTGCGAAATTCTACTTATTTGTCATTAGACCCTGGTGTATAGTATTTATTATAAATAGAGCTATAGGACTCCAATTATGTTGATTCAAATTTCATATGAAAGATAAGATCCGTATCTAAAAATGTCTCAAAGGGTACTTGATCGAATTCAGGCCCTAAGTATCCCAAAAAGTAATTAGAATGTAGGTTACCCTGTTCTGGCGGGTTCCCTGGAACAGTATGGATTGTTTAGATCACATCTTTTGTTATAGATGTCCAAATGACCTGAAATTGTCCCATTTGAAATATAACTTCTTGGAGAAAATTGTTAAGAGAACATTTTGACTAAAAATTACGTTTAGAGGTTCATTTAGATGATACAAGTTTAGGGTAAAAAGCAGTCTCGTGAGGCACCAAAGCGGAGCCTCTGTCGCGAGCGCGACACAGGTCGCGACGTCGCGACAGAACAACCTATATTAAGCTCTTTTTTCTTCATTTTGAGCCCACGGTTGGCATGGGTAAACCCCTTGCCTTTCCTCTTAACGTTTTATATATGATTAGGGCTCCAAAATGATTACAAATTATTTGTTAATGGGAAAATACATATGAGTATGATTAAAGTTAGTGATTTAACTAATAAAGTAACAATGTATAATTGAATGAAGGATAGCTAATGGCATGATAAATATATATATATATGAACTTATGAATACATGTATATGATGATGTGATATAAGAGTGCATGCATGGAATTCAAATGTTATATGTTTTTAGTTGTTGAACATGATTACTAAAGATTGTATATGAATTACACGCCTCTGAATTGTATAAATGCACTTGAATGTTAGTTGATGAGTTGATATCTTTTATAGTGTGTGAGTTGGTTATTGAGCTTGATTACCGTTATAGTGGATAGATAAGCATGCTTATAAAGGGCTAGAGTGCAGCTGTTACATGTTGGCCTTAATTGTGCACAGAGTTCGGAATACCTTGTGTATTCAATAGAGTTGAGTTAATTCTCCACATGTAAGATACTTTAAACAGTATCCAGAGTTACCCGTATCCACCATGAAAGGAATTCAGGCTTGTCTTGTTAGTGTGATGTAATGCATTTGAGATGTTTAAAGAGTAGTGTTCTGAATAAATTCTATAGTACAAGAGAGTAATGTTTAAGTACATTACAGTTCTGTATACAAGTGTATGATTATATGAGTGTTTTTACATGAATATGGACACATGATAGTGTACATTTGAACAAATGATATGTACAAGTTGTAGTGTACATGAATAAGTAAAAGAGTATATGATATATGCACGTGAGTTCATAGTATGTGATAACTGAGCATGCAACCTGTATATGTATAAGAGCTATATGCATGAGCTAGATGATCCTGTTACATGAGATCCCGTCACATGAACTGTGTGATTTATTTGTGACTTCGTAAAGAAGTCCTTTGCATTATTTTATCCCCACTAAGCGTTATCGCTTAGCACGGATGTTTGCTTCCGTGTAGGTTACAGGTTCGGATCAGTGAGCGGACATCTGCAGGTCAAGGCCACTAGGAGTTTTATTTTGATCTCCTTTTTGTATAAGTTAGAGATAGAGTTTTTACATTTTGAGTAACATCATTATGTAATATAAGTAGAAAAATCACAAGTAAAGGTACATGTAAATGTATATGTAAAGCTAAATGGAAACGGATGTAATATGAACATGTAAATGTATATGTAGTTAATATGACATGCAAGTGGGCCCTAGTGTAGTATTTAATTACTTTTAAATGGATGTGTTTATGCTATCGCTTCCGCTAATGTATGTACATGTATACGTAAGTGTCCGCGTAGCGCCCCGATATTCCTTACCGGGGGTATGGGGGTGTTATAAGAAGTGATTGCCGGTAAGTTCTCTCTGCTTGACTCTGAAGTTTATATTTTGATTGACCCGGGTTCCACCCATTCTTATGTATGTTCTGGTAAGATATGGGATAGTTTGGGAAATGAGGAGAAGTTGGGGTATGAGATTTCTGTATCTAGCCCATTGGGACAAAGTGTTATGGTAGATCGGGTGTATCGGGCGTGTCCTTTAAAGATTCAGCGTATAGAGTTTGCTGTGGATTTGATCTGTTTGCCGTTCCATGAGTTTGATATCATCCTAAGTATGGTTTGGTTAGATAAGCACCGGGCTATAGTGGATTGCCATAGAAAGGTGATGGTACTGAATAGTAGGGATCAATCGCCTGTGTTTGTGAAGGGTATTGGGAGCAGCTCTTTACATAATGTGATTTCGGCAATGAAAGCGAGAAGGTTCATTAGAAAGGGGTGTGAAGCGTTTTTAGCATTGGTGTTAGATTCTCAGAGAGGACAAGTGAAAATTCAGGACATCCCGGTGGTCAGAGATTTTGTGGATGTTTTTTTGGAAGAATTACCTGGATTACCTCTTGAAAGAGAGGTTGAATTGTCAGTAGAGATTGTGCCAGGGACAGCTCCAGTTTCTAAGGCTCCTTACCGGATGGCTCCGGTGGAATTAAAAGAGTTGAAAAGTCAGTTGCAGGAATTGTTGCATAAAGGGTTTATTTGGCCTAGTGTATCACCGTGGGGTGCTCCAGTGTTGTTTGTTAAGAAAAAAGATGGAACGTTGCGAATGTGTATTGATTATAGACAGATTAATAAGGTGACTGTAAAGAATAAGTATCCCCTATCGAGAATTGAGGATCTCTTTGATCAGTTGCGAGGAGCTGGTGTGTTCTCCAAGATAGACCTGAGATGGGGTTATTATCAGTTGAGGGTAAAAGAGGCAGACATAGCGAAGACGGCTTTTTGGGCGCGTTATGAACATTATGAATTCCTAGTGATGCCTTTTGGATTGACCAACGCGCCTGCCAACTTTATGGATTTGATGAATAGAGTTTTTCGACAGTATTTGGACAAGTTTGTTGTGGTGTTCATCAATGATATTTTATTGTACTCAAGAGATAGAAAGGAACATGAAGAGCATCTTCGGTTAGTGTTGCAAATGCTAAGAGATCATAGGCTTTATGCGAAACTCAGCAAATGTGAGTTTTTGTTAAAGGAAGTACCTTTTCTTGGACACGTAGTTTCAGAAGATGGTATACGAGTGGATCCGAGTAAGATTAAAGCAATTGTTAATTGGATGCCTCCGAAGAATGTGCCAGAGGTAAGAAGTTTTCTTGGTTTGGCAGGTTATTATCGACGTTTCGTTAAGGGATTTTCAGTGTTAGCCTCTTCTTTGACTAGGCTACTTCGAAAGGAAGTTATGTTTGTGTGGTCTGAAAAGTGTTAAGCCAGTTTTGATCAGTTGAAAGAGATGTTAGTTAAAGCTCCTGTGCTTACACAGTCGGTTTCGGGTAAGGAATATATCATGTACAGTGATGCTTCCGGGATTGGTTTGGGTTGTGTTTTGATGCAAGAGGGTAGAGTTGTGGCCTATGCGTCGAGACAATTGAAGCCTCATGAGTAGAACTACCCAACTCACGATTTGGAATTAGCTGCGGTAGTGTTTGCGCTTAAGGTGTGGTGGCATTATTTGTATGGAGAAACATGCCGGATTTTTACCGACCACAAGAGTCTCAAGTATTTGTTGACACAAAAAGAGCTAAATTTGAGACAACAAAGATGGTTAGAGCTGTTTAAAGACTATGATTGCATCATTGATTACCATCCGGGCAAGGCTAATGTGGTGGCAGATGCCCTCAGTAGGAAATCTATGTCTGCATTGCTCTTTAGTCAAGGTAGATGGAGGTTTGATTCTAAAGGTGCTTTAGTTGCTCGGCTTAAAGCTACCAAGTCTGAGGCAGGAGATTGTGAAAGCACAGTTAGATGATCATGTGCTACAGTGGGTATATCAAGCAGTAAAAGATGGTAAGCAATCCAAGTACCGGGTTGATAGTGATGGAGTGCTTAGGCATGGAGACCGTTTGTGTGTACCCGATGTGGGCGAGTTAAGGAAAAAGCTATTGCAAGAGGCTCACTCATCGGTCTTCACCATGCATCCGGGAGGTGACAAGATGTACAAGGATCTGAAATAGTTTTATTGGTGGCCAGGTATGAAAAGAAGTATAACGGAATTTGTTTCAAAATGTCTTATGTGTCAGCAAGTAAAAATTGAGCATCAAGTACCATCGGGATTACTTCATCCCTTACCCATTCCTCAGTGGAAGTGCGATGATATCACGATGGATTTTGTGTCTGGTTTGCCAATGACACAGCGTAAACATGATTCTGTGTGGGATATAGTGGATCGGTTATCAAAGTCAGTGTACTTTTTGCCAGTTCGGTTGGACTATTCCATGGACAAGTTGGCGAAACTTTATGTGAATGAAATAGTTAGACTTCATGGGATTCCGCTATCCATTGTATTTGATAGAGATCCCCGTTTTACGTCCAAGTTTTGGAAGGAACTCCAGGCAGCTTTAGGGACTCGGTTAAACTTCAATACTGCATTCCACCCACAGACCGATGGGCAGTTAGAAAGAGTTATCCAGGTGTTAGAAGATATGCTACGAGGTTGTGTTTTAGAGTTCTCGGGAAGCTGGGATCGATATGTATCTTTGATGGAGTTTGCTTATAATAATAGTTACCAGGTAAGTATTGGTATGGCTCCTTAAGAGGTATTGTATGGGCGGAAGTGCAGAACACCAGTTTGTTGGACTGAACTGTCAGAAAAGACTTTGATAGGTCTGGATATAGTAAGAGATACTGAAAAGAAGGTAAGGATTGTTCGGCAGAATCTAAAAGCAGCTAAAGATAGACAATGCTCTTATGCCAATCTGAAGCGCAGAGATATCCAGTATGAAGTGGGTGATAAGGTTTTCTTGAAAGTGTCACCGTGGCGAAAAGTTCTTCATTTTAGAAAGAAAGGCAAGCTAAGCGCGCGCTTTATTGGGCCATATGAGATTTTAGGAAAAGTGGGTCCAGTAGCGTATCGATTAGCTTTGCCAATAGAGTTAACCAGACTGCATAATGTCTTCTATGTGTCAATGCTTCGTCGATATTGATCAGACCCCTCTCATGTATTATCAATGCAAGATATCCGGGTTTAGTCAGATCTTTCGTATGATGAAGAGCCAAAAAGGATCGTGGATAGAGAGATCAGACAGCTTCGGAATAAGCAAATACCGTTGGTTAAGGTCCTATGGCAGTATCACTGTGTTGAGGAAGCTACGTGGGAACCGGAAGAAGCTATGAGATTGTAGTATCCTAAGTTATTTGGAGCAGGTGAGAATTTCGAGGATGAAATTCTGTTGAGTGGGGGAGTATTGTAACACCCCAAAACCGCCCTGGTAGTTTGATCCTGTCCGAGTCTGAATGTGCCTGTCTGTATCTATGTGTGTGCATACTTGTGTGCATTTTGATGTAGCATGCATGTCAATTTATCTAAGTGTATGTGTTTATATAAGTGTTGTGTGAGGACAGGAGTTTGTTAATGTGTGTGCATATGATAGGGAAGTAGGATGTGAGTAAGTGATAATATTTGTATATGAGTGAGAGTATGGGAGTAGGGTATGCATGGGGGATCATTTCTTATAAGAGAGTGACACATGGCAAGTGGATAGGGTTGAATTTAGTGGGTGATGAAAGAGAGGACAGCTGGAAACCACTTTGTTTTCTTCTTCCTTTTCCCGTTGCCTTCCTCTCCCTCACGCCATTTTCATCCTCTTTTCCTTTTCTTCACCTTTCCTTCTCCTTCCTTACATATTTCTACTCTTCTCTTGTTCCTTGGGTGATTGTTTAGCTGGGTTGTGTCTCATAAGTTCAAAGGGTGAGTTTAAGTTAGTAATATCTTAGATTCTTTTCTTCCTCCTCTCTAGGTTTGATTTTCACTTATGTGTTAATTGTTAAAATTAAACCTGGTTGTGTTTGATTTATGGTTCAGAGGAGCTTCCTGGAACATCTAAGGGGAAAGAGAAAGCGAGTGGAAGTGGAGCTCACGACTAGGAGCGAAGGAGATCAGGTTTGGGAACATTTGTGTATTTTGGGTATTTTGATGATTTATGCTTTTTGATAGGAATTGATGATATGAATTGGGTGTTTTGGCTCCTATGAGTTATGGGTATTGTTTAATTTGAGTTAAGATGCATGGGTTGTGAAGAATGGAGTTAAATGTGGAAACTTTATATGTTTCTTAACCAAATTACTAGTTGAGAACTTTTGAATCTTTTATTTTGAGTTTTGCTTGTTTTGATGACATTAATGAGTTTAAAGGACATGTTTTGAGTTGTATTTAATGGTTTGATTGAATGATTTTACTTAGAATTGAGTTTTGAAACCAAATGAGTGAGTGTGTGAAATTGGAGAGTGAAATTCTGCAGTTTTGGCGTTGGGAGTGAAAATCCCGACTCTGTCGCGAGCGCAACGATGTCTCGAGGTCACGACAGAGCTCGGCGACTTCCATTCCACCGCGCGCACCGAGCTGTGAGCGGCTGGGCGGGCGCAGCAGAAACTCCCTGTCGCGAGCGCGATGATGTCACGATCACGACAGAGAGCTTCCTGTTGGGCCAAGCCTCTGTCGCGAGCACGTGTCTGGTCGCAAGCTCGTGACAGCTCTGGAGGGTACTCACTGTCGCGAGCGCGACGACTATCGCGAGCGCAACAGTGAGATCTGATTTTTTTCGCACGAGCGCGAGGTCCGCCGTGAGCGCGACAGGAGGCTAACTTCGTCTCTGTCGCGAGCGTGACATCCTCTGGGTTTTCTTTTGATTTCTTTTATTCGTATGGTTTCGGTATTTGACCTTCCAATTTGTATCCTTTCTACAATTGTGGATATATATATATATATGTGTGTGTGAATGTGTTATATGTTTTTATATCATGCATAAAGCTTGATGTAAACATATGTTATGAAATAAAATGTGCCTTGGATTATGCATGACCTGCTAGAGTCGAATAAGTGGATAGTTAGGCATGCCTAATAGAGTTATGTGTATGTAACACCCCCATCGCCGTCCCCGTTGGAAGGACGCCGACGGACGCGCTACACGACGCTCACATATACAGATATACACACGCATAACACGGAAGTATACTTTCATACATAACATGCATACAGAAATACGGATTAATTAAAAACTTACCTTACCTTGCGGCACAGACTGAACAGGCAATCACTTATGCACACACAGACACTAAGCTGAAGCATACACAGAAGCATACATAATAACCAATCAACGGAAGCATAATCGAAATAATAAAACAAAGGAATAACCAAACATACAACATACTAACTATTACATTCCCAAAAGAAAACTCCAGGACGAAACATAATAATTACATATACAATATTACAGAATTACAAAAGCTGAAATACAGAAGCTGAACAAAATACAGAACTTCTAACTCCTACGTGGCCGACCTTGCAGAAGCGCGACTCGAACAGAACCAAACCTGCCACCTGCACGGAAAGGAAATCCGTGCTAAGCGATAACGCTTAGTGGGGAGAACACACAAAAGTATGGACGGCCATTCACAATGGTCGTCAAAGCAAAACACATTCAGATGACAAATGCAGATATTCATAACAAATATGATCATGCTGGCATAGTAAAGGCATTCATTTGATAACTCACAATCAAACCATAACCTCATGTACAGGATAAACCATTACAGACATACTACAGTATACGTCACAAGCATCATCATGCTGAGAGTGCTAGCTATTGAACATCCTTAGACATGCCAAACACATACACTTATCAAATATCCAAAAGATAACATTTAGAGCATCACAATACCGCTGCGCAACTCTAATATATTAAGCATCCTGCAAAAACACTCTGATAGTGGAGACTGAAGGCATAATCAATTAGTATTACATTCATATTATCAACATGCAGAAAGTACAGTAATCATCACATACTTACCATCACAACTGCTTCGGTTCACATGCTAATAATTAACAAAACATGTTTAAGTCACATACATAAATACTCTAGTCGCATCATAATCAAATCATTCAGAAACTTATAACAATTCACATGACAAGTACGGATAATCATGTTAGATATAAAGTCATCTTTATTTAAAACAGACATACATTCTGAAGCCCATAGTCACATTCATATACATATAAACTGATTTCTGAAATCATTATCATGCTCAAACGGATATCACATTCAGATAGTTATTTCAAAGTAATACCAACCAATAAAGCACCTGCTGACTCGCAATAGTGGATAACGAGTGTACGCATGGCGGTACCTTACGGGTACGAATCGAAAACCATTTTATTTATCACAAAAGCATTTTACTGATGGGGGATCTTAACCCGATCCAAATTCATTAAAAAGGATCACGAGGATCCGCACTGATGGGGGGTTCGCGAGGAACCATACGGGGGACCTGATCAGGGTCCAAATGTTCAAATGGCGCTGCAGCTACTGAAGACTCTATTAGGCATGCCTAACTATCCACTAGACTGACTCTCGCAGGTCATGCATAAAATAATACACATTTCGAATCGCACAACGCATAAATATATATATAAATATATACATCATGCATAAACCAGAGTACAATAGACATATAAATATACTCATAAAGTTGATCATATCTCATACAATTCCCATTGCAAACATAATACAGTCAATATACTTTAACATTTAAACAATGTTCTAAAGCATGCCAAGAATCAGGTAAAGAAGCACTACCATGCCAATAATTATCAATACAAAATCTTAATCATGCATTAGGTGCAGATACTAAGCATAAATCATGCATAGTCCAAATTACATTTAAACATAACACATTGAGTTCAAAGACTAAAGCATACTATCAATCAAAGCTCATACCGGTCATATTCAGAAGCATGCAATAATTCCCTTAATCACATTTTAGCAATACTCATCAATTAAAGCATGTCAGGAACACATGTGGAGTCATATTATACCAATGAATAAAAACCCATGGAATGATACGAAATACTCTTAAATGTGGCAGATTATTCTAAGAGAAGAATTCAATCAAAGATATGCTTAACATATTGCTAATCATAACTGAAATAGGCTAACCAATCAGATGAGCAAAATAAAATAGCACACAATAGAGGAAAAAGCCATAACAGTATTTGAAAGTCATTTAATAATAAAACTAGTCACTATGAACAAAGCAAAACAGAAAAGCCATACAGGAGCATATAACAGTATGACATAATTTATACAGCAGTGAAGACCCATACAGGAGAAATAGGAAATTCATTTTGGTTAAAACTGGGCGAAATCGGAAAAAGGAGCTGAAGAGAGGTCGGTCACGTCGTGACCTAGTGTCACGTCTCGTGACCTGCTAGAGAGTCACGGGACGTGACTCTATGTCACGCCTGGCCTCACAAGAGTCACGCCGTGACTCTAAGTCACGAGACGTGACTTCCGTCTCACAGAGAGAGGAGTCACGCTTCGCGACTGGAGTCACGCCTTGCCTTTACCATAGTCACGTCGTGACTCTAAGTCACGAGACGTGACTTTCCTCTCACAGAAAGGAGAAGTCACGCTTCGCGACTGGAGTCACGCCTTGCCCTCAACCAGATTCACGTCGTGACTCTAAGTCACGAGACGTGACTTTCCTCTCACAGAAAGGGGAAGTCACGCTTCGCGACACCAACCAGCCACCGAGAATTCACGCGTTGTGACTGGGAGACAGAGTCACGTGGCGTGACTGGAAGTCACGCCTCATGTCTTGTCTCTCTCAGGGAAGTCACGACACACTGGGAATGGAAAATTATACAGAAACGCGATTTCCCATTTCCAGCTTACCCAAAATTCAAAGAACCCGACAAAATCATTTTCAATCTGATTCAAAACACATCCAAACTCCTCTTACCTTACAGTCGATCTTTCAAACATCATAAACAGGTTAATTGCCATTAATTCCACAATCAAACAATCAAAATCATGCATAAACCCATTCAAGAATATAAACCCTAAAAGTTACAGTAGGTTCAAAGCACAAACTCAGAACTTCCAAATCAATACTTGTCATGCATTACTAACACATCTACTCACTTAATCATGCATGTACTCATTCTAAAACACACCAAATTCCAGAAATTAGACCATGCAAACACATTTAAAACCTTAGTGAGAAATAGGGCAGAGACAATCAACTGAGATTGAAGAACAGAGATATTCAACCATTGCATGCATTCAAAATGCTCCCAAACTTGGAAATAACGAACGATCCAAAATCACGCTTCGAAATCAGTCCTCAATCCTTTCCTTGCCTTTGCTTAGCTTCTTCTTAACATCAAACACTTGCACAAATAAAACCCACAATTACTCTTCAAAACCCTAACTCAACCAAAACCAGGAGAAGATGAAGAAGAAGAAGAACAGTATGTAGAAATCTTAATCCAACTTACCTCTTCAAGCAAAGAACAATCCAAGCCAAATGAGAAAGAAAGGAAAAAGCAAAGAAAGGAGAAGAGAAGAAGAAGGGCAGGCGTGAGAGGGGAGAACGGGATTGCAATCTGTGTTCCCTCTCTCACTCTCTTTCCTTTCTTCTTTTCTTCATTCAATGCCCACCTAACAAGCCCACTTGGCAGATCCTAATAGGACCTCAAAACCCACTCAACTATTCCAAATCAAAAATTGCTCTTAAGTCCTTAGACCAATTACACTTCACTCACTTACACAATTCTTTCCTTAGAAACTTAATTATCTTTTCAATTAGGTCCTTAACACTCTAAATTTCTCAATCACAAATTACTGGAATACCCTTCCGATCCCGACTTAGCATGCACAATCCGACTAGGGCTATATTGGGGTGTGACAACTCTTCCCTCCTAAAAGAATTTCGTCCTCGAAATTCACAGTGAAACACTTACATCCACACAACCCAAACAAATAAAACTTACTTAGACAAAAGCTTGCAAAGTAACTTACCAGAAGAACCTGCGGTCTCCTTCAAATCCTTGCTAGATGCTACAAACTATGAAGACACTCGAGAAGATCTGAGCAAATCCTCCACATCCTTTCTAGCTTGCCCAGCTAGACTCTCATTCCTCTTCTTAAGACAATCGGCAATCCGGTGTTCCATACTGCCACACATGAAACAAGCACCTAAAAGCTTCCTACATGGACCACGATGTCGCTTCTGGCAATGCTGACATACTGACGGTACCCACTTCTTATACTTATTCCCATGTTGCTTCTGAAATTGTTGACACGCTGAAGGTTCTAGAACCCTCTTCCCTGCTGGCACTTCACTAACCGATCCTTTTCTCTTCTGAGGAACATGCTGAACAAAATCTTCAGAAACACGAGGAGCCGTCAATCTATCCAAAATCCGAATCAACCCTTGTACAAGAGCCCTATCCTCAGAAACCCGACCAGAATCTTCAACTGGAAGATGCTCTGAAACATCCTGATCAGCATTAACTCAGTTCACACTTTCTGTTGTCTCGCCCACATTCTCACTAGGATCAGACTCCATCTAGACATGACACAAAACAAGACGCATCTGCATTAGGCCACGACACAAAACCGACTCTCATGCAAAGACTCAACACCTAACAAACAACATACCCAGAACCATCAAACCTGGGCTCTGATACCACTAACTGTAACACCCCCATCGCCGTCCCCATTGGAAGGATGCCGACGTACGCGCTACACGACGCTCACATATACAGATATACACACGCATAACACAGAAGTATACTTTCATACATAACATGCATACAGAAATATAGATTAATTAAAAACTTACCTTACCTTGCGGCACAGACTGAACAGGCAATCACTTATGCACACATAGACACTAAGCTGAAGCAACACAGAAGCATACATAATAACCAATCAACGGAAGCATAATCGAAATAATAAAACAAAGGAATAACCAAACATACAACATACTAACTATTACATTCCCAAAAGAAAACTCCAGGACGAAACATAATAATTACATATACAATATTACAGAATTACAAAAGCTGAAATACAGAAGCTGAACAAAATACAGAACTTCTAACTCCTACGTGGCCGACCTTGTAGAAGCGCGACTCGAACAGAACCAAACCTGCCACCTGCACGGAAAGGAAATCCGTGCTAAGCGATAACGCTTAGTGGGCAGAACACACAAAAGTATGGACGGCCATTCACAATGGTCGTCAAAGCAAAACACATTCAGATGACAAATGCAGATATTCATAACAAATATGATCATGCTGGCATAGTAAAGGCATTCATTTGATAACTCACAATCAAACCATAACCTCATGTATAGGATAAACCATTACAGACATACTACAGTATACGTCACAAGCATCATCATGCTGATAATGCTAGCTATTGAACATCCTTAGACATGCCAAACACATACACTTATCAAATATCCAAAAGATAACATTTAGAGCATCACAATACCGCTGCGCAACTCTAATATATTAAGCATCCTGCAAAAACACTCTGATAGTGGAGACTGAAGGCATAATCAATTAGTATTACATTCATATTATCAACATGCAGAAAGTACAGTAATCATCACATACTTACCATCACAACTGCTTCGGTTCACATGCTAATAATTAACAAAACATGTTTAAGTCACATACATAAATACTCTAGTCGCATCATAATCAAATCATTCAGAAACTTATAACAATTCACATGACAAGTACGGATAATCATGTTAGATATAAAGTCATCTTTATTTAAAACAGACATACATTCTGAAGCCCATAGTCACATTCATATACATATAAACTGATTTCTGAAATCATTATCATGCTCAAACGGATATCACATTCAGATAGTTATTTCAAAGTAATACCAACCAATAAAGCACCTGCTGACTCACAATAGTGGATAACGAGTGTACGCATGGCGGTACCTTACGGGTACGAATCGATGCATGGCGGTACCTTACGGGTACGAATCGAAAACCATTTTATTTATCACAAAAGCATTTTACTGATGGGGGATCTTAACCCGATCCAAATTCATTAAAAATGATCACGAGGATCCGCACTGATGGGGGGTTCGCGAGGAACCATACGGGGGACCTGATCAGGGTCCAAACGTTCAAATGGCGCTGCAGCTACTGAAGACTCTATTAGGCATGCCTAACTATCCACTAGACTGACTCTCGCAGGTCATGCATAAAACAATACACATTTCGAATCGCACAACGCATAAATATATATATAAATATATACATCATGCATAAACCAAAGTACAATAGACATATAAATATGCTCATAAAGTTGATCATATCTCATACAATTCCCATTGCAAACATAATACAGTCAATATACTTTAACATTTAAACAATGTTCTAAAGCATGCCAAGAATCAGGTAAAGAAGCACTACCATGCCAATAATTATCAATACAAAATCTTAATCATGCATTAGGTGCAGATACTAAGCATAAATCATGCATAGTCCAAATTACATTTAAACATAACACATTGAGTTCAAAGACTAAAGCATACTATCAATCGAAGCTCATACCGGTCATATTCAGAAGCATGCAATAATTCCCTTAATCACATTTTAGCAATACTCATCAATTAAAGCATGTCAGGAACACATGTGGAGTCATATTATACCAATGAATAAAAACCCATGGAATGATACGAAATACTCTTAAATGTGGCAGATTATTCTAAGAGAAGAATTCAATCAAAGATATGCTTAACATATTGCTAATCATAACTGAAATAGGCTAACCAATCAGATGAGCAAAATAAAATAGCACACAATAGAGGAAAAAGCCATAACAGTATTTGAAAGTCATTTAATAATAAAACTAGTCACTATGAACCAAGCAAAACAGAAAAGCCATACAGGAGCATATAACAGTATGACATAATTTATACAGCAGTGAAGACCCATACAGGAGAAATAGGAAATTCATTTTGGTTAAAACTGGGCGAAATCGGAAAAAGGAGCTGAAGAGAGGTCGGTCACGTCGTGACCTAGTGTCACGTCTCGTGACCTGCTAGAGAGTCACGGGACATGACTCTATGTCACGCCTGGCCTCACAAGAGTCACGCCGTGACTCTAAGTCACGAGATGTGACTTCCCTCTCACAGAGAGAGGAGTCACGCTTCGCGACTGGAGTCACGCCTTGCCTTTACCATAGTCACGTCGTGACTCTAAGTCACGAGACGTGACTTTCCTCTCACAGAAAGGAGAAGTCACGCTTCGCGACTGGAGTCACGCCTTGCCCTCAACCAGAGTCACGTCGTGACTCTAAGTCACGAGACGTGACTTTCCTCTCACAGAAAGGGGAAGTCACGCTTCGCGACACCAACCAGCCATCGAGAAGTCACGCGTTGTGACTGGGAGACAAAGTCACATGGCGTGACTGGAAGTCATGCCTCATGGCTTGTCTCTCTCAGGGAAGTCACGACACACTGGGAATGGAAAATTATACAGAAACGCGATTTCCCATTTCCAGCTTACCCAAAATTCAAAGAACCCGACAAAATCATTTTCAATCTGATTCAAAACACATCCAAACTCCTCTTACCTTATAGTCGATCTTCCAAACATCATAAACAGGTTAATTGCCATTAATTCCACAATCAAACAATCAAAATCATGCATAAACCCATTCAAGAATATAAACCCTAAAAGTTACAGTAGGTTCAAAGCACAAACTCAGAACTTCCAAATCAATACTTGTCATGCATTACTAACACATCTACTCACTTAATCATGCATGTACTCATTCTAAAACACACCAAATTCCAGAAATTAGACCATGCAAACACATTTAAAACCTTAGTGAGAAATAGGGCAGAGACAATCAATTGAGATTGAAGAACAGAGATATTCAACCATTGCATGCATTCAAAATGCTCCCAAACCTGGAAATAACGAACGATCCAAAATCACGCTTCGAAATCAGTCCTCAATCCTTTCCTTGCCTTTGCTTAGCTTCTTCTTAACATCAAACACTTGCACAAATAAAACCCACAATTACTCTTCAAAACCCTAACTCAAACAAAACCAGGAGAAGATGAAGAAGAAGAAGAACAATATGTAGAAATCTTAATCCAACTTACCTCTTCAAGCAAAGAACAATCCAAGCCAAACACATCCCAAGCCAAATGAGAAAGAAAGGAAAAAGCAAAGAAAGGAGAAGAGAAGAAGAAGGGCAGGCGTGAGAGGGGAGAACAGGATTGCAATCTGTGTTCCCTCTCTCACTTTCTTTCCTTTCTTCTTTTCTTCATTCAAAGCCCACCTAACAAGCCCACTTGGCAGATCCTAATAGAACCTCAAAACCCACTCAACTATTCCAAATCAAAAATTGCTCTTAAGTCCTTAGACCAATTACACTTCACTCACTTACACAATTCTTTCCTTACAAACTTAATTATCTTTTCAATTAGGTCCTTAACACTCTAAATTTCTCAATCACAAATTACTGGAATACCCTTCCGATCCCGACTTAGCATGCACAATCCGACTAGGGCTATATTGGGGTGTGACAGTGTAGCTGCAGCCATGTGTACGATTTGGACCCTGATCAGGTCCCCCGAATGGATCTTCATGATCTTTCTGTTGAATCTTACTTAAGATTCTATGTGAAAATACTTTGGAACAAGAATAAAAAGATTGTTTTGATACCCTTGGGTATCTATGTGTTATGAGAATATTTCTTGTACCTCCGGGTATCTATGTGTACTCGTTATCCACTATCTTGATATAGCAGGTGCAAAAGTGTTATTGGATGTTATGCATAAGTTCTGAATTATTGCTTATTGAGAATAATATAATTACAGTGCTGCTACGCGTTAGCTTGATTTATGACATCTTATCAAGTAACTGTGCCATCCGTTTGTGATTGTTTGTCAATGCCACTGTGAGTGGCGGTATTGCATTTTGTGTTTTCCCCACCAAGCGATTTCGCTTAGCAGGGGTGTTTTATCCGTGCAGGTGTGGAAGATTTTGGTATTCGCAGTCGAGGCGTGCTGCATCGGGAAGGCCATCACAACTAGGGATCGGAGTTTTATAGTATAGGCTTTCCTGTCTTTTGTATAAGATGTAATATTTTGTGTGCCCTTTGGAACAGTATTCTTTGGGCCTTTGTATATATGAAATCTTTTGTAATATGTACAGACTTTGTTTATGAATAAATAATAGAAAGAAAGAATTTTTCCTGTTCAGTACCGCTTTGCTTCTCTTTGATAAGCTTTATATTATCTCTGTTTTATCTGTTTACTTACTGTGATCGAATGTTTTGGTATGTGTAATGTGACAATCCTATCTATCGGGACTCGTCTCCTTCTACCAGGGTAGAAGTCTCCATGGTATAGGTTGGGGTGTGACATTTATTACATTCTAAAAGATATGTCCCTTCAAGTGTCCCTTAGGAAGGTTGCAAGACTTGGTGGAAAGTCATACTTTTTCAAGGTAAAATTTTAATTTAACTTCCAATGGACCTCTCTATCGCGATCGTGACAAAACACGCCTTGCTCTTCGCTCCACTTTCCTCGCGCTGGCTTTCCTCCGCGCCATGTCGTGACCTCGCGATAGGCGGCCTTGCTCGTGACAATGCCCACTAGCTCCCTTTCTCCTTCTCTTTGGCTCCCTTCAATTGTGTGTCCTGTCGTGCTCGCGACGTCCATCGCGCTCGCGATATAATACTTCTCACCTTTGCTTTCTTTCTTCCTTTCTTCTCTTTTTCTTGGCTTGGTGCTTCCTGTCGAGCTCGCGACAGATTGATTCTTCCTTAGCTCAATTTTGCTCCTTTTCTTCAATCTTCTCCATTTTTCTCCGACTCACACAAAACTCAAATAAAAACATAAAACACACCTAATTCTAACACAATTAACTATATATAAACATTATTTTAAAACTAAAACATGGATTAAATATGAGCTATTTAGACTCATATCCAACCCCCACACTTAAACATTTGCTTGTCCC
The DNA here is from genome assembly GCA_947683425.1 of Excoecaria cochinchinensis. Taxonomy (NCBI): domain Eukaryota; kingdom Viridiplantae; phylum Streptophyta; class Magnoliopsida; order Malpighiales; family Euphorbiaceae; genus Excoecaria; species Excoecaria cochinchinensis. The sequence continues at coordinate 1,737,726 of CANTUQ010000013.1, forward strand.
CAAGCAAAACATAACAAACACTGAAACACACAAACACATAACATATAATAAGATGCACACAATGGTGGAGCTTACTTATATATTTGATAAACATTTGGAAATGACATGTATAAGCTTTTATCTCTTAACAAATTAGTCTAGATATGCAACATCTCAATCAATATCATTATCCATCATACTTGAACAATCGTGCACATTTTGGAAAACCATAAATTTGCAAAACACAAGAATGTTTGACCTCAAGATTTTGAATATCTTAACACATGTAAAAATTATTTCACACAAGACATTGCCTAAAGTAATTCTCAATCAAACACTATTTTTTTAAGCACTCAATCACTCAATGTGTTTCAAGGTTAGTGTTTCTCTCATTCCTTAAATATGTCGTTGCATACCATAAGCTTGTAAATAATAAAAATCTCCACTACTAGTATAAAGTAGTACATGAAATCAAAGGGTTGTAACTTGGCTTAGGTAAAGGTAAAATAATTTTGGTTTAAGTAGCTAATATTACGTATAGAATAAGTACCATTATACCACAAGAAATGTAAAAACTAAGTATAACATGATATTCAAACTTTCTATTCTAATTCCCTTCCTAATGTCCTCCCATTTCCTCTAGTTTCATTTGCTTTGCTTTTCTTTCTCTTTCTTGTTTTTTTCTTTTTCTTATTTGTGGGTGCATTTTATGCTCCATCCCACTTATTTATTTTTCTTCTCTCTTTTTTTTTATAAAAACTATATTTTTCTAATAATGGACTTTTGATACATAAATAAGGGAATTTACTTATACATCACTATAATCATGCTTATACTAACAAATGTATCCCATGGTATAGCAATCCTAATTCTAAACATAATAAGGGTAACAAAATGAGTAATTATTGTTTAGCAAAGGATTTGGCTAATAATATGCTTAATAACAAAAACAGGTTAAGGCTCAAAATGGCTACCTAAAGTCAAAAAGGTTAGTTTTTTAAAGCAAGCCAAAATGGTTTAATCTAATTGCCCTTTTCATTTCTCATGCACATCCCATACTAAATGTAATCTCAAAATTTACTAAAGATAAGTTCTAGAGGATATGACATATTAAGGCTATCATACAAGAAAATTTTCAAAGTATAAAGCTCAAAAGCTTACATAAGCTATAGGTCAAACTATGTAATAGCCCCCGACGCCCCCGTTGGAAGGATGCCGGTGCGCTACCACACGCTCACTCAGAGACACACATACGTATCATAGCGGAAGCGTATAATAACAGTAATACTCATAAACTAAAGATCTTAACATTAAATTAAAATATATTAAATACGTCATTCAGAATGACATAATGATTTTATTAACAAAAATTACATAAGCCACTAATTAAAATAATACATATACAAAAACAATACCAGAGGAGTACAAAATAAATAAGGACTCTACTCCTACTGGCCAATCCTGCAGATGTGCGACTCAAGCGGAACCAAAACCTGCCACCTACATGAGAAAAGAGCCCGTGCTAAGCGATAACGCTTAGTGGGGAGGAACAAGAACAATAGAACACAATACAATAGTATCATACCATAACACATAAATATAAATATAAATATATGCATAAATATACAAAAATCTCTAAGTAACAAAACAGAGATACAAGAATCATAGTCACTATAAGAATGCTTAATTTAATAACAGCACGTGCAAAGCAAAATACACTAATTGGATTCACATAATTTTCATAGCACTTCACTACGAAAAAGTCAAACACTACTAACCATAGCCTGAATTTAACTGGTGGTGGATACAGGAGCACTACACGGGAGACCGAAGCCTTAAAACATTTATACTCGAAGGTATCAAGGGAGACCGAAGTCTCAAAACATTTCACTATCAGAATGACCATCTCGGAGGTCGGCCGAAAGACCCCAACGGGGCCAACACTGGAAGCTGCACTCAATAACCCTTTATAACCATGCTTATCTATCCACTAACATGACACTTCAGGCTTAACTCAGACACACGAAACCCAACATCAGACAAATATGCAAAAACTAAGTCAAACACTAGCGGAGCAATAATCAATCATCAAGCATGCCAGAATCAAAATCAAACACTAACGTAGCATAGGCATTACACAATTCCAAGGCACTAATATTAGCAATGAAAGCAAAACTTGACCTATGCAAGAGTGAGAAACGATGCAAAGGATTTTTAAGATGAATTTTTAGGAAAAATATGGCTTTTAAGGTAGTATGCAAATTCCCCAAAATCAAACACCATTTTAAAAACCGAATTTCAAAAATAGGAGAGGGTTACACGGCGGTATGGGGATGCCTTACCGCCGTGTAGGATACCCCACATGGTGGTATAGAGAGAGCCCTAACCGCCGTGTAGAAGGATCAACAAATAAGGGAAATAGAGGCAAGTTACACGACGGTATGCACTCTCCTTACCACCATATAACATGTTACACGGTAGTATGGAACTCTCTTACCGCCGTGTAAAAAGACGACAAGCCAAAAAACACAAGGATAGAATAGGATTACATGATGGTATGCCCTACCTTACCTGTCACACCCCAAAATGGTACTAGTCGGAATGTGCATGCTAAGTCGGGTTAAGGTAGGGTATTTTGGTAATGTGTACGTGTGGAATTGGAGTATTAAGGACCTAATTGAAAAGATATTTAAGTTATTTTGGTAAGAATTATTGTGTTAGTGGGTAAAGTGTAACTTGCCTAAGGACAAAAGAGTATTTAGACAAGATGTTTTAGTTAGAGCCAATAGGAGGCTGCCATTGTGTCTTGGTAGGTGGGCAATTGGTGGGAAAAGAAGAAAAAGAAAAAGGATGAGAGAGGGAGGAGCAGATCACGTTCACGTTCTGCTCTCTCTCCTCTCCTCCACCTTGCTCTTCTTTCTTTCCCTCTCCTGTTTCTTGTTCCCCTTCCTTGGCTGTGTGTGTGTGATTTGGTGTCTTGGTAGAGCTTGAAGTTTGCTTGAAGAGGTAAGTTTGGGTTAGGGTTTCCTGCATGTTCTTCTTCTTACTCTTCTCCTGGTTTTGCTATTTTGAATTAGGGTTTTGGAAGAGTAATTTGTGGGTTTTTGTTTGTGCAAGCTTTGGGTTGCAAGAGGAAGCTGAAGGGCAAGGAGATGATGGAGGATTGAAGTTTGTTGTGTGGTTTTGAAGCTAAAGATTTTAGGTTTGGGATTTGTTTTAGAGATCTTGTTTTAGAATTTAAGTTACTGTAATTTCAGCGTTTATGTTCTTGAGGAACTTGAATGTGGTTTTGCTTGATTTTGATTTTGGTTGTTTTGATTAATTTATGGAATGTTGAGTTTAGTTTGATCTTGAGTATGTTGTGATATGTATTTGAGTGTTAAGGTAAGAGTCTATGCATGATTGAATGAATTCTGAGAAGTTTTAGAAAGAATTTCTGGGAAACGATGGAAATTTTGCATGCTTGCGATATCGGGGAAGAAAAAGGAGGCGACGTGAGCGATGCTCACGCGACGTGAGCGATGCTCACGCTACGTGAGCGATGCTCATGAGGCGTGAGCTATGCTCACGCGACGTGAGCAACCTTCACGTGACGTGACGGTTTTTCAGGTCCCCCGGCTCTTCTATTTTGCTTCTGTTTTTCTTCCCCCAAGCGACCAGTTTTTATAAAATGATTTCCAAACGCTTTTTATGGTATTTTCCTCTACTGCGTGCTATATTACCTTGCATATATGATTGATTATCCCAATTTATTTGGTATTAATAATATGTTATCTATGATAAGTTATATGTGGTATTTTGGAATAAGTTTTGGAATATAGTGATCATGTTAAATGATTGTGGGATTTCAACTGTATGGTTTGGATTGAGATATGCTTATTGTTGTGATCTATATTGCATATCATATCTCGAATGCGAAGGAGTTATGAAGGCTAACTTTCTGATTGTTTAGTCCCGAACATGTTCTATCTTAATGTAAATTATGTTATACATATCTTTAGTCTGTTTCTTCTCTAAAATAACATGCCATGCTTAAGAGTATATTGTATTATTCCACGATTAAAATTATGCGTTATTAATCATTGGCATAATATGGTCCCGCAATTAATTCTAATATATTTTAGGATATTGAATAGTGCTAAAGTTTGTTGATTGAATTATATTGCATGCTTCATAATATGGATTGTATGAGGTATGATTGATATTATGAACATATGTGTTTGTCTTTTTGACTCCGGATTATGCATGATGATATACTTGTGTATGTGTATATATATACATTTTATTAATCGACATATGACTTGGATGATGCATGTGGATAGTGTGACCTTATTTATATGCCTCTTATACTCAGTATTATGCATGATGAACTTTGACAAGTGACTTAAAACGTGTTGTTGCTTATGTATGACCTGCGAGAGTCAGTCTAGTGGATAGTTAGGCATGCCTAATAGAGTCTCTTAGCTGCAGCGCCCTTTGAAAGTTTGGACCCCGATCAGGTCCCCCGTTTGGTTCCTCGCGAACCCTTATATGAAATGATCTTGTTTAAGATCCCCTTTGAAAATGTTTTGTAAAAGTTAAAAAGTAAAAAGTAAAATTGGTTTTCTCGGTTCGTACCCGTAACGTACTGTCTGTATCGGCTCGTACCCGTAAAGTATTGTCCGTACACTCGTTATCCACTACTTTGAGTCAGCAGGTATTCCGTTGCTTTGTCTGATATGAATACGAGAATGTGATATCCGAGTATGTGAGATTTCGGTTATGTGAATCGGTTATGTATCCGAATGTGATTATGAATATCTGATTGGGTTGGGAGTGACCCAAACATGCGAATTGGACATATTTATCAGCACATATATATTCATATGTATATCATATTGGAATGTATGGTATGTCATTGGTTGTGAATATATGAACTGGAACTAAGACATGCATGACTGTAACTATGATATTTCGAATGCCGTGAATATATTTTATTATATCATGCTTATAAGGATGTGAATTCGATTAGTTATGTCTATAAGAATAGGAAGTAATATGTATGCGAATGCAAACTTGAATTGTTGAGTGCTATGGTCAATAAACATGTTTACAAGCGTGATTTTTTGTATTAATGACCGTTATGGAGAAGTATGTGAATCAAGATATGTATGAATGTGTTTTTAACCTTGGAATGTTATATTACATGCTCTCTCTCTCTATTTTTCCCCTCTAGTAGTGATATCGGCATGTGTCCTTGTGTTTACATTTCAAGGCATGATATGGTATGGATTAGAGTTGCGCAGTGGAAGTGTGGCGGTTTGATGTTATACCTTAGGTTTCAATTAGTGTATACGTCTTATGACATGATAAAAGTATGTTTAGATAACTAGTGTCCTTGGCATGATAGTTGGGTGCATTACTGTCTGATAACTGTTTTGCATGTGAATGGATTATTTTCCGTTAATGCATGGGTACTTGGTTATGTCAATTGCATGTGGTGATCTCAAGTGACTTCGCTCGGTTAGGTATTGATATTTGATACCATTGTAGGTTATGCATGTGATATAGTATGTAGTTCTGCATTATGATACTTGTATCGTGTATTGTATTATGTCTGTTTTGGCCTATTCTTGTTATAAGCATATGGTTATGGTTGTGAGTTTTTGAATTAATGCCTTTATTATGCAAGCCTGACTATATCCATTCTGAATGTTGCATTTGCCATTGTGAATGTGTTATGCCTTGGCGACCATTGTGAATGGCCGTCCATACTCTTGTGTGTTCTCCCCACTAAGCGTTTATCGCTTAGCACGGATTTCCTTTCCGTGCAGGTGGCAGGTTTGGTTATGTTCGAGTCGCACATCTGTAAGGTCGGCCACGTAGGAGTTTGAAGTTTTGTATTTTGTTCAGCTTCTGTACTTCAGTTTTTGTATTTCTGTATTATTGTTTATGTAATTATATGTAAGAAGCTTGAGATTACTTTTGGGAGATGTAAATGTTAGTATGTTTTTATGTTAAGTTATTCCTTTGTTTTATCTTTCGCTTTATGCTTCCGCTTAGTGCCTGCATGTGTGTGAATTATTGCATGATCAGTCTGTGCCCGCAAGTTAAGTCAAGTTGCTTTCTTTTCCCTTAAAGAGTTTTTAATTAACCCGTATTTTCGTATGTATGTTATGTATGAATGTATGCTTCCGCATTGTTCATGTGCATATCTGTGTGAGTGAGCGTCGGGTAGCGCGGCCGTCGGCGTCCTTCCAACCGGGGCGGCGATGGGGGTGCTACAATTAGTGGTATCAGAGCGCCGGTTTGGAGATTCTGGGTGTGTTGTTTGTTATGTGTCGTGTCTTTGCATGTGAGTCTGTTTGTGTCGTGGCCTAATGCAGATGTGCCGTGTCTTGTGTCTTGGCTAGATGGAGTCTGATCCTAGTGAGTATGTGGGTGAGACAACGGAATGTATGAACCCGTTAGTGCTGATCAGAATGTTTTTGAGCATCCGTTGGTTGGAAATCCTGGTCCTGCTTCCGATAGTAGTATGTTTATGCAAGGGTCTTTGGATTTTGTCAGGATTTGGTAGTACTCTGTATACCCGTCAGCTATCTCCAGAAAAAGTTTTTGAATGAAAGCATATTGAATCATGGGGATGGGACAAAGTACATCATTATAGCATCAATTGCATCACTCTGCATACACGAATCATTGCCCTTTCATTGCATCATCATCCCTTTTGACCATACATGAGAAGCATTGCATATGTGTTTTGACTGAGGGAAAAGCTGACAGGGTGTACATGGAGTATTTGGTATTAAGGTTAAGAGTGGTAATGGTAACCGTAGCAGCTGTTAAGGAAAGTGTTCTGTGTTTGGTTAAAGTTGAGTAGAAAGAGTGTTTCGGAATCTTGTACGAGCGAAGGTGATGTGATTTTGGAGTTTGACAGAGGTATTGTGCATAAAGGGGAACGGCATGTAGGACGGACATCTTCGAAGTATTAGATGATTTGTGCAGCTTTTGGCGAAAGTCAAGGGGGTCTCTACGTGAAGTGTTTTTGGTTGGTTTCTGATGTGCAATTGAGAAAGGATTGTTTTTGCGGAACGTGTTTGGTTCGAATGTAAGAAAATGATTTAAGAGTGTAATGATGGCTATAAGTGTAAGCATGTGAGTGGTTTAGAAGTGAAGTGTATGAGTTTGGCAGTCACTTGGAATGTAGTGTCGAGAATTCTTTGGGTTGTAAATGAATTTCGAGGACGAAATTCTTTTAGGAGGGAAGAGTTGTCACACCGCAAAATGGCCCTAGTCGGAATGTGCATGCTAAGTCGGGTTAAGTGAGGGTATTTTGGTAATGTGTACGTGTGGAATTTGAGTATTGAGGACCTAATTGAAAAGATATTTAAGTTATTTTGGTAAGAATTATTGTGTTAGTGGATAAAGTGTAACTTGCCTAAGGACAAAAGAGTATTTAGACAAGATGTTTTAGTTGGAGCCAATAGGAGGCTGCCATTGTGTCTTGGTAGGTGGGCAATTGGTGGGAAAAGAAGAAAAAGAAAAAGGATGAGAGAGGGAGGAGCAGATCACGTTCACGTTCTGCTCTCTCTCCTCTCCTCCACCTTGCTCTTCTTTCTTTCCCTCTCCCGTTTCTTGTTCCCCTTCCTTGGCTGTGTGTGTGTGATTTGGTGTCTTGGTAGAGCTTGAAGTTTGCTTGAAGAGGTAAGTTTGGGTTAGGGTTTCCTGCATGTTCTTCTTCTTTCTCTTCTCCTAGTTTTGCTATTTTGAATTAGGGTTTTGGAAGAGTAATTTGTGGGTTTTTGTTTGTGCATGTTTTGGGTTGCAAGAGGAAGCTTAAGGGCAAGGAGATGATGGAGGATTGAAGTTTGTTGTGTGGTTTTGAAGCTAAAGATTTCAGGTTTGGGATTTGTTTTAGAGATCTTGTTTGAGAATTTAAGTTACTGTAATTTTAGGGTTTATGTTCTTGAGGAACTTGAATGTGGTTATGCTTGATTTTGATTTTGGTTGTTTTGATTAATATATGGAATGTTGAGTTTAGTTTCATCTTGAGTATGTTGTGATATGCATTTGAGTGTTAAGGTAAGAGTTTATGCATGATTGAATGAATTCTGAGAAGTTTTAGAAAGAATTTCTGGGAAACGATGGAAATTTTGCATGTTTGCGATATCGGGGAAGAAAAAGGAGGCAATGTGAGCAGCTCACGCGACATGAGCGATGCTCACGCTACATGAGCTATGCTCACGTGACGTGAGCAATGCTCACGAGCTCACGCGACGTGACGGTTGCTCAGGTCCCTCGGCTCTTCTATTTTGCTTCTGTTTTTCTTCGCCCAAGCGACCAGTTTTTATAAAATGATTTCCAAACGCTTTTTATGGTATTTTCCTCTACTGCGTGCTATATTACCATGCATATATGATTGATTATCCCAATTTATTATGTATTAATAATATGTTATCTATGATAAGTTATATGTGGTATTTTGGAATAAATTTTGGATTATAGTGATCATGTTAAATGATTGTGGGATTTCAACTGTATGGTTTGGATTGAGATATGCTTATTGTTGTGATCTGTATTGCATGTCATATCTCGAATGCGAGGGAATTATGAAGGCTAACTTTCTGATTGTTTAGTCCCGAACATGTTCTATCTTAATGTAAATTATGTTATACATATCTTTAGTCAGTTTCTTCTCTAAAATAACATGTCATGCTTAAGAGTATATTGTATTATTCCACGATTAAAATTAAGCGTTATTAATCATTGGCATAATATGGTCCCGCAATTAATTCTGATATGTTTTAGGATATTGAATAGTGCTAAAGTGTGTTGATTGAATTATATTGCATGCTTCATAATATGGATTGTATGAGGTATGATTGATATTTTGAACATATGTGTTTGTCTTTTTTACTTTGGATTATGCATGATGATATACTTGTGTGTGTGTATATATATATATATATATATATATATATATATATATACATTTTATTAATCGACACATGACTTGGATGATGCACGTGGATAGTGTGACCTTATTTATATGCCTCTTATACTCAGTATTATGCATGATGAACTTTGACATGTGACTTAAAACGTGCTGTTGCTTATGTATGACCTGCGAGAGTCAGTCTAGTGGATAGTTAGGCATGCCTAATAGAGTCTCTTAGTTGTAGCGCCCTTTGAATGTTTGGAACCCGATCAGGTCCCCCGTTTGGTTCCTCGCAAACCCTTATGTGAATCAAGATATGTATGAATGTGTTTTTAACCTTGGAATGTTATATTACATGCTCTCTCTCTATTTTTCCCCTCTAGTAGTGATATCGGCATGTGTCCTTGTGTTTACATTTCAAGGCATGATATGGTATGGATTAGAGTTGCGCAGTGGAAGTGTGGTGGTTTGATGTTGTACCTTAGGTTTCAATTAGTGTATACGTCTCATGACGTGATAAAAGTATGTTTAGATAACTAGTGTCCTGGGCATGATAATTGGGTGCATTACTGTTTGATAACTGTTTTGCATGTGAATGGATTTTTTTCCGTTAATGCATGGGTACTTGGTTATGTCAATTGCATGTGGTGATCTCAAGTGACTTCGCTCGGTTAGGTATTGATATTTGATACCATTGTAGGTTATGCATGTGATATAGTATGTAGTTCTGCATTATGATACTTGTATCGTGTATTGTATTATGTCTGTTTTGGCCTATTCTTGTTATAAGCATATGGTTATGGTTGTGAGTTTTTGAATTAATGCCTTTATTATGCAAGCCTGACTATATCCATTCTGAATGTTGCATTTGCCATTGTGAATGTGTTATGCCTTGGCGACCATTGTGAATGGCCGTCCATACTCTTGTGTGTTCTCCCCACTAAGCGTTTATCGCTTAGCACGGATTTCCTTTCCGTGCAGGTGGCAGGTTTGGTTATGTTCGAGTCGCACATCTGCAAGGTCGGCCACGTAGGAGTTTGAAGTTTTGTATTTTGTTCAGCTTCTATACTTCAGTTTTTGTATTTCTGTATTATTGTTTATGTAATTATATGTAAGAAGCTTGAGATTACTTTTGGGAGATGTAAACGTTAGTATGTTTTTATGTTAAGTTATTCCTTTGTTTTATCTTTCGCTTTATGCTTCCGCTTAGTGCCTGCATGTGTGTGAATTATTGCATGATTAGTCTGTGCCCGCAAGTTAAGTCAAGTTGCTTTCTTTTCCCTTAAAGAGTTTTTAATTAACCCGTATTTTCGTATGTATGTTATGTATGAATGTATGCTTCCGCATTATGCATGTGCATATCTGTGTGAGTGAGCGTTGGGTAGCGCGCTCGTCGGCGTCCTTCCAACGGGGGCGGCGATGGGGGTGTTACATTACCGCCGTGTAAACAGCCCAGAACCCAGATTTTTGCAGAAAATAACACTTGTTTACATGCAACTTTACTCCCAACTCAAAACCACTTTAACCCATCATGCTTACATTCTTCAAATTACTAAACACATTCAATCTAACATGCTCAAAATCATTTATAAACATAATTACAGCATTAAACTTAACTCAATTCATGCAAAAATGCCAAGCTCAAATCACTTCAATATCACATACATATTATCACTATAACACTAGCATTTTACCACTATTACTACTCAATATCAGTACATGCATAAACACATACAAAACATTCACAATTCCAGAAACTGTATACACAATACACATATAATCCAAAGTGAGAAAATAGAGCAAACAAACTCCCAAACCTCAAAAGTGAAGCTTCAATCCAATTCCTCCACAACTCCAACTTTCTCTTTTCCTTTGCTCTTCCTTCTCTCCTCCAAATCTTGCACAAACCCAGCTAAAACACACTTAATTAAACCATGCAAACACTCAACTAAAACTAGAAATAAGGAAGGAGAAGAAGAACCTAAAGAAACCCAAGCAAATCCCAGCATTTGCCTTTCAAAACCTAGCTCTAAAACTCAGAAATCCAACCTCAGCTTGAAGACTCACATTGGGCAAAGTAAGAGAAAGAAAGAAAGAAATGAAGAAGAAGAAGGAGAAGAAGAGGAAACGTGAACAAGAATAAAATCTACCTTTCCTTGCTTCCCTCTCTCCTTCACTCACTCACATTAATTGCTCTCACCAACTTAAACCACATGGCACAATCCCATTGAACCAAAAGTTCCTCCTTGACTTTCATGTCCCATGGCACCATACATAACACACACAAGATAATTCCTTAATACACACTCTACATCCTTGGTACCACACACCACATACACACTAGATAATTCTTTCACTTATCATATCTAATTAATTTTGCAATTAAGTCCTTAATAACTCAATTTCTTCATGCACAAATACCGAAATACTCTTAATTTTTTCGACTTAGCATGCGAATTCGGACTATGCCCTTTTTGGGTCGTTACAAACTACCCTAAGCAATGCATTGGCAAAATAATCCTTATATACATGTGAAAAGATACTCAACTTAAAAAGACCCTACACTAAGTACTTTGCCAAGTCATAACCTTCGCTATGTACAATTAATTGTCCAAATAAAAATGAAAATGACATTTTTCATGATATGGCATATATAGACATAATTAAAAAAAAATATTAGCTTACTCATGCATATATTCCCAAATATACATCAAATATATAAACTCCAAAATATAATGCACAAAACAACCTATAAACAACAATAACACTGCATACATATATGTATAAATCAACTCAATATACCTAATATTAACAACCTAAAACTAGCAGCACATGCATAACATAAGCTAAACTAAACATAACAACTAAACACAACATAACCATAATACCCCCACACTTAAAGGACACAATGTCCTCACTATGTGTAAACAACAAACATTAAATATATACAAGCAAACACAAAAGACCATAAAATGAAAACAAAAAACAACAAGAAAATTTAAAAAGCATTTGGAGAAAACTTATCTCAATTCCCACTAGGGGAATCAGGTGGAGATGGAGAAAAATCTACATTTTATTTTCTGAAATAGGAAAGAAGCTTGCAACTCAAATTTTTATGTCCCTTGTGGATAGCCTTCACTATTGTCTCTAGGGAGTCCATTCTTGCAGCCATACTTTTGTTGGCAGCTTCTATTCCATCCAATCTAGTAAGCACCAGCTGCCAACCAGCATTTTCACCTTCACCAGCACTAAATCTGGCAGCCTCTTCCTCCTCATCAGAATCATCATCTTTAGCAGAATCATCATGCGCTCCAACTGCTGTGGACGACTCGGGGGCTTTCCTTTTTCCCTTGTCTAGGATTGAACTGTCACCCTGCAAACATCTATCAACAAACTTGGGCAGCTAACTGCCTTTTGTCAAAATATTAGCCCGCCTCAAGTACACAACATCAAGCATTGCAACATGTTCACCCTCTTCTAAATGAAAATTGTGCAAATCCCCTAAATATCCTAAAATAATCCCTATCACCATGTTACACATCCCAACAGTTTTACTCTTTGCTGTGGAGGCATGATGTAGACCGTCAAATATGAAATCACTTGAACAAGGGGTTTTCCTAGACTATAACCAATGAAGCACAAATAACTTTTTGGTCTGAACCTTAGAACTCTCAACTCAGCCAAATAAGGCATGACATAAATATTTGGGAAAAAACATTAATATATCATCCTTAATTTAGCGATTAGTAGAATTTTTATTATTAAAGGAATCTAAACTAGACAAGCATTTCCACACAGGCCTAGGATCAAATATATGTGCATCAAAACGTTTTGCATTAAGAGGAAAATCAAACCAATCATGCAATTCAAGAAACCAAAAAAATACTCTTACCCTTGATGTCTAAACTTCATTCTATCTCTACCCTTATCAACATAATTAAGAGTAACAAAAAATTCAATGGACCAATCACGCTTAATTGGTAGATTTAAATGCACAAATTTCCCCTAGTTCATATACTTTAAATATTTTCAAATTGATCAGTTATGCCCAAATGATTTAACAAAGAAAAATCAACATGCTACATTCCCACATATGTTTTCTTGTCAAAATACACAAATTTTTCACCTTCTTCAGCAGAAAAAATAGGGAAAGGACACTCAAACCTATTTTACAGGGGAACAGGATCTTGGTTTGCACTGAATCCTTCAGCAGCCTTCTTTCCCTTACTTGCAACAGATTTTGTTCTCACCACCTTCAGAGTTAATGAAATCTAAAGAAATTTTTCTAACGAAACTCACAAAGAAAAGTAGGTGAAGAATAAAAACTGGAAACTTAAGAAAAATGAGAGAAGAACAATAAGTTTTGAGAGAAAAACAAAAGAAAATTGAGAGACAACTCAAAAGAAAAGAGAAAAGCTGCAGTTAGGGCTTTAGGCTATATATAGGGGAGAAAAAATCTAGGGTTGTAACGGTTTAAAATTAAAAAATTTTAAAATTTCGTGCTCCGTCGCGATCGCGACAGAACTAAAATTCCCAAATAACTGCTAGAGAAACCTTCGCGATCACGCCATAAAAATTTTTCTCACCTCTCTGTCACGCTCGCGACAAAATAAAATTGCCCAACTTAGTATTTTTCTATCACGCGCTACATGCGAGGTGCGATCGCGATAGCAACCTAAGAAAACAACTTCCCTCCACTGTCGCGTTCGCGACAGTAAGGAATTTTGAAAGAATAATTTTTTACTTTTTCAAAATAACACTACAAATTAAATAAGTTGAATTACTCATTATCCAAGACACCCTGTAGAATCAAAAATAAACAATATTAGTAATATATATGAAAAAATCAGACTAAAATCTAATTAACACCCTACAAAAGAACTTAAAATTACAATAAGTACAAAAAAAAATGTAAGTAACTTTCAAACCATTTTTAAAGAGATATAGGGAACCTCTCTACCATAAAAAGTTTCCTCTAAATAGACCTTACATCTTTTGTAACACCCCGGTTCCCCCCAAAAATTTGAGCCATGTTTGTCATGTATATGCGTGCATGTGTGAGAGTTTTGGCATGTGTCAAGGGCATTTTGGGTAAAATGCATGTTTATTGGGCTGTAATATTGTGTGGGTGCATATATGTTAGTAGGGTGTATGTGCATTGAGTTGCGTTAGTGTGTGCATGCTCACATGTTGGTAGGGTGTGCATTAGTGCGGATAGAATTGTGTGTGGGCAGTGCATGCTTGTTGGGTATGAGTGGTCAATCTCCACCAATGAGGAAATGACACTTAGCTAGGGTAAGGAAAAAGGGGTAATTAGAAGAAGAAAGAGGAAAAGGAAAGCATATTTGTTTCCCTTTCCTGTTTCTCTTTTCTCTACTTCTCTTATTCCTTTTCTCTCCATTTGAGTGCCCTAGCTTCGATCCAAGGGAGTGTTGGTGGGAATTGATCTTCTCTTGACCCTCCTTTGGTAAGTTTTGCTGCATTTCTTCTTATTCTTCATCTTTTCTTCTTCTTTGTTGGTTTGGGGTTTAATCTAGGGTTTGTGTTTGCTTGATTGTGGATATATTTGTTCGTTGAGCCTCTTCGCGATCCCAAGGGGAAGGAAAAGGCAAGTGGTAGTGCTGCTAAGTGATTTGGGAGCTAAGGAGTATCAGGTTTGGGAATTTATTTGAAAGTGTGCATTTTGTGTTTTGGTATGTTGATTTATATTTCTGGAAATTTGGATGATGAACAAGGTTGATGTTGGCATGATAATTATGGATATTAATCATTTAATGATGTAAGCCTTGATTATGTTTTATTTGGTCTAAATGTGCATTTGATTAAATTGATGGTTGTGAATGCTGAATTTTGTGTTTAGATGATTTGATCTTGTTTGTTGTATGATTTAATTGGATTTTGAGTTAAATAGGTGAGTTTTAAGTTGATTTTGATGAATGCATGGTTTAATTTTGAAGTATGTTAGATTTGATTTTGAGTGGTGTGGATTTCGAGCATTTTTCTGGGTTTTGGTCATTTTATACGGCTGTATGGTTTCCATACCGCCGTGTAAATGCTTTCTGGATTTTGGATCCATCGAGCTACAAGGCGGTAAGGAATCCCACACCGCCGTGTAAATGCTGTTTGGACAGTTGAGGGAGTGTCATCTGACTCGTGCAAGATAGCACGACTCGTGCTGCCTTTGGCGTGCACAAATCGTGCAGTTCAGCTGAGCGGGCGAGTAGAGGAGAGCAACACGACTCGTGCTGGCTGGGAGGCATTCTGTCGTAAGTCGTGTTTTGGAACCCAACTCCCGACATACTTTTTGAAAGCGACATGAGTCATGTCCCTCAAGCATGACTCGTGCTCCCCCGTTTCACGTGGCAGTATGGGTAAACCATACCGCTGAGTAAAATGCTTATGTCCTGAAATTTTTAATGTTTTGAATTCTTATTTTTTTGTTTTACATTAGCTGATCTTAATATTTATTTACCATCATCTAAGCTTTAAAATGATATTATAATGTAAGTATTTTTGCTCCATCAATTATATTGACTGGTATGTTTCGATCATGGAATATTTTTATGCATGACCTGTGTGAGTCAGTCTAGTGGATAGTTAGGCATGCCTAAAAGAGTCCTTTAGCTATAACCTCTGTACAGTTCTTGTAACAGCCCCGACACCCCCGTTGGAAGGATGCCGGTTGCGCTACGTGCACATATACATATACAAACTCAAATCAAGAGAAAGATAAAAATGCATTCAATTAATAGATAACAAATCCATACATATAATCATATCGTTTTACAAAAGGAATTTGTAAACATTTAACATATACATATACAAAATAATTGTTCGTTTACAAAATATTAAATTTGCCAAAACCAAAATCCTTATACAAAATCAGCGAAAGACAAAAAAAGTCTCCAACAAAATACTTCTAGTGGCCGACCTGCAAATGTCCAACTCCGAACTGTACCTACCACCTACACGGGAAAAGAGCCCGTGCTAAGCTATAATGCTTAGTAGGGAGGAACAAACAACCAGATATGCATGTACAAATAACTACATTAACCACATAAAAACTTATCTAAGCAATTAAACATGTAAACAATGCTTATATAACAAGAGAATATGTGATTAAGATTTACTAAAATTAAACACTCGCATTCAACCACAAGCATCGCAGCATATCATGGCATCTTTCATATACATAATCTTATACATCAATCCGAAATTACTAGTCATATAAAGAAACACCATAACATAAGTGTCTCATTGCACATTATTCATTCATGACACATATTAACCTCATATAATAGCCTGGATATACAAGGTGGATACGATAAAATTTGGATACTGATAGGACACAACATCCTAAGCATAAGGAGACTTGGGTCTCAAAACATCTTTTAATCATGTATACCCGAAAGTATATCGGAGACCAAAGCCTCAAATCATGTGAACTGACCCAAACGGGGCCCGCATATAACGTATAACATATTGCAGCTGCACACACACACTGACCTAGATAAGCGCTTATCTATCCACAACTATGACCATTCAGGCTCAAAACAATAACTCATATGTACTCTAGTATTATTATCATATAACAAAGGACAACTCAAGTATAATCGCATTATGCAGGTATGCATATATGTATTGGTTAAAATTCAGAGATATATAAATCATATACATTTAAACCCTATCTGACATGATTAATCATGTACATATAACTTGATATAAAGAATCCATAACTTTACACATGCATAAGCAAAATCATGTAATAACCTTATCTTAACAAACCAAGTAAAAGATGTGACTAACAAATCTCATTTACTAATTAATAATACACAAATAAAGGTTAAAAACCCAAATTAAAAGAAAAAGGATCAAAAAAAGACAAAAGAGAACATTTTACAAAATATGGTGGCAGTAGCGTTTTACACGGCGGTATGGTTTACCCATACTGCCGTGTAAAACGGGAGGAGCACGAGTCGTGCAAGAGGGACATGACTCGTGTCCTGCCCAGCTAAACTGCATGCTTCACGCATTTACCCGACGGTATGGGATTCATTACCGCCGTGTGGCTCGACGGACCAGCAATCTAGAGAGCGGTTACACGGCGATATGGTCTATCCTTACCGCCGTGTAAACATCCCCTGACCCAGATTTTCCCAGAAAAATCAAGGAAATTCATCACAACATGCTTATCACTTCCCACAACCTCAAACCAACATGCATATACCCCTCTCATGCTTATAATCATACTACTAAAAATCTAACAGGCAATAATGTTACAAGGATGCTCATTTAAACATCGCCTGACATTCTACCATACTTATACAATTTCGTTGATGCACATTATATATCATAGTCATTTTCAACTCAACTACAAATATACATCAAGTGGCATAAAAAACTATTATAATCATAGCATTTTAAGTTATTATCACATACTCTAGCAACCCATGCACTTTCACATATTAAAAAAATGCAAAGATCCAACTGAGAAAAATGAACCACATAACTCCCAAAACTGTTGGAGATCTCCTTCTAACTCAAAACCCAATCTTTTCTTTCCCTTTGTTCCTCCTTTTCTCTTCAGATTCTTGCACCATTCCAACCAAAACAAAACCTGGTTATTCCCATGCAAAACAACCGTATATCTCAATCAAATCCAAAAAGAAGAAGAAGATGAAGAAAACCCAAAATAACTCAGCAACTTACCTCTGGAAATTCAGTTCTTAATATCTTAAAACTCAGCTCAAACTTAAGAATCAACACATGCATACCCAGAGAGCAGCAAGAAGGAAAATGAAGAAAAGAAAGAGGGAGAACGGGACAAAAAATGAAAGAAAACAATTCCTGTTTCTTCCCTCTCTCTTTCTTTCAAATCGCACTAACTCCCTACCTAGCCATACACATGTCAAGTTCTCAATGGACCCCTTATTTTACTACCTTGACGTTTTCTCTAAATACATTAATTAACTCTTCCATTAGGTCCTTATTTCACTTTTAATTCACTAGCATAAATTACCAGAATGCTCTTAATGTCCAATTAAACTTGTAATTCAAACTCGGCCATATTTGGGTTGTGGCAACTCTCTCCCCCTTAAGAAATTTCGTTCTCAAAATTTTCCCGCTAATCACTTACATCCCAAATACCAAAACCGAACTCAAATTGAAACTTAACCTATTAACACTTATCGGAAGGACCTGCGGGTTCAGGAGTATTCTCTCTATTCATCGTGTACACCCTTTGCCAAACATACTCTCCCGTAGCCCCTGGCTGATGCACGGTTTCCGATGGCGCCTGAGGAGCTCTACTTCTCTCCTATTTGCTTCTCGTTGCATTGGATTTACCTCTTTCCGCTTTGTTCTCTTGTTGACTCTTATTTTCTTGCCGTTCGAGACAACTAGCAAACCAATGCTCCATACTCCCGCACTTGAAGCACGCTCCACTGATCTTATGACATGTACCCAATGCCGTCTTTGGCAATGCTCACACTTCGGTGGTCGACTTCCCCTACTAGCTTGCAATGCTACACTTCCAACTTCTGAAGGTGCTTGTTCAGTCCCTCTAGTCAATTGTCCGATCGGGACACCTTTGGGCTTCTTATTACTTACAACTCTACTATCGGGTGCTCTTCTCTTCTATTCTATTCTCTACTTTGCCATCTCCGATTCTTCTAACTTTATCGCTGTAGCCACTAACTGATAATATCTAACCGGATGCATGATTACCATAGCTGATAATGGACCTCTAATGACTTCTCTAAATCCACCCTGAAAATGCTAGCACTTAAACTCTTCTGTTAGTAATGGTTTGGGTACAGAGTTGGTCAACAGGGTAAATTCTTTCACGTAGTCGCTGACCATCAAGTTCCACTGTTTCAAATTGATAAATTCATTCCACTTCGCCTCTCGATAGGCCTTTGTCACATACTTCTTCTCAAACTCTTCTTTGAAAAATTCCCATATCAATTAAGCCAGTCTCTATGGATTGCAAAGCACAAACTTCCACCAATCATATGCCAATCCTTTTAGTAAAGACACTGCACAAGATACCCTCTAATTTACAGGGCAGTTAATCTCCTGCAAGATTCGATCTACCCTCTCAACCCAGAACTCGGCCACATTTGATTGATCCAATGCAGTCCCATGAAAATCTTTCGCTCCTCTCTTTTTTAATAACTCAGTAGGAGCTTTTGGAGCAGTCAATCTACTTACCACTTGAAGCAAACCTTGCACTAATGTCGGATCAAAACCCTGACCTTCTATTGGGGCATACTCACGTGCAGGCCTATCTTATCCGACCGGATTACCACTTTCGGCCGGATTAACACTTTCCACTGTGTCACCCATATACTCACTTAGATCAGACTCCATTAAGACAATACACCAGATAAGACATCAGCATCAGGCCATAACACTAGACTGACTCTCATACAAAGACTCGACACTCAATCAATCACATAGACCAGAACCGACTAAACTGGCGCTCTAGTACCAAACCGTAACACCGATGACACCCTCGTTGGAAGGATGCCGGTTGCGCTACGCGCACATATACATATACAAACTCAAATCAAGAGAAAGATAACAAATGCATTTAATTAATAGATTATAAATCCATACATATAATCATATCGTTTTACAAAAGGAGTTTGTAAACATTTAACATATACATGTACAAAATAATTGTTCTTTTACAAAATATTACATTTACCAAAACCAAAATCCTTATACAAAATCAGCGGAAGACAAAAATAGACTCCAACAAAACACTTCTAGTGGCCGACCTGTAAATGTCCGACTCCGAACTGTACCTGCCACCTACACGGGAAAAGAGCTCGTGCTAAGCGATAATGCTTAATGGGGAGGAACAAACAACCAGATATGCATGTACAAATAACTACATTAACCACTTAAAAACATATCTAAGCAATTAAACATGTAAACAATGCTTATATAACAACAGAATATGCGATAAAGATTTAATCAAATTAAACACTCGCATTCAACCACAAGCATCGTAACATATCATGGCATCTTTTATATACATAATCTTATAACATCAATCTGAATTTACTAGTCATATAAAGAAACAACATAACATAAACATCTCATTCCACATTATTCATTCACGACACATATTAGCCTCATATAATAGCCTGGATATACATTAGAGGTGGATACGGTCAAATTTGGATACTGCTAGGACACAACATCCTAAGCATATGGAGACATGGGTCTCAAAACATCTTTTAATCATGTATACCCGAAAGTATATCGGAGACCGAAGCCTCAAATCATGTGAAATGTCCCAAATGGGGCCCGCATATAATGTATAACATACAACAGCTGCACACACACACTGACCTAGATAAGCGCTTACCTATCTACAACTATGACAATTCAGGCTAAAAATAATAAATCATATGTACTCTAGTATTATTATCATGTAACAAAGGACAACTCAAGTATAATCACATTATGCAGGTATGCATATATAAATCATATACATTTAAACCCTATATGAGATGATTAATCATGTACATATAACTTGATATAAAGAATGCATAACTTTACACATGCATGAGCAAAATCATGTAATAACCTTATCATAACAAACCAAGTAAAAGATTTGACTAACAAATCTCATTTAATAATTAATAATACACAAATAAAGGTTAAAAACCAAAATTAAAAGAAAAAGGATCAAAAAAAGACAAAAGAGAACATTTTACAGAATATGGTGGCGGTAGCATTTTACACGGCAGTATGGTTTACCCATACTGCCGTGTAAAACGGGAGGAGCACGAGTCATGCATGAGGGACACGACTCTTGTCTTGTCCAGCTAAATTGAACACTTCATGCATTTACACGGCGGTATGGGATTCCTTACCGCTGTGTGGCTCGACGGACCAGCAATCCAGAGAGCGGTTACACGGCGGTATGGTCTATCCTTACCGCCGTGTAAACACCCCCTGACCAAGATTTTCCCATAAAACTCAAGTAAATTCTTCTCGACATGCTTATCACTTCACACAACCTCAAACCAACATTTATATACTCCTCTCATGCTTATAATCATACTACTAAAAATCTAACATGCAATAGAACAATAATGTAACAAGGATGCTCATTTAAACATCACCTGACATTCTACCATACTTATACAATTTCATTGACACTCATCATATATCATAGTCATTTTCATCTCAACTGCAAATATACATTAAGTGGCATAAAAACTATTATAATCATAGCATTTTAAGTCATTATCACATACTCTAGCAACCTATGCACTTTCACATATTCAGAATATGCAATGATCTAATTGAGAAAAATGAACCCTATAACTCCCAAACCTGTTGTAGATCTCCTTCTAACTCAAGACCCAATCTTTTCTTTCCCTTTGTTCCTCCTTTTCTCTTCAGATTCTTGCACCATTCCAACCAAAACAAAACCCTGTTATTCCCATGTAAAACAACCGTATATCTCAATTAAATCCAAGAAGAAGAAGAAGATGAAGAAAACCCAAGTTAACTCAGCAATTTACCTCTAGAAATTCAGTTCTTAGTCTCTTAGAACTCAGCTCAAACTTAAGGAATCAACACATGCATACCCAAAGAGCAGCAAGAAGGAAAATGAAGAAAAGAAAGAGGGAGAATGGGACAGAAAATGAAAGAAAACAATTCATGTTTCTTCCCTCTCTCTTTCTTTTAAATCCCACTAACTCTCCACCTAGCCAGACACATGTCAAGTTCTCATTGGACCCCTTATTCCACTACCTTGCCCTTTTCTCTAAATACATTAATTAACTCTTCCATTAGGTCATTATTTCACTTTTAATTCACTAGCATAAATTATCAGAATGCCCTTAATGTCCAATTAGGCTTATAATTCAAACTAGGCCATATTTTGGATATGGCAGTTCTGGACCCTGATTAGGTCCCCGTTTTGTTCCTCGCAAACTTTTATGTGTTCAGATCGTGTTTAAGATCCCTTTGTAAAAAGTTTTGAAAAGAGATAATATGATACTGTTTTCTGATTGTTCCCGTAAGGTACCGCTACGTGTCGATTTGTACCCATAAGGTACCTCTGCACATTTACTCGTTATCCAATACTATGACTAAGTGGCTATTATGATTTGTTCTGATATGATTATAAGTATGTGAATTCGAATGAGTATGATTATAAGTATTTGAATCTGAATGACTCTATTATTACCATATAAATCTGTTGGCATATAAATGTGTTTATTGAACTTGTGTATGATGATGAATGGAATTCTATTGTGATTATATCTTGTGATATTCAGTATGCCATTGTGTATGTGATTTGCCTTGACGACCATTGTGAATGGCCGTCCATATATTATTGTTTGTTTCCCCACTAAGCGTTATCGCTTAGCACGATGTTTTCACCCGTGCAGGTGCGAAAGGTGTATAGCTTTTAGGAGAGTCACCACTAGTCAAGCCAACACAGAGGGATTAGTGTTAGAGCTTTATTTTTATAGCATGATTCTTTATAATCGAACTCTCTATGTATTATTTTGTATAGCTTCCGCCTGGTATATTTTGGATATGTAACTATTTTGTAATATCAGTTTTTGATCAGAACATTATTGTAATGAATGTTGTTATATTAATGCATGATCATTCTGATGTTTCGAAAGTTTTTAATTTCCTCTATTTGTATGTATGTTTATATTATGTGAATGAATATTTTACACTGTTCTACTTGGTGACACTCTTACTCATACGAGTTCTCACTCCCTTGCAGATGTGTCCTCCTACGTATGGGAAGGGGGTGTTACAGTTTTTTATATCAGAGCCCCGATTTAGGCATTTTCTGGGTGTTGATGTGCATCTGTGTGTATATGTCTAGGACTGTGTTGGCTGATATGGTTGTCCTCTTGTTTGTTTTATATGGCTTCTAATTCGGTGCGTGGATCACTTGAGGAGTCCGCCGAGAGTGTGAATCCTCAAGCAGTCGATCCTTCTCTGTCTTTGTCGGGTCAACTTGCTAGGGTGCAACCTGAGGCTGCAGCCATGCCCTTTGAGGTCATGTTGAAGATTTCGCAGGACATGGCTAGAGTCATAGAGAGTGTGACCGCTCCTAGAGTCCCTACTAAGAATTTAAGGAAAGCGGGTGCAGAGGACTTTTATGGAACTGGTTTGGACGAATCAGAATATGCTGAGAAGTGGTTAGAGAAGGTAGAGTGAGCCTTGGATGAGATTCAATGTCCTCAAGAGAGGCAAGTAGAGTGTATTTTAGCCCTGTTGCAAGGATCCGCCTATGACTCGTGGAAGTTGGTCCGTAGGCATCCTCAATTTCCTGACCCAGTTACATGGGAGTTCTTCGATAGGGAATTTACAAGTAAGTATTTAACTCGAGAGTACAAGGATGCCAAGTGGGCACAGTTTTTGAGTCTGAAGTAGAGGGCGATAACGATTTTAGAGTTTGAGAAGGAGTTTAATAGATTGGCTAACTATGCTCCTGAATGTGTTCTGACAGAGGAATTCAGGTGTAGGCACTTTAAGAATGGGTTGAATGAGTCGCTAAGAGCTATGATTATTTCTCTGATGAGTACTTTAGGTATTGGGTATTATTAGATTGTGCAAGCAGCTGTGAGAGCTGAGAGGTCTGAGTCGGTTCTGAGAAAGAGAGCTCAGAGGAGGAATCCCCTTTGTGGTGGATCTGGATCGTTATCATCATCGGGTAAGAGGTCTAGGAACCCGCATGATGAGTCTTCAGGTCCGGCTTCGAGACGTAGGAGGAATCGTTCTTCTAGGGGTTCTAGTTCTGGCAGAGGTGGTTCTAGGTTTAGGCCTGAGTGTTCGCATTGCAGTAAGCACCATTGGGGTGAGTGTAGGTGGCTCACGGGCGGTTATTTCAGATGTGGTAGCACTGATCACTACTTGGCTAATTGTTTGAGGTTTAGTGAGGCTTCTAGAGATCAGCGTGAGGCTAGTAGAGTTGGTTCTAATGCTCCGCAAGCCAGTCATGGTAGAAGCCGAGGTAAAGGTTGAGGTGGTCGGCATAGAGAGGGAGCTCCATCAGAGTCAGTTGATCGTCCTTTGACGGTTCCTGCTAGAGTGTCACACCCCATTTGCCCCCTAGTAAAATGAGCCTGTCTGTCTGTTCGTCTGTCTGTCTGTATGTGTAAGCATTCGCATGTGTTCAGCATTTCATAAGGGTATTTTAGTAAAATGTATGATTTTGGGGTTTATTATTATGTGGGTGCATACATGGCATTAGTGTGTTTAATTAAATGAGATATACTTGTGTGCATGTGTTCATACCATGGTAAGGTATGCATAAGTGAAGAGAGTTTTAGGTGTGTGTAGTGTAGGTTAATTTAGTGTGAGTGATTAGTGTCACCAATAGGAGTTTGATACATATTTAGAATAAAGAAAAGAAAAAGAAAAGGGAATGAGAGAAAAGGAACTTACAGATTCACGTTCTTTCTCACTCACTCTCTTCTTCTTCACTTTCTTTATTCCCAAGTACTGTATTATTGATTCAAGGTATTATTGGTGAAATTAATCCTCTCCTTACATTCCTTAGCTTGGTAAGTGCAAGATCTAGTCTTTGTTTTACTGTAATTTGCATCTTCTTCTTTCTTGAGCTAGGTTTAACTTAGGGTTTACTTTGTGAATGTTCTTGCTATGTTTGTGTTCTAGCTGAGGCTCCACGTGATCCAAAGGGCAAAGAAGTTGCTGGTCCTAGTGGAGCTAAGTGATAGAAGTATAGAATCCAGGTTTGGGAATTTATGATTGTGATTTGTGCAATTTTGATGTTTACTGGAAATTTCTAGGGTTTATATGTTCTTGAACAATTTGAATGCAAATACCTTGATTAGGTTGATTGAATTCTGGTTTGAGTTGTTTATATGATGTTTGAATTGTTTGGGATCTTCCTTGAAAGGTATGAATGGATTTGTATGGTTTAAAATCGAATTGGGATTGAAATTGTTGTTCTATAAATTCTGGAAATTCTGGGAAAATCGATTTACTGTTGGAACTCTCTCTGTCGCGTGACTCGCTACGAAGGAAGGCAAGTCACGTCGCGTGACCCTTGATCACGACGTGACCTGCCTGCTGAGAAGCCAGTCGCGTGACCAGCTGAAGAACAAGCAAGTCACGCGACGTGATCTTCGGTCACGTCGTGCGACCTGCGAAGAGGCAGATCACGCAACGTGATCTGCGAGGGAGAAGCAGCGTCACGTCGCGTGACCCTCGGTCACGCCGTGACCTGCATAAGCATTGCGTGATCCGCGAGGATCACGCAACGCGTTTGGCGGGAAACAAGCAGGTCACGAGACGTGACCCTAGGTCACGCCGTGACCTGCCTGTTGAGAAGGCCAGTCACGCCCAGTGACTAGCCGATCTCGCCCGTTTCTCCGTTCAGCTCGTTTTTTCGAAATTTCCTGGTTTTTAACTCAGAAATGAATTTGGTATTTCTTCTGAATTGACTTTACTGTTGTATGATGCATGTCTTACTATTTGATGCTTCGATATGCGTGATAGCATGATTTTCTGATGAGTTATACTCTATATCCTTAAATGTGATCGGTTTGACGCATAACCTGCTAGAGTCAAGTAAGTGGATAGTTAGGCATGCCTAATAGAGTCTTTAGCTGCAGCCCTCAGTTCAGTTTGGACCCCGATCAGGTCCCCGTTTGGTTCCTCGCGAACCCTTCAGTATAGAATCTTGTTTAAGATTCCCTCAGTATATAAATAACATGTTTTGATAAATGATATAATATTTGACTTGTACCTGTGAGGTACCCTCAGTATTCGATTCGTACCCGTAAGGTACCCTCAGTACACTCGTTATCCACTGTCTAGAGTCAGCAGGTATTCTTTAAATGTTAATGGAAATGTTCTGATCTGATATGGCTTTGAATGGAATATCTGAATGAGTTTAATGATGAAATACATGTTGGTTGATTCTGTAATGCATATGAGATTCTGAAAGTATGGTATTTAAATACGGGCATGTTTATATGAATTATGCAACAGTCCTTGCATTCTGTCATTGTGAATGTGTTATGCCTTGACGACCACTGTGAGTGGCCGTCCTTAATTTATGTGTGTTTCCCCACTAAGCGTTTTATCGCTTAGCACGGTGTTTTTACCCGTGCAGGTGCGGAAGGCGTTTTGCTTTGAGAGAGTCGCCGTCATCAAGCCAACACAGAAGAGTTTTTAGTGTAGGGCTATTTTTGTATCAGTGATGATTTTGTTTGTATAGAACTCTCATGTATCAGCTTCCGCTTTTGTAACTATATTTTGTATATGTAATATTATTTCGTTTCAGCTAGTTGATCAGAACATTATTGTAATAGTTTAATTATAGTAATGCATGATCAGCTTTTGCTTTCTGCATGTAAAGTTTTTAATTATCCTGTATTTTCTGAATGTATGTTATGAATGATTGTATGTTATGCTTTGTACTTGCTTGGTGGCACCTTTACTCATACGGCATCTCACTCCTTCTCGGATGGGATCGCCTACGTATGGGAAGGGGGTGTTACAGTTAGTGGTATCAGAGCATAGGTTTAGGCGTTTCTGGGTGTCGTTATGATTGTTCTGAGTTTCTTGGATGTGTATGTGTCTAGATCTGTGTTGGCTGATACGGTTGTTTCTTGTTTGTTTAGATGGCTTCTAATTCTGCTCATGGTGCGCGTGAGGAATCCGCCGAGAGTGTGAATCCTCCAGCTGTAGATCAGTCTGTTTCTGTTACTGTGTCGGCTCAGCATGCTAGGGTTCAGCCCGAGGCCGCAGCCATGCCCTTTGAGGCTATGTTTAGACTGCATCAGGATATGGCTAGGGTTTTGGAGAGAATGACTGCTCCTAGAGCACCTATGGAGAATCTGAGGAGAGCAGGAGTTGAGGATTTCTATGGTACTGGATTGAATGAGTCTGAGACTGCAGAGAGATGGTTAGATAAAGTGAAGCGTGCTTTGAGAGAGATTTGGTGTCCTCCCGACCAGCAGGCAGAGTGTGCTTTAGCTCTTCTTCAGGGGTCTGCTTTTGAGTGGTGGGAGTTGGTTTGCAGGAATCCTCAGCTACCGGATCCGATTACCTGGGAGTTCTTTGAGGGTGAGTTCACAAAGAAGTACATTACTCAGACTTATAGAGATTCTAGATGGGCACAGTTTTTGGGTTTGAGACAGAGGGCCATGTCTGTAGCTGAATATGAGAAAGAGTTCAACAGGTTATCTCGCTATGCCCCTCGAGGAGTTATGACTGATGACTTTAGATGCAAGCATTTTGAGGCAGGGTTAAATGAGTCTCTGAAGATTGCTTTGATTTCCTTGATGTGTATACCTGGGGTTCACTATTATCTGATTGTGGAGGCTGCAGTGAGAGCAGAGTTGTCTGAGACAGTGATGAGAGAGAGAGCTCAGAGGAGGAGTTCTTCTCGTGGAGGATCTTCTTCGAGTAAGAGATCGAGGAACCCACAGGATGAGTCAGCATCTGGTCCGTCTTCTAGAGGTAGACGTCAGGGTTCTACAGCTGTGTCAGGTTCTGGTAGGGGTGGTAGAGCTGAGACTACACCAGTTTGTCCTCATTGTAGTAAGTCACATCGGGGTGAGTGTAGGTGGCTCTCCAGTGCATGTTTCAGATGTGGGAGTTCTGAGCATCAGTTGGCTGGTTGTCCGAGAGTACAGGAGGATTCAGGTTCCCAGAGAGAGGGCAGTAGGGTCGGTTCGAATGCTTCTCAGGCTACCCGTGGCAGAGGCCGAGGTAGAGGTAGAGGTGGTCGGCATAGAGATGGTGCTGCTTCTGAGACTGTTGACCATCCTCCTCAGGGTGCCGTTAGAGCTTATGCTATGAGAGCCAGAGATGAGCAGGATGCACCTGATGTTATTGCTGGTAAGTTCCTACTCCATGACACTGAGTTGTATGCTCTAATTGATCCTGGTTCCACACACTCATATTTGTGCACAGATAGAATTATTGATAAATTGCATTCAGTTGATCAGTTAGATTATGAGATTTGTGTGACCAGTCCATTAGGGCATAGTGTCAGTGTGAGTAGAGTTTTTAGGAGTTGTCCTCTGATTGTTGAGGGAGTTGTGCTTCCAGCGGATCTGATTGAGTTACCCTTCAGAGAGTTTAACTTGATTCTGGGTATGGACTGGTTGGGTAAGTATCGGGCTGTAGTGGATTGCCATAGGAAGACAGTGGTACTTCGGGATAGAAGTCAGTCTCTTGTGTTTCTGAAAGGTTTGGGTGCTAGTTCGTTGAATAATGTTATTTCTGCGATGCAAGCTAAGAGATTCATCAGGAAAGGTTGTGAGGCTTTTTTAGCAGTTGTGTTAGATTCCAGGAGGGATCAGGTTCAGATTGAGGATATTCCTGTAGTGCGGGAGTTTGGGGATGTGTTCCCGAGCGAGTTGCCTGGTTTGCCTCCTGAGAGAGAGGTTGAGTTGTCCATTGAGATCATGCCGGGTACTGCACCTATTTCGAGAGCACCTTATCGGATGGCTCCTGTAGAGTTGAGGGAACTTAAATCTCAGCTACAAGAGTTATTGGATAAGGGGTTTATTAGACCGAGCATATCTCCATGGGGAGCTCCAGTGCTGTTTGTCAAGAAGAAAGATGGATCCCTGCGGATGTGTATTGATTACCGCCAGATTAATAAAGTTACAGTGAAGAACAAGTATCCTTTGCCTAGGATTGAGGATTTATTTGATCAGCTTCGAGGTCCGGGTGTCTTTTCCAAGATAGATCTTCGATCAGGGTACTACCAGCTTCGGGTTCAGGATGCAGATGTGGTGAAGACTGCATTTCGGACTAGGTATGGCCACTATGAGTTTCTTGTGATGCCGTTTGGTTTGACAAATGCTCCAGCGGCTTTTATGGATCTGATGAATCGTGTATTTAGGCCATACTTAGATCGATTTGTAGTAGTGTTCATTGATGACATCTTGGTGTATTCCAAGAATGAGAGTGAGCATGAGGAACATCTCAGATTGGTTTTGCAGATGTTGAGAGAGCATCATTTGTTTGCTAAGCTTAGCAAGTGTGATTTCTGGCTTCGAGAAGTGTCATTCTTGGGTCACATTATTTCAGCTAGCGGTATTCAGGTGGATCCAGCTAAGATTGAGGCGATAGTTGATTGGAAAGCGCTTCGAAACGTTCAGGAAGTGAGGAGTTTCCTCGGTTTAGCAGGTTACTACCGTCGGTTCGTTAAGGGATTTTCTGTGATTGCTGCTCCTATGACTAGATTGTTGAGGAAAGGAGTTAGATTTGAGTGGTCAGACAGGTGTCAGTCTTGCTTTGATCGGTTAAAGCAGTTGCTTGTTGAGGCTCCTATCCTTACTCAACCCATTTCGGGTAAGGAGTTTGTCATTTACAGTGATGCTTCTGGAGTTGGTCTTGGATGTGTGCTGATGCAGGAGGGTAAAGTAGTGGCTTATGCTTCTCGTCAGTTGAAGCCACATGAGAAGAACTATCCGACGCATGATTTAGAGTTGGCAGCTGTAATCTTTGCTTTGAAGATTTGGCGTCATTACCTGTATGGGGAAAAGTGTAGGATCTTCTCGGACCACAAGAGTTTGAAGTACTTCCTTTCACAGAAAGAGTTGAACATGAGACAGCGCAGATGGCTTGAGTTATTTAAGGACTACGACTGCATTGTGGATTACCATCCTGGTAAGGCCAATGTAGTGGCAGATGCTTTGAGTCGTAAGTCAGTTTCAGCCTTGTTCTTGAGGCGTTTCAGATGGCGTTTTGGTTCAGATGGGGCTTTGCTGGCCCAGTTGCGTGTGAAGCCTACTTTGAGACAGTTGATTGTGGATGCTCAGAGAGATGATGTGAGACTTCAGCGGATTGTGCATGAGGTTAGATCGGGTAAGCCATCAGAGTTCTCAGTTCAGGATGGGGTACTTATGTTCAGAGATCGTCTGTGTGTGCCAGAGTCTGAGGATTTGAGGAGACAGCTCTTGAGTGAGGCGCATAGTTCAGTCTTTACTATGCATCCGGGCAGTGAGAAGATGTACAGAGACATGAAGCAATTCTATTGGTGGTCCGGTATGAAGCGTGATATTGTGGATTTTGTTTCCAAGTGCTTGACTTGTCAGCAGGTAAAGGCAGAGCATCAGGTTCCTTCAGGTTTGCTTATGCCTTTATCCATTCCTGAGTGGAAATGGAATGATATCACCATGGACTTTGTTTCTGGTTTACCTTTGACTCAGAGGAAGCATGATTCGGTTTGGGTTATTGTGGATCGGCTTACGAAGTCAGCTCACTTCTTGCCAGTTAGAGTGGACTACTCCATGGACAGATTAGCCAGTATCTATGTGGATGAGATAGTTCGGTTGCATGGTGTGCCTTTGTCCATAGTGTCAGATCGGGATCCGAGGTTTACTTCCAAGTTTTGGAAGGAGTTGCAGAGAGCTTTGGGCACTAGGTTGAACTTCAGTACAGCGTTTCATCCGCAGACCGATGGTCAGTCAGAGCGAGTTATTCAGATTCTGGAGGATATGATGAGGGCTTGTACTTTGGACTTTCCGGGAAGTTGGGACAGATATGTATCATTGATGGAGTTTGCCTACAACAACAGTTTTCAGTCGAGTATTGGTATGGCACCATATGAGGCTTTGTATGGTCGTCAGTGTAGGACTCCGATTTGTTGGACAGAGCTATCTGAGAGATCTATGATTGGACCAGACTTGGTTAGAGATACTGAAGAGAAAATCAGAGCAGTGCAGCGGAATTTGAAGGCAGCAAAGGATCGACAGAAGTCTTATGCCAATTTGAAAAGGAAAGATGTGCATTTTGAGATCGGGGACAAAGTTTTCCTTAAAGTTTCTCCTTGGAGGAGAGTGCTTCGATTTGGAAAGAAGGGTAAACTGAGTCCTCGTTTTATTGGACCTTATGAGATTTTGGCTAAGGTGGGACCTGTAGCCTATAGATTGGCGTTACCGATGGAGTTAGCAAAGTTACATGATGTGTTCCAAGTTTCGATGCTTCGTCGGTACAGATCAGATCCTTCGCATGTTCTGTCAGTTCAGGATATCCAGGTTCAGCCAGATTTCTCTTATGATGAGGAACCGCGAGCTATTCTAGCCCGTGAGGTTAGGCAGTTGAGAAATAAGCAGATTCCTTTGGTTAAAGTGTTGTGGATCCATCATGGGGTCGAGGAAGCGACTTGGGAACTAGAGGAGTCGATGAGAGCTCAGTATCCACAGTTATTCAGTTCAGGTGAGAATTTCGAGGACGAAATTCTTATTAGTAGGGGAGAGTTGTCACACCCCATTTGCCCCCTAGTAGAATGAGCCTGTCTGTCTGTTCGTCTGTCTATCTGTATGTGTAAGCATTCGCATGTGTTCAGCATTTCATAAGGGTATTTTATTAAAATGTATGATTTTGGGGTTTATTATTATGTGGGTGCATACATGGCATTAGTGTGTTTAATTAAATGAGATATACTTGTGTGCATGTGTTCATACCATGGTAAGGTATGCATAAGTGAAGAGAGTTTTAGGTGTGTGTAGTGTAGGTTAATTTAGTGTGAGTGATTAGTGTCACCAATAGGAGTTTGATACATATTTAGAATAAAGAAAAGAAAAAGAAAAGGGAATGAGAGAAAAGGAACTTACAGATTCACGTTCTTTCTCACTCACTCTCTTCTTCTTCACTTTCTTTATTCCCAAGTACTGTATTATTGATTCAAGGTATTATTGGTGAAATTAATCCTCTCCTTGCATTCCTTAGCTTGGTAAGTGCAAGATCTAGTCTTTGTTTTACTGTAATTTGCATCTTCTTCTTTCTTGAGCTAGGTTTAACTTAGGGTTTACTTTGTGAATGTTCTTGCTGTGTTTGTGTTCTAGCTGAGGCTCCACGTGATCCAAAGGGCAAAGAAGTTGCTGGTCCTAGTGGAGCTAAGTGATAGAAGTATAGAATCCAGGTTTGGGAATTTATGATTGTGATTTGTGCAATTTTGATGTTTACTGGAAATTTCTAGGGTTTATATGTTCTTGAACAATTTGAATGCAAATACCTTGATTAGGTTGATTGAATTCTGGTTTGAGTTGTTTATATGATGTTTGAATTGTTTGGGATCTTCCTTGAAAGGTATGAATGGATTTGTATGGTTTAAAATCGAATTGGGATTGAAATTGTTGTTCTGTAAATTCTGGAAATTCTGGGAAAATCGATTTACTGTTGGAACTCTCTCTGTCGCGTGACTCGCTACGAAGGAAGGCAAGTCACGTCGCGTGACCCTTGATCACGACGTGACCTACCTGCTGAGAAGCCAGTCGCGTGACCAGCTGAAGAACAAGCAAGTCACGCGACGTGATCTTCGGTCACGTCGTGCGACCTGCGAAGAGGCAGATCACGCAATGTGATCTGCGAGGGAGAAGCAGCGTCACGTCGCGTGACCCTCGGTCACGCCGTGACCTGCATAAGCATTGCGTGATCCGCGAGGATCACGCAACGCGTTTGGCGGGAAACAAGCAGGTCACGAGACGTGACCCTAGGTCACGCCGTGACCTGCCCGTTGAGAAGGCCAGTCACGCCCAGTGACTAGCCGATCTCGCCCGTTTCTCCGTTCAGCTCGTTTTTCCGAAATTTCCTGGTTTTTAACTCAGAAATGAATTTGGTATTTCTTCTGAATTGACTTTACTGTTGTATGATGCATGTCTTACTGTTTGATGCTTCGATATGCGTGATAGCATGATTTTCTGATGAGTTATACTCTATATCCTTAAATGTGATCGGTTTGACGCATAACCTGCTAGAGTCAAGTAAGTGGATAGTTAGGCATGCCTAATAGAGTCTTTAGCTGCAGCCCTCAGTTCAGTTTGGACCCCGATCAGGTCCCCGTTTGGTTCCTCGCGAACCCTTCAGTATAGAATCTTGTTTAAGATTCCCTCAGTATATAAATAACATGTTTTGATAAATGATATAATATTTGACTTGTACCTGTGAGGTACCCTCAGTATTCGATTCGTACCCGTAAGGTACCCTCAGTACACTCGTTATCCACTGTCTAGAGTCAGCAGGTATTCTTTAAATGTTAATGGAAATGTTCTGATCTGATATGGCTTTGAATGGAATATCTGAATGAGTTTAATGATGAAATACATGTTGGTTGATTCTGTAATGCATATGAGATTCTGAAAGTATGGTATTTAAATACGGGCATGTTTATATGAATTATGCAACAGTCCTTGCATTCTGTCATTGTGAATGTGTTATGCCTTGACGACCACTGTGAGTGGCCGTCCTTAATTTATGTGTGTTTCCCCACTAAGCGTTTTATCGCTTAGCACGGTGTTTTTACCCGTGCAGGTGCGGAAGGCGTTTTGCTTTGAGAGAGTCGCCGTCATCAAGCCAACACAGAAGAGTTTTTAGTGTAGGGCTATTTTTGTATCAGTGATGATTTTGTTTGTATAGAACTCTCATGTATCAGCTTCCGCTTTTGTAACTATATTTTGTATATGTAATATTATTTCGTTTCAGCTAGTTGATCAGAACATTATTGTAATAGTTTAATGATAGTAATGCATGATCAGCTTTTGCTTTCTGCATGTAAAGTTTTTAATTATCCTGTATTTTCTGAATGTATGTTATGAATGATTGTATGTTATGCTTTGTACTTGCTTGGTGGCACCTTTACTCATACGGCATCTCACTCCTTCTCGGATGGGATCGCCTACGTATGGGAAGGGGGTGTTACATAGAGCGTATGCCATGAGAGCTCGGGATGAGCAAGATGCCCCTGATGTGATTGCTCGTAAGTTCCTACTCTTTGATACTGAGTTATATGCTCTAATTGACCCTGGCTCCACACACTTATATTTGTGCACAAGTATATTGTTTGATAAGATGCATGATGTTGACCAGTTAGATTATGAGGTTTGTGTGGCCAGTCCTTTAGGGCCCAAAAGAAAGTGAACATAAATTTAAAACAATCAAACAAAACGAAACATAAGAACAACATACATAAATTGAGACATTTGTCTGATTTAGGAACATTGGTTCTTGCACTTGTTTGAAGGTTTAGAAATATTTGTTGCTTCACACTTATTTGAAAAGGGTCGAAGAGTTGTTAGATTATTGGATTGAAAATTGAGGTGAGTGATCCAATTTTTTGATAAAAATTAACTCTTCATTTTATTGTGACATTTTTCATTCCTTGGCTAAAACGAGGGACATTAGTCCCAATTTTATTAGTAAAAATTCCAATTTAATTATAGAATGGTTTTTGTGACTTTTTATCTCATGCGTGCATAAATAAAACATTTATTTTCTTGCAAGCAAGCACAACACAAACGAGGGAATAAGAAAGGTCTCACCAAAACCGACGTGATTTTCTACGCGTGTGACCCCTCCGTGTGGTCACGAGAACACCCACATAATGCAAGTCAAATTAATTCTCTCACAGAAAAAAACAATATTAAAAATATTAGAAATAATTCTAAAAAAATTAATCAAGTAAAGACAAAATAAATATTGGGCATATTAATTTAATAAAAAAACAATTTACACGCGCAAGGAATTAAAAATAAATCAAGCCGAAGAAAAGGATAATAATAAAAATGATGGCAAAATGAAATAATAATAATAATAAAATAAATAAACATAAAATGATAATAAATAAAATGATAATAACAATAATAATGATTATTAATATTAAAGCAAATAATAATAATAATAATAATGAAAATAATAAAGTGACAATAATAAGAAGGGAAAAGTCAACGGTGATGTAATAATAATAATAATAATAATAATAATAATAATAATAATAATAATAATAATAATAATGATAATAACATAATCATAAACATAAACATAATAATAATAATAATAATAATAATAATAATAATAATAATAATATAATAAGTAAGCAAGCAAATGTCAACAATGAACACAAATGGCAATAGTTATAGTAATAATAAGGTTGACGACATCAGGAGCAATCTAAAACAATAAAGAAAAATCAAATTGAAAACCACACAACATGTCAAAAATATTAATCCCTTTAAAATGCTAGAAATAAATTATAAACATGATAATAATAGAAAAAAAATAATACTATTAACAATAATAAATGAAAAATAAAAATAAATGAGAACGGTTCCAAGAATATTTACCCTTATAAATTATAGGTCGGAGAAACGGTATCTCAATCGGTTCTCCTTGTTGATATTTTGCGGTGATTAATATTTGAAGAAAATGTAGAAAATTTGTGCTTTGGAACAAATTAACTCAAAAAAATAAAATATTTTGGTGAAAAATATTTTTGGTGGATGTTTGAGCAAAGGAAATTAATTTTCCAAGCTCAAAATCATCCGGGAACTAAATGTTCTTGAAAAAAGAGGAAGAAAAATTTAAGATTTGAATTTTCTATGATTTTTTTGCTTGGAAAAAACCCCGACTACTCTTGATTTTTTTGAGAGAAAATCAAGTTTTCTCTTTGTTCCTAAGTGCCGCTCCCCCCAAAAAATTAAAACCCTAAAACCCTTTTAATTTTTTGTTTAGCAAAAAATGAAAAAAACAAAATAACTTTCCTAATTAATTTTTTCAAACACACCTAAAAGAGTGAAAAAAACTGATTTTTTGCAGTCCAAAATTAATTTTGTAGACGACAGAGAGCACGTGGCAAAAGATTGGCCGCGTACCGAAACGACACGGAGGCTTGCATGTGGAGAGGCTCCACACGTAGGCCCTTATGTGGAAATCCACATATAGCCTCCACACACGCCCCCATGCGGATATTTCCACATATGGCCATATGTGGAGGCCCTCCACACACGACCACTAAATGCCAAAACACCAATTTTTTTTTTAATCAAACCCTTTTTTTTAACGTTGATTTCATAAATCAACGTTTCGAACTTCTTTTTTTTTTCTTTTAATTAATTAAATCGTCTTTTTTTTAACCCAGATCTTTAATAAATTACTTTAATTCCTGTAGACACCGGGTCTCGAGGCAGTCCAGAGCAGAGTTACCCGATGAAGAGATCAATGTCAATTTCTGAGTAAAGGAATGAAATTCGGAGGTTTTCGTCTTTCGGTCTCGCAAGGATTAAAATCTTTTTCTATAGCATGGAGTTTTGAAAGAGTTGGATAAATTTTACAGAATTTGGGTAAAAATGGGAGTTTTGCTTCACAGACAGGCATTCCGTCTGTGTAGGGATGCCCGTCTCTACTTGGGGAGATACCCGTCTCTAAGTGTATTGGGGACGGACACGTGGCGATGTAGAGACGCCCGTCCCTAGTTCACACCCCGTCCCTAGTCAGTTTTCTACCTTTACCCTTAGTAGGGACGGCCGTCGGTGGGCGCAGGGAAGCCCATCTGTGCGGTAACTGACCGGATCACTCGAGATTGGATAAAATTTGATCTCTTTTCTTTTCAAAATGGGGATAGAACTTATCTAAAAACTTGAATTTTAAAGTCCTTTTAAAATTCAAACTTTAGATAGAGGTTTATCTTAATTATCTCATAAAACCCTATAAATAAAGGATCAAATTTCAGTTTTAAGGGTTAGAGAAAAATTGGAGGAAATTTGGAAAACGAGAGAGAAATTCTAAATAGAGTTTTATTTAAAAAGCTATCAAATATGTTTTTTTTGGAAAACATTGCTTTTTAGAAAAAGGTTTGTCTGTGAGCAGATCACGCAAAAAGTTTATAAATCTCTATTCATCTGTAGAGTTTTATTTTGATAAAAACTTCTTTTAATTAATTGATTTCCTCAATTCTTTTTCTTACGAATTAAGTCAAATTGAGGTGATAAAATTCAGTCGTTTCCATCAATATAACTAATTCTAACACACGATTGCTATCAAATTTTCAAGGGACGGCCACTGGCACGATCCAGGTAGCCGTCCCTAGGCAAAATTCTCATTCTTTTTATCTCATAAAATCCTATCTCTTAACTTATTGCTGTTAGAGTTTTCTCATTTTTATTTTTATTCACGTTTTTGCTAACGTGTTTATCCTGGTGAGTTCTTTTCTGACCATTTAAAGTTGGAGTTGTGAGAGATGGTGGTGGCGCCATCCTGCGGATCTCGATTCGGGTTCATTTTTCTACCCTTACCTTGTATTTATGTTGTTATGAAAATGGTTTTAATGTCGTTAAGGTAAAAAGGACCAAAGGTTTTTTAACAATTAAACCTGGAGATTTTCCCAAAAATGGTGGACCAATGTCCCATTTCAGCCAATAAAATTGACACTTCATAAAAAACCATTTTTGTAATGAATGTGCATGGTAGGACCAAAGTCCTCAGTCCAATGAATATCCCGTTTTATGCATGTATCGCACCTTTATAAATGGGAGTTGTATTCCGCTCCTAGTGTTATTGTAATTTATTTGGAACACTTTATCTTGATTCTTGCTTCTATTTACCGCTTTGGATGTGAATGATTTGTGCTTTAATAAAATGCATCGTGTGGAAAGTTGGTGAAATAATAAATTCAAAACATAATTGTAAAATTAATTAAAGTACGAATAAATGAGAGGTCCCGAACTCACTCTGGTCTTTGGGACTCAAAGAGGCGAGAGGTCTAGGACTTCCAAGACACCTCTTGAGTCCCACTAAAAGGCTTAAATATACAATCCTAGGCTCTAGGGGAGTAGAGGATAAGGCCTCCAAGATCCCTCTGGCTAGCTCAAGATGGATATGTATGGGCCGTCTTAGGCTGGATAAGGCTAGACGACCCTTCCCAATGTTCAATTGGGTGGCGACTCCAAGAAACCTCATTGTTGCCCAAAATAGACGCACTTGTAAATACCTTACAAGTTTTATGAACCTTTCCTGACCGCCCTGAAGCGGGCTTTCGGGAGGACACGAGGTTCGACGCACGTCATAGTGCCGACTCCACTAGGGACATACTCGAGACTTCGATTCGAAAGTACTTTGATTAAAATTTACAATTAGATTTTAGCTTAAAAATTTTCACCATCTTTCAAAATCTGCATTGCATCGCATTAGAGCCTTAGATCTATGCTAGTTTGGTCCCTCTTTTAGCCCCGGTGCGTTCCTGAAGCACGACCCTATTTTCACTCAATTTAGGGAAGTGTTAAGGATAATCACCAGCCCAAGCCTCGTACAATCATAGTATATTAAATGGTGACCCGATCGGTCGTTACGCTCGTGATGAGCTAGACCCGTTGGCAGGGACCATGCTTGGGTAGCCCTAAAGTAACACCACCCTTTGACTGAAGCTCATGTAAATGGAAATAGTTACTTCCCCTAAGTGGTATGAACCTTAAATATGTTGCTTGCTGTATGGATCATTATGTATTGGACAAACCCTGATGGTTTGACTGGTCACCTAATCAAAGGCTTTCATGACCCGATAGGCCCAAGACGCCTTATTCGGATTGCCTAAATACATAATGATCATAACCCATCCGCCTGTGCATTAGTTAGGAGAGGTTATGCTGCCGGATTTCCACCGTGCACCATACGCGTTCATCGGGTCCCCAGATTGACCCATAGGCCAATCCAACCTAGGAAAGAGACAATGACCTCGTGTGCGGGAGTAATAAGGATGGTAGGACCTATGTGCTTGCATGTGGTTTGTGATTGTTGCATAGCATGATCATGCATTATTTTTTGCACAATCATGCATCATCCTGACCCCTGTGTTTTTCAGCCATCATAGATTCGCCTAGGTGGACAAGAGGGTCCCGGGGATAGTTACGCAGGAATCCATTTTTTGAGTTACCAGAAAGGATAGAGTATTTGGATAGTTCTTCGGAGACCAGTTACGCTACTTCAGATCAATTTTCTGTACCCGAAGATATGGCAAACTCATAAAGAGGGGCAGAGGCCACCAGGGCAATGATAACAGAGGAAGTGGGCCGAAGGTTGGAAGAGTTTGAGAACCGGATGATGGCAATGATAGCCGCAATGGGTCAACAAGCAGCCCTGCAGAACCCACAGCCTCCTCCTGTGAGGAATAATGAAAGGGAAGAGGTCAGAGAGGACCCACAAGATGAAATGCGTCCGCCACTCGTCAACCTAAGAGCTACTACTTCGGGGGCACATAGGGGAAGACCTGTCCCGAGGCTGGATGATGACTGGGAAGACGAGGAATATGAGGAGCAGGTGTCTGAGAAAGGGAAAGCCCCTCAAA
This sequence comes from Excoecaria cochinchinensis, assembly GCA_947683425.1. Taxonomy (NCBI): domain Eukaryota; kingdom Viridiplantae; phylum Streptophyta; class Magnoliopsida; order Malpighiales; family Euphorbiaceae; genus Excoecaria; species Excoecaria cochinchinensis. Next base: position 1,776,728 of record CANTUQ010000013.1, read on the forward strand.
TTGAAGAGACCATCTGGAGGAAGGTGGAAGAGAGATTTGAAGCTATGACGAGGATGTTGAAGAAGGGCCAAAGAGTGAATCCTGAGGATAAAGAGTTAGAAGGAGAAGATGTAGTCCTAATGAACTTTAAGATGTCGGACGTGCCAAAGTTTGACAGTACTTTTGATCCCCTAGCACATATAAAGCAGTACTCATTGGTGATGAAAGGCACCACTTTGATGAGGAAGCAGAAGATTGAGTACTTTTGCTTGAGCTTGACGGGCCCGGCGGTGGGTTGGTATCACGGGCTCGATCGCCGAACTAAAGAAGACTGGGATTTATTGACAGAAGAATATTTGAGGCAATATGATTGCAGTACCAGAATGGAGGTAACCCTAAAGGACCTAGAACTGTTACAGCAGAGAGAAGGAGAGTCCTTCCATGAGTATCTAACCCGGTGGAGGAATCGGGTGATGGAAATGAAGAGGAAACCAGATACCCAGGATCAAATACGATTGTTCATTAAAAATGTGAGCCCGTATTTGAGGAATGGGTTAAGAATGAAAGGACTAAAAGATTGGGAGTCCTTGAAGGACATCGCCATTGAGGCCGAGGGAGAGTACCTTGTTAGGAAAGCAGGAAATGAAAACTATCCTAAGAGAGGTAGTGGGAGTCAAGGGACCAGAAGACCAACAAGTTCTGTTAGTGGTACAAGGAAGATTGCTGAGGTGTCAACTACAAACGCCACTCCGAGACATTTTTCCAATCTCGGGAGGTCCTTATCATGGGTACTAAGAAGACTGATGAAAGAGAATAAGCTGCAACCCCTACCACCCAGACCTGCGAGAACTCAAGGCACACCAGGACACAAAGACGATGAGTACTGTGCATATCATCAGCACACTGGACATGTAACCGATAACTGTAGGACTTTGAGGCACGCAATTCAGGATTTGATCGACTCAAAACAGATCATAGATCCAGAAAAGAGAGGGGGTCAAAAGAAAGCCGGGTACAATAACATGCCTCCGCCAGTGAATATGATCGGGTCCAGTTTGCCCGAGAACTTTGTGTTGAAGGAATTATACGGCAACGATATCCACACTGCTATCACGAGCCTCTATGAGGGGAGTGAAGAAGGGCTTCCCGCTGCAGTGATCGATTGCTGGTCCATTGATGATAGTGGAATTGAAAGTGATAATATAGAAACATTTTTTGACCTTTGGGGTTTGGAAGAGGAAGGAGAAGAACCAAAAAGGAAAGAAGTGGGAGCTATGACCCGGAGTGGAAAGGTAGCCCTGGAAGTAGAGAAGCCACAAGTGCCAATTGAGGACAGAAGGGGAAAGGAGCCAGAGGAAGATCCGATTGTCAAGCAACTGAAAAAGACACCGGCTCAGGTTTCCATATGGGATCTTTTGAGACAGTCGCCATCACATAGGCAGAAGGTGGTGGAGGCTTTATGCGAAGCAACCGTGGCTACGACCATTTCACCGACGGAACTTCTTGAGGTATTAAAAAGAGGATCGGGAGAAAATGTTGTTTTTACCAGTGCGGATCTGCCAGCAGAAGGTCGCAACCATAATCGCCCTCTGTACATAAGGGCACAGATTAACCAAAAGCATACCGCATGTGTGATGGTGGATGATGGTTCTTCCATAAATGTATGCCCACGGGTAGCAATAGCAGCTTTTGGGGTAATAGAGGATATGTTGGCAAAATCTGATCTTACCATCACGGCATATGACAACTCGCGTAGGCAGGCTTCAGGAGCCTTCACAGCAGTGGTGAAAACGGGACCGGTAGAGTCAGAAGTAGAGTTTGTGGTGTTGCCCATACCCGCCAATTTCTCAGCTTTGCTAGGCAGACCATGGTTTCATAGATTGGGAGGAGTTCCCTCTACACTGCATCAGATGGTAAAGATACGTTACGAGGGCCAGATCGTGACTATAAAGGCTGCACGAGAGAATTAGGTTTCAGTATTGGAGATAGCCAGGCAGCCGTTTAATGGGTTTCATGTCACCATAATAAGCAAAGAAGAGCAGAAGGAAGAAAGCCCCCAGGTATTGAATATGATGAAGAAAATGTCATTCCTCCCTGGTACAGGGCTGGGCAAGAATTCTCAAGGGATACCGACAGCCGTTACCACTAAGGGTCAAAAGGACAAGAGGGGTCTTGGATATACAGGTGCTATAAAAAGGGGCGAGAAGTCGAAAATGGAAGTTCCCCATATTTGGAAGACCTTTGTGCCAGCAACCGCAGCATGTGCCTATGCAGGAGAAAATGAACTGCAGTGGCTGGATGGAAGAGTTGTGCTAGGGTTCGAGGTTCTCAATGATGTCTATGACTAGGGCATTGGATTAATCAAGCCATCAGAGGGTTTTTGGGATGAAGAAATCATGACTAGTAGGACAATTTGGGACCGTGAGACGCCGGAATAAATAATTACTGAAAAGATGATAACCACCCACCTGAAAGGAAAGGCCAAGATAGAGGAAGCTATGCGAAAGATGGATGAGGAGACTCCAAAGGGCCAATGTGATGCGAAAACGTTGACTGCGGCAGATACACTAGTAGAGGAGGAAGAGGAAGATAGTTTAGATTTTCTTTTTGCTCCAGAACTTTTCAATGATGTCAATGACAATTTCAATCTTATTAATAAATTGTGTGATGTTTCGCTTACTTGTGTGATGTTTCTGATGATTTCACTATGCATGATCATGATCATTATCCATCCATATTTGATATTGATTCAACTGATGCTACTCCATTCAATCTTGGAACCCTAAAAAATCCAAAAGAAATTTTGATAGCATCAAATATAACTCCTGAAGAGCGAGAAAAATTTGAGAGAATCTTAAAAAAATATGAAAAAGTCTTTGCCTAGACCTACGAAGATATGCCAGGAATCGATCGAAAAGTCGCAGAGCATGCTATCCCCACCTACCCAGACCATAAACCTGTTAAGCAGAAGTTGAGAAGGCTCAGGCCGGAATGGGCGGAGAAAGTGAAAGAAGAGATTCGCCAGCAAATCAAAGCCAAGTTTCTAGTCGAGGTGCAATACCCAACATGGTTGGCCAATGTTGTCCCTGTTGCCAAGAAGAATGGCAAAGTAAGAGTATGTGTGGATTATCGGGATCTGAATAAGGCCTGTCCAAAAGATGATTTTCCATTGCCTCATATAGACGTACTAATAGACAGAGCCACTGCTTGTGAGATGTATAGCTTCGGAGATGGTTACGCGGGCTACAATCAGATTCTCAATGAAATAATTGATCGGATCAAGACGGCCTTCATCATGGAGTGGGGAACTTACGCTTATCGCGTGATGCCTTTTGGCCTGAAAAATGCAGGGGCCACTTATCAGAGGATGGCAACAAAAATATTGGATGAATTGATTCATAAAGTAGTAGAGGTATATGTGGACGATATGATGATCAAGTCAGCCACTAGAGAAGGCCATTTTGAAGCCCTGGAAAAGTTCTTTCGAAGGATAGATAAGTACAACTTGCGATTGAATCCTAAAAAGTGCATCTTTAGCGTTACCGCAGGGAAGCTCTTAGGACACATAGTTAGTAAAAGGGGGATTGAGATTGACTCGGATATGGTTAAGGCCATCAGAAAAATGCCGATACCGCAGAAGGACAAGGATGTAAGAAGCTTTCTGGGCAGGCTGCAATACATCAGTAGGTTTATCGCTAAGCTTACTTCGATCTGTGAGCCAATCTTTAAACTACTCAGAAAAGATCAACCAGTAGTATGGAACGAGAGTTATCAAAAGGGTTTTGATGCTGTCAGAGAATATTTGTTGAATCCACCGGTACTGAGACCACCACGGCCAAGCAAGCCGCTGATCCTATACCTGGCCATAGAGGACAGTTCTGTAGGTTCTATGATCGTCCAAGAGGATGATTTTGGAGTGGAATTTGCTGTTTATTACCTCAGCAAGAAATTCTTAGCCTACGAAGTCAAATACACAGAGGTAGAAAAGATTTGCCTTGCAGTAATCTGGGCTTCTACGAAACCGCGACATTACTTTCATGCTTATAAAGTGCAGGTGTAGACACCGGGTCCTGAGTAAGCCTAGATAGAAGTTACCCAATGATGATAATTGCCTTCACAGGCTTAAAAGGTTAAAAGTGATGATTTTCTCGTCAAATTTGCATTTAAAGTGAAAATTAGAAAATAATAAAAATATTTAAAAAATTAATTTTGAAAAATGGGGGCTTAAAATTATGATGTTTTTAGTCAATTTAAAATTAAAAAAAATAGAAAAAAAATAAAAAAAAATAAAAAAATTTTCGGACCGCGAGTGTCGGGCGCGGCAGCGCGCAGGCACGCTGGCGCCCAGCTCGCAGGCGCCAGGCGCCCAGCACGCAGACGCCCAAGCGTCCAGCGCGCTGGGCGCGATTTGGCGACGCGCAGCATTGCGCGCCGCACCGTGCGCTGAGGCCGTCGGTATAGGGTCTGATACCCAATTTTCCCATTTTTCAACCCTTTTTCCGATTTTTTCACCCAAAAATCCGTTTTTTTTACCAAAATTAAGGGTTTTTTACTTCAAATAAAATTCCAAAATATTTTTTATAGATTATTAATTAATAAAACTTGATTTTATCCCCAAAAATAAAGGAATTTGAATAAAATTAGGTTTGTTTTCCTTAATTAAATTAGGGCAACATTTTCTATTCTTTAAATACTTTATGATGAATTAAAAAAGGGGAGCCTCCACTACTATTTTTTTACATCAGAATTTCCAGCATTTCTCTTCCTCTTTGATTTTTCTTCTAAACATTTTGAGATTTCTCTTTGAATTAACAAGGTTTAATTGAGATTGGAAAATTAATTTTCAAGACTTAATTATTCCAATTGATTCTTTTGGAGGCCTCCACATTTTTTAGACCTACAATTTCCAGAATTCTTCTTCTTCTATTTTTTCTTTTCAAGATTTTTCAGATTTTTCTTTTAATTAAAAAGGTTTAATTGAAATTGAAAGATCAATTTTCAATTCTTAATTATTCCAATTAATTTCTTGGTTTTTCCTCCATAAATACAAGAAATTAATCATCATTTTGACATCAATTTCTTTTTAATCTTAAGCATACAAATCAATTCCTTTGTTTTTCTCCATAAACAAAGAGAATTAATTTTATTGCTAAAATTATTCTTTCAAGCAATTTTCCGGAAAATCATCACTTTTCCTTCATCAAATCCAATACTCTGAGGGTAAATATTCTAGGCTCAATTTCAATTTCTATTTTATTTTTATTTAATTTATTCATATATTTTTTATTGTTTTTATTGATTTATTTATTGTTTTCATCTATTCATTTGTTATATTGATCTTATATTTGTTCCATTTAATTGTTTATATATGATTTGATTTTTATTCATGTTAATATTGTTTTCTTTTAATTCCTAACATGTAAATAATTTATTTTGATTCCTCATTATTTTTAACATGCAAATAATTAATTAATTTAAATTAATCTTTTTGCCATGTAAATAGTTGGTATTAATTATGAACACATCAATTAACCTTGTTATATATCATTATTATTTTCATCATTCCTTTGTTTACTAATTTTTATCATTGTTACATGATTTTATTATCATTTGTTTATTTATTCATTCATTATTTTTCACTTATCATCACTATTTTCATCATGTGTATATTTTCATGTACTAATTAATTAACATGTTTTATTTTATTTTCATCACATCATTTAATCATTTATCACATATAATCCATGTTTCTCATTTTATTTTGGTTTGTTAATATTTTTGATTCCATTATCATTCTTTTCATATCATCTTATTTTATTTTAATTTGTTATTCATTATTTTGTATGTTTAATTGATTTAATTACTAACATTATTTTATTTGTATTTTGTTTTTATGTCTAAACTCATTTTTCGCTTGGGCGTTTTTGCGAGCACATCGGGAGGTCCAAAAAGGCTCGTTTGGTTCATACATTTATTTTCTTTATTTGTAATATTTTATTTAATTTTGCCATATAATTTTCTTGTAAAATTATTTATTTAGGCTCGCTAGAAAGAAAATCACAAAAACATTTCTATTAATTAACTTGACATTTTTTTTCTATATAAAAGGGGACCAATGTCCTAGTTTTTCATACCTAAATAAATCATCACATCAAAACTGTTTCATAATAAATATGCATGCGAGGACCAAAGTCCTCAAAATAAGCAATACCCCGATTCGTGTATGTATCGCACATTTATAAAGGGAGTTATATTCTGCTCTTTGTATTATTGTAATTTACCGCCTTTTGATATTTACTTGCTCATTTACGGCTTTCCAAATATGAGTAAATGCGCCTTTAATCAATTGCATCGAGTGGAGAGAGAGCGAATCAATGATATTTAAAATTTGATCATAAACTAATCGAGGTAGAAATAGATGAGAAATCCCGGACCTAGCTCTGGCCTTTGGGCTCAAAGAGGCTAGAGGTCTACCCTCCAAGATACCTTTTTGTGCCACGAGACTTTAGCGCTAGTCCTAGGCTCCTTAGGGCGAGAGGTTTACCTTCCAAGACCCCTCTGGCTGGCCCAAAATGGATACCAAGCGCAGTCTTAGGCTCTCCGAGGCGAGAGTAACTTTCCCAATGTTTTATTGGGTGGAAACTCCATGATACCTCCTTGTTGCCCAACATTGACGCACTTGCCATTTATCGCAAGCTGTCAACGGACCCACAAATGCCCCGATCGCCCACGTGCGGGCGGTCGAGCGGGCGGTCGCGGGGATCCGGCGCGAGTCACAGTGGCGACTCCACTGGGGTCGTTTATGGTTCGAGATTTCGATTTGAAAATACCTTGCTTAACATTTATGATTAAAATTTAATTTATAAATTCGCTTTCTCTTAAAATTGCATTCGCATATCATTAGAGCCTTAGAATATGCTAGTTTGGTCCCTCTTTTAGCCTCGGTGCATTCCCGAAGCACGACCCTATTTTCACTCAATTTAGGGAAGTGTTAAGGATAATCACCAGCCCAAGCCTCGTACCATCAAGGTATATCAAATGGTGACCCGATCGGTCGTTACGCTCGTGATGAGCTAGACCCGTCGGCAGGGATATCATGCTTGGGTAGCCCTAAAGTAACACCACCCTTTGACCAAAGCTCATGTAATGGCAATAGATACTTCCCCTAGGTGGTATGAACCGTAATACCTTGCTTGCTATATGGATCATTTTATATTGGACAAACCCAAATAATTTGATTGGTCACCTAATCAAAGGCTTTCATGCCCCGATAGGCCCATGTCAACTTGTTCGGGCTGCCTAAATACATAATGATCATAACCCATGTGCTTGCGCATTAGATAAGAGATGTTACGATGCCGGTTCTTCACCGAGCACCATACGCATCCATTGGGTTCCCCGCTAACTCTTGGATCAAGCCCACCTAGGAAAGAGACCGCATTACCTCGTGTATGGGAGTAATAAGGTTGGAAGGATCTACTTGCTTGCATGTGATTATAAATGTTGCATAGCTCACTATCATGCATTATATATGTCATTCATGCATCATCCTAACAATCTAATTTTTTCAGCCATCATAGATTCATCTAAGTGGACTAGAGGTTCCGACGGTCGGCTTGTAAGGACAAATCTGCTCTTTGAGTTACCGGAACAAGTGTCTGACTGGGATTCTGAGTCATTCTCATCAATCAGTGAATCCTCTCTTGAATCATCAATGGCAGAAGAACCTGGAGTTTTGACCACTCAAAACCTAGCTAGGAGGCTAGAGGACTTCGAACGGAGAGTGCTAGACATGATGGGTGCCATGTTTGAAAGGATTGCCCATCCACCTGCTGCTCTACAGCCACAGGCAGCCCCTCCTCGGGGGCAAGCCGAACCACCTGCTAGTGGGGAGGCTCCCTTCGTCGGAGCTGCTGCTCGTCAACCCAACAATGAGCACAGAGCTGCCGCACCCATCGAGCCAAGAGGGGAAAGGATTCACAATCCCAACGATGATTTCTTGATGGAGGAGGAAGAAGAAGAGGTGCCGATAGTTCACCAAGCTGCAAGGCCCAGAGCACCCAGAGTAGAGGATGAAGCTTTAAGAGGTATGAGACAACAGATCGAAGCTATCACCCGCATGCTGTCAGCAGGCAAGGGGATCAACCCAGAAGATAGAGATCTGGGGGATCAAGAGCTGCTGCCCCAAAGATTCAAGATGCCCGAGCTTCCGAAGTTTAATGGCACCTCGGACCCATCCGCCCACATCAAGCAGTACACCTTGGTCATGAAAGGCACAGGGCTGAGCAAGAAGCAGAAGGTGGAATATTTTTGCCTTAGTCTGGTGGTCCCGGCAGTTGACTGGTACCATGGGTTGGATAGGAGGTCTAAAGAGGACTGGGACCTTTTGACCGAAGAATTCATGAAGCAGTACGACTGCAGCACCAGGATGGAGGTGACCCTAAAAGACATCGAGCTTCTACAGCAGAAGAATGATGAGTCATTCCATAAGTACCGTACCAGATGGAGGAACAGGGTCATGGAGATGAAGAGGAAGCCTGACACTGCAGACCAGATCAGGCTATTTATCAGAAACTCATGCCCTTACTTAAGGGACTTGCTATGTTTTAAGGGGCTCAAGGACTGGGAGTCGCTTAAGGATATCGCTATAGAAGCTGAGGCGGCTTACCTGGCAAAGAAAGCAAGCCAAAATAACTTTGCTGGGAAAGGCTATGGGAACCAGTCGGGATTCAAATCAGGCGGAGCTGGAGGCAGCAACAGCAGAAACGGTAGGACGGCAGAGGTCTCAGCTACTGGAGTTGGGCAGGGTCAGAGATACTACTCCAGCTTAGGCCGCTCTCTATCTTGGGTACTGGAAAAACTAATGAAAGAAGGCAAGTTGCAGCCATTGCCACCCAGACCAGCCTTAAGTCAGGGACAGCCGGGACATAGAGGTGATCAGTACTGCGCTTACCACCAGTACACCGGCAATTTGACTTACCATTGCCGTATTCTGAGAAACAAGATCCAGGATCTCATTGACACCAATCAGATCACAGATCCTGAGAAGAGAGAAAAGAAGAAAAAAGCAGGTTATAATGCAGTCCCTCCACCGCAAACATGATCGTGTCTTGTGGCCCACTAGTGATATTGCTGAAATTCTTTTTATTTCTAGAACATTTTATGCTACAATTTTCTGTTTGTAATAAAGAGAACAATTTTGCTTATTTGTATAATGTTTCTATTGATTTCATTTCGCATGATCATAACAAATTAACTTTGGCATTAATTCAAATAATATGACTGCAGTTAATCTCGAAAACTTTGGGGAACCCAAAGAAAATTTTGATAGCATCTGACATAGCTCCTGTAAAGAGAAAAAAGGAAAAAAAGAAAAAAAACTAGTTGCAATTAGGGGACTGGATGGAAACTCACTAAGAACACTAGAACCTTTCTGATTACCCGTCAAAGAGATCCCTAGATAAGACGGAACCTAGAAAATGATTTAGGCAACATTTTCTTTGTATAGCTCTGTCACACCCCATTTGCCCCCTAGTAGAATGAGCCTGTCTGTCCGTCTGTCTGTCTGTCTGTATGTGTAAGCATTCGCATGTGTTCAGCATTTCATAAGGATATTTTAGTAAAATGTATGTTTTTGGGTTTTATTATTATGGGGGTACATACATGACATTAGTGTGTTTATTAAGTGAGAAATACTTGGGTGTGTGTGTTTATGCCATTGTAGGGTACTTTAATTATAAGTGCATTAGGTGTGTGTGATGTATGTGGAATTTAAGTGTGAGTGGCTAACTACACCAATAAGAAATGGACACTTATTTAGGGTAAAGAAAAGGAAAAGAAAAAGGAAGGAATGGAAAGGAACTTACAGATTTACGTTTCTTTCTTTACTCACTTTCTTCTTCTTCATTTTTCTTTATCCCAAGTACTGTGTTGAGGGTTCAAGATTTTATTGGTGAAGTTAAACTCTCTTGGCATTCCCTAGCTTGGTGAGTGCATATCCTTGTCTTTATCTTGCTGTAATTCTTCATCTTCTTCTTTAGGTTGAGTTTTAATTTAGGGTTGCATGTTGATGTTCATTACTGTGTTTGTGTTCTAGCTGAGGCTCCACGCGATCCCAAAGGCAAAGAGGTTGCTGGGAGCAGTGGGACTAAGTGTTAGAAGCTTATAATCCAGGTTTGGGAATGTTTATTTGTGAAATTATGTGATTTTGCATTTACTGTAGAATTCTAGGGTTTATGTTCTTGTAAGTTTGAATGCATATGTTCTTGATTTGATTTGATTAATTAATTGATGAATTGAGTTGTATAATTGTTGCCTATATTGTTTGAGATGATTTCTGGAAGGTAAAAACATGTTTGTATGGTTTAAAATCAAATTGCGATTGAATTCTTTGTTCTGGAAATTCTGGGAAAAACGAAGTACTGTTGAAGTTCTCTCTGTCGCGTGACTCGCTACGAAAGAAGGCAAGTCACGAGACGTGACCCTTGGTCACGCCGTGACCTGCCTGCTGAGAAGCCAGTCGCGTGACCAGCTGAAGAACAAGCAAGTCACGGGACGTGATCTTCGGTCACATCGTGCGACCTGCGAAGACAAGGCGTGATCTGCGAGATCACGCATGAGGAAGTAGCACGTCACGAGACGTGACGTCCAGTCACGCCGTGACCTGCGAAGGCGTTGCGTGATTTGCGAAGATCACGCAACGTGACCGGTGAGGAACAAGCAAGTCACGTCGCGTGACCCTCGGTCACGTCGCGTGACCTGCATGTGGGGAAGGCCAGTCACGCCTCGTGACCAGCCAATCTCGCCCGTTTCTCCGTTCAGCTTGTTTTTCTGAAATTTCCTAGTTTTTAACTCAGAAATGAATCTGGTATTTTCTTCTGAATGGACTTTACTGTTGTATGATGCATGTCTTACTGTTTGATGCTTTGATATGCGTGATACCATGAATTTCTGATGAATACTATTCTGTACTCTGAAATGTGATCTGTTTGACGCATAACCTGCTAGAGTCAAGTAAGTGGATAGTTAGGCAGGCCTAATAGAGTCTTTTAGCTGCAGCCCATAGTTCTGTTTGGACCCCGATCAGGTCCCCGTTTGGTTCCTCGTGAACCCTTTTCTGTATTGGATCTTGTTTAAGGTCCCTTTTGAAAATATCTGTGAAAGTTAAAGTAAAATGGTTTAATCGGTTCGTACCCGTAATGTACTGTCTGTAATCGGCTCGTACCCGGAAAGTACTGTCTGTACACTCGTTATCCACTATCTAGAGTCAGCAGGTGTTCTTTAAATGTTTATTTGAACTGCTTGATCTGATTTGGCTATAAAAGGATTATCTGAATGAGTATAGCAATGTATTGTATTTTGGATTATTTCTGAATGAGTATGATTATGAAATACTGATTGTATGGCTTTATTACATGAGCATGTTTGTATGGATTATGTTATAGCCTTTGCATTCTGCCATTGTGAATGTGTTATGCCTTGACGACCATTGTGAATGGCCGTCCATTATTTATGTGTGTTTCCCCACTAAGCGTTTATCGCTTAGCACGGTGTTTTTACCCGTGCAGGTGCGGAAGGCGTTTTGCTTTGAGAGAGAGTCGCCGTCATCAATCCAACACAGGAGGGATTAGTGTAGGGCTCAGTTTTGTATTAGTGATAATTCTTTTTATATAGAACTCTCTGTATCAGTTATGTATCAGCTTCCGCTTTTGTATCGATATTTTGTATATGTAATATTCTTTTGTATCAGTTAGTTGATCAAATCATTATTGTAATAGTTTATTATAGTAATGCATGATCAGCTTTTGCTTCCTGCATGTAAAGTTTTTAATTATTCTGTATTTTCTGAATGTATGTTTGAATGAATGTATGTTTTACTTTGTTCTTGCTTGGTGGCACCTTTACTCATACGGCATCTCACTCCTTCTCGGATGGGATCGCCTACGTATGGGAAGGGGGTGTTACAGTTAGTGGTATCAGAGCCTGGTTTAGGCGTTTCTGGGTGTTATTGTGATTGTTCTGAGTTTCTTAGATGTGTATGTGTCTAGATCTGTGTTGGCTGATACGGTTGTTTCTTGTTTGTTTAGATGGCTCCTAATTCCGCTCATGGTGCGCGTGAGGAATCCGCCGAGAGTGTGAATCCTCCAGCTGTAGATCAGTCTGTTTCTGTTACTGTGTCGGCTTAGCATGCTAGGGTCCAGCCCGAGGCCGCAGCCATGCCCTTTGAGGCTATGTTTAGATTGCATTAGGACATGGCTAGGGTTTTGGAGAGAGTGACTGGTCCTAGAGCACCTATGGAGAATTTGAGAAGGGCAGGAGTTGAGGATTTTTATAGTACTGGGTTGAATGAGTCTGAGATCGCAGAGAGATGGTTAGACAAAGTGAAGCGTGCCTTGAGAGAGATTCGGTGTCCTCCCGACCTGTAACACCCCTGCCGCCCCCGTTGGAAGGGCGCCGGCGGGCGCGCTACAACACGACACTCACTCACGACACGGCAAAGCATACAGCGGAAGCATACAAACATGCGCTAAGCGAAAGCATTCAAAAACCATAATAAAATCTTAGAAAATATAAAAGGAAACATACTTCATTACATAAATAATCAAAATGCGAGTTAAGATATAGAGTGATAAATACAATATTCCAAAAAGATTTCAATTTTAAAATTCTTTACAAAATAATCCATATACAAAAGGAATTACATCAGGAAACAAAAAGAAATAATAAACTCGACTCCTAAGTGGCCTGCCTGCAGATGCACGACTCGAGCACTCCCAAAATCCTTCACGATACCTGCACGGGATAAAAGCCCGTGCTAAGCGATAACGCTTAGTGGGGAGAAACAAACAATAACAGAACACTATGCAAGGAAACATGCATTAATATACATAAATCATTATGCATCAGAGTACAGAGATATTACGATATAATCAGGATAATATAACGCAATGCACTAAACCATTACACTATTCGGAAATCACACTTCGATCAGAACACTCACTTTATCAATACAAGACACTACACACAATAGCCTGAAATCAATGGTTGAGGATACGGGAACACGGCACGGGAGACCGAAGCCTCAAAAAAACACTTTAATACCCGAAGGCAGCGCGGGAGACCGGAGTCTCAAAACATTTTATCACTACACGATTAATGACCATCTCGGAGGTCGACCGCTTCGCCCAAACGGGGCGGACAGAACAGCTGAACACTAACCCTTCTTAAACATGCTTAATCATCCTATACCTTGACACTTCAGGCTTGACAACACAAAGACTCTCAAGACAGTACAAAGATAAAAACCATATTCAAAATAAAACTCATCTATAATATAAATCCATATCAAGGATACTAATACAATAATACCACGAGTTAAAGGCACACACACATTCCACGCAATAGTGAGAAACCGTGCAAAGTGGAACGAGAGAAACACATTCAGAAGACAAGGCAAGCAGAAAGGGTCTCTGTCGCGATCGCGACAAGTGTCGCGCTCGCGACAGAGCACGGAGTGCTTCCTCGCGAGGTCGCGCCAAGGGCCTCCTCGCGACGAAGCACTCGCGGCAGAATTTCACGGAGCTGATCTCTGTCGCGCTCGCGACAACCGTCGCGATCGCGACAGTGACCAGTTCCTTCCTCCTCGCGCGCACGCTCGGTAGCACTCCCGCGCGAAGGTTTTCGCGACCAAGCTCTCTGTCGCGCTCGCGACAAGCATCGCGATCGCGACAGAGGGCTCTTCAAGAACAAGTGGCCAAGTCCGCCTTCTGTCGCGATCGCGGCACTTGTCGCGATCGCGACAGAACCCAGATTCGCCCAACTCTGTTCTTTTCCTACTCTTTTCACACACAACTCTTCATACATACACACAACATATTCAAAACACTTACCTCTCGCCTCCAGCACATCACCGCATCATTCACAAGCCACATAAACACATTTACACTATAATCAATTATTATTTCCACAATAAATCACTCACAATCAAACTCAAATATACTAACAGGGCATGCTCAATTCTGAAAACGCATAACATCGTCACTATATCACTTGCACTTCACTATAAGTCACTACACAATTTAAACATGCATTCATAAAATACTCAAGATTACACATAACATGCAAACACTAGCTAGAGTTGATCCAAGGAGGAAAATAGGGGAGAAACCACAATCTAAAACACAGCTCAAATAAATTCCCAAACCTGGAAATCGCAGCTTCAAACCGAGCTCCTCACGAGTCCACTATATCCTTGCCCTTGCTCTTCCTTCTCTCTCTTCCGGTTCTTGCACAAAAACCCAGCCACAATACACTCAAATCAGACCCAAACACAAACCAAGACCAAAATCCCAAGAACACAATTAAATAAAGGAACCTCAATCCGAATTCAAACACTTACCTTCAACTCTTTCCGCTCAAACCTTCAAAAATCCCTCCTAAGACTCAAAGAAACACAAGAGACAAGAGGTGAGAGTAGGAGAATGAAAGCAAGAGAGAGGGGAGAACGGGAAAATGAGGAAGAGAGGGGAAATGAAGATGGCTTCCACGGGAAGCCTCACCAAAAGCTGCCCCTCCCTTCTCTCTCTCTTACTTTCATTAATTACTCACCAACCTCATGCCACTTGTCACAATCTTAGAGCATCCATCAATCCATTTTAACAAATTCACTTAAGGCACCATACACTAACCACACACAAGCCCAAACCACACAAATATCTTCCAATTACCAAACACTCACTCACACCATATTATTTCTTATAATTCCACTTACCTCCAAGGCACCATGCACCACAAACTACACAATAGAAACCTTAAGTCCATAAACACCCTACAACTATACACTATAATCACACACTAATATTCCCTTCACTTCACTTAACACTTAATTATTTAATTCCTTTAACACAAAATTCTTAAATGTCCAAAATTCCTCTTTACCCAAATTACGAAAATACTCTCACTAAACCGACTTAAAACACAGATTCCGACCAGGCCCTATTTGGGTTGTTACAAATCACTCCCCCTTAAGAAATTTCGTCCTCGAAATTTCCCCGCTAATCACTTAAATCCAAACAACCCAAACACAAACCGCAACTTAACTGAAAACTAATAACATAACTTACCAGAAGGTCCCGCTCGATCTGCTATATCCCCTACTTGCATCGCATAAACTCTTGGACGCGAAGGCACTTCGTCTGCAGATGGTTTCTGCACTGACTCTGACGGCACTTGCGAAGGACGTCCACTGGCTCTTCCACTCTGATTCCCTCTCGCTCTCTGACCACTAGCTCGACCTCCCGGTCTATCCTGAAGCTCTCTTCGATCCGGACAATTCGCCACCATGTGCTCTTGACTCCCACATCTGAAGCACGCTCCAGAGATCCTTCTGCACTCGCCCCAGTGGCGCTTATAACAATGCTCACACTCCGGAATAACACTTCCCTTGCTAGAGGGTGGCGCTACACTCTCGACTTCCGAACGAACCGGAATCGAACTCTTTCCACTTTGGCCACTCGGAACTCCTCTCGACTTCTTGCCACTTCCAAACCCATCACTCGGTGCTCTCCTCTTGCTCTCGATCCTATGTTTGATCACCTCAGACTCTTCTAACTTCATCGCCACTGCCACAAGCTGATAATACCCCACGGGTTGCAAAATTGAAAATGCCGACAACTGACCTCTATACACCTCCCGAAGTCCCTCTAGGAAATGTCGACTTCTGAACTCATCCGTCAACAAGGTCTCAGGCACATACTTACTCAACCGGCTGAATTCCTTATCATACTCGCTCACTGTCATACCTCGCTGTCTCAGACTGATAAACTCTCTCCACTTAGCCTCTTGATACGCCTTCGTCACATACTTCTGCTCAAATTCTTGCTTGAAGAATTCCCAAGTCAACACGGCTGGTCGCTGAGGATTTCGCATCACTAATTCCCACCAATCATACGCAGGCCCTTGAAGCAACGACACTGCACAAAGCACCCTCTGTTCTGCAGGACATCCTATCTCCTGCAAAATCCGATCCACTCTCTTAAGCCAAAACTCGGCCACATCAGACTGGTCCAAAGCAGTACCATGAAAATCCTCGGCTCCTCTCTTTCTTAGCAACTCAGTCGGAGCCTTAGGAGCAGTCAGCCTCTCTACCAACTGAAGCAAACCTTGCACTAACGCCGGGTTCTCTTGACCAAAACCCACACCAGGAATCTCCTCTCGCTGACGCTGCGGAGCAGGCAGCTCACCTCTCACTACACTTGCACTACCAACCGTCTCACCCACATGCTCACTTGGATCAGACTCCATCTAAACACTACACAAGACAAGACACATCTGCATTAGGCCACGACACAAAACCGACTCACATGCAAAGACTCAACACATAACAAATAGAGGCAACCAGAACCGCCTAAACCGGCGCTCTGATACCACTAAATTGTAACACCCCCGCCGCCGCCCCCGTTGGAAGGGCGCCGGCGGGCGCGCTGCAACACGACACTCACTCACGACACGGCAAAGCATACAGTGGAAGCATACAAACATGCGCTAAGCGGAAGCATTCAAAAACCATAATAAAATCTTAGAAAATATAAAAGGAAACATACTTCATTACATAAATAATCAAAATGCGAGTTAAGATATAGAGTGATAAATACAATATTCCAAAAAGATTTCAATTTTAAAATTCTTTACAAAATAATCCATATACAAAAGGAATTACATCAGGAAACAAAAAGAAATAATAAACTCGACTCCTAAGTGGCCTGCCTGCAGATGCACGACTCGAGCACTCCCAAAATCCTTCACGATACCTGCACGGGATAAAAGCCCGTGCTAAGCGATAACGCTTAGTGGGGAGAAACAAACAATAACAGAACACTATGCAAGGAAACATGCATTAATATACATAAATCATTATGCATCAGAGTACAGAGATATTACGATATAATCAGGATAATATAACGCAATGCACTAAACCATTACACTATTCGGAAATCACACTTCGATCAGAACACTCACTTTATCAATACAAGACACTACACACAATAGCCTGAAATCAATGGTTGAGGATACGGGAACACGGCACGGGAGACCGAAGCCTCAAAAAAACACTTTAATACCCGAAGGCAGCGCGGGAGACCGGAGTCTCAAAACATTTTATCACTACACGATTAATGACCATCTCGGAGGTCGACCGCTTCGCCCAAATGGGGCGGACAGAACAGCTGAACACTAACCCTTCTTAAACATGCTTAATCATCCTATACCTTGACACTTCAGGCTTGACAACACAAAGACTCTCAAGACAGTACAAAGATAAAAACCATATTCAAAATAAAACTCATCTATAATATAAATCCATATCAAGGATACTAATACAATAATACCACGAGTCAAAGGCACACACACATTCCATGCAATAGTGAGAAACCGTGCAAAGTGGAACGAGAGAAACACATTCAGAAGACAAGGCAAGCAGAAAGGGTCTCTGTCGCGATCGCGACAAGTGTCGCGCTCGCGACAGAGCACGGAGTGCTTCCTCGCGAGGTCGCGCCAAGGGCCTCCTCGCGACGAAGCACTCGCGGCAGAATTTCACGGAGCCGATCTCTGTCGCGCTCGCGACAATCGTCGCGATCGCGACAGTGACCAGTTCCTTCCTCCTCGCGCGCACGCTCGACAGCACGCCCGCGCGGAGGTTTCCGCGACCAAGCTCTCTGTCGCGCTCGCGACAAGCGTCGCGATCGCGACAGAGGGCTCTTCAAGAACAAATGGCCAAGTCCGCCTTTTGTCGCGATCGCGGCACTTGTCGCGATCGCGACAGAACCCAGATTCGCCCAACTCTGTTCTTTTCCTACTCTTTTCACACACAACTCTTCATACATACACACAACATATTCAAAACACTTACCTCTCGCCTCCAGCACATCACCGCATCATTCACAAGCCACATAAACACATTTACACTATAATCAATTATTATTTCCACAAGAAATCACTCACAATCAAACTCAAATATACTAACAGGGCATGCTCAATTCTGAAAACGCATAACATCGTCACTATATCACTTGCACTTCACTATAAGTCACTACACAATTTAAACATGCATTCATAAAATACTCAAGATTACACATAACATGCAAACACTAGCTAGAGTTGATCCAAGGAGGAAAATAGGGGAGAAACCACAATCTAAAACACAGCTCAAATAAATTCCCAAACCTGGAAATCGCAGCTTCAAACCGAGCTCCTCACGAGTCCACTATATCCTTGCCCTTGCTCTTCCTTCTCTCTCTTCCGATTCTTGCACAAAAACCCAGCCACAATACACTCAAATCAGACCCAAACACAAACCAAGACCAAAATCCCAAGAACACAATTAAATAAAGGAACCTCAATCCGAATTCAAACACTTACCTTCAACTCTTTCCGCTCAAACCTTCAAAAATCCCTCCTAAGACTCAAAGAAACACAAGAGACAAGAGGTGAGAGTAGGAGAATGAAAGCAAGAGAGAGGGGAGAACGGGAAAATGAGGAAGAGAGGGGAAATGAAGATGGCTTCCACGGGAAGCCTCACCAAAAGCTGCCCCTCCCTTCTCTCTCTCTTACTTTCATTAATTACTCACCAACCTCATGCCACTTGTCACAATCTTAGAGCATCCATCAATCCATTTTAACAAATTCACTTAAGGCACCATACACTAACCACACACAAGCCCAAACCACACAAATATCTTCCAATTACCAAACACTCACTCACACCATATTATTTCTTATAATTCCACTTACCTCCAAGGCACCATGCACCACAAACTACACAATAGAAACCTTAAGTCCATAAACACCCTACAACTATACACTATAATCACACACTAATATTCCCTTCACTTCACTTAACACTTAATTATTTAATTCCTTTAACACAAAATTCTTAAATGTCCAAAATTCCTCTTTACCCAAATTACAAAAATACTCTCACTAAACCGACTTAAAACACAGATTCCGACCAGGCCCTATTTGGGTTGTTACACGACCAGTAGGCAGAGTGTGCATTAGCTCTTCTTCAGGGGTCTGCTTTTGAAAGGTGGGAGTTAATGTGCAGACATCCTCAGTTACCGGATCCGATTACCTGAGAGTTCTTTGAGGGTGAGTTCATAAAGAAGTACATTACTCAGACTTATAGAGATGCGAGATGGGCGCAATTTTTGAGTTTAAAGCAGAGGGCCATGTCAGTAGCAGAGTATGAGAAAGAGTTCAATAGGTTATCTCGCTATGCCCCACGTGGAGTTATGACTGATCACTTTAGATGCAAGCATTTCGAGGTTGGGTTAAATGAGTCTTTGAAGATTGCTTTGATTTCTCTGATGTGCATACCAGGGGTCAGCTATTATCAGATTGTAGAGGCTGCTGTGAGAGCTGAGTTATCAGAGACTGTCTTGAGAGAGAGAGCTCAGAGGAGGAGTTCTTCTCGTGGAGGATCTTCAGCAGGTAAGAGATCTAGGAACCCACAGGATGAGTCAGCATCTGGTCCGGCTTCTAGAGGTAGACATCAGGGTTCTGCAGCTGTGTCAGGTTCTGGTAGGGGAGGCAAATCTGATGGCATACCTATTTGTGAGAATTGCAACAAGGCTCACCGGGGTGAGTGTAGGTGGCTCACTGGGGGATGTTTCAGATGTGGGAGCACTGAGCACCGTGTGGCTGGTTGTCCCCAGTAGATTGAGGATTCAGGACCTCAGGGAGGAGCTAGTAGGGTTGGTTCGAATGCTTCTCAGGCTACCCGTGGTAGAGGCCGAGGTAGAGGTCGAGGTGGTCGGCATAGGGATGGAGCTGCATCTGAGACTATTGAGTGTCCTCCTCAGGCTGCCATTAGAGCTTATGCTATGAGAGCCAGAGATGAGCAGGATGCGCCTGATGTTATTGCTGGTAAGTTCCTACTCCATGACACTGAGTTGTATGCTCTAATTGATCCTGGTTCCACACACTCATATTTGTGCACAGATAAAATTGTTGATAAATTGCATTCAGTTGATCAGTTAGATTATGAGATTTGTGTGACCAGTCCATTAGGGCATAGTGTCAGTGTGAGTAGAGTTTTTAGGAGTTGTCCTCTGATTGTTGAGGGAGCTGTGCTTCCAGCAGATCTGATTGAGTTACCTTTCAGAGAGTTTGATCTGATTCTGGGTATGGACTGATTGGGAAAGCATCGGGCTGTAGTTGATTGCCATAGGAAGACAGTTGTGTTTTGAGATAGATGTCAGTCTCTTGTGTTTTTGAAAGGTTTGGGTGCCAGTTCGTTGAATAATGTTATTTCTGCGATGCAAGCCAAGAGATTTATCAGGAAAGGTTGTGAGGCTTTTCTAGCAGTTGTGTTAGATTCCAGGAGGGATCAGGTTCAGATTGAGGATATTCCTATAGTGCAGGAGTTTAGTGATGTGTTCCCGAGCGAGTTGCCTGGTTTGCCTCCTGAGAGAGAGGTTGAGTTGTCCATTGAGATCATGCCAGGTACTACACCTATTTCGAGAGCACCTTATCGGATGGCTCCTGTAGAGTTGAGGGAACTTAAATCTCAGCTACAAGAGTTATTGGATAAGGGGTTTATTAGACCAAGCATATCTCCTTGGGGAGCTCCAGTTCTGTTTGTCAAGAAGAAAGATAGATCCCTGCGGATGTGTATTGACTACCGCCAGATTAATAAAGTTACAGTGAAGAATAAGTATCCATTGCCTAGGATTGAGGATTTATTTGATCAGCTTCGAGGTGCGGGTGTCTTCTCCAAGATAGATCTTCGATCAGGGTACTACCAGCTTCGAGTTCAGGATGCAGATGTGGTTAAGACTACATTTCGGACTAGGTATGGCCACTATGAGTTTCTTGTGATGCCGTTCGGTTTGACTAATGCTCCAACGGCTTTTATGGATCTGATGAACCGTGTGTTTAGGCCATACTTAGATCGATTTGTGGTAGTGTTCATTGATGACATCTTGGTGTATTCCAAGGATGAGAGTGAGCATGAGGAGCATCTCAGATTGGTGTTGCAGATGTTGAGAGAGCATCAGTTGTTTGCTAAGCTTAGCAAGTGTGACTTCTGGCTTCGAGAAGTATCATTCTTGGGTCACATTGTTTCAGCTAGAGGTATTCAGGTAGATCCAGCCAAGATAGAGGCAATTGTTGATTGGAAAGCGCCTAGAAATGTTCAGGAAGTGAGGAGTTTCCTCGGTTTAGCAGGTTACTACCGTCGGTTCGTTAAGGGATTTTCTGTGATTGCTGCTCCGATGACTAGATTGTTGAGGAAAGGAGTCAGATTTGAGTGGTCAGACAGGTGTCAGTCTTGTTTTGATCGGTTAAAGCAGTTGCTTGTTGAGGCTCCTATCCTTACTCAACCCATCTCGAGTAAGGAGTTTGTCATTTATAGTGATGCTTCTGGAGTTGGTCTTGGGTGTGTGCTGATGCAGGAAGGAAAGGTAGTGGCTTATGCTTCTCGTCAGTTGAAGCCACATGAGAAGAACTATCCGACGCATGATTTAGAGTTGGCAGCCGTGATCTTTGCTTTGAAGATTTGGCGTCACTACTTGTATGGGGAAAAGTGTAGGATCTTCTCGGACCACAAGAGCTTGAAGTATTTCCTTTCACAGAAAGAGTTGAACATGAGACAGCGGCGTTGGCTTGAGTTATTTAAGGATTACGACTGCATTGTGGATTACCATCCTGGTAAGGCTAATGTAGTCGCCGATGCTTTGAGTCGGAAATCGGTTTCAGCCTTGTTCTTGAGGCATTTTAGATGGAGATTTGGTTCAGATGGGGCTTTGCTTGCCCAGTTGCGTGTGAAGCCTATATTGAGACAGAGGATAGTGGATGCTCAGAGAGATGACCAGAGGCTTCAGCAGATTGTACATGAGGTTAGATCGGGTAAGCAGTCAGAGTTCTCAGTTCAGGATAGGGTACTTATGTTCAGAGATCGTTTGTGTGTGCCAGAATCTGAGGATTTGAGGAGACAGCTCATGAGTGAGGCGCATAGTTCAGTCTTTACTATGCATCCGGGCAGTGAGAAAATGTATAGGGACATGAAGCAATTCTATTGGTGGTCCGGTATGAAGTATAGTGGATTTTGTTTCCAAGTGCTTGACTTGTCAGCAGGTAAAGGCCGAGCATCAGGTTCCTTCGGGTTTGCTTATGCCTTTATCCATTCCTGAGTGGAAATGGAATGATATTGCCATGGACTTTGTTTCTGGTTTGCCTTTGACTCAGAGGAAACATGACTCAGTTTGGGTTATTGTGGATCGGCTTACAAAATCAGCTCACTTTCTGCCAGTTAGAGTAGACTACTCCATGGACAGTTTGGCCAGTATCTATGTGGATGAGATAGTTCGGTTGCATGGTGTGCCTTTGTCCATAGTTTCAGATCGGGATTCGAGGTTTACTTCCAAGTTTTGGAAGGAGTTACAGAGAGCTTTGGGCACTAGGTTGAACTTCAGTACCGCGTTTCATCCTCAGACCGATGGTCAGTCAGAGCGAGTTATTCAGATTCTGGAGGATATGATGAGAGCTTGTGCTTTGGATTTTCCGGGTAGTTGGGACAGATATGTGTCGCTTATGGAGTTTGCCTACAACAACAGTTTTCAGTCGAGCATCGGTATGGCACCATATGAGGCTTTGTATGGTCGTCAGTATAGGACTCCGATTTGTTGGACCGAGCTATCCGAGAGAGCTATGATTGGACCAGACTTGGTCAGAGATACTGAAGAGAAGATCAGAGTAGTGCAGCGGAATTTGAAGGCAGCAAAGGATCGACAGAAGTCTTATGCCAATTTAAAGAGGAAAGATGTGCATTTTGAGATCGGGGACAAAGTTTTCCTTAAAGTTTCTCCTTGGAGGAGAGTGCTTCGATTTGGAAAGAAGGGTAAGCTTAGTCCTCGTTTCATTGGACCTTATGAGATTTTGGCTAAGGTAGGACCTGTAGCCTATAGATTGGCGTTACCGATGGAGTTAGCAAAGTTGCATGATGTGTTCCACGTTTCGATGCTTCGTCGGTACAGATCAGATCCTTCGCATGTTCTGTCAGTTCAGGATATCCAGGTTCAGCCAGACTTCTCTTATGATGAGGAACCGCGAGCTATTCTAGCCCGAGAGGTGAGGCAGTTGAGAAGTAAGCAGGTTCCTTTGGTTAAAGTGTTGTGGATCCATCATGGAGTCGAGGAAGCGACTTGGGAACCAGAGGAGTCGATGAGAGCTCAGTACCCACAGTTATTCAGTTCAGGTGAGAATTTCGAGGACGAAATTCTTATTAGTAGGGGAGAGTTGTCACACCCCATTTGCCCCCTAGTAGAATGAGCCTGTCTGTCCGTCTGTCTGTCTGTCTGTATGTGTAAGCATTCGCATGTGTTCAGCATTTCATAAGGATATTTTAGTAAAATGTATGTTTTTGGGTTTTATTATTATGGGGGTACATATATGACATTAGTGTGTTTATTAAGTGAGAAATACTTGGGTGTGTGTGTTTATGCCATTGTAGGGTACTTTAATTATAAGTGCATTAGGTGTGTGTGATGTATGTGGAATTTAAGTGTGAGTGGTTAACTACACCAATAAGAAATGGACACTTATTTAGGGTAAAGAAAAGGAAAAGAAAAAGGAAGGAATGGAAAGGAACTTACAGATTTACGTTTCTTTCTTTACTCACTTTCTTCTTCTTCATTTTTCTTTATCCCAAGTACTGTGTTGAGGGTTCAAGATTTTATTGGTGAAGTTAAACTCTCTTGGCATTCCCTAGCTTGGTGAGTGCATATCCTTGTCTTTATCTTGCTGTAATTCTTCATCTTCTTCTTTAGGTTGAGTTTTAATTTAGGGTTGCATGTTGATGTTCATTACTGTGTTTGTGTTCTAGCTGAGGCTCCACGCAATCCCAAAGGCAAAGAGGTTGCTGGGAGCAGTGGGACTAAGTGTTAGAAGCTTAGAATCCAGGTTTGGGAATGTTTATTTGTGAAATTATGTGATTTTGAATTTACTGTAGAATTCTAGGGTTTATGTTCTTGTAAGTTTGAATGCATATGTTCTTGATTTGATTTGATTAATTAATTGATGAATTGAGTTGTATAATTGTTGCCTATATTGTTTGAGATGATTTCTGGAAGGTAAAAACAGGTTTGTATGGTTTAAAATCAAATTGGGATTGAATTCTTTGTTCTGGAAATTCTGGAAATTCTGGGAAAAATGAAGTACTGTTAAAGTTCTCTCTGTCTCGTGACTCGCTACGAAAGAAGGCAAGTCACGAGACGTGACCCTCGGTCACGCCGTGACCTGCCTGCTGAGAAGCCAGTCGCGTGACCATCTGAAGAACAAGCAAGTCACGGGACGTGATCTTCGGTCACGTCGTGCGACCTGCGAAGACGAGGCGTGATCTGCGAGATCACGCATGAGGAAGTAGCACGTCACGAGACGTGACGTCCAGTCACGCCGTGACCTGCGAAGGCGTCGCGTGATTTGCGAAAATCACGCAACGTGACCGGCGAGGAACAAGCAAGTCACGTCGCGTGACCCTCGGTCACGTCGCGTGACCTGTCTGTGGGGAAGGCCAGTCACGCCTCGTGACCAGCCAATCTCGCCCGTTTCTCCGTTTAGCTTGTTTTTCTGAAATTTCCTAGTTTTTAACTCAGAAATGAATCTGGTATTTTCTTCTGAATGGACTTTACTGTTGTATGATGCATGTCTTACTGTTTGATGCTTTGATATGCGTGATACCATGAATTTCTGATGAATACTATTTTGTACTCTGAAATGTGATCTGTTTGACGCATAACCTGCTAGAGTCAAGTAAGTGGATAGTTAGGCATGCCTAATAGAGTCTGTTAGCTGCAGCCCATAGTTCTGTTTGGACCCCGATCAGGTCCCCGTTTGGTTCCTCGCGAACCCTTTTCTGTATTGGATCTTGTTTAAGGTCCCTTTTGAAAATATCTATGAAAGTTAAAGTAAAATGGTTTAATCGGTTCGTACCCGTAATGTACTGTCTGTAATCGGCTCGTGCCCGGAAAGTACTGTCTGTACACTCGTTATCCACTATCTAGAGTCAGCAGGTGTTCTTTAAATGTTTATTTGAACTGCTTGATCTGATTTGGCTATAAAACGATTATCTGAATGAGTATAGCAATGTATTGTATTTTGGATTATTTCTGAATGAGTATGATTATGAAATACTGATTGTATGGCTTTATTACATGAGCATGTTTGTATGGATTATGTTATAGCCTTTGCATTCTGCCATTGTGAATGTGTTATGCCTTGACGACCATTGTGAATGGCCGTCCATTATTTATGTTTGTTTCCCCACTAAGCGTTTATCGCTTAGCACGGTGTTTTTACCCGTGCAGGTGCGGAAGGCGTTTTGCTTTGAGAGAGAGTCGCCATCATCAAGCCAACACAGGAGGGATTAGTGTAGGGCTCAGTTTTGTATTAGTGATAATTCTTTTTGTATAGAACTCTCTGTATCAGTTATGTATCAGCTTCCGCTTTTGTATCGATATTTTGTATATGTAATATTCTTTTGTATCAGTTAGTTGATCATATCATTATTGTAATAGTTTATTATAGTAATGCATGATCAGCTTTTGCTTCCTGCATGTAAAGTTTTTAATTATTCTGTATTTTCTGAATGTATGTTTGAATGAATGTATGTTTTACTTTGTTCTTGCTTGGTGGCACCTTTACTCATACGACATCTCACTCCTTCTCGGATGGGATCGCCTACGTATGGGAAGGGGGTGTTATAAGCTCCCTAAATGACCATTTCCTACCCTTACTTCACAAGCGCTTGCTAGCCCATTGAGCCTTTATGTGGGTATGCTAAATGCGTGCCAATTTTTTTGTTACACATGTTAAAACTATCCCCTCGCCTAAAATGATTTTGACCTCCCCTTAGAAGAGTGGCCGCTCTAAAACTGATGGACGTACATCTGAAATAATTCTTTGGGTTATCAAGAATTACCTCGGTAAGAGCAAGTTCAGACTTTGAAAAGAGGGTTTCAGTCATGCGCCAAAGACATGAGCTCCTAAAAAAAAAAGTAGAGCTCAAAATAATAACCACTTGACGAGTTTTGATGATTACCTTTTTAACTGTCAATCTGATCTTAAATGAGCTAAAATGTTATCAAATCCAAATTCAAGAATACCTTTGTATATACAAATGAGATGAGAATGATTCATCCACCAGTCGAGAAAATATTGCGGCCATTTTTCTCTAGCGACCTGATCTTTTTTTTTGACAGCCATCTACCTAAGCCTGACATTACAACCAAAGTAAGACCTCTTGATTCTGGGTTCAGTTTTATGCAATTAGCGGAGATGACCTTCTAAAGAGGTTTGGTACGTAAGAAGAGGCCTATGGTGTTTCTTGAGCTTCAAGCGAGGAGCCACGAGTGCATTCATGCATTCGAGTTAAGTCTTGTCTCCAACATTGCTTCTAGAATTCGCATTAAAAAAAAAAGAGAGAAAAAAAAAGAGAGAAAAAATCTTCAATCATGAAAACCCGAGAGGGCTGATTGATAACAGGAGTTTTGATGCTTTCAAGATCTATCTCGAGGTTAGCTGAGGTCTTGTATTTTTTGAAACTAATGACAAATAATGATCATGCTTAATGAAATCAAATTGAAACACATGCATTTCTGCAATGATGTGATCAAAGCAGTTCTCTTTGTGTGACCAAAGTCGCCTATTGTCCACCGCTCAAGCGCTTCAGCCGATTCATCCTGCTATCAAATGAGAAGAATCAAGCTCATGCAACCATGTCTTAAGACTCTCGAAAGGTTCTCGCCAACAACTTCAGCAAGCTTCAAAAAAAGAGAGAGAAAAAAAAGAAAAGAGCCGTTAGAGTGAAAACCGTAACAGGCGCTCTAAGCAAAAACTAGGCAAAACGATAGGGTGAAAACCTGAAAACAGGCAGTCTGTCCTTCAAAAAAAGAAGAAAGAGAAAAGCCGTTGGATTGGGTTGGGTCCATTCCAGGCAAAAAATAAGGCACAGGGTTATGTGAAAATCCACAAAGGACGCATCTCCCACTAAGAAAAGCTAGTGTGAAAATCCACAAGGGACGCACTACCTTCAAATAATGACTACATGTACCAGGTGAGAATCTCGCAATCCCGAAGGGCATGAAATTCAAAAGCAGCTCAAAAGGCATCAATTATATCAAAAATTGCAGCTAGCCCGGCTATCATCTTCAAGTTCACATAGATGAATTTTCATCCTGCATTCCTGCATAATTTATGAATTTCACTTGCATGCTCACCATTTTTGCATAGTTTAGTTTCCTTATTTTGCAGAAAGAGAGACTTGGGGGCGGACACCGACAAAAGCCGAGTGATGACATCGGTCAAATCATCAATCAAAACCTCAAGTCAATCATCAATCCAGACATCGATCAAATCATCAATCCACATACCAGCTTAATCATCAAATCCAAGCACCATCCAAAGACCTCTCAGGGAGCAATCAACCAAAGACTTCTCAGGGAGCAGCAAACCGAAGACCTCTCAGGGGGCAATCAACCAAAGACTTCTTAGGGAGCAGCAAACTGAAGACCTCTCAGGGGGCAATCAACCAAAGACTTCTCAGGGAGCAGCAAACCGAAGACCTCTCAGGGGGCAATCAACCAAAGACTTCTCAGGGAGCAGCAAACCAAAGACCTCTCAAGGGGCAATCAACCGAAGACTTCTCAGGGAGCAGCAAACTGAAGACCTCTCAGGGGGCAAACGATCAATAAACCGAAGACTTCTCAGGGAGCAGCAAACTAAAGACCTCTCAGGGGGCAAACGATCAATAAACCAAAGACTTCTCAGGGAGCAACAAACTGAAGACCTCTCAGGGGGCAAACGATCAATAAACCGAAGACTTCTCAGGGAGCAACAAACTGAAGACCTCTCAGGGGGCAAACGATCAATAAACCGAAGACTTCTCAGGGAGCAGCAAACTAAAGACCTCTTAGGGGGTAAACCAACGATCAATGAACCGAAGACTTCTCAGGGAGCAGCAAACTGAAGACCTCTCAGGGGGCAAACGATCAATAAACCGAAGACTTCTCAGGGAGCAGCAAACTAAAGACATCTCAGGGGGCAAACCAACGATCAATGAACCGAAGACTTCTTAGGGAGCAGCAAACTGAAGACCTCTCAGGGGGCAAACGATCGATGAACCGAAGACCTCTCAGGGGGAAATCAACCGAAGGGCTCACAGATAGCACCGCTTCAACAAACAAAAACACACCATGGTAATAACCACCATCTCAGAATTCTCCATTTCGGAAAGACGGCCGACTCAGGTACGCGTCTCTTTCCTTTTCTTCTTTGAGTTTAGGCTCACCTAGACACTAGTGTACTAGATTCCCCTAAACTGGGGGCAACTGTAGACACCGGGTCCTGAGTAAGCCTAGATCGAAGTTACCCAATGATGATAATTGCCTTCACAGGCTTAAAAGGTTAAAAGTGATGATTTTCTCGTCAAATTTGCATTTTAGAGTGAAAATTAGAAAATAATAAAAATATTTAAAAAATTAATTTTGAAAAATGGGGGCTTAAAATCATGATGTTTTTAGTCAATTTAAAATTAAAAAAAAATAGAAAAAAAATAAAAAATTTTCGGACCGCGAGTGTCGGGCGCGGCAGCGCGCAGGCACGCTGGCGCCCAGCTCGCAGGCGCCAGGCGCCCAGCACGCAGACGCCCAAGCGCCCAGCGCGCTGGGCGCAATTTAGCAACGCGCAGCGTCGCCAATGCCGCGCGTCGCTAAAGAGCGACGCGCAGCGTTGCGCGCTGCACCGTGCGCCTCTGCGCGCGGATTTCGCGCTGCTGCGCTGTGAGAGGCCCCGTCGCTCTATAGCGACGGGCTTCTGGCCGTCGGTATAGGGTCGGATACCCTATTTTCCCATTTTTCAGCCCTTTTTCCGATTTTTTCACCCAAAAATCCGTTTTTATCCCAAAATTAAGGGTTTTTGACTTCAAATAAAATTCCAAAATATTTTTTATAGATTATTAATTAATAAAACTTGATTTTATCCCCAAAAATAAAGGAATTTGAATAAAATTAGGTTTGTTTTCCTTAATTAAATTAGGGCAACATTTTCTATTCTTTAAATACTTTATGATGAATCAAAAAAGGGGAGCCTCCACTACTATTTTTTTACATCAGAATTTCCAGCATTTCTCTTCCTCTTTGATTTTTCTTCTAAACATTTTGAGATTTCTCTTTGAATTAACAAGGTTTAATTGAGATTGGAAAATTAATTTTCAAGACTTAATTATTCCAATTGATTCTTTTGGAAGCCTCCACATTTTTTAGACCTAGAATTTCCAGAATTCTTCTTCTTCTATTTTTTCTTTTCAAGATTTTTCAGATTTTTCTTTTAATTAAAAAGGTTTAATTGAAATTGAAAGATCAATTTTCAATTCTTAATTATTCCAATTAATTTCTTGGTTTTTCCTCCATAAACACAAGAAATTAATCATCATTTTGACATCAATTTCTTTTTAATCTTAAGCATACAAATCAATTCCTTTGTTTTTCTCCATAAACAAAGAGAATTAATTTTATTGATAAAATTATTCTTTCAAGCAATTTTCCGGAAAATCATCACTTTTCCTTCATCAAATCCAATACTCTAAGGGTAAATATTCTAGGCTCAATTTCAATTTCTATTTTATTTTTATTTAATTTATTCATATATTTTTTATTGTTTTTATTGATTTATTTATTGTTTTCATCTATTCATTTGTTATATTGATCTTATATTTGTTCCATTTTATTGTTTATATATGATTTGATTTTTATTCATGTGAATATTGTTTTCTTTTAATTCCTAACATGTAAATAATTTATTTTGATTCCTCATTATTTTTAACATGCAAATAATTAATTAATTTAAATTAATCTTTTTGCCATGTAAATAGTTGGTATTAATTATGAACACATCAATTAACCTTGTTATATATCATTATTATTTTCATCATTCCTTTGTTTACTAATTTTTATCATTGTTACATGATTTTATTATCATTTGTTTATTTATTCATTCATTATTTTTCACTTATCATCACTATTTTCATCATGTGTATATTTTCATGTACTAATTAATTAACATGTTTTATTTTATTTTCATCACATCATTTAATCATTTATCACATATAATCCATGTTTCTCATTTTATTTTGGTTTGTTAATATTTTTGATTCCATTATCATTCTTTTCATATCATCTTATTTTATTTTAATTTGTTATTCATTATTTTGTATGTTTAATTGATTTAATTACTAACATTATTTTATTTGTATTTTGTTTTTATGTCTAAACTCATTTTTCGCTAGGGCGTTTTTGCGAGCACATCGGGAGGTCCAAAAAGGCTCGTTTGGTTCATACATTTATTTTCTTTATTTGTAATATTTTATTTAATTTTGCCATATAATTTTCTTGTAAAATTATTTATTTAGGCTCACTAGAAAGAAAATCACAAAAACATTTCTATTAATTAACTTGACATTTTTTTTCTAAATAAAAGGGGACCAATGTCCTAGTTTTTTATACCCAAATAAATCATCACATCAAAACTGTTTCACAATAAATATGCATGCGAGGACCAAAGTCCTCAAAATAAGCAATACCCCGATTCGTGTATGTATCACACATTTATAAAGGGAGTTGTATTCTGCTCCTTGTATTATTGTAATTTACCGCCTTTTGATATTTACTTGCTCATTTACGACTTTCCAAATATGAGTAAATGCGCCTTTAATCAATTGCATCGTGTGGAGAGAGAGCGAATCAATGATATTTAAAATTTGATCATAAAATAATCGAGGTAGAAATAGATGAGAAATCCCGGACCCAGCTCTGGTCTTTAGGCTCAAAGAGGCTAGAGGTCTACCCTCCAAGATACCTTTTTGTGCCATGAGACTTTAGCGCTAGTCCTAGGCTCCTTAGGGCGAGAGGTTTACCTTCCAAGACCCCTCTGGCTGGCCCAAAATGGATACCAAGCGCAGTCTTAGGCTCTCCGAGGCGAGAGTAACTTTCCCAATGTTTTATTGGGTGGCGACTCCATGATACCTCCTTGTTGCCCAACATAGACGCACTTGCGATTTATTGTAAGCTGTCAACGGACCCACAAATGCCCCGATCGCCCACGTGCGGGCGGTCGAGCGGGCGGCCGCGGGGATCCGGCGCGCGTCACAGCAGGTAGTCGCGAGGCAGAATCCCCTGAGATTTTTGTAAGCGTCCCCATCTTTGCTTGGGAAAATGGGTAGGTGGTTGTTGTTACTTTAAGAATTTGATGTGGAGTATCTCACCCGGAAGACCATCAAAGGGCGTGCAGTGGCGGAATTTCTTGTAGAACACCCGATCCAAGGAGACTCATACGAGTTTAACTTTACAGATGAGGATGTGGCAGCTATTGGGATTCAAGGTTGGAAATTACACTTTGACGGAGCTGTATATAACAAAGGGGCAGGAGTAGGAGTCATTCTGATAACCCCGGATGACAAAAAGCTTCCATTGGCAAAAAAGTTGAGATTCAAGGCTACCAATAACGAAGCTGAATACGAAGCATGTGTTTTCGGATTGGAGGCGTTAATAACTTTAGGAGCGAAGAATGTGGAAGTGTTTGGTGATTCTTCCTTGGTGGTCAATCAAATCCGAGGTGAATGGGTCGTGAAAGAAGAGAGGCTAATGCCATATATACGACATTTGAGAGATTTGAGCAGTCAATTCGAAGTATGCACATTCCATTTCATTCCCAGGGATGAAAATCAGTTAGCCGATGCGCTCGCCACGCTAGTATCAATGTGGGACAACCCTGAAGGGGTGCACATGAAGCCAATTTTAATCTATAGTTCTGAGAAACCTAGCTTCGAATCGAGATCAGTTATGGAAGTAGAAGTGGTGGATGGAAAGCCATGGTATCATGACATTATGAATTACCTAGAGAATGCGACATTTGCAGAGGAGGCTACCGAAAAGGATCAAAGGATGATTCGCAAGCTGCATACCCAATTCATTTGTATAAATGGGATAATGTATAAACGACAAGCGGTTGGTAACGACAAGCGGAGCCCATATGAATGGGTTGACATTAGCCAAAAAGATCATGAGGCAAGGCTTCTACTGGCTTACGATGGATAACGATTGCTCAAAATATGTGAAGTTGTGCCAACTATGCCAGCAATACGCAGACTTAAGGCATTTGCTAGTGTTAGAGCTGCACAGCCTAACGTCACCTTGGCCATTCGCTGCTTGGGAAATAGACATTATTTGAGAAATCCGCCCTACGGCGTCCAATGGACACAGATATATAATAGTCGCAATCGACTATTTTATAAAATGGGTGGAGGTAGAGTCCTTTAAGAAGATCGACGCAAGTGACATGGCCAAGTTCATTGAAAGAAATCTAATATGCAGATATAGCCTCCCACATCACATAGTGTCTGATAACGGGGTGCAATTCATGGGGGAAACTAGAAAACTTCTTGAGAAGAACGGGATTGAGCACTTCAAATCCTCCCCCTATCGACCACAAGCTAACGGGGCAGTAGAGGCCGCCAATAAAAATATGAAGAGAATCCTAGCCAAGATGGTCCAAACCTACAAAGACTGGGCAGAGAAGCTTCCCTTTGCATTGTGGTGTTACAGAATGACGGTGAGGACATCTACAGGCGTTACTCCATATTCTTTGGTTTATGTAACAGAGGCAGTGCTGCCGATTGAGGTAGAGCTTAAATCACTGAGAGTAGTCATGGAAGCTCAAATTCCGGAAGCCGAATGGATGCAAGAGAAGTTACAGCATTTGAACTTATTAGATGAGAGCAGGATGAAAGATTACTATCATAATCAGATCTATTAGAAAAGGCTGGCCAGATCATTTGGGAAAAAGGTGAAAAAGCATCCGCTGAAGGAGGGGGATTTGGTGTTCAAACATATGAGACCAGGCGTACCGAATATCAGAGGAAAATTTAGACCAACTTGGGAAGGACCATATATCCTCAAGAAGCTGTTATCCAAAGGAGCTGCAATCTTATCGGATAACGATGGTAATGAATTCAAGGAACCGGTCAATATCGACAGACTCAAAAGGTTCCATGGCTAAAGACCAAAATCAAAAGAAGAGAATAAAAGCCCCGCAGGTCGAAAATCAAAAAAAGGTGGCCTTGCTAAAATCAGGTGCCTTGTTAGGGTGAAAACCGAAAAAAGGCATCCTGGGAAAAAATTAGAGGCTTGAGACAAAATATCCAATCATGAAAACCCGAGAGGGCTGGTTGGAGACAGGAGTTTGATGCTGTCAAGATTTAGTTCCATGAATGAATGTAGTCTTGCATAAGTGAATTAATGTCAAAAAGCGATCATGTATGCTGAAGTCGTACTGAAATGTACACAAATTTGTGAAATGAAATAAGTTTGATTTATTCATTTACATTATTGTCCAATTCTGCTTTAAAAAGAAACATACTGCTCTAAATGCATGTAAAGCTAAACTATGCCCTACTACTACCCTCGCTGGCCAAATACCTCAGTCGTCGGGTTCGGTTATCAGCTGCCGGGCTAAGTATCCATCTCTTGTACGCCCTGGTAGAGACGGTAGAATGGTTCCCGAACAAAGGTATGACGGTTTTCAATGGAAGTCGGCTCCAAAGCTCATGATAGCGGGAGGCAAAGGCCGCAGAAAGGACTCCACCTCGAAAGGATAGAGGGAGTCTCACCACATCCTGAGTTACTCCAAGTTGACGGGAACAACGAGCCGTGATGTAGAAAGTCGCCTCACGGAGCCCGCATAAGGGAACACATCCTGAAGACCCATCAATAACTGCACCGGACAAGGGAAGCCAAGCGTGCGTAAAGCTAATATCATCGTCAGATATCTCACTAAATCTGGTAATGCACTCATCAGGAGTCCCAGGTAAATACAGATGACGTCGAGGGAGGAAACACTTCGTAGAGTAACGATTGATGACTCTAGGAGGTGGCTCTGACAAAAGCTTTAATTTCTCCTGCAACCAAATCTGATAGGGGAAATAAAGAAAGATGAAGAAAATAAAAGCCAAAGAGAATAAAATAAAAGGCAAAGATAAGCCGCTGGAGTAAGTTGGATTTACTTCAGGCAAAAATTAGGCATAGGGCTGTGTGAAAATCGGAAAGGACGCACTTCCCGCTAAGAAAAGCTAGTGTGAAAATCCACAAGGGATGCACTACCTTTTAAAACAATGACGTACCTGGAGTAATAAGGGGCTCCCAGAGAATGAATTGGTAGACCCGACATGAACAGAGTCCAAACCCAAGATAGTCTCAGCTAGAATGAGGGGGAAATGTGTGAGCCCGTGATGAAAGTCATCCAGAATTCCAAACAGATGAGGGTCTCAAAGCAGCTCCTCTGAGTTCACGACTAGATACTTCATCAGGCAGAAGAGGAAGATGACACTTACACTGTATGAGGGGATGTTGGAGAATTCATCCATTGCTTCAATCATAGGTTCTAAAGAAAATACTGAGCCCTGAGGAACTAGACGAGAAGCGTCAGAAGGAGCTACACTTAAGGACAAGGCAATATCTCGGATTTGGATCAAACCGCAGCGAGGTACGCAAGGCAAAGCACCAAGTGGATACCAACTTCCAATGATAGTAGCAAATTCTTCAGGCAAGGGGCATATGTCCTGATAGGTGAACGTGAAGACATGAAAACGAGGATCCCAGAAGTGGGTTGCAGCCAAAAGAAGGGTGTAGTCTACCTTGACTCTCTGTAAAAACCTCAGTCCAGAAAGGGGGGCAAGAGTACTGTGTTCCCAAATTTGAGCATCATCTAAGACACGGTGCATCTTGGAAAGGAAAGGAGAATTCATGTCTTGGTAGCTAAAGCCACAGTTGCTAAGAGGAAAAAAAGGAAAAAACTAGAGAAAAGAGCCTATTTTGGAGCTAAAATAAGGAAGGGGCACAAAATTCAAGAAAAATGGTTGAATTTTATAGATTTGGCTGATAGACGGCTAGCCCGTCCCTATATTCAGACGGTGAACCCGTCTGTACTAGTCCACCTGGCGAATCGTGCATTGTGCATATCACGCGCATTAATTAGGTAATTAATGACGGAATCTGGATGATCAGACGGAATGCCCGTCTGTAGCTATATGGGCGGGAAGCCCGTCGGTACTTAAAATCTATATAAAGACGCAAGTACCGACGGGAAATCGTTTTCTTCTCTCTCTTTTTCACACCAACGCCTTTTCCTTGTTTCCAACAGTCTTTTTTCGTTTTTGTCTTTTCAAATTGCATTTTTTCGCACCAGTTTCCAGTTTTTTGACTTCTTCTGTGGGTCTCGACTTCCAGGTTAGTAAGATACTCCCATTTTTCTTTTTTTTTTTTTATTATTATTATGAGCAATGGGATTTCTTTTTCTTTTGAATTAATGGAATTATCGGCCTGTTTAATCCTGGTTGACACTGTAAATAAGTTAATGGGATGAAGTTTGTTTTAATAAATAAAGAGTGCACGAACGTATGTTGTTCAAGGAATAATTAGTGTTCAGAGTATATATACGGCCTTAGGAATTCATATATTTTGAAGCAAATAATGTGAGAATTAGAAAGCAAAGGTGATTATATTGCATCGTTGTTTGGGGTCTGAGGCCCGTTCCATTCTATTTCTTCTTCGTTATGCGAGAGTTTGGGCACACCCTTGTCGGGGTGCTGCCAGTTTTTTTAGCAAATGTAAATATTATATTGTTGCTTGGGGCTTAAGGCCTGTTGTGACGCGCGCTGGATCCCGAACGCCGCCCTTTCGGACCGCCCGCATGTGGGCGATCGGGGCATTTGTGGGTCCGTTGACAGCTTGCGATAAACCGCAAGTGCGTCTATGTTGGGCAACAAGGAGGTATCATGGAGTCGCCACCCAATAAAACATTGGGAAAGTTACTCTCACCTCGGAGAGCCTAAGACTGCGCTTGGTATCCATTTTGGGCCAGCCAGAGGGGTCTTGGAAGGTAAACCTCTCGCCCTAAGGAGCCTAGGATTAGCGCTAAAGTCTCGTGGCACAAAAAAGGTGTCTTGGAGGGTAGACCTCTAGCCTCTTTGAGCCCAAAGACCAGAGCTGGGTCCGGGATTTCTCATCTATTTCTACCTCGATTATTTTATGATCAAATTTTAAATATCATTGATTCGCTCTCTCTCCACACGATGCAATTAATTGAAAGGCGCATTTATTCACATTTTGAAAGCGGTAAATGAGCAAAATAAATATCGAAAGCGATAAATTACAATAATACAAGGAGCAGAATACAACTCCCTCTTGTAAATGTGCGAAGCATACATAAAACGGGTTATTGCTTATTTTGAGGACTTTGGTCCTCGCATGCATATTTATTATGAAACAGTTTTGATGTGATGATTTATTTGGGTATGAAAAACTAGGACATTGGTCCCCTTTTATTTAGAAAAAAAATGTCAAGTTAATTAATAAAAACGTTTTTGTGATTTTCTTTCTAGCGTGCCTAAATAAAGAATTTCACAAGAATATTATATGGCAAAATTAAATAAAATATTACAAATAAAGAAAATAAATATATGAACCAAATGAGCCTTTTTGGACCTCCCGATGTGCTCGCAAAAACGCCCAAGCGAAAAAATGAGTTTAGACATAAAAGCAAATACAAATAAAACAATGTTAGTGATTAAATCAATTAAATCAATTAAACATACAAAATAATGAATAACAAATTAAAATAAAATAAGATGATATGAAAAGAATGATAATGGAATCAAAAATATTAACAAACCAAAATAAAATGAGAAACATGGATTATATGTGATAAATGATTAAATGATGTGATGAAAATAAAATAAAACATGTTAATTAATTAGTACATGAAAATATACATATGATGAAAATAATGATGATAAGTGAAAAATAATGAATGAATAAATAAACAAATGATAATAAAATCATGTAACAATGATAAAAATTAGTAAACAAAGGAATGATGAAAATAATGATATATAACAAGGTTAATCGACGTGTTCATAATTAATACAAACTATTTACATGGCAAAAAGATTAATTTAAATTAATTAATTATTTGCATGTTAAAAATAATGAGGAATCAAAATAAATTATTTACATGTTAGGAATTAAAAAAAAACAATATTCACATGAATAAAAATCAAATCATATATAAACAATTAAATGGAACGAATATAACATCAATACAACAAATGAATAGATGAAAACAATAAATAAATCAATAAAAACAATAAAATAGATATGAATAAATAAAATAAAATAAAATAAAATAGAAATGGAGCCAAGAATATTTACCCTCAGAATATTGGATTTGATGAAGGAAAAGTGATGATTTTCCGGAAAATTGCTTGAAAGAATAATTTTAGCAATGAAATTAATTCTCTTTGTTTATGGAGAAAAACAAAGGAATTGATTTGTATGCCTAAGATTAAAAAGAAATTGATGTCAAACTGATGATTAATCTCTTGTGTTTATGAAGAAAAAACTAAGAAATTAATTGGAATAATTAACAATTGAAAATTGATCTTTCAATTTCAATTAAACCTTTTTAATTAAAAGAAAAATCTGAAAGTTTAGAAGAAAAATCTAAGACGAAGAGAAATTCTGGAAATTCTGATGTAAAAAAATAATAGTGGAGGCTCCCTTTGATTTTTTATCCTAAAGTATTTAAAGAATAGAAAATGTTTCCCTAATTTAATTAAGGAAAACAAACCTAATTTTATTCAAATTCCTTTATTTTTGGGGATAAAATCAAGTTTTATTAATTAATAATCTATAAAAAATATTTTGGAATTTTATTTGAAGTCAAAAACCCTTAATTTTGGGATAAAAACGGATTTTTGGGTGAAAAAATCGGAAAAAGGCTGAAAAAATGGAAAATAGGGTAACAGACGCCGCCCGTCGCTATAGAGCGACGGGGACTCACGCGGCGACCAGGCGGGCGAAATCCGTGCGCTGAGGCGCGGAAATCGCGCGCCTCAGCGCACGGTGCGGCGCGCAGCGCGTCGCTCTTTAGCGACACGCGGCATTGGCGACGCTGCGCGTCGCCAAATCGCACCCAGCGCGCTGGGCGCCTGCGTGCTGGGCGCTTGGCGCCCGCGAGCTGGGCGCCTGCGCGCTGCCGCGCCCGACACTCGCGGTCCGAAAATTTTTTTATTTTTTTATTTTTTCTATTTTTTTTAAATTTTAAATTGTCTAAAAATAACATAATTTTAAGCCCCCATTTTTCAAAATTAATTTTTTAAATATTTTTTTATTATTTTCTAATTTTTCACTCTAAAATGCAAATTTTACAAGAAAATCATCACTTTTAACCTTTTAAGCCTATGAAGGCAATTATCATCATTGGGTAATCCTGATCAAGGCTACTCGGGACCCGGTGTCTACACCTGTCCCTTCTTCTTATCTTTTCATGCAGGAGGTTGAGTACACCCTTGCCGGGGTGCTGCCCAAATTTTTTGAAATCTTTTTGGTTTAGACATATCCAGGCAGAATGCCACCTAAATTTCTACCATAAGGTCTGTTCATACCTGCAATATCAAACTAACTGTTTGTCTTATTCACAGGATGCCACCACGATGATACGCTCCACATGATCAGCCCTAGCCTGAGGCCCCGGGTTGGATGAGCGATGAGGCTAGACAGAGATATGCAGCACTGGTTCAGGTACAGTTACGAGCTAGCCTCTTCATTTCTAGGCCGTTCCTCGAGGCTCTGGGGATAGCGGATGAGGTGGACATACTAATGGCAGGCGCAGGTTGGATAGAGTTTTTGACACCTGCTTTCCAGACTCACCCAGAGGTGGTACGGCAGTTCCTCGCTATGCTACACTATGGCGGATATCAGAGATCTGACACGGAGGAGGGTGTCATCCAGTTTTGGATTGAGGGCCACCATTTCATCATCACCCGTCATCAATTTACAGAGGCCATAGGGCTTCCAGTCGGGCAGGATGTCATAACACCCCAGAGATCAGTGAGATGTCAGCATTGGGCGGTTATAGCCTTACCAGGAGTGTCGTACGATCATGATACGGCGAAGAGTACAGTACTTTTATCACAGGCTCTGCGATATCTTCATCGGGTTTTGTCCAGCTCATATTTGGGACGAGCTAGTAACCCAGGTTCCCTTAATGCCGCAGAGATCTGGAGTTTATGGGCCATGATGGCAGGTCAGAGGCTCAATATCAGCCACGAGATTTTGGTCAACCTGGTGAGGGTATCCAGGGGGGCAGCCCCTATAGTGTATGTCGGGGGGATCATTACCAGATTGCTCTTGAGTTTGGGTGTTCATCAAGATATTTTGGGGCGCCCTTTGGATGATAGTATTTATGTAGACGCTCCAGCGGCTATGACGATGGCCATGATACTGCCGATACCGGGCCACCCCGAGGCGTACAGACTCCGCACTGTGCACGAGACTAGTCGCGCAATTAGCTTGCCATCATTAGAGATAGTAGAGGAGCAGGCTCAGGACCAGCCTCTTGAGCACCCAGAGCATCAGGAGCATCAGATTCCCGAGCACCCTCAGCATCAGGAGGACCAGCCTCCCCGACAACAAGAGCATCCAGATGATCAGCCTCCGCAGCCGCAGCACGAGGAGCAGCCGGGTACGCCTTTTGATATG
Source organism: Excoecaria cochinchinensis (assembly GCA_947683425.1). Taxonomy (NCBI): domain Eukaryota; kingdom Viridiplantae; phylum Streptophyta; class Magnoliopsida; order Malpighiales; family Euphorbiaceae; genus Excoecaria; species Excoecaria cochinchinensis. The sequence continues at coordinate 1,816,348 of CANTUQ010000013.1, forward strand.
GGGATCGAGTTTACTATGGATGCATTGCTGGCTACTCCTCCAGGACAGAGAGTGCAGAGTCCTATGCCTCCATCATCGAGAGTACAGCGGATAGTTCCCCGAGCGCCTGAGAGGTTTAGCCTATATGCTAGAGTGGGGGATCCAGGAGCATCTACTTCTACAGCTCCACCATCTGAGCTGACACCAGATTCAGCTTCCCCTCCATCCTCAACTTTCCTAGCGCAGCCAGATTTTAGTACCCTGCTGACTTTTATGTTCGCATCTTTGGAGCATAGACAGGAGGAGAGAGACAGGGCCCTTTTCGGGCAGCTTGGAGAGCGAGATAGGGTCATATTAGATCGGCTGGATCAGCAGCAGGGGATCATCCAGGACCAGGGGAGGCTTATTGATCATCTGAGGCAGGAGCAGGAGAGACTCGTAGGTCAGTTGAGGCAGTAGATGAGGGCCTCCAAGAGTGAGGCAACCTAGAGGATAGACGCATCCGTACAAATGGTGGATGAGTCAGTGGAGGCTCTCAGATTCAGGATTCAGGTCCTAGAGGGCGGCATACCTCCCATCGCCCAGTCCCTGCGGGAGTTTAGAGAGCAGACTGAAGATAGGCTGAGGAGTATGAGGACCACCTCCACAGATCAGACCCTCCGCCTGGGCGATGCTTTCAGAGAGTTTGGGGGGGTTATTACCAGTACACTCCAGTTCAAGACGGTTTGTGCACAGCCGTTTCTCGATGGATATGCCCAAGTCCAGTTCCAGTAGCAGGACTCAGCAGGAGCACAGCCGTTATCGGTACCAGTGGCTGTACCTCCAAGATACCAACAGGTAGCCAGGGATTGGGCTACTCAGCAGGCCGGACCGTCAGCCCCTCCCAGTCAGCCATCTGCCTCAGATGCAGGGCCCTCCGCCGCTCCAGCACGAGACCAGCCAGTTCATATATCGGACGATGATGATGACACAGAGGAGCTCTCAGATTATGCGCCATTATAGATTGTTCAGGGAGTTCTTCTAGTTTCGTGTTTATACTTTTTATAATCACATCTATATATTGTACAAAATTTAACCTTTTAATGGGAAAATTTGGATCAACTTGTTAAATTTGCATGTTATATCTTCATGATTTATTAAAAGAAAATTTAAGAGAAAAAGAAAAGAGGAATTGATCACATGGAAAATAAGATGATGAATAGTAAAGAGAGATATAAGATGTTCATAACTCTACCAATCAAGGTACTTGGCGTAAGAATTAACAAAAATCTTTTACAATACAGGAACATGGTCTTACACCGATTCAAAGTCGACCCACAGTCAAAAGGAAGAATAAATAGGTCAAACATCACGTCCTTCGGGATCACAGGAAATCAAAAGATCAGAATTGTACTTTGGGGGCACGATGAGGCTGCCAAGTTAAATCACCTAATCCAAAGAAGACTCGGTGCAGCTCAGGAGAGCAGTCCAGAAGGAAGCACTTCATACAGTCCGAAGAAGACTCGGTGCAGCTCACGAGAGCAATTATCGCACTTCGTACAGTCCGAAGAAGACTCGGTGTAGCTCAGGAGAGCAATTATCGCACTTCGTCCAGTCCGAAGAAGACTCGGTGCAGCTCAGGAGAGCAATTATCGCACTTCGTACAGTCCGAAGAAGACTCGGTGTAGCTCAGGAGAGCAATTATCGCACTTTGTACAGTACGAAGAAGACTCGGTGCAGTTCAGGAGAGCAATTATCGCACTTCGTACAGTCCAAAGAGGACTCGGTGCAGCTCAGGAGAGCAATTATCGACCTTTGTACAGTCCGAAGAAGACTCGGTGCAGCTCAGGAGAGCAATTACCGCACTTTGTACAGTCCGTAGAAGACTCGGTGCAGCTCGAGAAGAGTAAACCCCATGTGTTGTAAAGTCCAGAACCGATTAGACACATTGCCGCTTCCCCGGCAAAAAGGTAAGGACTGCCTCAGGTATGCGTCTCTTTCCTTTCTTCTCCGAATTTTGGCTCATCTAGGCACTAGTACGCTAGTTTCCCCAAAATTGGGGGCAACTGTAGACACCGGGTCTCGAGGCAGTCCAGAGCAGAGTTACCCGATGAAGAGATCAATGTCGATTTCCGAGTAAAGGGATGAAATTCGGAGGTTTTCGTCTTTCAGTCTTGCAAGGATTAAAATCTTTTTCTAGTGCATGGAGTTTTGAAAGAGTTGGATAAATTTTACAGAATTTGGGTAAAAATGGGAGTTTTGCTTCACAGACGGGCATTCCGTCTGTGTAGAGATGCCCGTCTCTACTTGGGGAGATGCCCGTCTTTAGGTGTAGTGGGGACGGACAGGTGGCGATGTAGAGACGCCCGTCCCTAGTTCACGCCCCATCCCTAGTCAGTTTTTCGCCTTTGCCCTTAGTAGGGACGACCGTTGGTAGGCGCAGGGAAGCCCGTCGGTACGGTAACTGACCGGATCACTCGAGATTGGATAAAATTTGATCTCTTTTCTTTTCAAAATAGGGATAGAACTTATCTAAAAACTTGAATTTTAAAGTCCTTTTAAAATTCAAACTTTAGATAGAGGTTTATCTTAATTATCTCATAAAACCCTATAAATAAAGGATCAAATTTCAGTTTTAGGGGTTAGAGAAAAATTGGAGGAAATTTGGAAAAAGAGAGAGAAATTCTAAAGAGAGTTTTATTTAAAAAGCTATCAAATATGTTTTTTTGGGAAAAAATTGCTTTTTAGAAAAAGGTTTTTCTGTGAGCAGATCACGCAAAAAGTTTATAAATCTCTATTAATCCGTAGAGTTTTATTTTGATAAACACTTCTTTTAATTAATTGATTTCCTCAATTCTTTTTCTTACGAATTAAGTCAAATTGAGGTGACGAAATTCAGTCGTTTCCATCAATATAACTAATTCGAACACACGATTGCTATCAAATTTTCAAGGAAAGAATAACATAAATTTTCTTTCTTTGATCTGATTCTTCTTTTGGTCCTTGCGAAGCACACGGGAACAAGATCATTCGACATCCACCCTGAAAGGTAAAATCTGATGGTAAACATTCTGGATTAACATTTGTATAATTTAATTTGATTTACATTGATTTCTATATATACTTCATTATCTTTTTTTTTTACAAAAGATTTAAGAGGTTTTTTTTTATTTGTTTTCACCTCACTAGGGACGGCCACTGGCACGATCCAGGTAGCCGTCCCTAGGCAAAATTCTCATTCTTTTTATCTCATAAAATCCTATCTCTTAACTTATTGCTGTTAGAATTTTCTCATTTTTATTTTTATTCATGTTTTTGCTAACGTGTTTATCCTGGTGAGTTCTTTTCTGAACATTAAAAGTTGGAGTTGTGAGAGATTGTTGTCGCGCCATCATGCGGATCTCGATTCGGGTTCATTTTTCTACCCTTACCTTGTATTTATGTTGTTATGGAAATGGTTTTAATGTCGTTAAGGTAAAAAGGACCAAAGATTTTTTAACAATTAAACCTAGAGATTTTCCAGAAAATGGTGGACCAATGTCCCATTTCAGCCAATAAAATTAACACTTCATAAAAAACCATTTTTGTAATGAATACGCATGGTAGGACCAAAGTCCTCATTCCAATGAATATCCCATTTTATGCATGTATTGTACCTTTATAAATGGGAGTTGTATTCCGCTCTTAGTGTTATTGTAATTTATTTTGAACACTTTATCTTAATTCTTGCTTCTATTTACCGCTTTAGATGTGAACGATTTGCGCTTTAATAAAATGCATCGTGTGGAAAGTTGGTGAAATAATAAATTCAAAACATAATTGTAAAATTAATCAAAGTACGAATAAATGAGAGGTCCCGAACTCACTCTGGTCTTTGGAGGCGAGAGGTCTAGGACTTCCAAGACACCTCTTGAGTCCCACTAAAAGGCTTAAATATACTATCCTAGACTCTAGGGGAGTAGAGGATAAGGCCTCCAAGATCCCTCTGGCTAGCTCAAGATGGATATGTATGCGCCGTCTTAGGCTCGATAAGGCTAGACGACCCCCCAAAAGTTGAATCCCCTTCCCCTATTTATAGATTTAGGAGGAAAATTCAAATAAGTTTAAATTTTAAATTTAGATTTGAAGAGGATTTTTAAAAATCAAATAAAAACCGAATGATTTATAGAATCCGGCGGTTAAAACAACCAGATCACCGACAGACGGGTTGCCCGTGTATTATCGACGGGCGTCAAACACAAGGGGCACCAGCGGTCATTTGACTGGCAGGCCCTACACGTGGCATGAGAGACGGCCTGTCGGTAGACATGGGAGACGGGCCTCGCATCCCCGAGCAACGTCCCGTCGGTCGAAGTGGGAGACGGGCCTCTGGCGTGAGAGACGGGCTACTCCATCGATAGGCTGCCCATCTGTGGGTTCAAATGCCAATTCTCAAATTTGAACTCTTTTCGACTGTTTGAAATCTCCCGTTTACCCAGAACTCCTCCGATCCTTAAAAACTAGCGGACAAACATCCACAACTTCTGTCCCTCATCCGAAAACCGACCTTAGTTTCTTCATCGGGTAACTCTGATCTGGACTACCTCAGGACCCGGTGTCTACAGTTGCCCCCAATTTTGGGGAAAGTAGTACACTAATGTCTAGATGAGCCAAAATTTAGAGGAGAAGGGAAGAAACACGTACCTGAGGTAGTCCTTACCTTCTTTATGCTGCGTAGAAGCAAGTGGTTTCTCGTCTCCATCTGGTGAGCCTCGTCTCGGTCTGCACGGTAACTGAAAGTCGTGAGAGGTAGTATTATCCAACCCATTCACAATTTGTTCTATTGCAGGTATACTGCCAATCGCATCATGATTTGCATGGTGTTTCTTAGATATGGTGTTGTCCAACCCCATCTCGGTTGCGATCTGTCCTATCGAGTTTGCCCCACTAACGTCATCTCGGTCTGCGTGGCGGCTGATCTATTCCGCTAGCCTCATCTCGGTCTGCGTGGTGTGAGGTGAAGTGTTGTCTAACTGCATCCTCTGCTTGTGATATGTTCTATCGCATTTGCCCCACTAACCTTATCTCGGTCTACGTGGCGGCTGATCTGCTATGCAAGCCTTATCTCGGCCTGCGTGGTGTGAGGTAAAGTGTTGTCTAACTGCATCCTCTGCTTGCGATCTGTTCTATCGCGTGTGCCCCACTAACCTCATCTCGATCTGCATGGCGACTGATCTGTTCCACTAGCCTCATCTCAGCCTGCGCAGTGTGAGGTGAAGTGTTGTCTAACTGCATCCTCTGCTTGCGATCTGTTCTATCGCATGTGCCCCACTAACCTCATCTCGGTCTACGTGGCGGTTAATCTGTTCCGCAAGCCTCATCTCGGCCTGCGCGGAATTTTAATTGTTTCATCGTTGTCTAAATTCCTGTACCTGTGTTACAAAAGATTTGTTCAGTTCGTTGCAAGTTGATTTGCTTGTTATCATTTAAACGGCTTTCACGTTATTATTATCTTATTTTTCTTTTCATTTTCTTCCATTTAGCGTGTTATCAAACGTTAGGAAATCGTAAGTAAAATGTCAAATACACAGACTAAATAAGGATTTGACAAAATATAAGCATAAGTTAGTCAAAATATAGACATAAATGTTCCACTAAGTGACATCATATTTTGTACAAAAAATATACAAGTAAAACAAAACGAAATGAGAATGGGCTCCCTGAATAGTGTAAAGAGGGAGGTAGTCTGAGGGCTCATTCGGGTCCTCCTCATCATCCGACACATGTGATGGCTGGCTCCGTGATGTGGACGCAGATGGTCGAGCCCTGGATGTGGAGGATCGGCTAGGCGGTGCTGGTGTTGGAGGTCTGAACCTAGCCTGGGCACGAGGAGGGGCTGCGACTGGTGCAGCCGCGGGCTGTGCTCTCGCAGTGTCTGCCTGCCGGAATTGTACCTATGCGTAGCCATCTAGGGAAGGCTAGACGCACACTCTTATAAACTCCAAGGTGTCCCTGACTACCCGACCCAACTCCTAAAATCTGCTGGCCAGCATCAACGTCTGATCTCGGGCTGCACTCCTGATACCCCTAAGTGTAGACTCTGTTTGCTCTTGGAACTCCCTAATAGATTGGGCAATAGGTGGAATGGCACCCTCCAACACTCCTACTCTGAAACCAAGGGAAGTAATGGACTCATCCACCATTTGGATAGCCGTATCCACCCTGTCAGCTGTAAAACCATGGGAAGCTGTCAAATCCTATCGCAACTCCTCGGTGAGTTTGGCCTGATCCTGAATGACCCTCTCCTGCTGGGCCAACCTCACTAACATAGCTCGATCACGCTCCTCATAATTCCCCATCCGCTCAAGGAGCACCGTGGCAACCTCTTCCTGCTGGCCAACCTCTCTTGGAAGACCCTGTCTCTCTCCTTCTGCCTGAGCTCCATGGCAGCCAGAATAGATATCATGGCCACCAATAGGTCGGGCTGGGCTAGTTATGGTACTGGTGTTGGTGATGACTCTGCTGGGTAGTCTAGAGGTAGTACAGTGGAGGTAGATGCCCCTTGGTGCCCTGCTCGGCTATAAGGATAAAACCTGGTTGTATCCCTAGCCGTCGACATTTGTACTCGTGCTAGAGACAGAGGAGGACTCTGTAGCCTCTGTGCTGGGGGAGTAGCAAATAATTCATCCATGCTGAACTCTATCCCCATATCGACTGGAGTCTGTGGCTGTCCCTCCTCTGATGGCTGCTGCGGTGGAGGCGATCCCTCCTGAAATCCAGGCTGCTGGGGAGGTTGGCCCTCCTAAAACCCTAGCTGCTGGGGAGGCTGCTCCTCCTGAAACCCTACCTATGGGGGAGGCTGCTCCTCCATCTGGGCCTCCTTTGCCGGCTTAAGCGAGGCCTAGAGCACGTCTAGTCTCGTGGATCGTGCACAGTCTATATGCCTCGGCCTGGCCCGACAACTGAACTATCATCCCCATGGTGAGAGCTGATGACGCATCTACATATATGCTCTCCTCCAGTGCGAGTCCGAGAAGGTCTGGATGAGCTCCCAGATCCAGCAATAATCTAGTAATCACTCCTCCCACAAATACTACAGAGGTTGCCCCCCAAGACACTCTGACCAAGTTAGCCACGATCTTGTGACTAATGTTGAGCCGATGCCTTGCAATCATAGCCCATAGAATCTAGATCTCTATAGCATTAAGTGAGCCCAGGTTACCAGCCCATCGCAGGTAGGAGCTGGACATAACCTTATCAATGTATCGGAGAGCCTGCGATAAGAGCACCGTACTCTTTGCCGTGTCATGGTCACATGGCACTCCCGGCAGAGCTATGACCTCCCAAAACTGAAGGACCCCTTCCTCTATGTCCGACCTCTGGAATCCCTCGTAATGAAAAGTAGCGAGAAACTCCCGGACAACCCCTGGGTGAGTGTGGAAGGTAGGCCACAGAAACTCTATCCACCCTATAGTCGCCACTAGCGCGTCTACTTCCTCCAACATACCCATGGCCTGTAAGAATGGTCTGGAGATAAAAAGACTGGCTTGAAACAGCACTCGAGCCAAAAGCCGGTACCTCGCCCTCGCCTCAATGCTCATCCAGGAAGGAGGCTCAGGCTCTAGCTGGCCATGTGAAACCTGACATCTAGGAGGCATCCTGAAAAGAGAAAAGAAAATAGTAAGAAATTAGTTTGGCATCAGTGCGGCAAATAACGGCTAAGAAAAAGATTATAACTTTATAAATTTCGGTGGCATCCAGGGTCGACATGCGATAATATCAACAGCGTCCTCGTAGGGGTACATTTATACAAAATATATAAAATATTTTGGGCGGCATCCTGGCAAGTCATGCCCCATAAAAAAATCGGGCTGCATCCCAGCAAGAATGCGCCTAACCAGAAAAATTAAACAATTTAAGCAGCATCCCGGCAAGGATGTGCCTTCTCATAAAAATTTACAAAAATTTGGGCAACATCCCGGCGAGGATGTGCCCAACTTTCTACACCAAAAAACAATAAAAAGAACAGGTGTGATGCGCGCCGAACCTGGCAAAGGCTCTTGTAGGCGAGACCCGTTTTTAGGGCTCGAGGGATTGGTTCGCGTCTTTTGATCTTGGGCAACATGAGACATTTTGGAATTCCTTACCGAATAGAATATTGGAAAGTTCATCTAGTCCCATGAAGCCTATAGGCACCTTTGAGGTATTTTGGAGTCACCACCCAATTTATAAGAAATTGGGAAAGGTCATCTAACCTCTACGGTCTAAACCAGAGAAGGTGTTCGGAACTTCACTCTTATTTTTGCCTTGGTTAAATATAAGGGAGTTTTTAGATTTGAAAATTCTATCTCTCTCCTCACGTGATTAGTGTAATTTATTGAAAGCGAATTTCGAGCATCAAGAAAGCGATAAAATGAAAGCTGTAAAGAAAGCGGTAAATACGCAAATAATAACAATAATAATACCAACAACAACAACAACAACAACCATAATAATAATAATAATAATAATAATAATAATAATAATAATAATAATAATAATAATAATAATAATAATAATAATAATAATAATAATAATAATAATAATGATGATGATGATGATAAATGACGATAGCAACAATAAATAATAATAATAATAATAATAATAATAATAATAATAATAATAATAATAATAATAATAATATACTGACAACATATATAATGATGATAGTAACAATAAATAATAATTATAATAATAATGATCTAGTAAAATCATATGAATCGACAAGAGGAAGGTAATTAATTATGTAATATGAGACAATAATATTTAAGCATACAAAAAAAATAACAAGAAATAATTCTAAAGGAGAAAATCATGTAAATCTTATTTTTCATTTCCAAACATCACAAATATTTATCCATTTTAATGCCAAAAACAAAATAAAGATTGAAAACTCATGCTAAAAAATAGATCTCGACTTAAAAACACATATTTATCAATGCAAGAAAAAAGTAAATAAGCTAACATACATAAAATGAAATGAGATAGAAAAAAATGGATCCAAGAATCTTTATCCTCATAATTAAGTAATATGGAAGCAATATGTCCCGATCTAATCTGTTGTCAAGATCCGAGAATAAACTCGAAAAAAAATGTTTAAGAAAATATTGAGTTTATGTCTCAAATAACTCAAGAACACTAAAATTCACAAATGATTTGATTTTTTTTGTATTTGATGTTTGATGAGAAAACTCAAGTTAAGGAAATTAATTTTCCTTTCTCAAAGTTTTCAAGTTCAATAAAAAATTTTAGATATAAGAAAAACTAGAATGGAATTAAAGAAGAAAATTTTTAGATTTAAGAAAAGAAAATGATTTTAAATTTTGAGAAAAAGAAAAGATGAACTCCAAGAACAAGAAATTCCTTATTTTTCCAGCAAAATACACTCTGTTGCTTAAAGAACACCTCCCCCAAAATGCCTTAGAAAAGATCCATTCACTTAGAGAATTTTTCTTACCAAAAAATCAATATTTTCCTTTTTTTTTCTCCTCCAAAATTGAATCAATCCTCCATCAAAACCCCATTCTTTTCCCCAATTTAGTCCACTTCCTGCTTTTTCCCATTTCCCTCTTCCCCAATTTCAACAAGAAACACTCAAAAATTCAAAATAAAATCCTAAAAGTCAAATATTTACAATTAAAGTTTTTATTTATTTTTAATTATTTTTTCTTATTTTTTGACTTTTAACACCCACCCAATTTGACTAATATTTGACAAATTTTAACAAATTCTAAAAAAATCCCAAGAAAATATCATTTTTTACCATAAAAATGAGAAAAAATTGATTTTCGGTGGAAAATGGTGAAAATCGGCGGAGCTGGGCGCGACGGGCGAGGATTCTCGCAGGTGGGGGCAAGCGCCCTATGCGGATGGGTGAGAAATCTCGCCGATTGGGCGAGATGCAGCGTTCAGAATTGCGCACGCTGCGCGCTGGGCAGCGCACGGCAGCCCTTGCACGTCCGAAAAAATTATTATTTTTTTTAATTTTTTTTAGAAAATAAAATAAAAATCAAGTGCAAATATGGACAAAATATAAAGATGCAAATAAAAATAAAAATGAGAATAAGAACAAACATTTTAAAATATTTTTGAGACCAATAAAAGAATTTGATAAAGAGATGATCAATTCCTACTTTCTTGCTTATGAATTAGTATTTATTTTCATCATTGGGTAATCCTAATCTTGGACCGCCTCGGGACGCCGTGTCTACAGTTACCCCCAATTTTGGGGAACTTAGAACCTAGGTGCCTAGGTGAGCCAAATTTCATAAAAGAAGGAAAGGGACATGTACCTGAGGCGGTCACCTTTCCGAACTAGATAATGTTGTTGGGGTGATTGACGCCATGTTGTCGAAGTGTTATTTTTCATTAAAATGAGTTACCGTGATCGTGTAAATCCTTGTTGAAGTGGTTTTTACCGTCAGCGTGTAAGTCTTTGTTCAAGGGTGAAGTTCTCTACTTATAGGTAAGGGGTGTTACCTCAGCCACTAAATTTTCAAAGCCCTTTTTATCTCTAATTTCACGGTCAAACTCTTGCAATAAAAGAACCCAAAGAATTAATCTAGGCTTAGCAGCTTTTTTAGCAAATAAGTACCTTAATACAGCATGATCCGTATAGATGATTACTTTAGATCCTAACAAATAAGACTGAAACTTATCACAATCATAAACAACTACTAACATTTCTTTTTCAGTAGTTGTGTAATTAACTTGAGATGATGACAATGTATAGCAAGCATAGTAAATTACATGCAAATGTTTACCTTGTCTTTGGCCTAACACACATCCAACAGCAAGGTCACTTGCATCACACATAATTTCAAAAGGTAATTCTCAATTAGGATAAGTAATTATAGGTGCACTTACAAGAGCATTTTTTAAAGTATCAAAAGCTTGCATACATGCATGAGAAAATTCAAAAGGTACATCCTTAACTAACAAATTAGTTAAAGGCTTAGCAATTAAGGAAAAGTCCTTTATAAACCTTCTATAAAAACCAGCATGTCCCAAAAATGACCTTACACCCTTAAGTGTAGTTGGTGGAGGTAATTTCTCTATCAATTCTATTTTAGCTCTATCTACCTCAATCCCTTTACTTGTAATTTTATGGCCTAGAACAATTCCTTCTTCAATCATAAAATGACAATTCTCCCAATTTAGTACCAAATTAGTTTCCTCACATCTAGCCAATACTCTATCTAAATTATTTAAACATAACTCAAATGAGTCCCCATACACAAAAAAAATCATCCATGAACACTTCCATGATGTCTTCTATCATATCCCAAAAAATAGAAGTCATGCACCTTTGAAATGTTGCTGGTGTATTACATAGCCCAAATGGCATTCTTCTATAAGCAAAAGTCCCATAAGGACAAGTAAAGGTGGTCTTTTCTTGGTCACTAGGATATATATATATTTGGAAATATCCTGAATAACCATCAAAGAAGCAATAATGAGAATGGCCAGCTATCCTTTCTAACATTTGGTCAATGAATGGTAAAGGAAAATGATTCTTTCTAGTGGCCGAATTTAACTTCCTATAGTCAATACACACCCTTCAACCGGTGGTGGTTTTAGTAGGAATCAATTCCCCAATCTCATTTCTAACTACCATCATACCCCCTTTCTTAGGTACACAATGAATAGGACATACCCAAGAACTATCCAAAATTGGATAAATAATCCTAGCATCTAATAGCTTAATGACTTATTTCTTAACAACTTCTTTCATATTAGGATTAAGTCTTATTTGCCTATCAGCTTTTGGTTGGCATTCATCTACCATGTTAATCCTATGCATTACTACATTAGGATTAATTCCTTTTAAATCACAAATTTGCCAACCTATACTCTTTATCCTCTTTCTAACAACCTCTAACAATGAAAACTATTGTGCACTAGCGCGTTTGTTAAAAATAATAATAGGTAACATATGATTTGGACCAAGAAATGCATACCTCAAATGACTAGGTAGCTCTTTCAATTCTATATTAGGAGGACTTACAATGGATGGTGGCAATGGAGCTTCATTTCTATTTAGAAGTTCAGGTCTTGAGCTCTCTTGCTCAACCTCTTTATGGACTTCTTCAAAATGAACCTCTTCTTGACCTGCATTGTCTAACACTTCCAAAACACAAGCATCAATGACATCTATTTTCATGCACACATTCTCATCCATAGGATATTTTAGGAACTTATCCATTTGATATTCCACACTATCTTCCCCCACTCATAAGATTAAAGTGCCCTCATAGACATCAACTAAAGCCCTACCAGTCCTCACGAAAGGTCTTCCTAAAATCAATGGACATTTCACATCATATGCAAAATCTAAAATAACAAAGTCAACTGGTAGAATGAATTTATCAACTTTCACAAGCACATCTTCCACTATGCCATATGGTTTTTTAATAGATTGATCAGCTAATTGCAAAACCATAAAAGTTGGTTTAACATAGTCCAATCCTAACTTCTTAAAGATAGTCAAAGGCATAAGGTTTATACTAGCCCCCAAATCACATAAACATTTAGGAAAATCAACATCCCCTAAAGTGTAAGGAATAGTAAAACTACCATTATCCTTAAGCTTACTAGGCAAATTATTTGAAATTATTGAACTACATGCCTCAGTCAACTCTATAGTGGATATATCCTCCCAACTTCTTTTCTTTGAAATCAAGTCTTTAAGGAATTTTGCATAGTTAGCAATTTGTGTAATGGCCTCAATAAAATTTAAATTAATGTGTAAGTGTTTCAATTTATCTACAAAAGATTGGAATTGCTTATTTTGGTGTTGCTGCGTCAAGCATTGTGGAAAAGGCGGACGAGGTTGAAAAACTTGTGGAGGTTAGCTTTTGGTCACCCCTTGTGTTGCTCCCGTGACAGGTGTCGTGATCGTGATAATAGACAGATTCTCAGTCCTCGCGCTCGTGAAAGGTAGTGTGCTCGTGATGTCTGCCTGCCCCTCTTCTGTTGTACTCGCGACAAGTGTCATGATCGCGACAGAAGGTTCATCCTTCTGAAAATTCATTTATTTTTCCTGCACATTCTCACCCACATTAATAGAAACAAATTCTATGTTATAGGATTTACCTTACCTCAGTTTAATGGCTTTAAGATGTTACCTTGGATTCTCCTCCATATTAATTGGTAAATTTCCTTGCATTCTTGAAGGTAAAGCCTTAGCAATTTGTACTTCCAAGTTATGGATGGATGAGGCTTGATTTTTTATGATTTGATCAAATTTTGTTTCTACCCTCTTTTGGTTCTCTTCTTGTGAACTAAACTTTAGGTTAATCACCTCTAAGAACCTATCCATTTTAACCTCTAAAGCTCCAAACCTATCATTAGGTGGTTGAAATCCTACACCCCTATTTTGGTTACTACTATTCCCCCATGAAAAATTAGGATGGTTTCTCTAACCAGGGTTATAGGTATTGGAGTATGGATTACCTCTTCCTTGCCCTTGGATAAAACTAACTTGTTCCTCAGAATTACTTATTCCCAAATTACATACCTCACTTGTATGACCTTGTTGGCCACAAAAAGTGCATACCTTTTGTGAACTACCCCCCATTCCTAGGCTACTAACTTTTTGAGTTAAAGCCTCTATTTGTGCTTATAAGGCTACAACAGAATTTATGGCATGGACCCCCCTAGCATTAGAATTAGTTTCCCTTACTCTTACAGTGGGCCACATATAATTGTTCATAGCCATCTTTTCTAGCAATTCAAAGGTAGCTTCTATTGTTTTCCTCATCAAAGAGCCACCAGCTGCAGCATCAATAGTACCCCTAGTTGTAGGGTTCACTCTATTATAAAAAGTCTGCATTAGCAACTCCCTTGGAAGGTTATGGTGAGGACACATTCTTTGCAATTCTTTAAATCTCCCCCAAGCTTCATACAAAGATTCATTGTCATTTTGCACAAAAGTTGTGATATCTTTTATAATTTTTGCAGTTTTGGCTAGAGGAAAGTACTTGGATAAAAATGCTTGGCCCAATTGGTCCCGAGTGGTTTGTTGCACCCCATTTGCCCCCTAGAAGTTCCAGCCACGTTTGTGCATGTACATTGAGTGTGTTTTGGCATGTGTTAAGGGTATTTTGGATATAATGCATGTTTTGCTAGTATGTGGGTGCATGTATGGTGCTAGGGTGTGAATTAGTTGGGTTGTTTTTGGGTGTGTTTGTTCACATGGTTGTAGGATGTAAGTGTGTCACACCTCAAATCGGGCCTAGTCGGATTTGACTAGCTAAGTCGGATAAGTGAAGGGCATTTTAGTAATTTTGTTCATGAGGAAATTGGATAATAAGGACTTAAGTGCAAAGTAATTAATTAATTATGTTAAGAGGGGAAAATTATAAGGTGTGCATGAGTGTATGGATGTAGGGTACTTTGGTGTTGGCATGATCTAGTGGTATTGGTGCATGGTAACTAGGATGTAAAAGTGTTTCATGGGAGGTTATATGGTGTGAGTTGAGTTTGGTGCCTTGGGTTGTTAGTCAAGATGAGATCATTAGGGACCAATAGTGGGGTGACATGTGTAAGGTTAGTGGGAGCATTGATTGGGATTTGAAAGGAGAAGAGAGAGGGAATGAGGGAGTAGCTTCCCGTGGAAGCCAAAGGGAGTTTTGCCTTTCCTTTCCCATGCCTCTCACTCTTTTTCCCCATCTACATTTCTGCTCTCTCTTCCTTTCATGTGGGTTTTCTTCCACCTTTGGTCTAGGGTTTGAGCTTTGAAGGTTCTATAGGAGGTAAGTGGCTATTTTGCTTTTAGTATACTTCTTCTTCTCCTCCTTTTTCGGATTTGACTGGGTTTTAAAGGTTATGTTCTTGGGTTAATGAGGTTTTGATTTGATTTGGTTGCAAGAATTGGAGGAGAAGGGAAGAGAAGGTTGGATTTTGAAGTGATCGGTTTGAAGCTTTGATTTCAAGGTTTGGGAGCTATGTGTGATATGATCTGGATGTATAAATGATGCACGATTATGTATTGGATGATTGTGCATGAATTTTGAATGTGTTAGACTGTTCATATAACTTTTGGTGTGTAAAGTATGATTTTGGGGAAATTCTGTTTGGTTTTTGCCAGACCTTTGTGTATTGATTTTGTTATAAGTCGAGTTATAGACTTCCAAATTGCGTAATTCCAGTTCCATTTGAAATCTAAGATATAGATCTAAAATTGTCGCTGCAGGACCAGGAGCCAGTTCTGGCTCTAAGACCCTTGAATAAGTTCAAATCTAAAGTGTCTCTGGTTGGGTTGGGTTACTGGACCAGTGTTGATGTTTTAGCTCATATCTGGAGTTATAGATGTCATTTTAATCTGAAGTTTCTTTTATTTGAATTTTAACATCCTAAGGAAGATTTGTTAAGAAGGAACGTTTGCCTCAAAATGTCATTTAGATGTCCGTTTAGGCTGAGCAAAATGCATTGTGAAGCAGTCCTGAATCGTAGCTTCTGTTTTGCAAGTTTTTTGTAGGTCATGGCGGTAACCAAATTCATTACCACCATGACATATGTAAATCCTGGAAAAAATGCTTAGTTTGGGACCTCACGGTGGTAACCAAATTCATTACCACTGTGACCCCTTCTGTCTTGACCATTTTATGTGTTTTTCTTCCTGA
The DNA here is from genome assembly GCA_947683425.1 of Excoecaria cochinchinensis. Lineage (NCBI taxonomy): Eukaryota > Viridiplantae > Streptophyta > Magnoliopsida > Malpighiales > Euphorbiaceae > Excoecaria > Excoecaria cochinchinensis. Next base: position 1,831,950 of record CANTUQ010000013.1, read on the forward strand.
ATTGAACCCGTTTTGCACCGAAACTCCCTAGGATCCATCCAATGCATGTTTAGGTCTATTAAATGAGTATAAGAATAGTTTTCACTTGCAAAATAAACATGAATAGGATTAAGATTAATACAACTAATGAAATAATTAGGTGTAATTGTATGATTAGAATCTAGTCCAGTTAAATGACATCTAAGGGTTGTAATACCTTAATCTGTATGAGCATGTGTAACATGATTAAGTTTTACACATTTAAAGGATATCGAATGAAGTGGGGTTGCTTGATGTGATTTATTAATGTTAGTTGTTGTGGGTGGTATCGTATATTGCCATCAGAAATCGAGTGAGTTATGAATGCCAATTTCATGGTTGTTCATTATGAACATGTAATATTGGATGTGAAATGTATTATGCATATCTGTACTTATGATCCTCCTCTAAGAATATTATGCTATGCGTAAGTGTAAATTGTATCGTTGCATGATTAAGACTTTGCATTATTAAGTATTGGCATAATAATGTTCCCCTACTTGACCCTGGTGCTATAGAATAAAGAATTAGGTATAGTGTGTTGGCATGAATTATATTATACGCTTTGCAATATGAATTGTATGATGCATGACTGATTTAATGATATTTTGAATGGTTTAATATTATTATTGAGGTGAGACTATGCTTTTGATGTGTGAATTGTGGGACTTTGGGCTTGAAAATCGGGAAGTTTGCCTTCAGGAATCGCATCTGTGCGTGGGTCACGGTGGCAACCAACTTAGTTACCACCGTGAGCCATGAACCAAATACATTCTGCCTAGAGTTTGAACATGTCACGGTGGTAACCAATCTAGTCACCACCGTGAGGTGTCCAGACTTTAGTTTCTGTTTTGGGGTCTAGGTATGTCACGGTGGCAACCTCCTTTTTGTCACCACCGTGAGGTACCCTAGACTAGCTTCCTGCCGAAAATCTTTGGTATGTCACGGTGGCAACCAGTTTGATTACCACCGTGACCTACCCTGTTTTGCAACAAATCCTGTTTTTTTCACATGTTTTTGGAATGTTATACTATTGATTTTAGCTTACAATATCACTCATTATGAGCCATAATTGTGCATGCTCTGATCTATTTAAAGTACATGAATTCCTTCCTTGTTATAATTAAAATGTGGACGTTAATTGTACGATTTTAGCCTGCAAGAGTCAGTCTAGTGGATAGTTAGGCATGCCTAATAGAGTCTTTGGTGCAGCTTCCATTTTCGTTTGGACCCTGATCAGGTCCCCGTTTGGTTCCTCGCGAACCTTCTGTAATGTGGTTAGATCTTGTTTAAGATTCCCCACAAAAATATTTGAGAATGAAAAGTAAAATAGTTTGCGATCTATACCCATAAGGTACTTTCTGAAATCAGCTTGTACCCGTAAAGTACTTTCTGTATACTCGTTATCCACTATTTTGAGTCAGCAGGTATTCTGTTTGTTTTGCCTAATATGAACAAGAGAATGTGATATTCGATTAAGCATGATTCTGGACATGTGAATCGGTTATGTATCTGAATGTGACTATGAATCTCTGAATGGGTTAAGTGTGACCTAAGCATGTGAGTTGGACATAATTATTTGCATATACCCATATATGCATATCATAGTGTGAATGTATGGTATGCCAACGGTTGTGAATATAGGTACGGGAATTAAGATGTGCTCTTGACCTTGGAATGTATATATATATATTGTGTTATGTTACGTGCCTCCTCTCTCTAGTTTTCCTATTGTAGTGATTTCAGCGTGTGGTCATGTATTTACATTTCAAGGCATGATAAAAGTATGTTTAGTTAACTAGCGTTCTCGGCATGATAGTTTGGTGCGTATTGCCTGATAATTATATTGCATGTGAATGGGTTTTCAGTTAATGCATGAGTACTTGGCATGATAGTCATATGTGTATTATCTCTCGTGACTGTGCACGGTAGGGTACTGACACTTGATGCCCCGGTAACTATATGTATAAGAGTCTATATGTATTCCTACATGAACATTTGTATCTACTGTGATCCCTTATCTGCTTGGGGCTTTGCTTAATATGATATAAGAGTGTAGTATTCGGATGAATATTGAGACGAGCACTCAGGTAATATGTATAAGTATGTGAATATGAACTTCTGAATGCATGGCTTTCCTATGCAGGCTTGTTTATCCATCTGTTGTGATTAATTGCATATGCCTTTTGTGTATGTAACTTGTTCTGCGACCATTGTGAATGGCCGTCCATCTTGCTTGTGTGTTCTCCCCACTAAGTGTTTATCGCTTAGCACGGGCTCTTTTCCCATGCAGGTGGCAGGTTTGGTTCGGTTCGAGTCACGCGTCTGCAGGGTCGGCCACATAGGAGTTAGAAGAGTTATGTTATTCTGTTCCGCTTTTGTATTTTGATTTCTGTAATTTGTAGCCTTTTGATTATGTAAGGATCTTATTGTAATTAAGTTTCAGTTATTTCTCTGCTTTATGCTTCCACTGAATGATCATATGTATGCATGTGTTTATGTTTCGGCTTAGTGCCTGCGTGTGTGTGAGTTAATGTATGTCCAGTTTTGCTTCTCAAGATAAGTTTTTAAGTTCTCGTGTTTCTGCATGAACGTATGCTTTCGCTTAGCGTATGTGTGCATGTATGTGAGTGAGCGTCAGTAGCGCACCCGCGTCCTTCCAACGGGGATGTAGGGGGTGTCACAAAGTGAGTAAGTTGGGTTGTAATAGTGTGTGCATGAGCATACATTTGTAGCGTGTTATAAGTTGGGAGAGTCTTGTGTATGTTTGATGTGTGCTTGTTGGGTGTGAGTGATCAAGATCCACCACTAGGATGAGGACACGTGGCTAGGGTTAGGAAAAGATGAATAGAAAGAAGAAAGAGAATTGGAAAAGCAGAATTTTCCATCTCTTTTCCCATTCTCCTCTTCTCTCTCACTCTTCTTCTTCCTTTTCTCTTCACAAAAGAACCCTAGCTTGGATCCAAGTTGGTGTGGTGGGAATTGATCATCTTTTGGTCTTCTTTTAGGTAAGTTTTCTATATTTCCATCATCTCCTTCATCTTCTTCTTCTTATTTTTTGTTTGGGTTTTGGTCTAGAGTTTGATGTTTGGTTTATCTTTGTTTGGGTTTTGTCTTTGCGTTTTGGGTGTTAGTGGAGCCTCCTCGTGATCCTAAAGGCAAGGAGAAGGCTGGTATTAGTGGCACCAAGTGATTTGGAGCTTAGGGGATTCATATTTTGGAGTTTTTGTGATTTTTGCATTTTTGTGATTTTTGCTCTTTGGATGAATTTATGGAAATTTGTGGGTTCTTGATGTTCATAGTAGTTTAAATGTTATGGGTTTTGACTTAGATGTGCTAAGAAGGCTTGAATGTGGCTTAATGAGCTCAATTGTGTTCTTGATTGAGATGAATGATGAATAGTGCTCATATTTAAATTGTGTAAGTTTGATGTGTTATTGGCATGATTTAATTGGAATTCTTGGCATTAATGTTGTATTATATGTTAGAAATGATAGTTTGGTTGCTGGAACTGAGGTAAGTGGAAGTTTGAATTGAGTGTGTGTGATTGGGTGTTGCGAAAATGGGATTTTATGCAGATTTCTCGTGTAATGGCTAGAAATCACGACCCTGTCGCGAGCGCGATATTGTCACGACAGAGCCCGGTGATAATAACCCTCGCACGCGTTCGACCCCTCTGCCGAGTAGTGTGCCTGGCCATCGAGCCGTGCAGTGGAGCCTCTATCGCGAGCGCGACACCAATCGCGAGCGCGACAGAGTGCTCCGCTACCGAACTGTTTTGGGTGATCCTCTGTTTCGAGCATGCTCTTGAGCGCGAACGCGACAGATCGGGCTGGCAGCTCTCTGTCACGAGCGCGACAGTGAGTTGTATTATTTTCGACCGCGAGATCGCGTTGATTGCCGTGGTCGCAACCTATGGCAAGTTTGCCTCTGTCGCGAGCACTACAGTGACCTCATCCTGCCATGTTTTTCCGATTTTGCTTTCTTTTCTAAAATCAATTTCAAATGGTTTCTTCATGAACTTGTACCTTTGTATGCTAGATAAAATGCTTATTTATATGTGCAATATTATAGATCCTTCATGATGAATAATATGCTATGATTTGGAACCAAAATTTTACTATGCATGACCTGCTAGAGTCAGTATAGTGAATAGTTCGGCATGCCTAATAGAGTCTTTTAGCTATAGGCCTCAGTTCCGTTTGGTCCCCGATCAGGTCCCCGTCTGGTTCCTCACGAACCCTTATGAATTTTAGATCTTGTTTAAGGTTCCTCCGAAAATTATTTTGAATGTGATAAAATAAATAGTTTTTCGATTCGTACCCATCAGGTACTGTCTATAATTGATTCGTACCCGTAAGGTACTGTCTGTATACTCATTATCCACTATTGTGAGTCATCAGGTGCTTTATTTGTTTTGTTCTACTTTGAAATGATTATAAGATTAAGATATCCGAATGAGTATGATGATACATATGATCTGTCAGTTAACAAGTATATGAATATGGATATAAGCTTCTAAATGTATGTCTGTATTATATAAGCATGATTATATTTCTGACATGGTTATCCGCATATATCATATCGTATGTGTTATGCTTTGACGACCATTGTTAATGGCCGTCCACTCTTTTGCTGTGTGTTTCCCTACTAAGCGTTATCGCTTAGCACGATTTTTATCCGCGCAAGTGCGGAAGACGTTTTGCTTTGGGAGAGTATCCGCCAGTCAAGCCAACACCAAATGGATTAGTGTTAGGGCTATTTTTGTAATAGTTATGATGATTCTTTTTGTATTCGAATTATCATTGTATCTGTGATTTTATAAGCTTTCGCTCCTATTTATTTTTGATATGTAATTATTTTGTTTGGGCAATTGATTAGAATATTATTGTAATGATTTTATTATATTAATGTATGATATGTTGTTGTTTCTCAAAAGTTTTAATTTTCGCTATGTTTTCATATGTTTATTGTGGTTGAATGTTTGCTCTGTATCGATCTGTCTGGTGTGACACCCCTGCTCCTACGGTATCTCACTCCTTTCCGGATAGGTTCGCCTACGTATGGGCAGGGGGTGTTACAGTTTTTGGTATCAAAGCCTAGTTTAGGCATTTCTAGGTGTTATTGTGATGTGCATAGATGAGTATATGTCTAGGACTGTGTTGGCTGATGCGATTGTCTTCTTGTTTATTTTAGATGGATTTCGATTCTGTTCGAGGGTCACTTGAGGGGTCAGCTAAAAGCGTGAATCCTCAAGCTGTTGATCCTTCGATTTCTGTGTCAGTTCAACTAGCTAGGGTACAGCCTGAGGCCTCAGCCATGCCCTTCGAGGCGATGCTTAAGCTATCTCAGGACATGGTGTAAGCACCGTGTCCTGGAGAGGTCCGGATCAGAGGTTACCCTATGATGAAATCGGTGTCCAAGCCTGTATGGTAGGTTGGACTTAGAGGTTTTAGCCCCGCGTTCTATAAGAAATGAGGTTTTTATCATTCCTGGGCCGAAGGAGAGAAAAACAGAGGTTTTTTCGGGTCAAAGGGCTTTTTGTCCTTAACAGACGGCCAGCCCGTCTGTGAAGTCAGCCCGTAGCTCCGAGTCACCGACGGCTCTGGGTATTTTCCGACGCCCGTCGGAAAATCACCGCCCCTGTCAGATTGCCGCCTGGTTTCCCGGAGCACGCAACCCTTCCGACGCCCGTCGGTGGATGTGGCAGGGCCGTCGGACTAATCCTTGTGTCAGAAGGATTCTTCCGACGCCCGCCTCTATACACCGACGCCCGTCGGTCGTGTCTGGCTATAAATGCTCCGGATTTTCATTTGAAAAGGGTTGGAAAAATTTTTAGAAGAGGAAACTCTGCCCAATTTCAAGCACATTTTCTCTCTCTTCCAAAAACACTTTTTCTAAAAGAACTCTATTAAATCAAGGAACAAATCAATGAAAGGAACTAAAAGCTAATTAGTTTTCTTTAGATTTTGACTCCAAAATCGATTTTTTGAAGGATTGAAGGTGAAATATCTCATTTTCTCTCTTTAATCTTTCATCTCTGCTTCTCATGGAACGCGCGGGGCTCTAACCGACACCAGAATCTCACCTGAAGTGATTATCTGAGGGTAAATATTCCAGATCCTTTCTCCATTTCATCTCATATTTAATTTTTTATCTATTTATTTATTCATTCTGTGAAATTTTTGAATATCTGTCATTACTTTCTTTCATTTTGACTCTCTCATCTCCTTTTGGGATAAAACTTGCTTTTTGACCTTGAAAGGCTTCTTTTTCCCTTTCTGTTTTTCGGAGACAGAGGTGACCGACGGGTCATCTTCATGACCGACGCCCGTCGGTCACCCACCTACAGACGCCCATTCTTGAGTGACAAACGGGCATATCGGATAACCGAACCGACACCCGTCGGTCAACCAGGGAAGGCCGTCGGTGGGTTCTGTCTCTATCTTTTTAAATCATTTTTCACCTCTATCCAGTCTCGTTGATTTCTTATATGTTAATTTTAAGTATATTAACATCTCTTAACTTTCTGTGAGTGTACATCGGTCCTCCTGGGTTATTTCAAGCTTGAGCGGCTATCTACCATGTTTGGAGGATCTCGTCCGGTTTAGTTTCCTAATCCTCTCGTTTCATTTCTTTTATTGATTATATTATGCATATGGATGTACTCCTTTCATATCCCGATGATGTATAATAATGATTCAATGGTTTTATATTTCATAAAACGAGGTTTACACAAAACTGGACCAATGTCCTATTTTATCCAATAAAATCATCACAATGAAGACATTCAATTTTAATAACGATGCATGCGAGGACCAAAGTCCTCAGAATAAGCAATGTCCCGATTTATGTATGATCCGCACATTTACAAAAGGGAGTTGTATTCCGCTCCTTGTATTATTGTAATTTATCGTTTTTATTATCTATTTGATCATTTATTGCTTTCAAAATGTGAATAAATGCGCCTTTTAATTAAACTGCATAGTGTGGAGAGAGAGCGAATTAATGACATTAAAATTTGATCATAAACTAATTGAGGTAGAAATAGATGAGAAATCCCGGACCCAGCTCTGGTCTTTGGGCTCGAGAGGTTAGAGGTTATCCTCCAAAATACTTCTTGGGTCACGAGGCTTTAGCGCTAATCCTAGGCTCTTTAGGGTGAGAAGTTCACCTTCTTTGATCCCTCTAGCTGGCCCAAAATGGATACCAAGCGCAGTCTTAGGCTCTCCGAGGCGAGAGTGACTTTCCCAATGTTCTATTGGGTGGCGACTCCATGATACCTCCTTGATGCCCAACATAGACGCACTTGCGATTTATTTGCAAGATGCCAACGGACCCGCAAATGCCCCGGTCGCCCACGTGCAGGCGGTCGAGCGGGCGGCGCATCAGGATCCGGTGCGCGTCACACATGGCTTGAGTCTTGGATGGAGTGACTATCCCTAAGGCCCCGACTGAGAGTTTGAGAAGAGATGGTGCTAAAGACTTTTATGCAATGGGTTTAGATGTGTTGGAAGTCGCTGAGAAGTGGATTAATAAAGTAAAGCGTGCTTTGAGAGAAGTTTGGTGTCCTCCTTATCAGAAAGTAGAGTGTGCAGTGGCTTTACTGCAAGGGTCTGCATATGAATGGTGGGAGTTGGTTTGTAGACATCCTCAGTTGCCTGACCCGATTACTTGGGAGTTTTTCGAAAGTGAGTTCACAAACAAGTATGTGACTCAGACATACAAGGATGCAAGATGGGCTCAGTTCTTGAGTTTGAAGTAGCGGGCGATGTCTGTGTCTGAGTTTGAGAAGGAGTTTAACCGGTTGGCTAGGTATGCACCGGAAGGTATTTTGACAGAGGAGTTCAGGTGTAGGCATTTTGAGACCGGGTTGAATGAGTCACTGCAAGCGATATTGATTTCTCTAATGAGTAGTCCTGGAGTTGGGTACTATCAGATTGTGCAAGCTGTTGTTAGGGCTAGGAGGTCAGAATCTATTTTGAGAGAGAGGGCTCAGAGGAGGAATCCCTCGTATGGAGGTTCATCTTCCTCATCCTCACGAAAGAGGTCAAGGAACCCGCAAGATGAATCATCTGTAGGCCCAACTACGAGAGGTAGAAGATAGGGTTCAGCAGCGGTGTCCGGTTCTGGTAGAGGCAGTGCTGGTGGTAGGATAGAGTCGATGCCTGTGTGCTCTCATTGCAGTAAGCCTTATCGGGGTGAGTGTAGGTGGCTCACAGGTAGGTGTTTCAGGTGTGGGAGCACTGAACACTTTTTGGCCAACTGTCCGAGGTTGAATGAGGATTTGGGTGCTCAGAGAAAGACCAGAAGAGTTGGTTCAAATGCCACGCAAGCTAGTCATGGTAGAGGCCGTGGAAGAGGTCGAGGCGATCGACCTAGAGAGGGAACTGTATCTGAGTCAGTTGAGTATCCGTTACCTGTTCCTACCGGAGCTTATGCTCTGAGAGCCAGAGAGGAGCAGGATTCTCAAGATGTGAAGTTTCTACTCCATGACATTGAGATATATGCTCTAATTGACCCTGGTTCCACACAATTATATTTGTGCACAGATAAGTTAATTGATAAGTTGCATGAGGTAGATCAGTTAGATTATGAGATATGTGTGACCAGTCCTTTAGGGCATAGTGTCAATGTGAGTAGAATGTTTAGGAATTGTCCCCTGTTGGTTGAGGGAGTTGAGTTTCAAGTAGATTTGATTGAGTTGCCTTTCAGAGAGTTTGATTTGATTTTGGGTATGGATTGGTTGGGTAAGCATCGGGTAGTGGTTGACTGTCATAGGAAGACAGTTGTGCTTCGGGATAGAGATCGGTCATCTGTGTTTGTTGAAGGTTTGGGTGCTAGTTCCTTGAATAATGTAATTTCCGCAATGCAAGCCAAGAGATTCATTAGGAAGGGTTGTGAGGTTTTTCTGGCAGTAGTGTTGGATTCCAAGTGGGATCAAGTTAGGATTGAGGATATCTCGGTTGTCTGAGAGTTTGGTGATGCGTTTCCGAGCGAGTTGCCCGGTTTGCCTCCTGAGAGAGAGGTGGAGTTATCCATAGAGATAGTGTCGGGTACTTTGCCTATTTCGAAAGCACCTTATCGGATGGTTCCTATAGAGTTGAGAGAGCTCAAAACTCAGCTATAAGAGCTATTGGATAAGGGGTTTATCCGACCCAGCATATCTCCATGGGGAGCTCCGATTTTGTTTGTTAAGAAGAAGGATGGTTCTATGAGGATGTGTATCGACTATAGGCAAATCAATAAGGTCACAGTGAAGAACAAGTATCCTTTGCCTAGAGTCGAGGATTTGTTTGATCAACTCGGAGGTGCGGGTGTCTTTTCGAAGATTGATCTTCGGTCGGGATATTATCAGCTGCGAGTGCAGGATGCAGATGTGGTTAAGACTGCATTTCAGACTAGGTATGGCCGCTATGAGTTTTTAGTGATGCCGTTTGGTTTGACCAATACACTTGTGTCATTTATGGATTTGATGAACCGAGTGTTCAGGCCATATCTTGACCGATTTGTAGTAGTGTTCATAGATGATATCTTGGTTTATTCCAAGTATGAGAGTGAGAATGAGGAGCATCTCTAGTTGGTTTTGCAAGTTCTAAGAGAGCATCGGTTGTTTGCCAAGCTTAGTAAGTGTGATTTTTGGGTTCGGGAAGTGTCATTCTTGGGTCATATTGTTTCGGCTAAGGGTATTCAAGTGGATCCGGCTAAGATTGAGGCGATTGTTGATTGGAAAGCGCCTAGAAATGTTTAAAAAGTGAGGAGTTTTCTTTGTTTGGCGGGCTACTACCGTCGGTTTGTGAAGGGTTTTTGAGTTATAGTTGCTCCAATGATGTTAAGGAAAGGAGTTAGATTCTAGTGGTCGGATAAGTGTCAGGCTTGTTTTGAGCAGTTGAAGAGGTTGCTAGTCGAAGCTCCTATACTCACTCAACCCATCTTGGGTAAAGAGTTTGTAATGTATAGTGACGCTCCGGGTGTCGGTCTTGGTTGTGTTTTGATGCAAGAGGGAAAGGTTGTGGCTTATGCTTCCCGTCAATTAAAGCCACATAAGAGGAATTATCTGACGCACGACTTAGAGTTAGCGACTGTGATATTTGCTTTGAAGATTTGGCAGTATTATCTATATGGGGAGAAGTGTAGGATCTTTACGGACCATAAGAGCCTGAAGTATCTTCTCACACAGAACGACTTGAACATGAGGCAGCGCCGATGGCTAGAGTTGTTCAAGGACTGTGACTGCATATTGGATTACCACCAGGTAAGGCCAATGTAGTCGCAGATGCTTTGAGTCAGAAATCAGTTTATGCTTTGTTCTTCAGGCGGTTTAAGTGGAGGTTTGATTCAGATGGGGCTTTGGTTGCTTAGTTGAGAGTGAAGCCTTACTTGAGACAGAAGATTGTGGATGCTCAAAAGGATGATGAGAGGCTGCAGCAAGTTTTACGAGAGGTTAGTTCTGGTAAGCAGTCAAAGTTCTCAGTTTTGGATGGTGTGCTAATGTATAGAAATCGTTTGTGTGTACCTGAGATTGAGGAGTTAAGGAAATAGCTTTTGAGTAAGGCACACACGACGGTTTTCACTATGCATCAAGGTGGTGATAAGATGTATCGGGATAGGAAGCAGTTCTATTGGTGGTCCGGTATGAAGAGGGACATTATGGATTTTGTGTCTAAGTGCTTGACATGTCAGCAGGTAAAGGCTGAGCATCAAGTTCCTTCGGGATTGCTCACACCTTTATCCGTTATCACCATAGACTTTGTATCTGGTTTGCCTTTGACTCAGAGGAAGCACGACTCAGTGTGGTTGATAGTGGATCGGCTTACGAAGTCAACTCATTTTCTACCAGTTAGAGTGGATTATCCGATGGATAAGTTAGCCAGTATTTATGTGGATGAGGTAGTTAGATTGCATGGAGCACCGTTGTTCATAGTGTCAGATCGGGACCCAAGGTTTACTTTGAAGTTTTGGAAAGAATTGCAGAGAGCTTTGGATACCAAGTTGAACATCAGTACGGCATTCCATCCTAAGATAGATGGTCAGTCATAGAGCGTGATTTAGATCTTAGAAGATATGTTGCGGGCTTATGCATTGGATTTTTTGGGTAGTTGGGATAGATATGTACAGCGTATGGAGTTTGCCTACAATAATAGTTATCAGTCGAGCATTGGTATGTCACCGTATGAGGCTTTGTATGGTCAGCAGTGTAGGACTCCAGTTTGTTGGACCGAGCTATCCGAACATTGAGTTATTTGGCCAGAATTGGTTAGGGATATAGAGGAAAAGATCAGAGTTGTGCAGCAAAATCTGAAGGCGGCTAAGGATCGGCAGAAGTCTTATGCTAACCTGAAGAGAAAGGATGTTCAATTTGAGGTCGGGGATAAAGTTTTTCTTAAGGTTTCTCCTTGGAGAAAGGTGCTCAGATTTAGTAAGAAGGGTAAGCTTAGTCCTCGATTTATTGGACCGTATGAAGTGTTAGCTAAGGTTGGTCCGGTAGCCTATAAGTTGGCATTACCGATAGAATTGGCAAGGTTGCACGATGTTTTTCATGTTTTGATTCTTCGTCGGTACAGATCAGATCCTTTGCATGTTCTGTCAGTTCAGGATGTTCAAGTTCAGCCAGACTTTTCTTATGTCGAGGAACCAAAAGCCATCCTAGCACAGGAAGGGAGGTAGTTAAGGAGTAAGGAAGTCTCATTGGTCAAAGTGTTATGGAATTACCACAGAGTCGAAGAAGCTACTTGGGAACCAGAGGCGTCCATGAGGGCTCAGTATCCGCATTTATTCGGTTCAGGTGAGAATTTCGAGGATGAAATTCTTATTAGTAGGGGAGAGTTGTCACACCCCATTTGCCCCCTAGAAGTTCGAGCCATGTTTGTACATGTGCATTAAGTGTGTTTTGGCATGTGTTAAGGATATAATGCATGTTTGCGGGTTTTGCTAGTATGTGGGTGCATGTACGGTGCTAGGGTGTGAATTAGTTGGGTTGTTTTTGGGTGTGTTTGTTCACATGGTTGTAGGATGCAAGTGAGTAAGTAGGGTTGTAATAGTGTGTGCATGAGCATACATTTGTAGGGTGTTATAAGTTGGGAGAGTCTTGTGCATGTTTGATGTGTGCTTGTTAGGTGTGAGTGATTAAGATCCACCACTATGATGAGGACACATGGCTAGGGTTAGGAAAAGATGAATAGAAAGAAGAAAGAGCATTGGAAAAGCAGAATTTTCCATCTCTTTTCCCATTCTCCTCTTCTCTCTCACTCTTCTTCTTCTTCCATCCTAGCTTTGATCCAAGTTGGTGTGGTGGGAATTGATCATCTTTTGGTCTTCTTTTGGGTAAGTTTTTTGTATTTCCTTCATCTCATTTATCTTCTTCTTCTTATTTTTGGTTTGGTTTTTGATCTAGAGTTTGATGTTTGGTTTATCTTTGTTTGGGTTTTGTGTTTGTGTTTTGGGTGTTAATGGAGCCTCCTCGTGATCCTAAAGGCAATGAGAAGGCTAGTATTAGTGGCACCAAGTGATTTGGAGCTTAAGAGATTCAGATTTGGGAGTTTTTGTGATTTTTGTATTTTTGTGATTTTTGCTCTTTGGATGAATTTATGGAAATTTGTGGGTTCTTGATGTTCATAGTAGTTTAAATGTTATGGGTTTTGACTTAGATGTGCTAAGAAGGCTTGAATGTGGCTTAATTAGCTCAATTGTGTTCTTGATTGAGATGAATGATGAATAGTACTCATATTTAAATTGTGTAAGTTTGATGTGTTATTGGCATGATTTAATCGCAATTCTTGGCATAAATGTTGTATTATATATTAGAAATGATGGTTTGGTTGCTGGAACTGAGATAAGTGGAAGTTTGAATTGAGTGTGTGTGATTGGGTGTTGCAAAAATGGGATTTTATGCAGATTTCTCGTGTAAGGGCTAGAAATCACGACCCTGTCGCGAGCGCGACATTGTCGCGACAGAGCCCGGTGATAGCAGCCCTCGCACGCGTTTGACCCCTCTGCCGAGCAGCGTGCCTGGCCGTCGAGCCGTGCAGCGAAGCCTCTGTTGCGAGATCGACAAAGCGCTCGACTACCGAGCTATTTTGGACGGTCCTCTATCGTGAGCACGCTCTCGAGTGCGAGCGTGATAGATCGGGCTGGCAGCTCCCTGTCGTGAGCACGACGCTTGTCACGAGTGCGACATTGGGTTATATTTGTTTCCCCTGTGAGATCGCGAAGATTGGCGTGGTCACGACCTGGGGCAAGTTCGCCTCTGTCGCGAGCACTACAGTGACCTCCTACTGCCCTATTTTTTCGATTTTGCTTGAATTTCAAATGGTTTCTTCATGAACTTGGACCTTTGTATGCTAGATATAATGCTTATTTATATGTGCAATATTATAAATCCTTCATGATGAATAATATGCTATGATTTGGAACCTGAATTGGATTACGCATGACCTGTGAGAGTCAGTCTAGTGGATAGTTAGGCATGCCTAATAGATTCTTTTAGCTGCAGCCTTCAATTCCATTTGGACCCCGATTGTCACACCCCATTTGCCCCCTAGTAGAATGAGCCTGTCTGTATGTGTAAGCATTCGCATGTGTACAGTATTTCATAAGGGTATTTCAGTAAAATGCATGATTTTGGGGTTTTATTATTATGTGGGTGCATACATGGCATTAGTGTGTGAATTAATTAGGAATTACTTGTGTACACTTGAGCATACCATATTAGGGTGTTATTAGTTGGGAATCATTTGCGTGCATTTGCTTATACCATTGTAGAACACATTTAATTGAGGTTGCATTTGGTGTGTGTGATGTGTTGAGTTAGGGTGTGAGTGATTAAATTCCACCACCAAGAAATTGACATGTGTATTAGGTTAGGGAAATGAATAAAGAAAAGAAGTATGAGTGAGGGGAAGATCAATTCACGTTTTTCCCTTTCTAGCTCCATCTTCTTCTTCTTTTCCCTTTCCTAATTGCTACTTGCTGTAGATCAAATTGTGGTAGTGGAAATTAGTCACTCTTGCTTCTAACTTGGTAAGTCACTACAATTCTCATCTTAGTTTCCCTTTATTTCATTTTCATCTTCTTCCTTAAGTTAGGTTTAACTTAGGGTTTGTTTTGTTGAATGTTCTTGCTGAATTTGTGATTAGTTGAAGCTCCTCGCGAACCTAAGGGCAAAGAAGTTGCTGGTCCTAGTGGAGCTAAGTGATAGAGGCTTAGAATTCAGGTTTGGGAATTTATGATTGTGATTTGTGCGATTTTGATGTTTACTGTGAATTCAAGGGTTTATATGTTCTTGAAGAGCTTGAATCAATTAGTCTTGATTTGGTTGTTTAAATGCTAAATTGAGTTGCATGTATATTGATTATGTGAATTGAGATGATTTCTGGAAGGTAAAGACAGGTTTGTATGGGTTAAAATCAAATTGGGATTGAAATTGTTATTCTGAGAATTCTGGAAATTTTGGAAAAGTCGAAGTACTGTTGAATCTGTTGAATCTGTTGAATTTCTTCATGTCGTGTGACTCGCTACGGAAGAAGGCAAGTCACGAGACGTGACCCTCGGTCACGCCGTGACCTGCCTGCTGAGAAGCCAGTCGCGTGACCAGCTGAAGAACAAGCAAGTCACGCGACGTGATCTTCGGTCACGTCGTCCGACCTGCGAAGAAGAGGCGTTGCGTGATCTGTAAGATCACGCGACGTGATCTGCGAAAGGGAGAAGCACGTCACGAGTCGTGACGTCCAGTCACGCCGTGACCTGCGAGAGCATTGCGTGATTTGTGGAGATCACGCAACGGGACCGGCGAGGAACAAGCAAGTCACGTCGCGTGACCTTCGGTCACGCCGTGACCTGCCTGTTGAGAAGGCCAGTCACGCCCAGTGGCCAGCCGATCTCGCCCGTTTCTCCGCTCAGCTCGTTTTTCCGAAATTTCCTGGTTTTTAACTCAGAACTGAATTTGGTATTTCTTCAGAATGGACTTTACTGTGGTATGATGCATGTCTTACTGTTTGATGCTTTGATATGCGTGATAGCATGATTTTCTGATGAATTATACTCTATATCCTGAAATGTGATCAGTTTGACGCATAACCTGCTAGAGTCAAGTAAGTGGATAGTTAGGCATGCCTAATAGAGTCTTTAGCTGCAGCCCTCAGTTCAGTTTGGACCCCGATCAGGTCCCCGTTTGGTTCCTCGCGAACCCTTCAGTATAGAATCTTGTTTAAGATTCCCTCAGTATATAAATAACATGTTTTGATGAATGATATAATATTTGACTTGTACCTGTGAGGTACCCTCAGTATTCGATTCGTACCCGTAAGGTACCCTCAGTACACTCGTTATCCACTGTCTAGAGTCAGCAGGTGTTCTTTAAATGTTAATGGAATTGTTCTGATCTGATCTGGCTATGAAATGGATTATCTGAATGAGTTTAATGATGAAATGCATGTTGGATTATTCTGTAATGGATATGATTATTGAGATACTGAATGTTTGGTTTTAAAATATGAACATGCTTATAGCAACTATGTTATAACCTTTGCATAATGCCATTGTGAATGTGATATGCTTTGACGACCATTGTGAATGGCCGTCCATAATTTATGTGTGTTTCCCCACTAAGCGTATATCGCTTAGCACGGTGTTTTTACCCGTGCAGGTGCGGAAGACGTTTTGCCTTGAGAGAGTCGCCGTCATCAAGCCAACACAGAAGAGTTTTTAGTGTAGAGCTATTTTTGTATCAGTGATGATTCTTTTTGTATAGAACTCTCATGTATCAGTTGTGTATCAGCTTCCGCTTTTGTAACTATATTTTGTATATGTAATATTATTTCGTTTCAGCTAGTTGATCAGAACATTATTGTAATAGTTTAATTATAGTAATGCATGATCAGCTTTTGCTTTCTGCATGTAAGTTTTTAATTATTCTGTATTTTTTGAATGTTTGTTATGAATGATTGTATGTTATACTTTGTACTTGCTTGGTGGCACCTTTACTCATACGGCATCTCACTCCTTCTCGGATGGGATCGCCTACGTATGGGAAGGGGGTGTTACACCGATCAGGTCCCCGTCTAGTTCCTCGCGAACCCTTATGAATTTTTGATCTTGTTTAAGGTTCCTCCGAAAATTGTTTTGAATGTGATAAAATAAATGGTTTTTCGATTTATACCCGTAAGGTACTGTCTGTAATTGATTCGTACACGTAAGGTACTGTCTGTATACTCGTTATCCACTATTGTGAGTTAGTAGGTGCTTTATTTGTTTTGTTCTGCTTTGAAATGATTATAAGATTAAGATATTCGAATGAGTATGATGATACGTATGAGCTATCATTTAACAAGTATATGAATGTTGATATAAGTTTCTGAATGTATGTCTGTATTATGTAAGCATGATTATATATCTGACATGGTTATCCACATATATCATATCGTATGTGTTATGCTTTGACGACTATTGTGAATGGCCGTCCACTCTTTTGTTATGTGTTTCCCCACTAAGCGTTATCGCTTAGCACGGTTTTTATCCGTGCAGGTGCAGAAGACGTTTTGCTTTGGGAGAGTCACCGCTAGTCAAGCTAACACGAAAGGGATTAGTGTTAGGGCTATTTTTGTAATAGTTATGATGATTCTTTTTGTATTAGAATTCTCATTGTATCTATGATTTTGTAAGCTTCCGCTCTTATTTATTTTGGATATGTAATTCTTTTGTTTGGGCAATTGATCCGAATATTATTGTAATGATTTTGTTATATTAATGTATGATCAGTTGTTGTTTCTCAAAAGTTTTAGTTTTCGCTAGGTTTACGTATGTTTATTGTGGTTGAATGTTTGATTTGTATCGATCTGTCTGGTGTGACACCCCTGCTCCTATGGCATCTCACTCCTATCAGGATGGGTTCGCCTACGTATGGGTAGGGGGTGTTACATGGTTATTGATCCTCTAGTTAATGAATTCAACCAAGCCTTGGCTTTATCCTTCAAAGTGAAAGGAAAAAGTGTAAGCTTAATTGCATCATTAGAAACTTCATTAATTTTAAAAGTATCACATATCTCTAGAAAATTAGCCAAATGAGCATTAGGATCCTCATTTGCCAAACCATAAAATTGAATGCTATTTTGAATCATTTGTAAAAGAGAAGGTTTAATTTCAAATTGGTTAGCATTTAGCGTAGGCCTTACCACACCTTGTTGAGCACCACTCAATACGGGTGTAGCAAAATCCATCAACCTTGGTGGATTTTCCTCTTCAGCCATTATTGGTCTCTTATTCTTATTCTTCTTTTTGTTGGATTTTCGGTTACTTGACAAATATCTCTCTATTTCAGGATTCAAAGGTTCAAGTTCTTCTTGAGAACTTCTTGTACTAGGCATGAACTTATCAAATCTTGTAAAGAAAAAACAAAAGAAAAATAAGTCAAACTCTACAAACATACAAACAAAATAAAATAAATATTGTATCCAAAATCATAAATCAAGTTTCACAATGGCAATAAATAAAACATCATTCCTCGGTAACGGCACCAAAAACTTGTTAGCCTAATTCTAAATGCTAATTCCGCAAGTATACGGTGTACCGGTTATAGTACAAAAGATGTCGATCCCACGAGGAATGTGCTAATTATTACACACTATTACTACTCATTTTTAATTTTGTTTACAATGATTATAAATTTGTTGAATGAAAGTGGAAATACTATGTTTAATTCTAATTAACCTAGTTATAGATAATCGGAGAAGATAAAAGATTAATGATTATAAAATAATAAATAGAACTTGAATTAATTATTCTTGATTATTAATATATTCTTATCATGCAAGCCAAGTCGAATAAGATTCCAATTTACCCTTTCAACATAAATTAGAGTGCCTAAAACATGCATTTATAATTCTAACTCACAATTTTCATTAATTAATTAAAGTGTTATTCATGCAAATTTCAGGAATAATAAATAACCTATAACAACCATTTAATATTATGATTTCTCAAATAATACTTCAATGATGAAATCCTATTAGATTTAAGTAAGAATTTATCTTTCAATTAAATACTTACTTATAATGACCATGCACAAAAATACTAATAGAAAATTCTACAAGAAGGAATAATAAAATTTATATGAATAATAAAATATAGCATAAATAATCAAGTTCATAAGTTCATCATTAAATAATTACAAAGAAGAAGTAAAGATGAGAAATAAAGAAAGAGATCTTTCAACCCTTTTCCCTTCCACAAAGGATATCTTCTTCCTTGCAAGTAATCTTCTCTTCAAAACATAAACATTATAACTTAAAACTTTAACTAAGAATGTACTCTCAAACTAACAGAATTCTTAATAATAATATTCAACTAAAAATATCCAACTCTTAAAATTACAGTTAAAACTAATATTTATAATATTCTAAAAGATATGTCCCTTCAAGTGTCCCATAGGAAGGTTGCAAAACTTGGTGGAAAGTCATACTTCTTCAAGGCAAAATTTGAATTTAACTTCCAATGGTCCTCTCTGTCGCGATCACAAAGTAAGTCGTGCTTGCGATAAAACACGCCTTGCTCTTCGCTCCACTTTCCTCGCGCTGGCTTTCCTCCATGCCATGTCATGACCTCGCGATAGGTGGCCTTGCTCGTGACACTGCCCGCTAGCTCCCTTTCTCCTTCTCTTTGGATCCCTTCAATTGCGCATCATGCCGCGTTCGTGACGTCCATTGTGCTCACGACATAATACTTCTCTCCTTTGCTTTCTTTCTTCCTTTCTTCTCTTCTTCTTAGCTTGGCTCTTCCTGTTGCGCTCGCAAAAGATTGATTCTTCCTTAGCTCAATTTTTCTCCTTTTCTCCAATCTTCTCTATGTTTCTCCTACTCACACAAAACTCAAACAAAAACATAAAACACACCTAATTCTAACACAATTAACTATACAGAAACATTATTTTAAACCCAAAACATGGATTAAATATGAGATATGTAGACTCATAATAGTTAGTGATGTACTTCTTATTAGGAATGACTTCTCATAGAAATTGTTATATCAAACAAAGTATAAAAATAATAAATAGAACACAAGAATACACTGCATCTAATTATCAAGTCATAATTCCATCTTGTCTTATAAATGTATAATTCTTACAAGCATAAAAGTCATAAACTCTTAAATCATTCATACTAATTTTACCATAATTTATGTGGGTTTAATTAATTTATATCCCTTTTAATCATGCTTTAAAAGTTTTAAACAAACTTTGAAAGAAAGGCTTAAAATGAGTCATATATTATTATTTCACACCTTATGAGAGATTGTAGCTGCAAGGCCCCGACTTATACCCTAGTCATTTTAGATACATTTAGGGTACAAAAATGGTCGAGAATGTGTATTAGGTTCAGTATGTGTCTTAGGGACATAATCGGTATTAATTAAAATGTAAAGGGTAAAATAGTCATTTGACTTATATGGACTTAAATCATAAAATGGGTTATTTAGTATGCTAATGTATAAATAAGATACAGTGAAAATATAAATGTATGATTATATAGTAGATTAAGGATTGAAATAGAAATATGTAAAGTAACTAATCACAGTAACCCACGTGCCAATTTCTAGAAATGTGAAGAGGAGTCTTCATGGATTAAAAAGCCATAAAGGTCAGTAAGGGGAAAAACATAGAGAGCCAGCCATTTTTCTTTCCCAAAACTTACTATTTTACTAACCAAAATCACCAAAATTTATACCCACTTGCTCAATGTGATTTTTAAGTTAAAAAATAACAAGAATTAATTCTAGGTGTATTATTGGATTAAACAAGGTAAGATTTTGAGTTATTTATCATCTCCTTCTTCTAGTTTCTAAGGAGTATAAGTTGTGGTTTATGTAAACTAAAAACAATTTTGTTGTGTAAACTTGAAGAGGAGGCACCCGAAGGAGAAAAGAAGCAGAAAGAAGAAAGAGAAAGGAAGTGAAAGAGAAGGAGACAATAAGTTATTTTGAGGTTTGGGATTTGTGTGTTTTATGTACATTTCATTAATGGAATGTTATTTTGATGTTTATATGGACATGTCATGAGAAATTGAGTTGATGATTGACATGGAATTGATTGGTTTGGAAAGACAAAAATTTAACGGTAAATTCTGCCTAAATTCCATCAGACCTCTATAGATTGTTTTCAGCATAAGTTGAGTAATATAATTCCAAATTTCATGAATTTAATTGACTTAAAAATATGAGACATATATCTTCAATTTTGATAGAAACATCCATGAGCTAATTCTAGACTTAAGACTCTAAAAATTGAGCATAAATGTGACTGAAGGATTTTATAGCCCCAATAGGAGCAATCCGGATTTTTTAGTCCATATCTACAGCTCTAGTGATCCAAATGATCTTCAATTTGTGCCATTAGAAATCTAACATCTTGTGGAACATTTTTTAAGAGAGAATTGTAGCTAAAAACTTTATTTTCTAGTTCATTTTGGATGCACAAAAAGGGGATTAGAGTCCTCCTTGATGCAGACTTAGTATCGAGTTGGCACAATCAATCCGACTTGGGATGATTGGCCTCTATCTCCAGTCAGCACATTTTTGTTGACTTGTCATAGTAGGCCACTATCACGAGTCGTGACATTAAGCATGACTCGTGACAGCCTTCCTTTTCCCTTATGAATTATTTTTCTTTATTTGTGTACATTTCCTCCTTAAGCTTTGTAAATGGAATGGTAATTAGCTTTCTTGGTCTTTATAAATAAAAAAAAATTAATTTAATAATTTTTTGACATAGATATGATACTTGTAATTAAATTATACATGGATATATGCATATAAATTGATAACATGGAAATATTTGTTATGTAAATAAATAATATTATTTATGAAATGTACATGATAAAATGATTGAATTAATTTGTTCAAGACATAGGAATTGAAATAAATGGTACAACTTGAATTTATTTATGAATATAAAGTAAATTTATGAGCTATAAAATTCGTCGCTTGCTTGTGTCCGGGTTATGGATAGATAGGCATGTCTATAGGGACCTTAAATACTGTAGCCTACTGTTCTGTTCTATTGACCCTGTTTGGACCTTCTGTCGGCCCCGTTTGAGTTACCTTTTGTCACATAAATATAAATAATTAATTAAAATAGATTTGTACCTACGAGTAACTACTATTCTGTATTCCCGTTATCCACTTCCTTAGGCATTGCAGGCCCTTTTAAATGATTGTTATATGTATTAAATGAACTATAAAGATCGCAAGGTCCTAAAAATTTGTGATGTATTTATTTAGGTTAATGTATTATGATGTTTAATTTAGTTATGCAATATTCATATGTGTTTGTTTATCATGTGTGTGTGTATGCATTAACGATCGCTGTGAGTGGTCGTCTATGTCATGCTAATTTCCCCACTAAGCTTTATGCTTAACACGGGTGTTTCATCCATGTTGGTACTGAAGTAAGAGAAAACGCCAAGGACATTTTGCAGTCTCCCAGGCCAACAAAGCAGTCTAAGCTTCCTTTTGCAGGTTTTGTATTTTGGCTACTACTTTGTAAATATAATCTTTTGGTAATAAGTATGTTTTTAGTAGTGTATGCCTGCATGTATGTAACTTATAATAGTTTTTTATTGCAAATTAATATGAACTATAGTAAGAGTAACTTGAAATGGTACTTTTATATAAAGAGAAAATTTTGTAATTCTGATTTTATTAAATGCTTAGATATAATTAGTGTTACTAAGTTAGTATTAAGTTGTTAACACTCTTCACCCTATTTAATAAACTATAGTGACAAATGTGGTTTACTATGTAAGGATTAGGGGTGTTATATTTATTGGTATCAGGGCTTAGGTTTATACGATTCTAGATGACTAGTAGGTTAAGAATATTTATATGTAGTATTGTGTTGGCCTAATACGAATGTCCTTGTTTTCTTATAGTGACTAGATGGATCCATCCTGAGACACTATTGAAGGAACTACTAAAAGTATTAATCCTGGGGATGGAGATCCATCGATTTCTAGTCCTTCTAAACCACCAGTGGGTGCGCGAGATGTTCCTATTGCACCAACAGAAACTTTGTTCAAAATTACACATGATATGGCACAAGTATTAGATCATTTAACAGCCCATAAAGCTCCAATAGATGTATTCAGGAAGCACGTAGCTG
The DNA here is from genome assembly GCA_947683425.1 of Excoecaria cochinchinensis. Taxonomy (NCBI): domain Eukaryota; kingdom Viridiplantae; phylum Streptophyta; class Magnoliopsida; order Malpighiales; family Euphorbiaceae; genus Excoecaria; species Excoecaria cochinchinensis. The sequence continues at coordinate 1,854,115 of CANTUQ010000013.1, forward strand.
AAGAATTCCATGGCACTAGTTTAGAAGAATTCGATAAAGTTGAGTTTTGGCTTCAGAAATTGCAGAGGATATTTGAGGACGTAAAATGTCCACCTGAACAGATGACTACATGTGTAGTCTCTCTCCTTCAGGGTACAACATATGATTGTTGGAAATTACTCCGAAGACACCCAAAGTTTCAAGATCCACTCACTTGGAATTTCTTGGTCTAAGAATCTTGATAGAAATATATCAGAGAAACTTACAAGGAAACAAAGTGGAAATAATTTATAGATTTGAAACAAAGAAACCTGACAGTAGCTAATTATGAAAAGGAGTTTAGTTACCTTAGCAAGTGTGCTCTAGAGCCAGTTCTTACTGAAGCATTCAGATGTAGGCAGTTTGAGGATGGTTTGAATGAATCCATTAAGAGGTATATTGCAGCTTCTACTTCAATGCAACCGGTGAATTTCTATCAATTAATGTAAGCGGCTATAAAAGTTGAAAAAATCGAGATGATTAGTCAGGAAAGAAGTTAGAGGAGAGGTGTTTCTGGAGGTTGTCCCTCTATTGGGAAAAGAGCTAGAGACTCTCAGGCTGAATCAATACAAGGTTCTACAACACGTGGAAGAAGACAAGGATAATCAGCAGCATCTGGTACTGCTAGAGATTCCTCCACCCAACAAAGTGAAGCACTTGAATGTCAGCACTGCAATAAATGACATTGAGGCACTTGTAGATGGTTGACTGGGGAATGCTTCAATTGTGGAAGCACTAATCACTTCTTGGCAAATTGTCCTAAAGAGTCTGGAGCCATTAGAAATATGTAGGGTAGTGGCAAAAAGGGATCAAATACCCCTCCAGCAGCTCATAGCAAAGCAAGAGGTCATGGTAACTCAAGTCAGTAATGAGGTAGTGTTATATCAAAAATAGTAGATCCGCCTATCCCTACAGCTCCAGCTCGAGATTATGCTATGAACACTCGGGAAGACCAAAATGTGCTTGAAGTAATTGCGAGTATTTTCTCTCTTTATGGCATTGAGATGAATGCTTTAATTGATCCCATTTCTACAAATTCTTATACATATACTGAGTACTTGTCAAATAAAATGCCACCTGTAAAACAGTTAGCGGATGATATGCATGTTACTAGTCCTTTGGGGTATGGTGCTAATATTAAGCAAGTAAATAGGAACTATCCCACAGAGATCAAGAATAGAGAATTATCTGCTGATTTGCTTGCTTTACCATTCTATGAGTTTGATTTGATTTTGGGAATGGACTGGTTGTTTAAACATCGAGCCATAGTTAATTGTAGAAAAAAGATAGTGGTACTTAAATGTTTAGACCAATTAGAAGTGACAGTACATGGTATTCGATCCAGATGATTATTTAAGGTGATTTAAGCTATGCAAGCCCGACGATGTTTAAAGAAAAGATGTTAAGCTTTCTTTGCATTAGTGCTTGACTTTAATCGGGGGAAAGTAAAATTGGAAGATTTACCCATAGTAAAAGAATTTCCAAATGTGTTTCGTGATAAATTACCTAGACTGCCACCTGTGAGGGAAGTAGATTTATCCATTCAAATATTGCCTGGAATAGCTCTTGTATCTAAAGCACCTTACTGGATGGCACCGATCGAATTAAAAGAGTTAAAGGTTCAATTGCAGGAACTCCTATATAAAGGATTTATCCGACCTAGTGTTTCTCTTTAGGGTGCACCAGTATTATTCGTGAAAAAAAAAAATGGTACTCTGTAGATATGTATTGATTACCAACAGATTAATAAGGTAACCGTGAGGAATAAATATCCATTACCACGAATTGAAGATCTTTTTGACTAGTTAAAAGGAGCAAGTGTCTTCTCCAAAATTGATTTGCGATCTGTGTATTATCAGTTACGGGTGAAAAATGATGATGTCACGAAAACTACATTTAGAACTCGATACGGTCATTATGAACTCTTAGTAATGCCATTTGGGTTGACTAATGCACTAGCAGCGTTCATGGATTTGATGAATTGGGGGTTTCGACCTTACTTGGATCAATTTATGGTGGTATTTATTGATGGCATTCTGGTGTACTCTAAAAACAGTAAGAACATGAACAACATTTAAGGATAGTCTTACAGACTTTGCGGGAGAAACTGTTGTATGCAAAGTTAAGTAAATGTTACTTTTGGCTTAAGAAAGTCTCATCCTTAGGCCATATTGTATCGGAAGAAGGCATTAGAGTTCATCCTGCAAAAATTGAAGCTATTGTTGGTTGGAAGTGTAACGCCACAAAATTTTCAATGCTGCTAATAATAACTTGGCATGCTGAAAATTTAGCGAATGTTAACTTTTGACCTATGAGACTTGGAATTTTCTTTAAAAATTATATAATTTAATATTTGGATAATTTAGTTAAATAAATGGTAATATATAAATGTGTATTTAATTATACAAGTAAGTAAAAATAATTAAATAAATAAATATACAGATAAGATAATATTGGGTGTTTTGGAAATGAAGAGTGGACAGAATAGAATTAGAGAAAACAAGGAAAAGAACCCAGAAAAGGGAATGACTTGACAACGACGAATTGGCCTCCTTTGCTGCAACGGCCAGCTCCTTTGCCTTCGTTCCTCGTTCAGCTGCAGTTTCTTTGCGTTTTGCCCCTTCTTTATGGGAGAAAAAAAACCAAATGCTCTTCTCCCTTTTTTCGGCTACTACCTGTCATGGCCCGAAATATAGCCTGGTAGTAATTGGCTTAATTAAGGATGTGTGGGAATTGAATTATGCAGTTGGACTAAATTGAAATAACAAATAAAGGACTTAATTGAATAACTAAAAGAAGTTAAGTGGCTTATTGGCAATGGTGTATAATTAACACTAAGAGGGATTAATTAGTTTAATTGAATTCAGAATTTAGTTAAGTAGGGATTAATGAAAAAATAGGCAGAATTGAGGTTGGAGAAGTGGACTCCACGTGTGGTCTTGTGGAGCTACCACCTCTCTCAAGCCATGCAATATAAGGCAATTTGGAGAGAGAAAGTGCAGTTTTTGTTGCATTCTCTTTGTCTTTTCGGCTGAGCTTCTTCTTACTTTCCTATTTCTTCATTTCATTGAGTAATCTTGAGATTTATAGTTGGTGTGAGTGAGAATTCAATGGATTGCATGGTATTAGGAAATATAGGATGAAGAATTAGCAAGGTAAGAGGTTAATTTAATGGATTCTCCTTCTTCTTCATCTCCTTTCTTTTGAAATTGATTAGTAATGATATTGTGTTCCAATTCTGAAAATTGGATCATGTGTGTAGCTGAGAAATCAAAGCAAGATAAAGGGAAGGCAAAGTTGGTGAACCTAGCTCAAAGGGGACTGATTAGGAGCATAGGAAAGGAGGTTTGGGAAACTATCTTTATGTTTGAATGTTATGATTTAAAATGCGTTCTATTTGAATGTTAAATGTGGTTGAGGTTTGTTGGAATGAGTTTGAGAATGGAATAACTGAGTTCATCTATGTGTGGATAAATTGAGGGAAGAATGCTTGAGATTTTATTGATAAATCTTGTTTGTTACTGCTTTTATCTAATGTTTGTTTTGTTAAGGTGAAAACAAGCACGAGCAAAGTTCATGTATGCATTAAATGGGAAGTATATGTATGTTGAAATGATTTTGGGTTGCAATTGATTTTTAAAGTAGCTAAGTTTTCATGTAAAAACTGGGTTGAATGAGTCACAAGGCGGTATGGAATGGGCTATACCCCCATGTAATTCTATTATGCCCTTTTAAAATTTTAAGTGTGAGATTTTAAACGGCAGTAAGGAGTGACCATACCGCCATCTAAATGTTCTCTGTTTTCAAAGGTGTTTTTGTGTGGCTTTCTACACGGCGGTATGACTTGATCATAACCCCATGTAGGGGTATCTTACACGGCAGTAAGACTTTGTCATACCGCTGTGTAAAAAGCTTCTATTTTTGCAAATTTAAGACTTTGATTTTTATCTCTTTTTTCGTTCCAATTGAACTTATTTTGCCTTAAACCTTATTACATATCATCTTAGGTATCTATTGATGATTTACATGGATATGAATTGAATCTAATTGTAAACTTATGACTATAAATATACAAGCATGAGGATTATAGTGATGAATTTCTTGTATATATATATATGCTCATGCGATGTCCTATCTAAGTCTAATGATAGAATTGTGATGTGAATAACAATGAATGCGAACTATGTAATGAAATATAATGGGATAATTCTATAATGTCATAACAAGTATAATAATCAATTAAAACCTTAGCCTGTGTGACGCACGCCGGATCCCCGGGCCGCCCATTCTGACCGCCCGCTCTTAGGGCGATCGGGCAATTGTGGGTCCGTTGATAGCTTGCAATAAATCGCAAGTGCGTCTATGTTGGGCAACAAGGAGGTTTCATGGAGTCGCCACCCAATAGAACATTGGGAAAGTTTCTCTCGCCTCGGAGAGCCTAAGACTGCGCGTGGTATCCATTTTGGGCCAGCCAGAGAGATTATGGAAGGTGTACTCCTCACCCTAAGGAGCCTAGGATTAGCGCTAAACCTCGTGACTCAAGAAGTATCTTGAAGGATGACCTCTAACCTCTTGAGCCCAAAGACCAGAGCTGGGTTCGGGATTTCTCATCTATTTCTACCTCGATTATTTTATGATTAAATTTTAATTGTCATTGATTCGCTCTCTCTCCACACGATGCAATTTAAATTAAAGCGCATTCATCCATTTAAGAGCATAAAATAAAATAGCATTAAAACATGAAATAAATTTACAATAATACCAAGGGCAGAATACAACCCTCGTTCGTAAACGTGCTATACATGCATAAAACGGGTTATTCATTTATTTTGAGGACTTTGGTCCTCACATGTGTTCATTATGGAAAATAATTTTTATGTGATGATTTTATTGGGTAAAAATAGGACATTGGTCCAGTTTTATTTAGGAAGCATTTTTTTTGGTATAAAACATTTGTGTGGTGGTTCTTTTTAAGAGTGGTCGAAAATCATTTTATTATTACAAACCACATATACATAAAATGCAATAAAATAGTAATTACATATTTCTAAATAAATAAATAAATGAATACATAAATAATTGCATAAATAAATAACAATAATAATAACAATAATCAATAATGATAATAATAATAAAACATAAAATTAAATAATCACAAATTAATTAAATAAAAACATCAACATAAAATTAACACCAATTAGACAATAATAATAATAATAATATTAATAAATCAGAAATTAAATTAATAAATATATAATAATAATAATAATAATAATAATAATAATAATAATAATAATAATATTAACATAACACAAAATACTAATAATAAACAAATATAACAATTAATTAACAATAACCATATAATAACAATAATAAATATTAAATAATATTAAAACAGAATAATAAATAAAAATACTAATATTAATATTAATAAACAGAAATTAAATTAATAATAATAATAATAATAATAATAATAATAATTAAAATAATAAATAGAAATTAAATAAATAAAAGGGGGGAATATGGCTTACCGTCGCCGGAAGAGGGGTGACCGACACAGCAACCACCGGGTCGGAGATCAGGCCACCGGAGGCACGGCGGAAGGGGTCACGCGCCGGAAGGGACTTCGTTGGAGTTGGAAAATGCTTCGAAGCGTCACGGGTCATTCTCTACACGCGCCTCGTTGCCGGCCACCGACGGAGGAACGACCGGCACGGTGAGCTTCGTCCGGAGGTGCTGTTTCCTCTGGTGGGGCGCGTGCCGCCGTATGCGGCGGCGTTTGGCCGGCGGAGGCGACGGTTCCTCCTCTCCTTTTTCTTCCTCTTTTCCCTTTTCCGGCGTCGTTTCCCGTTGGTTGTCCCTGGCTGTCCCTCTCTTCCTCTTTTCTATTTCCCTTTTATTTCTTTTTTATTTTGGTCCCTCACTCTCAGGTCTCGCTCTCTCTTTTCCTTTCCTTTTCTTTTCTTTTCCTTGCTTTCTTTTGCTTGCTCTCTCTTTTTCTATGGCCGGCCTCCCTCCTCTCTCTGTATCTTTTCTTCTCTCTTTCTATTTCTATTTCTTTTCTTTTTCTGTGTTCCAATTCGAGAGCCCCCCTATTTTTCTTCATCTTCTTCTTTTTATTCCCTAAAATTAGGGCTAATGGGCACAATGGTCATTTCAACCATAATTCCCTCCATTTTCATATCTTAATTAATCTAACTTAATTAAAACTAATACATACACATACTAATTTAATTAAACATGCATACATTAATTAAACATTACACATTAATATATTCAATTAATTAAATATTACAATAATTAAACATTACATATAAATATAATTAACGTATTTAATATATAATTTATCTAATTAATTAAACACTTCAAACTTTCATTTTTCATGCACTTTAATCACACAATAATATTAATTACTCAATTAACTAATAACAAAATTAATTAATTAATTTTTAATTTTACACACACATATTTATATATTTTTTTTTATTTTTTTTATTTATATTTTTTTTTGGTTTTTCTTTCGGAGGGAATAATCGAGGATCAAAATCACCATTTTTATTTTATGCCGGACTCGGGACTTGGTGTCTACAGTTGCCCCCAATTTTGGAGAAGTTAGTACATAGACACCTAGGTGAGCCAAAATTCAAAGAGGAAGAGAGAAGGGATTACATACCTGTGGCGGAGACCTTGCCTTCTTGCCGGTAGTTGGATAAAGAGATGCCTCCTCAGAGGGCTTCGAGATTTGCCTCCTCAGAGGATTTTGGGATTTTGCCTCCTCAGAGGACTTTGAGATTTTGCCTCCTCAGAGGACTTTGAGAATTTGCCTCCTCAGAGGACTTTGGGGTTTTGCCTCCTCAGAGGACTTGGAGAATTTTGCCTCAGAGGACTTTGAGATTTTGCCTCCTCAGAGGACTTTGAGAATTTGCCTCCTCAGAGGACTTCGGGATTTTTGTCTCCTCAGAGGACTTTGAGATTTTGCCTCCTCAGAGGACTTGGAGAATTTGCCTCCTCAGAGGGCTTTGAGAATTTGCCTCCTAAGAGGGCTTTGAGAATTTGCCTCCTCAGAGGACTTGGAGAATTTGCCTCCTCAGAGGGCTTTGAGGTTTTGCCTCTTCAGAAGGCTTTGAGATTTTGCCTCCTCAGAGGACTTTGAGGTTTTGCCTCCTCAGAGGACTTTGAGAATTTTGCCTCCACAGAGGATTTCGAGATTTTGCCTCCTCAGAGGACTTTAAGATTTTTGCCTCCTCAGAGGACTTTGAGAATTTGCCTCCTCAGAGGACTTCGGGATTTTTGCCTCCTCAGAGGACTTTGAGATTTTGCCTCCTCAGAGGACTTGGAGAATTTGCCTCCTCAGAGGGCTTTGAGGTTTTGCCTCCTCATAGGGCTTTGAGATTTTGCCTCCTCAGAGGACTTTGAGGTTTTGCCTCCTCAGAGGACTTTGAGAATTTTGCCTCCTCAGAGGATTTCGAGATTTTGCCTCCTCAGAGGACTTTAAGATTTTTGCCTCCTTAAAGGACTTTGAGAATTTGCCTCCTCATAGGACTTCGGGATTTTTGCCTCCTCAGAGGACTTTGAGAATTTGCCTCCTCAGAGGACTTTGAGATTTTTGCCTCCTCAGAGGACTTTGAGATTTTGCCTCCTCAGAGGACTTTGAGAATTTTCCTCCTCAGAGGACTTTGAGAATTTTGAGAATTTGCCTCATCAGAGGACTTTGAGAATTTGCCTCCTCAGAGGACTTCGGGATTTTTGCCTCCTCAGAGGACTTTGAGATTTTGCCTCCTCAGAAGGCTTTGAGATTTTGCCTCCTCAGAGGACTTTGATGATGTGGTGAATGCGCCGAGTCTGCTCCAGACTTACAAAGCGCGAATGATGATGCGCCGAGTCTGCTCCAGACTTACAAAACGCAGGGGTTGCTCTCTTGAGCTGCACCGAGTCTGCTCCAGACTTACAAAGTGCTGATGTTGTTCTTCTGAAATGGATGTCCTTCCGGACTGGGTGTCCTCCTGGACTACCCTTCTGAGTGGTCATTCAGATATTTTCTGCAAAATCAGCTGCACAAAATATACACAAGAAGTTGTATGCATGATGTTGTGTGGGACTTGTCTCCTTAGGGAGCTTAGGGAATAGACCTCTTCAGAGGGCTTCGAGATTAGCCTCCTCAAAGGACTTCACGTTTCTGATAACTGCCCCCTGAGAGGTCTTGGGTTAATTGTCTTGATTGATGCTTGGAATGATGTCGCCACTCGGATTCGGCTGGTGTCCGTATTCGAGTCTCTTTTTTTTGTAAGACTTAGAAAGGCAAATATGCAGGAAAAGTTGTGAGCATGCATGTGTATGCAGCAATGCAGTATAAAAATTCACCTAAGTGAATTTGGAGGCGATAGCCAATTTGGTTGCAACTTGCAGTAAGATCAGTGCCTTCTGGAATTGCCTTTGAATTTCATGCTCTTTGGGGATCATGAGGTTCTCGTCCTAAACCTGTAGTCATTATTTTAAGGTAGTGCGTCCCTTGTGGATTTTCACACTAGCTTTTCTTAGCGGGAAATGCGTCCTTTCGGATTTTCACATAACCTTGTGCCTTATTTTTGCCTGGAATGGACCCAACCCAATCCAGCGGCTTTTTCTTTTTTTCTTTTTTTTTTTTTTAGGACAGACTGCCTATTTTCAGGTTTTCACCCTGTCCTTTGGCCTAACTTTTGCTTAGAGCGCCAATTACGGTTTTCATCTCTAATGGCCTTTTTTTCTTTTTTCTTTTTTTTCTTTTTCTTCTTCTTTTTTTCTTTTTTTGTACATCAGATGAACTATTCTGGTTACATCGATACCATTGCATAAATGCACATATTTCAATTTGATTTCATAATATATGATCATTATTTGGCATTAATCTCAAGATACAAAACCTCATCCAATCTCGGGATGGATCTTGAAAGCATCAAACTCCTATTATCAATCAGCTCTCTTTTTGATTCTCATGATTGAATATTTTTCTCTCTACTCTCATTTAATCTTTTGAAAGCAAATTCTAGAAGCAACGTCGGAGACGAGACTTAACTCGAATGCATGAATGCACTCATGGCTTCTCGCTTGAAACTCAAGAAACACCATAGGCCTCTTCTTACGTGCCAAACCTTATTAAAAGGTCATCTCTGCTAATTGGATAAGACCGAACCCAGAATCAAAAGGTCTTACTTTGGTTGTAATGTCAGGCTTTGGTAGATGGCTGTCAAAGAAAGATCAGGTCGTTAGAGAAAAATGGCCGCGATATTTTCTCGACTGATGGATGAACCGTTCTTGGCTCAAAAGTATTCTTGAATTTGGTCTCGACAACATTCTAGCTCCTTGAGATCAGAAGGGCAATCATTGAAACTAGTCAATTGGTTACTATCTTGAGCTCTCTTTTTTATTATTCTTTTTTTTTTCTTTTCTTTGCTTCTTTTTCTTTCTTTTTTTTCATTCATTTTTTATTTTTGGATTTTTCATTTTTCTTTTTCTTTTTCTTTTTGCTTTCGCTTCTCTTTGTTTTTTTTTGAGCTCATGCCTTTCATGCATGACTAAACCCTCTTTCCAAAGTCCGAACTTGCTCTTATCAAGGCAATTTTTTAATAGTCCAAAGAATTGTTCAAATGTACATCCATCTGTTTTAAAGTGGCCACTCTTCTAAGGGGAAGCCAAAATCATTTTAGGCGAGGGGATAGTTTTAATGTGTGTAACAACAAAATTGGTACGCATTCAGCATACCTGCATAAAGGCTCAATGGGCTAGCAAGCGATTGCAGAACAAGGGTAGGAAATAGTCATTTAGGGAGCTATACAAAGAAAAGATTGCCTAAATCATTTTCCAGGTTCTGTCTTATCCAGAGATCGCTTCGACGGGTAATCAGAAAGGTTCTAGTGCTTTTAGTGAGTTTTCATCCAATCTCCTTGTAACACCCCAAAACCGCCTTGGTAGTCTGAGCCTGTCTGAGTCTGAATGTGCCTGTCTGTATCTATGTATGCATATTTTGATGTTTTATGCATGTTGATTTATTTAAGTGTATGTGCTTGTGTAAGTGTTATGTGAGGAGAGGAGTGTGCTAGTGTGTGTGAATAGGATAAGGAAATAGGATGTGAGTAAGTGAGGATAGTTGTGTGTAAGTAAGAGTATGGGAGTAGGGTATGCATGTGGAATTTCTTCCTATGGGAGAATAACACATGGCAGGTAGATAAGGATGTATTAATAAGTTAAGAGAGAGAGAGAACAGCTGTAATCAATTGGGTTTTCTTTCTCTTCCCGTTGCCTTCCCCTCTCTCACGCCAATTTCACTTTCTTGTTCCTTTTCTTCTTCTTTCCTTCTCCTTCCTTGCACATATCTGCTCTTCTCTTCTTCCTTGGGTAATTAAATTGCTGGGTTTGTTTCTTCTAAGTTTAAAAGGTGAGTATTGGGTTAGTGATAGCATAGATTCTTCTTTTCCTACTCTTTAGGTTAATTTTCAGTTATTTGTTAAATGTTAGAATTAAACTTAGTTGTGTTTGATTTGTGGTTCAGAGGAGCTTCCTAGAACGTCTAAAGGGAAAGAAAAAGCGAGTGGAAGCGGAGCTCACGACTAGGAGCACAGGAAACCAGGTTTGGGAACATTTGTATGATTTGTGTTTTGAATGGATATTGATGACTATTATTATTGTGAAATTGATAAACTATGTGAGTGGATTTGTATGTGTAGGATGTGAATATGGATAATTTGAAGTGAATTGTTCCAGATATGAATTATAGAGTTTGGGTTTGTTGTATGAAATTCTTTGGGAATAAGATATTGTTTTGAGAATTTTAAGTTGAAACTTGTAATTGTTTGATTTGAGAAGGTTAATTAATGTGTATGTTAGGATGTAAGTGATGAAGAACAAATAAAGTGAAGTGTTGTGTTTGGGTTGCAATTTTGGGGTCGTTTTGCTGGGGATTATCGCAACAGGGCATGGGTCACGGTGGCAACCAATTTGGTTACCACCGTGAGGTCTGTTCGGGTTGCATTCTGCCCAGGAGTTTGGTATGTCACGGTGGCAATGGAATTGATTACCACCGTGACCTACATTTGAATTACATTCTGTTTTGGGTTTTGGTATGTCACGGTGGCAATGGATTTGGTTACCACCGTGACCTACCCCAAAGTTACATTCTGTTTTGAGGTTTTGGTATGTCACGGTGGCAATGGATTTGGTTACCACCGTGACCTACCTCAGGTTTACATTCTGTTTTGGGTGGTAGTATGTCACGGTGGCAATGAATTTGGTTACCACCGTGACCTACCTTTGAGTTACATTCTGTTTTGAGGCTTTGGTATGTCACGGTGGCAATGAAATTGGTTACCACCGTGACCTACCCTATGTTTGTAATGAATGCTTATTTGTTAAATGTAAAGTTTGAGTATGGAAGTAATGATTTTTGTATAACCGGTAACATTGAATTAACGCCTCGTTCAGATAAAATATAGAGTGTTTCTGAATAGTAGATGATTTCAGAATGAAATATAGACTTAAATTGTGTGAAGTTAGCCTGCAAACCAAATAAGTGGATAGTTAGGCATGCCTAATAGAGTTATGTGTAGCTGCAGCCATGTGTACGATTTGGACCCTGATCAGGTCCCCGAATGGATCTCAGTGATCTTTCTGTTGAATCTTAACTAAGATTCTATGTGAAAATATTTTTTGAACAAAATAATGAAAAGAATACTTCGAGGCCTTTGGGCGTCTATGTGTTATAAAATGATGCTGATACCTTCGGGTATCTATGTGTACTTGTTATCCACAGTTTTGAGGGTGCAGGTGATGTCGTGGTTACTAGTATGAACTTGTATGATTGATATGTTGAAATAAATTTCTTATAGTATACAAATATGAATTGTGTACATGATAATGTATAATTGGATTTATTTCTTGTAATATTAAACTGTGATTATGCCATTAACATATGCTTTACATGTTAACCCCACTGTGAGTGGTGGTATTGCATTCTGTGTTCCCTACTAAGTGATTTCGCTTAGCACGGGTGTTTTATCCGTGCAGGTGTGGAGGTTTGTGGTTGTGCGCGGTTGGGGCGTGCTGCATCAGGAAGGCCATCACAACTAGGGGTCGAAGTCTTAGTACAGGCTTTCTTTTTTTTTTTGTAATCGATGTAATATTTTTGTGTGCCCTCAGAGATGGTATTCTATGGGCCTTTGTATATGAAATCTTTTGTAATATGTACAGCCTTTGTTTATGAATATATATATAATAGAAGTCTCCATGGTATAGGTAGGGGTGTGACACTCCTAATTGCAACTAGTTTTTTTTTCTTTCTTATTTTTATTTTCTCTCTGACTCTCTCTCTCTTCAGGAGTTATATCAGATGCCATCAAGATTTTCTTTGGATTTTCCAAAATTCCAAGATTAACTGTAGTAGTATTAATTGAATTAATGTCAAAATGAATGAATGTATCATGATCATAAAAAATGAAATCATTAGAAATAATATACAAGTACGCAACAATATAATTGAAATGACCAATATTGCATATGCTATTATTTGAAAAGCTTAAATATAAAAACATCTTGTAGCAAAGCAGACACTATAACCAATGTCTTTCATTTGCCATCGGCTTTTATTTCCCCCTCTTCTCTGGATCAACAATTTCTTTATTGTTGATAAGATCTTGAATTCAGTCCCTTAGAATTTAGCATTGATCCGTTAACTGGCCAGCGTTGGTGGGCTACTATGTCTTCGATCTCCTCTTCTTCTACAAAATCCTCCTCGAGATTATGAACTCTTGCTCTTCTTGGCTCAATAAGTGTCGCAGCTCCATGCTCATTGACAGGTTGACAGTAGCATTGCCAATAAAAAGAGCCTCTCCACCAGCAGGTGGTTCGACTTGCCCCCAGCATGGGCTATTTGTTGTTGTAAACCAACAGGTGGTTGTGAAATAGTAGGTACTCGTGAATCATGAGGATAAGGTACTAGATGCTGAGTGTGTCTCAAGATCCCAATCAAGCACTAATTCGAGCAATCCAAAGGGCGAATCTGTCCTTACTAATCGACCGTCGGGACCTCTATTCCACTTGGAAGAATCTATGATGGCTAAAAATTCAAACTGTAGTATGATGCATGTATGGCAATATACAATGCATGATCGTGAATTGCGCAGATGGAGTGAAGAAATCAATAAATTGCAATTATACGATGCAATGCATGAAAATAAATATACACGTGATGGTATTTGCATGTGAAAAATAATATACAGGCAAAAGGACATATACACACAACATGAAATGTATTTTTTATTTTTTATATTTTATATATTTATTTATTATATCTTTTTTATTTTTGATTGATTGATATATTTTTTTTTACATGAATGACATGTGATGTATGTGCATGTTGTGCAGCATTCACAGCCACATGCAAGCAAGTAGATCTTTCCAACCTTATTTCTCCCACACACGGGGTCGTGCGGTCTCTTTCTTAGGTGGGCCTTATCCAAGGGTTAACAGGTAACCCAATGGATGCGTATAGTGCACGGTGAAAAACCGACAACATAACAGCTCTTACTTTAAAGCACATGCGCATGGATGGTTGGCCATTATATATTTAAACAATTCAACTAAGTTAAGATGGTTCCGACGGGGCATGAAAGCCTTTGATGAAAACCATTATATTCAATTGATTTTGTTCAATATATGACAGCCCAAATAGCAGGCATGATATTATGGCACATGTCACCTAGTGGAAGTTTCTATTGCCATTACATGAGCTTTGGTCAAAAGGTGGTGTTACTTTGAGGCTACCCAAGCATGATCCCTGCCGACAGGTCTAGCTCATCACGAGCGTAACGACCGATCGGGTCACCATTTTATATACCAGGATGGTACGAGGCTTGGGCTGGTGATTATCCTTAACACTTCCCCAAATTGAGTGAAAATGAGGTCGTGCTTCAGGAACGCACCGGGGCTAATAGAGGGACCAAACTAGCATATTCTAAAGCTCTAATGAGATGTAATGCAAATGAGAGAAAGCGAATTTATGAATTAAATTTTAACCATAAATGTTAAACGAGGTATTTTCAAATTGAAATCTCAAACCATATCGTCCCCAGTGGAGTCGCCACTGTGACGCGCGCCGGATCCTCGCGGCCGCCCATTCTGACCGCCCGCTCTTAGGGCGATCGGGCAATTGTGGGTCCGTTGACAGCTTGCAATAAATTGCAAGTGCGTCTATGTTGGGCAACAAGGAGGTTTCATGGAGTCGCCACCCAATAGAACATTGGGAAAGTTTCTCTCACCTCGGAGAGCCTAAGACTGCGCGTGGTATCCATTTTGGGCCAGCCAGAGGGATTATGGAAGGTGTACTCCTCACCCTAAGGAGCCTAGGATTAGCGCTAAAGCCTCGTGACTCAAGAAGTATCTTGAAGGATGACCTCTAACCTCTTGAGCCCAAAGACCAGAGCTGGGTTCGGGATTTCTCATCTATTTCTACCTCGATTATTTTATGATTAAATTTTAATTGTCATTGATTCGCTCTCTCTCCACACGATGCAATTTAAATTAAAGCGCATTCATCCATTTAAGAGCATAAAATAAAATAGCATTAAAACATGAAATAAATTTACTATAATACCAAGGGCAGAATACAACCCCAGTTCGTAAACGTGCTATACATGCATAAAACGGGTTATTCATTTATTTTGAGGACTTTGGTCCTCACATGTGTTCATTATGGAAAACAATTTTTATGTGATGATTTTATTGGGTAAAAATAGGACATTGGTCCAGTTTTATTTAGCAAGCATTTTTTTTTGGTATAAAACATTTGTGTGGTTGTTCTTTTTAAGTGTGGTCGAAAATCATTTTATTATTACAAACCACACATACATAAAATGCAATAAAATAGTAATTACATATTTCTAAATAAATAAATAAATGAATACATAAATAATTGCATAAATAAATAACAATAATAATAACAATAATCAATAATGATAATAATAATAAAACATAAAATTAAATAATCACAAATCAATTAAATAAAAACATCAACATAAAATTAACACCAATTAGACAATAATAATAATAATATTAATAAATCAGAAATTAAATTAATAAATATATAATAATTATTATTATTATAATAATAATATTAACATAACACAAAATACTAATAATAAACAAATATAACAATTAATTAACAATAACCATATAATAACAATAATAAATATTAAATAATATTAAAACAGAATAATAAATAAAAATACTAATATTAATATTAATAAACAGAAATTGAATTAATAAATATATAATAATAATAATAATAATAATAATAATAATAATAATAATAATAATTAAAATAATAAATAGAAATGAAATAAATAAAAGGGGGGAATATGGCTTACCGTCGCCGGAAGAGGGGTGACCGACACAGCCACCACCGGGTCGGAGATCAGGCCACCGGAGGCACGACGGAAGGGGTCACGCGCCGGAAGGGACTTCGCTGGAGTCGGAAAACGCTTCGAAGCGTCGCGGGTCGTTCTCTACATGCGCCTCGTTGCCGGCCACCGACGGAGGAACGACTGGCACGGTGAGCTTCGTTCGGAGGTGCTGTTTCCTCTGGTGGGGCGCGTGCCGCCGTATGCGGCGGCGTTTGGCCGGCGGAGGCGACGGTTCCTCCTCTCCTTTTTCTTCCTCTTTTCCCTTTTTCGGCGTCGTTTCCCGTTGGCTGTCCCTGGCTGTCCCTCTCTTCCTCTTTTCTATTTCCCTTTTATTTCTTTTTGATTTTGGTCCCTCACTCTCAGGTCTCGCTCTCTCTTTTCCTTTCCTTTTCTTTTCTTTTCCTTGCTTTCTTTTGCTTGCTCTCTCTTTTTCTATGGCCGGCCTCCCTCCTCTCTCTGTATCTTTTCTTCTCTCTTTCTATTTCTATTTCTTTTCTTTTTCTATGTTCCAATTCGAGAGCCCCCCTATTTTTCTTCATCTTCTTCTTTTTATTCCCTAAAATTAGGGCTAATGGGCACAATGGTCATTTCCACCATAATTCCCTCCATTTTCATATCTTAATTAATCTAACTTAATTAAAACTAATACATACACATACTAATTTAATTAAACATGCATACATTAATTAAACATTACACATTTCAATTAATTAAATATTACAATAATTAAACATTACATATAAATATAATTAACCTATTTAATATATAATTTATCTAATTAATTAAACACTTTAAACTTTAATTTTTCATGCACTTTAATCACACAATAATATTAATTACTCAATTAACTAATTACAAAATTAATTAATTAATTTTTAATTTTACACACACATATTTATATATATATATTTTTATTTTTTTTATTTATATTTTTTTTTTGGTTTTCCTTTCGGAGGGAATAATCGAGGATCAAAATCACCATTTTCATTTTATGCCGGACTCGGGACCCGGTGTCTACAGCCTGCAAGTCAAGTAGTGGATAGATAGGCATGCCTATAGAGTCTAAGTGCTGCAGCCCAATGCGTTCGATTCCTCTGTCATCCAAAGGTTATATAAATCCTTACAGGATTCTAATGTGATATTATGTTGATATTTCGTACCTTAGGGTACTAGTACAAATATGAGGTATCGATGGATACCAATGTGATTATTGTACCCATGTGGTACCAATGCGGTACTCGTTATCCATATCTTTGAATTGAAGGAAAAATTAACTAATAGAAGTAATAAGTCAACCATGTGACATATGAACAAGTTAAATGAGTTTAATGCAAATGTATACACTATTATGATGAGTATTGTGCATGAGTTGAAATTATATAAATATTTAAATACAGAATATGTACCTGTGACGCGCGCTGTACCCAGCAAGGGCCCACGCTTTTGAATCCGCCATTGGGATTCGAGGAATTGGTTGCGTCTTTTGATCATGGGTGCCATGAGACATCATCGGTGTGTTCCTCCCAATAGAACATTGGGGAGAACAACCTAGTCTAATGACACCTAAAGGCACCTTTGAGGCACTAGGAGTCGCCACCCAATTTGCAAGAAATTGGGAAAAAGTCTCTCACCTCTAACGGTCTAAACCAGATATACGGTGTCCGGAACTTCCCTCTTATTTATGTTTTGGTTAATTATCAATGGGTTTTTAACTTCTTAAGATTATATCTCTCACCTCACGCATTCGATGCATTAAATTAAATTGCACATATCAAGCATTCAGAAGCGATAAATGAAATAAATAAAGAAAGCAGTAAATGAAAGCGATAAGCACACAAACACACAATTACAAGAGAAATCGGGGCAGAATACAACCCCAATAAAAGGAAACTGAAGATATAAGTGGGACGGAATACAATCCCCAAAATTAAATAGGATTGCCCAAAAATTAATTACAAGGGCCCAAAAAGAAATGAACCTAAACTTAAAACACTCACAAAATAAGAAAAAAAAGCATACATAAATCGGGGCATTATTTTTGGAGCGTTGGTTCCTTCGCACTTGGTAAAAACTTAGGAACATTATTTAAAGAGGGTTCGAAGAGTCATTTTGATTGTTGAGTGAAAACCGGGATGAGTGATCCCATTTTTTGAAAAAATTGACTCTTCGTTTTAATGTGATATTTTTTATTGTTGGGCTAAAACAAGGGACATTGGTCCCAATTTTATTACTAAAAAAAATCCATTTTATTTATAGAAATATTTTTATGATTTTTTATCGCACGCGTGCACAAATAAAATAATTATTTACACAAAACACATAAAAAGGGAGTTAGAGGGATCTCACCAAACTTGAGTGTCCGTATACGCGTCGCGACCCATCCGGGGAGTCGCGGGGCGCTCACATGATGTGACTCAAATTAAATCTAAGACAAAAATTAACATAAAAAATATTAGTAATGGTTCTAAAAATTAATCAAATAGAAATGAAATAAATATTACGCAAGTCAAGCTATAATGATGATAACAATAACATTAATAAATAGTAATATAAAAGCATAAAAATGAATGAGAACAAAATATGATAATAATAATAATTATAATAACATAATATCAATAAATATAAAATGAATAATAATAATAATAATAATAATAATAATAATAATAATAATAATGTAATAATTAATAATGATAATACATAATAAAAAGGTGTTAATGACTATGGTAGAGATGAAAACAAATATAGTAACTATATAATAACAATGGAAACTAGTGATAATGAAGGCCACACGGACACAATAATTATAATAGTGATAAAAGGTGACAATATTGATATTAATAATAATGATGAGCATTGAGGAAGACACTGCCGGCAAAAAGAAAAAAATAAAATAGAAAAAGAACCACACAAATTAGTAGCCAAAAATATTAACAGTGGCCAACCTCAAAAAAATATATGTGACAAACAACATTATCTTTGATGGCTAAAAGGCAAAAACACCACCAATAACAAATAATATACAAGTGATAAAAAATAAATAAGATCGGTCCAAGTGTTTACCCTCATAAATTTTAGATCGGAAATGGGATGTCTGAATCCGTTCCCTTGTCGTTTTTTTTTTATGATAATAATATTCAAAGAGAAATACAAAGTTCTAAATAAAATTTGAGAAAATATTTTTGAGGGAAATATTTTTGGAGGATGATTTGAACAAAGAAAATTGATTTTTCTTGCTCAAGATCAATCCCAAAATGACGTATATTTCTTGAAGGAAAATCTAGAAATTAAAGCTTGAGAAGAAAAACTTAAAGGTTTTTTGAAGAAAAAAAAATTAGATTAAAGCTTGAGAAAAAGAAAAAAATGAACTTAAGAATTTTTTTTTTGAAGAAGAAAAACTAGTTTGCTGGAGATGAAAAAGCTAGAGAAAAAGCTAGAGAGGAAAGCAAAAAACCTTGAATAAAATGTTGCCGTCCCCCTTTCAAAATGAAGGGAAAATCCCCTTTATTTTTCAGTTGTGGCCATAAAAAAGGAAGGGACAAAATAGCTTTAATTTTTGTTTAACCCAAAAAAGCATAAAAGGGTGAAAACTGAAGAAAGCAGACTGAAAAAAGGATAAAAAAAATCAGGAAAACAGCAGAGAAAGGGACAGCACAGGGCAACGGGTTGGTAGCCGCGCGGAGAAGGAAGGCCGCGCGCCTGTGCGCGCGTGGTGAGGGGTGACCGCGCGCGGTAGGCAAGCTCTCCGTGCGTGGGTACGCGCGGTAGGCAGGCTCTGCGTGCGCAGGGGCGGCCTACCACGCGGGCACCCCTACGTGCTGGGGCCGCCAGCCGCGCAGGCGCCCCTACGCGCTGGGGCGGCCTGACGCGCGGGCGGCCCCGCGCGCTGCCGTGGGTGGCACTCGCAACACATTTTTTTTTATAAAAGCCTTTAAGGACAAAAAATTAATATTTTCTACCCTATTTTAATTTTTAATGTCTAAAATATATATTTTTAAATATTTTTTTAAAAAAAAATACAATTTTGACAAGGGAATGATCGATTCTCACTTTCTCGCCGAAAGTCGGCCTTTTGTTTTCATCATCGGGTAATCCTGATCTTGGACTGCCTCGAGACCCGGTGTCTACAGTTGTCTCCAATTTTGGGGAACTTAGAACCCAAGTGCCTAAGTGAGCCAAAATTCAGAAAAGAAAGGAAAGAAACGCGTACCTGAGGCGGTTGTCTTCCCAGTCACGCTAATAAAGTCATCTTTTTAGGTCACCGTATGGACTGAGGGACGGTTTCATCCTTTTGGGTGATGCAGCGAGTCTGCTCCAGACAAAACCCAAGAGTTGCTATTTTGAACAGCACCGAGTCTGCTCCAGACTTATAAAGCGCGAAGTTGTGTGAGATTTGTCTCCTTAGGGAACTAGGGGAATTTGCCTCCTCAGAGGACTTTGAGATTTTTCCTCCTTAGAGGATTTGGAAGATTTGCCTCCTCAGAGGACTTTGCAATTTTCCCTGCTCAGAGGACTTTAGGATTTTGCCTCCTCAGAGGATTTGGAAGATTTGACTCCTCAGAGGACTTTGCAATTTTGCCTCCTCAGAGGACTCCTCGGAGGACTTGAAGATTTGCCTCCTCAGAGGACTTTGCAATTTTTCCTCCTCAGAGGACTTTAGGATTTTGCCTCCTCAAAGGACTTGAAGGTTTGCCTCCTCAGAGGACTTCGAGATTTTGCCTCCTCAGAGGACTTTGAGATTTTGCCTCCTCAAAGGACTTTGCAATTTTGCCTCCTCAGAGGACTTTAGGATTTTGCCTCCTCAGAGGACTTGAAGATTTTGCCTCCTTAGAGGACTTCGAGATTTTGCCTCCTCAGAGGACTTTGAGATTTTGCCTCCTTAGAGGACTTCGAGATTTTGCCTCCTCAAAGGACTTTAGGATTTTGCCTCATCAGAGGATTTTGAGATTTTGCCTCCTCGGAAGACTTTGAGATTTTTTTTATCTGTGTTAATGTCACCTCAGCTTGTTTCTCTAGCGCGAGTGAGTGCTACTGTTGAACTAAGATTTTCTGGCCCCACTTTCGTGCGTGCTGTCTTCGTTTGGACTTTTCCGGCAAAACTGTGTGCGCAAGAATATATACAAGAGATTGTGTATGCATGTATAAAATGCCATATGCAGATATGAGATGCATGCAAAATGGGTAGACTACGTCCTGAGTGGTGAAGGGTCCGTTTAGGGTATGGCTTGGCATTATCTGATGCCCCCAAGGATCTGGAAAAGAGTCTTCGCGGCTCAGGAATTCTTACCCATAACCCCCCTCAAGGGGAACCATTACGCGGGCATCTTTGCCCCTGAAGATTCTGATTCATGTCTTGCATTTTACCATCTACTCGAGAGGATGTCATCTGAAAAACCATGGCCTTATCACTCCAGGCGTTGGAAGTCATTAATTAAAGGTTTTGCCTGGAATGGACCCGACCCAATCCAGCGGCTTTTATTTATTTCATTTTTTGTAGGCCATATTGCCTGTCGTCAGGTTTTTACCCTGCCCTTTGGCCTAACTTTTGCTTAGAGCGCCAATCATGGTTTTTATCTCTAACGGCCTTTTTTTTTTTGCATGGGATTGCCAGAGTCGTTACCGAAGATCTTTCTAATATAGTTGTTGCGGACTTACGTCTCTGATTGTGATTACATGAGCCTGATTCCCATGATGAAGGCGCCCTAGAATTTGATAGCGGGATAAGCAGATTGATGTGCTTGAATGGGTACCCTTAGGTACGGCTGCTTATACATATCATTGTATTGCAGGTCAAAGATTACGCCTTCATTTTCGCCAGTATGCATAACCAGTGAGCGTTAAATCCCATAGTTGATAACAGGGCCCATCGGCTTAGGCGTCTAGCCGGCAAGAGCAATGTGAAGTATAGCCATTTAGATTTTACTTTTTATAAAAGAACTAGGAAATGATGAGTTGAACTGCTTTCGTTTTATGTATTTGCAAAGATTGTGTGCATTTCAACATGATTTCTCCATACATGATCACTATTTAACATGGATTCAGAATGCAAAATTACATCCAATCTCGGAGTGGATCTTGCAAGCATCAGACTCCTGTTTCCAATCAGCCCTCTCGGGTTTTCTTGATTGGATATTTTCTCTCGAGACTCTAATTTTTTATCAGAGTGCCTTTTTTCGGTTTTCACTCTGACGAGGAGCCCAATTTTAGCAAGGCCGCCTTTTTTTTTTTTGGTTTTCGACCCGCGGGGCATTTATTCTCTTCTTTTGATCTTTAGCCTTTAGCCATGGACCTTCTTGGATCTGTTGATGTCGGTCTGGCTCTTTAAACTTGCTTCCCTCGCTGTCTATCGGGATGCTACTTCCTTGGGTCTTCATGTGTTGGTCTGAATTTACCCCGTCCGTCTAGAATACCTGAAGCTATTTGCTTGAAGACCCAATCTTATTCTTACGGCGGGCGCTTTCTAACTTTCCTCCCAAATGATTGGATAAGGTGTTTTCTGATAGGTTTGGTAGCAATCCCGAAGCCTATTTTCGTTTGACGTGTTCAGTTGCTGTAATTGTTGCTTCCATGACTACCTCATAAGGATTTGACGTGATTCCACGGGCAGTAATGTTTTCGCCTCGTCACTCTCGTAAGGGTTCTAATTGCAGATCCCATAATGGGTCTACTCCATACCCTTCTTGTCATTTGGCATCTCAGTTGTATGTCATCAGTTCATCTCTCATACAGCACATCCTCTATACTTATAGACTGGGCGGATGGCTTATGGATTACTCTTCAGGTCCTTTCAGTGGCAGACGTGAGCAGTAGCAACACAAGAATATCCCTCGCATCGCGCATCCTCTATATTGATGAACTGATTGGGTGGCTTGTGGTCCAGTCTTTAGGTCCTTTTCAGTGGCTAAGAAGAACGGTAAAAGGCAGATACGCGTAGACTAACTGGACTTGAGCAAAGCTTGACCCCAAGTAACATTCCCTTGCCCCCTGATCAATTCTCTCTTTTCTTCTCTCTCTTTTTTTTTTAGCTTCTTTTTTTTTTGGATCCCCAATTTTCTTTCTTTTGGTAAGCTTCGCTCAAATGTCGAAGTCTACACATACGCGCACCATTGGGGCCATTGTTGTTCAATCTAGTTTGGTGTTGTATTTCAGTAAGGGCTTTGGCTCTGGTTCTGCTTGCAGGTTCCCCTTTCAACCATTTCTGTCTACTTCGGCTTGAGTTTTCGGAGATATGTTGGCATAGCGTGCTTGGCGGCTTCATAATTATCTTCTAACATGCCCTCGTAGGTCCAGGCAAAGACTTTTATTTCATTTTTTTATTCTCTCTTTTACTCTCTCCTCAAGAGTCATAACAGATGCTATCAAGATTTTCTTTGGAATTTCCAAAGTTCCGATATTTAATGGAATGGCATCGTTTGAATCATTATTAAATGTGAATGTGTCATGATCATGCATAATGAAATCATAAGAAACATCACACAGATAAACGAAAATCATTCATTTCATTCAATAAAACTAGAATTAAAAATTGTCATCATTAAATAGTTCAGAAAATAAAAAAGAACATCTAAATGGATAACACCCTCTTGCTTCCACCAGCAGAGATGCCTTGGCTGATGGCCCATCACCGTCCATGGGAACTGTCTTGTTTCTCCAATTAGGTACTCAACCTATCTGCCTCCCCCTTTGCTCTTCTAGGTCAGAGATCTGCTTGCTATCAATGAGGTCTTGAACTCGGTCTCTTAAGGCCCGCCAATAGTTTGTCAAATGTCCAGTGTGCTGGTAGAATGCACAATATTGATCTGCTCTGTGATTGGGCTGCCCCTGACTGCTGGCGGGCCTCGTGGGTAATGGCTGCAACAACCCCCTCTTCACTAGCTTTTCAAAAACTCGCGACAAGGATCTGCCCAAATTAGAGTAACGTCTTTGATTCCTTTTCATGGATGAATCTCCCGTCCTCTTAGCATTACCCTTACTGTCATTGTGGATATCCGAGTTTGAATTTTTCAGAGTGCACATCCTCGCCGGACCCCTATAACCTTTAAGCATGATGTCACCTTCCAGAGTAAGCCTTTTACCACTTCTTTGTCCAACTGGTAAATCAAGCGGTTCTTTACCTCTGGTCTTAGAGGTACAAGAAGATGCTGTGGTTGCCATTGTATGGGTCATCTCCATAATGGCTGGCTTAACCCGATTAAAGGTAGCCGCCATCAATCGGGCTTGCAGGACTAGTGCCATGGCATCTATTCTTTCCTTAATCATGGCTGATAACCTTCTTTCAAGCACTTCAAACCATCTATCAATCTCTTGGGCCAATAATGCATGAGGCTCCTCGATCTGTCGTAAAAGGCCAGCCATACCCAATCCCTGGTTAGAACCCTCATGTTTTCCTTCTTCCTCTTCATCCCCACTTTCGCTGGTGGACCAACAACCTATCATCGCTATGGAAATCCCCCCTTCGTCTTTCTCAGGGTGACTAACAGTGGTGTATCCATTCCCATACAAGTCTTGCAGTACATACCATTCAGGTAAGCTTGAACCAATCATGGCATTATAGGCGGACTTCTTCTTACTTTCCCTCTTTTCAGGATCAGTGATCTACCTGCTCTCGATCAAGTCCTGAATTTTATGCCTTAATCTTGCTCAACGATCCGTCATATGCCCCGTACGTTGGTGAAAATCACAATACTCATCATCTTTATGACTCGACTGTCCTTGGGTTTTTACTGGCTTAGGTTGTAACACCCCCATCGCTGTCCCCGTTGGAAGGACACCGACGGACGCGCTACACGACGCTCACATATACAGATATACACATGCACAATGCGGAAGCATACATTTATACATAACATGCATACAGAAATACGGATTAATTAAAAACTTACCTTGACTTACCTTGCGGTACAGGCTGAACATGCAATAACTCACGCACACGCAGGCACTAAGCAAAAGCATACACAAAGGCATACAGATGACCATTCAACGGAAGCATAATCGAAACAATAAAACAAAGGAATAACTAAACATCTAAACATAAAGACATACTAACTATTACATTCCCAAAAGAAAACTCAAGAACTAAACATAATAATTACATATACAATACTACAGAATTACAAAAGCTGAAATACAGAAGCTGAACCAAAATACAGAACTTCTAACTCCTACGTGGCCGACCTTGCAGAAGCGCGACTCGAACAGAACCAAACCTGCCACCTGCACGGAAAGGAAATCCGTGCTAAGCGATAACGCTTAGTGGGGAGAACACACAAGAATATGGACGGCCATTCACAATGGTCGCCAAGGCATAACACATTCAAATGGCAAATGCGGATATTCATAGCATATCAATAATCAGGCTGCACAATAAAGGCATTCAAACGATAACTCACAAACAGACCATCAACTCATGTCCAGGATATACCAATACAGACATCATACAATATACGATACAAATATCATCATGCCGAACTACATACTATAACTCATGCATAAACCTACATGGGTATCAAATGATAGCATCTTACCATGCGGAGTCACAAGAGCTAAACACCTGCATTAAATATCACTAAGTACCTAGGCAGGAACTGACAACCCAATCATCGTGTTAAGCATGCCAGTTAATTAACATACCTAAACATGTTAACACAAACACTAGTCAAATATCCAGAAGATAACGTTTAGAGCATCACAATACCGCTGCGCAACTCTAAAATATATCAAGCATCATGCAGAAACATCCTGATAACGGAGACTGAAGGCATAATCACTTAGTATTACATTCATATCATCATCATGCAGAGAGTACAGTAATCATCACATACTTACCATCACAGCTGCTTCGGTTCACAAGCTAATATATTAACAAAACATGTTTAAGTCACATACATACAGTCTCTAGTCGCATCATAATCAAAGCATTCAGAAACTTATAACAAATCTCATGACGAGTACGGATAATCATGTTAGATATAAAGTCATGCTTATTTAAAACAGACATACATTCAGAAGCCCATGATCACATTCATATACACATAAACTGATTCCAGAAATCCTTATCACAATCAATCGGATATCACATTCTGATAGCTATTTCAAAGTAATACAACCCAGTAAAGCACCTGCTGACTCACAATAGTGGATAACGAGTGTACTGAACTGATTAGTACCTTACGGGTACAAATCGAAAACCACTTTATTTTGTCACAAAAGCATTTTACTGATGGGGGATCTTAACCCGATCCAAATTCATTAAAAAGGATCACGAGGATCCGCACTGAAGGGGGGGTTCGCGAGGAACCATACGGGGAACCTGATCAGGGTCCAATACGTTCAAAGGGCGCTGCAGCTACTGAAGGACTCTATTAGGCATGCCTAACTATCCACTTATTTGACTCTAGCAGGTCATGCATAAAACAATTCACGTTTCGAATCGCATAACGCATAAATATATATATACAAATATATATACATCATGCATAAATCAGAGTACAATAGACATATAAATATGTTCATAAAGTCGGTCGTACATCATGCAATTCGCATTGCAAAACATATTACAGTCCATACATTTTAACATTAAACAATATTCTAAAACATGCCAAGAATCAGGTATAAAAGCGCTACCATGCCAAACATTATCAATACAAAACCTAATCATGCATCAGGTGACGATAACTAAATATAAATCATGTATAGTCCAAATTACATTTAACATATCACAATGAGTTCAAAGGTTAAAGTATAATCATGCATTCAGACATTTACCATATTATTCAGATAAGTTTGGCATAACAGGATGCCAATCATACTTCATACAAGTCATATACTGGAGCATGCAATAATTCCATTAATTACATCTAACATTCATCCTAATACTAAAGCATATCAGGAGCGAATGGGGAAATCATACTATGCCAATGAGTACAAGCACATAATCTTAATCACGGGATGATGCAATATACATTTAAGCATGGCAGATTATTCTTAGAGAGGAATTCAATCAAAGACATGCATAACATATTGCTAATCATAACTGAAATAGGCTAACCAATCAGATAAGATAGCACACAGTAGAGAAAAGAGTCATAAAAGCATTTGAAAGTCATTTCAAGAAAACTAGTCATGTGGGGAAACAAAGTAAAACAGAAAGCCATACAGGAGCGTATAACAGTCTGACATAACTTACACAGAAGTAAAGACCCATACAGAAGAAATAGGAAATCCATTTTGGTTTAAAACTGGGCGAAATCGGAAAAAGGAGCTGAAGAGGAGTCGGTCACAAGTCGTGTCACGACTTGTGACTGACTTCACAGGAGGGTCACGCCGTGACCTAGTGTCACGTCTCGTGACCTGCTAGAGAGTCACGGGACGTGACTCTATGTCACGCCTGGCCTCACAAGAGTCACGCCGTGACTCTATGTCACGTGACGTGACTTCCCTCTCACAGAGAGAGGAGTCACGCCTTGCCCTTACCAGAGTCACGCCGTGACTCTAAGTCACGAGACGTGACTTCCCTCTCACAGAGAGAGGAGTCACGCTTCGCGACTGGAGTCACGCTGCCCTTCACACGAGTCACGCCGTGACTCTAAGTCACGCGACGTGACTCGCCTCACACAGAACAGAGATGCGATTTTTCCATTCCCTTTTACCCAGAACTCCAAGAACTCGATAAATTCATTTTCAATCTCATTCAAAACACCACCAAACTCATCTTACCTTCCAATCGATGTCCCAAACAGCATAAACAAGACAATTGCAACTAAACTCAACAATCAAATCATAAAAACCATGCTTAAACACATTTAATCCACTCTAAAGCATAACCCTAAAAATACAGTAAGTTCAAAACCCAAACCCAGAACTTCCAATTCAATATTTGTCATGCATTACTAACATAATTACTCACATACTCATTCATATACATATTCCAGAACACATCAATTTCCAGAAATCAGACTAAACAAACACAATTATAAGCCTAGTGAGAAAATAGGGCAGAGACACACAAAACTTCACATGCAGTAAGCAAAGCTCCCAAACCTCAAAAATCACGATCCAAAAACACAGCTTCCAGCTTCACTCCTCAATCCTTGCCTTTACTTTGTTCCTTCTTGTAATCCAAAGCTTGCACAAATAAAACCCATAATTATACTTCAAAACCCTAACTCAACCAAAACAGGAGAAAGAAGAAGAAGAAGAACAGAAGAAGAACAGAACTTAGAAACTCCAACTTACCTCTTCAAGGCTGACCCAAAACTCAACCAATGCACACACAACTCCAAGCCAAATGAAAGTGAAAGGAAAAGCAGAGAAGGAAGAAGAGAAGAAGAAGGAGGAGCGTGAGAGAGGGACGAACGGGAAATGAAATCTGTGTTCCCTCTCTTCCTCTTTCCTTGCTTCTTTTTTTCTTCTTTCAATGCTCACCTAACACACCCACATGGCAAATCCTTATTGAACCACAAATTCCACTAAAAACTTACAGACTATGGCACTGTACACACTTTAGTATTCTCCATTTACTTAATTACATAAATGCCATTAAATCCTTAATATCCAAATTTCACATGTACCAAATTACTGAAATACCCTTCCGATCCCGACTTAGCATGCACAATCCGACCAGGGCTATTTTGGGGTGTGACAACTCTTCCCTCCTAAAAGAATTTCGTCCTCGAAATTCACAGCGAAACACTTACATCCACACAACCCAAACAAACAAAACTTACTTAGACAAAAACTTGCAAAGTAACTTACCAGAAGAACCTGCGGTCTCCTTCGAATCCTTGCTAGATGCTACAAACTCTGAAGACACTCGAGAAGATCTGAGCAAATCCTCCACATCCTTTCTAGCTTGCCCAGCTAGACTCTCATTCCGCTTCTTAGGACAATCTGCAATCCGGTGTTCCATACTGCCACACCTGAAACAAGCACCTGAAAGCTTCCGACATGGACCACGATGTTGCTTCTGGCAATGCTGACATACTGACGGTACCCACTTCTTATACCTATTCCCATGTTGCTTCTGAAATTGTTGATACACTGAAGGTTCTCGAACCCTCTTCCCTGCTGGCACTTCACTAACCGATCCTTTTCTCTTCTGAGGAACATGCCGCACAACTTCTTGAGAAGCACGAGGAGCAGTCAATCTATCCAAAATCCGAATCAACCCTTGTACAAGAGCCCTATCCTCAGAAACACGACCAGAATCTTCAACTGGAAGATGCTCTGAAACATCCTGATCAGCACTAACTTGGTTCACACTTTCTGTAGTCTCGCCCACATTCTCACTAGGATCAGACTCCATCTAGACATGACACAAAACAAGACGCATCTGCATTAGGCCACGACACAAAACCGACTCTCATGTAAAGACTCAACACAAAACAAACAACACACCCAGAACCATCAAACCTGGGCTCTGATACCACTAACTGTAACACCCCCATCGCTGTCCTCGTTGGAAGGACACCGACGGACGCGCTACACGACGCTCACATATACAGATATACACATGCACAATGCGGAAGCATACATTCATACATAACATGCATACAGAAATACGGATTAATTAAAAACTTACCTTGACTTACCTTGCGGTACAGGCTGAACATGCAATAACTCACGCACACGCAGGCACTAAGCAAAAGCATACACAAAGGCATACAGATGACCATTCAACGGAAGCATAATCGAAACAATAAAACAAAGGAATAACTAAACATCTAAACATAAAGACATACTAACTATTACATTCCCAAAAGAAAACTCAAGAACTAAACATAATAATTACATATACAATACTACAGAATTACAAAAGCTGAAATACAGAAGCTGAACCAAAATACAGAACTTCTAACTCCTACGTGGCCGACCTTGCAGAAGCGCGACTCGAACAGAACCAAACCTGCCACCTGCACGGAAAGGAAATCCGTGCTAAGCGATAACGCTTAGTGGGGAGAACACACAAGAATATGGACGGCCATTCACAATGGTCGCCAAGGCATAACACATTCAAATGGCAAATGCGGATATTCATAGCATATCAATAATCAGGCTGCACAATAAAGGCATTCAAACGATAACTCACAAACAGACCATCAACTCATGTCCAGGATATACCAATACAGACATCATACAATATACGATACAAATATCATCATGCCGAACTACATACTATAACTCATGCATAAACCTACATGG
Source organism: Excoecaria cochinchinensis (assembly GCA_947683425.1). NCBI lineage: Eukaryota > Viridiplantae > Streptophyta > Magnoliopsida > Malpighiales > Euphorbiaceae > Excoecaria > Excoecaria cochinchinensis. Next base: position 1,883,757 of record CANTUQ010000013.1, read on the forward strand.
GTATCAAATGATAGCATCTTACCATGCGGAGTCACAAGAGCTAAACACCTGCATTAAATATCACTAAGTACCTAGGCAGGAACTGACAACCCAATCATCGTGTTAAGCATGCCAGTTAATTAACATACCTAAACATGTTAACACAAACACTAGTCAAATATCCAGAAGATAACGTTTAGAGCATCACAATACCGCTGCGCAACTCTAAAATATATCAAGCATCATGCAGAAACATCCTGATAACGGAGACTGAAGGCATAATCACTTAGTATTACATTCATATCATCATCATGCAGAGAGTACAGTAATCATCACATACTTACCATCACAGCTGCTTCGGTTCACAAGCTAATATATTAACAAAACATGTTTAAGTCACATACATACAGTCTCTAGTCGCATCATAATCAAAGCATTCAGAAACTTATAACAAATCTCATGACGAGTACGGATAATCATGTTAGATATAAAGTCATGCTTATTTAAAACAGACATACATTCAGAAGCCCATGATCACATTCATATACACATAAACTGATTCCAGAAATCCTTATCACAATCAATCGGATATCACATTCTGATAGCTATTTCAAAGTAATACAACCCAGTAAAGCACCTGCTGACTCACAATAGTGGATAACGAGTGTACTGAACTGATTAGTACCTTACGGGTACAAATCGAAAACCACTTTATTTTGTCACAAAAGCATTTTACTGATGGGGGATCTTAACCCGATCCAAATTCATTAAAAAGGATCACGAGGATCCGCACTGAAGGGGGGGTTCGCGAGGAACCATACGGGGGACTTGATCAGGGTCCAATACGTTCAAAGGGCGCTGCAGCTACTGAAGGACTCTATTAGGCATGCCTAACTATCCACTTACTTGACTCTAGCAGGTCATGCATAAAACAATTCACGTTTCGAATCGCATAACGCATAAATATATATATACAAATATATATACATCATGCATAAATCAGAGTACAATAGACATATAAATATGTTCATAAAGTCGGTCGTACATCATGCAATTCGCATTGCAAAACATATTACAGTCCATACATTTTAACATTAAACAATATTCTAAAACATGCCAAGAATCAGGTATAAAAGCGCTACCATGCCAAACATTATCAATACAAAACCTAATCATGCATCAGGTGACGATAACTAAATATAAATCATGTATAGTCCAAATTACATTTAACATATCACAATGAGTTCAAAGGTTAAAGTATAATCATGCATTCAGACATTTACCATATTATTCAGATAAGTTTGGCATAACAGGATGCCAATCATACTTCATACAAGTCATATACTGGAGCATGCAATAATTCCATTAATTACATCTAACATTCATCCTAATACTAAAGCATATCAGGAGCGAATGGGGAAATCATACTATGCCAATGAGTACAAGCACATAATCTTAATCACGGGATGATGCAATATACATTTAAGCATGGCAGATTATTCTTAGAGAGGAATTCAATCAAAGACATGCATAACATATTGCTAATCATAACTGAAATAGGCTAACCAATCAGATAAGATAGCACACAGTAGAGAAAAGAGTCATAAAAGCATTTGAAAGTCATTTCAAGAAAACTAGTCATGTGGGGAAACAAAGTAAAACAGAAAGCCATACAGGAGCGTATAACAGTCTGACATAACTTACACAGAAGTAAAGACCCATACAGAAGAAATAGGAAATCCATTTTGGTTTAAAACTGGGCGAAATCGGAAAAAGGAGCTGAAGAGGAGTCGGTCACAAGTCGTGTCACGACTTGTGACTGACTTCACAGGAGGGTCACGCCGTGACCTAGTGTCACGTCTCGTGACCTGCTAGAGAGTCACGGGACGTGACTCTATGTCACGCCTGGCCTCACAAGAGTCACGCCGTGACTCTATGTCACGTGACGTGACTTCCCTCTCACAGAGAGAGGAGTCACGCCTTGCCCTTACCAGAGTCACGCCGTGACTCTAAGTCACGAGACGTGACTTCCCTCTCACAGAGAGAGGAGTCACGCTTCGCGACTGGAGTCACGCTGCCCTTCGCACGAGTCACGCCGTGACTCTAAGTCACGCGACGTGACTCGCCTCACACAGAACAGAGATGCGATTTTTCCATTCCCTTTTACCTAGAACTCCAAGAACTCGATAAATTCATTTTCAATCTCATTCAAAACACCACCAAACTCATCTTACCTTCCAATCGATGTCCCAAACAGCATAAACAAGACAATTGCGACTAAACTCAACAATCAAATCATAAAAACCATGCTTAAACACATTTAATCCACTCTAAAGCATAACCCTAAAAATACAGTAAGTTCAAAACCCAAACCCAGAACTTCCAATTCAATATTTGTCATGCATTACTAACATAATTACTCACATACTCATTCATATACATATTCCAGAACACATCAATTTCCAGAAATCAGACTAAACAAACACAATTATAAGCCTAGTGAGAAAATAGGGCAGAGACACACAAAACTTCACATGCAGTAAGCAAAGCTCCCAAACCTCAAAAATCACGATCCAAAAACACAGCTTCCAGCTTCACTCCTCAATCCTTGCCTTTACTTTGTTCCTTCTTGTAATCCAAAGCTTGCACAAATAAAACCCATAATTATACTTCAAAACCCTAACTCAACCAAAACAGGAGAAAGAAGAAGAAGAAGAACAGAAGAAGAACAGAACTTAGAAACTCCAACTTACCTCTTCAAGGCTGACCCAAAACTCAACCAATGCACACACAACTCCAAGCCAAATGAAAGTGAAAGGAAAAGCAGAGAAGGAAGAAGAGAAGAAGAAGGAGGAGCGTGAGAGAGGGACGAACGGGAAATGAAATCTGTGTTCCCTCTCTTCCTCTTTCCTTGCTTCTTTTTTTCTTCTTTCAATGCTCACCTAACACACCCACATGGCAAATCCTTATTGAACCACAAATTCCACTAAAAACTTACAGACTATGGCATTGTACACACTTTAGTATTCTCCATTTACTTAATTACATAAATGCCATTAAATCCTTAATATCCAAATTTCACATGTACCAAATTACTGAAATACCCTTCCGATCCCGACTTAGCATGCACAATCCGACCAGGGCTATTTTGGGGTGTGACATAGGTGGCAGGGGCTGCAGCTTTCCCTCCTTTCCTAGTTTCTTTAACACCCAGGATAAAGGTCGGCCCAAATTCGAGAAGCACCTTTGGTTCACCCCTACCATCGATATCTCAGTTGCCTTTTCAGTCCTATCGCCGCTGCTGGAGCCTGCCCACTTATTTGGCCCCTGACCGTTATAGCCCTTCTTAACAAACCCTTCACCACTCGCCTTCTGGACCATGTGTTCACTCTCCGCCTCTATGGCGATGTCTTTTAAAGACTCCCAATCTTTTAACCCTTTCATCTTGAGCCCTTCTCTTAAGTACGGGCTTCCATTTCTAATAAACAGCCTGATCTGATCTACCGTATCAGGCTTCCTGTTCATCTCCATCACCCGATTCCTCCACTAAGTGAGATAGTCATGGAAGGACTTGCCAGGCTTCTGGTACAATAGCTCAAGGTCTTTCAAGGTAACCTCCATTTGGGTACTACAGTTATATTGCTTAAGGAATTCTTCTATCAACAAATCCCAATCTTCTCTAGACCTTCTATCCAACCCGTGGTACCAATCAATCGTCGGCCCCGTTAGACTGAGACAGAAATACTCCACCTTCTGCCTTTTCGTCAGCCCTATACCTTTCATGATAAGGGCATACTGCTTAACGTGTGCAAAAGGGTCCGAAGTACCACCAAACTTTGGCAAATTCGGCATCTTGAACCTTTGGGGCAGTAGCTCCTCCTCTTCTAGATCTATATCTTTAGAGATGACCCCCCTTCCAACTGACAATAAACGGGAGATGGCCTCAACCTTTTCCTCCATCTTCTTTACCACGTCATCCTCCACCTTGGGGACTCTTCCCCTCATAACTTGAGGAACTACAAGCTCACCCCCCTCCTCCTCTATGAAGTCATCTATTGGGCCTGAAATGTTCACCTTTCTTTGCTCAGCAGGTGCCTTTGCTTTAGGCTCAATAATTGGTGGTTGCATAGTAGCGACTGCTATATGAGCCTCCTCCATAATAGGTGGTTCACCTTGCTCCACGGCAGGAGCCACAGATGGTGGTTCGGCACTTGGTGCCATCTGGACGACGATGCTCCCCATCATGGCTAACATCTTCCTCTCAAAATCTTCAAATCTTTTGTCCAAATCTTGCGTTATTGACGCACCCGCTTCTTGCAGTAGATCTACTATTACCGACCTTGAAATCTCTGCCCACTAATTCAAACCCCGCTTGCTCCTTAGGCGACTACAGGGACCCCAAAACCTCCCATGTAAATGGTCTGTAGTGGCTGAAAAATCTAAGGGGTTAGAATGATGCGTGGATGAGATGTAATGCGTGATCGTGCTATGCAGATAGTCTTCAATGAGTGAAAGATTAGTAGATCATGGTGATATGATGCGATGCATGAAAAAAATCATACGTAGGATGATATGTATACGTGAAAAAGATATGCAGACAAAAGGATATACACACGCAAAAAATGAAATGCACATTTGTTTATATATGCATTTTATTTTATTTTTAACACGCACGAATGACAAGCGATGCATGAGCATGTTGTGCAGCATCAACAACCACATGCAAGCAAGTAGATCCTTCCAACCTTATCACTCCCACGCACGAGGTCGTGCAGTCTCTTCCCTAGGTGGGCTTCATCCGAGGGTTAACAGGGAACCCATCGGACACATATGGTGCACGGTGGAAAACCGGCAACATAACAGTCTTAATCTAATGCGTATTCGTATGGGTTTTGGCCACTACGTATTTTGGCAATTCAATCAAGTTAAGATGGGCTTATCGGGTCATGGAAGCCTTTTATGAAAGACCATTTTAAATTTGTTGATTTTGTCTAATACGTGATGGCCCATATCACAAGCATTGTATTAAAGAGCATGCTACCTAGGGAAAGTTTCTACTTGCCATTACATGGGCTTTGGTCAAGGTGATGAAACTTTAGTGCTACCCAAGCATGGTCCTTGCCAACGGGTCTAGCTCATCACGAGCATAGCGACCGATCGGGTCTCCATTTGATATGCCAAAAGGCAATAGGCTTGGGCTGGTGATTATCCGTAACACTTCCCTACAATGAGTGAAAGTAGGGTCGTGTTTTGGGAACGCACCGAGGTAAGAAGAGACCAAATAGCATAAGTCTAAGGCTCTAGAATGTGATGCAATTTCGATGAGAGATAGACTTTTAAGTTATAAAAACCCAATTATATTTTTAACCGAAGCACTTTCGGAGTAAAGTCTCAAATAAAAAGTCCCCAGAGGAGTTGCCACTGTAACGCACGCTGTACCCAGTAAGGGCCCTCGCTTGTGAATCCGCCATTAGGATTCGAGCAATTGGTTGCGTATTTTGATCATGAGCGCCATGAGACATCATCGGCGTGTTCCTCCCAATAGAACATTAGGGAGAACAACCTAGTCTAATGACACCTAAAGGCACCTTTGAGGCACTTGGAGTCGCCACCCAATTTACAAGAAATTGGGAAAAAGTCTCTCACCTCTAACGGTCTAAACCAGAGATAGGATGTCCGGAACTTCCCTCCTATTTGTGCTTTGGTTAATTATAAATGGGTTTTTAATTTCTTAAGATTATATCTCTCACCTCACGCATTGGATGCATTAAATTAAATTGCACATATCAAGCATTCAGAAGCGAAAAATGAAATAAATAAAGAAAGCGGTAAATGAAAGCGATAAACACACAAACACACAATTACAAGAGAAATCGGGGCGGAATACAACCCCAATAAAAGGAAACTGAAGATATAAGTGGGACGGAATACAATCCCCAAAATTAAATAGGATTGCCCAAAAATTAATTATAAGGGCGCAAAAAGAAATGAACCTAAACTTAAAACACTCACAAAATAATAAAAAAAAAAGCATACATAAATCGGGGTATTCTTTTGGGAACGTTGGTTCCTTCGCACTTGCTCGAAACTTAGGAACATTGGTTCCTTCGCGTTTATTTAAAGAGGGTTCGAAGAGTCATTTTGGTTGTTGAGTGAAAACCGGGATGAGTGATCCCATTTTTGGAAAAAAAATGACTATTCGTTTTAATTTGATATTTTTTATTGTTGGTCTAAAACAAGGGACATTGGTCCCAATTTTATTACTAAAAAAAATCCATTTTAATTATAGAAATATTTTTGTGATTTTTTATCGCACGCGTGCATAAATAAAATAATTATTTACACAAAACACATAAAAAGGGAGTTGGAGGGATCTCACCAAACCTGAGTGTCCATCTACGTGTCGCGACCCATCCGGGGAGTCGCGGGGCGCTCACACGATGTGACTCAAATTCAATCTCAGACAAAAATTAACATCAAAAATATTAGTAATGGTTCTAAAAATTAATCAAGTAGAAATGAAATAAATATTAGGCAAGTCAAGCTATAATGATGATAACAATAACATTAATAAATAGTAATATAAAAACATAAAAATGAATGAGAACAAAATATGATAATAATAATAATTATAATAACATAATATCAATAAATATAAAATGAATATATAATAGTAATAATAATAATAATAATAATAGTAATAATAATATAATAATTAATAATGATAATACATAATAATAAGGTGTTATGACTATGGTAGAGATGAACACAAATATAGTAACTATATAATAACAATAAAAACTAGTGATAATGCAGGCCACATGGACACAATAATTATAATAGTGATAGAAGGTGACAATATTGATATTAATAATAATGATGAGGGTTGAGGAAGACACTGCCGGCAAAAAGAAGAAAATAAAATAGAAAAAGAACCACACAAATTAGTAGACAAAAATATTAACGGTGGCCAACCTCAAAAAAATATATGTGACAAACAACATTATATTTGATGGCTAGAAGGCAAAAACACCACCAATAACAAATAATATACAAGTGATAAAAAATAAAAAAGATCGGTCCAAGTGTTTACCCTCAGAAATTTTAGATCGGAAATGGGATGTCTCAATCCATTCCCTTGTCGATTGTTTTTTATGATAATAATATTCAAAGAGAAATACAAAGTTATAAATAAAATTTGAGAAAATATTTTTGAGGTAAATATTTTTGGAGGATGATTTGAACAAAGAGAATTGATTTTTCTTGCCCAAGATCAATCCCAAAATGAAGTATATTTCTTGAAGGAAAATCTAGAAATTAAAAATTGAGAAGAAAAACTTAAAGGTTTTTTGAAGAAAAAAAAAGTAGATTAAAGCTTGAGAAAAAGAAAAAAATGAACTTAAGAATATTTTTTTTAAGAAGAAAAACTAGTTTGCTGGAAATGAAAAATCTAGAGAAAAAGCTAGAGAGGAAAGCAAAAAACCTTGAATAAAATGTTGCCGTCCCCCTTTCAAAATGAAGGGAAAATCCCCTTTACTTTTTAGTTGTGGCCAAAAAAAAGGAAGGGACAAAATAACTTTAATTTTTGTTTAACCCAAAAAAGCATAAAAGGGTGAAAACTGAAGAAAGCAGACTGAAAAAATGATAAAAAAAAATCAGAAAAACAGCAGAGAAAGGGACAGCACAGGGCAACGGCAGGTGGCCGCGCGGAGAAGGAAGGCCGCGCGCAAGGTGAGGGGTGACTGCGCGCACAGGCGCACAAGATAGGCAAGCACCGCATGCGGGCAAGCGCGGTAGGCAAGCTCCAGGCACGCGCGGTAGGCAGTCTCCGCGAGCGCAGAGGCGGCCTACCGCACGGGCGCCCCTGCACGCTGGGGCAGCCTGCCGCGCTGGCGTCCCTGTGCGCTGGGGCGGGCGGCCCCGCGCGTTGCCGAGGGTGACATTCGCAACCCATTTTTTTTATAAAAGCCTTTGAGGACACAAAATTAATATTTTCTATCCTATTTTAATTTTTAATTTATGAAATATATATTTTTAAATATTTTTTAAAAAAAAAACACAATTTTGACAAGGGAACGATCGATTCTCACTTTCTCGCCGAAAGTCGGCCTTTTGTTTTCATTATCGGGTAATCCTGATCTTGGACCACCTCGGGACCCAGTGTCTACAGTACCTACATGATACATGAGCTTTGTTAAACTGATTTAATTGTTATCAAGATTGTATTAAGGTATGTCTTATAATTGAATAATTATTGTAATGTATGCTATAAAAGTATATACGTGTGTATGCTGTTTCCCCACTAAGCATTATCACTTAGCATGGGTTTGTTAATCCGTGTAGGTTCGGAGGTGATGTGATCGTGAAGGACGGATCCGCATTACCATTGGTCAACACTATGATTACTTATAGTGTAGGTTTTTGGGAAGTCGGCAATGAGTTTTGTATATGTAATGTTTAATCCTTTTTGTATCAAGCAATATGTATGGATGTAATAACTAGGTATTGTATCAATATGTATATATGTACGTAGATGTGTTAGTTCTATCATGTAATGACCGCTATGTGTGAATGCATGAATTATGAAATTTAATTATTCAGATATTAGCATGCGTGTATGATGGTGTTATGTGCTTATGTTTATTGTATGGTGACCGTTCTCGATTGTTGCAGCTGAGCTGTTCTAGTGGTTGAGAACGGGCATCACACCACAAATATTAGGTTGAGATATGGATGGAACCAATGGACTCTAGGGGAACAAGCGCTCGTTCCGGCACCGACCGATCATCCCCACGTGCGACCGACGAGGAGATCGAAAAAGGTATGCCGAGAGCTTTTTCCCTATTTTTCGGCCAGCTCCTATGTCGGACAGTGACACAAGCAGCACCATGAGACTCCTGGCAGTTAGGCAAATTTCCTGATGTCTATGGATTGTCCTCACTCGCCGGCGATGAAGAGATCAGCGTTGGTGTGAACCGAAGCTTCCAACGGTGATTCCAACAAAACGACGCGGCACAGAGGCGCATGTTCACCGAAAATGGAGTCCTGACGCCTTGAGCTATCCTCTAATGATAGCGGTGCATCTCCGACAAGGCTCCAGCAGATCTCCGGCGAAGAGGACAGAAAGAAATATGATGAAATCTTTTGGGAATCTCGACTTCAACTAGTATGTGGCTACCAAAATTGCTTTTCCTTATGAAATTTGTATAAATTGGCTTGTGATAGGTGTGTAACACCCCCTACCCGTACCCAGGCGATCCCATCCTGTGAGGAGTGAGATGCCGTACGAGTCGAGGTATCACCGAGCAGATACAAAGCAAATCATACAATCGTACATAATAATGCGTACTGAAATATAGGGCAATTAAAATTTTTCATAATACATCACAAATAATCACTCATCATATAATAATATTACATGCCCAAATACACCAGCGGAAGCTATTTTCCAAATCAATACAGAAGTTCTTTACATAAAAAGATTCATCAATCAGAGAATAAATTCCAAACTCTAAACCTTGCTGTGTTGGCTTGACTGCAGCGACTTTCACAAAATATAATCTCTTATGTACCTGCATGGGTAAACACACCGTGCTAAGCGATAATGCTTAGTGGGGAAAAACACATATTTTATGGACGGCCACTCACAGTGGTCGTCAAGGCATATCACATTCATAATGGCATATGCAACATTTCATAACATAATATATTTGAACATATTCAAATATTCATAGCACAATATCCATGCCCATATTCATTTTAATAGTCACATTCCTTTAATTCAAAGTCCAGATAAATTTCAGAGTAAATCAAACACATAGAATACCTGCTGACTCATAATAGTGGATAACGAGTAAACAAATATTTTTACTGAGGGATCTTAAACAAGATCCTATACTGAGGATTCACGAGGAACCAGATGGACCTAATCAGGGTCCACACTAAACTGAGGGATCTTAAACAAGATCCTATACTGAGGATTCACGAGAAACCAGATGGACCTAATCGGGGTCCATACTAAACTGAGGCTGCAGCTAAAAGACTCTATTAGGCATGCCTAACTATCCACTGACATGACTCCAGCAGGTCATGTATAACACAATTCACATTTGTTCAATGAGAATAACTATTGAATTTAACATGCATAAATTAATTATTTTTTAAGCATGACACATTAAGTCAATAAGTTAAGCGTAATATGGCATACAAACATTTAGCATAATAAAGATACAATTATAAGATGTAAAGCATATAAACACATTATATAGTTCTTGTCATAAGTATTTGTTCATAAAGCAAATTATGCTTATGGTTTAATTTATGGTTAATTATCATATTTATTAATTCTTCATTATAATAATTTATTTAATTCACGGTTAATTTAATTATGTAACCTCATTACCTAATTATAAAATAAGTAACATTAAATTTTTCACGCGTTTTTAATCACTTCGGGGCTAATTCGGAGGTATAGAACCGATTTTAGGATGAATTGGTGAAGAGGGGGAAATTGTACTAAAACACAGCTATGTTTTATAAAAAGCACAGCTGTGCTTTGCTGCTATTTCGTAGATCTAATGGCCAAAACACAGCTGTGTCATACTAAAAGCACAGCTGTGCTCTCCAACCAGTCCCCAGACACAGGGCAGAATCCGTTTACTGACTTTACATGCATTTCTGAACAAGAAAACGACATTTTTAAACCAAGTAGTCTTCATAACAATTAATCCATAAGATATTAAATTTCTATTGACAAAATTTCAGATCGTTTGTAGCTGAATTCAGAGAGATATACTCAAATGTTTCTACCTTGCTCCACTGACACACCTGACAATTTTTGCTACTGTAATGGTCGATTTTGAAATTGTTAGAGTCAGAATTAAATTATGGTTTCTTCTACAAACTTTTAGCCACCGATGTTATGGTTCTAATCCAACTGGAATCATGCAATTTGGAGTTATAAAACTCTAATTATACTAAAAACAATGAGCAAAGGTCAATCTGTCCCTCAAAAACATATTTACACTTTGAAATTCAACAATTAAATTCCCAATAAATTCAATAATTCCCAAACAAATTCCCAAACCTGAATTTTAACTTCTAATCACTTTGCTCCACTAGATCCAGCAATTTCTTTACCCTTGGAATTTTGAGGAGATTTAACTAAACATAGATCCACCAAAAATACACAAAATAAATCTTAAATTAATACCCAATTAAAGAGTAAAAGAAATTGACAAATTAAGATGCAATTAAGTGTTAATCTTACCAAAATAATGCAAGATCAATTGATTTCTACCCACAATTACACAAATCTAATCTAAGATTTTTAGATGAGAAGAAATTGAAGAAGAATGAGGTGAAGAAGATGAGAATGAAGGAAATGCAAATGACTTACGGGAATTCTTCATTTCATGTACATTTCATTTTCTTTTTTCCAAATTTGCCAAATGTCACCTTCCTATTGGTGGCAACCAATTATTCACACCCAATTACCATACACTTCTCACACTCAATGCATTCTCATATACAACACCCTACTTATGTTTGAATAAAACACACAATAATATCCCACTTAGATTCCTTCTACTATGCTATGCTTACTACACACAATCAAAACCCAACTTAAAACACCCTACTAATGTGTGAGTAAAACACACAATCACTACACCATTACTCACATCCTATAATGGTATATGCATGCACACACTAATATTTCCCAACTAATTCACACCCTACTAACATATGTGCACCCACATATTAACATAACCTTTATACCATGCAATATACCCCAAAATACCCTTATCACATGCCAAAATACATACAAATGTACACATACACATGGCTCATACTACTAGGGGGCAAACGGGGTGTGACAAGGTGCCTATTAAATACAGTTCATGTGTGTTATGGTTTGTTAAATTAAATGAGTGGTTGATGAATTGCTTAGATTTACATTGAAATAAATCAATTGTTGGCATTTAAATGACGGAAGTTATGAAAATTTATGTTAGGAATGTATGAATTAATCAGAGTAGTGTTGTGAAATTGAAGATTAGCTTTGGGTGAAAAGAATAATAATAATAATTAGTGATAATTTAAGGACTCTGAATGTATAAGTGGATAATGAGATGCTTAATTGAGTTATCTTTTTTAGATTAGTTAGCATGTTTGAACTAAGGAATTTAGGTATGAATAGGGTTTAGCATAACAGATGTTATGTTATTATTATACCTTTAAGTAGTGATACATAAATAATTGGTATTTTAAGCTTATAAAATCCTTTTGGTTCTAATTTGTATGTATTATATGTGTCACACCCTTATGACATTCTTACTACACATACAGTTATCGGTTGTCACAGATAATATAACATACAACAATCACAAGTTACTTAACATTAGCAGTAGGGTAATTTTTTTTTTCTTTTTTAAATCATTAACAAACATATCTAACATTCACATACATTTAACAATACAGTAATAGTCCATATATAACTCTCTGTAAAACCTTAGCTATACACACACAAAACATCTAATTGTCGACATATATAACCTTTTACCTTCGTCCTGAACATATACATGCCGCATCTACTTCTCTAACTTCTCTATCCTTCACTGTGTCAGCAACCATAACCCTCTTACGTCTTCCTATCTTTTGTAACCTGCGCGCAGTAACAACACTCTGCACTGAGCATTAAACTACCCAGTGGTGGATACATATCCCAAGTATTCCATTAACATTATCATTCATGCATGCACAAGCATATAATATTTATAATAGGTGGACTTTATTTAATTCCATATTTTCGCTTAACCTATACTTTGAATCATCAATAATACTAAGTGTTTTACTTATACATAACCTTCACTATATTTATGGTTATGTCCATTACTTTCTTTTCATTTTATTTTGGATTAACATTTACCCTAATATCCATATTATTTTGTTTCAGTCAGTTCTATATTTATTCTTTAATTCTTTACCTTAGTGTTGTGCTAAATCCGCAAGCGCATGGTTTACCGATTAGTACTTAAGATATCATTCCCACGAGTAACGTATGTTGATCATTACACACTATTACTACTTGATTTTATCTTGTTTACAATGTTCAATATCTTGTAAGATTAATTTTATATTACTCGTGTAATGTAAATTAATTAAAACTAATTAATGATGATCAAAGAAGACAATTTAGATGATGAAAAAATAATCATTATGAAACTTGATTCCATCTTTAATATATAAATTTAATCTTATAAGCAAGTCAAATTGGAATAAAGTTCTAATCCACTCTCTCGACATGAACAAGAGTGCCTAAAACATGCAATTACAATGCTAATCCTCAATTCTCGTTAATGAACTAGTTAATTCCAATTACATATTCTAAGATTAATTACTAATTTATAGTAATTATCTTAACATATTGATCTCTCAAGTAATGTTTTAATAATGAACTTCTATTAGTTGTAAGGTAAAGTGAATCTCTCAACTCTCCTTTAACTTATAATGATCATGCAATAATACCCATAGACAATTCTGCATTAAAAGGCTATTAACATTGATGGAAAGAGAAAATATCAATAAAATTATTCAAGTTCCTAAATAAACTTCATTTCATTACAAAGAAGAAGTAAAAGATTAGAAATAAGAAGAAGGAGATCTCTCAACCCTTTTTCTTTCATAAAGAATGATCTTCTTCCTTGCAATTGTCTTCTCTTCAAAACATAAAAACTAACTTAAAAACTTCAATTTTATAAAACTGTTTTTCAAACTTACAGAAAAATACTTAGTTAAAATTCCATATCTTTTAAAATTTAAAACTAAAATTAATATATAATGTTCCAAAGTTCATAACTCTTGAAATACCTCTTCAAAGGGTTGCAAAAGTTGGCAAAAGGATCAATTGTTCAAATGGCCTTTCAAAATAAACTGCCCAATGGATATCTCTGTCGCCCTCACGACAGGACACGGACTCCTCTTCATTTGATTCTCCTCAGCTGCGTTGACTGCTTGACTTTCCTTGCTTCGTTGCGCTTGTGATGCCTTCATGCTCGCGACAGGACACACTTTTGTCTTCTTTGCTCTTTCTTTTTCTCTTCTCTTCCTCTCTCTTAAGCATCTTCTGTTGCGCTCACGACATCCTCGCACTCGTGACAGTGGCATTATTTCCTTACTCAATTCTGCTCCTTTCTCCACATTTTCTCCCTTTTCTCCTACAAACGCAAAACTTAACACAAAAACATAAAACACACCTAATTCTAATACAATTAACCTTATCTAAACATAATTTTAATCACAAAACATTACGTAAATATGAGCTATTTAGGCTCATATTAAACCCCACACTTAAACATTTGGTTGTCCTCAAGCAAAACTTAAAATGCAAAAACACACACAACATATAACACTTTCACACAATTTTGGAGCTTGCATTAATATTTGACAATTATTTGGAAACAACATGAATAAACCTTCATCTTGTAATGCATTAGCCTAAATATACAAATTCTCAAACAATATCATTTTCCATTAAACTTCAACAACCATGTACATCTGAAAAATTATGAAGTTGCAAAACACAAGAATATTTGCCCTCAAGAAGTTGAATATCTTAACACATGTACATATTATTTCATACAAAACATTGCTTAAAGTAATTCTCACTCAAACACTTTATCTGTTCTTCACTCAATCTGTTTATGGTTAGTGTTTCCCTCTCTCCTTTAACATGCCATTGCATACCATAACCTTGTAATAAGTAAACATCTCCACTTCAAGGTTGTAGCTTGGCTTAGGTAAAGGTAAGAGAATTTTAGTTAAGTAGCTCATAATGTATAAAGAAAAAGTAATCACTATATCATAAGAGACTTAAAAACTAAACATCACATGATCTCATAAAATTCTAACTTGCCATTCTAATTCCCTTATTAATGTCCATTATTTTTTCACTAGTTCCCATACTTAACAACTTTTTTTTTTCTTTTATTCTTTTCTATTCTTCCCTTTATTTCTTTTCTTTTTGGTTTTTACTATTGACTTTCTTTTCTTTTTATAGGAACTAGCTTTTCTAGTATTGAACTTTTGAAAAAAATAGGGAATTCAAATTACATCAAGCTTATATTAAACAAAAATTATCTCCAATGACATAGCAATCCTAATCTTTTACACAAAAGGGTAACAAAAGAAATATTCTATTATTCAAAAAGGATTAAGGCTAATTAAGTGCTTTTAGAACAAAAATTGGTTAAAGGCTCAAAATTGGCTACCTAAAGTTAAAACGGTAGGTTATTTAAGCAAGTTTAAATTTGTTGTTCTAAATGCCCTTATAATATTTCATGCACAACTCATACTAAATGTAATCTTGAAATTTACGTAAAACAAGTTCTAGAGGATATGGCATATCAAGGCTCTCAAAAAATAAAAATTTCAATGTAAAAGGCTGCAAAAGTTCACTTTGACTATAGGTCAAATTACCCTAAATAATGATTTGCCAAAATAATCATTTTTACATGTGAAAAGATAACCAACTTAAAAAGAACCTCTACTAAAGTGCTTTGCCAAGTCATAACCCTCACTATGCACATAAAATTGTCAAAATAAAATAAACCATGATATTCCTCAAGAATTTAGCTGAGTAAACCAAAAAAAAAAAAAAAAATTCAAGCTAATCATGTAACATGCTTCCAAATATTTATCAAATACAAATGCTCAAAAATTAAGCAAACTCACAAACAACCTAAACATATAAAAACCTAAATCACAAATTCACTAACAATATATATACATAGCACAAACAAATACCTAATACTAAAATATCATGCATATCCACAAACTACGCTAAACACATAAATAAATATACATAAACATAACATGTATTCCCCACACTTAAAGGACACAATGTCCTCATTGTGTAAGAAAATCAATCACAACCTAAAAGAAACTAAAAAAAACAAAAACAAAACAACTATAACACAAAATACAAAATAAAGAAAATAAAAATAAAAAGTACAAGGAGAAAAGGAACTGCCCTCAAATCCCACTAGGGGAATCCGATGGAGATGGTGTAAACTCCACATTCTATTTTTGAAAAAAGGAAAGTAATTTACGACCGAGGCTCTTGTGACTCTTGTGCATCTCTTACACTGAATTCTCCATGGAATCCATTGTCGTGGCCAAACTTTGATTGCCAGCCTTCATCTTGTCTAAGTGATTCAAAACTTGTCACCACCCTGTTGCATTTCTACCCTCTTTATGCTCATAATATAATTCCCCCGCTTCACTAGCTTCTTCATCATCAGATTCATCTTCATTAGCAGTAGCTGTAGAGGTTAAAGGACCTTTGCCCTTATCCAAACCTTGGCTTTCAACCTGCACATGATTCACAAAATTTAGAGGCCAACTGCCTCTTATTAACACATTAGAATTTCACAAATATTTGGCATCCACCATAGCAACATGCTCATTTTCATCCATCACAAAACTATTTAAATCCCCCAAATAACCTAATACAATTCAAGTCACCATATGGCCCATACCAACAGTTTTAGCCTTGGCAATAGAAGCATGATATAAGCCATCAAAAATAAAATTGATTGAACAAGGTGTTTTTGTGGATTGCACTAAGTTTAACACAATAGGTCCTTAGCCTGCACTTTATTACTCCTCACACACCCAAACAAAGCATGGCATATAAACTTATTAATGAGCAACAATACATCATCTTTAAATTTCCTATTTGTCAAATTTTTAGGATTAAAATGATCTATTCCCATCAATTTTTTCAGACATCAGAGGGACTAAAAGTATGAGGCCCAAATCTTTTGCCATTTAGAGGAAACCCAAACCACTCATGCATTTCATCAAAGCCAAATGTAAATTCTTGACCTTGATGGTGAAATTTAAAATTGATTTTGCTCTTGTCAACATATTCAAGTGTCTTTAAAAAATTCTAGGGCCCAATCATTTCTAATAGGTAAGTTCATATGCATAAATTTCCCCCATTTCATATACTTCAAAAATTTCTTAAATTCTTGGGTAAGCCCTAAATCATTCAATAAGGAAAAATCTACATGCCACATCCCTAAATACTTTTTCTTAGCAAAATATAAGAATTCCTCACCTTCCTCATCAGAATAAATAGGAAAGGGACAATCATACTTGAATTTGAGAGAAAGCGCATTTGGTGCTGGGGAGCTAGATTCTCTAGTTGCCTTCTTTCCTTTGTTGGCCAATGTTTTGGTATGAACCATCTTGAAGTGCTCAGCAATACCAGCAGCAAAACAACCAAAACAAATGGACAAGAAGAAATAAAAATAGAAACAATAAGAAAAATCCTAGAAAAATGAACGAAAAATCAAAAGAGAGAAAACGTGAAAGAGATGGAGAAAAAATTGAAAATAAGATTGGGCATTTGAAATTAGGACTTAAAAAGTATTTATAGGTGAAGGAAAATAGGGTTCCAATGGTTAAAAATTCACCCAGAAATTCAAATACCGAGTTCTGTCCCGCTCGTGACACCATCACGCTCGAAATAAAAACAAATTTCGCAATGATTCACACTCGCGAAACAATCGCACTCGTGACAGAATGCCTTCTAAATCATTAGCCTCTACTCTCGTGCTCGCGACAGTAACCAAAATGTTGCCGTTCAGCGCGCTCGCAACACTTGCGAACTTGCGACACTAACCAACTTCCTTCCTCTGTCTCGCTCGTAACACTTGTCGTGCTCGCGATAGATAGGAAAAACTCAACAAAAAATTCTCTTTGAAAAAGACAAAAATTTAACCTATACTATTATACTTACATACTAATAGAACCTGTAGAACAAAAACAATCTATGTTAGGAAACAAAAACAACTTAAAAATAATTAAATAAATACAAAATAGAAAGAATGTGTAAATAACCTTCAACCCAATTGTAAAGAGATACTTAAGACCTCTCTACCATGAAAAATTCCATCTAAATATATCTTACATCTTTGACCATTGGCTTTAAACAATTGTCCTTCATCATTTT
Source organism: Excoecaria cochinchinensis (assembly GCA_947683425.1). Classification (NCBI taxonomy): domain Eukaryota; kingdom Viridiplantae; phylum Streptophyta; class Magnoliopsida; order Malpighiales; family Euphorbiaceae; genus Excoecaria; species Excoecaria cochinchinensis. Next base: position 1,901,755 of record CANTUQ010000013.1, read on the forward strand.
TAAGTTCCAAATACCCATGGTCAATTACTTGTATCACCTCAAAGGTCCGCTCCACCTAGACCTTAATTTTCCAAGAAACAATTTTAATCTTGAATTAAATAAAAGAAATTTGTCTCCTATCTTAAAGCTCTTGTACCTAATGTGAGCATCATGCCATTTCTTTAATCTTTCCTTATAGATTCTTGCATTTTCATAAGATATAAGGCATAATTCATTGTAAACATCTCTTCACCCTAGCATCTTTAATGTCATAATTCAATGCCCTAATGGCCCAATAAGCTCAATGCTCTAACTCAACAGGTAAATAAAATGCTTTGCCATATACTAACCAATATGGTGACATCCCAATAGGAGTTTTAAAAGCAGTACGATATGCCCAAAGTGCATCATCTAATTTGTGTGCCCAATCTTTCCTAGAGCTAGAAACTATTTTTTCAAGTATCCATTTAAGCTCTTTACTGGAAACTTCTACTTGACCACTAGTTTGTGGGTGATAAGAAGTAGCAACCCTATGATGAACACTATATTTGTGCAATAAAGAAGCAAAGAATCGGTTAATAAAATGCGTACCTCCATCACTTATGATAGCTCGTGGCACTCCAAATCATGAAAAGAGTTTCTTTAAGAACTTGACCACTACCTTTGAATCATTGGTTGGTGTTGCTTTAGCTTCAACGCATTTTGGTACATAATCCACCCCAACCAAAACATTGCTTTGTCCAAAAGATGTAAGAAAAGGACCCATAAAGTCTATCCCCCACACATCAAATATTTCAACCTCAAAAATACTATTAAAAGGCATTTCATCTCCTTTCCCATTATTGCCAACCCTTTGACATCTATCACATTAGGCTATAAAACTCCTAGCATCATGAAATAATGTACGCCAATAGAAACCACACTCAAGCACATGAGATGCAGTTTTTGTACTACCATTATGAGCTGAATATAAAGATTAGTGGCAATATTGCGAGATGTTCACACACTCATCCTCACTAACACATCTTCGAATGACAAATAATGCTCCTTCTAAAGGTAAGTCTTTACATCACTAAAGAACTTTTTCCTTTGTTGCCATGTTAAACCATGGGGCACAATACCTACAGCAAGAAAGTTTCTAAAATTCGCAAACCACCGCACATGCACTTGTTCAATGGACATTAAAGAATCATCCTGAAAGGATTCATTTATTTCATTGCTATCCCCTAAAGGTCCTTCATCATTTTATAATCATTACAAATCATCAGCCACTAGATTTTTCGAACCTTTCTTATCCCTAATCTCAATGTCAAATTCTTGCAATAAAAGAAACCAACATATAAGACGAGGCTTAGCATCTTTCTTAGCAAATAAATACCTAAGGACAGCATGATCCATATAGATTATAACTTTAGATCCCAACAAGTAAGATCTAAATTTATCATAAGCAAAAACAACAGTAAACATTTTTTTTTAGTTGTGGAATAATTTAATTGAGGTGCCGATAATGTATGGCTAGCATAATAAATAACATACAAGTTCTTACCTTGGTGTTGACCTAGCACACAACCTACCGTAAGGTCACTTGCATCATACATGATTTCAAAACGTAAATTCCAATTAGGAGAAGTAATTATAGGTGCACTTACTAGAGCTGTCTTTAATTGCTCAAAAGCATCCATGCATGCGTTAGAAAATTCAAAAGGCACATCTTTAACTAACAAGCTGGTTAATGGCTTAACAATCAAAGAAAAATCCTTTATATACTTCCTATAAAATCCAGCATGACCCAAGAATGATCTAACACCCTTAAGTGTAGTAGGTGGAGGCAACTTCTCAATTAATTCAGTTTTAGCTCTATCCATCTCAATACCTCTACTTGAAATTTTATGGCCCAAAACTATCCCTTCTTCAACCATGAAATGACATTTTTCCCAATTAAGTACTAGGTTGGTCTCCTCATATCTAGCCAAAATACTATCTAGGTTATTAAAGTACAACTCAAAAGAGTCATAATAAACTGAAAAATCAACCATGAAAACTTCCATTATCTTCTCTATTAGATCCCCAAAAATTAAAGTCATGCACTTTTGAAAAGTGGCTGGTGCATTACATAGCCCAAAAGGCATTCTCCTATAGGTAAAAGTCCCATAAGGACAAGTAAATGTGGTCTTTTCTTGGTCACTAGGGTACATAAAAATTTGAAAGTACCTCGAAAACCCATCTAGAAAGCAATAATGAGAATGGCCAGCTATCATTTCTAACATTTGATCTATGAATGGCAAAGGAAAGTGATCTTTCCTAGTTGCTGAATTCAACTTCCTATAGTCAATAGAAACTCTCCAACCCATGGTGGTTCATGTAGGAATCAAATTCCCATTCTCATGTCTAACCATAATCATTCCCCCTTTCTTGGGTACACAATAGATAAGACTTATCCATGCACTATTCGAAATTGGATAGATAATCCCAGCATCTAACAACTTAATGACCTCTTTTTTAACTACCTCCTTCATATTTTGGTTAAGTCTTCTTTATCTATCAGCCTTGGGATGACACTTATCTTTCATGTTAATCCTATGCATCACTACATTAGGACTAATTCCCTTTAAATCTGAAATTTGCCATCCTATACTTTAGATCCTCTTTCTAACCATTTCTAACAATAAAGACTCTTGCTTATTAGTTAGCTTATTATAGACAATGATAGGTAAGGTACTATTGCTACAAAGAAATGCATACCTCAAATGGCTTGGCAGTTCTTTCAATTCAACATTAGGAGGACTTACAATGGATGGTGCCAAAGGTGCCTCATTTCTATACAAAAGCTTTGGCCTTGATCTCTCTTGCTCCTCCTCCTTAATAAGTGCCTAATTGATGTATTATTTACTATATATTTTATGTGAGTTTAAGAAGTTAATTACATAAATATATGTATTTTTTATGTTATTTATTTAGTTTACTTGTTGTTGTGCTTTGTTGGCTGATTTGAGTAAAGAAGATGAAAAGAGGCACAAATCCTAAATTATTGTCCGACTCATGAAGATTGGGCAGAAAGTTCATGAGTCATGAATAAATGTCTGACTTGTGAAGGAGAAAAACTGGGCAAGCATGAATCGAGAAGAGGAGAGGAGAAGAGCACGAGTCCAGAAAGAGGAACACGACTCGTGAATGTGTGCAAACAGAAGGAAGAGCTTCCGAAGTAAAGGAGTAAGAGCATGAGTCATGAAAAGAGATCATGACTCGTGAAGATGCAAAGAAACCAGCGAGAAAAGAAAGAGTAAGAGAAGGAAGGGAGGTAGAGCACGAGATGTGAGCCAAACGCATGACTCATGCAAGAGTTCATGACTCATGAAAGAGGATCACGAGTCATGAATGGCTAGAGAGAGACCAAAGAGAAGGAAGAAAAAAGAAGAAAGAAAGAAAAGAAAGAAAAGGCAATTCGTATTCTGTCACGAGTGCGACAGAACTATCCGTTGGGACAATTTTTCTTGAAAAGTCATCAGAAAGGGCATATCTCTTCACCAATATTTGCAACTATTTGAAGGATGGAACACAACTTTTGGAATTCTATAAATTTTGTCACTCAACTGTAATTTTAGGGGGAAATTATTACAAGTTAAATATTGTTTATTTTCTGTAAATTTTTATTGTTAAATTCTCTGAATGTTAGAATTCATGTTTTGAAGAGAAAACTATTGAAGGAAGAAGATATCCTTTGTGAAAGGGAAAAGGGTTGAGGAATCTCCTTCTTCAATTCTTATCTTTTACTTCTTCTTTGTAATTATTGAATGATGCAATTTATGAACTTAAATATTTAATGTTATATTTTATTATTCATATCAATTTGATATTATTGCTTGTAGAATTTTCTGTTAGTATTTTTATGCATGATCATTATAAGTAAGAGTTTAATTGAAAGATGAATTCTTATTTACATCTAATAGAAGTTCATCATTGAAGCATTATTTGAGAAATCATGATGTTAGATGGATGTTATAGGTTGTTTATTATTCCTAAAATTTTCATGTATAACACTCTAATTCATTAATGAAAATTGTGAGTTAGAATTATAAATGAATGTTTTAGGTACTCTAGTTTATATCGAGAGAGTAAATTGGAATCTTATTCAACTTGCCTTGTAACACCCCTTACCTATACGTACAAAACTTCACCCTACGAAAGGATGAAGGTCCTCGATAGATGAGGGTTGCCACACGCAGACGCTCAAACTAAGCAAATACATGCATACTAATCACATCGATAACCGAATAAATTAAAATTTAATAAATTGTCAAAGAATAAGCTGTAGAACGAAAGATTTCCTTTTATTGATATAACATAGGTAATTTTTACATGTTTCAACAAAAAAAGCAAAAAGATACAAAAGTGCCTCAGCACAACTGAACAATTACATATAGCTAGTATCAAAATATCTACAAAATATTCTTTACATTGCTCGAAGGTAAACAACTATTAAAAATACAAAAAAGGACATAGAGCTCTACACTACAACATCTCTCTCTTCTAGTTGTGTCGGCCCAACTGATGCGGAAAACCCTGCTCAGATACTCCAAAAACATCCACACCTACATGGATAAAACACTGCTAAGCGAAATCGCTTAGTGGGGAAAACAAAGATTCACAACGACCACTCACAGTGGTGTTACCAAATAATAACAAGCTAATGGCACAGTCAAATGTTAACATTTCATAATTAAATCAAAGCATAACATCACTATAATCATATTATTCCCAAGTTTGCATATTGTATAGGACTCATTCCAATACTCAATATTTCAGAATTCACATATGATAACACTATTGCACCTGCTTTATCAAAACAGTGGATAACGAGTACGCATGGATACCCGAGGGTATCAATAAAACTTTCTTAACACATGGATACACGAAGGTATCAAAACAATCTTTTCATTTTATTTCAAAAACATTTCGCGTGGGACCTTAAAAAAGATCTAAAACAGAAGGATCACGAAGATCCGGTCGGGGCACCGGATTAGGGTCCAAATCATACACTGGTTGCAGCTACACTAACTCTATTAGGCATGCCTAACTATCCACTTATTTGACTCTAGTAGGTCATGCTTCATGCCAGTTATATTTCAAAGTATAACATACAATTATACATACCATTTACTTTAGAGAATCATCAAATAGAACATATCTAACTCAATTTCCTTCAACAAAATACATCATGCAATACAACTCCCTATGCTTATTATCCGGCTAAGTTAAAAATACCATTTTATATCATTTGCGAATTAAAAACACTCAAATAAGTATAAAGAACCTGAAACAAAGGAAAAATAATTAAAAAAGAGATAGTTAAAAATTTTGAGAAAAAGTGGACAGAACCGGTTTACACGGCGGTATGGCTTTCCCATACAGCTGTGTAAAGCATCTCACACGGGGGTAAGGGAAAACCTTACTGCCGTGTGACATGCCCAGCTCAAAAACCCAAATTGGGCAGAATGCATTTACACGGCGGTATGGTTGAAGCCATGCCCTCGTGTAACAGTCACATGGCGGTGTGGTATGGCCCTTACCGCCGTGTAACGCGATAGACCCCAAAACAGAACACAAAACTTTCACAATCCAAAACCTAACTCTAAACTCCGCAAACTTACCTAAACTCAAGATCAACTTAAACCCCAACAATTGAAATTCAAACACCATCATTACTACCTCCAATCACCACACCAAAAACTCAAACCATATAAAACAACAATAACTCTAACAATTTAACAAACTCATTCATAGAATAAATTATGCATCAATTAAATACCTCAACTCAACGTGCATAAAATGCATAACATTTAGATTCAATTACGTGTATTAAACTTCATCAATTATAGCAATTAAACTCAATTCACTGAAATTCTCACACACAAACACAAATGAGCAGAATTTCCCAAACCTGGAATTTCTGAACTTCCAACTCAAGGAGCTCCACTCCTACTCGCTATCTCTTTGCCTTTAGGTTCTCTAGAAGGACTCTTTGGACCACAAAACCAAGCAAACCACAAATTCAAACTCTAATTCTCAACTACAAAACTCATCTAAGGAAGAAGAATAAGAAAACTAATAACCATCACTTACCACAATAGCTTAGAGCTACCCAGAAATTCACTAAAACTTGCAGTTAGAAGGAAGGATTCAAGAAGAAGTAGGGAAGAGAGGAAGAGGGAAGCAAAGTGATGGGAAAGAGGGACAAGAAGAAAGAATGGGAAGAAGAAAAGAAACCCAGCTGAAACCCCTCTCTCTTTTTCCCAATCCTTATCTTCTCTCATGCCACATGTCACTCTCTCAAAAGGAATAGCACACCTAACACTTATCCTCCATAACTTACCCAATTCTAATCTCCTAACACACACTACTCCCATACCCACACTCACACTAGAACATAACCCAATTAAACATAATAGCAAATTAATTACACAACACTAACACATGCTCAAAATAAACCACACACACATACACACACATAAGGCTCACTCTACTAGGGTGGTTAAGGGGTGTTACATGGCTTGCATGACAAGAATATACTTATAATCGAGAATAATCACTTCAAGTTCTATTTATTATTACTTTATCATCATTAATCATTTGTCTTCTCCGATAATCAATAATTAGGTTAGAAAGTATTAGACATAGTATTTCCACTTTTATTCAAAAAATTAATGATAATTGTAAACAAGATTAAAATTGAGTAGTAATAGTGTTTAATATTAATCACATTTCTCGTGGGATCGACATCTTTTGTGCTATAATGGGTACACCGTATACTTGCAGAATTAGGACTTAGAAATAGGCTAACACTCCTCATGAACTTCTTTATCAAGAATAGACTCCTTGTAACCGGCATCATCTAATACTTCCAGGACACAAGTATCAATAACATCTATTTTCATTCACACATTTTCATCCATGGGGTATTTAAGTGCTTTGTCCATGTGATACTCTACTTTATCCTCTCCTACTCTTGAAACCAAAGTTCCTTCATAAACACCAACTAAAGCCATACTGATTCTTATGAAAAGCCTTCCTAAGATCAATGGACATTTAACATCATAAGCAAAGTCCAAAATCAAAAAATCAATGGGCAAAATAAATTTATCCACTTTAATTAGCTCATTGTAACACCCCCTACCCATATGTAGGCGAACCCATCCGGATCGGAGTGAGATGCCGTAGGAGCAGGGGTATCACACCAAACAGATCGATCCAAGAAAGCATTTATACATCATAAACATATGGAAATATAGCGAAAATTAAAACTTTAGAGATGCATCATCATGATCATGCATTAATATAACAACATTCATTACAATAATGTTCTGATCATACTGATATTACATAATAATTACATATCCAAAATATACAGAGCGGAAGCTTACAAAAATACTGATATAGCGAGAGTTCTATTACAAAAAGAATCATCTTAAGTACTACAAAAAAAGCCCTAACACTAATCCCTCTGTGTTGGCTTGACTGGTGGCAACTCTCTCAAAGCAAAAACGCCTTCCGCACCTGCATGGGTAGAACACTGTGCTAAGCAATAAAAGCTTAGTGGGGAAACACACAACAAAAGAGTGGACGGCCATTCACGATGGTCGCCAAAGCAAATCACATACACTATATGACATATGTAGATATTCATATCAGATATATAATCATACTTGCATAATAGAAACATACATTCAGAAGCTCATATCCAAATTCATATACATATTGACTGATTTCTCATACTTATCATTATGCGCATTCGAATATCATATTCTTGTAATCATATCAAAGCAGAACAAAACAAACAGAGCACCCGCTGACTCACAGTAGTGGATAACGAGTATACAGATAGTACTTTACGAGTACGAATCTAATACTGACAGTACCTTACAGGTAAGAGTCGGAAACCATTTATTTTATCACATTCAAAATAATTTTTTGGAAGGACCTTAAATAAGATCCAAAATTCATAAGGGTTTGCGAGGAACCAAACGGGGACCTGATCGGGGTCAAAACGGAATTGGGGCTGTAGCTAAAAGACTCTATTAAGCATGCCTAACTAACCACTAACCTGACTCTCACAGGTCATGCGTAATCTAATAAATGTTCCAAATCATAGCATATCATTTAACATGAAGGATTCAAAATATTGCACATATAAACAAGCATATTATATAGCATATAGAGTTAAAAATTCATGAAGAAACCATTTGAAATTCATTTTAAAAGAAAAGACAAAATCAGAAAACAGGGCATGAAGAAGGTCACCGTCGCACTCACGACAGAGGTGAACTTGCCCCAGGTCGCGATCACCGCATACTTCACGATCTCATGGAGAATCAAATACAACTCACTGTCGCGCTCGCGATAGTGAGCTGCCAGCTTGATCCGTCGTGCCCACACTCGCGACAGAGGATCGTCCAAAATAGCTCGGCAGCCGAGCGCTCTATCTCGCTCACGACACACGTCGCGCTCGGGATAGAAGCTCTGCTGCTCCGCTCAGCAGGGAGCTCGAATGCGTGCAAGAGCTGCTATCATCAGGCTCTGTCGCGAGGTCGCGACGATGTCGCGCTGGCGATAGAGTCGTCATTTCCAGCCCTTACACGGGAAATCTGCAGAAAATTCACCTCCATAACACCCAAACCTCAAATCTCAACTCAAACATCAACTTACCTCAAATCCAGCAACCCAAACATCATAAACAACATAAAACACAACATTTATACCAAGAATTACAATTAAATAATGCCAAAAACAATATCAATTTACCAAATTCCAATCTCAGCACTACTCATTCCACAACTCAATCAAATGCACAATTGGGTTCAAAACTCACATTCAAGGTTTCATGGATCATCTCAACAAAAACCCATAACATATAAACCATTATAAACATCAAGAACACCAAATTTTCCAGAAATTCATCCCAAGAGCACAAATCACAAAAATGCATAAATCACAAAAACTCCCAAACCTGAATCTCCTTAGCTCCTAATCACTTAGTGCCACTTCCCGATGCCTTCTCCTTCCCTTTGGGATCATGAGGAGGCTCAACTTACAAGCAACCCAACAATGCAACAAACATCAAACTCTAAGTTAAACCCTAACCCAAAAACATGGAAAAGATGAAGATGAAGAAGAAAGAAGAAGAACAAGAACAAAATGGAGTAAAACTGACCAATAAACTTCTTAGAATTACCAAGATCCACCAATAATCCAACCCAAAAGGAGTGAACAAAAGTGAGGATGAGGAAGAGTAAGTAGAAGGGAAAGCAAAAGAGAAGAGAAGGGGAGAACGAGAATGAGAGAGCAGATTTTTGCTCTTCTCTTTCTCTTTCCTCAATAATACACCTTCCCCTTTCCACATAGCACACTTCTATTGGTGGGTCTTAATAATTCACACCCTACAAGCACACATCAAACACACACAAGACTCTCCCAACTTAGGCACACCCTACCAATGTGTGAGCGCAATACACAAACACAACTCACTCACTCACATCCTACAAACATGTGAGCAACACATCCAAATGCAATCCAACTAATTCACACCCTAATACCATACATGAACCCACACACTAGCAAAACCTATGATGCCCATTCCCAACTAGCGGATTAGCTCAGCTAATCCAGCTAGGAACGACCGTACACAACAAAAGAATGCATACAAGCTCGTACAAAACTCTATTAAACCTGCATAATAAAATTTCTCGCTCGCGTACATGCATCATTCATATTCGGACAATCATCTCTAGGTCTTGTACTATAACCTTTCATTTAACGAGCAAATTCACATAGCCAATAAGATAACCTACTTAGTTAGTACAAGCCTTACAAACTTGAGTACATTATAGTTACACAAGCTATTACATAATTATACAAAATGAAGGCGGAGTAATACAAAATTTCCCTTAACAAAACCCCGTAACCTACATCTGTGGCACTCCTAATGTTGACCGTTGCTATTCGGGAATGTCCTTCAAAGCCTCACGTTCATACCTACATGGATTAGAGTAAACCCGTGCTAAGCGATAACGCTTTGTGGGGAACACGTATATAACAAGTAGCACATACAATTAATAGCATCATACATTACATGCTAGAGGTCATGCTTGAATAAATATTACCATATCAATTACTACTCCAGCATAGCATTATCCCTCACTATATTCAATCATAAAGCATCAACCATTTATCCACATATTCACATCTCATGATACATATAATATTGTATCGCAATCACATCCATTTATCATTTAGTTAGCCTGTAATTCAAAGACGCGGATAACGGGTATCGCATTGGTACCACGAAGGTACTAGAATAGCATTGAAATCTAATTTACGCATTGGTACCCTCAGGTACATGACATCATTCCATATGTAATAGAATCCAGCAAGGATTATACGCATTGTTTTCGCATTGTGATTCCCAAGGAACCAGACACATTTAACGCATTGGGCTGCAGCACTTTGACCCTATAGGCATGCCTACCTATCTACTACTTGACTCGTAGGCTTAAGTTGTTAAACATGTATTCATTTCACATTAATCGATTCTTACATCACATATATCATTTGCCATCATCACATTCACTTTATTTGCATACACATTATGTTCCCAAGCTCATTCTTTCATGGTCATTAATCACATACTTGATTAAATTCAAGAATCATCATGTTCATATGCAAATATACACTATTTAATGCACACATAATGGTTACCCACATTGCCTTCCATTTGAGCTTTAAGCCTTGCCATTTGAAAGTCCAAACACATTAGGGTTATATTGCCAAAGCAGGGTAGGTCATGGTCACAACCTATTTTGTTGCCACTGTGACATACTGAAGTCCCAAAATAGAATGCAAATTGGGGATAGGTCACGGTCACAACCATTTTGGTTGCCACCGTGACATGTTCCCAACTCTCGGCAGAATGCAACTTGGGGGTATGTCACGGTCACAACCATTCTGGTTGCCACTATGACATATCCATGCCCTGCAAAATAGATTGCTAACTTGGGTACCTCACGGTCACAACCTACTTGGTTGCCACTGTGATATACCTGTAAGCACCATGTCCCGAGGTAGCCCAAATCAGAGATTACCCGATGAAGAAAAATAATGCCTAGTTCCGAATATATGGATAGAATTCGGAGATGTCAGTCCTTTGAGTTCACGAGAATAAAGGTTTTTTATTTGCGGTAGAGAGAAGCAGAAAATCGGGGGAATTTCCACTTAAATTTTGACTTTTCTTCCACGGACGGTCAGACCGTCTGTCGCGGGGGCATCCATCAGTCATAGCGGTAGCCCGTCTCACTCGTCCCGAGGGACGGGCCATCTGTGAGTGTACAGACGGCCACGTGTCCGAACTAGCGAACACGTGTCCGTTGGCATGTGTCCGTCGGTAGGTCAGGCGCCCGTCGGTTAAATCCTATTTCCTGGTGGAAATAGGATTTAACCTACGCCCGTCGGTTAACCTCCGATGCCCGTTGGTCATTTTTTTCTACAAATAGGAAAATTTTACACTTTTGAGAGGTTGGAAAAATTTTCACTTTACCCATTATAAAAGAATCCGATTTTCAACTCCAAAAAGGATCAAAAAGTCTCTTTCTTTGGTTTTGTTTTCTTCTCGTGAAACGCATAGGACCAAATCCAATCGAATTTTCATCCAAAAACGTAAAATCTGAGGGTAAATATTCTGGACATGTATTCTGTTTAATTTATTTGGTTATTCTTTCAATTTCTAACCTTACCCTTACTTGATTTTATTATTTATTATTCTCATAATTTTATTTTAATTTTTGGTTAGTTTTGGACCCTCCTATCACTAACATATTTATTATTTTGTGAAATGCCAATTCCTTGTTTTTTCTTTGGCGAGTTGAACATTGAGACAACGGTCGCTATCTACACCCTGGGAGAATCCCTTTTGGTTTAATTCTGTAACTTTATCCTTTCATTTTGTTTGTTTATTTATTTATCCATAGTTTTCATTATGTATAGATTATTTTATCTCCTATGAATAAAAATAAACAAACGTTTTATAGTAATTAATTGGGATTTTTTATCAAAGTCTAGGACCAATATCCTATTTTTTTTATCCAATGAATTCATCACTAAAAATTGTTTTCATAATAAATCAAAGTCAAGGACCAATGTCCTCATAATTAATTCCCCGGGTTTATGTATGGCTTGCACTTCTAAAATGGGAGTTGTATTCCGCTCCTAGTGTTATTGTATTTTATTTTAAATGTTATTCTTTATTCTATTTATTTATCGCTTTTAGAAATGGATAATTGCGCCTTAATTAAATTGCATCGTGTGGAGAGAGAAAGACTTGATAAATTAAAAACTTAATTGTAAAATTAATCAAGGTAGAAATAGACGAGAAGTCCCAAACCCATCTCTGGTATTTGCGCTCAACGAGGCGAGAGGTCTATCCGATCGCTCATTGGAATAAGACCTCCAAGACCCCTCTAGCGTCCTGCCAAATGACTCAATAAATCCTAGGCTCCAAGGGAGAGAGGTTCATCCTCCAAGACCCCTTTTTTGGTTGGCCCAAAATGGATACATGCACTATCCTAGGCTCTCCGAGGCGAGAGGAACTTTCCCAATGTTTTATTGGGTGGCGACTCCATGAAACCCGATTTTGCCCGATCGCCCTCAAGCGGGCGGTCAAGGGGTGCCTAAGGGGTTCAATGCGCGTCACAGTGGCGACTCCACTGGGGACATATTCGAGACTTTGATTTGAAAATTCCTTGATTAAAATTTATAACTAAGTTTTAGTTTATAAATTTGCTTTCTCTCAAATTTGCATTGCATCTCATTAGAGCCATAGATTAAGTTAATTTGATCCCTCTATTAGCCCCGGTGCGGTCCAGAAGCACGACCCTATGTTCACTCAATGTAGGGAAGTGTTAAGGATAACCACCAACCCAAGCCTCGTAACATATAGTATATCAAATGGTGATCCGATCGATCGTTATGCTCGTGATGAGCTAGACCCGTTGGTAGGGACCATGCTTGGGTAGCCCTAAAGTAACACCACCCTTGACTAAAGCTCATGTAATGGCCATAGATACTTCCCTTAGGTAATGTGAACCGTAATATCGTGCCTGCTGTATGGATCCTTATGTATGGGATGAGTCCAAATATCTTATTTAGTTACCTAACTAAAGGCTTTCATGCCCCGGTAGGGCCTTGTCAATGTACTTGGATTACATAAATACATAAAGATCATTTTCCATGCGCTTGTGCATTAGTATAGGAGTGTTATGCTGCCGATTTTTCGCCGCGCACCATACGCATCCATCGGGTTCCCTGTTAACCCATGGATCAAGCCCACCTAAGAGAGAGACCGCACGACCTCGTGTGTGGGGGTAATAAGGTTGGAATGATCTATCTGCTTGCATGTGGTTGTGGATGATGTATTGCATATTCATGTTATTCATGGATAAATAAAATTTTTATTTTCTCCCTATGCATACATCTTATTCTTTGCAAATAATTATTACATATACATATTATCCTGTGTATAGTTTTTCACATGTCTCACATGTACTATTATAATCTCTTTTAACCATTGCATACCATTTATTGCACAGCACGACCATGCATTGCATACTACTCATGCATCATTCTAACTCTTTGCCTTTCAGCCACCGTAGACCATTTGCTTTGGTGGTTTAGGGATCTCGATAGTCGTCTGAGAAATGATCAAAGTTTGGATTGGCCCACAGAGGCCTAGCATCCTTACCAAAGCATATGAAGGAATTAAAAATGGCTCACCCTTCACAATTAACTGAAGAGACTCGCGCCCTGATTGCCCAGGAGATAGATAAAAGGTTTGAAGAGCTGGAAAAAATGATGCTGGCTGTGATCAAAGAAAGAATGGATGCTATGGCACTAGTTCTCCAAGCTCAACTTATGGCAACAACTACCAACCATGTGAAGCCGGCCACGATTGAGAAGGCTCATACAGCGATGGCCCCAGTACCTCCTTTTCCTTCTGAGACCAAAGGTAATAGATCACTTAATTTACCAGTTGAGCAAGGAAAAAATAGGAGGCCTATTTTAGAACATTGCATTATGTCCGAAGAGGATAAAGACCCTATAATTATGCGTGCTCCAAAGAGTGAAGGCTCGGGAGGCCTTGACAATAGTAAGGCGAATGCTAAGGCCGTAGAAGTCCCAGCTGTAACACCCTCACCGCCGCCCTCGTTGGAAGGGCGCCGGCGGGCGCGCTACCCAACGCTCACTAACAATATACAGACATACATACATGCGCTAAGCGAAAGCATTCACTAAAAATATTAATAAAGGCAGAACATAAATCTCATAGAATCAAAATATAGAGTTATTTACAATAGCCAAAAGATTACATCTTAAATCCATTACAAAAATTAATACATATACCAAAAGAATTACAGGAGGAGATAACAAAAACAACTCTACTCCTATGTGGCCGACCTGTAGATGCACGACACGAGCAAGCTCCCAAAATCCTGCCACCTACATGGGACAAAAACCCGTGCTAAGCGATAATGCTTAGTGGGGAGGAACAAACATAACAGAACATTATACAAAATATTGAGCAAAAAAAATTCAGAATTCATAAAGTACCAGAGAATAGAAATATTAAGATATCAAGAATCACTATACAAGATCAGAATTTAGGATAGAAAGCATGAAGTACCTACCATGAACATAATCACGCAATAATCAAAGCACTTCACTAACCCATACCAGACACTTCACACAATAGCCTGAACTCAATGGTGGAGGATATGGGAACACGGCGCGGGAGACCGAAGCCTCAAAAACAGTTTTTCTTTTTAATACCCGAAGGTAGCGTGGGAGAACGGAGTCTCAAAACATTTTATCACTACACGGAAGATGACCATCTTGGAGGTCGACCGCTTCGCCCAAATGGGGCGGACACGGGCAGCTGCACTCACAAACCCCTTCTTAAGCATGGTTCATTATCCAGTACCTTGACACTTCAGGCTCGACAACTCATTCACTCACACGACAATACACGATCAAAACAAGGTTCAACATAAGACTCTAACATCAAATAACTTCATAACTAAGACACTAGTACAATGATATCACGGGTCATAGGCACAAACATACTCCATGCAATAATGAGAAACCGTGCAAAGTAGAACAAAAGAAACACATTCAGAAAATAAGGCAAGCAGGAAGGGCCACTGTCGCGATCGCGACAGTGTCGTGCTCGGGATAGAGCACGGGGCACCTCCTCGCGAGCTCGTGCCAGAAGGCCTGTTCGCGACGAAGCCCGCTAGGCAGATTCGCCTAACCGAGGTCTGTTGCGCTCACGATAACGTCACGGTCACGACAGAGACCTGTTCTTTCCTCCTCACACTCACACTCGCACGGAGGACTCGGCTACCGAGCTCTCTATCACGCTCGCGATAATGTCGCGGTCTCGACAGAGGGCTCTCCAAGAATAAGGGGCCAAATCAGCATTCTGTCGTGATCGCGACAATGTCATGCTCGCGACAGAACCCAGAATTGCCCAGATCTGCACTTTTCCTACTCTTTCACACACAATCCTTCATACACTCAATCAACCATGCACAAACACTTACCTCCAGCCTCTCGTACATCACCGCATAATTCTCAAGGCCACATAAACAAATTTTACACAATAATCAAACATCAATTCATCATGGATTCACTCAAAACCAAACTCAAAATTCATTAACATAACATGTTCATATTCCGAAAAAACATACCATTCTCACTATATCACTAACATTTCATTCAAATTCCTCATATAATAGTCACATGCATTTACGCAAATAAAACACTCAAGACACTAAGAATTCGAAAACACAATACATATAAAATCCAATTGAGAACTAGGGCATAACTCAAAACTCATCACAACAAGGAACAAACTCCCAAACACAATCAAATTAAGCTCCCAAACCTAGAAATTGCAGCTTCAAACCGGGCTCCTCACAATCCCACTTTATCTTTACCTTTGCTCTTCCTTCTCTCTTTTGATTCTTGCACAAACCAAATCAAATCAATTACTCCATAAACCTAATAACAAAACCTTTACAAACCCAATCAAAACCGAAGAAGGAGAAGAAGAAAAGAACCCCAAAGAAAACCCAACCACTTACCTCTTACAATCCTTCAAGAACTCAGCTCAAAAACTCCAAGAAAACACAAGAGGGAAAGGTTGAGAGCAGAAAATGGTAGCAAGAGAGAGAGAGGCGAGAAAGAAGGAGAAAAGAGAGAGAAAACTAGCTTCCACGGGAAGCTAGGCAAAAATTCTGCCCCTGCCTTCCCTCTCTCCTACTTTACTATTAATGCTCACCTACCCTTGCCACTTGTCACAATCCTAGAGAATCAAACCATCCACTTTGACCTATCCACTCTTGGCACCATACACTAAATACACAAGCTTCTCTTATAAAAATATCTCCATCCTTATTACCAAACCCACATTCCACTAAATCACTTCCCAAATAACACTTTACATACAAGGCACCATACCACAAACCACAAAATAAAATCCCTTAGCCCACTTATATCCTACTACCATACACTACAAGCACACCATAACATTTCCCTCACTTAACTTATTACTTAATTAATTAATTTCTTAACAAATAATTCCTTATCATCCAAATTTTCCTCTCACTCAAATTACGAAAATACCCTTAATAATCCGACTTACCACGCAGATTCTGACCAGGCCCTTTTTGGGTTGTTACACCAGCCACTATAGCTGTTCAGTCCCACCTCACTGTTTTGGGTAGGTCATTATCCTGGCACTTCACCCGTCTCGTCAGGAAAGGGAAGTTACAACCCTTGCCGGTCGGGCCTGCCAAAGTCAAGGACACCCTAGGCATAGGGCAGATTGGTTCTGCGCATATCACCAGTACACTGGGCATAGAACGGACTACTGTCATCACCTGAAAGATCGTATCCAAGAACTGGTGTCAGACCCAGAAAAAGGAAAGACGGTAGGAATGCCAACGATGGAAGTGAAGCAAAGGCATTTTTCTAATTTGGGCAGATCTTTGTCCTGGGTCCTTAAGAGGCTGATAAAGGAGGGGATATTGCAGCCATTACCAGCTAGGCTCGCTAGAAGCCAAGGACAGCCTGGTCGCAAGGAAGATGAGTATTGTGCCTATCACCAGCACACCGGGTATACTACAGATTATTGCAAAGCCTTAAGACACGTTATCCAAGTTCTAATTGATTCCAACAAGATCTCAAACCCAGAGAAGCGGAAGGGAAGGAATAAGATGGACTAAGCGCCTAGGTGGAAAGGCAAAATGGTTATCAAGGATGATGATAGACCATCGGCCGCGGTAGTTGTGTTGGCAGGAGCGGAAGTAGAGATGGCATAGCTTTAGTGGTGGCCATAGGAGTAGATCCACATGAAGGAGTGGTAGACGGGGTAGTAGTGGGAATGGTCGGTGATGCAGCAGCCTGAGTGCTAATATTGATGGACGACGATGCGGTTGATCACTCGGCAATAGTGTTACCCGTATCATGTACCCTAAGCCGTGGAGGAATCATATTACTCTTCTTTCTCTTAAACATTTTTGGAACCTGCCATTATAAAAAATTGATTAGTCAACCAATATAAAATTATCAATTGTACAGTAAAAAAATCAAATCAAAAAATTAAGTGAGTGCAATTGTAATTGTTCTCACATGATATGAAATTAGTTAAAAAAATTATTTGCTATCATCACTCATCTGTAGATCATAATCACAATCATCCTCATTTTCTGATGAATAAGAATGAAATTCAGCCTCGTCATCGGATCCCACGCCAACCTCAGATTCGTCATCATCTTCATATAAAATGTCAACATATTCATTGTCTGCATAGTTTAACTTTCCATTATCATCATAAGTGAGAGTTTCATTTATTTCATAGACTTCTGGTTGATCCTCTTGAAATGCATCATTATTTTCAGATCGTCCAGTTTGTCCAGTAGCTTTCCTTTCAAAAATGCCTCTTGATTTGACTTTGTAAGCTGACAACCATTTCGCTTTATCCCATTTTAAACTTGGATAAGGGAGATAATACATCTGGATAACTTGCATGGCCAATACAAAAGGTTCAAAGTTACTAAACCTTCTCCGCTAGTTGATATCAACTAAATTGTATCTACTATGCATTTTTGTTCCAATGTTATTTGTTGGATCAAACCATTCGCACTTAAATAATACACTGCTTTTTATTGGCAATGTGGAGTACTCCAATTCCAGTATCTCAATAATTTTCCCATAATAATCCATCAACTCCCCTTGAATGCAAACTCCACTATTTACCGTTGCCTTGTTATGGCCACGACTTTGTGTATGAAATTTGTATCCATTGACGAAATATACCGGATATGATTTAACATATTGTAAAGGTCCCTTGCAATATCAATGATGAAAATGTTGTCAATTGAATTTGTTGATGCCTATATATTGAAATATTATAACGTCATTTGAACGAATAATAAATAATTGTATAAATCATTTTCTCTATTGAAAGACAAAACTTACATATGTCGTGAACTAATGGTGAAAGTGCTTTTTGACTTCCTCGTTCACCTCATTTTGATTCATCTTAGGCATTAGCTCCCTTACCCATTCCTCAAATAATCTATAATGACCATATAAGTTGGAATTACACCCTTCACATAGTTAACCAAATTGGTAATTTTATGTATATATTAAACTTACCGCACGAAAGGTTGAACTTCTTGGCAATTTAATAAAACGTAATTATAGGCAGCTTCTAATTCTTCCTTTGTTAGCATTCTCCTTGTTGAGCGTCTAGGTAAATGACCAGGGTATGTAAATATGGATAAGTTTCCATCTTGATTACTTGTTTCACCACCATCATCATTATGAGGTAGTTTCCTCTGTCTTGTGGTGACATGAGGTTCAAAATAATTCGAATAAAATGTACTTGCTTCCTCGACCAAGTACACATTACATATTGAACCTTCAACTCTAGCTTTGTACATTTTTTTATCAAATGAAACAAATACCTATACGGCATTTTTAATTCACATTAATTGCCAGAACAAATTAAAAATTAAATATAATTTCATATTATAACTATTTACCTCTTAAAAGGATACACCGATCGATATTGAATAGGACCAGCAAGTTTGGCCTCATGTGATAAATGCACTGGCAGATGTTCCATACAGTCAAAGAAGCTTGGAGGGAAAATCAATTCTAGTTTGCACAGGATTATCAAAATTTCCAATTCTAATCTTGCCATGTCTGCCAATTTTATCTCAGATGATGTTAAAGTTTTGAAAAACGAGCTTAGTTTTGTTATAGCTTCGCAGACTTTAATCGGCAATAACTCTAGAAATGCAATTGGAAGTAGCCTTTGCATGAAAATGTGACAATCATGACTTTTCATTCCGAATAATCTGTACTTTCTCATGTCGACTCACCTTGCCAAATTCCACACATAACCATTAGGAAACTTTAGTCCTTTTAACCAATCACACAATACTTCCTTTTGTTTTTTGTCCAAAGTATAGCAAGCTTTGGGATATTTTCCTGTTCGAGCATCTTTTTCTAACTCAGGCCTTCTATAAAACAACTTCAAATCTGCCCGTGATTTCGCATTGTCTTTTGTCTTTCCTTCTATGTTCATAATTTTATTGAACACATTGTGAAAAATATTTTTTTCTATATGCATCAAATCTAGATTATGCCTTAATAAATTAGACTTCCAATATGGAAAATCCCAAAAAATGCTTTTCTTTCTCTAACAAAAGTTTTTGCTAATTCTGCCTTTAACTTCTTCACCATCAAGTTCTGTAACTTTAAGCAAACCCAAGTCATCAATCTCTTGCAATATATCCTCACTACTTCTATTAACAGGAGGAGTTGCCTATACTACTCTATTTTTGATAAATTTATTCTTGTTGCGTCGGAATGGGTGATTTGGTGGAAGGAATTTCCTGTGATTGTCAAACCAAGATATTTTGCACCCATTTTGAAGATAAAATGCATCTGCATCATCACCACAATAAGGACAAGCTAATTTTCCAGCCGTACTCCAACCAAACAACATAACTTAGGCGAGAAACTCACTGACCGTCCACATTAATGCTTCTTTCATCATAAAATTCTTTTTTAGTGATGCATCATATGTTTTAACACCGATTTCCCAAAGTTGTTGCAATTCATATATCATGGGCTACAAATACACATCAATTTTATGCTTCGAATTCCTAGGTCCTAGAACAATAACCGTTAAGAACATATATGCCTCATTCATACACATTCAATAAACGACTGAACCCTTTTCATAAATTCAGGATTAATATAACCATTGTGTGTTTTTCTTATATACATCCAAGATCTATCTACGTTACTCATAATTAATTCAAAAACTGTTATATGAATAGAGTGACATCTTAGTTAGAATTAAATATATCTAGTTCTAAAAAAAAGTAAATATAATAGTTAATAAAACTAGAAATTTGAAAAATAACTTTTATTACAAAATTATTTAAGACAATTGCTAGTCATTTTAACAGTAATTATACTAATTAATATGCTAAATTAAAATAAAAATGCAAATTGTCATATTATAATCATCTTCATTACAACAACAACAATAATAAGTTTATCAGATTATTATTTAATAATAATCTAAATAATAATAATAATGTTAATAATATTATTTATATAAATTATTCATATTATTATTTAATAATAATAATAATAATTGATAAAGCCTAAAATATCTTTATCTGGAGAGGAGGAAACGAGCCGATCGTATGAGAATAACCCTGCAGTAAGAGTGCCTGGTCGGACTAGGTGTGAGTGTCATACCAAAAATCGGGCCTAGTTGGATTTTGCAAGCTAAGTCGGATAAGTGAAGGGTATTTTGGTAATTTGTGTATCAAGATTTTAGATAATTAGGATTTAATTGCAAAGTAAATAGTTAATTATGTTAAGAGGGGAAAATTATAAGGTGTGCATGTGTGTATGGATGTAGGTTGTTTATTGTGGTTTGTGTGTTTGGTACTATGGATGTAAGATATTTTGATGAAGGTTTATCTAGTGAGGTGGATGCATGGTAACAAGGATGTAAGTGTGTTATAAGAAATGATAATATGTGGATGGTGTATGGTGCAAGGAGTGATTAAGTCTTAAGTGGATTGTTGGGTCCTATAGTGACTTGACACATGGAAGGGGTAGGTAGGAGCATTGAATGAAGAGTGAGGAAAGGAGAGAGGAAAGAAAAGGGCATATTTTCTACTCTTTCCTCACGTCTCTCTCTTCTCTCTTTTCCTTTTCTTTCATTTTTCTGCTCTAGTTACTCTCTTGTGTGTGCTCAACGTGGGTTTTCAAGATTGGAGTTGGATTTTTAAGTTGTGAGCTGAGTTCAAGAGGTAAGATCATGGGTATTTGTGGCTTCTTCTTCTTCTTCTTTTTCTCCTGCATTTTCTGGGTTGTGAAAGGGGTTCTCATGGTTTGATTTTGAGTTTTGGCTGGGCTTTTTACAAGATTTGGAGGAAGGAAGAAAGAGAGAAGGGCAAAAAGAAGGTGAAGATGGGGTTTTGAAGCTTCAAAGAAATCAGGTTTGGGAGCTATGTGTGATATGATCTTGATGTATAAATGATGCATGATTAGGTATTGGATAATTTTTACATGATTTTTGGATGTGTTAGACTGTTCATATAACTTTTGGTGTGTAAAGTATGATTTTGGGGAAATTCTGTTTAGTTTTTGCCAGACCTTTGTGTATTGTTTTTATCATAAGTAGAGTTATAGACCTCCAAATTGAGTAATTCCAGTGCCATTTGAAATCGAAGACATAGATCTAAAATATTCTCTGAAGGTCCGGAAGCCAGTTCTGGCTCTAATACCCTTGAATAAGTTAAAATCTGAAGTGTCTCTGGTTGGGTCGGGTTACTAGAATAGTGTTGATATTTTAGCTCATATCTTGAGCTACAAATGTCTTTTTGATCTGAAATTTTTTTCTTTTGAATGCTAACATCCTTGGGAAGATGTTTTAAGAAGGAAGTTGTTCCTAAAAATGTCGTTTAGAAGTCGGTTTAGGCTGAACAAAAATGTGTAGTGCAGCAGTCCTGATTTCTAGCTTCTGTTTTGCAAAATTTTTGTAGGTCACGGTGGTAACAAAATTAATTACCATCGTGACATATGAAAATTCTGGGCAGAATGCTTAGTTTGGACCTCACAGTGGTAACCAAATTCATTACCACCATGACCCCTTCTGTCTTGACCATTTTATGTGTTTTTCTTCCCGAATTGAACTCGTTTTCCACCGAAACTTCCTAGGATCCATCCGATGCATGTTTAGGACTATTAAATAAGTATAATAATAGTCATCACTTGGAAAATAAATGTGAATAGGATTAAGATTAGTACAAACTAATAAAATAATTAGGTGTAATTATATGATTAGAATCTAGTCAAGTTAAATCCCATTTAAGGGTTGTAATACCTTAATCTGTATGAGCATGTGTAACATGATTAAGTAAGCATAATTATGAGTTGAGAATAAGTTAAACACATTTAAAGGATATCGAATGAAGTGGGGGTTGCTTGATGTAATTTATTGATGATGGTTGTTATGGGTGGTATTGTATATTGCCATCTGAAATTGAGTGAGTTATGAATGCTAATCTTATGGTTGTTCATCGTGAGCATGTGATATTGAATGTGAAATGTATTATGCATAACTGTATTTATGATCCTTCTCTAAGAATATTATGCTATGCTTAAGTGTAAATTGTACCATTGCATGATTAAGACTTTGCATTGTTAAGTGTTAGCATGAATTATAGTATACGCTTTGCAATATGAATTGTGTGATGCATGACTGATTTTATAAACATATTTATATGTCTATTGTACTCTGGTTTATGCATGATAATATATCTATATCTATTTATGCATTATGCGACTCGAAACGTGAATTCTTTTGCGCATGACATGCGAGAGTTAGTCTAGTGGATAGTTAGGCATACCTAATCGAGTCTTATAGCTGCAGCCCTCAGTTCTGTTTTGACCCCGATCAGGTCCCCATTTGGTTCCTCGCGAACCCTTTATGTGAAAGGATCTTGTTTAAGGTCCCCTTTGGAAATGTTTTGTAAAAGTTAAAAGTATCTGATTTATCGGCTCGTACCCATAAAGTACTGTCCGTATACTCGTTATCCACTATTTTGAGTCAGCAGGTATTCTGTTTGTTTTGCCTAATATGAACAAGAGAATGTGGTATTCGATTAAGCATGATTAGGGATATGTGAATCGGTTATGTATCCAAATGTGATTATGAATCTCTGAATGGGTTAAGTGTGACCTAAACATGTGAATTGGATATATTTATCATCATATATGGGTATATGCATAACATATTGTGAATGTATGGTATGCCAACGGTTGTGAATATAGGTACGGGAATTAAGATGTGCGTGACTGTGACCATAATCTTTTGAATGCCATGAATTCGATTAGTTATGTCTATAAGAATATGAATTAATAGGTTTTGAATGCTATGATTAGTAAGCATGTGCACAAATGTGATTTTGTACTTTTGACGCTTATAGTGAATTATGTGAATCAAGATACGTAATGAATGTGCTCTTGACCTTGGAATGTTATATATATTGTGTTATGTTACGTGCCTCCTCTCTCTAGTTTTCCTATTGTAGTGATTTCAGCGTGTGGCCATGTATTTACATTTCAAGGCGTGATAAAAGTATGTTTAGTTAACTAGCGTTCTTGGCATGATAGTTGGGTGCATATTGCCTGATAATTGTATTGCATGTGAATGGGTTTTCCATTAAATGCATGAGTACTTGGCATGATAGTCGTATGTGTATTATCTCTCATGACTGTGCACGGTAGGGTACTGACACTTGATGTCCCGGTAACTATATGCATGAGAGTTTGTATGTAGTTTTACATGAATATTTGTATCTACTGTGATCCCTTGTCTGCTAGGGGCTTTGCTTAATATGATATAAGAGTGAAGTATTCAGACGAATATGATATTTAGACGAGCTCTCAGGTAATATGTACAAGTATGTGTATATGAACTTCTGAATGCAGGGCTTTCCTATGCAGGCTTGTTTATCCATATGTTGTGATTATTTGCATATGCCATTTGTGTATGTAACTTGTTCTGGTGACCATTGTGAATGGCCGTCCATCTTTCTTGTGTGTTCTCCCCACTAAGCGTTTATCGCTTAGCATGGGCTCTTTTCCCGTGCAGGTGGCAGGTTTGGTTCGGTTCGAGTCGCGCGTCTGCAGGGTCGGCCACATAGGAGTTAGGAGTGTTATGTTATTCTGTTCAGCTTTTGTATTTTGATTTCTGTAATTTGTAGCCTTTGATTATATAAGGATCTTATTGTAATTAAGTTTCAGTTATTTCTCCGCTTTATGCTTCCGCTAAATGATCATATGTATGCATGTGTATATGTTTCGGCTTAGTGCCTGTGTGTGTGTGAGTTAATGTATGTCCAGTATTGCTTCTCAAGACAAGTTTTTAATTTCCCGTGATTTTGCATGAACGTATGCTTTCGCTTAGCTTATGTGTGCATGTGTATGAGTGAGCATCGGTAGCGCACTCGCGTCCTTCCAACGGGGACGTAGGGGGTGTTACAGTGAGCACTCTAAAGCTTAAGTTAATAGCTTAGAGAGAGAAAGTGCTTAGAGAGAGAATGTCAAAGATTCAATACCTAGAGCCATCGTTGGCTGGGCTATTTATATGAGATGATTGACGGGCACTTAAGTGCCTGGGGAGTGATTACTGGTAGTCAGAGTAGGTATTCGGCGACATGATAGGGAGCAGGTGGTAGGCATGGGTGCTGCCTTGTGTTAGGCGGCTACTGGGACTGGCGGTCACATCAGCTGATCGGGCGTATGCGCTGCCTAGGAGCTTGTGCCTACTACTCTTGGTTATTGGGCCTTGGGCCTTGCCAGTTAAGTGGGCCGACTGGATGGGCCTTAGAGCAAATGATTTTTACTGTGTTATCACTTATCCCCCCTCAACAGGTCCGATCGAGCATGGACTTGAACGTTGTAGTCCCATTCGGATGGAGTCAGTTCTGAATTCTGCCGATCCGAAGACGCGCATTGGCTGGATTTTTGAATTTGTGAGACGCCTTTTCTGAAGAGACGCTTGCCTGGACAGCTATTTTTATTTAATGTTGTGCGTGCTCCGAGGGTGATGCTTCGTTCTGCATACAGCCATAATGTCTTTAACACGTGGCATTCTTCAAGTGGCGAGTCGGTTGGCGTGCTCCGAAAGCTCTGGCCTATAAATAGGGGATTTCAAAAGAATTTCTTTTTTACTTTTTGCAATCCCTAGCGAAGCTCTGCCAAACTGCTTTCTCGACTCCCAGACTTCAGCAATCATTCTTTGCTTTTCCCTTAAATTTTCTAAGTCTTTTTTACCAAGTAAGTGATTCCTCTTCTTTTGCTTTCTCGCTTCCTCTTTGCCTTCATTTTTTCCCCTGCATTCATCCTCTTAGAAGTTAGAAAATTGCATATTTCCTCCACTTTTCCTTTGTTAAAGATGGCTTCCAGCAGTGGTGAGGTATTAGACAGGAGTTTCATAGAGGGATATAGAGATAAGTCAGCAGTTGAGTTGTGCTCTCGCTTAACTTCTGGGGATGTAGCCGAGACCCCTGCCAAATATAGGTTCCCCGATGACATGTCTGTGATGCAATGTCCCGACTCCATGGCGGTGACAGAGGGGCCCTTCAAAAAGGATGGTAATGAATAGTTTATCTGCCACCTTTAGAGCCTAGATGCAGGCTTGAGGTTCCCGCTAGGCGCCTTCGAGACGGCGATACTAGAGGGGTATGGCATCGCCCCAAATCAGCTGCATCCGAACTGGTGGAGGTCAGTGGCCTACTTCAAAATCCTCTGCAAAATAGAGGGGGTGGCTCCAACTCTGGACCTTTTCACCCATTTCTTCTACTTATCGGGTTGGAGCGATGCGATGGAATATTTATTCACAAGCCGCCCAAAGAAGAAGCTCATGTACATCCCCAGCTCAATGAAGGGGTACAAGGAGAGATATTTTTTAGTGTGGATGATTGGCGAATTTGGGGTGCGTCTGACCCGATCGGCTGGAGCCAATGTCTTGATGGACCTAGCTGCCGGTCAGCCCATGTATGAAGGCGATATCAAGAAATTGATAGATGCCGTCAGTATGCATGGAGAGCCTTACCAGTCTAGCTTTCTCCTGACCACATTATTTGGTTCCTCTAGCTCCGAAGCTGCCGAGAATGCAGAACGTGAGCATTAGGATTGGAGTAGACCAACACTGGCATAAAACATCAACCATGCATTGCATTTTGCATGAATTATGTGATTTAAAGAAAAACTTATCTTGTTTGTTGCTTGTTTGCAGCTGAAATGGCTGGTGGAAACGCTATGTCCAAACAGCTAGGCGAGCGAATCTGACTGAGGTGTAAGTCCGATCGGCAGGCCCAGGAGCAGAGGAAAAGGAGGAAGATAGTGTCCTCTTCGGAGCTGCAAGCCTCTCGGGGGGCTGCTGGCGCCTCTTCAATTGCTGCTCCTATTTTCACCGTCCCGATCTCTTCCGCTCCTCTGGCTACTACTACCGCGCCCAATGCCACTGTTGCTGTGCCCAGCTCCAAACCTGCACCGCCGGCGCCTCAAACTGGAACCACTCATCAACTAGCATGCACTCGACCTCTGAGACTTCGGGATGAATCGAATCAGGATGATGTGCCCATCATACACACGTTCAGAGAGGTGGCATAGGCGGTGGCCTCCCGATTGGATGGAATAGCTAAGAGGGAAGCTGAGGAGACCGCTAAGAAGAGAGTTACCGAGCTAATAGCCGAATCAGACGCTCGGGTGGTCGCTAGGGGTAAGGCCGTTCATCAGAGCGAGGCGCCTCGATGATCTTCTGACCGGCGGTCGGCTTCCCTAAAGGAATTCCTAAAAGAGAACTTCGGCAGTGATTGGTCAATGAGCCTGGTGGCCGGTTTCATCTGTCGTGGCCTCCTTCGGGACGATGATCATAGGGACACTGCCAGTCAACTCACTAGAAAATGCAGCGCCATTAGCCAGCAATTAATAGATGTAAGGACTTATTGCTTTATTTTGTTGGGGATTTGTTGATATCCCGTTGTACCTGATTTAGTTACTTTTGTTCTTTTGCGCAGGCTGCCAGGAGGACTCAACGGCTACACTTGATGGCCGGCGTGTGGAAAGGGTGGGGCAAAGAGGGCGCTAAAGGCCAGGGCGAAGGCAAGCACCTGCTGCGAGAATGCCGAGAAGGAGGCCACCACCCTTCGAGCTGAGATGGCCAAGGTAAAAGAGCGGTCTGCCGCTTCCCATTCGGAGCTACTGGCTTTGAGGAAGGAGGTCCACCAAAAGGCTCAGCAGTTGAAGGCTCGGCAGGGCGAGGCTGAATAACTGAGGGGCGACTTTGCTCGCCTTTCTTCTGAGACTGCCTAGTGTACGCGGTTCGAGGCAGATGCAACCAGGTTAGGTGCCTAGTGCAGAGAGCTGGCTGCTGAGAACGCTAAATTGAAGGTAGAGGGCGAGCAACTATGCAAAGAGGGTGAGTCTCTGAGGATGGCTCTGGAGGAGAGGGAGACTTCCTGGGCGAAGAGGAGCTTGCCGCCCAGAAGGAGCGTCTTCTAGATGAGCTAGCAGAGGCTCAGGTGGAGTTGCTATCTCGGCTAGTTCATGAAGCTCGGAGGCGCTTTGCTGGTGCCGATCTGGCTTAGATGGATGATCCGGCATCATTGCCCACTCCTCCAAGCAGCGATGATGAGGAGGGCGCTCCTGAGGGGGAGGCAACTCTGAGAGTCTCAAGGGGAGATCTTTCACTTCCAGAGGCTGATCAAGAGGTCCCAGTGGAAGCTGAGTCTAGGGTGCCTCCGTCGCCTGAAGCCGAGCCGTTACCGCCTCCACCAGCGGGGCCTGTCTCTAAAGGGGAAGCAGGGTCTTCACTGCCTGTTCCTGACCCTTCTGAAGCCACTGCTGATCCAAAAGCTGAGCAGACTGCCAATTCTCTTGGCAATGTAAATATTATAGAAATAGAGAATTAGCATAGGCACTTAGATTAGCTTTGCTTTTTTCTTTCCCTCTTGTCTTGATGACAATTCTTTTATAAATTATACAGTTGAGGTCTTCTCAATTAAGTTGCATTGTTCAGCAAGGTGTTAATTTGTGTAATCGTAGTAATCAAGAACACAAACAAATGTATTGAAATTGGCAGTATAACCAAGCTACGTACTACTTGTAAAATTGCATAATAATTGCAAGTACTTCCTCCGATCGGCTAAACCTGGTTGCATAAAAATTGCACAATCGGACCAAGAAATACTCGTAGAGTTGCATAAAAATTGCATAATCGAGCTAAGCAATACTCGTAAAGTTGCATAAAGATTGCATAATCGAGCTGGGGAGGTGAGATCCTCCATCATAATAAATTTAGGGTGGTGAGATCCTCCTAGTCGATCCTAACGGAGGTCTCCGTCTTGCAAACAGATGGACAGCAACTTTCGCATTTTTGGCTTGGGATGAACATCAAGCCTAGCATATAAGCTATCGCAATCAGAGCGACTTCCATATTTATGGATCAGTGTATGGCCGATCCTAATGGAGGGGATCGACATAGGGTTCGTATTTTTCGCATCTTCGGATCGGGAAGGTCATCGATCCTAGCGGTCGAATTGTCGGGAGGTCTACTTTGTTTCGTATTTTGGGATTGGGAATTGCATCGACCCTAACAGTTTGCATTGTACCTGCAGAAAAATGAGTTCCAAGTTTCGTATTTTTGGCTCAGGATGGACGTCGAGTCATGCGTATAAGCCCTTCAGATTGCATAAAAATTGCATTATCAAGCTGAGTAATACTCGTAAAGGTTGCATACAAATTGCATAATCGAGTCAGGGAGGTGAAATCCTCCTGGACGCTCCTAATGGAGGTCTTCATTTCGTAAACAGGTGAACAACAACTTTTGCATCTTCGGATCGGGATAATCGCCAATCCTAGCGGTCAAACTGTCGAAAGGTTTGTTCACACAGCATTTTGGGGTCAGGAATTACATCGATCCTAACGGATGGCTTTATCTATTAAGGAAAAGAAATTGTAATTTTCGCATCTTCGACATGAGATAAACATCAAGTCTAGCGGATAAGTTATATGTCATACATACTTTGGACAAAGATAAAAGAAAAAGCCTCTTTATTGATTGAGCAATTGTCAAATTTTTACCAACAGTGTTTTTTAGGTGTATCGGTGTTGAACATTTTCTATATATGCTATATACCGCAAGTATACGGTGCAGCACAATTGTACTTTAGATATCGATCCCACGAGGAACGCGTTCTACTCACTATTACTACCCAATTTTAATCTTGTTTACAATGGTCTAATAGTGTGAAAGTAAATTTTAAACTAATCCAACATGTAAACTAACTAAACCTAGTTAATGATAGTCAAAGAAGATAGAAAGATTAATGATGGTAAATATAAAAATGAAACTTTAATTAATTGTTCTTAATGATTATAGTATTCTTATCATGCAAGCCAAGTTGAATAAATTTCCTACTTATTCTCTCGACATAAATAAGATTACCTAAAACATGCATAAATAATTCCATTTCACAACTTTCATTAATGAACTAGAAAATTAAACATGCAAATCTTAGGTTAAGTTACAACCTATAGCAACCATTTCAATATTATGATTTCTCAAATGATATCTTAATGATGAATTTCCAATTAGATGTAAGAATGAATTCATTTATCAATCAAACCCAAACTTATAACGATCATAAATAATATACCAATGTGAAATTCTACAAGCAAGAACACATAAATTTATATGAACAATAAAATATTTGATATTAGATATTCAAGTTCAGAATTTACATCACAAAAGTTACAAAGAAGAATTAAAAGATAAGAAATGAAGTAGGAGATTTCTCAACCCTTTTCAAATCACCAAAAGTAGTCTTCTTCTTTGTATACTATCTTCTCTTCAATACATGAACTCTACTTAAGAAAATTTAAACTAAAAGAATGAAAGAACTAACTTAACTTACATAAATTTTTCTAAAAATAATATGTTCTATATTAAAATTACAGTTAATAATAAAATTTATACTATTCTAATTGTGCCTCTTCAGATGTCTCTTGGCAAGGATTGCAATTATTGGTGGAAAGGCATAACTCTTCAACAGTGAAATTTTAACTTTTGTCTCTAACGGATCTCTCTGTCGCGATCGCGACAGAGCGTGTCACACCCCAACATAGCCCTAGTCGGAATGTGTATGCTAAGTCAGGAATGCAAGGGTATTTCAGTAATTTGTGCATGAGAAATTTGGATAATAAGGACTTAATGGCAAATAATTAATTAAGTATGTTAAGAAGAGAAATGTTAGAGTGTGCATGTGATTTACGGTTGTAGGGTGTTTTGGTTGTGGCATTTATCTAGTGAAGTGTGAGTTTGGTATCTAGGCATGAGATATTTATTCAAGAAAGGATTGGGTGCATGTGAGAGTATGGTGCCATGGTTTGAAAAGTCTAAGTGGGTTTTGTGGTCCAATAGGGAGCTTGTAGACACCGGGTCCTGAGTCAGTCTAGATCGAAGTTACCCAATGATGATAATTGCCTTCACAGGCTTAAAAGGTTAAAAGTGATGGTTTTCTCGTCAAATTTGCATTTTAGAGTGAAAAATTAGAAAATAATAAAAAATATTTAAAAAATTAATTTTGAAAAATGGGGGCTTAAAATTATAGTGTTTTTAGTCAATTTTAAAAAAGAAAAAAATATATATATATTTTTCGGACCGCGAGTGTCGGGCGCGACAGCGCGCGGGCGCGTTGGCGCCCAGTACGCAGACGCCCAGGCGCCCAGCTCGATGGGCGCGATTTGGCGACGCGCAGCGTCGCCAATGCTGCGCGTCGCTGAGCTCACTGCGTGCCGCACCATGCGCTGAGGCGCGCGATTTTCTCGCCTCTGCGCGCGGATCTCGCGCAGCCTCGCTGCGTGAGGCCCATCGCTCTATAGCAACGGGCGGCATCCCTCATCCCCTGGCCATCGGTATAGGGTCTGATACCCAAAAATCCGATTTTTCAGCCCTTTTTCCGATTTTTTCACCCAAAAATCCGTTTTTCATCCCATTTGTTTTGGGTTTTTGACTTCAAATTAAATTCTAAAATATTTTTTTAGATAATTAATTAATAAAACTTGATTTTATCATTAAAAAATAAAAGAATTTTGTGTAAAAATAGGTTTTTTCCTTAATTAAATTAGGGCAACCTATTTTACTTTAGAAAGACTTTATGATGAAATCAAGAGGGAGCCTCCACACATTTTTTTAGACCTAAAAATTTCCAGAATTCTTCTTCTTCTATTTTCTCTTTAGAAATTTCAGATTTCTCTTTTAATTAAAAAGGTTTAATTAAAATTGAAAGATCAATTTTCAATTGTTAATTATACCAATTAATTTCTTTGTTTTTCCTCCATAAACACAAGAAATTAATCATCACTTTGAAATCAATTTCTTTTTAATCTTAAGCATACAAATCAATTCCTTTTTTTTCTCCATAAACAAAGAGAATTAATTTCATTGCTAAATTATTCTTTCAAGCAATTTTCCGGAAAATCATCACTTTTCCTCCATCAAATCCAATACTCTGAGGGTAAATATTCTAGGCTCAATTTCAATTTCAATTTTATTTTTATTTATTTTATTCATGTATATTTTATTGTTTTTATTGATCTATTTATTGTTTTCATCTATTCATTTGTTGTATTGATTTTATATTTGTTCCATTTAATTGTTTATATATGATTTGATCTTTGTTCATACGAATATTGTTTTCTTTTAATTCCTAACATGTAAATGATTTTATTGTGATTCCTAATTATTTTTAACATGCAAATAATTAACTTAAATTAATCTTTTTTCCATGTAAATAGTTTATATTAATTATGAACACATCAATTAACCTTGTTATATATCATTATTATTTTCATCATTCTTTTGTTTATTAATTTTTATTATTCTTTTTATCATTGTTACATGATTTATTTATTATTATTTGTTTATTTATTCATTTATTATTTTTCACTTATCATCACTATTTTCATCATGTGTATATTTTCATGTACTAATTAATTAACATATTATATTTTATTTTCATCACATCATTTAATCATTTGTCATACATAATGCATGTTTCTCATTTATTTTGGTTTGTTAACATTTTGATTCCATTATCATTCTTTTCATATCATCTTATTTTATTTTAATTCATTATTTTGTATATTTAATTGAATTAATTGATTTAATTACTAACATTATTTTATTTGTATTTTGTTTTTTATGTCTAAACTCATTTTCTGATTGGGCACTTTCGTGAGCACACGGGGAGGTCCAAAAGGCTCGTTCGAAATATTTATTTTTCTTCATTTGTAATATTTTGTTTATTTGGCTTTTTCCTATTTATTTTTGCCATATAATTTTCTTGTAAAATTGTTTATTTAGGCCCGCTAGAAAGAAAGTCACTAAACCATTTTTATTAATTAACTTGGTATTTTTTCTAAATAAAAATGGGACCAATGTCTCAATTTTCTCCATCCAAAATCATCACATAAAAATTTTGATAATGATGCATGCGAGGAACAAAGTCCTCAAAATAAGCAATACCCCGATTCGTGTATGTATCGCACATTTATAAAGGGAGTTGTATTCTGCTCCTTGTATTATTGTAATTTACCGCCTTTTGATATTTACTTGCTCATTTACGGCTTTCCAAATATGAATAAATGCGCCTTTAATCAATTGTATCGTGTGGAGAGAGAATGAATCAATGATATTTAAAATTTGATCATAAAACAATTGAGGTAGAAATCGATGAGATATCCCGGACCCAACTCTGGTCTTTGGGCTCAAAGAGGTTAGAGGTCTACCCTCCAAGACACCTTTTTGTGCCACGAGACTTTAGCGCTAATCCTAGGCTCCTTAGGGCGAGAGGTTTACCTTCCAAGACCCCTCTAGCTGGCCCAAAATGGATACCAAGCGCAGTCTTAGGCTCTCCGAGGCGAGAGTAACTTTCCCAATGTTCTATTGGGTGGCGACTCCATGAAACCTCCTTGTTTCCCAACATAGACGCACTTGCGATTTATCGCAAGCTGTCAACGGACCCACAAATGCCCCGATCGCCCACGTGCGGGCGGTCGAACGGGCGGCCGCGGGGATCCGGCGCGCGTCACAAAGCTACCATGTGGCATTGGTGGTTGGGCTTTGAATGGAGAAAAAGAAGAAAAGTAAGAGGAAGAGAGAGGGAACACAGAGTTTTGGCATTCTCATCCTCTCCTCTCTCGCCTCCTCTTCTTCTTCTCTTCTCCTTTCTCTGCTTTTCCTTTTTTTCTCTTTTGGCTTGGAGTTGTGCTTTGCTTGAAGAGGTAAGTTGGGGTTTAGGGTTCCTGCATACTGTTCTTCTTCTCCTTCCTCTGGTTTAATTTGAGTTAGGGTGTGGACTAAGGATTTTGTGGGTTTCTTGTTTGTGCAAGCTTTGGGTTGCAAGAAGAAGCTTAAGGACAAGTAGAGGATTGAGGATTGAAGCTTAAAGTGCAATTTTTGGATCTTCAATTCCAGGTTTGGTAGCTTTGATTCCTGCATTTGAACTTCTGAGTTGTTTTTGCCCTAATTCTAATGTAGGTGGTAAATGTGTCTGTTTTGTTTAATCTCTGGAACTTTGTGTGTTTTGGCATGTGAATAAGCATTATTTATGTGGGTAGATGTGTTAGTAATGCATGATAAGGATTGAATTGAAGGTACTGAGTTTGGGATTTGAACTTAGTGTAATTTTTAGGGTTTATGTTCTTGAGGGAATTGAATGTGTTTATGCATGATTTTGGTTGTGTTGATTGTTAATTAAGTTGGTGTTTCATCATTTTTGATGTATGGAAGATCTATTGGGAGGTAAGATGAGATTGGTAGTGTTTTGCATCAAATTGAAATTGAATTTGTCGAGTTCTTAGAATTCTGGGCATGCTGGGAACGAAAAATCGCGATTCTGGTGGAATTTCCGTTTCTAGTACGTGTGTGTTGTGACTGTCGTGAGTGAGGCAAGTCACGAGTCGTGACTCCCAGTCACGACATGTGACTCTGTCTCCCAGTCACGACACGTGACTTTTTAGCGGGCTGGAAGCAATCGCGGGGCTTGACTCACCAGTCACGACGCGTGACTGCCCTGTGAGAGGCAAGTCACGAGTCGTGACTCCCTTGTGAGGCATGTCACGAGGCGTGACATAGAGTCATGACTCGTGACCCTCCTTTGAGGCCAGTCACGAGTCGTGACATGCCTCGTGACCGACCCCCTTCAGCCCCATTTTTCTGAATTAGCCCAGTTTCAACCAAAATGAATTTCCTATTTCTTCTGTATGGACTTATATTATTGTATGATTCATGTCATACTTTTATATGCCCTTATATGGCCTTTTCTGTTTTGCCTTGTTCCCCAAGTGACTAGTTTTCTTATAAAATGACTTTCGAATGCTTTTACGGCTTTTTCCCCCTACTGTGTGCTATATTACCTTGCTTATATGAATGGTTATTCTAATTTATTTGTGATTAACAATATGTTATCCATGATAAGTTACATGTGGTATTTTTGGAATAAGTTTTGGATTATAGTGATCCGGTTAAATGAGTGTGGGATTTCAACTATATGGTTTGGATTTATATATGCTTATTGTTGTGATTTGTATTGCATATCATTTTTCGAATGCAAAGGAATTATGAAGGCTAACTATCTGATTGTTTAGTCCCGAGCATGTCATATTAAAATGTAAAATATGTTATGCATATCCTTGATCAAATCCTCCTCTAAGAATAATCTGACATGCTTAAGAGTATATTGTATCATTCCACGACTAAGATTGTGCGTTATTAATCATTGGCATGGTAGTGCTTCCATACCTGATTTTTGACATGCTTTAGAACATTGTTTAATGTTAAAGTGTGTTGACTGTATTATGTTTTGCAATAGGAATTGTATGATATATGACCGACTTTATGAGCATATTTATATGTCTATCGTACTCTGGTTTATGCTTGTGTATATATATATATATGCGTTGTGCGATTCAAAACATGAATTATTTTATGCATGACCTGTGAGAGTCAGTCTAGTGGATAGTTAGGCATGCCTAATAGAGTCTCTTTAGCTGCAGCCCTATTGACGTTTGGACCCCTGATCAGGCCCCCGTTTGGTTCCTCGCGAACCCTTTATGTGTACGGATCCTCGCGATCCTTTTTAATGTGTTTGGATCTTGTTTAAGATCCCCCTCAGTGAAATGTTTTAATTGTGACAAAATAAAATGGTTTTCAATTCGTACCCGTAAGGTACCCTTTGGCCGATTTGTACCCGTAAGGTACTATTTATACACTCGTTATCCACTATTGTGAGTTAGCAGGTGCTTTGTTGGTTTGTTTTACTTTAAAATAACTGTAAGAATGTGACACCCGTATGAGCATAGTAATGATTCGAGGAATCAGTTTATATGTATATGAACGTAGATTTGAGCTTCGGACTGTATGTCTTTATATTGTAAGCATGATTGGATATCTAACACCATTATCCGCACTTGTCATGTGTTGTGTTATAAGTTTCAGAATGCTTTGAATGTGATTCGACTAATGTATTTATGTGTGTGACTCAAGCATGGTTTTGTTATATATAAGCTTGTGAACCGAAGCAGTTGTGGCTGTAAGTATGTAAGATTTAACTGTATTTTCTACATGGTGATGATATGAATGTGATGTTATGTGATTATGTCTTCGGTCTCCGCTATTAGAGTGTTTTCGGCATGATATTTTATATATCAGAGTTGTGCAGCAGTAATGTGGTGCTTTGGATGTCGTCCCTTGGATTTTGGCTAGTGTGTGTATGGCATGTCAAAGTATGTTAGATAGCTAGTATTCTTAACATGATAGTCGGGTGCGTTATCATATGGTAATTGTGTCGCATTTGATTGGGTTGTCAGTTCATGCATGGGTACTTGCTTATGACAATTGCATGTATAAATCTCATGTGACTTCGCACGGTAAGGTACTGATATTTGATACCATTGTAAGTTTATGCATGTGATATTATATGTAGTTCTGCATTATGATACTTGTATCGGGTATTGTATTATGTTTGTTTTGGCCTATTCTTGACATAAGTATATGGTTATGGTTGCGAGTTGTCGAATTAATGCCTTTTCTATGCAAGCCTGATTATATGTATTTTGCATGTTTGCATTAGCCATTGTGAGTGTGATATGCCTTGGCGACCATTGTGAATGGTCGCTCATACTCTGGTGTGTTCTCCCCACTAAGCGTTTATCGCTTAGCACGGATTTCCTTCCCGTGCAGGTGGCAGGTTTTGGTTCGCTTTTAGTCGGGCATCTGCAAGGTCGGCCACGTAGAAGTTAGAAATTTTGTTTTGTGATCAGCTTCTGTATTTTGGATTTTTGTTATTCCTATAGTCTCATGTACCTGTAAAATTCTAAATGTTATTTTGTTGGGCTATGTAAAGCTTATCATATTTTGCATTAAGTCATTCCTCAATTCTATCCTTCGCCTTATGCTTCCGCTGATTGAATGATTATATGTATGTATGTGGGTTATTGTTTGTTCAGCTAGTTCCTTTAAATTTTTAATTTCCGCTGTATTTCTGTATGCTTGTCATGTATGAATGTATGCTTCCGCTTAGTGTATGTGTGCATGTACATGAGTGAGCATCGGGTAGCGCGCCCGCCGGCGCCCTTCCAACGGGGGCAACGGTGGGGGTGTTACAGAGCGTGCCTCTTTCATCGCTCCACCTTTCTCGCATTTGCTTGCTCCGCACCCCATCGCAACCTCACGACGCCACCCTTGGTTGCGACAATGCTTCTTCCTTCTTTTTCTCTCTTCTTCTTTGGTTTCCCTTAATGCGTTCTGTCGCAATCGTGCCACTGTCACGCTCGCGACAGAAACTCTTCTTCATAGGTTCATTTTGGCTATTTTTCTCCATCTTTTCTCCATTGTCCTCCTACGCACAAACCTCAAACAAAAACATAAAACACACCTAATACTAACAAATAATAACACTTAAAACATTACTTCTAACCATAAAATATGGATTAATAATGAGCTATTTAAGCTCATATCAAACCCCCACACTTAAACATTTGCTTATCCCCAAGCAAAACACTTAAACAACTTAAACACACAACACTCAATAAACACAATATTTTGGAGCTTACTTTATATTTGACAAGCATTTGGAAATACCATGCATAGACTTACCCTTCTAACACACCAACCTAAATATACAACTATTTAGACATTACCAATATTCATTAAACTTTAACCTCTATGCACAATTGGAAAACCATGAAATTGCAAAACAAAATGATGTTTGAACTCAAGAAATCAAGTATCTTACCACATGTATAGATTATTTCACTCAAAACATTGCCTAAGATAATTTTCTCTCAACACTTATTTTTTAAGAACTCAATCACTCAAGTGTTTATAGGTTAGTATTTATCTCATTCCTTGATTATTCCATTACATACCATAAGCTTGTAATTAGTAAAAATCTCCACTACTAGTATAAGGTAGTAAAGAGGATCAAAGGTTCTTAAAAGGGTTGTAACGTGGCTTAGGTTAAGGTAGGAAACTTTTGGATTTAGGTAGCTAACATTGTGTAGATAAAAAGTATCAATACAACATAGGAGATCTAAATAAAACATAACAAGCATGATACTTTTATGCTAATTCCCTTCTTGACTAAACAAATTTTCTGCTAGCTCTTCATTTCTTCATTTTTTTTATTATTATTTTTTAAAGGATAGCAAGAGAAATTAGCATGAGTGTGTTTTACGCTCCATCCCACTGTCACACCCCGTTTGCCCCCTAGTAGAATGAGCCTGTCTGTGTGAGCCTGCATTTGCATGTGTTCGGCATATCATAAGGGTATTTTGGTAAAAATGCATGTTTTTGGGTTTTGTTAGTATGTGTGTGCATATAGGGTATTAGTGTGTGAATTAATTGGGTAATGGTTATGTGTACTTGAGCATATCATATTAAGGTGTTTTAAGTTGAGAAGGCATTGTGTGTGTATGCGCATACCATTGTAGGGTGTTTTTAGTTGAGAATGCATTGGGTGTGTGTAATGCATGGTTGTTTGGTGTGAGTGGTTAGCTTCACCAATAGGAAATTGACACATGCTTAGGGAAAAGAAAAGAAAAAGAAAAAGGAAAGAAAGAAGGGGAATGGCAGATTCACGTTTTCCCTTCTTCCCCTCACGTTTCTTCTCTTCTTCTTCTTCTTCTTCATTTTCTTCACTCTAAGAATTGTGGTGTGGATTCAAGTTTGTATTGGTTGAGTTAATCATCTCTTTGCATCTCTTTGGTAAGTAATTGTATTCTTCTCATCTTGTTTTTCAATTGTGTTCATCTTCTTTTCTTCTTTGGGTTTAGATTTAACTTAGGGTTTGCATTGTTGGGTGTTCTTTGATTTGTTGTGTTTAGCTGAGGCTCCTCGCGACCCTAAGGGCAAGGAGATGGCTGGGACGAGTGGAGCTAAGTGATTGAAGCTTAGAATCTCAGGTTTGGGATTTTTGTGTTTGTGAATTGTGCGTATTTGAGTTTACTGTAATTTTTAGGGTTTGTGTTCTTGAGGAACTTGAATGCATTTATGCTTGATTTGGTTGTTTTAAATTCCGAATTAAGTTGCAATTATCTGGTTTATGTTGTATGAGATGTCTTCTGAAAGGTAAGAACAGATTTGTGTGGTTTTGAATCAAATTAGTTTTAGATTTCTGAGTTTTGGGAACCCTGGAAATGGGAAAATCGCGTTACTGTTGAATTTCCCATTTCCAGATTGTGTGTCGCATGACTAGCGAAGAAGGAGAGACCAGTCACAAGACGTGACTTCCAGTCACGACTCGTGGCAAGTCAGAGAGGCAGTCACGAGTGGTGACTGCAAGTCACAGCTCGTGACCAGCCAAGAGGAAGCCAGTCACGAGATGTGACTTCCAGTCATGACTCGTGACTGGCTAGAGGAAGGCAGTCACGGGTGGTGACTCCAAGTCACGACCCGCGACCAACCAAAAGAAGGAAGCCAGTCACGAGGCATGACTTCCAGTCACGACTCGTGACCAACGAGAGATGGGGCAAGTCACGTCGCGTGACCAGCAAAGGAGGGAGCCAGTCATGAGACGTGACTCCCAGTCACGACTCGTGACCAGCCTTGTGAGGAGGCCAGTCACGAGTTGTGATGCCAGTCACGACACGTGACCAGCCAACCTCGTTGGTCACCCCGTTCGGCCTATTTTTCTGAAATTCTCAGTTTTAACTCATCAATGAATTCCGTAATTCTTTCGAATGGACTTATACTGCTATATGATGCATGTCATACTTTTATATGCTTTGATATGAGTGATACCATGATTCTTCAGATGAATTATATGTTATATTCTGAAATTTGATTTGAATGACGCATAACCTGCTAGAGCCAAGTAAGTGGATAGTTAGGCATGCCTAATAGAGTCTTTTAGCTGTAGCCCTCAGTTTTATTTGGACCCCGATCAGGTCCCCGTTTGGTTCATCGTGAACCCTATTGTGTAAGGATCTTGTTTAAGGTCCCTTTTGAAAATGATTTGTAAAAGTTAAAAGTAAAATGGTTTTCTCGATTCGTACCCGTAAGGTACTGTCTGTAATCGGCTCGTACCCGTAAAGTACTGTCTGTACACTCGTTATCCACTACCCAGAGTCAGCAGGTGTTCTTTTAGTGTTCGATTAGTTTGCTCTACTCTTATGACTATATACATGTGATATCTGCATGAGTATATTGATGAAATGTATGTTCAACTAATATGGACATGGACATGCATTTGAGATGCAGAATGTATGGCTTTAATTTGTGAGCATGTTCTTATGAATTATGTTATAAACTATTGTATTTTGCCATTGTGAATGTGTTATGCCTTGACGACCATTGTGAATAGCCGTTCATATTTTATGTGTGTTTCCCCACTAAGCGTTTATCGCTTAGCACGGTGTTTTTACCCGTGCAGGTGCGGAAGGAGTTTTGCTTTGAGAGAGTCACCGCCGTCAAGCCAACACAGAAGGTTTAGTGTAGGGCTCAGTTTTGTAATCTTTGATGATTCTTTTTGTAAAGAACTCTCTTGTATTAGTTTTGTTTCAGCTTCCGCTTTTGCACTTATATTTTGGTGATGTAATATCTTTTGTTTCAGCTAGTTGATAAGAACATTATTGTAATGGTTTATTATATTAATGTATGATCAGCTATGGCTTTCTTTTCCTTTAAAGTTTTTAATTATCTCATGTTTCTGTATGCATGATATGAATGAATGTATGATTTACTTTGTATCTGTTTGGTGGCACCTTTACTCATACGGCGTCTCACTCCTTATCGGATGGGATTGCCTACGTATGGGTAGGGGGTGTTACACCCACACTTAAATCATTTTGGATGTACATCTTGCTACTCCTACTTATTTTTCTTTATCTTTTTTTTTTTTCTTTTTTTTTATATGAACAATATATAGA
This sequence comes from Excoecaria cochinchinensis, assembly GCA_947683425.1. NCBI lineage: Eukaryota > Viridiplantae > Streptophyta > Magnoliopsida > Malpighiales > Euphorbiaceae > Excoecaria > Excoecaria cochinchinensis. Next base: position 1,942,381 of record CANTUQ010000013.1, read on the forward strand.
GACTAGCATATCTAACACCAAGTTGCAAAACAAGGGAAATATAACAACCCGATTTGGCCCTAGTAGAATTTCAGAATTTCTGTTAAAAAATTCAAGAGTTTGTGTATATAAGAGAGTGTATTTGAATAAGTGGCTGTGCGAGAGTTCTGTCGTGAGCACGACAAGTGTCGCAGGCGAGACAGAGCCCTCCAGCGGTTTTCGAACTTCAGCTGGTTGGTGCGAGCGTGAGCGTTCTGTCGCGAGCACAACAGAACCCCCTCGCGAGATGTGTGCATAAGTGGGACTAAGAGACTTGCAGTTGTAGGGAGTTGACACATGGTATTATAGAAGAGTGACAAGTGTCATCGTAGAAGAGTGACAAGTGGCGGCATAAGAGTTTGACAAGTGGCATTGTAGGAGTGTGCCAAGTGTCATTATAGGGAAGTGACACATGGCTACAAGAGAGAGTGACATGTGGCATGGGACTTTTAGATTGAGATGGATTAATGAAGGGTAAGTGGCATTAAGTGAGATTTGTTGCCATTTATAATGGTAATTGAATTTGGATGAGGGTTGACTAGTTGTTTTGGTTCTTATTCCCGTTGGTTTCCTTGTGGCCTTGGGTTTTTGCTTTTCTTTTCTTTTTCTTTGGTCTTTTTCCGTCCTCTCTCTCTCTCTCTTATTTTGCTTTTGCTCCTTTCCTTCTCCAATTGCCTTCCTCTTTGAGTGAGCCTCTTGGATTAGTTAAAGAGAGAGTTGAGAAAACTAGAGTTGATCATTGAAAAGGGTAAGTTTAGTTAGTTTTCTGATCTGACTTCCTTTTTCTTTCAGTTTTTAATTTAAAGTGAGAAAAAAGTCTAACTGAAAATGTTTTATGTGATTTGTGGAAGCTATGAACAAGAAATGTGATAAAGTAAAGGAAAGGGGTTGGAGCTGAATTGAGAGCTTAGTTCGAGCTTCCTAGAGGTAGGGATCGTGTGTGAACATCATTTTGATTGTTTGTGCTACTTATTATATGTGTGTATATGCTTATAAGTATGTGAATTGGTCAAGAGAGTGTGTGTGTAAATGATAGAGTTTGATTTGGCAAATTCTGCTTATTTATCATCTGACCCCTGTGTGTTGTTTTTATCATAAGTATAGTTTTAGACGTCTAAATTGAGTGTTTCTTGATCCATTAGAACACTAACTTATATATCTATAAATGTCATAGAAATAAGCTTGAGCAAATTCTTGTTCTAAGACCCTGCAAATTGGCCGAAATAGAGGTGTCTCTACCTTTGCCGGTTCATTTCACCAGTTCATATTATTTAGATCATATATGATGTTATAAATGTCCAATTGACTTGAAAATTGTCCCATTTGAAAATTAACATCCTAGGGACGATTTGTTAAGAAGGAAGTTTTGCCTATAAATGTCGTTTCGATGTCCGTTTAGCCTAAACAAAATTGATGTTGTTGGGTTTCTGTTTGGATTTCCGTGGCTCTGTCACGAGTAGTGACGACTGTCACGAGTCGTGACAGTAGGCCACTATCACGAGTAGTGACATCTGTCACGAGTAGTGACGACCTCCACCTCTTCTATTTTTACCATTTTATGTGTTTTTCTTCCCGTATTGCACCCGAACTTCAGGGTAAGTTTCTATAGCATGTCCAACTCATATTTAACCCTATCAAATGAGTATGCGAATGTTTACCAATTGAAATTATATGTCAATGATAATATGATATAAGAGTTTATGAGTGGAATTAAACGTTATATGCTTTTTAACTATTGAACATAATTAATTAAGTTTGTACATGAGTTAATTATCCTTGAATTTGATGAGTACACTTGAAATATAATTCATGCTTGGTATCAAAGTAGAGTATAATCGAGTTGTTTCTTTTGAGCCTGATTACTGTTATAGTGGATAGATAAGCATGCTTATAAAGGGTTAGAGTGCAGCTGCTAGAGTTAGCCTTAATTGTGCCCAGAGTTCGGAATACCTCGTGTATTTCAAAGAGTTTGAGTTAATTCTCCATATGGAAGATATTGTGAACAGTATGCAGAGTTACCCGTATCCACCATGAAAGGAATTCAGGCTTATTGTTATTGCACAGTGAATATGAGATGATTAAAAGTATTATTCTGAATAAATGCTATAGTACATGAGAGTAATGTTTAAGTACATTGTGGTTCTATATACAAGTGTATGATTACATGAGTTTGTTACATGAATATGGACACATGATAATGTATATTTGAATAAATGATATGTACAAGTTGTAGTGCACATGAATAAGTAAAAGAGTAGATGTTAATATATGTGAGCTCATAGTATTTGATATTTGAACATGCAACCTATACACGTATAAAAGCTATATGCATGAGCTAGTTGATTTTGTTACATGAATTGTGTGATTTATGTGTGACTTTGGAAAGAAGTCCCCTGCATTATTTTCATCCCCACTAAGCGTTATCGCTTAGCACAGATGTTTATTTCCGTGTAGGTTTACAGGTTCGGACCAGTGAGCAGACATCTGCGGGTCAAGGCCACTAGGGACTTTTGATTCTTTTTGTATAAAACAGAAATAGAGTTTTTACAATTTTGAGTAACATCATTATGTAGATAGAAAGAACAGTGTTTATATGTATATGTTAACTGTTTGGTATATGTACCGAAGATGTATATGTATAAAGCTTTTGTAATATGTACCGTTTAAATATGTTATAAGAGAAGTGTGTTTTGTTTGGCGCTAAAGATAGTCTGATTATTTTATTGTTATCATTTCCGCTAGTGTGTATATATGTATATGTATAAGTATGAGCCGCGTGACGCCCCGATATTCCTTACCGAGGATATGGGGGTGTTACATTTAGTGGTATCAGAGCATAGGTTAGAGGTTCTGGTCTATAAGATGTAGAGTATAGATTAAATGTCAGAGTTTGTCTAGAGTTGTGGCCTAATGCAGATGTCATTTAGTGTAAAGTATAGATGGAGTCCGACTCACGTGAGAGCGTAGAAGAGACAGCAGCATATGTGAATTGGTAAGAGTTTGAGGTGACACTCTATATTCCTGTCAGCTATCTCCGTGAACCGTGTGAACATAAGCATAGTGAAACATGGGGATGGGAAAAGTGCATTACAGTAGCTTACATTGCATTTTCGCATCATTTTGCATACATAAATCATTACATAGCCATTTCGTCTGCATCCCTCATTTGTATGTGAAACAGTATCATTGCATGCGTTTCATTGAGAAAAGCTGACAGGATATACATCGAGTAGCAGATGCTTAGAAGAAGTATATGGAATAGAGTGTAGTACGTTAAGGAAAGTGTCAAGTGTATACGATTTGATAGTTGTATGGTATAAGTGATAGCGATTTGGAGGTCTATTTAAGGATTTACCTGTGTAAGTGATTAGCAGTGAAATTTCGAGGACGAAATTTCTTAAGGGGGAGAGATTTGAAACAACCCGATTTGGCCCTAGTAGAATTTCAGAATTTTAGTTCGAAAATTCAAGAGTTTGTGTATATAAGAGAGTGTATTTGAATAAGTGGCTGTGCGAGAGTTCTGTCGAGAGCACGACAAGTGTTGCGGGCGCGACAGAGCCCTCCAGCGGTTTTTGAACTTCAGCTGGTTGGTACGAGCGTGAGCGTTCTGTCGCGAGCACAACAGAACCCCCTCGCGAGATGTGTGCATAAGTGGGACTAAGAGACTTGGAGTTGTAGGGAGTTGACACATGGTATCATAGAAGAGTGACAAGTGTCATCGTAGAAGAGTGACAAGTGGCGACATAAGAGTTTTACAAGTGGCATTGTGGGAGTGTGCCAAGTGTCATTGTAGGGAAGTGACACATGGCTACAAGAGAGAGTGACATGTGGCATGGGACTTTTAGATTGAGATGGATTAATGAAGGGTAAGTGGCATTAAGTGAGATTTGTTGGCATTTATAATGGTAATTGAATTTGGATGAGGGTTGACTAGTTGTTTTGGTTCTTATTCCCGTTGGTTTCCTTGTGGCCTTGGGTTTTTGCTTTTCTTTTCTTTTTCTTTGGTCTTTTGCCGTCCTCTCTCTCTCTCTCTCTTATTTTGCTTTTGCTCCTTTCCTTCTCCAATTGCCTTGCTCTTTGAGTGAGCCTCTTGGATTAGTTAAAGAGAGAGTTGAGAAAACTAGAGTTGATCATTGAAAAGGGTAAGTTTAGTTAGTTTTCCGATCTGACTTCCTTTTTCTTTCTGTTTTTAATTTAAAGTGAGAAAAAAGTCTAACTCAAAATGTTTTCTGTGATTTGTGGAAGCTATGAACAAGAAATGTGATAAAGTAAAGGAAAGGGGTTGGAGCTGAATAGAGAGCTTAGTTCGAGCTTCCTAGAGGTAGGAATCGTGTGTGAACATCATTTTAATTGTTTGTGCTACTTATGATATGTGTGTATATGCTTATAAGTATGTGAATTGGTCAAGAGAATGTGTGTGTGTAAATGATAGAGTTTGATTTGGCAAATTCTGCTTATTTTTCATTTGACCCCTGTGTGAATTTTTTATCATAAGTATAGTTTTAGATGTCTAAATTGAGTGTTTCTTGATCCATTAGAAGCCTGACTTATATATCTATAAATGTCATAGAAATAAGCTTGAGCAAATGCTTGCTCTAAGACCCTAAAAATTAGCCAAAATAGAGGTGTCTCTACCTTGGCCGGTTCATTTCACCAGTTCATATTATTTAGATCATATTTGATGTTATAAATGTCCAATTGACTTGAAAATTGTCCCATTTGAAAGTTAACATCCTAGGGAAGATTTGTTAAGAAGGAAGTTTTGCCTATAAATGTCGTTTCGATGTCCGTTAACCTAAACAAAATTGATGTTGTTGGGTTTCTGTTTGGATTTCCGTGGCCCTATCACAAGTAGTGACGACTGTCATGAGTCGTGACAGGAGCCACTGTCACGAGTAGTGACGACCTCCACCTCTTCTATTTTGACCATTTTATGTGTTTTTCTTCTCGAATTGAACCCGTATTGCACCCAAACTTCAGGGTAAGTTCCTATAGCATGTCCAACTCATATTTAACCCTATCAAATGAGTATGTGAATGTTTACCAATTGAAATTATATGTCAATCATAATATGATATAAGAGTTTATGATTGGAATTAAACATTATATGCTTTTTAACTATTGAACATGATTAATTAAGTTTGTACATGAGTTAATTATCCTTGAATTTGATGAGTACACTTGAAATTTAATTCATGCTTGGTATCAAAGTAGAGTATAATCGAGTTGTTTCTTTTGAGCCTGATTACCGTTATAGTGGATAGATAAGCATGCTTATAAAGGGTTAGAGTGCAGCTGCTAGAGTTAGCCTTAATTGTGCCCAGAGTTCGGAATACCTCGTGTATTTTATAGAGTTTGAGTTAATTCTCCATATGGAAGATATTGTGAACAGTATGCAGAGTTACCCGTATCCACCATGAAAGGAATTCAGGCTTATTGTTATTGTACAGTGAATATGAGATGATTAAAAGTATTATTCTGAATAAATGCTATAGTACATGAGAGTAATGTTTAAGTACATTATGGTTCTGTATACAAGTGTATGATTACATGAGTTTGTTACATGAATATGGACACATGATAATGTATATTTGAATAAATGATATGTACAAGTTGTAGTGCACATGAATAAGTAAAAGAGTAGATGTTAATATATGTGAGCTCATAGTATTTGATATTTGAACATGCAACCTATACACGTATAAAAGCTATATGCATGAGCTAGTTGATTTTGTTACATGAATTGTGTGATTTATGTGTGACTTTGGAAAGAAGTCCCCTGCATTATTTTCATCCCCACTAAGCGTTATCGCTTAGCATGGATGTTTATTTCCGTGTAGGTTTACAGGTTCGGACTAGTGAGCGGACATCTACGGGTCAGGGCCACTAGGGACTTTTGATTCTTTTTGTATAAAACAGAAATAGAGTTTTTGCAATTTTGAGTAACATCATTAGGTAGATAGAAAGAACAGTGTTTATATGTATATGTTATCTGTTTGGTATATGTACAGAAGATGTATATGTATAAAGCTTTTGTAATATGTACCGTTTAAATATGTTATAAGAGAAGTGTGTTTTGTTTGGCGCTAAAGATAGTCTGATTATTTTATTGTTATCATTTCCGCTAGTGTGTATATATGTATATGTATAAGTATGAGCCGTGTGACGCCCCGATATTCCTTACCGGGGGTATGGGGGTGTTACAGGAAACTTCATGCTTTTCAAAAATAACATCTCCAATGCTATATCAATCCTAAAACCCTCCGTAATATAGGTAAGCAAGAAAAATAAGGCCTTGTTTAAGCAAAAAGATATGGCTATTTATGTGCTTAATCAAGAAAAACAGGATATAGGCTCAAACTTGGCTTCCTAAAGTCAAATGGTAAGGAAATTTAAAGCAAGCCAAAAATGGTTCATTTTAAATGCCCTTATCATATACCCTGTACATCCCAGACTAAAATGTAGTCTTAAAAATTACCAAAAACAAGTTCTAGAGGATATGGCATAATAAGGCTCTCATACAAGAAAAATGTTATTGTACATGGCTTCAAAAGCTCACATAGGCTATAAGTTAAACTATCATAGGCAATGAGTTGGCAAAATAATCTTTATTTACATGTGAAAAGATACCTAACTTGAAAAGAACCTACACCAAAGTATTTTGCTATGTCATACCCTTCACTACGTACAATAGAATGCCAAAGTAAAACAAATAATGATAACGTTCAAAAAGTTTGACTATCTAGGCTAAGGTCAAAAAGAGAAAAACTATACATGCTCTAATTCCCAAATAATTATCAAATACGAAGCTCCAAAACACAATGTGTCTAAAACACCCTAACACAATCTAAAACTTACAATCATAACAATACATATCTAAATCTAGCAATTCATGCAAAACACAAGCTACACTACTCAGACATGACAAATATATCCATACATACATATATTTGAAACAAAAACAAAACACAAAGCTCTCCCCACACTTGAAGGACACAATGTCCCCATTGTGTGAAAAGAAACACACTTAAAAAGCAAAATAACACACAAATATACAAAAGAAACACAAAAATAAACAAAACAAAGCAAATAAAGAAAAGTGGAGGAGACCAAACTCAAAAACTCCCATTAGGGGAGCTAGGTGGAGATGGAGATAGGTCCACGTGCTGCTTTCGAAAGAAACTCAGGAGTTTGTGACTCAAACTCTTTTGATTCTTCAGCACTACCCTCACATCATTCTCCATTACATCCATTTGTGCTACCACACTTTGATTGGTGGCCTCAATGCCATCTAATCGTTGCAAAACTGGTTCCAAATCGGCAGAAGAACCACCAGCAGTCCCTCTCTCAGCGACATCAACTCTCGCAGCATCAACTCCAGCAGCGGCCTCGTCCTCATCCGAGGAGTCATGAGCAATAGTTGCTGAAGCTGATTCATGCGCCCTTTCTTGTGGCACACTAGGACCAGCCATACTAGATGTACCTGCAAAACGGTCAACAAACTATTTTGAAAAATGAGTGAAGCAGGAGTAGAATCGTCTCCCTGATTGCTTGACTCCCCCATAGGCCTCTTCCCCTTTCTCTTGTCTCCCACGTGCTTAGTTCTCACCATGGTAAAATCGCTTACAACTAGATAAATAAAAATGAAAAGAAATAGAAGAGAACAGAAGTAAACTAAAGAGGAAGATAAAGCGTGAGGGATTTGGAGAGAATTTTGAGTAAGGATTGAGAGAAAAAAGAGAAAGTAATTGGAAAGAAACCGAAAGGCAAAAGAAATTGAAAGAAGAAGGAGTTATTAGGGTAGAAAAGAGGGAAGTTGAGGGATTAAATGAGTTACCAACGGTTAGATTGACCAACAAATTCAAATCACGCGTTCTATCGCGATCGCGACAGAAGCACATTGACAAATTAGCGCATCGCGATATACGTCGCGGCATCGCGACAAATAAACCCCTCTCTCCATCATGACCTCGCGACATAGTCGCGCTTGTGACAAAAATGAAAAATCAAAAATAAACTATCGGGCGGACACCCTTCGTCGCGCCGTCGCGATGAAATCTATAAAACACCTTCCCCTTTCTGTTGCGCTCGCGATAGAAAGGAATTTGAAAAATCAAATTTTCTTCCCTTTCAAAAACATCACAATTAGACATATAAAATGAACTTACAAATTAGGATTATTTGTGGAACAAAAAGGATGACGTTATTACATACAAATATCACACATATAATATAACAATTAATTTAAAAGAAAAATAATACTAAGTAACCTTCAAACAATTTTCAAAGAAAGAAATGAAACCTTCCTTCCATCGAATGTTTCCTCCAAATACACCTTACATTTTTTACCATTGTCTTTAAATAACTCTCCTTTTTCATTTTTTAGCTCTAAAAACTCTTGATCAAAGACTTGGGTGACTTCAAAGGGTCCACTCCATCTAGATCTCAATTTTCCAGGAAAGAGTCTCAATCTAGAATTATACAATAGAACTTTGTCCCCAACATTGAAATGTTTAATCCGTATATGTGCATCATGCCATTTTTTAGACCTTTCTTTATAGATTTTAGCATTTTCATATGCAAGAAGTCTTAACTCATCTAGCTCATTTAATTTTAAACATCTCTTTACACTTGCATCTTTAAGTTCATAATTCAAAGTCCTAATGGCCCAATATGCTTTGTACTCAAACTCCACAGGTAAATGACACGCTTTTCCATAAACCATCCTATATGGTGTCATACCAATTGGTGCTTTAAATGATGTACGATATGCCCATAAAGCATCATCTAACTTATGTGCCCAATCCTTCCTAGAATTAGAGACTGTTTTCTCTAGAATCCACTTAAGCTACCTATTACGGTAAAGAATAAGTACCCATTACCTCGGATTGAAGATCTTTTTGATCAGTTGAGGGGAGCCAGAGTGTTCTCCAAGATAGATCTAAGATCGGGTTATTACCAGTTTAGAGTAAAGGATGCAGATGTGGCGAAGATGGCTTTTCGGACGCGTTATGGTCACTGTGAATTTTTAGTGATGCCGTTTGGTTTGACCAACGCGCCCGCAGCCTTTAAGGATTTGATGAATAGGGTTTTCAGGCAGTATCTTGATCGGTTTGTTATAGTGTATATCGATGACATCCTTATTTATTCTAGGAAAGAGAAAGAACATGAAGAATATCTCCATTTGGTGTTACAAGTGTTGAGAGGTCATCGACTTTATGCCAAACTTAGTAAGTGTGAGTGTTGGTTAAAAGAAGTGACCTTCCTTGGACATGTGGTTTCAGTCGAAGGAATTCGGGTAGACCCGTCAAAGGTGGAAGCGATTGTGAGTTGGTTACCACCTAAGAATGTGACAGAAGTAAGAAGTTTTCTGGGTTTGGCTGCATATTATAGATGGTTCGTTAAAGGATTTTTAGTGGTGGCTTCGCCCTTAACTAGATTGCTCCGAAAGGAAGTTAAGTTTGTTTGGTCTGAAAAGTGTCAAACCAGTTTTGATCAGCTGAAGGAGATGTTGATTAAGGCTCCTGTGCTTACGCAGCCTGTGTCGGGTAAGGAATTCACCATGTATAGTGATGCTTCAGGAGTGGGCTTGGGTTGTGTTCTGATGCAAGATGGCAAAGTAGTTGCTTATGCTTCCAAGCAGTTGAAGCCCCATGAGCAACACTATCTGATGCATGATTTAGAGTTAGCGGCGGTAGTGTTTGTACTTAAGGTGTGGCAGCATTATTTATATGGAGAAAAGTGCAGGATCTTCACCGATCATAAGAGTCTGAAGTATGTGTTGACTCAGAAAGAATTGAATTTGAGACAGCGAAGGTGGTTAGAACTGTTCAAGGACTATGACTGTATCATTGATTACCATCCGGGCAAGGCAAACGTAGTGGCGGATGCGCTCAGTTGAAAGTCAATTTCAGCCCTATCTCATAGCAGAGGTAGGTGGAGGTTTGATTCAGAAGGTGCATTGATTGCTCAGTTAAAAGATTGGCCGAGTTTAAGACAAGTGATAGTGGGCGCACAGTTGAGTGATCCTGTTTTGCAGCGTGCTTGTCAAGCAGTAAAAGATGGTAAGCGGACCAAATTTTCAATGGATAGCGAAAGGGTTCTTTGACATGGTAATCGATTATGTGTACTGGATGTGAGTGAGGTAAAGAAGGAGCTTTTGCAAGAGGCCCATTCATCAGTTTTCACTATGCATCAAGGTAGAGATAAGATGTATCAAGATCTCAAGCAGCATTATTGGTGGCCGGGGTATGAAGAAGGACATAGTGGATTTCATTTCAAAGTGTTTGGTATGTCAGCAAGTAAAAGTTGAACATCAAGTTCCATCGGGTTTGCTAAACCCCTTACCCATTCCCCAATGGAAATGAGATGATGTGACGATGGACTTTGTATCCAGTTTGCCACTAACGCAACGCAAGCATAATTCAGTGTGGGTCATAATCGATAGGTTGTCAAAGTCAGCGCATTTCTTGCCTATTCGGCAAGACTATTCGATGGACAAGTTGGTAGAGATACACACGCGTGAGATAGTCAGGCTTCATGGAGTACAATGATCTATTGTATCTGATCGGGATCCGAGATTTACGTCCAAGTTTTGGAAAGAACTTCAGTCAGCTTTGGATACTCGGTTAAACTTCAGCACTGCGTTCCATCCTCAGACCGATGGTCAGTCTGAGAGAGTCATTCAGATTCTTGTAGACATGCTTCGGGATTGTGCTTTCGAATTTTCAGGAAATTGGGATCGGTATGTGCTTTTGACTGAATTTACATATAATAACAGTCGTCAGGCAAGCATCTGAGTGGTACCTTATGAAGTGTTGTATGGGCGGAGATGTGGAACACTGGTGTGTGGGACTGAGTTGTCGAAAAGAGCTATGATAGGTCCGGAGATAGTGAGAGACACCGAGGAGAAAGTTAAAGTTGTTCAACAGAATTTGAAGGCAGCTAAAGATAGACAACGATCGTATGCTAATTTGAAGTGTAGAGATATTCAGTATGAAGTTGGTGACAAGGTCTTTTTGAAAGTATCACAGTGGCGAAAGGTTCTCAGCTTTGGTAAGAAAGGGAAGTTAAGCTCGCGGTTTATTGGACCTTATGAGATCTTGGAATGGATTGGTCCGGTAGCTTATCGGTTAGCATTACCGACAGAGTTAGCCAAGTTACATGATGTCTTTCATGTGTTTATGCTCCATCGCTACCCATCAGATCCATCACATGTGCTCAAAGTGCAAGATATTCGGGTTTAGCCAGACTTTTCTTTTGTTGAAGAACCGAAAAAAATTTTAGCTAGAGAGGTCAGGCAGCTTCGGAACAAGCATATACTATTTGTAATGTATTTATTTAGTATTATGTATTATGATGTTTAATTTAATTATGCAATAATCATATGTGTTTGTTTATCATGTGTGTGTGTATGCATCGACGTTCGCTATGAGTGGTCATCCATGTCATGCTAATTTCCCCACTAAGCTTTATGCTTAGCTCAAGTGTTTCATCCATGTAGGTACTGAAGTAGGAGATAACGCGAAGGACATTTTGCAGTCTCCCAGGCCAACACAGTAGTCTGAGATTCCTTATGTAGGTTTTCTATTTTGGGAACTACTTTGTAAATATAATCTTTTTATAATAAATATGTATTAAGTAGTGTATGCCCTCATGTATGTAACTTATAATAGTTTTGTATTGTAAATTAATATGAACTATAGTAAGAGTAACTTGAAATGGTACTTTCATATAAAAAGAAAAATTTTATAACCCTGATTTTGATAAATTCTTAGTTATAATGTAACACCCTGTAACCACCCTAGTAGAGTGAACCTTATGTGTGTGTAAGTGTGTGTGTGTATGTGTGTGTGGTTTATTTTGAGTATGTGTTAGCGTTGTGTAATTAATTTGCTATTCTATTTAATTGGGTTATGTTCTAGTGTGAGTGTGGTTATGGGAGTAGTGTGTGTTAGGAGATTAGAATTGGGTAAGTTATGGAGGATAAGTGTTGGGTATGCTATTCCTTTTGAGAGAGTGACATGTGGCATGAGAGAAGATAAGTATTGGGAAAAAGGGAGAGGGGTTTCAGCTGGGTTTCTTTTCTTCTTCCCGTTCTTTCTTCTTGTCCCTCTTTCCCGTCACTTTGCTTCCCTTTTCCTCTCTTCCCTACTTCTTCTTGAATCCTTCCTTCTAACTGCAAGTTTTAATGAATTTTTGGGTAGCTCTAAGCTGGTGTGGTAAGTGATAACTATTGGTTTTCTTATTCTTCTTCCTTAGATGAGTTTTGTAGTTGAGAATTAGAGTTTGAATTTGTGGTTTGCTGGGTTTTATGGTTCAGAGAATCCTCCTAGAGAATCTAAAGGCAAAGATATAGCGAGTGGGAGTGGAGCTCCTTGAGTTGGAAGTTCAGAAGTTCCAGGTTTGCGAGATTCTGCTCATTTGTGTTTGTGTGTGAGAATTTCAGTGAATTGAGTTTAATTACTATAATTAATGAAGTTTAATACGCGTAATTGAATCTAAATGTTATGTATTTTATGCATGTTGAGTTGAGATATTTAATTGATGCATAATTTATTCTATTAATGAGTTAGTTAAATTGTTAGGGTTATTGATGTTTTACATGGTTTGAGTTTTTGGTGTGGTGATAGGAGGTAGTAATGATGGTGTTTTGCTCATTTAAATGTCAATTGTTGGGGTTTAAGTTGATCGTGAGTTGAGGTAAGTTTGTGGAGTTTAGAGTCAGGTTTTAGAGTGTGAAAGTTGTGTGTTCTGTTTTGGGGTCTGTCGCATTACACGGCGGTAAGGGCCATTCCACACTGCCGTGTGACTGTTACACGGGGGTATGGCTTCAGCCATACCGCCGTAAATGCATTCTGCCCAAGTTGGGTTTTTGAGCTGGGCGTGTCACATGGCGGTAAGGTTTTCCCTTACCCCCGTGTGAGATGCTTTACATGGCTGTATGGGAAAGCCATACCGCCGTGTAAACCGGTTCTGTCCCCTTTTTTTAAAAATTTTCAACTATCTCTTTTTCAATTATTTTTCCTTTGTTTCGGGTTCTTTATACTTATTTGGCTGTTTTTAATTCACAAAAGATATAAAATAGTATTTTTAACTTAGCCGAATAATAAATATCGGGAGTTGTATTGCATGATGTATTTTGTTGAAGGAAATTGAGTTAGATATGTTCTATTTAATGATTTTTTAAAGTAAATGGTATGTATAATTGTATATTATACTCTGAAACATAACTGGCATGATGCATGACCTGCTAGAGTTGAATAAGTTGATAGTTAGGCATGCCTAATAGAGTTAGTGTAGCTGCAGCCAGTCTATGATTTGGACCCTGATCAGGTCCCCCAACCGGATATTCGTGATCCTTCTATCTTGGATTTTGTTTAAGGTCCCACGCGAAATGTTTTTGGAATAAAATGAAAAGATTGTTTTGATACCTTTGGGTATCCATGTGTTAAGAAAGTATTATTGATACCCTCGGGTATCCATGCGTACTCGTTATCCACTGTTTTGATAAAGCAGGTGCAATAGTGTTATCATATGTGAATTCTAAAATATTGAGTATTGGAATGAGTTATATACAATATGCGAACTTGGGAGTAATATGATTATAGTGATGTTATGCTTTGATTTAATTTATGAAATCTTAACATTTGACTATGCCATTAGCTTGTGATTATTTGTTGACACCACTGTGAGTGGTCGTTGTGCATCATTGTTTTCCCCACTAAGCGATTTCGTTTAGCACGGGTGTTTTATCCGTGTAGGTGTGGAAGTTTTTGGAGTATCTGAGCAGGGTGTTCTGCATCAGTTGGGCTGATATAGCTAGATGATAGAGATGTTCTATTGTAGAGCTTTGTGTCTTTTTTTGTATTTGTAATAGTTTTTACCTTCGAGCAATGTAAAGAATATTTTGCAGATCTTTTGATACTAGCTATATGTAATTGTTTAGTTGTACTGAGGCACTTTTATATCTTTTTGTTTTTTTTTGTTGAAATATGTAAAAATTACCTATGTTATATCAATGAAAGGCAATCTTTCGTTCTACAGCTTTTTCTTTGATAATTTATGGAATTTTAATTTATTCGGTTATCGATGTGATTGGTATGCATGTATTTGCTTAGTTTGAGCGTCTGCGTGTGGCAACCCTCATTTATCGAGGACCTTCATCCTCTTCTTAGGGTGAAGTTCTCTAGGTATAGGTAAGGGGTGTTACGTATAATTAGTGTTACTGAATTTTGTATCAGCTTGTTAACACTCTTCACCCTACTTAGTAAGCTACAGCGACAAATGTGGTTTACTACTTACGGGCAAGGGATATTATAGTAGCCAAGCTTGTGAAGTGAATTGACTAGTTATACATGAGCTTTTAAACAATTACATTCACCAACATTATGTAGGTTGTGGCTACGACTATACAGCAAACTATTTATGCATGTGATATTAATAAATATCTTCACAACCATGAGTCAAGCTATGACATAAACTGTGAAATAAACTAGTTATGTGTACAATACAACTATACAATTTTCACAACTATGAGACAGGCTGTGATTAGGCCTGTGAAATAAACTATTTGCATACGAGTAATCAAACAAGCATAATACAAGCATTCTCATCTCCACTCAATTATAAATATTCAACATATTTCCCTCATATGCATCAAGCAATTATTTTAAAACCATATAAGTAGCATTACAAGTCCTCATGCCAAAATAATAATCAAGAATATAAGTTTGTGAGTAGCACAATTAAACATTCTTATTCGGCTTCTAATAAAAATTTTAAATAAGTAGTGAAAAGAAACAAAACCCACCAGGAGCCATACATTTCAATTGACTCAAAAGTAAGGTTATGATTACTAACCTTTATGCATGAGAAATAACGGATTTACACCTTAATTCCGAACGTATACACTATCTTTTCTACATGAGTGCTAACGTCTCATTCAAAGGTCAAATCGAATGTAGGTGTTGCTCCAGAAGCCACCACCCTTTATCGGTATCCACACACAATGGTCACAAATGGATTGTACGGTGCTAGCTCCTTTTGTGCAACTAGGGTTTATCTTTTCTCTCTGTTTCTTTTCTCAAAGTGGCAGATATGATAAACTCCTTTTTCTTTCCTTTCTCTGCTTTTATTTTCTCATAAGCGGTAGAGAATGTAAAAGTATTAGGGCTTAAACTACACACACACACACACACACACACGTAGACACAAATATAACTCTAACTTACTCTAATGAATGGTTAATGTGTATAAAAACATCTAAAGAGATTTTAGGAATAATAATTCCTTATTCAAATATTAAGACATATTACTTGATCTCTAATATATTATTTTGTATTTTATATCTGACATATTTCAAATTTGAAATGCACAAATAAACCCTAGCACTTCATTACGTTCTAGATGTGCAACCGAATAGGCTTATATTATGTTGGCAGTAGGCCCAATCCCATTATAAGTCCACAAGTCATAAGCGATGTAATGATAAAAAAATATACTCTAATAGGAATAGGGCATATTTTTTTTTGGTAAAATGGAAATCGAATATGCTTAATTTTTGTTGTGAATGGTTAAAAGAGAATGTAATGGTCATTAGTGCAAAAGATTCGGTAAGTACTGGCAAATGATAATTAGTAATTTGTGAATTAAGACTTGAATTGCATTAGAGGATTAATTTGGTGGGTCAACTTATAAGTTTAATTTAGTTATGAGGTAAATGTAAAGAGAAAGAAATAAGGGAGGATTAATTGGGAAATATTACATTTTGTCCAATTCGAAGTTAACACTTAATATAGGAAATTAGGATGGGTATATAAGGAAATTCGGTCAGTTTAAGGGGGAGGAAGGTTCACAAAATTTCAATTTTTTCTTTCTTTCTTCTACTTCTTCCTATTTCTGCTCTCTCTGACAACTTTTACTTGTTTGCTCAAGGAGATTTGAAAGGGAAAAAGTGAGTTTATGTATGATTTGCTTGCAAATTGTAAGGTTTTCCTTCTTCTTCTTCTTCTTCTTCTTCTTCTTCTTCTTCTTTCCTTTCCTTTCATATGATTTTTTTTTTGTAATCTCTGTTTATGGTGTTTGTATTTTGCAAGTTCAAGTGATTTATGTTTAAGTGATATAAATTTGATGTTAAGTTATGAATTGATTTTACTAGAGGTGAATTTGGTAAAAGTATGCATGTAAAAGAATATGGTTGTGGGTAATTTGGAGGTGAACTTAAATCAAGATTTAGTGATTTTCCTTGAGGATTTAAGCATGATTTTGGTTGTGTACTTTGTTAAATAAGTGCAATTGAAGTTATTATTAATTAATTGATTTATTAGGTTGTGAAATCTATTTGGCAAATTCTTATCTCTATATGTTATTTTGAGTAATTTAGAGATGGATTGAAATGATATTGTGATTGTTTTTAATGAAATTAATGATGGAAGAAGAGTATTGAAGTTGGTATAGAGTTATACATATGTGGGAATTGTGAATTTGGAAGATTTAGTGTGTTAATTAATTTAATTTTGTTGAAAACGGGTTGGAAGACAAAAAATAGGGTATGGCTGTGATTTTCCGAAAAAGCACAACCGTGTTTCAGTGCAAACTGAAGAACTTTGTTGTGTCACACGGTGGTCAGAAAATCCTAACCGCCATGTGAACATACCTAGGCTTGAAGAATTTGGTTTTTTAGCGATCCACAAGGTGGTCATGCCTTTTTCTGCCCATCGTGTGGTGTCTCTCGCGGTGGGTAGTATTTCCCTGACCGCCGTGTAAAATGCTTCTTTTTTATAGTGATTTAAGTTTTTCTCGCTCACACTATGGTCAGGATTTTGTGACCACCGTGTGACCCTTGTTTTTCAGAATTTTGTTATGGATTTTGCTAATAAATGAAATCTGAATTTTATCAAATTAATTATGATGATTATTCGACAGTATTAAAAGATGTTTGTTGGGATTTTACACTGTTATGTATGAGTTTACATGAATATATATACATATATATATATATATATATACATATATATATATATATACATATATATATATATACATATATATATATATATATCTATATATATCTATATATGTATATATATATGTACATATATATGTATATGTATATGTATATGTATATGTACATATATATGTATATGTATATGTATATGTATATGTGTATATGCAAATGTGTTAGCAAGTTTTTATATGCAAATGACATTATACAAATATTTGAACGTGTAAAACTACGTTGTAACACCCCAATACCCCTCGAGAGGAATGTTCGGTTGCTACCGACACACAAACGCATACCGATAAACATTCATTCAAAAACAATGGCGAAAGCATATTAAAATATATAGTAAGCGGAAGCTTATAACAGGTCAAAGCATACTAGAAAAAATAGTTCTTACAATATACATGTCACAAAAATATATTAACAATAAACAAAACACTATACAGGAGTTCTATACAAAAAGAGTACTTCTAAGATCAAAACTCCTAGCGGCCAGCAGATGCACGACTCCCAAAACTAAACTGATCTTGCAAACCTACACGGAAACAAACATCCGTGCTAAGCGATAATGCTTAGTAGGGATGAACAGAAGCAAATGACTTCTAATGAACTCACAAAACATACTAATATGCAATGAAATAGCACACATACTTGCATCATACTTCATTAAGCTTCAACACGTCCATAAACGTATATCAGTTAAATGATCATAAACATGCCCGTGTTCCACTACATGTACAATCACTAATACACAAATCTGAGTACACAAGATAGATACCTTATTATAGACACCGGGTCCTGAGGCGGTCCAAGATCAAAATTATCCGATGATGAAAATGATACCGACTTACTGGCAAAGGTGTCAAAAATGATGCTTCCCTTGTCGAGACCCTCGTTTTTTTTATCATAAAAAATTATTACTAATTTTAATTCGAAAAATAATATTATTGGAAGGTGTTATTTTGATAAAACAAAAAAAAAATTAAATTAGTTATTTAATTTAATTGAATTGAATTAATTAATTAATTTAATTAAAAAAAGGGGAATTAAATTAGTTTTTTTAATTTAATTGATTAAATTAAGTAATTGATTTAATTAAAAAAGCGAATTAGTTATTAAATTAGTTAATTAGTTTAATTAAAAAAGAATTTTAAAGAAAATGATTTAAAAAAAATAATTTAAAAGGTTTTTTTTATTTTTTATTTTTTCCTTTTTTAAAAAATAAATAAATAAAATAAAAAATTTAAATTAAAAAAAATTGTGTAAAGTGGGAAAGGATGGCCACTTTATAAGTGGCCATCCTTGGCCACTATTTTTTAAGTGGCCGCATGGTGGCCATGGCCACCACGCGGCCACTTTTCGTTAAAAGTGGCCGTGCGCGTGGTACCTAGGAATAGCGCGCGCACAGTGCCCCCTCCGCGTGGCCAGTTTGTCTTCGCCTGTCCCTTTTTTTCGCTTTTTCAGTCTATTTTTTCCGTTTTTTTCACAGTTTTATGATATTTTTTATCAACTAAAAATTAAAGTTATTTTGTCCCTTCCTATTTTTTTCCAAAACTGAAAATTAAAGGGAACTTTCCCTTCATTTTGAAGGGGGAACGGCAGATTGATTCAAGGGAATTGCTTGGTTGTTCTCTCTAGCATTTTTCATTCTCCAGGAGCATTTTCTTCTTCTAAAATTCTTCTTCTAAAATCTTTAAGCTTTCTTCTCAAATTTTAGTTTTTGCTACTACAAAATATTTAATCATGGGTTGATTTGAGTAAGAGAAATTAATTTTCTTGGCTTGTTCATCCCACAAAAAAAAATATTTTCTTAAATTAATTTATTTAAAACACAAATTTTTACATTTGTTTTGAATATTATCATCATCAAAAATCAACAAGGGAAACGGATTGAGACATCCTACTTCCGATCTAAAAATTATGAGGGTAAACACTTTGGACCCGTCCTCATTTAATTTTATTTGTCGTTTATTATTGTTATTATTGTTATTCTTGTTATTATTATTATGCATATTGTTTATTCCTAACCTTTTTTAGTCTTGCTTTCTACTGTTGACATTTTTTGGGTTTGTTTATTTTTGACTTGACTTTCTAGTGGTCTTTTGTTTTAATTTAAAAGTCCATCTTGCCTTTTTGCTGGGTGTCCCCGTTGGCCTTCCTCTTCCTATTGTTATTGTTATTTTTTTTTTATTGTTATTATTATTGTTGTCTTATGTATTGTTGTTGTTATTATTATTATTATTATTATTATTATTATTATTATTATTATTATGTATTTTGTGTTTATTATTAATTAATCGTTGCTATTATTATATTTATTTATTTGTTATGTACCATTTCTGTTTTTGTTAATATTGTTATTATTATTTTTTTTATTATTATTATTATTTATGTATTTTGTGTTTATTATTAATCAATCGTTGCTATTATTATATTTATTTATTTGTTATGTATCATTTATGTTTTTATTATTATTGTTATTATTGTTGTTGTTATTATTATTATTATTATTATTATTATTATTATTATTATTATTATTATTATTATTATTATTATTATTTTTATTTTTATTATTATTATTATTATGTTTATTTTCTAATATTCTTGTTACTGTTGTCAATATTTTATCATTATCCTCATTTTTGCCTTGACTTATTTTAATTTACCTCGCATGTAAATTATCTAGTTCATTAAATTAATTTGCCCAATATTTATTTCGTCTTTACTCGATTAATTTTTAGAATTATTACTAATATTTTCGATATCATTTTTGTATGAGATTTAATTTGAGTCGCATCGTGTGAGCGCCCCGCGACTCCCCGGATGGGTCGTGACGCGTGGACGGACACTTTGTTTTGGTGAGATCTTTCTCAACTCTCTCTTTATGTTGTACTATTTGTAAATAATTATTTTATTTATGCACGCGTGAGATAAAAAGTCACAAAAATATTTTTACAATTAAATTAAATTTTTACTAATAAAATTTGGACCAATGTCCTTTGGTTTAGCCAAACAATAAAAAATATCGCAATTAAAACAAAAAGTTGATTTTCTCCAAAAATGGGATCACTCAACAATCAAAATGACTCTTCAAACCCTCTTTAAATAAATGCGAAAGAACCGATGTTCCTAAGTTTCGACCAAGTGCGAAAGAACCAATGTTCCCAAAATAATGTCCCGATTTATGTATGCCTTTTCTTATTTTGTGTGAGTGTTTTAAATTTAAACTCATTTATTGTTGGGCCCTTGTAATTAATTTTGGGGCAACTTTATTTATTTTTGGGGATTGTATTCCGTCCCATTTACATTTTTAATTTCCTTTTATTGGGGTTGTATTCCGCCTCTATTTCTCTTGTAATTGTGTGCTTATGTGTTTATCGCTTTTATTTATCGATTTCTTTATCGCTTTCGTATGCTTGGGATGCGCTGTTTAATTTAAATGCATCAATCGCGTGAGATGAGAGATATAATTTTAAGAGGTTAAAAAACCCATTTATAATTAACTAAAGCATAAATAAGAGGGAAGTTCCGGACACCATATCTCTGGTTTAGATCGTTAGAGGTGAGAGACTTTTTCCCAATTTCTTGCAAATTGGGTAGCGACTCCAAATGCCTCAAAGGTGCCTTTAGGTGTCATTAGACTAGGTTGTTCTCCCCAATGTCTATTGGGAGGAATACACCGATGATGTCTCATGGCGCCCATGATCAAAAGACGCAAACCAATACCTCGAATCCCAAAGGCAGATTCACAAGTAAGGGCCCTTGCTGGGTACCTCCGGCGCGCGTCACACTTATCATAATTCATATAAGGTAAACAATATTGAACAAAGATTAATAAGGAGAATCAAGTACACATAACAGATACATCTACACTGGCAAACTCACAATCACACAATAACTAAAGCCTGAAATCATAACGATGGTAGATACGGGCATTCAGAATCTGACTAGTAGTATCAGAAGACTAAAGTCTAATAGATTAAAATATCGAAAGATCGAAGTCTAAAACTTTCAGATATCTGAAGGTATAAACACTAGACCTAAACGGGGCCAACAGAAGCAGCTGCAAGACTCTAACCCTTAACAAGAATGCTTATCTATCCACAACCTTGACTATTCAGGCTTACAAACAACTCTATAACATATATTCACATATCTGATCACACTCACATTTCACTCAATTCGTGTACATGCTAAACATTCCAATAAATATATAATTCATACTAGCAAAGAATACATATGATCTATAGTGTGCATGTTCAAACATATTTCTATGCAATACCACACACAACTGAGAGCAAAAGAAATCACATTTACAATATTATACAGTGTCACGCTCACAAAAGAATGTACAAGATCGCTTCTATTGCGGCCGTGCTCGCGATGGAACCCTACACACGCAAACTGGAGTCCTACACTGACGTCCATACAAAGCCTCATAAGGAGCCATACCGATACTGGACTGATAGCTATTGTTGTAGGCAAATTCTATAAGCGATACATACTTGTCCCAACTACCTAGGAAGTCCAAAACACAAGCCCTTAACATATCCTCTAAGATCTGAATCACTCGCTCTGACTGACCGTCTGTCTGAGGATAAAATGCCGTACTGAAGTTCAACTTGGTACCCAAAGCTCGCTGCAACTCTTTCCAAAACTTATATGTGAACCTTGGGTCCCGGTCTGAAACTATGGACAAAGGCACTCCATGCAACCGAACTATCTCATCCACATAGATACTGGCTAATCTATCCATTTGGTAATCCATCCTAACCGGCAAGAAGTGAGCGGACTTTGTGAGTCGATCCACAATAACCCAAACAAAATCATGCTTTTTCTGAGTCAACGGCAACCTAGAAATAAAATCCATAGCAATGTCATCCCACTTCCACTCGGGAATGGACAAAGGCATGAGAAATCCAGAAGGAACTTGGTGCTCAGCCTTTACCTGCTGACATATCAGGCACTTGGATACAAAGTCTACTATATCTCTCTTCATACCAGACCACCAATAAAAGTGCTTCATATCCCAATACATCTTGTTACTCCCGGGATGCATGGTGAAAACCGTGCTATGCACCTCCCTCAGAAGCTGTTTCCTCAATTCCTCATCGTAGGGCACACACAAATGGTTCCTAAATAAAAGCGCTCCGTCAAGAACTGAGAGCTCTGATTGCTTGCCCAGACTAACCTCTTACACAATCCGCTGAAGCCTCTCATCAAACTTCTGAGCATCAACTATCCGCTGTCTCAAGGTAGGCTTGACTCTCAACTGAGCTATCAAAGCCCCATCCGAACCAAACTTCCATCTCGACCGTCTCAAAAAGAAGGCAAAAACTGACTTTCGACTTAAAGCATCTGCGATTACATTGGCCTTACCCGGATGGTAATCCACAATGCAATCGTAATCTTTAAACAACTCAAGCCATCAACGCTGTCTCATATTCAGTTCCTTCTGAGTCAGGAAATACTTCAAACTCTTGTGATCCGAAAAGATCCTGCACTTCTCCCCATAGAGATAATGGCGCCAAATCTTCAAAGCAAAGACAACCGCTGCTAACTAAAGATTATGCGTCGACTAATTCCTCTCATGTGGCTTTAACTATCGAGACGTATTATCCACCACCTTACCTTCCTGCATCAGAACACATCCCAGACCAACACCTGAAGCATCACTATACATAACAAACTCCTTACCCGAAATGGGTTGAGTCAGTATAGGAGCTTCAACTAACAACTGCTTCAACCTCTCAAAGAAAGCTTGACATTTATCTGACCACTCGAACTTAACTCCTTTCCTCAGCAACCTAGTCATAGGAGCGGCAATCACAGAGAAACTCTTAACAAACCGACGGTAGTAACCCACCAGACCAAGGAAACTCCTCACTTCTTGAACATTCCTTGGTGCTTTCGAATCGACAATCGCCTCAATCTTAGCTGGATCTACTTGAATACGCTTGGCTGAAACTATGTGTCCCAAAAATGACACTTCCCGAAGCCAAAAATCACACTTACTCAATTTGGCAAACAACCGATGTTCCCTCAACACTTGCAAAACCAATCGGAGATGCTCCTCATGCTCGGTCTCATCCTTGGAATACACCAGGATATCATCTATAAACACTACTACAAATTGGTCTAAGTATGGCCTAAACACTCTGTTCATCAAATCCATGAATGCCGCTGGCGCATTAGTCAAACCAAACGGCATCACAAGGAACTCATAGTGGCCATACCGAGTTCGAAATGCAGTCTTAACCACATCCTCATCTTTGACCCGAAGCTGATAATACCCTGATCGAAGATCTATCTTAGAAAACACACCTGAACCTCAAAGTTGATCAAACAAATCTTCAACTCTAGGCAACGGATACTTGTTCTTCACTGTGATCTTATTAATCTGCCTATAATCAATGCACATCCTTAAAGACTCATCCTTCTTCTTGACAAACAAAACCGGAGCTCCCCATGGAGATATGCTGGGTCGAATAAACCCCTTATCCAATAGCTCTTGTAGTTGAGTTTTTAATTCTCTCAACTCTACAGGATACAGGTGTGGTACCCGGCATGATCTCTATGGCTAGCTCAACTTCCCTCTCTGGAGGCAAACCCGGTAAATCACTTGAAAAAACATCACTAAACTCCCGCACAACAGGGATATCTTCAATCCTCACTTGATCTCTCTTAGAATCCAAAACTACAGCTAGGAACACCTCACAACCTTTCCTCAAAAACCTCTTGGCTTGAATTGCAGAAATTACATTATTCATAGAACTCTCACCCAAACCTCTTACAAACACTGGAGCTCGGTTCCTATCGCGAAGGACAAAGGTCTTCCTATAAAAATCAACCACAGCTCGATATTTACCCAACCAATCCATACCCAAAATCAGGTCAAACTCTCGGAACGGCAGCTCTATCAAATCCACTGGGAACTCTACACCTTCCACAAACAGAGGGCAATTCCTAAAGACTCTACTCACATTGACACTATGCCCTAATGGATTGGTCACACATATCTCATAGTCTAACTGATCTACCATATGCAACTTATCAACAATCTTATGTGTGCACAAATATGAGTGTGTGGAACCAGGATCTATTAGAGCATATAATTCAGTGTCATTGAGTAGGAACTTACCAGCAATCACATCAGGGGCATCCTGCTCCTCTCTGGCTCTCACTGCATAAGCTCTGGCTGCAACTGGTGGAGGACGCTCAACCGTCTCAAAAATAGCTCCCTCTCTTGGTCGACCGCCTCAACCTCTACCCTGGCCCCTACCACAGGTAGCCTGAGTAGCATTAGATCCAACTCCACTAGGCCCTCTCTGTGGACCCAAATCCTCGCTCATCTATGGACAATTTGCCAAATGGTGCTCAGTGCTCCCATACTTAAAGCACCCACCCATGAGCCACCTACACTCACCCCGGGGAGCCTTGTTGCAATGTGCACAAATAGGTATAGCATCAGATCTACCACCTCTGCCAGAACCAGATACCGCTGCTGAACCTTGCCTTCTACCTCTAGTAGCCGAACCAGCTGATGGCTCATCCTGCGAGTTCCTAGATCTCTTACCCGAAGATAAGGAAGAACCACCCCGTGCAGAAATCCTTCGCTGAGCTCTCTCCCTAAGCAATGAGTCCGTCTTTTCCGCCCTCATGGCAGCCTCTGCAATCTGATAATAACTTACCCCAGGCATACACATCAAAGAAATCAAAGCAATCTTTAAAGACTCGTTTAACCCCGCTTCAAAATGCTTGCATGTGAAATCATCTGTTATAACCCCACGCGGAGTATAGCGAGACAGCCGATTAAACTCCTTCTCATAATCTGAAACTGACATGGCCCTCTACTTCAAACTCAGAAACTGTGCCCATCTTGCATTCCTATATGCCTGAGTCACATACTTCTTTGTGAACTCTTCCCCAAAGAATTCCCATGTAACCGGATCAGGCATCTGAGGTTGCCTACATACCAACTCCCACCATTCACAAGGCGACCCTTGAAGCAATACCACAACACATTCAGCTTATTGATCAGGAGGACACCTCACTTCCTTTAAAGCTCTCTTTACTTTATCAAGAAACTTTTCAGCTAACTCCAACTCATCTAGCCCGGTCCAAAAAAATCCTCAACACCAGCTCTTCTTAAACTCTCTATCGGAGCTCTAGGGGCAGTTACCCTTTCCAAAACCCGAGCCATGTCCTGATGCAATCTGAACATTGCCTCAAAAGGCAAGGCAGCGGCCTCGGGCTGGACCCTAGCACGTTAAGCCGACACAGAAATAGAAACAGATGGTTCTACAGCTGGAGGATTCATACTTTCAACGGATTCCTCAAGCACACTACGAGCAAAATCAGAATCCATCTAACAAATAAGATGACAGCCACATCAGCCAATACAGCCCTAGACATAGACACATCCACACATAACATTACATAAACAATCACCTAGAAATGCCTAAACCTAGGCTCTGATACCACAACTTGTAACACCCCTTTCCCGTACTTAGGCGATCCCATCCGATAAGGAGTGAGATGTCGTATGAGTAGAGGTGCCACCACACAGATACAGAATATACGTACATCCATACATAAACATACATATTGGAATACAGGGTAATTTAAAACTTTACAAAGCCATTCATGAAATAAGCTGATCATGCATTAATATAATGGAAAACATTACATTACTGTTTGATCAACCCAGAGGTACACAAGATAATTACAAATCCCTAAATTATACATATACATATGCGGAAGCTATTACAAAACTGACATCAGAGAGTTCTATACAAAAAGAATCATGAAAATACAAAATTAGGCCCTACACTAAAGACCCAGCTGTGTTGACTCCGATGGCTGCGACTCTCCCAAGCAAATGCCTTCCGCACCTGCACGGGTAAACACACTGTGCTAAGCGATAAACGCTTAGTGGGGAAACACACATATATCAAAAGGACAACCATTCACAACGGTCGTCAAAGCACACACACACAGATGGCATAATCAGAGATATGCATTAAACATGAGTGTGAACATATGAACATGTAAATATATAGAGTCATACCTTCGATTAGGTACTACTGCCTTCAAAACATCTCATTAATAAACATATTCGGATAATACAATCTCATACTTAACAAAGCAATTCAAAAAGACAAAGTGTAACACCCCAAATCGGGCCTAGTCGGAATCGGTAACCTAAGTCGGATAAGTGAAGGGTAATTCGGTAATTTGTACATGAGTAATATGGATAATAAGGATTTATTTGCTAAGAAATTAATTAAATAAGTTAGGTAAAGGAATTATTATGGTGTGCTTATAGTGTATGGTAGTAGGATGTATGTGAACTAAGAGATTTTATTGTGTGGTTTATAAGCATGGTGCCTTAGAGATATTTACATAAGAGAAATAATTATCAAGTGGATTATGGGTATGGAACTAAAGATGTAGGATATTTTTATGAGAAGTGATTTAGTGTGTGTGTAAATGGTGACTTGAATAGAGAAGTCAAAGTGAATTATTTGGACCAATGGGAAGTGGGCATTTGGATTTGGATAGGAAGCAATTAATGGGAAAGGAAAGAGGAAAAGAGAGAGAGAAAACACAGGAATTGGAAATTCCCGTTCTCCCTCTCTCACGCCCTCCTCTTCTTCTTCCTTTCCTCATTCTTTGCTTTTCCTCCATGCTTCTCTTTTTGGCTGGAAGTGGTGTTTGTCTAGAGGTGATTTTGGGAGGGTATTAAAGCAAGATTGGAGAGGTAAGAGTTAGTTTGGCTTGTGTGTGTGTGTGGTTCTCCTCCTTCTTTTATTGCTTTTGATTGGCATATGTTAGAGTTTGGATTGAGTGATTTTCTGGGTTTTGGTTTGTGCAAGTTGGTGGTAACAAGAGGAAGCTCAAGGGAAAGGAAAAGATTGTAGATGGAAGCTAGAAAGTGACTTTGGATCTTTGATTTCTAGGTTTGGGAAACTCTCCATTATATGTATGAATTTTAGTATATTCATGTGTAGAATAAGTTTCTTGAACGTTTTATTGATGATATATGATGATGGTAGTGAGTGATGGTTTAAATTGTTCATTTGTGCATGTGAATAGGATTTTGGGTGAAAAACTGGGTTAGAATGCACTAGACCTTTCTTCGGTTATTAAGCCGTTTTGGGAGTTGTAGAACTCATAATGGTATGAAATCAGTGCCTTTGGAAAGATAAGATATATTCCTACGAATGTGTTCGAAATAGGTCTGAACTAATTTTAACTCTAAGTGTCCCAAAAGTGGTTAAGAATTAGAGGTATCTTCTCTGGACGGGTTTAGGGGAGCACTATAGGTTTATTAGATCATATATGAAGTTATAGATTTTCAATTGATCTGAAATTTGTGGCATTTGAAATTTAACATCTTGGGGAACAAATGTTAAGAAGGAAGGTTTGCCTAGAAATGTATTTTAGATGCCCGTTTAGGCTGAACAAAAATGCCTTGTGAAGCAGTCCTGATTTCCAGCTTCTGTTTTGCAAATTTTTGGAAGGTCACGGTGGTAACCAAATTGATTACCACGGTGACATATGAAAAGCCTAGGCAGAATGCTTAGTTTGGACCTCACGGTGGTAACCAAATTGATTACCACCGTGACCCCTTCTATCTTGACCATTTTAGGTGTTTTTCTTCCCGAATTGAACCCGTATTGCACCAGAACTTTCTTGGATCCATCCGATGTATGTTTAGGACTATTAAATGAGTATAAGAATAGTTATCCCTTGGAAAATAAACATGATTAGGATTAAGATTAATAGCAAACTAATGAAGTAATAATGTGTAATTGTATGTATTAGAATCAAGTCAAGTTTAATGACATTATTGAACATTATAATACTTTATTCTATATAAACGTGTATGATATGAACAAGTATGCATAGGTATGACTTAAGATCTAAGTTAAATACTCATGAAAGACGTCACATGAAATGAATTTGCTTAATGAAATATATGTATATGGGATATGAGTAGTGAATGCGTGATTAAAGTAATTGCTTAACAATATTATACGATGCATGCATTGGTACTAAATGTTATTAGAATGTGTTAGTATGCAAGATATTTATGATACTATAACGGTTCATGTGGATATTTGAGTGCTTATATAATATGTAACACCCCTGCCGCCGCCCCCGTTGGAAGAGCACCGGTGGGCGCGCTACAACACGACACTCACTCACGACGCGGCAAAGCATACAGCGGAAGCATTCAATAATCATATAATAAAATCTTAGAAAGATATAAAAGGAAATAAACTTCATTACGTAAATAATCAAAATACTAGTTATATACAATGGCCCAAAAGTTTACATTTTTTTTTTTACAATCCTTTACAAAAAGAGAAGTACATAAACAAAAGAATTACAGAAGGAGACAGAAATAATAAACTCGACTCCTAAGTGGCCTGCCTGCAGATGCACGACTCGAGCACTCCCAACATCCTTCACTATACCTGCACGGGATAAAAGCCCATGCTAAGCGATAACGCTTAGTGGGGAGAAACAAACATAACAGAACACTATACAAGGAAACATGCACTAATATACATAAATCATTATGCATCAGAGTACAGAGATATTACAATATAATCAGGATAATATAACGCAATGCACTAAACCATTACACCATTCCGAGTCACACAATAATCAGAACACTTCACGGTATCAAAACCAGACAGTTCACACAATAGCCTGAAATCAATGGTTGAGGATACGGGAACACGGCACGGGAGACCGAAGCCTCAAAAACACTTTAATACCCGAAGGTAGCGCGAGAGACCGGAGTCTCAAAACATTTTGTCACTACACGATTGATGACCATCTCGGAGGTCGACCGCTTCGCCCAAACGGGGCGGACAGAACAGCTGAACACTAACCCTTCTTAAGCATGCTTAATTATCCTATACCTTGACACTTCAGGCTCGACAACACAAAAACTCTCAAGACAGTACATAGACAAAACCATATTCAAATTAAAACTCTTATTTAATATAAATCCACAACAAGGACACTAGTACAATAATATCACGAGTCGAAAACACACACATATTCCATGCAATAGTGAGAAATCGTGCAAAGTGGAACACAAAGAAAACACATTCAGAAAACAAGGCCAGCAGGAAGGGCCTCTGTCGCGCTCGCGACAGGTGTCGCGCTCGCGACAGAGCACGGGGTACTTCCTTGCGAGGTCGCGCCAAAGGACCTCCTCGCGACGAAGCACTCGCGGCAGAACTCACGGAGCCGAGCTCTGTCGCGCTCGCGACAGGAGTCGCGATCGCGACAGAGACCAGTTCCTTCCTCCTCGCGCGCACGCTCGGCAGCACGCCCGCGCGGAGGTTTCCGCGACCGAGCTCTCTGTCGCGCTCGCGACAAGCGTCGCGATCGCGACAGAGGGCTCTACAAGAACAAGGGGCCAAGTCCGCTTTCTGTCGCGCTCGCGACTTACGTCGCGATCGCGACAGAGACCAGATTCGCCCAAAACTGCACTTCTCCCTTCACATTTCACACACAACTTTTCATATAAACACACAACATGCTCAAACACTTACTTCTCGCCTCCAGCACAACACCGCATCACTTTCAAGCCATATAACACATTTTAAACAATAATATCACATCGATGTATCAAAATTCACTCACATAGCACAATCATGATCTCATAACCCATAACAATTTCACTATATCACCATCACTTCACTATTAATCAAAACTAGATTTAAACATGCATTCATGGAACACTCGGGATTACAAATAACATGCAAACACAAGCTAGAGTTGATCCAAGGAGAAAAAAGAGGGGAAAACCACAATTTATAACACAGCTCCCATACATCATCAAATAAAATCCCAAACCTGGAAACAGCAGCCTCAAACCGAACACTTCACGATTCCACTATATCCTTGCCTTTGCTCTTCCTTCTCTCTTCCGAAGCTTACACAAACCCAAACCACGATCAAAACCAGAAGTCAAGGAGCAAGAAACAAATAAAAGAACCCCAAACCGAAATCAAACACTTACCTTCAACACTACCACTCAAACCTTCCAGAAACCCACTCAAAACTCAAAGAAAATGCAAGAGAAAAGAGATGAGAGCAGCCAAAATGGAAGAAGGAGAGAGAGGGAACGGGAAGTGAAGAAGAAAGGGAGAAAATGAGCTAGCTTCCAAGGGAAGCTATGCAAAATCTGCCCCTTCATTCCCTCTCTCTTACTTTTCATTAATTGCTCACCAACCCTTGCCACTTGTCACAATCTTAAAGAATCAAGCCATCCATCTTAACCAAAACCACTCATGGCACCATACACTAACCACACACAAACCTTTCTAACATAAATATCTTCCAATGCACCATACACCACAACCCACTCAATAAAAGCCTTAATCCACTCACACCCTACAATTCTACACCACAAGCACACACTAATATTTCCTTCTCTTCAATTAATACCTAATTTATTAATTCCTTGATAACAAATCCAATTTTCCTTATACCTATATACGAACATACCCTTACTAAACCGGCTTAAAACACAGATTCCGACCAGGCCCTATTTGGGTTGTTACAAATCACTCCCCCTTAAGAAATTTCGTCCTCGAAATTTCCCCGCTAATCAATTAAATCCAAACAACCCAAACATAAGCCGCAACTTAACTGAAAAACCAATAACATAACTTACCAGAAGGTCCCGCTCGATCTGCTATATCCCCTAGTTGCATCGCATAAACTCTTGGACGCGAAGGCACTTCTTCTGCAGGTGGCTTCTGCACTGACTCTGACGGCGCTTGCGAAGGGCGTCCACTGGCTCTTCCACTCTGATTCCCTCTCGCTCGCTGACCACTGACTCGACCCCCTGGTCTATCCTGAAGCTCTCTTCGATCCGGGCAATTCGCCACCATGTGCTCTTGACTCCCACATCTGAAGCACGCTCCAGAATTCCTTTTACACTCGCCCCAGTGGCGCTTATAACAATGCTCACACTCAGGAATCGTACATCCCTTGCTAGAGGGTGGCGCTACACTCTCGA
This sequence comes from Excoecaria cochinchinensis, assembly GCA_947683425.1. Classification (NCBI taxonomy): domain Eukaryota; kingdom Viridiplantae; phylum Streptophyta; class Magnoliopsida; order Malpighiales; family Euphorbiaceae; genus Excoecaria; species Excoecaria cochinchinensis. Next base: position 1,973,460 of record CANTUQ010000013.1, read on the forward strand.
CTTCCGAACGAACCGGAATCGAACTCTTCCCACTTAGGCCACTCGGAACTCCTCTCGACTTCTTGCCACTTCCAAACCCATCACTCGGTGCTTTCCTCTTACTCTCGATCCTCTGCTTGATCACCTCAGACTCTTCTAACTTCATCGCTGCTGCCACAAGTTTATAATACCCCACAGGTTGCAAAACTGACAATGCCGACAACGGACCTCTATATACTTCCCGAAGTCCCTCAAGGAAATGCCGACTTCTGAACTCATCCGTCAACAAAGTCTCAGGCACATACTTACTCAACCGGCTGAATTCCTTATCATACTCGCTCACTGTCATACCTCGCTGCCTCAAACTGATAAACTCTCTCCACTTAGCCTCTTGATACGCCTTCGTCACATACTTCTGCTCAAATTCTTGATTGAAGAATTCCCAAGTCAACACGGCTGGTCACTGAGGATTTCGCATCACTAATTCCCACCAATCATACGCAGGCCCTTGAAGCAACGACACTGCACAAAGCACCCTCTGTTCTGCAGGACATCTTATCTCTTGCAAAATCCGATCCACTCTCTTAAGCCAAAATTCGGCCACATCAGATTGGTCCAAAGCAGTACCATGAAAATCCTCGGCTCCTCTTTTTCTTAATAACTCAGTCGGGGCCTTAGGAGCAGTCAGCCTCTCTACTAACTGAAGCAAACCTTGCACTAACGCCGGGTTCTCTTGACCAAAACCCACACCAGGAATCTCCTCTCGCTGACGCTGCGGAGCAGGCTGCTCACCTCTCACTACACTTGCACTACCAACCGTCTCACCCACATGCTCACTTGGATCAGACTCCATCTAAACACTACACAAGACAAGACACATCTGCATTAGGCCACAACACAAAACCGACTCACATGCAAAGACTCCACACATAACAAACAGAGGCAACCAGAACCGCCTAAACCGGTGCTCTGATACCACTAAATTGTAACACCCCTGCCGCCGCCCCCGTTGGAAGAGCACCGGCGGGCGCGCTACAACACGACACTCACTCACGACGCGGCAAAGCATACAGTGGAAGCATACAATAATCATATAATAAAATCTTAGAAAGATATAAGAGGAAATAAACTTCATTACGTAAATAATCAAAATACTAGTTATATACAATGGCCCAAAAGTTTACATTTTTTTTTTTACAATCCTTTACAAAAAGAGAAGTACATAAACAAAAGAATTACAGAAGGAGACAGAAATAATAAACTCGACTCCTAAGTGGCCTGCCTGCAGATGCACGACTCGAGCACTCCCAACATCCTTCACGATACCTGCACGGGATAAAAGCCCGTGCTAAGCGATAACGCTTAGTGGGGAGAAACAAACATAACAGAACACTATACAAGGAAACATGCACTAATATACATAAATCATTATGCATCAGAGTACAGAGATATTACAATATAATCAGGATAATATAACGCAATGCACTAAACCATTACACCATTCCGAGTCACACAATAATCAGAACACTTCACGGTATCAAAACCAGACAGTTCACACAATAGCCTGAAATCAATGGTTGAGGATACGGGAACACGGCACGGGAGACCGAAGCCTCAAAAACACTTTAATACCCGAAGGTAGCGCGAGAGACCGGAGTCTCAAAACATTTTGTCACTACACGATTGATGACCATCTCGGAGGTCGACCGCTTCGCCCAAACGGGCCGGACAGAACAGCTGAACACTAACCCTTCTTAAGCATGCTTAATTATCCTATACCTTGACACTTCAGGCTCGACAACACAAAAAATCTCAAGACAGTACATAGACAAAACCATATTCAAATTAAAACTCTTATTTAATATAAATCCACAATAAGGACACTAGTACAATAATATCACGAGTCGAAAACACACACATATTCCATGCAATAGTGAGAAATCGTGCAAAGTGGAACACAAAGAAAACACATTCAGAAAACAAGGCCAGCAGGAAGGGCCTCTGTCGCGCTCGCGACAGGTGTCGCGCTCGCGACAGAGCACGGGGTACTTCCTCGCGAGGTCGCGCCAAAGGACCTCCTCGCGACGAAGCACACGCGGCAGAACTCACGGAGCCGAGCTCTGTCGCGCTCGCGACAGGAGTCGCGATCGCGACAGAGACCAGTTCCTTCCTCCTCGCGCGCACGCCCGCGCGGAGGTTTCCGCGACCGAGCTCTCTGTCGCGCTCGCGACAAGCGTCGCGATCACGACAGAGGGCTCTACAAGAACAAGGGGCCAAGTCCGCTTTCTGTCGCGCTCGCGACATACGTCGCGATCGCGACAGAGACCAGATTCGCCCAAAACTGCACTTCTCCCTTCACATTTCACACACAACTTTTCATATAAACACACAGCATGCTCAAACACTTACTTCTCGCCTCCAGCACAACACCGCATCACTTTCAAGCCATATAACACATTTTAAACAATAATATCACATCGATGTATCAAAATTCACTCACATAGCACAATCATGATCTCATAACCCATAACAATTTCACTATATCACCATCACTTCACTATTAATCAAAACTAGATTTAAACATGCATTCATGGAACACTCGGGATTACAAATAACATGCAAACACAAGCTAGAGTTGATCTAAGGGGAAAAAATAGGGGAAAAACCACAATTTATAGCACAGCTCCCATACATCATCAAATAAAATCCCAAACCTGGAAACAGCAGCCTCAAACCGAACACTTCACGATTCCACTATATCCTTGCCTTTGCTCTTCCTTCTCTCTTCCGAAGCTTACACAAACCCAAACAACGATCAAAACCAGAAGTCAAGGAGCAAGAAACAAATAAAAGAACCCCAAACCGAAATCAAACACTTACCTTCAACACTACCACTCAAACCTTCCAGAAACCCACTCAAAACTCAAAGAAAATGCAAGAGAAAAGAGATGAGAGCAGCCAAAATGGAAGAAGGAGAGAGAGGGAACGGGAAGTGAAGAAGAAAGGGAGAAAATGAGTTAGCTTCCAAGGGAAGCTATGCAAAATCTGCCCCTTCATTCCCTCTCTCTTACTTTTCATTAATTGCTCACCAACCCTTGCCACTTGTCACAATCTTAAAGAATCAAGCCATCCATCTTAACCAAAACCACTCATGGCACCATACACTAACCACACACAAACCTTTCTAACATAAATATCTTCCAATGCACCATACACCACAACCCACTCAATAAAAGCCTTAATCCACTCACACCCTACAATTCTACACCACAAGCACACACTAATATTTCCTTCTCTTCAATTAATACCTAATTTATTAATTCCTTGATAACAAATCCAATTTTCCTTATACCTATATACGAACATACCCTTACTAAACCGGCTTAAAACACAGATTCCGACCAGGCCCTATTTGGGTTGTTACATAATATGATAATGATAAATGTGATTTAATGCTTTTAGCTTATGTATTCCTCTTTTAAATGGAGACCCATAATGTGGCAAACCGGGTAAGTAAGTGTTTATGTAAATGTATAAATAATTTGTATGAATGATATGATTAAGTGTGAGGGATAACATTCTGTTTTGAGGTTTTTGGTATGCCACGGTGGCAATGAATGTGGTTACCACCGTGACCTACCTCAGATTGGCATTCTGTTTTGAGGTTTTTGGTATATCACGGTGGCAATGAATGTGGTTACCACCGTGACCTACCTCAGATTGGCATTCTGTTTTGAGGGTTTTGGTATGTCACGGTGGCAATGAATGTGGTTACTACCGTGACCTACCGCGGCCTTGCATTCTGTTTTGGGTTCTAGGTATGTCACGGTGACAACCTAATAGGTTACCACCGTGAGGTACCCCAAGAGTGCTTTCTGCCGAGGGTTTTGGTATGTCACGGTGACAACCAACCTGGTTGTGATCGTGACCTACCCTATTTTTGTAAAGAGTGTTTAGTTGTTAAAAGCAAAGTTTGAATGTTAAGCTAATGGTTGGCCTGATATTTTTTCCATATTTGACTCAGATAAATTTTCGAACATTGAATAGTGCTAAAGTATGTTGATGGAATTATATTGTATTCTTTGTATAATGAATACTATGATGCATGGCTGATATTATGAATTTTTTTATATGTCTACTATACTCTGGATTAAGTATGATAATATATATACGGTCTGATGTGACACATGATTTGAATGATGCATGACCTGCGAGAGTCAGTCTAGTGGATAGTTAGGCATGCCTAATAAAGTCTATATAAGTGTAGCTGCAGCGCCCTTTGAACGATTTGGACCCCGATCAGGTCCCCGAATGGTTCCTCGCAAACCCTATTATGTGTATGTGTATGGATCTTGTTTAAGGTCCTGTTCAGTGAAATGTTTCTGAAATGTGGAAAGTGATAATGCTTTGCGATTCGTACCCGTAAGGTACAGTTTGTTACTCGTTATCCACTATTTTGAGTCAGCAGGTATTTCGTTTGCTTTATCTAATATGAATAGGAGAATATGATATCCGAATGTATAAGATTTCGGTCATGTGAACCAGTTATGAATTCGAAGGTGATTATGAATCTCTGATTGGGTTAAATGTGACTCAAACATGCCTATTATTTGCGATTATTCATATATATCGTATTATGACTGTGTTTGAATATAATCAGCATGCGATTCTGATCAGTTCTGATTATAGTTATGTGAATTAATAAGTGCAGACTTATTGGCTCTCTAGAATACCGTGATTGGAATGCAATATTGTATAGTTGCTTATGTTAAAGATTAATGTTGTGCAGCGGAAGTGTGATGGTATTGTGATTATGTACCTATGCTCTCAGCTACTGTATATGTATCGTAGTATGATTGTAGTATGAGTAGACTCTAATGATTTTTGCTCGGGAATTTGTGGGCACTATGGTGTGAACAGTTAGGGTACTAGTTCTCGGGACTGGGGTATGGTTATTTTTGGCAAGATAATTGCATGATTAAGTTGTTATGTATCTATGCATGATGTACTTCCAAAAGCCTGACTTCCCAATGTACTCGGTAAATGTATGCATATGAGGACCTGTATTGGTATGATGATACAAGTATTAGCATATAAATATAATGATACTCACATGTAACGTATAGGTAAGTGCATGCATGTGAAGTTATATGTAGTTATGCATGAACATACTCACATCTTGTATGGTGATGTTTGATTTGGTTAGTGTCACACATATGAGTACATGAATATGATTAGAAACATTCAAATGCATAGCTATTATATGTAAGTATATATATATTCTCGGTAAGAACTAGGTGTATATGATATTTGTGTGTGTTATGCCTTGACGACCGTTGTTAATGGCCGCCCAAATTTCTTGTGTGTTTCCCCACTAAGCGTTATCACTTAGTACGGGTTCTTTTCCCGTGCAGGTGGTAGGTTTGGTTCGGTTCGAGTCACGCATCTGCAGAGTCGGCCACATAGGAGCTAGGAGTTTTGGTTTTTTCCAGCTTCTTTATTTTGGATTTTGTAATTCTGTATAAAATGTATATGTAATAATAATATGTAAAGAGACTGAAGTAATATTTTGGACGATGTAAATATTTGTTATTAAGAATTTCCTCTATTTTATCATCTGTTTGTAACTTCTGTGGCATGGTGGTAAACTTACATATCTGTATGTTTCTGCTTGGTGTACGTGCATTGGTGAAGTATGTAGGTTCAGTTTTACTTCTCAAGTTTTAAATTCTTCCATATTTTTATACGCTTTGTATCGCTTCTGTTCGGTAACACACCTACTTGCACGGCTTCCTACTCCCTTGCGGATGGGTTTGCCTACGTATGGGTTGGGGTGTTACACAAAGTGCCTGATGACTCAAAGTAGTGGATAACGAGTGAACAAACAGTACTTTACGGGTACGAGCCGATTACAAACAGTACCTTACGGGTATGAATCGAGAAACCAATTTTTACTTTTAATTTCCACAAAACATTTTCAAAGGGGATCTTAAACAAGATCCGAACACAAAGGGGTTCGCGAGGAACCAAGCGGGGTCCAAACTGAACAAAGGGCTGCAGCTAAGAGACTCTATTAGGCATGCCTAACTATCCACTAGACTGACTCTTGCAGGCTAAAATCATAAAATTAACGTCCACATTTTAATTATAACAAATAAAGAATTCATATACTTTAAATAGATCAGTACATGCACAATTATGGCTCATTTTAAGTGATATTGAATGCTAAAATCCATAGTATAACATCTCTAAAACATGTGAAGAAAACAGGATTCTTTTGCAAAAATAGGGTAGGTCACGGTGGTAATCAGATTGGTTACCACCGTGACATACCAAAGATCTCTGGCAGAATGCAAGTCTGGGGTACCTCATGGTGGTAACTAAACTAGGTTGCCACCGTGACATACCTAGACCCCAAAACAGAAGGCACCTTTGGGGTACCTCACGGTGGTAACTAAACTAGGTTGCCACCATGACATACCCACTGCCCAGAATAGAAGCTAAAGTATGGACACCTCACGGTGGTGACCAGATTGGTTGCCACCGTGACATGTTCAAACTCTAGGCAGAATGCATCTCGTTCATGCCTCACGGTGGTAACTAAATAGGTTGCCACCATGACCCACGCCCAAATGCGATTCCTGAAGGCAAATTTCTAGATTTTCATGCCAAAATTCCCACAATTCTCACATCAACAACATATTCTCACTCCAATAACAAAATTTAAACCATTCAAATATCTTTAAATCATGCCATAACAAATCCTACTCATAAATTCAAGGAACAGTATCAATTTACCCAAACAATTGCATCACTATTCAAATCACATATCCATCAATCTCATAAATGATTCTAAAATTCACAATCAAGGTTTAATAGACAAAGAGAACCAAAATCCATAACATAGGAACTAATAAAAGCATCAAGAACATCAAAATTTCAAGAATTTTATTCAATTAAACATTCCAACAATTCAAATAGCACAAATTCCCAAACCTCAAAATTAGAAGCACTATCACTTGGTTCCACTAGATCCAGCAACTTCCTTGCCTTTAGGATCTCTTGGAGGCTCAGCTAAGCAACAAACCACAAAAATACACAAACTCAAAACCCTAACTTAAAACCCAAAACCATAAAAATGCAAGGGAGAAGAAGAACTTGAACAAAAGCAAAACCAAAAGCATAAAGCTTACCAATCAAAGAAAAGGAGTAATTAATCCCCACCACACCAACTTGAATCCAAGCAAATCACTTAGAGAAGAGCAAAGAGGAACAAGAAGAGGGAAGGAGAAGGGAGAACGGGAAAATGGGTTTGGAAAAATCTGAATTTTCCCCTTTTTCCTCTTTCTCTTTCCTTTCTTTTCTCCCCCTTTACACTTGTCTACATCTTAGTGGAGGGCACTAATCACTCACACACTAGATGCACATGTCACACACACACACAATGAAACACTCTAATAATGCACCCTACACATGTATGAGCAACACACACAATGCTCTCTCATCTAACACACACACTATGCTATGCTCACATGTATATAATCACAACTCAAGTTATGCCCACCTTATTTCTATATGCACACCCACACCGGAATAAACCCACAAAACATGCAATATTCTCAAAATTCACTTATGATATGCCAAACACATACAAATACATACTCACATATATGGCTCATGCTACTAGGGGGCAAACGGGGTGTGACAACTCTCCCCTACTAAGAAGAATTTCGTCCTCGAAATTCTCACCTAAACTGAACAACTGCGGATACTGAGCTCTCATCGACTCTTCCGGTTCCCATGTCGCTTCTTCGACTCCATGGTGATTCCATAACACCTTTACCAACGGAATCTGCTTACTTCTTAACTGCCTCACTTCCCGAGCTAGGATAGCTTTTGGTTCCTCGTCGTAGGAGAAATCAAACTGCACTTGAACCTCTTGAACCGACAAAACATAAGAAGGATCCGACCTATACCGACAAAGCATAGAAACATGGAAAACATCATGCAACTTGGACAACTCTATCGGTAAAGCCAGTTTATAGGCCACCGGACCAACTCTTGCCAAAATCTCATATGGACCAATGAAACGAGGACTAAGTTTTCCTTTCTTTCAAAACCTAAGCACTTTTCCCCACGGAGAAACTTTAAAAAAAACCTTGTCTCCGACTTCAAACTGCACATCCTTTCTCTTCAAGTTGGCATAAGATCTCTGCCGATCCTTGGCCACCTTCAAATTCAGCTGCACAACTCTGATCTTCTCTTTTGTATCCCTTACCAATTCTGGCCCAATCACTGACCTCTCGGATAACTCTGTCCAACAAACTGGAGTCCTACACTGACGTCTATACAAAGCCTCATAAAGAGCCATACCGATACTGGACTGATAGCTATTATTGTAGGCAAATTCCATAAGCGATACATACTTATCCCAACTACCCGGGAAATCCAAAACACAAGCCCTTAACATATCCTTTAAGATCTGAATCACTCGCTCTGACTGACCGTTTGTCTGAGGATGAAATGCCATACTGAAGTTCAACTTCGTTCCCAAAGCTCGCTGCAACTCTTTCCAAAACTTAGATGTGAACCTTGGGTCCCGGTCTGAAACTATGGACAAAGGCACTCCATGCAACCGAACTATCTCGTCCACATAGATACTGGCCAATCTATCCATCTAGTAATCCATCCTAACCGGCAAGAAGTGAGCGGACTTTGTGAGTCGATCCACAATAACCCAAACAGAATCATGCTTTTTCTGAGTCAAGGGCAACCCAAAAACAAAATCCATAGCAATGTCATCCCACTTCCACTCGGGAACAGACAAAGGCGTGAGTAATCCAGAAGGAACATGGTGCTCAGCCTTTACCTGCTGACCTGTCAGGCACTTGGATACAAAGTCTACTATATCTCTCTTCATACCAGACCACCAATAAAAGTGCTTCATATCCCGATACATCTTGTTACTCCCGAGATACATGGTGAAAACCTTGCTATGCGCCTCCCTCAGAAGCTGTTTCCTCAATTGCTCATCATCAGGAAGACACAAACGGTTCCTAAACAAAAGCGCTCCATCAAGAACTGAGAACTCTGACTACTTGCCCAGACTAACCTCTTGCATAATCTGCTGAAGCCTCTCATCAAACTTCTGAGCATCAACTATCCGCTGTCTCAAGGTAGGTTTGACTCTCAACTGAGCTATCAAAGCCCCATCCGAACCAAACTTCCTTTTGAACCGTCTCAAAAATAAGGTAGAAACTGACTTCCGACTTAAAGCATCTGTGACTACATTGGCCTTACCCGGATGGTAATCCACAATGCAATCGTAATCTTTAAACAACTCAAGCCATCGACGCTGTCTCATATTTAGTTCCTTCTGAGTCAGGAAATACTTCAAACTCTTGTGATCCGAAAAGATCCTGCACTTCTCCCCATAGAGATAATGGCGCCAAATCTTCAAAGCAAAGACAACCGCTGCTAACTCAAGATCATGCGTCGGATAATTCCTCTCATGTGGCTTTAAGTGCCGAGATGCATAAGCCACCACCTTACCTTCCTGCATCAGAACACATCCCAGACCAACACCTGAAGCATCACTATACATAACAAACTCCTTACCCGAAATGGGTTGAGTTAGTATAGGAGCTTCAACTAACAATTGCTTCAACCTCTCAAAGCAAGCTTGACATTTATCCGACCACTTGAACTTAACTCCTCTCCTCAATAACCTAGTCATCAGAGCGGCAATCACAGAGAAACTCTTAACAAACCGACGGTAGTAACCAGCCAGACCAAGGAAACTCCTCACTTCTTGAACATTCCTCGACGCTTTCCAATCGACTATCACCTCAATCTTAGCTGGATCTGCTTAAATACCCTTGGCTGAAACTATGTGGCCAAAAAATGACACTTTCCGAAGCCAAAAATCACACTTACACAATTTGGCAAACAATCGATGTTCCCGCAACACTTGCAAAACCAATCGGAGATGCTCCTCATGCTCGGTCTCATCCTTGGAATACACCAGGATATCATCTATAAACACTACTACAAATCGGTCTAAGTATGGCCTAAACACTCTGTTCATCAAATCCATGAATGTCGCTAGCACATTTGTCAAACTAAACGGCATCACGAGAAACTCATAGTGGCCATATCGAGTCTGAAATGCAGTCTTAACCACATCCTCATCTTTGACCTGAAGCTGATAATACCCTGATCGAAGATCTATCTTAGAAAACACACTTGCACCCCAAAGCTGATCAAACAAATCTTCAACTCTAGGCAAAGGATACTTGTTCTTCACTGTGATCTTATTAATCTGCCTATAATCAATGCACATCCTTAAAGACCCATCCTTCTTCTTGACAAACAAAACCTGAGCTCCCCTTGGAGATATGCGGGGTCGAATAAACCCCTTATCCAATAGCTCTTGCAGTTGAGTTTTTAATTCTCTCAACTCTACAGGAGCCATTCGATAAGGTGCCTTCGATACAGGTGTGGTACCCGGCATGATCTCTATGGCTAGCTCAACTTCCCTCTCTGGAGGCAAACTCAGCAAATCACTTGGAAAAACATCACTAAACTCCAGCACAACAGGGATATCTTCAATCCTCAGTTGATCTCTCTTGGAATCCAAAACTACAGCTAGGAAAGCCTTACAACCTTTCCTCAAAATCCTCTTGGCATGAATTGCAGAAATCACATTATTCACAGAACTCGCACCCAAACCTCTTACAAACACTGGAGCTCGGTTCCTATCCCGAAGCACAAAGGTCTTCCTATGACAATCAACCACAGCCCGATGCTTACCTAACCAATCCATACCCAAAATCAGGTCAAACTCTCGGAACGGCAGCTCTATCAAATCCACTGGGAACTCTACACCTTCCACAAACAGAGGACAATTCCTTAAGACTCTACTCACATTGACACTATGCCCTAGTGGATTGGTCACACATATCTCATAGTCTATCTGATCTACCACATGCAACTTATCGACAATCTTATGCGTGCACAAATATGAGTGTGTGGAACCAGGATCTATTAGAGCATATAATTTAGTGTCATGGAGTAGGAACTTACCAGCAATCACATCAGGGGCATCCTACTCCTCTCTGGCTCTCACTGTATAAGCTCTGGCTGCAACTGGTGGAGGACGCTCAACCGTCTCAGAAACAGCTCCCTCTCTTGGTCGACCGCCTCGACCTCTACCCCGGCCCCTACCACGGCTAGCTTGAGTAGCATTAGATCCAACTCCACTAGGCCCTCTCTGTGGACCCGAATCCTCGCTCAACTGTGGACAATTTGCCAAACGGTGCTCGGTGCTCCCACACTTAAAGCACCCACCCATGAGCCACCTACACTCACCCCGGTGCGCCTTGTTGCAATGTGCACAAACTGGTATAGCATCAGATCTACCACCTCTGCCAGAACCAGATACCGCTGCTGAACCTTGCCTTCTACCTCTAGTAGCCGAACCAGCTGATGGCTCATCTTGCGGGTTCCTAGATCTCTTACCCGAAGATGAGGAAGAACCACCCCGTGTAGAAATCCTTCGCTGAGCTCTCTCCCTAAGCAATGATTCCATCTTCTCCACCCTCATGACAGCCTCTGCAATCTGATAATAACTTACCCCAGGCAAACACATCAAAGAAATCAAAGCAACCTTTAAAGACTCATTCAACCCCGCATCAAAATGCTTGCATCTGAAATCATCTGTCATAACCCCACACGGAGCATAGCGAGACAGCCGATTAAACTCTTTCTCATAATCTGAAACTGACATGGCCCTCTGCTTTAAACTCAGAAACTGTGCCCATCTTGCATCCCTATATGCCTGAGTCACATACTTCTTTGTGAACTCCTCCCCAAAGAATTTCCATGTAACCGGATCAGGCATCTGAGGTTGCCTACATACCAACTCCCACCATTCATAAGCCGACCCTTGAAGCAATGCCACAACACATTCAGCTTGTTGATCGGGAGGACACCTGATTTCCTTTAAAGCTCTCTTTACTTTATCAAGCCACTTTTCAGCTAACTCCAACTCATCTAGCCCGATCCCATAAAAATCCTCAACACCAACTCTTCTTAAACTCTCTATCGGAGCTTCAGGGGCTGTCACCCTTTCCAAAACCCGAGCCATGTCCTGATGCAATCTGAACATTGCCTCAAAAGACATGGCAGTGGCCTCGAGCTGTACCCTAGCACATTGAGCAGACATAGAAATAGAAACAAACAGTTCTACAGGTGGAGGATTCACACTTTCAGCGAATTCCTCAAGCGCACCACGAGCAGAATCAGAATCCATCTAACAAACATGATGACATCCACATCAGCCAACACAGCCCTAGACATAGACGCATCACACATAACATTACATAAACAATAACCCAGAAACGCCTAAACCTAGGCTCTGATACCACAATTTGTAACACCCCTTACCCGTACTTAAGCGATCCCATCTGATAAGGAGTGAGATGCCGTATGAGTAGAGGTGCCACCACATAGATACCGAATATACATACATCCATACATAAACATACATACCGGAATACAGGGTAATTTAAAACTTTACAAAGCCATTCATGAAATAAGCTGATCATGCATTAATATAATGGAAAACATTACATTACTGTTTGATCAACCCAGAGGTACACAAGATAATTACAAATCCCTAAATTATACATATGCATATGCGGAAGCCATTACAAAATTGACATCAGAGAGTTCTATACGAAAAGAATCGTAAAAATACAAAATTAGGCCCTACACTAAAAACCCAGCTGTGTTGACTCCGATGGCTGCGACTCTCCCAAGCAAACTCCTTCCGCACTTGCACGAGTAAACACACCGTGCTAAGCGATAAATGCTTAGTGGGGAAACACACATATATCAAAAGGACAACCATTCAAAATGTTCGTCCAAGCACACACACACACAGATGGCATAATCAGAGATACGCATTAAACAGGAGTGTGAACATATGAACATGTAAACATATAGAGTCATACCTTCGATTAAGTACTACTGCCTTCAAAACATCTCATTAATAAACATATTCGGATAATACAATCTCATACTTAACAAAGCAATTCAAAAAGACAAAGTGCCTGCTGACTCAAAGTAGTGGATAACGAGTGAACAAACAGTACTTTACGGGTACGAGCCGATTACAAACAGTACCTTATGGGTACGAATCGAGAATCCAATTTTTACTTTTAATTTCCACAAAACATTTTCAAAGAGGATCTTAAACAAGATACGAACACAAAGGGTTTCGTGAGGAACCAAGCGGGGACCTGATCGGGGTCCTAACAGAACAAAGGGCTGCAGCTAAGAGACTCTATTAGGCATGCCTAACTATCCACTAGACTGACTCTTGCAGGCTAAAATCATACAATTAACGTCCACATTTTAATTATAACAAATAAAGAATTCATATACTTTAAATAGATCAGTTCATGCACAATTATGGCTCATTTTAAGTGATATTGAATGCTAAAATCCATAGTATAACATCTCTAAAACATGTGAAGAAGACAGGATTCTTTAGCAAAAACAGGGTAGGTCACGGTGGTAATCAGATTGGTTGCCACCGTGACATACCAAAGATCTCTAGCAGAATGCAAGTCTGGGGTACTTCACGGTGGTAATTAAACTAGGTTGCAACCGTGACATACCTTGACCCCAAAACAGAAGGCACCTTTGGGGTACCTCACGGTGGTAACTAAACTAGGTTGCCACCGTGACATACCCACTGCCCAGAAGAGAAGTTAAAGTCTGGACACCTCACGGTGGTGACCAGATTGGTTGCCACCGTGACATGTTCAAACTCTGGGCAGAATGCATCTAGTACATGCCTCACGGTGGTAACTAAATAGGTTGCCACCGTGACCCATGCCCAGATGCGATTCCTGAAGGCAAATTTTCAAATTTTCACGACAAAAATCCCACAATTCTCACATCAACAACATATCGTCACTCCAATAACAAAATTTAAACCATTCAAATACCATTAAATCATGCCATAACAAATCCTACTCATAAATTCAAGGAACAACATCAATTTACGCAAAAAATTGCATCACTATTCACATCACATATCCATCAATCTCATAAATGATTCTAAAATTCACAATCAAGGTTTAATAGACAAAGAGAACCAAAACCCATAACATAGGAACTAATAAAAGCATCAAGAACATCAAAATTTCCAGAATTTTATTCAATTAAACATGCCAACAATTCAAATAGCACAAATTGCCAAACCTCAAAATTAGAAGCTCTATCACTTGGTTCCACTAGATCCAGCAACTTCCTTGCCTTTAGGATCTCTTTGAGGCGCAGCTAAGCAACAAACAATAAAAATACACAAACTCAAAACCCCAACTTAAAACCCAAAACCAGAAAAATGCAAGGGAGAAGAAGAACTTGAACAAAAGCAAAACCAAAAGTATAAAGCTTACCAATCAAAGACAAGGAGTAATTAATCCCCACCACACCAACTTGAATCCAAGCAAATCACTTAGAGAAGAGCAAAGAGGAAGAAGAAGAGGGAAGGAGAAGGGAGAACGGGAAAATGGGTTTGGAAAAATCTAAATTTTCCCCTTTTTCCTCTTTCTCTTTCCTTTCTGTTCTCCCCCTTTACACTTGTCAACATCTTAGTGGAGGGCAGCAATCACTCACACACTAGATGCACATGTCACACACACACAATGAAACACTCTAATAATGCACCCTACACATGTATGAGCAACACACACAATGCTCTCTCATCTAACACACATACTATGTTATGCTCACATGTATATAATCACATCTCCACTTATGCCCACCTTATTTCTATATGCACACGCACACCGGAATAAACCCACAAAACATGCAATATTCTCAAAATGCACTTATGATATGCTAAACACATACAAATACATACTCACATATATGGCTCATTCTACTAAGGGGCAAACGGAGTGTGACAAAACTCACTCACTCAAGTTGAAACATTGACATAATTGGGTAAAATAAAAAGAAACATTTACATGCCAAAAAATTATCATTGCGACTAGTGCTCCTGGAGCACGACTCGGATGCCCTCTCTCTCAAATGCATAGAAAACTCGATGGGCAGGAGAAATTGCTTCTGTTGTGCTCGCGACAGAAATGATTTCAACCCAAAAAGGCCCTATATCACTCCGCTCTTCAAAATCACTCAAATACCCATCACCTAAACATGCTTAATTCTTACCTGAAACCCCAATTTCACCTCCAGAACGATTCCAAAACCAAATGAACATATTTTACACAATAATCAACCACAACTCATCATGAATTCCATCAAAAACCAAACCCAAAATTCATGCTTCTTAAATGCTCATGTTCTTCAAATACACATGCAAACATCACTTTATCACTAACAAATTGACTCATAATCCCTTCATAATAAATACATGCATTTACCAAAACAAAACACTCAAGATTTCAAGGATTAAAAGAAACAAACAAACACATAATCCAAATGAGAACTAGGCAAAATCCATCAGTTAACAGAGTGAGAAAAATCAACTCCCAAACCTGGAAATTTGCAGCTTCAAACTTCCCTTTCAAAGCCCCACCTTCTCTTTCCCTTTACACTTCCTTCTCTCTTCCAATTCTTGCACAAAAACCCAGCCAAAAACACACTCAGACAAACCATCCAAAACACTTAACAAAAAACCAGAAATGATGAAGAAGTAGAAGAAGAACCCAAGATAAAACTCAAGAATTCCAAGCATTTACCTTCAAAAACTTAGCTCTAATCAGAAAATCCAACTTTAACACTTGAAGATACACGTTAGGGCAAGCAAGGAAGAGCAGAAAATGTGAGAAGAAAGGAGAGGGAAAAAGATGAAAATGGAAAACGTAAAGAGGAAGCAAAAATCTGCTTTTCTCTTCCCTCTCTCCTCATAAATGCCCTTCACCTACTCATCCTATGTGGCAAGCTTCAATTGGACCAAAAACCCACTTTTGACTAACATGCCAATGCACCATACATAACCAACACAATAAAATCTCTCAACATTATTACATCTAGGGCACAAAACACACAATCCACTAGATTAATCCCAACAAATACCCTACTTCCAAACACCACATGCACACCATATAATTCCTCCTCTTAACCTGTTTAGTAAATTTCTTTGCAATAAAGTCCTTATTATCCAAATTTTCTCTGACTCAAATTACGAAAATACCCTTAATTTTCTGACTTAACATGCGAATTCCGACTAGGCCCTTTTTGGGTTGTTACAATCACTCCCCCTTAAAGAAATTTCGTACTCGAAATTTCCTTGCTAACCACTTATTCATACAATCTAAAACCAAAATGAAGCAAAACTTAACAAACACCTACCAGAAGGACCTGCGGCTTCAGTTGTACCTTCATTGATCATCGCATACACTCGTGGACGAGCATACTCTACTTCGGCTGGCTTTTGCACCGTGTCCGATGGTGCCTGCATGGTTCTTCCACTACCCCTTCCACTACGATCTTGGTCTTCCGCCATGAGCCCTACTCTTAGGCTGATCCTTAAGCTCTTGCCTTTTCAGACAATTAGCTAGGAAGTGCTCTTACTTCCACACTTAAAATAGGCTCCAGAAATCCTTCTACACTCGCCCCAATGGCGCTTCTGACAATACTCGCATTCCGGAATCACGCTTCCCTTACTAGAAGGTGGCGCTACACTACCAACTTCCGAACGTATCAGAACCAAACCCTTCACACCTTGGCCACTCGGGACACCTCTTGTTTTCTTACCACTACCAATCCCACCATCCGGTGCTTTCCTCTTGTTCTCGATTCTCTGTTTGAACAAATCGGATTCCTCTAACTTGATCGCTGCTGCCACTAACTGATAGTACCCCACTGGTTGCATGACTGACATTGCAGATAAAGGACCTCTGATCACCTCATGCAATCCCTCTGTCTACATCTAAACTGATCTGTCAACAATGGCTCGGGCACATACTTGCTCAACCGGCTAAACTCCTTTTTGTACTCACTCACGGTCATACCCCTATGTTTTAGACTAATGAACTCTCTCCACTTGGCTTCCCGGTATGCCTTTGTCACATACTTCTATTCAAACTCTTGCTTGAAGAATTCCCAAGTCAACTCGGCTGCTCGCTAAGAGTTTCGTATCACAAGCTCCCACCAATCGTATGCTGGCCCTTGAAGCAATGATACTACACATAACACTTTCTGATCTGTTGGACATCCAATCTCTTGCGAAATCCGGCCTAACTTCTTAATCCAAAACTCGGCCATAACTGATTGGTCCAATGCAATCCCATGAAAATCTTCTGCTTCTCTCTTTCTTAATAACTCGGTCGGAGCCTTAGGAGTAGTCAACCTCTCTACTAATTGAAGCAGACGTTGCACTAGGACCGAATTCTCATGACCAAAACCCATACCAGGAACCTCTTCTTGCTGGAGCTGAGGAGCAGGTTCACCTCTCACTACACTCGCACTACCAGTCATCTCGCCCACGTTCTCACTTGGATCGGACTCCACCTAGATACTACACAAGACACATCTGCATTAGGCCACGACACAAAATCGACTCTCATGCAAAGACTCGACACATAACAATCAAAGACAACCAGAACCACGAAACTGACGCTCTGATACCACTAAATATAACAACCCAATACCCCATTAGAAGGATACCAGAGCGTTACCCGACAAAACATGACGATAAACACATACATACATGCGCAAAAGCTAAAGCATTCACTAACAATAATAATAGAAAATCATACATCATAAATAATTAAACATTCTTATATACATTAACCGAGATATTTCATCTTAATTCTTTACAAAAAGTTACATGAGCCACTATACCAAAATAATATATAAACCAAAAAGGAATTACAAGAGTACAGGAGCTGAAAATAAAATAACAGAACACTTCTAACTCCTATGTGGCCTGCTTGCAGATGTGCGACACGAATAAACTCCCAAAATCCTGCCACCTACACTGGAAAAGAACTCATGCTAAGCGATAACGATTAGTGGGGAGGAAAAATAAACAAGAGAGCACTAACAATATACAAGTAATATCATGCGTAAAACGAGTAAAGCATACACTAATTGAATGCACTATAAAAGCAGGAAAAAAATTGAAATATAGAATATATATTCACTACATCTATTCAACTAGCATACATGGCATAATTACACTAACCGAAACTGATTCACTAAGGTAAAACAATCACCTCAAATAACAATACACTTCATTTATATATAGATACAAAACACTACACAACAGCCTGAACTTCACTTGCAGTGGATACGGGAAAAACACTACACTAAAACTGGAGGCTAGGCCTCAGCAGCATCACTAAGACCCTATTAGCGGGGTCATCGCTCAAAACCGGAGGCTAGGCCTCAACTGTGTCACTAAAACCCTATAAACGGGGTCATTGCCCTTTCCAAAAGTAAATATAGGCAGCTGCACTCACTAACCCTTTATAAGCATGCTTATCTAGCTACTACACTGACATTTCAGGTCAAACTCACTGACTCAAGTTGAAACATTGACATAATTGGGTAAAACAAAAAGAAACATTTACATGCCCAAAAATTTTCATTACAAACTCTAATCATTCAATAATTAAAGTATAAATTAATCCTAAATCATGCAATAAAAAGAAAACATGCAGAACAAGACAAGAAGAGGACAATTTAGAATCAAAATAGGGCAAAAGAGAAGTCCTACTGTCGTGATCGAGACTGGGAGTCGCGCAAGCGACAGAGGAGAAGGCACTGCGGATAATAAAGTGGAGGAGCACAACTAGTGCTCCGGAACCGGACTAGTGCTCCTGGAGCACGACTCGTGCTCTGGGAGCATGACTCAGATGCCCTCTCTCTCAAATGCACAGAAAACTCGATGGGCAGGAGAAATTGCTTCTGTCGCGATTGCGACTAGGCAGAAACAATTTTTCGAACTGGAAAAGGCCTTGTATCACTCTGCTCTTCAAAATCACTCAAATACCCATCACCTAAACATGCTTAATTCTTACCTCAAACCACAACTTCACCTCCAGAACGATTCCAAAACCAAATGAACATATTTTACACAATAATCAACCACAACTCATCATGAATTCCATCAAAAACCAAACCCAAAATTCATGCTTCTTAAATGCTCATGTTCTTCAAATACACATGCAAACATCACTTTATCACTAACAAATTGACTCATAATCACTTCATAATAAAAACATGCATTTACCAAAACAAAACACTCAAGATTTCAAGGATTAAAAGACATAAACAAACACATAATCCAAATGAGAACTAGGCAAAATCCATCAGTTAACAGAGTAAGCAAAATAAACTCCCAAACCTAGAAATTTGCAGCTTCAAACTTCCCTTTCATAGCCCCACCTTCTCTTTCCCTTTACACTTCCTTCTCTCTTCCGATTCTTGCACAAAAACCCAGCCAAAAACACACTGAGACAAACCATCAAAACACTTAACCAAAAACTAGAAATGATGAAGAAGAAGAAGAAGAACCCAAGATAAAACTCAAGAATTCCAAGCACTTACCTTCAAAAACATAGCTCAAATCAGAAAATCCAACTTTAACACATGAAGATCAACGTTAGGGTAAGCAAAGAAGAATAGAAAATGTGAAGAAAGGAGAGGGAAATAGATGAAAATGGAAAATGTAAAGAGGAAGCAAAAATCTGCTTCTTCCCTTCCCTCTCTCCTCATAAATGCCCTTCACCTACTCATCCCATGTGGCAAGCTTCAATTGGACCAAAAACCCACTTTTGACTAACATGCTAATGCACCATACATAACCCACACAATAAAATCTCTCAACATTATTACATCTAAGGCACCAAACACAATCCACTAGATTAATCCCAACAAATACCCTACTTCCATACACCACATGCACACCATATAATTCCTCCTCTTAACCTATTTAGTAAATTTCTTTGCAATAAAGTCCTTATTATCCAAATTTTCTCTAACTCAAATTACGAAAATACCCTTAATTTTCTGACTTAACATGCCAATTTCGACTAGTCCCTTTTTAGGTTATTACAAACATGACCCGATCCTCGTGTAACCTTCCAGCTAACTGCCTCACGGGCTCTCTTACCACTCAGCACACTACTTACAGTGACTTTTCTCTTTTGATCCTTCCTTTGCTTTATCAGTTCAGACTCTCCTAACTTCGTCGCAGCCAAAACAATATGATAGTGACCCACCGCATGCATTGCAGCCATGGCCGATAAAAGCTGTCTAATGTTCTCTCTCAAGCCATCTTCAAAATGGCGACACTTAAACTCTTCGGTAAGCAACACATCCGGCACATATTTGCTTAACCTACTAGACTCCTTCTCATATTCTCCCACAGACATACCTTTTTGCATCAAACTCATGAATTCCTTCCACTTCGCCTCTCGATACGCCTTAGTGACATACCTTTTCTCAAACACTTGAGCAAAGAACTCCCAAGTCATATCAATGGGTCATTGGGGATTCCTCAACACTAGCTTCCACGAATCATAGCTCGGACCTTGCAATAAAGACACCGCATAATTCACCCTTTGATCCAAGGGATAGTTTATTTCTTGCAGAATTCTGCCCGTCTTCTCCAACCAATACTCAGCTATATCCGATTGGTCCATGATAGTTCTATTAAATTCCTCTGCCCCTCTCCTTTTAATCAGATCTGTAGGGGCCTTAGGGGCTACAACCTCTCAATTAAATGCATCAATCCTTGCACTAATACCGGATCACCCTGAGCTGGACCCATACCTTCAGCTCGATGTCTCTCAAGAACTGGTCGATGAACTCTTGCTAGATTAACACTACCTGTTGTCTCACCTATCTCTTCACTTGGATCGGATTCCATCTAAACTCTACACAAGACAACATCTGTATTAGGCCACGACTCTGCAAAGACTCATAAGCGTCTATACATCTTATAGTCCAAAACTATCTATCTAAGCTCTGATACCATGAAATTGTAACACCCCAATACCCCTCGAGAGGAATATCGGGTTGCTACCCACAAATAAATGCATACCGATAAATATTCATTCAAAACCCATGGTGTTAAGCATACTAAAATATCGAGTAAGCAGAAGCATATAACAGGTCAAAGCATACTAGCAAAAATAAATCTTACAATATCCATGTTACTAAAAAAATATTAAAAATATACAAAACACTATACAGGAGTTCTATATAAAAAGAATACTTCTAACATTAAAACTCTTAGTGGCCAACTGATGCACGACTCCCAAAACTGAACTGATCCTACAAACCTACACAGAAACAAACATTCGTGCTCAATGATAACGCTTAGTGGGGATTAACAGAAGTAAAGGACTTCTAATAAAGTCACAAAACATAGTAATATGAAACGAAATAGCACACACACTTGCATCATACTTTATTAAGGTTCAACAAGTCCATAAACGTATATTAGTTAAATGAACATAAACATGCCCGTGTTCCACTACATATACAGTCACTAATACACAAATCTGAGTACACAAGATAGATACCTTATCATAATTTATATAAGGTAAACAATACTGAACACTGATTAACAAGGAGAATCAGGTAAACATAATAGATCCATCTATACTGGCAAACTCGCAATCACACAATAACTAAAGCCTAAGATCATAACGATAGTGGATATGAGTATTCAGAATACTGACTAGCAGTATCAGAAGACCAAAGTCTAACAGATTAAGATATTAAAAGGCCGAAGTTTAAAACTTTTAAATACCCGAAGGTACAAACAGTAGACCCAAACGGGCCAACAGAAGCAGCTGCAAGACTCTAACCCTTAATAAGCATGCTTATCTATCCACAACCTTGACTATTTAAGCTTACAAACAACTCTATAACATATATTCACGTATTCGATCACACTCAAATTTCACTTAATTCATGTACATGCTAAATATTCCAATAAATATATAATTCATACTAGCAAATAATACATATGACCTATAGTATGCATGTTCAAACATATTTTAATGCAATACCACACATAATTGAGCGCAAAAGAAATCACATTTACAATACTGCACAGTGTCGCAAACCTTGTCGCACTTACAACAGAATGCCTAAGATCGTTTCTATCGTACCCGGGACCCCGCTCGCACTTGCGACATAACCCTACACTTGCAGAGTTCGTGCACGCGGGCCTCGTCACTCTCGCGACAGAATGCCAAACTGGCTTTTATCATGCTCGCAATGGAGCTCGTGCCCATGACCAAGCTCGGCCATACACAAGAGAGCTCGGCGATGCATGGTAGGCAGACCTCGCCAAGGAGTGTTTTATTGCGCTCGTGACCCCTATCGCACTCGTGAGAGAATAAACTAAATGTTCAACTCCAAGCAACCCAAATCCACTCATGTACAACTTGCACAACCCAACCAAAATTCACATGCATGACCCTCAGAATCATGCTATAAACACTTCTAGCTCTATTTCAAAAAGAAGCACAATTCAAATACTAATATCAATCAAAATAGCAACTAAACATAATGATCATACCAAGTGCTCAACATGCCAAAATCTAAACATATGAACATACAAAATTAACTAACACTCAAATAAACTTTAAGACTAAAAGAAGCATACCAATGCACCATCTATTCAAATATGCATCTAATAGCAGCATCACAATGATAATTCCTCAACAAAACAATACATGCATGACTCAAAACTAACACACTTAGCACATGAAACTAATACAAGAGGGCACACGATCCCAACCTCTAGGAAGCAGCTGAACCTCTACTCTTCAAGATCAAATCTTCTCTTTGCCTTTCTTAATCCTCTTGTCTGGAACTCCTTGCATAACCCAACAAAACACACATATGTTCTTAGTCCATCAAACCAGCCCACTCAAATTCATAAAAGAAATGGAGTAAAAGAAGACACACCAATCTAAATTACACTTACCTTCTTAATTCCCTTAATAACCTCTTCAAATCAAATAAATTAGCAAAAATTAATTTACCAATTGAAGATCAATTGTTGAAAATGAATAAAAAGAATCAAAAGAAACCAAGAAGTGAAAGAGAAGAGAGAAACCGGCCACATGCAAGAATGGGACAAAAATTTCCACTAACTCATCTTATATTGCATGCAAAAGCACATGTGGTAAGCTTCCTATAAGCTATTTGTACCATTCTTACCACATATCCAAATCACACACAATTCCTCTTTAAGTCTACGGCAAAGCTCTCTTAATTCCCTCCTTCAAAAGTTGCTTTACAATTCTCTTTACTTTCCTTTCAATTAAATCCTTATTAACCCTAAATCCTCTTCCAAAGTAATTAATTACACAAGTCCTACTAGGGTATAATCCAGGTTGTTATATACGTTGTTTTGATTTCCAAAATTTAGGATACGTAGGAAGTTTGGAATACTATTCTAAGTCCAAACCGCAACATAGAAAGTTAATATGTGCATGGAAGTTCATAAGGAATATATGAACAAAACTTAAACTAGAAATTTTATGTAAGAAAAATATGATATGTCTATACCGTCATGATATGAAAATTACAATAACTGTATTATTCTATATATTTGTAATATACTCTTTTGAATTGGAATTATTATTTCTGATTTAATTTGTTTTATTGTTGACTTGATATGATTAAAAAGCTTACTTTGACTGGGTAATGGATACCTTTCTATTAGCGCCATTTGGGCCATTATTTTGGCCTCGTTTCGGTATGGCTTGCCCCGTGTGGGTGACTTTCTATCACATAAATATTATTAATTAAAATGAATTATACCTACAGGCACATCCTGTTCTGTACTCCAGTTATCCATTTCCTTATGGAAAAGCATGCAATTTAATGACCGGTTCATACAAGTTAAATGTTATGGAAATATGCTCATGAGAGATAATTTAGATTACTCGGTTTGTAATGTAAATGTACTCATGAAAAAGATATTGATGTGTTTTACTTGCTTTGTATATTATTTAAACTTAAGATATTTATTTAATGTTATATGAATGTTGTAGTAATGTTTTAAGGCCCCGACTTGTACGCTGGTCATTTTGAACACCATTGGGCTACAAGAAAGGCCTAAGTTGTGTATTTGCTTAGGTATTTGTGTTTGGGACATAACCGATATTAATTGAAAAGTCAGGATTAAAATTGTCATTTAACCCCTATAGAC
The DNA here is from genome assembly GCA_947683425.1 of Excoecaria cochinchinensis. Classification (NCBI taxonomy): domain Eukaryota; kingdom Viridiplantae; phylum Streptophyta; class Magnoliopsida; order Malpighiales; family Euphorbiaceae; genus Excoecaria; species Excoecaria cochinchinensis. The sequence continues at coordinate 1,997,668 of CANTUQ010000013.1, forward strand.
AAAAATGCATGAAATAAGAAGTTTTGTATGCTAATGTATGAAATGGATAAATTAGTAAGGCAAATGCATGAATTAATGGGAGCTTTTAGACTAAGTTAAAAGTCAATTTGTTATCCAATCACAAATTGATATGTGGAGATATTGACCAATAAAAACTAGACACCATGCATGAGTGGAAGAGTAAGAACTTTATGGCTATAAAAAGCCATGATGTCATTGGATTGAGAGGTAAAAATCTGGCCTTCCTCCTCCCTCTTGGCAACCATTCTTCCACTCACATAATCCATAAAATTTTCCATTAAATTTCTGCTTTTGAGTTCTTGAAGTTAAGCAAATTAATTCTTGTGTATTGCAAGTCATCAAAGTAAGAGTTTTTGGTTTAGTTTCTTCTTCTTCTCTATCCGTGGGTTTTGGGAATTAAAGTTATGGTTTGTTATGTGATCCTTGAAACATGATGTATTTTGTAGAGGTATAAGTCATTGGAAGCAAGGAGAAAGAGGTTAAAGAGAAGAGAAGGCCAAGTGAGTCAAGAAAAGAGCAAGAAGAAAGGTTTGGGAACTGAGTTTGTTTTATAAGTAATTGATGATGATTTATGTAATATTAAATGTATATGAATGATACATGTTAATTTGAGATGATTTGTGGGGGCTGAATTGGTGGAAATAGTTGATATAGATATATAGATGGAATAGGTGGAAATTTAGTCAAATTTTCATTAGACCCCGTGGCACTATTTTTGCAATAAACTGAGTTATAGAACTCCAAATTATATGGGATTGATTCAAATAGAAATAAAAGACACATACGTACAAATTTAGTAGAAATATTCATGAGCTAATTTTTGCTCTACGTACCTCAAAATTTGCTACAACAGAAGGGTATCTGTTCTGGCCAGGTCAAGGGAGCAGTTTTGATTTTTAAGGCCATTTCTAGACTTATAGTGTTCTAAATGTTATGAATGAAAATTATAATGAAAATGGACATCTAGTAGAACAAATTTTATGAACAGAGTATGGTCTAATTATGTCCCTATTGTTCCTAGTAATTTTTCAAATTTGGGACACAATTCTGTCCCAGGAAGTTACTCGGGAACAGTCTGTAATGTTAAGGCCATAACTCCTAGGATATATCTCTAAATGACCTAAAATGTGTACCATTAAACATGTAACATCTAGGTAAACATTTGTTAAGAAGACACTTTGGCAGAAAATGTTAGTTGCTAGCTAATTTTGGACACGCAATGTTGGGGTCGAGGTCTGTCCAGGTGCAGACTTGGTACCGAGTCAGCACAGTTCTGCCGGCTCGGCACCAAAGTCTATTGTGCCGACTCGGCACAGCCAGCCTCTGTCACGAGTCATCACAAAGGTGATGACTTATGACAACCCTTCTGTGACACCCTTACTATATCAATAATTACGATGTTAAGCGATTACTGAATTTTTTTTTATTATTATACTTAGCAAATATAATAATATTATCTTAATTACAAGTTTTTTATTAATTGTCATTTACAAGTTAGCTTGCCGATTTACTTATAACTGTCCAATTTTACTATTCGTTTGGTAAAAATTTCGACAGTATAATATTTTAAACTTAACCTACCCAACCTGAACAGTAAACAATTCCACAGCCCGAGGGGCATAACAATTTATACACAGTACAATATTCATCCATTTCATACATTTCACAGCAAAACTTATAACACAAGTCTTTATACATATAATTATTCATACTTAAATCCCTTGTATGTTTCAAACACAACTTCCAAAGTTAGCTACATATATACATATACACTTATACACATATACATGCCACTCAAAAACACTTCCTTCTTTTCTTCCTTCTTCAAACCAAGATCCCAAGTATGTTTTGCTCCGCTCATAAGCTAGGACACATGCAGTAAACGCTACGTTCTAAGCATTAAACTTGCTCAGTATTGACTATAAATCTAGAAATTTCCATTACATGCACAAATGCATAAGACATGCAAAATTCATTAATTACACAATCTGACACAATTGTCACTTCACTATTCATTTTATTCTATTAAATACCATTATTAGGATAAAATTCCATTTAGGTCCCTAATTTCCTAATTAATTACGAAATTGCCATTTTTACTCCATATTTACGATTTTACCACTAGTTTACCTTTTTCACTCTAGATCCATTAATTTACATGCAAATTACCAATTAGCCCCTTTTTTCCATTTTTATGTCAAATTACATTTTAGTCCTCCGAAACCACAAAAGTTCAATTTTAGTCCGTTTATTCACTATTTTACCATTTTTACCCGATTTCCTTAATATTTGGGTAAATTACCATTTTAACCTTAAACCTTTTATTTTTTTTCATTTAAGTCCTTTTTCATTCAAATTCTCATTTTCATCTTACTTTTTACATTTTCAGGATAATTTTACCATTATGCCCCTAGTATATCTTGACGGAAATCTTCTGACGGGATATACAGGACGTGAACCCCGCAGGTTCACTACATTACAATGAGGAAAGACCCCGAAGGCCCACTCTATTAACTTCATTTAACAGATGACGTATAACATGTGACATATAACACTTGTCAGTGTACTATGGGAGATCATCGCGAATCTGCCATAGTAAAGCGAGTCGTCATGACTCGCACCGCAGTATGGGTGTCCCTATGGCTAGCCAAGCATATCTTGAACTAGATTTAGACCGCCAGACCACTACTAAGGTCAAAATTTTCTTAATTTCTTAAACTCAATTTTTACATTTTAACACTTTCACTCAAGTTTTCATTTCATTATACTAGTTACCCAACAATTTCTTCATTTTTGTACATTTCATGAATTATCTCATCATAATTCATGATTTTCATATTAAACATAATGTAACTTCACACTCAAAAATATTCACTCATATTCTTAAAATTCCAAATAAATTCATAAACACTTCTTTTCATGTCTATATTCAATTTAAACCATTAGACATCACATATATACAAAATATACCATAGTATACCATAGCTTTCCATCCGGCCAAGGTAAGTCCATTACCTTACAAATTCCTTTAATTTTAATTAAGCATTCTAAATGTCATTTTAAAGACCCTTAATCACTTTTCTGACCTTATATTCAATTAAACATACATTTAACACAAATTCACCTAAGTGACATAATGTAAACACATCCAATTTCAAAGGAAATTGGAAGATTTTATAGCCACTGACCTTATATAATTGCTCAAGCTCTCCTAGACTTCCTTTTCCTTCCCTTTTTTTTTTAAAGCTTGAATTCCTTCTTGATTTTCTACATATTGCAATCCCAATCACCTTGCTTTCTTCCATCAACACACAGCCTAAGCAATTTTTAGAGGCATCACTGTAGACCGCAAAGTCCTTGCTTGACTGTGGTTGAGTGAGTATAGGAGCTTCCGTCAACAAACTCTTAAGTCTCTCGAAGCTCTCTTGGCATTTATCAGTCCATTCAAACTTAGTAGGCTTCTATAGCAGTCGAGTTAGAGGAATTCCAATAGTGGAGAAACCCTTCACAAATCTTCTATAGTACCCGGCCAAACCCAGGAAACTTTTGACTTTCATAACATTCTTCTTAGGTGGCCTCTACTGAAGAATTACTTCAATCTTTGTAGGATCCACTTTTTTGCCCTTAGCAAATACTACATGACCTAGAAAGGACACTTCATTTAACCAGAAGTCACACTTACTGAACTTGGCATATAGTTGCTTTTCCCTCAAGGTCTACAAAATAACCCTTAAATAATTGTCATGATACTTCGGTGTCTTTGAATACACCAGGATGTCATCAATGAAGACTACCACGAATTGGTCTAAGTAAGGATGGAAGATCCTATTCATTAAATCCATAAATGTAACACCCCCTGCCCATACGTAGGAGAACCCATCCACGATGGAGTGAGAACCTGTATGAGCAAGGGTGTCACCAAGCAAAATGATAAAATAACATTCATTCACATAATATAAACATACATATATACAGCGGAATTTAAAACTTAAGAACCGAACAGATCTTTCATTCATAGATGCAATAATATCCATTACATAACTGTTCTAACATTCAAAAATAATTACATCTCCCAAAATTACAAGGCGGAAGCTAAACAAAAGAATAATACAATGAGAGTTCACTATTACAAAAAGAAGCTAAGTCATAACATTAGTCCCTCTATGTTGGCTTGACTTGCGGCGACACTCCCAAAAGCTATGCACCTTCCGCACCTGCACGGATGAAACACCCGTGTTAAGCGATAATGCTTAGTGGGGAAACAAGCAACAATAACATGGACGGCCATTCACAATGGTCGTCGAGGAAAAATGCATAAATAATAGGAAAAGCTGATAATCATATAAGATATAATTATAAATGAGTCACATTTATAAGCATTCAAAAGCTCATAATCATATTCATATAATAACTGGTTCACATACTTATAATCATAGTCATTCGGATTCAAATTCTTATAACACAACGAAATATAATACTTGCTAACTCACAGTAGTGGATAACGAGTGAAAGTATGGTGGTACCTTACGGGTATGAATCAAAAAGCAATATTACATTTAACATTCAAAAACATTTTATGGAGGGGATCTTAAACAAGATCCAAACACATTGAGGTTCGCGAGGAACAAAATGGGGGACCTGATCAGGGTCCGAACGGAATTGAGGGTTGCAGCTACTGAACTCTATTAGGCATGCCTAACTATCCACTTATTTGACTCTAGCAGGTCTTGCATAATTCATCAAATCACATTTATATAGTTCATAAAATTTTCCAAGCATAATTCTAAAAGCATCACAAGTTCGAAAATTAAACATCGAAAATCACAAAAGAAAACTCATATTGAAGCCAAGGGTGTCGCGCTCAAAGAAAAATCCAAAGTACATACCCAAAGCATATCCTCTAAAATCTGGATAACCCGCTCGAACTGACCATCTGTCTGAGGATGAAATGCTATACTGAAATTAAACTTAGTACCCAAAGCTCTTTACAATTCCTTCCAGCACTTAGATGTAAACCTTGGATCCCGGTCTGAAACAATCGATAACGGCACACCATGCTGTTGAACCACTTCATCCACATAAATGACGACTTATCCATCAAGTAGTCCACTCTGACCGGTAGAAAATGAGCTGACTTGGTATGCCGATCCACAATAACCCAAACGGAATCATGGTTCCTCTGAGTCACTGGCAAACCCGACACGAAATTCATGGCGATATCTTCCCATTTCCACATAGGAACGGATAAAGGAGTGAGCAATCCCGAAGGAACTTGATGCTCAGCCTTTACCTGCTGACAAGTCAAACACTTTGCCATGAATTCCACAATGTCTCTCTTCATCCAGACCACCAGATGAACTGCTTCATATCCCAATGCATCTTCTCACTACCTGGATCATAGTAAAGACCGTAGTATGTGCCTCACTCAAAAGCTTTTTCCTTAACTCATCACTATCGGGCACACACAAACGATTCCTATACATAAGCACCCCATCAAAAACAGAAAACACAGACTGCTTACCCGATCGGACCTCTTACAAAACCCGCTGCAATCTTACATCATCCTTCTGAGCATCAATAATCGACTGTCTTAAGGTCGGCTTCACTCTCAATTTGGCAACCAATGCCCCATCTGAATCAAATTTCCACTTGAACCATTGCAAAAACAAAGCCAAAACTGACTTCCTACTCAAAGCATCCGCAACGACATTGGCTTTACCCGGATGATAATCTACAGTGCAGTCATAATCCTTGAATACCTCCAATCATCGGCGTTATCTCATATTCATCTCATTCTGCATGAGGAGATACTTTGAACTCTTATGATCCGTGAAAATTCTACACTTCTCCCCATATATATAATGCCGCCAAATCTGCAAAGCAAAGATCACAGCCTCTAATTCCAAATCATGCATCAGATAATTCTTCTCATGAGGCTTCAACTGACAAGACTTATAAGCCACAACTTTACCCATTTACATCAACACACATCCGAGCCCGACACCTGAAGCATCACTGTACATTACATACTCCTTACCCGATCGGGGCTGAGTCAGTACAGAAGCTTCAACTAAAAATCTTTTCAACTTCTCAAAGCATGCCTGGCACTTATCCGACCATTCAAATCTAACTCCTTTCCTCAACAATCTCGTCTTAGGAGCAACAATAATTAAAAAACCCTTCACAAACCGACTGTGGTACCCTGCCAAACAAAGGAAACTTCTCACTTCTGGAACATTCCTAAGCGCTTTCTAGTTCACAATCGCCTCAATCTTCGCTGGATCCACTTGAATACCCTTAGCTGACACAATGTGACCCAAGAAAGACACATCTCAAAGCCAGAAATCGCACTTATTGAGCTTTGCAAAAAAATGGCGCTCCCTCAAAACTTGCAACACTAATCGAAGATGCTCTTCATGTTCACTCTCATCCTTTGACTAAACCAAAATATCATCAATAAACACTACTACAAATCGGTCGAAATATGGCCTAAAAACTCGGTTCATCATATCCATAAAAGCTACAGGTGCATTGGTCAAACCAAATGGCATTACAAGGAACTCATAGTGGCCATACCGCATCCGAAAAGCAGTCTTAACCACATTCGCGTCCTTAACTCGAAGCTGATAGTAACCCAACTGAAGATTAATCTTAGAGAAGACACCTGCACGTTTAAGCTAATTAAATAAATCCTCGACTCTAGGCAAAGGATACTTGTTCTTCACCGTGACCTTATTAATTTGCCTATAGTCGATGCACATCCTCAAGGTACCATCCTTCTTCTTAACAAACAATAGGGGTGTTCATGGGTTAGATGGGTTACAATTAGATTTTTTTTAGAAGAAAAATTGAGTTGAATTATACATAATCTCACAAAATATATTATATAAATTTGATTCAAATTTTATCAGAACCCACCCAACCCATTTTTGAACACCCCTAACAAACAACATCGTAGCTGCCCATGGAGATATGCTGGGTCTAATAAACCCCTTATCCAATAACTCTTGTAGTTGAGTTTTAAGTTCCCTTAACTCTACAGGAGCCATCCGATAAGGTGATTTCGAAATGGGCGAAGTACCCTGCACTATCTCTATGGACAACTCCATTTCCCTCTCCGGAGACAACCCAAGCAACTCACTTGGAAACACATCTCTAAACTCCCTAGCAACTGGGATATCCTCAATCTTAACTTGATCACGCTTAGAATCCAACACAACTGCTAAAAATGCCTCACATCCTTTCCTCATAAATCTCTTAGCTTGCATAGAAGAAACCACGTTAGTCAGGGAACTCGAACCCAAACCTTTAACCACAATAGAAGACTGATCTCTATGTCGCAACACAACTAGTTTCCTATGACAATCCACCATAGCCCGATCCTTACTCAACTAATCCATACCCAAGATCAGATCAAACTTCCAAAACGGCAACTCAATCAAATCCGCAGAAAACTCAACACCTTGAACCAAAAGAGGATAATTCCTATACACTCTACTCACATTGACACTATGCCCTAAGGGATTGGTCACACAAACCTCATAATCTAACTGGTCAACACCATGCAACTTATCAAATAACTTACTCATGCACAAATATGAGTGTGTGGAACCAGGGTCAATTAGAGCATACAACTCAGTATCAAAGAGTAGGAACTTACCAGCAATCACATCCGGAGCATCCTGCTTATCTCGAGCTCTCATAGCATATGCTCTAACTGGAACCTTCAAAGGCCTCTCGACATATTTTGATGGAGCTTCCTCTCTAGGCCGACCGCCTCGACCTCTACCTCTGCTTCTACCTCGACTAGCTTGTAGTGCATTCGAACCCACTCTACTAGCCTCACTGTAGCACCCCGATGGAGATGCCACATAACTTCCCTAACCGGAGAGCCACGCAACATCTCGATTGGAATACCACGCCCGGACAAACACAGAACATACATAAAAATAGTAAAAATAAAACTTGAAAGCGAAATGACCATTCATTCATAAATATAATAATATCATTATTAACCATTCAGATATACAAAAATAATTACATCTTCTCAAAAATTACAGAACGGAAGCTGAATAAAAGATTATTACAAATGAGAGTTCACAACTATAAAAGAATCATATTACAAAATGCTAAGTCCTAACATCAACTCTTTGAGTTGGCCTGACTTGCGTCGACTCTCCCGACAGCTAATCACCTTCCGCACCTACACGGATAGAACACTGTGCTAAGCGATAATGCTTAGTGGGAAACAAACAATAAGGTGGAGGGCCATTCACAACGATTGCCAAAGTAGAACACATACAATATGGCAGATGCTGATATTCATACATATACATATACATGTATATCCAAAACATAACTTGAGCTCATTCGTTCATTGAACCCCACATAGATTTATAGGCGCATATTCACATCCGTTCGAAATTCATATTCGCATCAGTATAATAGAACATAGCAAAACATAACACAACACTTGCTGAGTCACAATAGTAAATAACGAGTAAACGCATAGGGGCGTACCCATGGGTACGATTCAAAAATAACTTCTTATTTTTTGCATTCAAAATGCTTTCATATAAGGGATCTTAAACAAGATCCAAATGCATAGAGGATCGCGAGGACACAAACAGGGACCTGATCAGGTTCCGAAAAACATAAGGGGCTGCAGCTTCAGAACTCTATTAGGCATGCCTAACCATCCACTAGATTGACTATCGCAGGTCATGCATAATTCATTTCACGTTCCATCTCATAGCATAATTTATCATGCATAATTCATCATATCATACACATAATACAGGCTTACATTCATGCAGTAGTAGGAACCCATGTAGAACGGATAGGAAATTCCTTTTTGAAGGACAGGGCAGACTGAAGATCACTGTCGCGATCACAAGCGTGAAGACAAATACACGACTCTCTATTGTGCTCCTGATCGGCTACTCACTTAGAGCTTTCTATTTAAAAATTCCTAGCTGCCATTCAGGCATGCAATAGAGTGTTCGTGTCACTATCGATTGGCAGATAACAGCTCGGATAGAACTGCTTATCTCCCGTTCAGTAGCAGAGCGCTCGGTCAGGACCTGGAATCACTAATCGCTATTACGCTCGTGCCGATCGACACACTCGTAACAGAGTTGCGTGCCAATTCTAAAGAAATTCTGCAGGACACATTGAAACTCAGAATCATGCCCAGAAATCCAACCAAAACCAGCATACCTCAAAGCGAGCATTCTCATCGCATCAAACATCACAACACAACTTTAGACCACCAAAACTCAGAGCATTTACTCACATAAACCTCATTAACAAAAATTTTCCCAGAAAATTAACTAAAGACGCAAAACTAAGAGAAATGCAACCGAAACACATAAATTCCCAAACCTGCAAAAATCCTATGCTCCTAATTGCGATCTCTACTCCTACTAGCCTTCTCTCTCCTTTCGGGACTACGAGGAGGCTCTTCTAAACTAGGAAACCCAGAAATCACACAAATGCAAACCTTGAATCAAGAACACATCCAATAAGATCGAGAGAAAAGAAGAAGAAGAGAAATCCCAACAGATCTTACCGAAACAACTCTTGACCTGATCAATTTACACCAAAAGCTCGGCCAAAGGAAGAGATCACAAGATGGAACAAGAAGAAAGAAGAAATGATGGAGAAGGAGGCGGCGGCGAGGAAAAGAGAATATAAGAGTTAGGGCAAAATGCTACTCTTCTTTTCCCTTCCCTTGCTTTGCCTTTATATACCCCTTTCTAACCCTTACCACTTGTCCTCTTGTGATTTGGTGGAACTTGACCACTCACACCCACAACTCATGCAATATGGCCCAAACTAAGACTACGCATGCCAGAACACTCACAAACACATAGACAAATATGGCTTAAACTACCAGGGGAAAATGGGGTGTGACACTCACGCTGATCACCAGAAGCCTCACCCAACTTAGGAAAGCTAGCCAAATAGTGATCAGTGCTCCCACATCGGAAACAACCACCTGTGAGACAACTACACTCACCTCGATAGCACCTGTTATAGTGAGAATACTCGGGCAATGCCCCAGCCCTATTACCCGAACCACCTCTGCCAGAACTCAAGCTCTCAACACTGGCTCCTACCTCTCGAAGTTGGACCTAAAGAAGACTATTCCTATGGGTTCCTAGACCTCTTACTCGAAGATGATGATGATGATCCTCCACGAGGGGGATTCCTCTTCTAAGTTCTCTCTCTCAGAACTGACTGGGATCTCTCAGCCCGCATTGCATCTGCATTTCATCCATTGTATCTAACGCCTTGTCCCTACAGCCATCATAGATCTGCCTAGGTGGACTAGAGCGCCTACCGGACGGTTGATCCGAGTTCCTGCATCTGAACTGCTAGATAGAGAAGGCCTTTCAGAGATCTTACCAGAAGCCAGCTGTACCGTATCTGAGATGGCAAACTCACCTAGGGATAATGATGCCACCAGGGCCATGATTGCAGAAGAAGTGGGCCGACGGTTTTAAGAGTTTGAGGGCAGAATAATGAACATCCTAACTGCTCTGGCACAACAGAATGCTCCGCAGAATCCACCACCACCTCCTCCTCCCATGAGACAAAATGAGCGAGAAGAGGAAAGAGCTGAGAGACAAGAAGAGCCTATTCGGCTGCCACCAATAGAGCTGAGGTCAGTAGCTTCGGTAGGTCAGAGGAGAAGACCAGCGCTGAGGATAGATGATGACAGGGATGACGAAAATGACCAAATGAGTATTGTATCTGAGAGAGGGAAGGCACCCCAAACTGATGAGTTCATTCTGAAGAAGATGGAAGAGAGGTTTGAAGCCATAGCCCGTATGTTGGGTAGAGGTCAGGGGATGAACCCGGAGGATAAAGAATTGGAGGGAGAAGACCCGATTCCTTACAATTTCAAGATGCCTAATGTGCTAAAATTTGACGGTACCTCTAACCCGACTGCCCATGTGAAGCAGTACTCTCTAGTCATAAAAGGGACCACTTTGTCTAAGAGGCAGAAGGTATAGTACTTTTATTTGATTCTGACTGGCCCTGCCATCGACTGGTATTATAGCCTCGATCGTCGAACTAAGGAAGATTGGGATCTACTCACAGAGGAGTTCTTGAGGCAATATGATTGTAACACCAGGATGGAGGTGACTTTTAAAGACCTTGAATTGCTCCAGCAGAAGGCTGGGGAATCTTTTCACGACTATCTCACCCGCTGGCGGAACAGGGTAATGGAAATGCAAAGAAAGCCAGAAACCGAAGACCAGATCCGCCTGTTTATCAAGAATGCAGGCCCATATTTGGAGGATGGTCTGAAGATGAAAGGGCTAAAGGATTGGGGGTCTCTAAAAGACATAGCCATTGAGGTGGAGGGAGAATTCTTGGCCCGAAAAACTAACAATGATAGTTTTGCAAAAAGGACTAACACCGGTCAGGGAACCAGTAGGCCAACTGGTCCCAGTAGCAGCACCAGAAGTTCTGTTAAGGTTTCCGCTACTAACATCCAGCCCACGAGGAAATTTTGAAACCTAGGGAAACCCTTATCTTGGGTTTTGAGGCACTTGATGAACGAAGGAAAGTTGCAACCTTTGGCTCCTAGGCCAGCTAAAATGCAAGGAAAGCTAGGTCACAAGTACAATGAATACTGTGCATTTCATCAGCACACAAGCCATCTAACAGATAATTGTAAGGCGCTGAGACACTCTATTCAAGATCTGATTGATGACAAGCAGATTTTCGACCCCGGGAAGAGGGAATCCAAGAAGAAGCCTGGTTACAATGCCGTGCCGCCACCAGTTTTTGTGATCGGATCCAGCTTGCCAGAGTGGTACGTACTGCAGGACTTATATGGGAGCAAGAGTATTGCTGTTGTTTGTTCTGAGGATAGAGAAGGAAGAGCAGTTGTGTGAAGAGGCCGAAGAGGAAGGGGAGACGAACTTTGATTTGTGGAGATCTGATGAGGAGGAAGAAGAGGTAGGGGCTGTGACAAGAAGTGGGAGAGTGGTCCCTGAGATTACAAGGGTGCCAGAACCAGCGTAGCCATCGACGAAAAAGGAGCCGGAGGAGAACCAGATTGTTAAGCAGTTGAAAAAGACCGCGGCTCAAATATCCATCTGGGATCTTTTAAGACAGTCCCCTTCTCACAGGCAGAAAGTGGTAGAGGCCTTGACTGAGTCCACTGTTGCCACCACAATTTCCCCATCAAAATCGGGGGAGAGATTGGTTTTTTCCGATGCCGACCTGCCAGTCGAAGGCCGCGATCATAACCGACCCCTGTATATCAAAGCTCAAATTAACAGCAAGCACACCGCTTGCGTTATGGTAGATGATGTATCTTCTATCAATGTTTGCCCTCTGATAGCTCTTCAGGCTTTTTGATTGAGTGAGGATATGCTCAGTGAATCAGATTTGACGATTACAACCTATGATAATTCAAGAAGGCAAGCCTCGGGAACATTCAAGACCCTGGTCAAGACCGGACCCATTGAGGTGGAAGTAGAGTTTGTGGTTCTGCCCATCCCAGCTAATTTCTCAGCCCTGCTTGGTAGGCCTTGGTTTTACAGACTAGGAGGAGTATCATCCACGCTGCATCAAATGATAAAGTTTCCACATGAAGGGGAGGTGGTAACTATTAAGGCAACCAGGGAGAATCAGGTGTCAGCTCTTGAAATTGCTAATCAGCCATTCAGTGGCTTCCATGTGTCAATGATAGGAGAAGAGTAGGACCAGTGGATAACCCAGCAGTGGTTAACATGATGAAAAAGATGCACTATCTCCCTGGGGCTGGTTTGGGTAGAAACTCTCAGGGGCTGCAGACTGCGATCGCCACTCAAGGTCAGAAGAGCCGGAAGGGTTTGGGTTACAGAGGCAGTTTTGGCAAGAAGAAGACGGCAGATAAGATCCTCATATCTCAGAAAGTTTCATACCAGCATCCTCAGCATGTGTTTATACGGGTGAAAACGAGCCGCAGCGGGTGAATGGGAGGATTATCCCCGGATTTGATATCTTCAACGATGTGTTTGACTGGGATGTTGGGGTTATCAAGACCGCTGAGAGCTTTTGGGATGAAGAGGTCATGACTCAGTGCATTGCTTGGGATAGAGGTGGGCCCGAAGAGGTTATCACCGAGAAGATGTTAGCTGCCAGACTGAAAGGGAAGAAAAATATGGTAGAGCCAGAACTGAAGATTGGGGATTTAAAGATTTCCTCAGACATACTTGAAGGGCCTCTGCTGAATCAAGAAGCCGATGAGCAAGTTGCAGCAGCATCAACCTCTAGGGAAGCAGAAGAAGACTCTAGCTTAAATTGTCTTTTTATTCCAGAACTTTTTTATGATGTAAATGACAATTATAATATTATTAATAAGGCAAATGATTTCTCTTACTTGTGCGATGTTTCCAATAATTTCAACATGCATGAACATGATCATATTCCATCAATTTTTGATATTGATTCCACTGATACAACGCCTTTTAATCTTGGAACCTCGGAAAATTCGAAGGAAATTCTAATAGCATCAAATATAACTCCTGATGAGAGAGAAAAATTTGAGAGAATAATAAGAAAATATGAAAAAGTCTTTGCTTGGACCTATGAAGACATGCCAGGGATCGATCCAAACGTAGCAGAACATGCTATCCCAACTTATCCAGACCAGAAGCCTGTAAAACAGAAGTTGAGAAGGCTCAGGCCAGAATGGGCAAACAAGGTCAAGGAGGAGATTCAGCAGCAGATTGAGGCCAGGTTCCTTGTTGAAGTGCAGTATCCTACACGGTTGGCTAACGTAGTCCCTGTAGCGAAAAAAATGGGAAGGTTAGGGTATGTGTGGATTATCGAGATTTGAACAAGGCCTGCCCTAAAGATGATTTTCCACTACCCCACATTGATGTGTTGATAGACAGTGCCGCCAACTGCGCGATGTACAACTTTGGGGATGGTTATGTGGGCTACAACCAGATCCTAAACAAGATAACTGACCGGGTTAAGACCGCTTTCATCACAGAGTGGGGGACCTACGCCTACCGTGTTATGCCTTTTCGCCTGAAAAATGTAGGGGCCACGTACCAGAGGATGGCGACCAAGATTCTAAGTGACCTGATCCACAAGGAGGTAGAGGTGTATATCGATGACATGATGGTCAAGTCAGCCACCCGAGAGGGCCATTTTGAAGTTCTAGATAAGTTCTTCACCAGGATTGATAAGTACAGTCTGCGACTTAACCCCAAAAAGTGTATCTTCGGAGTAACTTCAGGGAAACTATTGGGACATGTCGTCAGCCAGAGGGGAATAGAAATTGACCCGGACAAGGTAAAGGCCATCAGAGAGATGCCCGTGGTGCAAAAGGAGAAGGATGTAAGGAGCATCCTGGGCAAGCTACAGTACGTCAGTCGACTCATTGCCAAACTCACTTCGATATGCGAGCCCGTTTTTAAACTGCTCAGAAAGAATCAGCCTGTGGTCTAGAATGAAGACTGCCAAAAAGCCTTTGACAGCATCAGGGAATATCTGTTGAATTCGCCAGTGTTAAGGCAGCCGTAACCAGTCAAACCGCTTATCCTGTATCTGGCAGTGGAAGGTAGTTCTATGGGTACCATGATGGCTAAGGAGGATGAATTTTGAGTGGAATTTGCAGTTTATTACCTCAGCAAGAAGTTCCTGGCTATGAGATAAAATATGCTGAGGTAGAGAAGATCTGCCTCGCAATGATTTGGGCATCAAAGAAGCTGAGGCATTATTTCCATTCATACAAAGTTCAGGCAGTGGCCATGCAGAATCCGTTGAGATATTTGCAAGAAGCGCCGTCCTTGCTTGGTAAGATGGGGAGGTGGTTGCTTTTGCTATAGGAGTTTGATGTTGAATACATCACTCGTAAAACTATTAAGGGGCGAGCCATAGCCGAATTTCTTGCTGAGCATCCGATTCAAGGAGACACTCCCGAGTTCACCTTTCCTGATGAGAGCATAGTCGCGATTTCTGTCCAAGGATGGCAGTTACACTTCGACAGGGCAGTCAATAACAAGGGGGCTGGAGTTGGAATTATTTTAACAACCCCAGATAATGAGAAACTCCCTCTAGCCAAGAAGTTGAGGTACAAAGCAACCAACATTGAAGCCGAATATGAAGCATGCACTTTCGGGTTAGAAGCTTTAGCTGCTTTGGGGGCAAAAAACATAGAGGTCTTTGGTGACTCATCCTTGGTGATTAACCAGATCCGAGGTGAGTGGGCTGTAAAAGAAGAGCGTCTAGTACCCTATATTGAATATTTGAAAGAGATATGTGCGCAGTTTGAAAACTGCACTTTCCACTTCGTGCCAAGAGATGAGAACCGTCCAACTGATGCGTTGGCAACCCTAGTGTCGATGTGGGATAATCCTTAAAGGGTAGCTATGAAACCAGTGCTGATTTCGAGTTCTGAGAAGCCCAGCTTTGAGATCAAGCCAGTAATGGAAGTAGAAGAGGCGGATGGGAAACCATGGTACTTTGACATTATGAATTATTTGGAAAACGCTAGGTTTCAAAAGGAAGCTACCGAGAAAGAGCAGAGAACGATCTGGAAGCTATCTACTCAGTTCATGTCCTTGGAAGGAGTGTTATACAAAAGACAGGCAGACGGGATTCAGCTTAGGTGCTTAAATGAAAAAGAAGCCCGCAAGGTAATGGAGGAGACCCATGCAGGCGTCTGTGGGGCTCATATCAACGGTTTAACTCTGGCAAAGAAGATCATGAGGCAAGGCTTCTATTGCCTTACAATGGACAATGACTGCTCAAAATATGTCAAGCAATGCCAGTTATGCCAACAGTACGCAGATTTGAGACACCTGCCAGTATCAGAGCTACACAATCTAACATTGCCTTGGCCTTTTACTACTTGGGGGATAGATATCATTGGAGAGATTCACCCTACGGCATCTAACGGACATAGATACATCATAGTCATAATTGACTATTTTACTAAATGGGTAGAGGCAGAATCCTTCAAAATGATTAACGCAAGGGATATGGCCAAGTTCATAGAGAGAAATCTGATCTGCAGATATGGCCTCCCTCACCACATAGTGTCTGACAACGGGGTGCAGTTCATGGGGGAAACCAGGAAGCTCCTTGAGAAATATGGTATCAAGCACCATAGATCCTCTCCCTACTGACCACAAGCTAACGGGGAAGTAGAGGCCGCCAATAAAAATGTGAAGAGGATCCTATCCAAGATGGTCCAAACTTACAAAGACTTGGCAGAGAAGCTACCCTTCACACTGTGGGGATACAGGACAATGGTAAGGACATCTACGGGCGCTATGCCATATTCTCTGGTATACGGGACGGAGGCAGTGTTGCCAGTTGAGATAGAACTCTGATCGTTGAGTGTGATTATGGAAGCCCAAATTCCGGAGGCTGAATGGGCACGACAGAGGCTACAGCACTTAAACTTACTGGATGAGAGTAGGCTGAAGGCTTATTATCACAATCAGATCTACCAGAAGAGGTTGGCTAGGACATTCGGGAAGAAGGTGAGAAAGCAACCGTTGAAGGAAGTGGACTTAGTGTTCAAGCAGATGAGACCAGGTATACCGAATATCAGAGAAAATTCTGACCAACCTGGGAGGGGCCGTATATCCTTAAAAAGCTATTGTCCAAAGGAGCTACAATCTTGTCGGATAGTGATGGAAATGAATTCAAAGAACCGATCAATGTCGACAGACTCAAAAGGTTCCATGGCTAAAGACAAAAATAAAAAGAAGAGAATAAAATGCCCTGCAGGTTGAAAACCGAAAAAAGGCAGCCGTGCTAAAATTGGGCGCCTCGACAGGGTGAAAACCGAAAAAAGGCATCATGTGCAAAAATAAAAGGCACGAGAGAAAATGTCCAATCATGAAAACCCGAGAGGGTCGATTGGTAACAGGAGTTGATGCTGTTAAAATTTGGTTTCATGTATTAATAGGGCGTACACGGTCGAGTTAATGTCAAAACTGATCATGTATGCTGAAATTACATGGAAATGTACACAATTTCGTGAAATAGAACAAATATTATTCTTTTCATTTTCGTCATTTTCTAGTTCTGCATTAAAAAGAAATGTAACACAAAAAGAAATACATATGTAAGCTAAGCTAAGTCCTGCCACTGCTCTCACCAACCAGATGCTTGAGCCCTCGTGTCCTATTATCAGATGCTGGACTAAGGACCCATTTCTTGTACTCGCTGGTTGAAGCCATAGAATGGTCGCCGAACCGCGGAATAACAGTCTTCACTGGTATCTTGCCCCACAGCTCATGATACCTAGAGGCAAAGGCAACCGAAAGAGCTCCTCCCCGAAAAGATAAGGGAACCCTCACCACATCCTAGGTCATCCCAAGCTGACGTACACATCGAGAAGTGATGCAGAAAGTGGCTTGACGGATCCCACAGAGGGGAACGCACACCGATGGCCCATCAGTGACCACATGAGGCAGTGGGAGCCAGGCAGACGTGAAACTGATATCGTCATCTGACAGTTCACCAAATATGATAATGCCTTCACCAGCAGTGGCACACTCATACAGCCGTCGACGCGGAAGAAAATGGCTCGGCGAGTACTGTGGGATGACCCGAGGAGGTGGCTCAGACAGCATCCTCAGTTTCTCTTGCAGCCAGATCTAAAAGAAAAAAAAGCCGCTGGAGTAAGTAGGGTTTACTTCAGGCAAAAGTAAGGCAAAGGGTTGTGTGAAAATCCGAACGGACGCACCTCCCGCTAAGAAAAGCTAGTGTGAAAATCCACAAGGGACGCACTACCTTTAAAACAATGACGTTCAATGCCTGGAGCGATAAGGCAGCGTTATTTTAGATGAGCCTCTTTCTATCAGATAACACACAACACAGAACATGAATTAGAAGCCCGGATAAATGATCATTGACCAGGGGGGCAAAGGATGTACACTGGACGTCTCTTTCAGAAACTTGTCAACAATCCTCAGGACTCCGGGGGCATGGTAGAGCAGGCAAGCTATAACCTCAGCAAACCTCGGACCACCTAGAGCATGATCTATATATTTTTGCAAGCATTTGCATTCCATATCATACACACAAGATTTCTTGTATATCCCTACGCATACAATATTGCAGGAAAAATCAGGGGGGAACACCAACAAAAGCCGAGTGACGACATCAGACCAACCTGGGAGGGGCACAGCTCCGAAATTCACAGCGGTGAGCACGATGGCAGCACTACCCACAAGAGGCTAGCACACCTGCAGCGTCACTAGTCACAACCAAAAGACAGCCTGCATATAACACGGCAATAGCTATTCTCATAACTCTATCCAGCAGGAAGGTCGCCGCTTCAGGTACAGAGAAACACTGATCCGAAAACAAGCATCGATCAAAAGTCCGAACATGAGCACCTAAGATTCATGTCTCCTTGGAAAGGGAACCCAGCGAGGTCTCCTCCTCCACAAAATCAAGATCACGGTCAGAGAGTACCCTGTCTCACAGTTCACGTGGTAGTAAGAGAGTACTACACACCTTGCAACCGAATGGGGGTTAGCAGATCAGACTTTATACTGACCGGATGGGGGTCAGCAAGAGAATGCCAACGAGCAGAGATTGTGGTCAGAGAGTACCGCTTCTCAACAATCGAAGTTGTAGTTAGAGAATACTACTCTTCACCCCGAGACTGTGGTCAAAGAGTACCGCTTCTCACCAATCAAAGTTGCGGTTAGAGAAACACTGCTTTTCACATCGAGTTTGTAGTCAGAGAGTGCTACATCTCCTCAACACTGCGTGAGCCGAGAAGAGGCCAGCAGAAGCAGAAGCTGCGGTTAGAGAAACACTGCTCTTCACATTGAGTTTGTAGTCAGAGAGTGCTACATCTCCTCAACACTACGCGAGCCAAAACGAGGCCAACAGAAACAATCGAAGTTGTCGTTAAAGAAACACTGCTCTTCATATCGAGGTCGTGGCTAGAGAATGCTACATCTCACCAACACCTACAGGTCGAGATGAGACCGATAGGGATATCTTCACCCGCCGAACAGACTGAGACGAGGTTTACCTAGTAAAAGGCACGGAAGGTAAGAACCGCCACAGGTACGCTTTCTTCCTTTCTATCCTTTCTCTGAGTTTTGGCTCATCTAGGTGCTCGTGCACTAGTTTCCCCAAAACTGGGGGCAACTGTAAGCACCATGTCCCGGAGCGGTCCAGATCAGAGATTACCCTATGATGAAATCGGCATCCGAGCCTGTACAAATGGTTTGTATTCGGAGGCTTTAGTCCCATGCTCCACGAGAAACGAGTCTTTTTACCTTTCGTAGGCAGAAGGAGAGAAAATGGGGGAGTTTTAAAAGTCCAAAAAAAAAGTATGTTTTCCTTTATGGACGGCCAGCCCGTCGGTCAAGGGCCGACCCGTCGGTCGGCTGGCAGGACCGTCGGATGAATCCTTGTGTCAGAAGGATTCTTCTGATAGCCGTCGGTCGGTTGGCAGGACCGTCAAATGAATCTTTATATCAGAAGGATTCTTTCGACGCCCGTCGGTCGAAATGGCTGGCCCGTCGGTCAGGATGCAGGGTCGTCGAATGAATCCTTATGTCAGTAGGATTCTTCCGACGCCCTTCGGTCACCCCTGGCCTATAAAAGCTTTGAATTTTCTCATAAATGGGGTTGGAAAATTTGCAAAAATAGGGGAAACTCTGCCAAAATTCACACGCATTTTCTCTCTCTTCCAACAAACACATTTCTAAAAGATCTAACTAATTCAAGAATTCAAATCTTCAAAAGAAAGAGATTCTAGTTGATTTTTTCACGGATTTTTTATTTCCGAAATTCAATTTTCGTCGAGCTGTTGAGGACACACTCTATCTTCAACACTTGATCTTTTGTTCGGACCTTCTCGTGGAGCGTGCGGAAAGTCACACAACAACAAGGAATCCAACCAAAAGGTTGTTCTGAGGGTAAATATTCTGGACCCATTTCTGTCCCTTTTTACCTTCATTTTCGATATTAACTTTGTTCTTGTCCCCTTTTTGTATTTCTTGCTTCTATTCTTCTTGTGTCTGTGTGAAATTTGTGTTTTGCTTTTTGAAAAGTTTCTGTTTTTTCTTGGACAGTGGTGACCGACGGGTCATCTACCTTGACCGACGCCCGTCGGTCACCTTTAAGCATAACCCGTCGGTCACCCCCACAGACGGCTCCCTTCGAGTGACCGACGGGCTGTATTGGTCACCTTGACCGACACCCACCGATCATTCAGCATAGGCCATCGGTGGGTTCTGTCCCACATTTTCAAATATTTTTCTTTTTCCCTTTTTGTTCACTCAAATTTTTATGCTTATTTATAATTCTTCCTCTGTATTTTAACATCCTTTTGGCTTGTTTTGTGAGAATATATTCTTGTTTCTTTTACTGGCTGGAGCCTGAGGGAGTTCTCCTTTATATGGAAAGTTCACCTAGTTTAGTTCCCTATCTCCCCCTCTTTTGTATTTCATGTATTTATTTATTATTTTTCCAGTATATGACAAAATTGTTGTATTTCTCGCTAACGTAAAAATTGGCCAAACGTTTTATATTTAATAAACTGAATTCTTCATAAAATCAAGGACCTAATGTCCAATTTTTACCCAATAAAATCCTCACAATAGAAATATCCATTTTAATAATGATGCATGCGAGGACCAAAGTCCTCAGAATAAGCAATGCCCCGATTTGTGTATGTATCGCACATTTATAAAAGGGAGTTGTATTCCGCTCCTTGTGTTATTGTAATTTATCGCTTTCATTATTTACTCGTTTATTTACCACTTTCCAAATATGAATAAATGTGCTTTGATTCAATTGTATCGTGTGGAGAGAGAGCGAATTAATGAAAATTAAAATTTGATCAGAAAATAATCAAGGTAGAAATAGATGAGAAGTCCCGAACCCAGCTCTGGTCTTTGGGCTCAAAGAGGCAAGAGGTCTATCCGATCACTTATTGGAACTATGACCTCCAAGACACCTCTTGTGTCACGAGACTTTGACGTTAATCCTAGGCTCCTTAGGGCAAGAGGTTTACCCTCTAAGACCCCTTTGGTTGGCCCAAAATGGATACTAAGCGCAGTCTTAGGCTCTCCGAGGCGAGAGAAACTTTCCCAATGTTCTATTGGGTGGCGACTCCATAAAATCTCCTTGTTGCCAAAAATAGACGCACTTGTAAATACCTTTACAAGTTGCCAACGGATCCTCAATTGCCCGATTGCCCTCAAGCGGGCGGTCAGAGGGGCGGTTGTGGGGTGCGGCGCGCGTCACAGGCAGCAAATGGTTGTCCCCTTTTTCTCTCTCCTTCTATTTATACTTATATCCTAAAACCCTAGCCACATGTCACCCTAAGATTGGTAAATCTTGATCACTCACACCCTACACCCATGCAAGACACTACACACAAGACTAACCCTCACTAATTCACACACTACTCCCTTATGAGCATGCACACACTAACAAGACCTATACACACACATCCTAATATCATGCGTGCACCCACACTCTAATAAATCCCACAAAACATGCATATAACCCAAAATACCCTTAACGTGTGCAAAAACACTCATAGACACACATGTAATCATGGCTCAAACTACTAGGGGGAAAATCGGGTGTGACAATAAAGGCAGCTAGTGCATTTGTGAGCCCAAATAGCATGACAAGGAACTCATAATGGCCATATCTTGTACGAAAGGCAGTATTGGATACATATGCTTCCTTTACTAGTAACTAATGATACCCCGATCTCATATCAATCTTTGAAAATAAACTTGATCTTTTCAATTGATCAAATAAGTCTTCTATACAAGGAAGGGGTACTTATTTTTTATGGTCACCTCATAATGCCCAAAATAACTACTTTTATGAATAATAACTGTGGGGCCATGAATAGTAATTATGGGGCCATGAATAGTAACTGTGGGGCCATGAATAGTGACATCAGGGTGAATAGTGCCATCCTAGGTTGAAAAATATTTTATTAAACCATTAGAAATTAGCAGTTAAAAGGAGACTAATTGCATGATTTGGTGCAAAAATGAGGTCATATAGGCCTCTGAAAGTCAAATTTAAGTTAACCTCTAGTTCGATTCAAATAGTAACCAAGTTTGACCAAACTTTGACTTAATTTTCAAAAATAGTAAATGACGTTTAAAAGAAATTTTGTAGGGAATGAAATGGTTTAAAATAATTTTTAGGAAATTTTGATGGTGAAAGATTAGTAATTTATAACAAAACCGAAAGTATCAAATCGAACTGATTTTAGTGAACCGAATCCCAAACGAACTCCGATTAAGCTAACATTTTGTAGGGAGAATATTTTTCATATTTTAAGAATGATGGAAATTTTTTGGAGTGAAAATAAGTTGAGAAACTTATAGCTACCATTGAATGGTGAAAAATGGCCTAAAAATCAAAAATTTACCCAAACTGGTTCGACCACTTTAGTTAGACGTAGTCCGATATAATTTTCCTCATATATAAGCAACTCTCCACCTATAAATCTCCATTTCCAGTTGCCCTCTTCTTCCTCCTTAGGCCAAATTGATATTTCTTCATTTTTCTATAATTTTCTTCCATTTTCTCTCCATCCCTCCACAAATTTAAGCCTCCCTAATATAATTCATCTCCTCTAGAATCTATTGGTGGTCTTAGATGTTTTTTTGAAGGATTAAAAGTGGATGAAACCAACACTTGACTGTTTTGTTGTAAAATTAATGTAAGTGATTTAGGTGTTTTTAAATTTGTTTAAGGGTCCTATAGGTGCTTTAAGGTATTTAGATCATGTTTATGTGGTTATATTACACAAAAGAAGCAAGGATTTGATCAGATCTACATGTTTATATTCAGATTTCATTAGGTGTTCATGGTGCGGAAGGTTCCTTCAAAGCTAAAGGAAAGGAAAAGGAGTACTAAGGAGTGTTGAGCATGGATCTAAGGTTTGTGATTGAAAATTCCATCTATTTTCATGGTAAAAGTATGGATTTAGGTGATGTTTATGAAGAAAATATTTGATTTATGCATGTTTAATTGAATCTAAACATATAATCATGCTTAGAAAAGCCAAAAATAATGATTTAGATTATTAAAATGAGAAGATTAAACATGGGTGATGATGTTATGATGTGGCCGAATGGTGTATGCATGTGTTTCCATGGTATGTGATGATGTTTATGTTATTTTAATGATGTGTACATGATGATTGACATGAGATCTAAGTAATTGGATGTGTAAGAGAAAGAAAAATAATCATAATGGATGTTGATCACATAGGCCGAATGGTATATGTATGTGAAAGACATGATTTTGATGTGTTTTGATATGAATTAATGGTATGGCATTGTTAATCAACATGTAATTATGCTAAATGGATGATAAATGAGATAAAAAGAATTTATGGTGAATTATTGACATGTTAGCCGAATGGTATACATGTGTGTATCGATGTATATCACGATGACATGATGAGCTAATGACATGACATGGCATAAGAATGAAAAATAATGGAATAGTATGATAAAATTCCATGAAACGTATGTATGGTAACTTAAAGATATGAAAAATGAAATAATGATGCCCTATATAGTAATCTGGTAGTCAAGTCTACTTCAGGATATGTTGGCTAGCCATAGGGATAAAATCGCGGGTGTGAGCATGACGTCTGACTTATTGTAGGCATATGACGGTCCTACCTCATTGTATTAAAATGTTTTAAAGTCAAATAAAATATTTTGGAATGTATTTTAAGATAGGGGTGATACTTCGGGGTCCCTCTGGTTTATTTGTGAGCCTTTGGGGTTCACGTCTCATTTATTTCGATTATAGATATTTGCCAGTTTTATATAGGGGCAATATGGTAAAAATGAGCTAAAAATGGTTAAATTTTGATTAAAATGATATTTGTATGAACAAGGGACATAATTGAAATTAATCAAAAAGTTTGAGGGCATAATGGTAATTTTGACCATAAATATCTTAATAAGGGAAAAAATGTAATTAACTGGCTAAATATAAAAATTGGCCACTTTTTAGGGACTAAAATATAATTTGGCGTGAAATTGGTAGTTTAGGAAGTAAACAGTATATTTGTGTGCCAAATAATAGTTAAAAGAGTAAAGAAAAAGCATTGATGGCATTTCTGTAATTTTTGTGAAATTTGAGGACTTAATTGTAATTTTGTCATGATTAGGGACAAAATGGTAATTATGGCCTATTTTGTGTATTAAGTGATAAATGCCCTTAGTTATGTATTTTAATGGTAATTAAATATGTTATTTCATGCATAATTGATAACTAAATTAAATAATATTTTATTGTGATTATTATATTATATTTATATAAACATTGTTTATGCATGATAATTTAATTACTGGAAATACCTGGAATTGCAATCACCACTAGACATATTTAATGCTCAGCACGTAGTTTTATTTGACTGCGTGTAAGTACTCCTTAGGGCGCTCTAGTATACCTCACAATTTTTGGGAGCTGAATTGAAAAAATATTTTGAGAATTTTAAGTATGATATGTATTTTGGGCATGTATATGAACTTATGTTATGTTGGTTTTGGGCACTAGTTTGTAATAGACTGTTATAGACTTGCACTAGTTTAGTAATGTGTGTAGCAATTATATTGTGTTCCTATAATGTCTCTAATGGTTGTGATGGTATGTTTAATAACCTATAGAAGTTAGGTTAACATTCAAAATTTGCATGGTACACTAGCTGGGTACTGTTTAAAGTACTGTTCAGAGTACTTTAGCTAGGTACTATTCATACGATACTATTCATACGGTATTGTTCACACCGTACTATTTATAGTAACAACATGACATGACATAAATGGCTAAAATAATAATGAAAATGTGAAGTGTTCTATTAAGGTAAAATTGACCAAATGAATAGTAACTTAAGACAGTTATAGGTCAACCGACAAAATTGCTAATAAGTTAAAATGAGATAAGTGGGTTTATAGATTTACCTAATGTTTTCAATAGAATTAGGTAGCTAAGGTAATATTATAATCGGTTTAAAAAAATGTACCGGTTTTCTAGATCACGATAGTGTATGTCAGCTAAGTGCTGTGGCATCCGGTATCCGTATTGTGAGGCTCGCCCCGAATCGCCCGCTTTTAGGGCTTTCGAGAGAGGTTCATTAAAACTTGTAACGAATTACAAGTGCATCTATGTTGGGCAACAAGGAGGTTTCTTAGAGTCGCCACCCAATAGAACATTGAGTGAGCCTAAGACGACGCACGTATATCCATTTTGGGCAAGACAGAGGGATCATGGAGACCTCATCCCAATAGAACATTGGAATGATCCTCTAACCCGGTGGAGCCTAGGATTATTCGAGTTGGGCCTTTTGGTGGGCAACAAGAGATATTTTGGAGGCACCATCCCAATAAAACATTGAGATGATCCTCTAACCTCATTGAGCCTAAGACCAGAGTGAGTCTGGGACTTCCCATTTATTCATACTTTGGTTAAGTTTATGATTGAGATTTGAATTTAGAGTTTCATCCTATTTCTCATTCATTTTAATGCAGTTTAATTAAGGCGCATGTCATCCATTCAAGAGAAAGCGATAAATAAAAGCGTAAACTAAAGTACATGCAAAAATATTACAATAATACTAGAGGCGAAATACAACCCCCATTGTAAATAAAATATAAATCATACATAAATCGGGATATTCATTAATGATGAAGACATTGGTCCTCGCATGCATATTTATCATGAAACAGTTTTGATGTGATGATTTTGGATGGAGAAAATTGAGACATTGGTCCCATTTTTATTAGGAAAGATTCCAAGTTAATTAATAAAAAATGGTTTAGCGATTTTCTTTCTAGCGTGCCTAAAATAAACAATTTTATAGGAAATTACATGGCAAAATAAATAAGGCAAATAAATAAAATATTACAAATCAAGCAATTAAACATTTAACCCAAACGAGCCTTCTGGATCCCTCTGTGTGCTCGCAAAAATGCCCAAGTAGAAAATAAGTTTTGACATAAACCAACAAAACACAGATGAAATAATGTTAGTTATTAAATCAATTAAATAATAATAAATGAATGATAAATTAAAATAAAACAAGGTGATGTGAAAGAATGATAATTGAATTAAAATGTTAACAAATCAAAATAAATGAAAATATACATTAAATGACAAAAGAATTAAATGATTTAACTGGAATAAATAAAACATGTTAATGAGTTAATATGTAAAAATATGAACATGATAATAATAATGATGAATAATGAAAATAAATAAATGAATGAATAAATAGCAATGACAATGATAAAAGAATGATAAAAAATGAATAACAAAATAATGATTGCAATTAAAAAATGACATGGTTAATCAATATAATCACAATTAATATAAAACATTTACATGGTAAAAATATCAATTAAAATGAATTTATTTAATTACATGTTAAAAATAATAAACAATCAATATTCACATGAATAAGAATAAAATAATATGATAATATTAACAACAGTAATGAAAATAATAATGAAAGAGAATGATAATAAACTAATAGTAGCAATAATATTATATAAACATAATAATATAAACATTAAATGGAATAAACCTACAAGACATAGAATAAATAAATGAGAATAACAAAAATATACATGTTAATAAATTAAATATAAACAAAAAAAAAATAAAAGAAAATAAAATAAATATCAAGCCCAAAATGTTTACCCTCAGAGTTTCGGATTCGATGAAAGTACAAATGATATTGATTTCCTTGTTTGTGCTGTGCAAGATTAGAGTTGAATATGATAATGTTGGAATTTTATTCTGGAAAAATAAATTGCTAGAAAATGAAATAAAAAATCAAATGAAGATTAGATTTAGAAACAAACAATTATTTTGTTTGCTCCAAAATCCATTGTTCATCAAAAATAATTTAAAAAAAAACCTTGAAAAAGTTTAATTGAGAATAAATTAAAAAACTTTGAAAACAGAATTTTGAGAGCAAATAATTAGTTTATTTGTCTCAAAATAAATCCATCAACAAAATTCCACCAAAAATTATGTTTAGAAGAAATTGTGTTGGAAAAAAAAGAAGAACAAGAACTATTTTTAATATTTTTATTGGGGAAAAAATTTCAATAAAGTTAGAGAGAATTTTTGAGAAGAAGATGAAGAGAAAAAGATGAAAAAAACCATGAAAAAATCCCGCCTTTTTATTTTTTATCTTTATCTTTTTATATGAAGAAAATAAGAAAATAAAAATAATTAAAGGGATAAAACCTAATAAAATTGGATATTATCTATTTAAATTTTTAAAATGAAAACAAATCCTTTAAAACCTTAAAAAAAGGGATAAAAACCAGATTTTTAGGCAAAAAAACAGAAAATTTTGATTCGGGGGCAAAGAAAGCCAATTTCGGCGGAACAGGTGCGACGGACGCCCGTCACTGGCAACCGATGGGCTGCCAGCACGCGCACCGTGCGCTGTCAGGCGAGACGGGCGAGCGCCAGCTCCTCGTCGCGTGCGCATCGCAGCAGCGCCCCACAGCGCGCGCAGGCGCTGTTGCAGCCGCGGCTGACGCTCGATCCCCTTTTTTTTCTTTAAAATTAACTAAAAATAGTATAATTTCTAAGCCCCATTTTTCAAATCTAATTTTAAAAATATTTTTTATTTTATTTTTTTTCACTCTAAAATCCAAATTTGAACAGGAAATCATCATTTTTTAACTTTTTTGCCTGTGAGTAGTCATCTTATCATCATTGGGTAACTCTGACCTTGGCTACCTCAGGACCCGGTGTCTACAGTTGCCCCCAATTTTGGTGAAACTAGTGCACTAGTGCCTAGATGAGCCAAAATTCAGAGGAGAAGGGAAAGAGATGCGTACCTGAGGCAGCCCTTACCTTTTTACCGTGTGAAATGCTGCAACTTGTTGCCATTGAGCTATAGTGCTATCCGACTGTGGCTCGTTTGCAATCTTTTCTAATGCATTGTCCTGCTCGCCTCCGATCGGCTTGCACGGCGTCTATGAGATGCGGTGTCCTCTAACCACAATCCCGTTGCGATCTGTTCTATTGCGTGTGCCCCGCTGTCCTCGTCTCGGTATGCACGGTGGCTGTTCTGTCCCGCTGGCCTCATCTTGGCCTCTCTAACCACAGTCCTATTGCGATCTATTCTATCGCGTGTGCCCCGGTGTCCTCATCTCGGCATGCACGGTGGCTGGTCTGTCCTGCTGGCCTCATCTCGGCTTGCACGGTTTCTGTGAGATGTCGTATTCTCTAACCACAGTCCCGTTGCGATCTATTCTATCGTATGTGCCCCGATGTCCTCATCTCGGTATACACGATGGCTGGTCTGTCCCGCTGGCCTCATCTCGGCTTGCACAGTTTCTGTGAGATGCGGTATTCTCTAACCACAGTCCCGTTGTGATCTGTTCTATCGTGTGTGCCCCGCTGTCCTCGTCTCGGCAAGCACGGTAGCTGGTCTCGTGAGGACTTTTTCTTGATCCATTTGTTTAGCATGGATGAGCGCCAATGTAGAGTTCAAATTGTACCTTAGCCCATTTCTGCATTTGATTGCCTCCAATTAAAGTATGCATGGGTAGTTCGGCTTCTCAAAGGATCTTATTTTCTATAGATTTGTGTGATTTCGGATTGTCCTGAGCACGGTGTCTCCGGATAGGCTTGTCCTTGTGGGCATTCCACCTCTGTATATACGCACTTGATTTTTTGTTGGATACCGTGGCCGATAATGTTAAGCTGAATCCGTCCTTCGGATCATCCTTGCTTATAAGGTCTATTCGGACCTTTCCTTTTGAGTCATGCGCACAATAACATATACAACAGACTGTGTGTGTGTGTGTGGAATCATGGGTGTGAAATATACACATAAAGCTATATACACGAGACATAAGCAAAGGATTAGTGTACAAGAATTGTGTGTGCATATCTATACGCATAAAGGATCGAATGCACAAGAGATGCATGTGATATGCAAAAATGGATAGACCACATCCCAAGTGGTTAAGGGATTCGTTGAGGGTGCCTGCCCGGCTGCTCTGACGCACATAGAGATCTAGAAAAGCATTGTCTCGACTTTACTGACTCTGATCCATAATCTTCTGAAAGAGAACTGACTCGTGCGCATCATTGCCCCCTGGTCAATGAGCATCTTGCCCCCAGGACTCTGAATCATGATCTGCATTATGCACTATCTGCCTAAAGGTAAATTATCTGAGGTAATGCCGCCTTATCGCTCTAGGCTTCAAAAGTCATTAATTTAAAAGTAATGCGTCCCTTGTGGATTTTCACACTAGCTTTTCTGAGCGGGAAATACGTCCCTTTTGGGATTTTCACATAACTCTGTGCCTAATTTTTGCCTGAAATGGACCCAACCCACTCCAGCGGCTTTTTATTCATTTTTTTTAAGGACAGACTACCTGTCCCCAGGTTTTCACCCTGCCCTTCGGCCTAACTTTTGCCTAGAGAGCCAGTTACGGTTTTCATCTCTAACGGCCTTTTTTCTCTTTTTTTTATTTAATTATTTTTTATTTATTTTATTTATTTTATATTTTTATGACTCTTCTGCCTTTTAGGTACGGCTGCAAGAAAAGTTGAAGCCACTATCAAAGCCCCTTCCTATGATGATCAGCAGTTATTTTCTAAGGCATTCTCCTTAGCATCGGTTGCATTCCATGGCCTTTCTTGATGAATGTGTTGCAAAATTGGGTGAGGTGGCGGATGAGGATCGGGTTCCTACATTACTACCCATTGTGCTTGATCGTTTAGAGGGATAAATAACATAGTGAGACATCCTATCTTTCCAAGGTGAACCATTAGCTTCGGCTGTTACCTCTATATATCATGGCCTCTAGGCAAGCTGCCGACGAAGACTATTATACCATCTATCGAGGACTATTCCTTTACTCCCACTAATGCATTCTAGAGGTAGGTAACTAGTTTCGTAATTGAAAATATAACTCATCGACTTAGATATCTGGATGGTGAGAATGGTAGCAGAGTGTAGTCATTTAGATTTCATTTAGCAATGAATAATATTTCTCTTTTTATAAATGAACTAGAAAAATAATGAACACATGTATTTGCAAAGGTTATGTACATTTCTGTACGATTTCTCTATACATGATCATTATCTAACATCGATTCAAAATGCATAACTACATCTAATCTTAGAGCAGATCTTGCAAGCATCAAACTCCTGTCTCCAATCAGCCCTCTCGGCTTTTCTTGATTGGATATTTTCTCTCAAGCCTCTAATTTTTGCCCAGGATGCCTTTTTTTGTTTTTACCCTGACGAGGCGCCCAATTTTACCAAGGCCACATTTTTTCGGTTTTCAGCCCGCGGGGCTTTTATTCTCTTCTTTTGATTTTTAAGTCTTTAGCCATGAACCCTCTTGAGTTCATTGACGTTGATCAGTTCTTAAAGCCATCTTCATTGCTGCCCGTTGCTGCTGTCTTAGATACAATCTCTAAAGAACAAGGGGTCCTCTCACATTAGCCTAAACCTATCCCATATGCTCGGAACACCTGGTCTCATTTGCTTGATAATTGAATCTCCCTCTTTCATCGGATGCTTTCTGGCCGTCTTTCCAAATAATCAAACAAAACGTTTTTTGATAGATCTGACTGTGGCAATAATCCCATGGCCTGTTCTTGTCTGACTTGTTCAATTGCTGCTGCCGTTGTTGTGCCCTGTCGGCTTCCCAAATTTTAGCTTTCATGACTGTTCTTATAGATTTGAGCTCTATTTTGATCGGCCATACTGTTTCTGCCCTATGTATTGAGAACTGGGCGATGACACTTGTAGAGGTTCCGATGGCGGTTCTCTAGCTTCAAAGTGCAAAAGGCCATTTCTCTGCCAAGTCATTGTTGTTTTGAACCATCTTGATCAAGATCTTCTTGTTAGTAACCCCTGCTGCTCCATTAGTTTGACAGCAATACAGAGAGGACTTGTGGCCTTTAATGCTATACATCTGGAGCAACTCCATAGCCTTAACCATAAGGTGTGCTTCTGTCCTTAAACCCTATGCGGGGTAGGAGACCATCTTGACATGACCCTATCCGTTGGGGCTGTGGGGAGCACCTCCCCTATGATGTCTATTTCCAAGCTCGAGCAACCTATATTCATTGCAAGTCAATATAACCCTTTTCGTCATTTTTGGAAGTCAAGAAAAATGGAAAAAAATACGAGCATATGTAGATCAACGGGATTTGAATAAAGCTTGCCCCCCATGATGATTTTTCAATTTACATAGCGATTCTTTTCCCTCTCTCTTTTTTCCTTTTGTATTTTATTCTTCTTTCTCTTTTTTCGTTCTTTGTTCTTTTGTACTTTTTTATGTTTTTTTTTCAAGGATAAGCTTTGTTCAAATCCTAATAGTTTACACATACACGCAATCCTCCTCTTCTCAATTTGGGACAATATTGACCAACCAAGTCTGGCGTTGAACTTTGATAAGAATTTTTGGCTTTATCTCTGCTTGTTGACTCCTCCTTTTGATCTTTTCTGCCCCTTTTGGCTTTAATCTTCTGAGCTTTTGTATGACTGGTCCACGACTTGGATATTTGGAATGGCGTGCTTTGTGATTCTGCGATAAACTCTTGGCATGTCTTCATATGTCCAGGCAAAGCCTTTTTCGTATTTTGTTTCGATTCTCTCAAATTTTGATCTTGCTTCAAGAGTTGCATTAGATGCTATCAAGATTTTCTTTGGGTTTTCCAAAGCTCTGAGATTAAATGGAGTAACATCAATTGAATCAATATCAAATAGGGATGAGTCATGATCATGATTATGCATAATAAAATCATAAAAAATATTGCACAAGTGAGCAGAAGCATTCATCTTATTAACGAAACTAAAATGTCATTATTAAACAGTTCAAAAATAAAAAGAACATTCTAAACAACTAATCAATTTCCATTTTTGCCAACACAACTGTTGTAGTCAATGGTCCATTATCATCCCTAAGAACCGTCCTGCCTTTCCACTTAGGCACTTAGTCCATCTTATTCTTTCCCTCTCACTTTTCTGGGTCGAAGATCTGCTTGGAGTCAATAAGATCTTGAATAGCATGTCCCAAGGTCTTGCAATCATCTGTGGTATGCCTGGTGTGTTGGTGGAAGTCACAATACCGATCCCCCTTATGATCGGGTTATCCCTGGCTTCTGGCGGGCCTAGCCGGTAATGGTTGTAGCATCCCCTCCTTCATCAGCCTCTTGAGAACCGAGGACAAAGATCTGCCCAAATTAGAAAAATGCCTTTGCTTTATTTCTGTGGTTGGCGCTTCTACAATCTTTTCCTTTTCTGGGCCTGGCATCAGTTCTTGAATGCGATCTCTCAAGGTAGGACAGTAGTCCGTTCTATGCCTTGAATACTGGTGATACGCGCAGTATCACTCTGCTCTATGTATAGGGTGTCCATGACCTGGGGCAGGCCCGGCTGGCAAGGGCTGCAACTTCCCTTTCTTGATGAGACGGGTGAAGTGCTAGGATAATGGCCTACCAAAAACAGTGAGCTGGGACTGAACTGCTATAGTGGCTGAGGCTTCTGTGACCTTAACATTCGCCTCACTGATGTTATGGCTTCCTGAGATTTCACCTTTTAAAATATGCATGATTGCGGGGTCCCCATCCTTTTCAGGCACAATACTATATTCTAGAGTAGGCCTTCTATTTCCTCCTTGGTCACTTGGTAAGTCAAATGGCCCTTTGCCTCTAGTTTCGAAAGAAAATAGAGGCACTGCAGCCGTCGCTGTATGAGCTTTCTTAACCATGGCCGGCTCTACTTGGTTAAGTGTAGTAGTCATCATAAGTTGAGCTTGCAGGACAAGCGCCATGGCATCCATCCTTTCTTTGACCACGGCCAGCATCTTTGTTTCAAGCTATTCGCGCCTTCTATCCAACTCCTAGGCAATTAGGGCATGAGTCTCTTCAGTCTGTTGTGAAGGGCCAACCATTTTTGATACCTTCAGATGCTCTGGTAAGGACGTTAAATTTTTGTTAGCCCACGTGAACTCTGATCGCTCTTTAGATAATTACTTGAATCCCTAAACCACCCAAGCAAATGGTCCACAATGGCTGAAAAGCAAGGAGTTAGAATGATGCATGAATAATATAAAATGCATGATCGTGTTATGCAACATATGGTATACAATGGCTAAAAGAGAATACAATGATACATGTGAAAAACTATACACAGGATGAAATGTACATGTAATAATTATATGCAAAGAATAGGATGTATACATAGGCAGGAAGTAAGTAAAATTTTATTTGTGCATGATACAATGCATCATCCACAACCACATGCAAGCAGATAGATAACTTTATTGCCCCTACACACGAGGTCCTATAGTCTCTGTCCTAGGTGGGCTTGGCCCATGGGTTAGCAGGGAACCCGATGGATGCGTATGGTGAACGGCGAAAAACCGGCAGTATAACCTCTCTTAACTAATGCATAGGCGTATGATTTATGATCATTGTGTATTTAGGCAGTCCGAATAAGTTGACATGGGCCTATCGGGGCATGAAAGCCTTTGATTTGGTGACCAATCATATTATTTGGGTTTGTCCAATGCAAAATGATCCATGTAGTAAGCAATGTATTATGGTTCACACCACCTAGGTGAAGTATCTATTTCCATTACATGAGCTTTGGCTAGGGTGATGTTACTTTAGGGCTACCTAAGCATGGTCCCTGCCAATGGGTCTAGCTCATCACGAGCGTAACGACCGATCGGGTCTCCATTTAATATACCATTATGGTACGAGGCTTGGGCTGGTGATTATCCCTAATGCTTCCCTACATTGAGTGAACGTAGGGTCGTGCTTCAGGAACGCACCGGGGTCAAAAGAGGGACCAAACTAGTATAGATCTAAGGCTCTAATGAGATGCAATGCAGTTTTGAAAAAGGATGAAATTTTTAAATTAAAACTCAATTATAAATTTTATCCAAGGTACTTTCAAAGCGAAGTATGGAGTATTGTCCCCAGTGGAGTCACCACTGTGACGCTCGTCGAACCCCGAGGTATGCCGAACCGTCCTCTTTTAGGGCTTCGAGAGAGGTTCATTAAAACTTGTAACGAATTACAAGTGCGTCTATGTTGGGTAACAAGGAGGATTTTTGGAGTCGCCACCCAATAGAACATTGGAAAACGTCATCTAGCCTCAGTGAGCCTAAGACGGCGCATGTATATCAATTTTGGGCAAGCCAGAGGGATCTTGGAGACCTCATCCCAATAGAACATTGGAATGATGCTCTAACCCCGTGGAGCCTAGGATTATTCGAGTTAGGCATTTTGGTGGGCAACAAGAAATATTTTGGAGGCCCCATCCCAATGAAACATTGAGATGGTCCTCTAACCTCGTTGAGCCTAAGACCAGAGTGAGTCTGGGACTTTCCATTTATTCATACTTTGGTTAAGTTTATGATTGAGTTTTGAATTTAGAGTTTCATCCTATTTCTCATTCATTTTAATGCAGTTTAATTAAGGCGCATGTCATCCATTCAAGAGAAAGTGATAAATAAAAGCGTAAAGTAAAGTACATGCAAATATATTACAACAATACTAGAGGTGAAATACAACCCCCATTTGTAAATAAAATATAAATCATACATAAATCAGGTTATTCATTAATGATGAAGACATTGGTCCTCGCATGCATATTTATTATGAAACAGTTTTGATGTGATGATTTTTGATGGAGAAAATTGAGACATTGGTCCCATTTTTTTTAGGAAAGATTTCAAGTTAATTAATAAAAAATGGTTTAGCGATTTTCTTTCTAGCGTGCCTAAAATAAACAATTTTATAGGCAATTACATGGCAAAAAAAATAAGGCAAATAAATAAAATATTATAAATAAGGCAATTAAACATTTAACCCAAACGAGCCTTCTGGATCCCCTCGTGTGCTCGCACAAATGCCCAAGCGAAAAATAAGTTTTGACATAAACAAACAAAACACAGATGAAATAATGTTAGTGATTAAATTAATTAAATAATAATAAATGAATGACAAATTAAAATAAAACAAGGTGATGTGAAAGAATGATAATTGAATTAAAATGTTAAAAAATCAAAATAAATGAAAATATACATTAAATGATAAAAGAATTAAATGATTTAACTGGAATAAATAAAACATGAAAATGAGTTAATATGTAAAAATATGAACATGATAATAATAATGATGAGTAATGAAAATGAATAAATAGCAATGCCAATGATAAAAGAATGATAAAAAATGAATAACAAAATAATGATAGCAATTAAATGAATGACATGATTAATCAATATAATCACAATTAATATAAAACATTTACATGGTAAAAATATCAATTAAAATGAATTTATTTAATTACATGTTAAAAATAATGATGAATTAATGTAAAATAAATTAATTACATGTTAAAAATAATAAACAATCAATATTTACATAAATACGAATAAAATAATATGATAATATTAACAACAGTAATGAAAATAATAATGAAAGAGAAGGATAATAAACTAATAATAGCACTAATATTATATAAACATAATAATATAAACATTAAGTGGAATAAAACTACAAGACATAGAATAAATAAATAAATAAATGAGAATAACAAAAATATACATGTTAATAAATTAAATATAAATAAAATAAATAAAAGAAAATAAAATAAATATCAAGTCCATAATGTTTACCCTCAGAATTTCGGATTCGATGAAGGTAAAACTGATATTGATTTCCTTGTTTGGGGTGTGCAAGATTAGAGTTGAATATGATAATGTTGGAATTTTATTCCCGATAAATAAATTGCAAGAAAATGAAATAAAAAATCAAATGAAGATTAGATTTAGAAACAAACAATTATTTTGTTTGCTCCAAAATCCATTGTTCATCAAAAATAATTTAAAAAAAACCTTGAAAAAGTTTAATTGAGAATAAATTAAAAAAGTTTAAAAACTGAATTTTGAGAGCAAATAATTAGTTTATTTGTCTCAAAATTAATTCCATCAACAAAATTTCACCAAAAATTATGTTTAGAAGAAATTGTGTTGGAAAAAAAATAAGAACAAGAATTATTTTTATTATTTTTGTTGGAGAAAAAATTTTAATAAAGTTAGAGAGAATTTTTGAGAAGAAAATGAAGAGAAAAAGATGAAAAAAAACCCTAGAAAAAATCCCCCTTTTTATTTTTTATCTTTATCTTTTTATATGAAGAAAATAAGAAAATAAAAATAATTAAAGGGATAAAACCTAATAAAATTGGATATTATCGATTTGAATTTTTAAAAATGAAAAAAAAAATCCTTTAAAACCTTAAAAAAAGGGATAAAAAACTGATTTTTATGCCAAAAAAGGGAAAAAATTGATCCGGGGGCGAAAAAGGCCAATTTCGGCGGAACTGGTGTGACGAGCTGCCAGTGCGCGACAGGTGAGACGGGCGAGCAGCAGCTCACCGTCGCGCACGTTGCACTGCACGATGGCGCTACGCGTCGCAGCAACGCCCCGCAGGCTGACGCTCGACTCCCTTTTTTTCTTTAAAATTAACTAAAAATACTTTAATTTCTAAGCCCCATTTTTCAAATCTAATTTTAAAAATATCTTTTTTATTTTTTTATTTTTTTTCACTCTAAAATGAAAATTTGAACAGGAAATCATCATTTTAAATCTTTTTTCCTGTGAGTAGGCATCTTATCATCATTGGATGACTTTGATTTGGGATACCTCAAGACCCGGTGTCACACCCCATAAGTGGCCTAATTGGATTTAGCAATTTTTAATTGGATAATTAAGGGCAATTTGGTATTTTATTTGAGGTAAGTGGATTTAATTGCTAGATGGGATTTAATTAGAGTGCAGATTTTATTTAGGGTGTAAAAAGAAATTGTAAAGGACCTATTAGTACATTTGGAGGATTATTTGGTAAAATGGGTTTAGTGGAATTGTGTAACTGTGCATGTGTGCCAGGTGGAGAGTGGGTGTGTGTACGTGGGTGAGGGAAAAGAGAGGTTTGAATTTCTTTGGTTCCTGGAAAACTAAACTCAGGAGGTTCTCTCTCTTTTGCTCTCTCTCACGTTAGCCATCCCTTCCCTCTCCATTTGCTGCTCTTTTCCCAATTGCATGTGTGTTCTGTCATTGTGGAACTAGGGTTTGAGATTGGAAAAGGGATTTCCAGAGGTAAGTGGTTATTGGTTTTCGTGTGGTTCTTCTTCTCATTTGAGTTATTTAGAGATTCTGTCCTTGGGTTTGATTATGGTTTCATTTGTTGCAAGCTTCTGAAGATAAAAGAAAAGAGAAGGGAAAGGGCAAAATTGTGGATTGAAAGTGCAGTGGATACTTTTGGACTTCAGTAACAGGTTTGGGAGTGTGTCTGTCTTTCTCATTTTGGATCCTAGTTGCTGTTTTTATATGAATGTCAGTTACGTGTATTGGTTTATTAGAATGCATGAGTAATAGAATTTACATGTATAATTAGTAGTGTTTAAGTTTTATTGTTTTGCATGTTATATGGAAGTTCATATATGTGAGCGTTAAAAGGAAAGATTCTGGGTTTGAGACTCTCTGTTTGTGTACTGTGATTATATGATAATGTTAATAATGTGAGTGAAATTGCTATAAATGTGCTCAGAAGACCTAGAGGTATGTGTTAGCATGATTTTTACATGAAAAATGGTTTTGGGTATGCTGGGGTTTTGAATTTAGGAGGTACTCTGTTTTCTTGGTTTTCTGGGTTTTTCCACGTTTTTCTGGAAATTGGTTTTGAGAAGATGATGGAGTTGGAGAAGGAGAAGCATTTGTGAGAGAAAGATCACGTGACGTGATGGTACGTCACGCCGTGACCTCCCTCTGTGGGAAGTCACGTGGCGTGATGAAGCATCACGCCGTGACCTTCCTCCCCTTGGGAAGTCGCGACGTGATGTAGCATCACGCCTCGCGACCTCTCGCCTGTCTCCTTGCGTGTCATGAGAACTCATCTCGTGACCTCTCTCCCTCTCCTCACAGGCGTCACGAGACGTGACTGATGGTCACGCCGTGACCGCCTGTTCTTGCTTGCTCTTTTGCTTGACACTCGCGTGAAGCTGTGTCACGAGACGTGACTGGAGGTCACGACGTGACCAGTCTTCCTTCAGTTGCCTGTTTTCTTAAAAGCAAGGTTTAAAACTTCTGATTTCAAAGGTTTTATACTGCATGACAACTAATTAATTTAAAAAAAAATCTGGTTTGTATTTAATAATTGAATAATATTGGGTTTTAAATTTTTGATTAATAATTAATGTACATGATTTACACATTTTATAATTTATTTAACATGGATTAATTCAATGTGAGCTATATGTTCTTTTTACCTTCAGTATTGATATTTATATGTTTAAATGTTCTGAAATTTGATCTATATACATGTGTACATGAATTATAACCTAGTATCAAATGCAATCCACATGATATAATATATGAATTATTGAGTTGTATCATTTAAGCCTGAATAAGTCATAGTAGTGGATAAGTAAGCGCTTACTTAGGTCAGAGTGTGTGTGCAGCTGCTATATGATAAAATGATATATGCGGGTCCGTTTGGATCCTTGTTTCGACCATGTTTGGTCTATATGGAAATAAAGCGAGACCTCGGTCTCTATATGAAAATTATATGTTCGAGACTCATGTCTCTATATGCTTGGGATACTGTGTTCTATCAGTATCCAAATGACCGTATCCACTTCTTAGGTTTATACTAGACTAATCAAGCTACATGTTGATATGTGATATATATGTTGAGATGTTTATTGACATGATTAAAAGTATATGTTGCATATGAATTCTTGTATATCCTGTATCGGTGTAACCAGAGAAGTATGTTTGTATTTGTTAATTGCTTATATTGTAAATATCATAAAGGTGATGAGATACTATATTGTATATGTATATTGTTATTTTGTTTTGTTCCTCCCCACTAAGCGTTATCGCTTAGCACGGGCTCTTTTCCCGTGCAGGTGGCGAGTTCGGTTCAGAGTCAGATATCTGCAGGTCGGCCACTAGGAGTCTTTTTGAATGAAGTTATTTGAAGTCTTCCGCTGTAAATTTTTGTATATGGCTTGTGTATAGCAAAGTAAATTTTTGTAAAGGAACAAGTATATTTTTGTATATGTATTTGCTTACGAGCCTCTTTTTGTAAAACGACAGTGATATATATGTATACGTTAAAGGTTTTACTATAAATGATTTAAAAAGTTTCTTTACAAGTTATCCTTTGTTTTTATTTTATTAGCATGTATTTGGATTCATTATATGTGTTTGTCCGCGTGGCACTCCGGTATCCTTCCAACGGGGATGGCGGGGTGTTACACCCGGTGTCTACACGTATCATACGGGTATAGGGTGTTACACACCTTATTCAACTGCCTGTAGTCTATGCATAATCTGAGTGCCCCATCCTTCTTCTTTACAAATAACACCAGTGCTCCCTAGGGTGACACACAGGGTTTAATAAACCCCTTGTCAAGCAATTCTTGCAACGTTATATTCAATTCTGTAGGTGCTATTCTTTAGGGAGCAATGGAGATAGGTGCAGTGCCCGGATCAACATCAATAGAGAATTCAACTTGCTTGTCAGGTGGCAAGCCTAGTAATTCATCTGGGAACACATCAGGAAACTCTCTAACAGTAGGAACTTCTGATACCTCCTAACCTACCCTTCTTGCCTCCATTGTGTAACACAAATACGCGACACATCCTTTCCTAATCAATCTCTTAGCAGCTATGGCAGAAATCACGTCGGATAAGAAGTCGGTTCTCACACCCAAAACTGTGATGTCTCGACCCTCAGCATGCTTTAAAGTAACTCTTTTCCATTTGCAATCTACTATCGCTTGATAGGCGGATAACTAATCCATCCCCAAGATCACATCAAACTCGCAAAATGTAAGTTCGATTAGATTTGCCTGGAATACACAACCTTGAGCTCTAATAGGGCACTCTCTGTACACTTTCTAACCACTATACTATGCCCTAGAGAATTACTCACAAGGATATCCTGGTCTAAACATGCATCTCTCATCCCTTTGCCCCTAGCTATCTCAGTGTTAATATAAGAATAAGTAGAACTAGGATCAATAAGAGCATGCACTGAATAAGATAATAACAGGAAGTTACCTACTATCATATCAGCATCATCCTCTTCTTCTCTAGCCCTGACTGCATAAGTGCGGCTTGTAGCACGCCTCTATCCCTGAGATGACTGCCCAGCTGATCTAGATGCTGATGTAGTAAGGGTGGCTCCCCTACCATGACCTCTTGGTGCATATGACCCAGAACTAGGTGCTGGTGATGTAACTGTAGCTGTCTGTGTCGAAGGACAATCTCTGATCTGATGATCCTTTGAGTCACACTTAAAACAAGCTCCAGACAAATGTCGGCATTCCCCCCGATGAGCTTTACCATAATGGTCACATGTCAGTACTGTCTCGCTGTCTTTATCCCAGGGTATACTGGCTACCGATACAGTTAGCACATTGCCATGAGATACACTACCCTAACCTCGACCTGAAGCAGTAGGTGCATGGCTTTCAGATGCTGGAGGTCTACCGGATTTCTTACCTTGACCTCCGGTGCCACTGGACTGACCTTGCTTTTCCTCTACCTTGAGAGCAGCCTCAATAAGTGATCTCAAGTCAGGATGTAACTGTGTCCCTACAATCTACCTGATCTCATTATTCAATCCCCTCTCAAATCTCTAACATAATTTCTCCTCTGTGGACTGACTTGCATCCAAATAGGCACTTAAGCGCTCAAACTCGTGCTCATATTCCGACACTATCTTGTTACCCTGTCTCAGCCTCCAGAAGGCATCATGCATAGCATCCTTATACTCAAACCCAACATATTTCTTCTCAAGCTGTATCATAAATAAATCCCATGTTATCTGATCAGCTAGAGTGTATTTAGGTACTGTACTCCACCATGAAAATGCAGGTCCTTGTAATAATGCCGCTGCTCCCTGCAACATCTCTTCTGGTGGGCTATAAGTGGTCTCAAATATTCTCTTCACTTTAAACAACAATTCTTCAGCCTGAACTGGGGTCAAAGGGTCCCGTCCATAAAAATCTTCCGCTGCTAATCTCTTAATTTGCTCAAAAATTGGCTTTCTTCTTGGTAGAGCAAGAGGTTTTTTCGAAACTTGGGGTTGCGCTGGCTGCTGTGCTTACAACCGTTGATGAATATAATCTGCCATCATATTTAGGAAATCAGGCTAGGGCGGAGGAGGAGGTACAACTGGCGATGCTTCACTCTCACCGTCCCCCATGTCATGACCTCGGTCGTATGACATCTTTCACTATAAAACAAAAGGAGCAATCATCCATTAGACTTATGGCGCTTCCTCACTACTAATTGGCATGTATATACGTATAATCCAGTCACTTAATCCCACTCCGATCTTACAATTGCCTAAACTCTCTGATACCATAAAATGTGACACCCTTACAATAATAATAATTACAACGTTAAGTGATTACAGAAATTTTTTTTATTATTATACTTAACCAATATAATAATATTATCTTAACAACAAGTCTTTTTATTAATTGCCTTTACAAGTTAGCTTGCCGATTTACCCATAACTGTAAATTTTACTATTCACTTGGTAAAAATTTCGGCAACATAGCGTTTTAGACTTAATCTATCCAATTTGCACAACAAACAATTCCACAGCCCCGAAGGGCACAACAATTTATACATAATACAATATTCATCCATTTCATTATGAAATTTTCATACTTTCCATAGCAAAACTTATAACTCAAGTCTTTATACATATAATTATTCATACTTAAATCCCTTGTATATTTCAAACTTAACTTCCAAAATTGGCTACATATATACATATACACTTATACACATATACATGCCACTCAAAAACACTTCCTTCTTTTCTTCCTTCTTCAAACCAAGATCACAAGTATGCTTTGCTCCGCTCATAAGCTAGGACCTACATGTAGTAAAAACTACGTGCTGAGTATTAAACATGCTCAATGGTGACTATAAATTTATAAATTTCCATTACATGCACAAATCAACAAAACATGTAAAATTCATTAATTACACAATCAAACACAATTCTCATTTCACTATTCATTTTGTTCAATTAAATACCATTATTAGGGTAAAATTCCATTTAGGTCCCTAATTTCCCAATTAATTACGAAATTGCCATTTGTACTCCATATTGACGATTTTGCTACTAGTTTACCTTTTTCACTCTTAATCCATTAATTTACATGCAAATTACCAATTAGTCCCTATTTTTTTCCATTTTCATGTCAAATTACATTTTAGTCCTTCGAAACCACAAAAGTTCATTTTTAGTCCGTTTATTCACTATTTTACCATTTTTACTCGGTTTCCTCAATATTTAGGTAAATTACCATTTTAACCCTAAATTTTTTATTTTCTTTCATTTAAGTCCTTTTTCATTCAAATTCTCATTTTCATCTTAATTTTTACATTTTCAGGCCATTTTTACCATTTTGCCCCTACTATAATCCCGACAGAAATCTTCTATAACAGACTTATACCCTATACGTACACCGTCGACTTAGCAATACCGTGCAATTACCATGATTGTTTTAAAGTCAACTTAATCTTAATACCAATTTGAGATAAAAAAGATTTCCACGCTTAACATTAACTTAATCATTTATAATCTCATTATTTTAACTTGCCGATTGACCTATAATTGTCTAATATTACTATTCATTTGGTCAAATTTTGGCAGTATAATGGCTTATAACCTTAACTACACAAACCTGCAATCTCAACCAAACACAGCCCCGGCAAGGGCAACAACAATAATATCATACTCCTCACAATCACTTACAAGCTCAAACCAAAATAACCATTATCACAGAGTCATATACAAGTCATACATATTCATACATAATTAAACCAAACTATTACATATACATGCCAATACCAATACACACAAAATAAACGTTCAACAATCCTTCTCTGCTTTTCATCCAAAAACTCCTGAGGTATGCTACTCCACTCCTATGGTGTACCTATACGCAGTCAATAAAAACTACGTGTTGAGCATTAATATACCAAGTAGTGGTTACAAATCCTAGGATTTCTATTACTAAAATTAAGTTCACACACATGACTAAAATGTATATAACTTAACCTACTATTTATTTCAATTTATTATTCACATTTACACATAATCATTTATATCTACCACTTATTCGATTCATAACTATCACTAGTTGTTACTTTTGTTCCCGTCCTTTAATTTTCTATATCACAGTCAAACTTTACGATTTGTCCCTTTACTTTTACTAATTTACGATTCTACCCTTAACTTTCTCAAAGTTACATTCATACCCATATCTATTTTATTCTTTTCATATAATTCATTTTTACTTAATTTATATTTACCTTCACTCAATAATTACGATCAAACACTAATTTAACATATTAATCACTTATTTAAATATATAGACATTTTACTAATTAATTATACCTTAATCCTTTAATTTACTTTACAATTTCAAAATTTACGTTTAGGTCCTTAACTTTTCCAATCATTCCAATTACGTCCCCAACTTTCACCATAAATCCATCTAAGTCCCTTATTTCACTTAATTGCCCAAAATACCCTTTAATTACTCTTAATTACCTTTTTACCCTTGTATATACTTAATTTCCATTTTTAACCCTTAACATTTTATCAAATTACGATTTACTCCCCACTTAACCACTTTCGTGCTAATTTACCATTTAACCCTATATTTTCATTTATTTACATAATTAACCCTTAAATTACACTGTTTACCTAACTTACTCTATTCTTATGCATTACGTGAAAAATTACTATTTTACCCCTAAACTTTCTATTCCCTCCAATTTAGTCCCATTTTCACTTGTTTTCTCACTTATTATTATTTTAATCACTTTTAATGCATATTTACCATTATGCCCCTAGACTTTTATCAAATTACAATATTACCCTTATTCTTACTTTTATTTACAATTATGCCACTAATTAACCAAATTTTCACATTTAATCACCTCTTAACTTATAATTTATCAATTCATTCACTAACCAATTATTTTACGGTAAATTACGTTTTTACCCTTAAACTTATTATCTTCTTCCATTTAATTCTTTCTTTATACTTATTCACTACATTTCACAATAAATCTCCTTTTCACTCAAT
The DNA here is from genome assembly GCA_947683425.1 of Excoecaria cochinchinensis. NCBI lineage: Eukaryota > Viridiplantae > Streptophyta > Magnoliopsida > Malpighiales > Euphorbiaceae > Excoecaria > Excoecaria cochinchinensis. The sequence continues at coordinate 2,041,893 of CANTUQ010000013.1, forward strand.
TTCTTTAAATTTGCCCCTAGTAACACCCAGTAGCTTTCACTACACTGGATATGCGGGACTAGGCTCTATAGCCCTAACCTACTAAAGTGTCTATTAGGGGGCCAAATTACACTTCGATAATGTTGGAGTGACCACTAGGAGTTCAAATTACACTCCGACGACACTACATTTACACTTTACACTACACTTGCCCAATATATTCACTTTTCCTTCACTTAGCATCTTAATTAGCTAAATCCCATGATATACACACCATTTACATCATTTACTTACATAAAACACCAAAGTATATAAAAGAATCCCTTAGACATCAATTGGCATGCGTTTCATTTTCATACTAAGCTTATTTTTCTTTCTTTTAATCACTTTATTTACTAAACATCATGTTAAACATTATCTAAATAACATTTACATGCCACAAAAACCAAGTATACCTTAATTTTTACTTTGTATACCATTCAGCCCAATCTTAATTTCTTCACCAAATTATTATCTTCTCATATTAAGCCTTTAAATCATCATTATTTATCCTCCTAAGCATGACTATAAAGTTAAATTCAATTATACATGCATATTTTACACACTTAACACTTTGACACAACCTAAAATCAAGCTTTTTCAATGGAAATAAATGGATTTTGTAACCACAAACCTCAAATCCTTGCTTAGCACTTCTCAAGTGTCCTTTTTTATGCCTTAGACTTAGGAGAAATCTTCCTCTCCTTGTAAACCTAACCATAGCCAAATATAAACAACCACCAAACATCAAAACCATACTTCCTTTTTATAAAATAACTTCATAAATGAACTCTACACCCTTGAAAACCCCCATAGGGACCAATAAAGCCTATTAAAAATACCTAAAACACTTACCTCAAATTTGACCCTAAACCTTGTACCCTTAGATTTTTCCACTTCCAATGCTCCAAATGGACTCCAAATATAATTTCTAGATTGTAGAGGAGCTAAAATTTTTATGGGAGGCTGAAATTTGTGGAAAGATGAAGAAAAATGGAGGAGAAAGTGAGAAGTATGGTTCGGCCAAGAAAAAGAAGAGGGAGGGCGATGGAGGCTTGATTTCTCTAGAGAAATCTGGCCTCTTGCTGCCTTATATAGTGTGTAATTGAACCAAACCGGTCCAACAGAAGTGGTCCAATCTGTTTGAACCAAAATTTTAGTTTTTGGGTCCATTTCCACTATTTCAAAGCATCTATGTGTTCCTCAATCTATTTTCACTCCCAACAAATTCCATAATTCTTAAAACATAGAAAATAGCCTCACTAAAATTTTTTAGCTCGATCAGAGTCCATTTGGGGCACAGTTCACTTAAATCGGTTCGATTTAACCCTTTCGGTTCTGTCGTAAAATACTATTCTAAAACTGTCAAAAATTACAAAAAAAATTATCTTAAGCTTGTACAGTTCCCACATTAAAAACTTTAGAGCTCAATAACTACTTCTAAAAATTTGGTCAAATTTCGATGAAACCTCGGTTCAATTGAACCGAACTAGAGGCCAACTTCAAAATGACTTTTGGAGCCTTATTTGACCTCTTTTCACTCCAAATTTCACCACTAGACTCCAGACAGTCCACAGATCGATTTCACTTAATAAAAAATATTTGACAGGCGGCTGCCGGTCGGACTGTATAGCTATCCCGAGGTCACCCATTACGAGATTTCTATACTGAGAGCACACTTAACTTTTAACTTTGCTACATATAACAACACTCATAACATCACTCTTCACTAGAATCACACTAAAGACACTGTAAACATTCGTTGTACACTTCTAACCCGGTATTTGGGTCACTACATCTTCAGATCGGATATATAGGACAAGGACCCCACTGGTCCACTACATTACATTGATTAATGACCCCGAAGGCCCACTACATCAATTTCATTTAACATATGACGTATAATATGTAACATATAACATGTATCAATATACTATGGGAGACCATCGCGAATCTGCCATAGTAAAGCAAGTTGTCATGACTTGCACCGCAGTATGGGTGTCTCTATGGCTAGGCAAACATATCCTGAACTAAATTTAAATCACTAGACCACTACTAAGGGTAAAATTTTCTTAATTTTCTTAAACTTAGTTTTTACATTTTAACACTTTCACTCATATTTTCATTTCATTATACTAGTTACCCAACAATTTTATTAGTTTTGCACATTTCATGAATTATCTTATCATAATTCATGATTTTCATATTAAAAATAATGTAACTTCACACTTAAAAAATTCACACATATTCTAAAAATTCCATATAAATTCATAAACACTTCTTTTCATGTCTAGATTTAATTTAAACCATTAGACATCGCATATACGCAAAATATACCCTAGTATACCCTAGGGTTCCATTCGGCCAAGGTAAGTCCATTACCTTATAAATTATTTTAATTTTAATTAAGCATTCTAAATGTCAATTTAAGACCCTTAATCACTTTTCTAAGCTTATATTCAAATAAACATGCATTCAACACAAATTCACCTAAGTGACATAATGTAAACACATCAAATTTCAAAGGAAAATGAAAGATTTTATAGCCACTAACCTTATACACTTGCTCAAGCTCTCCTAGACTTCCTTTTCCATGCTTTTCTTTTTGGAAGCTTGAATTCCTTCTTGATTTTTTACATAGGGCAGAAACTGTGCATCAAAATTTCACCCAGATTTTGATCTCTTTTGATCAAAATAACATCATAAATGAAATCTAGGCACCTAAAAACATCTCTAGGCACCCTTAAACTAAATTAAAAACTTGAATTTCACTTACCCAATTTCAAGCTTTTCACTTTGTCCCTTGCTTTTATGCACTTCTCTTATTCAAATCAAGGACTAGGGACCCTAAAGTTCATGTAGGGAGGCTGAATTCCACATAGAATTGTTGGATTAGGTAAGAAATTTGAAGAAGGAATGAAGAAATGGAGAGAGGAGGAGGAGGGTAGACTTCAGACACAAGAGGGGGAGGGAGAGGCTGGAGGAGATAAGGTTTCTACCTTCCAAATCTGCCTCATTAAGAATATTTAAGGTAGTTAAATGGGTTGGGCCATGGTTAAACCTTAAGCCCATCCTCATAAGCCCAAAAATGCAATTTTAGGCCCATAATGCAATTTTTCTGTGGTTTTTCATTTTTTGAATCCAATTCCTTCCAAATTTTATTCTACAATTCATAAAATGTAAAAACTATATTGTACACAAAATTTTAGCTCAATCGGAGTCAGTATTCAGTCGATTCAATCAGATCGATCTGGTTCAATAATTATCGTTGTTACCGAAAAATTTCCTTTTTACTATCAAAAGATTCTAAATTTTATTTTAGGAAAATCCGCAATTTTTGGAGCTTATTTACTATTTTTAAAGGTTTGGTCACACTTTAGTCAATCTAGTTACTATTTGAACCGAACAACTACTTTTTCGTATTTTTAACATTTAGAGACCTGTTTGACATCAATTTCACTCCAAATTTTAATCTCGGACTCACCGTGACTAATTTTTTTTGATAGTCAAATAAAATATTTTTCACCTCCGAGTATATTTTTCACCTTAAAATTACTATTCACTATCAGAAAATACTATTCGCGACTGACCCGGTATTGGTGCCATTGCACCTTCAGCCCTCCCCATTTCTTTTCATTTGTTTGTAATACATTAAGACAAACCAAGGAAATTATGAGATGTTAAATATATATATATATATATATATATATATATATATATATATATATATATATATATATATATATACACGTACATACATGGGATAAGTACTTTAATTTAATATGGCATATACAAGTATACATAAAATAATTATTGTGTTGCATATGAAATAAACACTGTGATTTAATAAAATGGTATTATTTTTATATTACATATAATTATTGTAAGAATTTAATATATGATTTTAATTATAAATTGGATGTAGATATATTTGCATAAACTAAAAATATTCATCAGATTATATGATGAATTTATATATGTAATTTTATTTGATATGATGGAAATTGAATAGCTTATTACGATTGGGTCTTAAATGATAAAATTTTAGTGACCGAATACTCTTAGGTTGTGTTTGGCATTGCTTTTAGAAGGACAAAAAGCTGCTTATCGGATAAAAAACTGATTATGAGATAAAAAAAAATAAGTGTTTGGTAAATACTGATTTTAGAAAAATCAGTTTTGTGAAAAGTGAAAAAACTTTCTATTAGAAAAAATTTAGAAATTGAAGATTTTCAAAAAAGTTGATTTTCAGTTTTTAAGGGAAGTAGTTTTAATATTTTTTTAGACAAAAATATCTCTTATTTTATTTTATAATGACAATTATATCTAATATAAAAAAACTTTTTTGTTTTCTTCTCTTACTTCACCACCAAAAATCATCTAATGTTAAAAATAATTATATTCTTTTTTTTCACTTCTCTTTTTTTATCATCCAAAATAATATGTATGATTAATTATGAGACAATATATATATTTTTAATTTTTTTATGTTATGTTTATTTTTATTTAATTATATATGAAAAGATATGATCTTAATAGTTTAGTAAAATAAAAAAAAAATCAAATAACTAGGAATTATTATTATTTTTTAGTGAGATTTTGAATATAATATATTAAAATTTATATATATCATTTTTTTTCTTTTTATTCTAAAAAGCAATTTTTAATCATATCATTTACTAAATAGTTGACAACTATTTTTGATTTTATAAGTCATTTTGAATTTTATTTACCAAACAGTAACCTACTTTTTGAGATACAATTTTTTAGAATACAACTTTTTTCAACTAAAAAAACTATTTTCATAAGTTTTGCCAAACTGGCCCTTAGTATTGCAATTTGAGCAAACTCACTTAAATGAACAATAGCCTGCAAATATCGAGTCGTGGATAAATAGGCATGCCTATAGGGTTCTTTGTTATGGCAGCCTTTTATCGGGATTCTGGTTGTGGATCCCTCTATGTGTTTGGATTCCGGTTGTGGATCCCCCTTTGTGTTTGGATTCCGGTTGTGGATCCTTATGTGCTCTGTTAGATCCCGGGTGGGATCCCTCTGTAATGGTACTTTCGGGTACTTATGCATTCTAACCCCTTATACTCCTCTTTAGAAAGGCAATCTCTACATGATTAAAAGACTATATGTGAATTTAGAAAAATAAAATGATCCATATGAGATATGTGATTAAGTGAACATGATTTAACGTGAAGAATTTTAATGAATACCATGTAATGATTATTTGTTAAACTTAATATATATGTTATTATTTTGTTATAAGTATGCTTCATGTGTATGTTAATATGCATTGACGACCACTATGAGTGGTTGTCCATACATGTTTTTCCCCACTAAGCATTTGCGCTTCGCACGGGTGTTTTATCCGTGCAGGTTTGGAAGGTAGTTGATTTTGAAGGACTGGCTCGCATCGCTAATCCCTTTTGATTGTATAGTAATTTGTAATATGTAATATGGACAAAGTAACTTAAGCATATTTTAAGGTTATATGAATTTAAAGAATATCTTTGTAATTATATGTGGATATGTATGTGAATGTACACTTTAATTTAATGTAAGAAATTTTATAATTTTGGGCGCATATAAGTATGATTGTTTGATAGTTGTGTGGCAACCTTTATCGGGCATGGTAATTCACCATTTTATAGTGAAATCTACTATATACGTGTAAGAGGTGTTACAAATGTACTGTACTCTTGAAAGAGATGTTAATGCATTAAATTTGTATAATAACTTAACATGTTAAGATGTATGATAGTTACATGGATATGCCATATGTCATGTGTGCTTTAATGACTATCATGAATAATTGTCTATACTCTACATGTTTCCCACTAAGCTTTATGCTTAGCATGAGTTTCTACCTTGTGTAGGTACAAATTTGGAGTTGCTCTGCGAAATCATCCTCTTAAAGTTAATGTAATGACCCGAAATTACCCTAGTAGCATTTTGCTTAATTACGGTAATAAGATAATTTTGATTTGGGGTTTCTAATTTTGGATTTTAGTGTAATTAAAAAAGAGAATTTGATTGCATGAAATAAATAAGTTAAGTAACTAAAATGTAATTGTTCATGATTAATTAAGGCTATGTGAGATTAGATTAACTTAATTAATGTAGTGCTTTCCATGTGTCTAGAGCTGGCTCTGCCAACTCAATTCCCATATGTATTTATAAGCCTTGAAGAGGCAGAATTTATTCTATTGTTTGCACTCCTTTGTCCAACCACTCTCTTGGTCCATTTCTGTTATTCTTTCTTCTTCTTCTTCTTTTTCTTCATCTTCAACCTTAAGTCCATCGAATTCTTGTTGATTGGTTAACTGACTTCTGAGCTGTGTTGTGTTTTTGGTAAGTTAAGGTAAGTAATTGTGTTAAATTCTTCTTCTTCTTTTCCTTCTTCTTTTCTGTGTTGAGTTTGGAATTGATCCCTTGTCCAATTTTGAAAATTGGATGTGCGTTGTAGTGGAAAAAACAAGAAAAGCTAAAGGAAAGGAGAAGCTCAGTGAGCCAAGTGCTAAGTGAGCTCTTTGGAGTAAAGGAGTTAGAGGTTTCGAAAACTGTGTGATTGTCTATAAAATTGATAGTTAATGTAATTTGAAGTGTTCAATTGTGTTGTCTATTGAATTTAATTGGGGATGTGTATTTATTATGCTAATTCGATTGCTATAAAGTTTATTGACTTATAAGCATGAAATTCTGTTTTTAGAAGACTTGAGAATTTGCTGTGTAATTTTTGAATTAATGGATATCTATTGTGAAAGGGAATGTGCTGAAGAGGTTATGCATATGTTAACATATTTTAGATTGAGTTTGGAGAATTGTTTATCTCAATTTAGTTAGTTTCGAGCTTGCTAGTGTAAGACTAGTTTTGAGGTTCATTTTGACCTACTTGGACCGTTTATATTATAAGATAAGTTTTACAACTCTAAAATGAGTGAAGTTAATTGGATTAGAATCATAATGTTTATGTCTATAATTGTTGTAGAAATAGTCCTTTTGTTTTGAGGACTCTAATATCTTCAAACTTTGCCATATGTGTAGCTAAAGTTTTATAGAAGGGCTGTTGGAGTAGTTGTGTTCCCTTGGCAAGAACTCCTTGATTTTTGAGTCCAAATGTATTGAGGTTTATACCAATAGGAAGGTAACATGTAGGTGATCATTTGGTTAGAAGGCCATGTTGGCTAAAAGTGGTGTTTTGGTTGGTTTTAGAAGTCATAAATATGGAAGTAGGAAAGTGCTTGAAAGAGGTAAGTGAAGTAGGAGTTTTGAACATATAGTTCATGCTCTATTGCAAGCTCAACAAGGGTCAGGAGCATGATAAAGGGCTCTGTTGGGCAGAATTCGCTAGTATGTGTTCTGTCGTGAGCACGACAGAAGTCTTCTTGTGTTCTGTTGTGTGCATGACTTATGCTACGAGCGTGACGGTAGGACATGTTAGCTCTGTCGCTAGCGCAACAGAGCTATGAGGTATGAACATTTGGTAGTTGTTCTATTGTGTGTGAATTATTGTATTGAGCTTATGATTGAATATGCATGTGAAAACTATAAATGTGTTAACCCATGTGAACATATATAATGAAGTGTGGGTTTGTTTGATAAGCCATATGTGTGTGCAAGATAAAAAATGATATGTTGTTACTTGATGTGGTTATGTGGATGTTATACAATGCGATAATATGAACATTAAATGGAGTAATAATTTAGCCTGCAAGTCGAGTCATGGATAAATAGGCATGCTTATAAGATCAAGTGCTGCAACCGAAGCATTTTTTACTCCCGTTTGGAATCCTCAATGCGTATAGAATTCCGTTTGGATTCACACAAGTCTCTCTGTGTGTGTGTGTGTGTGTCTATATATATATATATATATATATATATATTGGTACCTACAAGTACTAATGCGTAATTGTTGTATCTATGGATACTAATGTGATTTATGGTACCTACGAGTTCTAATGCGATATCTTGTTATCCAGTTCTAAGAGTATGCAGGAGAGGTAAGAAATGAATAATAAATTGTTAATAAGTAATGTGAATTTTTATGCATTATGAGAATGTCATGTAATATCAGAATGTAAGCATATGGTTTATTAATGATGTTATATGTATGCATAGGTATGATAATTGATATACCATATGTGTGCATTATTATGAAGCATGTATATGATGATATTCGGTGGTTGTTATGAATAGATATTGTATGTTGTTTCCCCACTAAACATTATCGCTTAGCACGGGTGTTAATTCGTGTAGGATCTGAAGTAAAGCGTATTTGAAGGATGGTCCCGCATCTTCTCTGGTAAACACATTAGGGTCTGCTGTTCGTGTAGGTTCTTTTGTAATATGTAATTACAAGTTTTGGCATGTAAAGGAAAGTGATGTAATAGTTGAGTTTTGTAACTATAAGTTAACACCTGTCTAAGAAAGTTAACAATATGTTATATAAGTTGTCACCTAATGTTATGCATATTATCGTGTGAGTTATGGAATCTATCTTGTTGCTTTAAAAAGGAATTTGTTAATTCAAGATTTTTATTATAGTTCAGTTGTGTGTAGGTGTTATTTATGTGGCGATGCTCTTCAAATACCGTAGCAAAAAGCTATACGTGCGGTTAGGGAGGGGCGCTACAGGTTGGCCAACACAAGGTGTAACAGCCCCTTCCCATACGTAGGCGATCCCATCCGCGGAGGAGTGAGATGCCGTATGAGTCAAGGTGTCACCAAGCAAGTACAAAGCAAAACATACATTCATTCATAACATACATACAGAAATACAGGATAATTAAAACTTTACAGAAAGGAAAGCAAAAGTTGATCATGCATTAATATAACAAACCATTACAATAATGTTCTGATCAACTACCTGAAACCAAATATATTACATATCCAAAAATCTAAGTACAAAAGCGGAAGCTGATACAAAACTGATACATGAGAGTTCTATACAAAAAGAATCATCAACTATTACAAAATCAAGCCCTACACTAAACCCTTCTGTGTTGGGTTGACGGCGGCGACTCTCAGATCAAAACTCCTTCCGCACCTGCACGGGTAAAAACACAGTGCTAAGCGATAAACGCTTAGTGGGGAAACACACATAAATTATGGACGGCCATTCACAATGGTCGTCAAGGCATATCACAATCACAATGGCAATATGCAAAGGTTATAACAGAATCCATATAAACATGCTCACATTTAAAAACCATACAATCAGTATCTCATATTCATATCCATTCCAGAATAATCCGACATGCAACTCATCATTATACTCATTCAGATATCACATTTTATATCCAAATCAGAACAGAGCAATTCAATCAAACAATACATGAACACCTGAAGAACACCTGCTGACTCTAGGTAGTGGATAACGAGTGTACTGAAGGTACCTTACGGGTACGAATCGAATACTGAGGGTACCTCACAGGTACAAATCAAAAGTCATTTCATTTTTATCAAAACACATTATTTGTATACTGAGGGGATCTTAAACAAGATCCTAATACTGATGGGTTCGCGAGGAACCAAACGGGGACCTGATCGGGGTCCAAACTGAACTGAGAGCTGCAGCTAAAAGACTCTATTAGGCATGCCTAACTATCCACTTACTTGACTCTAGCAGGCTATGCGTCATTCAAATCATATTTCAGAGTACATAATACACTTCATTTAAAGAATCATGAAATCACTCATATCAAAGTATATAAAAGTATGTCATGCATCAAACCGCAATGTAAGTTCATTCAGAAGAAATACCAAATTCATTATTGAGTTAAAAACCAGGAAATTTCAGAAAAAGGGCTGAACGGGGTGACGGACGAGGTTGTGTGCTCACGAGGCGTGACTGGCATCACAACTCATGACTGGCCTCCTCACAAGGCAGGTCACTAGACGTGACTGGGGGTCACGCCTCGTGACTGGCTCCCTGGTCATGCGTGACTTGCTTAATTCTTGCTGGTCAAGAGTCGTGACTGGCTTCTTTGGGCTGGTCACGCGTGACTGGCTTCCTTCTTCAGCTGGTCACGCGACGTGACATCGGTGACTGCCTTCTCTCTCAGGCCGGTCACGAGTCATGACTGGGAGTCACGTCTCTTGACTGGCTTCATCTTAGCTGGTCACGAGTTGTGACAGGCAGCCACAACTCGTTACTGGCCTCAATGTGGCAGGTCACGAGTCGTGACCGGAGGTCACGTCTCGTCACTTGCCTCTCTTTCTTGGCTAGTCACGTGACACAACCTGGAAAACGGGATTTCTACAGTAACTCGATTCCCAGTTTTCCAAAATTTCCCAGAATACAAAGATTAACCACACAAATCAGTTCTTACCTTCAAGAAGATCATTCAAGCATCAAAATGACATAACAACAACTCAATTCAACAATTAAAACAACCAAATCAATATCAACAGTAAATGCATTCAAGCTTCTAATGAACACAAACCCTAGAATTTTACAGTAAACTCAAAATCAACGATCTTCTCAGACAAATTCCCAAACCTGAATTCTAAGCCTCTATCACTTAGCTCCACTAGGTCCAGCAACCTCCTTGTCTTTGGGATCGCGAGGAGCTTTAGCTAAACACATCACAACAAAGAACATCCAACAATGCAAACCCTAAGTTAAATCTAAACTCAAGGAAGAAGAAGAAGAAAATAAATGGAAAAATAAGATGAGGAATGCAGTGACTTACCAACAGAATACTAAGGGGTTGATTGATTTCCACTAATAGTAGCTTAATCCAAGCTTAGGGTTTCAAAATTAAGAGCAAAGAAGAAGATGAGTCAAAGAGGAAGAAGAATCGGGAAGAATAAATGAATTCCAGCATTTCCCATTTTCCTTTCTCTATTAACTCTTCTTTTTCCTATCCCTACATTTGTCACTTTCCTGTTGGTGGAAACCAACCACTCACACCAAACTAATATGCACAACACACACTCTATACATTCCCAACTTATGCACACCCTACAATGGTTTGAACACATGTACATAATCATTTCCCAATTAATTCACACACTAATGCCATGCATATAACCACATGCTAATAAACCCCAAAAACATGTATTTTACTAAAATACCCTTATGATATGCTGAACATATACAAATGCATGCTCACACAGACAGGCTCATTCTACTAGGGGGCAAACGGGGTGTGACAACTCTCCCCTACTAATAAGAATTCCGTCCTCGAAATTCTCACCTTAACTTAACAACTGCGGATACTGAGCTCTCATCGACTCTTCTGGTTCCCAAGTCGCTTCTTCGACTCCATGATGGATCCACAACACTTTAACCAGAGGAATCTGCTTACTTCTCAACTGCCTCACCTCTCGGGCTAGAATAGCTCGCGGTTCCTCATCATAGGAAAAGTCTGGCTGAACCTGAATATCCTGAACCGAAAGAACATGCGAAGGATATGATCTGTACCGACGAAGCATCGAAACGTGGAACACATCATGCAACTTTGCTAACTCCAACGGTACAGGTCCTACCTTAGCCAGAATCTCATAAGGACCAATGAAACGAGTACTAAGCTTGCCTTTCTTTCCAAACCGAAGCACTTTCCTCCAAGGTGAAACATTAAGGAAAACTTTGTCCCCGATCTCAAAATGTACGTCTTTCCTCTTCAAATTGGCATAAGATTTTTGTCGATCCTTGGCTGCCTTCAAATTCCGCTGTACTACTCTGATCTTCTCTTCAGTATCTCTAACCAAGTCTGGCCCAATCACTGATCTCTAGGATAGCTCGGTCCAACAAACCGGAGTCTTACACTGACGACCATATAAAGCCTCATATGGTGCCATACCGATGCTCGACTGAAAACTGTTGTTGTAAGCAAACTCCATAAGCGACACATATCTGTCCCAACTACCCGGAAAATCCAAAGCACAAGCTCTCATCATATCCTCCAGAATCTGAATGACTCGCTCTGACTAACCATCGGTCTGAGGATGAAATGCTGTACTGAAGTTCAACTTAGTACCGAAAGCTCTCTACAACTCCTTCCAAAACTTGGAAGTAAACCTCGGATCCCGATCTGAAACTATGGACAAAGGCACACCATGCAACCGAACTATCTCATCCACATAGATACTGGCCAATCTGTCCATCGAGTAGTCCACTCTAACCGGCAGAAAATGAGCTGACTTCATAAGCTGATCCACTATTACCCAAACCGAATCATGTTTCCTCTGAGTCAAAGGCAAACCAGAAACAAAGTCCATGGCGATATCATCCCACTTCCACTCAGGAATGGATAAAGGCGTAAGCAATCTCGAAGGAACCTAATGCTCGGCCTTTACCTGCTGACATGTCAAGCACTTGGAAATAAAATCCACTATGTCCCTCTTCATACCGGACCACCAAAAGAACTGTTTCATATCCCAATACATCTTCTCACTGCCCAGATGCATAGTAAAAACTATACTATGCGCCTCACTCATAAGCTATCTCCTCAAATCCTCAGACTCTGGTACACATAAGCGATCTCTGAACATAAGCACCTCATCCTGAACTGAGAACTCTGACTGCTTGCCCGATCTGACCTCTTGCACAATCCGCTGAAGTCTCACATCATCTCTCTGAGCATCCACTATCCTCTGTTTCAAGGTAGGCTTCACACGCAACTGAGCAATCAAAGCCCCATCTGAACCAAATCTCCATCTGAATTGCCTCAGGAATAAGGCTGAAACTGACTTCCGACTCAAAGCATCAGCGACTACATTAGCCTTACCAGGATGGTAAACCACAATGTAGTCGTAGTCCTTAAACAACTCAAGCCATCGGCGCTGTCTCATGTTCAACTCTTTCTGTGAAAGGAAGTACTTCAAGCTCTTGTGGTCCGAAAAGATCCTACACTTTTCCCCATACAGATAATGACGCCAAATCTTCAAAGCAAAGATCACAGCTGCTAACTCAAGATCATACTTCGGATAGTTCCTCTCTTGTGGCTTTAACTGACGAGAAGCATAAGCCACGACCTTACCTTCCTGCATCAGCACACATCCAAGACCAACACCCGAAGCATCACTATAAATGACAAACTCATTACCCGAGATGGGTTGAGTAAGAATAGGAGCCTCAACAAGCAACTGCTTTAACCGATCAAAACAAGCCTGGCATCTATCTGACCACTCAAATCTGACTCCTTTCCTCAACAATCTAGTCATCGAAGCAGCAATCACAGAAAAACCCTTAACAAACCGACGGTAATAAACTGCCAAACCAAGGAAACTCCTCACTTCCTGAACATTTCTAGGCGCTTTCCAATCAACTATCGCCTCAATCTTGGCTGGATCTACCTGAATACCTCTAGCTGAAACAATGTGACCCAAGAATGATACTTCTCGAAGCCAGAAATCACACTTGCTAAGTTTGGCAAATAACTGATGCTCTCTCAACATCTGCAAAACCAATCGGAGATGCTCCTCATGCTCACTCTCATCCTTGCAATACACCAAGATGTCATCAATGAACACTACTACAAATCGATCTAAGTATGGCCTAAACACACGGCTCAAATCCATAAAAGCCGCTGAAGCATTTGTCAAACCAAACGGCATCACAAGAAACTCATAGTGGCCATACCTAGTCTGAAATGCAGTATTAACCACATCTGCATCCTGAACTCGAAGCTGATAGTACCCTGATCGAAGATCTATCTTAGAGAAGACACCTGCACCTCGAAGCTGATCAAATAAATCCTCAATCCTAGGCAACGGATACTTGTTCTTCACTGTAACTTTATTAATCTGCCTGTAGTCGATACACATCCGCAAAGATCCATCTTTCTTCTTGACAAATAGAATTGGAGCTCCCCAAGGAGATATGCTAGGTCGAATAAACCCCTTATCCAATAACTCTTGTAGCTGAGTTTTAAGTTCCCTCAACTTTACAAGAGCCATCCGATAGGTGCTCTCGAAATAGGTGCAGTACCTGGCATAATCTCAATGGACAACTCAACCTCTCTCTTAGGAGGCAAACCAGGCAACTCGCTCGGGAACACATCACTAAACTCCTGCACTACTGGAATGTCCTCAATCTGAACTTGATCTCTCTTGGAATCTAACACAACTGCAAGAAAAGCCTCACAACCTTTCCTGATAAACCTCTTGGCTTGCATCGCAGAAATCACATTATTCATAGAACTAGCACCCAAACCTTTCAAAAACACAAGAGACTGACTTTTATCCCGAAGTACAATTGTCTTCCTATGGCAATCAACTACAGCCCGATGCTTACCCAACCAGTCCATACCCAGAATCAGATCAAACTCTCTGAAAGGCAACTCAATCAAATCCGCTGGAAGCACAACTCCCTCAACTATCAAAGGACAACTCCTAAAGACTCTACTCACACTTACACTATGCCCTAATGGACTGGTCACACATATCTCATAATCTAACTGATCAACCACATGCAACTTATAAACAATTTTATCTGTGCACAAGTATGAGTGTGTGGAACCAGGATCAATTAGAGCATACAACTCAGTGTCATGGAGTAGGAACTTACCAGCAATAACATCAGGCGCATCCTGCTCATCTCTGGCTCTCATAGCATAAGCTCTAGTGGCAACCTGTGGAGGACGCTCAACAGTCTCAGAAGCAGTTCCCTCTCTATGCCGACTGCCTCGACCTCTACCTCTGCCTCTACCATGGGTAGCCTGAGAAGCATTCGAACCGACCCTGCTGGCCTCTCTCTGGGAACCTGAATCCTCATGTAATCTCGGACAACTGGCCAAAAGATGCTCAGAGCTCCCACACCTGAAGCACGCACCGGAGAGCCACCTACACTCACCCCGATGAGTCTTACTGCAATGAGGACAAACTGATGTAGTCTCTGCTCTACAACCCCTACCAGAACCTGACATAGCTGTAGAACCCTATCGTCTACCTCTAGAAGCCGGGCCAGAAGATGACTCGTCCTGTGGGTTCCTAGATCTCTTACCCGAGGATGAAGAAGATCCTCCACGAGAAGAGTTCCTCCTCTGAGCTCTCTCTCTAAGCACCGTCTCAGATAACTCAGCCCTCACAGCAGCCTCCACAATCTGATAGTAGCTAACCCCAGGCATGCACATCAAAGAAATCAAAGCAATCTTCAAAGACTCATTCAACCCCACTTCAAAATGCTTGCATCTGAAATCATCTGTCATAATCCCACGCGGAGCATAGCGAGATAACCTGTTGAACTCTTTCTCATACTCTGCTACAGACAAGGTCCTCTGTCTCAAACTCAAAAACTGCACCCATCTCGCATCTCTATAAGTCTGAGTAATATACTTCTTTGTGAACTCACCCTCAAAGAACTCCCAAGTAATCGGATCCGATAGCTGAGGATGCCTGCAAACCAATTCCCACCACTCAAAAGCAGACCCTTGCAGTAGAACTAATGGACACTCTGCCTGCTGGTCGGGAGGACACCGAATCTCTCTCAAGGCACGTTTCACTTTATCTAACCATTTCTCAGCCATCTCAGACTCATTCAAACCAGTGCCATAAAAACCTTCAACTCCTGCCCTTCTTAAATTCTCCATAGGTGCTCTAGGAGCAGTCACTCTCTCTAAAACCCTAGCCATGTCTTGATGCAATCTGAACATAGCCTCAAAAGACATGGCTGCGGCCTCGGGGTGGACCCTAGCATGCTGAGCCGACATAGAAATTGATGGATCTACAGCTAGAGGGTTCACACTCTCGGCGGATTCCTCAAGTGATCCACGAGCAGAATTAGAAGCCATCTAAACAAACAAGAAACAACAGTATCAGCCAACAGAGATCTAGACACATACACATTTAAGCAACTCAAAACATCCACAACAACACACAGAAACGCCTAAACCTAGGCTCTGATACCAAAAACTGTAACACCCCCTTCCCATACGTAGGCGATCCCATCCGCGGAGGAGTGAGATGCAGTATGAGTCAAGGTGTCACCAAGCAAGTACAAAGCAAAACATACATTCATTCATAACATACATACAGAAATACAGGATAATTAAAACTTTACAGAAAGGAAAGCAAAAGTTGATCATGCATTAATATAAATAACCATTACAATAATGTTCTGATCAACTAGCTGAAACCAAATATATTACATATCCAAAAATCTAAGTACAAAAGTGGAAGCTGATACAAAACTGATACATGAGAGTTCTATACAAAAAGAATCATCAACTATTACAAAATTAAGCCCTACACTAAACCCTTCTGTGTTGGCTTGACGGCGGCGACTCTCAGATCAAAACTCCTTCCGCACCTGCATGGGTAAAAACACCGTGCTAAGCGATAAACGCTTAGTGGGGAAACACATAAATTATGGACGGCCATTCATAATGGCCGTCAAGGCATATCACAATCACAATGGCAATATGCAAAGGTTATAACAGAATCCATATAAACAAACTCAGATTTAAAAACCATACAATCATTATCTCATATTCATATCCATTCCAGAATAATCCGACATGCAACTCATCATTATACTCATTCAGATATCACATTTTATATCCAAATCAGAACAGAGCAATTCAATCGAACAATACATGAACACCTGAAGAACACCTGCTGACTCTAGGTAGTGGATAACGAGTGTACTGAAGGTACCTGTGACGCGCGCCGGACCCCGATGAGCACCGCCCGTTCGACCGCCCGCACGTGGGCGACCGGGGCATTTGCGGGTCCGTTGACATCTTGCAAATAATCGCAAGTGCGTCTATGTTGGGCAACAAGGAGGTATCATGGAGTCGCCACCCAATAGAACATTGGGAAAGTTACTCTCGCCTCGGAGAGCCTAAGACTTGCGCTTAGTATCCATGTTGGGCCATGAGGCCTAGGATTAGCGCTAAAGTCTCGTGACCCAAGAAGTATTTTGGAGGATAACCTCTAACCTCATGAGCCCAAAGACCAGAGCTGGGTCCGGGATTTCTCATCTATTTCTACCTCAATTAGTTTATGATCAAATTTTAATGTCATTAGTTCGCTCTCTCTCCACACTATGCAGTTGATTAAAAGGCGCATTTTATTCACATTCGGAAAGCAGTAAATGAGCAGAATAAATATCAAAAGCGATAAATTACAATAATACAAGGAGCGGAATACAACTCCCTTTGATAAATGTGCGATTCATACACAAATCGGGGCATTGTTTATTTTGAGGACTTTGGTCCTCTCATGCATCATTATTAAAAATGGGATATTTAATATGTGATGATCTTTATTGGATGAAAATAGGGTGTTGGACCCTTTTGCATTTTATACAAAACTCAATTTTATTTAGGTACAAATCGTTGATCTATTCTTACATTTAACGGGATAAAAAGAGCTTATTCATATACATAAAATAATCAATGAATGAAAAAACGAGAGGAATAAATCAAGAGGTTTAAGAAAACTAAACCGGACGAAATCCACCACGCATGGTAGGCAGCCGCTCAAGCTCGGAATTATCCGAGAAGACCAATATACACTCACAGAAAGTTAAGAGATGTTAATATTCATAAAATTAACACATAAGAAATCGAAGGGACTGAATAGAGATGAAAAATGATCAACAAAAATGGAGGCAGAACCCACCGACGGCCTTTCCTGGTTAACCGACGGGCGTCGGTTTGGTAATTCGATATGCCCGTTTGTCACTCAAAAAGGGCGTCTGTAGGTAGGTGACCGACGGGCGTCGGTCATGAAGGTGACCCGTCGGTCACCTCTTTCTCCGGAAAACAGAAAGGAAACAAGGGCCTTTCAAGATCAAAAAGCAAGTTTTATCCAAAAAAAGGAGATGGGGGAGTCAAAATGAAAAAAAAGTAATGACAAGTATTCAAAAATTTCACAGAATGAATAAATAAATGATAAATGATCAAATATGAGATGAAAATAGAGAGAGAATCCGGAATATTTACCCTCAGATAATCGCTTTGGGTAAGATTTTGGTGTCGTTTAGATCCCCGCGCGCTCCACGAGAAAAAGAAAATGAAAGATTAGGGAGAGAAAATGGGCTATTTCACCTCCAATCCTTCAGAAAATCGATTTAGGAGTCAAAATCTAAAGAAAACTAATTATTTTTAGTTCCTTTGATTTATTTGATCCTTGATTAGGTAAAGTTCTTTGGAAAAAGGTGTTTTTGGAAGAGAGAGAAAATGTGCTTGAATTTTGGCAGAGTTTCCTCTTCTGAAAAATTTTCCAACCCTTTTCAAATGAAAATCCGGACCTTATATAGCCAGACACGACCGACGGGCGTCGGTGCATGGGGGCGGGCGTCGGAAGAATCCTACTGACACAAGGACACTTCTGACGGCCCTGCCACATCCACCGACGGGCATCGGAACGGTTGCGTGCTCCGGGAAACCAGGCGGCTCCTGACAGGGGCGATTACTTTCAGACAGGCGTCGGAAAATACCCTGAGCCGTCGTTGACTCGAAGCGACGGGCTACCTCCACAGACGGGCTGGCCGTCTGTGGAGGACAAAAAAGCCTTTTTGACTTGAAAAACTTCCGTTTTCTCCCCCTCTGCCCAGGAAGTGTAGAAAAACCTCATTTCTCATGGAACGCGGGACTAAAACCTCCAACTTCAGCCTCCCGTACAGGCTTGAACATTGATTTCATCATAGGGTAACCTCTGATCCGGACCGCTCCAGGACACGGTGCTTACAGTTGCCCCCAGTTTTAGGGAAACTAGCGCACAAGCGCCTAGGTAAGCCAAAACTCAGAGAAAGGTTGGAAAGGAAGCGTACCTGCGACGGCTTTTCACCTTCCGTGCCTTTTGCCGGGTAGACCTCATCTCGATCTGTAGGGCTTGGTCAGATGCAGCATGCTTTGGCTACAACCTCGATCTGGTGAAGAGCAGCACCTTCTGACCACAGCTTCGCTTGGTGAGATGTAGCACTCTCTGGCTACAATCTCGATCTGGTGAAGAGCAGTGTTTCTCTAACCGCAACTTCGATTGGTGAGACGCAGCACTCTCTGGCTACAGTCTCGATCTGGTGAAGAGCAGTGTTTCTCTAACCGCAACTTCGATTGGTGAGACGCAGCACTCTCTGGCTACAGTCTCGATCTGGTGAAGAGCAGTGTTTCTCTAACCGCAACTTCGATTGGTGAGACGCAGCACTCTCTGGCTACAGTCTTGATCTGGTGAAGAGCAGTGTTTCTCTAACCGCAACTTCGATTGGTGAGACGCAGCACTCTCTGGCTACAGTCTCGATCTGGTGAAGAGCAGTGTTTCTCTAACCGCAACTTCGATTGGTGAGACGCAGCACTCTCTGGCTACAGTCTCGATCTGGTGAAGAGCAGTGTTTCTCTAACCGCAACTTCGATTAGTGAGACGCAGCACTCTCTGGCTACAGTCTCGATCTGGTGAAGAGCAGTGTTTCTCTAACCGCAACTTCGATTGGTGAGACGCAGCACTCTCTGGCTACAGTCTCGATCTGGTGAAGAGCAGTGTTTCTCTAACCGCAACTTCGATTAGTGAGACGCAGCACTCTCTGGCTACAGTCTCGATCTGGTGAAGAGCAGTGTTTCTCTAACCGCAACTTCGATTGGTGAGACGCAGCACTCTCTGGCTACAGTCTCGATCTGGTGAAGAGCAGTGTTTCTCTAACCGCAACTTCGATTTGTGAGACACAGCACTCTCTGGCTACAGTCTCGATCTGGTGAAGAGCAGTGTTTCTCTAACCGCAACTTCGATTTTGGAGTGTGGAAACTCCGTTGGTTTCCTTATTTCGAAAAAGATCTTTTTTAATCGATGTCTATGCTCAGGTTGATATTCCTTTGTACCTGTGAGATAAAAGATTTTGTCAATTCACGTTTGAATGGTCATCTTTTGACCTGTTATTGATGGCATGATTTTGCTTTATTCGTTATGCCATGTTTCCTTTTTTATTCATTTTTTCTTATTGAGATGTTATTGATTATTATTCTTTTGTTGTTTGTCTTTGTTTCGTGTTATTTTTTCATTGTCATTTTTATCGACTCATGAGCAAATATGAGAATATACACGTTCTGTGATGTTATTCAAGCGATTAATCGAAAAAAAATATGCAAATAATGAAGCAAAAGTTTTCCATAAGACATGTCATTTTTGTACAATGCGGATACAAAATATACAAGAGATACAAAAATAACTCCCTGAAGCTCAGAGAGGTGTGTAGTCTGAAGGCTCATCGGGATCCTCATCATCCGATATATGCACGGTCCCCGGCGGAGGTGGACGGGCCTGAGGTGGTGGCGGAGCTGTAGAGGGTCCTGCCTCGTGATCGTGGGCTCGCCTGAACTGAACCTGAGCATAGCCGTCCAAGAAGGGCTGGGTACAGGTGCCCAAAAACCCTAAGGTCTCTGAGATCTTGTCCCCCAACTTCTTGAAGGCTTGGCTCAGCTGAGTGGTCTGCTCAGCGGCGGCCGTCCTTCTACGCTCTAAGCTCTGCTCCGTCTGCTGCCTAAACTCCCTCATGGTCTGAGAAAGAGGAGGGAGAATCCCCTCCATTGCCTGGATGTGGATCTCAGAGAGTCAAGTGACTCATCAATCATCTGAAGGGTCATATCGACCCTCTGAGACGCCTGGTCCTGTGACGTCCTCACATCATGAGCGAGCTGTTGCCTCAGCTCCCTTTGCCCCTGAGCAATCTGCTCAACCAGCCCCATCTGCTTCCCTCTGAAGGCCTTCAGAACTCGAGTCTGCTCATCTCTAAAGGCGTCCATGGCCCGAGTCTGCTCCCTCGCTGCATGCTCCATGTAGCCTGCCTGCTCTCGGGATAGGCGCTCCACCGTCTGAGACTGCTCCAGAATAGCAGCCTGCTGGCGATCCAACCTCTCATGAATGGCCCTATCCCTCTCATCCTGTCGCCGCTCAAAGGCCATAAACATGGAGGAGAGGAGCTGGGAATAGTCCGACTGAGCTGGCTGATGTGGTGCTGGCTCCGGTGGTGGTGCCGAAGAAGTGGATGCCCCAGGATCGCCTCGGGAGTACGGATGGTATCTCTCGGAAGGCTCGCGAGTATGCCTCTGTACCCTGGCGCTCGGCGATGGGGCTGGAGTCGGGGCCCTAGATGCCGATGGAGAGGCAAAGAGCTCGTCCATCGTGATCTAAATATCGAAGTCCGAGGGGGTCCTAGGAGGCTCCTGCTGCTGTGGCGGAGGCACTGCCTGCGACTGAGGAGGCTGAGGCTGGTGCTCCGACTGAGGCTCTGGCTGTGGAGGCTGAGGCTGTACCTGCGGAGGCTGAGGCTGTGGCTCGGGCTCTGGCTGTGGAGGCTGCTGCTCCTGGTGCTCTTGATGATCAGGATCTTCCCCCAAGGGTGGAAGGTGGAACATCTGCCGGGTCTCGTGGATAGTCAACACCCTATAGGCCTCTGCCTGGCCAGAAATCGGGGAGATCATCCCCATCTGAACTGCCGCTGCAGCGTCTACATGAATCCCCTCCGGCAAGGGTCCTCTCAGCCTCTCGGGGTTAAACCCCAATCCCAACAGTAATCGAGTGATGACTCCTCCTACCATCACCACTGGCGTCGACCCTCTGCCAACTCTGACCAGGTTGGCCAAGATCTCGTGGCTAATGTTGAGACGCTGGCCTGCCACCATAGCCCAGAGGCTCCAGATCTCGGCCGCGTTAAGCGACCCTGGATTACCAGCTCGACCGAGGTACGAGCTGGAAAGCACTCTGTGCAGATACCAGAGTGCCTGAGACACCAGTACGGTGCTCTTCGCTGTATCTTGATCGTACAGCACTCCTGGTATAGCAATAGCCGCCCAATGGGCGCGTCTCACTGCTCGCCGCGGGATCTCAACCTCCTCTCCCGTAGGGAGCCCCATGGCCTGAGCGAACCTCTGCCTGGTGATGCTGACATGGTCGCCATCAAACCAAAACTGTACCACCCCCGGGTCGGTATCTGCACTCTGAAAGCCCGTGTAGCGGAGAGTGGCCAAGACCTGACGGGTGGCCTCTGGAAATGTCTGGAAGGCAGGCTCGAGAAACTCCGTCCAACCAGCTCCCTCGGCAAGTAGATCAAACTCCGGGGCCAACCCAAGGGCCTCTAGAAAAGGGTGAGATACAAAGCGGCTGGCCCGAAACTCTACCTGAGCCAACGCTCTGTATCTCTGAGCGGACTCGTCATCCATCCAAGCCGGAGCCTCAAGCTCGGGCTGGGCCTGTGGTGCTCTGCGTCTGGGAGGCATCCTGTAAAAGGGAAGTAGTCAGATAGCGAAAACTTGGCAAGACAAGCACTATCAAGTTTATTTTCCAAAATCTAAGGTCCATCTAGGCCTTAACAGGGCAATGGCGGCCCAATCATGAGATAAAAAAAAAAAGAAAGGTAATGACAGATAAAAATAGCAAACATCCTGTCTAAGGAAGTAGCCTAACATGCCTTGCACGCATCATGGCAAAAGAAACATGCAATCCTCATGGAGATAATTAAAGTGAATAAAAAATGGGCTTTCTAAGTCCTAAGGCATGCATTATACATGGAAAGTAAATAAATATTCAATTCTAGAATAAAGAAAAAAAAAATTGGGCAACATTCCGGCAGGGATGTGCCCAACCTCCTGCATAAAAAAGCAAGATAATAAGCCTCAGGCCCTAGCAATATTAAATGCATGTAAATGGGGCGCACCCCGGCAAGAGTGTGCCCCCAACAACTCAAAAACAGTGGCCTCAGGCCGCAAAAGCAAATCATGCACAAAAATGGTGCGCTAAAAAGATGCATTTCTAAAGCACCAAGATTATAGAAAAACTCTATTTCTATGTGATCATGCAAAAAGTTCGGATTTAATTACAAAAAAAATAAAAAATTGGGCAGCATTTCCCCCTAAATTCTAAAGTCATCTAAAACTTCTTAAAGTTAAAAGAAG
The DNA here is from genome assembly GCA_947683425.1 of Excoecaria cochinchinensis. Classification (NCBI taxonomy): domain Eukaryota; kingdom Viridiplantae; phylum Streptophyta; class Magnoliopsida; order Malpighiales; family Euphorbiaceae; genus Excoecaria; species Excoecaria cochinchinensis. The sequence continues at coordinate 2,064,752 of CANTUQ010000013.1, forward strand.
AAGGGATGTAGAAATAAATTGAATAAAAAAAAAAAAAAAGTAATTATTTACTTACTTGTAATCCGGAGAAGTGTAGAAACTGGAGAAATATAAATATCCGAGCACCGGGTGAGTATATAATGCGAAAAATTGAAGAAATTGCGAAAAAATAAGAAGAAAAGACTCAAAAAACGCTAAAAACCGCTTAGAAACCGCTTGAGAGAGGAAGAAGAAAGGGACAGCAACGTTTGCACCGTCTGTCACTCGCCCTTATATAGAATTTCGTGACCGACGGGCAGGGCGTCTGTACAAGCGACCGACGGGCTGGCCGTCTGTCGCGCAATAAATGCAATTTAATGCGCGTGATGAATGCAATGATGACGCGTGTTTCTGCCCAGTGGACTTCCGACGGGCAGGCCATCCCTGTGGAGGGGCGGTCAGGCCGTCTCCGTAGAGAGGCGGGCAGACCGTCCCTGTAGAGGGGCGGGTAGGCCGTCGGTGACCCTCTCCTATAAAATCTGCAAAATTTTTTTGTCTCTTCATTTCCAACACCTTGGGCCTTTATTCTTCTCAAAATGTCTTCCCCTCCTGCCCAAAGGATGCACCGTATTTTAGATGACAAACACACTTGGGGAGAAGGCGCCCTTTCCTCTCTGGCTGGGCTGAAATATCTGTGCCGGGTGAAAATCGACCAGAACCTCCTCCTGGCGGCGACCCACTTCTGGAACCCTCGATTTCACGTCTTCCAGTTTACCTATCAGGAACTGTGCCCTCTTTCTGAAGAATTGGCTTCCATTCTGGGAGCCCGGTTCCCTCCTGGCGCTTTGCCTTGCATCCCCCGCTGCGGCCTACTTCAGACCCGGGACGTAGCCCTAGCTCTGGGCGTATCCCCCTCGGAGGCCAACCAGCCGATTCCTCTGGGTTCCTCCTTTGCTCTGGAGCCACTGATTGAGGCCCTAGATCAGTTCACCGACATCCCCACCTATCGAGTAAGCATCACGTTCCTATTCTGCATGGTGAACTTCCTTACTGTTGTTCCAGGAGGCTTGACAGGTGACTTTCATCTGTTTGGAGTTCTGAGCGACTTTCATCTGGGAATGTCCCCTCTACCACTTGTCTTGGCCGAAACCATCTTGGGTCTGGACACTGTGAGCTCTGGGTCCACTACAACCTTTACCGGTAGCCCCTTATTACTCCAGGTACGTCATTATTCTAAAGGTAGTGCGTCCCTTATGGATTTTCACACTAGCTTTTCTTTGCGGGAGGTGCGTCCTTTCGGATTTTCACACAACCCTGTGCCTTATTTTTGCCTGAAGCAAACCCTACTTACTCAAGCGGCTTTTTATTTTTTTTTTCACAGATCTGGCTACAGGAAAAACTGAAGATGCTGTCTGAACCACCCCCTCGAGTCACTCCGCAGTACTCACCGAGCCATTTCTTGCCTCGTCAGCGATTGTATGGGTGTGGCACGGCTGGTGAAGGTATTACCAGATTTAGTGAGTTGTCAGATGACGATATCAGTTTTACATCCGCCTGGCTCCCGCTGTCTCATGCGGTCACCGATGGGTCACCGGGTTGCGTTCCCCTCTGCGGCCTCCGCCAGGCCACCTTCTGCATCACCTCGCGATGTACACGGCAACTTGGGATGACCCAGGATATAGTGAGGGTTCCCCTGTCTTTCCGAGGAGGAGATCTCTCGGTCGCATTTGCTTCCCGGTATCATGAGCTATGGGGTAGATTACCTGTGAAGACCGTCATCCCGAGGTTTGGCAACCATTCTGCGTCCTCAACCAGCGGGTACAAGAAGTGGATCCTCAGCCCGGCCTCTGATAATAGGACTCGAGGGCTCAAGCATCTGATCGGCGAGAGCAGCAGCAGGACCTAGCTTAGTCTATATGTGTATTTCTTTTTGTGCTACATTTCTTTTTAATGCAGAACTAGAAAATGACAAAAGTGAAAAGAATAATATTCATCCCTTTCACGAGTTTTGTGTACATTTCTAGATAATTTCAGCATACATGATCAGTTTTGGCATTTACTCAGCTGCTTATGCGCTATCAATACATGAAACCAAATTTTAACAGCATCAACTCCTGTTACCGATCGGCCCTCTCGGGTTTTCACGATCGGACATTTTCTCTCATGCCTCTAATTTTTGCACAAGATGCCTTTTTTCGGTTTTCACCCTGTCGAGGCGCCCAATTTTAGCATAGCCGCCTTTTTTCTGTTTTCGACTTGCAGGGCATTTTATTCTCTTCTTTTTATTTTGGTCTTTAGCCGTGGAACCTTTTGAGTCTGTCGACATTGATCGGCTCTTTGAATTCGTTCCCATCGCTATCTGATAAGATTGCAGCCCCTTTGGACAACAGCTTCTTAAGGATATACGGCCCTTCCCAGGTAGGTCTGAATTTCCCCCTGATGTCTAGTATTCCTGGCCTCATCTGTTTGAACACCAAGTCCCCTTCTTTCAACGGGTGCTTCCTCACCTTCTTTCCGAAAGTTCTCGCTAATCTCTTCTGGTATATCTGATTGTGATAATAAGCTTTCAGCCTACTTTCATCTAGTAAGTTCAAGTGCTGCAATCTCCGCTGCACCCATTCGGCTTTCGGGATTTGGGCCTCCATGACCACCCTTAGTGATTTAAGCTCTATCTCTACTGGCAATACTGCTTCTGTTCCGTATACCAGGGAAAATGGTGTAGCACCTGTAGATGATCTTACTGTCGTTTTGTATCCCCACAGGGCGAAGGGTAACTTTTCAGCCCAGTCTTTGTAGGTTTGGACCATCTTGGACAAGATCTTCTTCACATTCTTATTGGCGGCTTCTACTGCTCCATTCGCTTGCGGTCGGTAAGGAGAGGACTTATGATGCTCAACACCATATTTCTCGAGAAGTTTTCTGGTCTCTCCCATAAACTGCACTCCATTATCAGACACTATGTGGTGAGGGAGACCATATCTGCAGATCAAGTTCCTCTCTATGAACCTGGCCATATCCCTTGCGTCAATTTTCTTGAAGGATTCGGCCTCGACCCATTTGGTGAAGTAGTCGATTGCGACTATGATATATCTGTGCCCATTGGACGCCGTAGGGCGAATCTCTCCAATGATATCTATCCCCCAAGCAGCAAACGGCCAAGGTGACGTTAAGTTATGTAGCTCTGATACCGGCAGGTGTCTCAGGTCCGCGTACTGTTGGCACAACTGACATTGCTTGACATACTTTGAACAATCAGTGTCCATCGTAAGCCAATAAAAGCCTTGCCTCATTATCTTCTTGGCCAAGGTCAAACCATTCATGTGGGCCCCGCAGACCCCTGCATGGGTTTCTTCCATTATCTTGCGCGCTTCTCTCTCATTCAAGCATCTGAGCTGAATCCCATCTGACCGTCTTTTGTACAGCACCCCTTCCAAGGATATGAACTGAGTAGATAACTTACGTATCATCCTCTGGTCTTTTTCAGTGGCTTCTTCTGGAAATCTATCGCTTTCCAAGTAATTCATGATATCAAAGTACCATGGCTTCCCATCTGACGCCTCTAGTTCCATTACAGGCTCAGTTTCAAAACTGGGCTTATCAGAGCTCGAAATTAGCACCGGTTTCATGGCCACTCCTTCAGGGTTATCCCACATTGACACTAAGGTTGCCAACGCATCAGCCAAACGGTTCTCATCTCTGGGCACAAAGTGGAAAGTGCAAGTCTCAAACTGCCCACACATCCCTTTCAGATATTGAACATAGGGGACCGGTCGTTCTTCTTTAATAGCCCACTCACCTCGGATCTGGTTTATTACCAAGGACGAGTCACCAAATACCTCTACGTTTCTTGCCCCCAACACAGCCAAAGCTTCTAACCCGAAGGTGCACGCTTCATACTCAGCTTCATTGTTGGTTGCTTTGTATCTCAGTTTCTTAGAAAGAGGAAGCTTCTCATTATCTGGGGTCGTCAGGATGATTCCAACTCCGGCTCCTTTGTTGTTTACTGCCCAGTCAAAATGCAACTGCCATCCTTGAACAGAAATCGTGCCTATGCTCTCGTCAGGAAAGGTAAATTCGGGGGTGTCCCCTTGGATAGGATGTTCAGCAAGAAATTCGGCTACAGCTCGCCCCTTAATAGTCTTGCGGGTGATGTATTGCACATCAAACTCCTGTAGCAAGAGCAACCACCTCCCCATCTTTCCAAGCAAAGATGGTGCCTCCTGCAAATATCTTAAAGGATTCTGCTTGGCTACGGCCTGAACCTTGTATGAGTGGAAGTAATGTCTTAGCTTCTTTGATGCCCAAATCACTGCAAGGAAGATCTTCTCCACTTCAGCATATTTTATTTCGTAAGCCAGGAACTTCTTGCTGAGGTAATAAATTGCAAACTCCACCCCAAATTCATCCTCTTGAGCCATCATGGCGCCCACTGAACCATCTTCTACTGCCAGATACAGAATAAGCGGTTTAACAGGTTGCGGAGGCCTTAGTACTGGCGAATTTAACAGGTATTCCCTTATATTATCAAAGGCTCTCTGGCAGTCTTCATTCCAGACTACGGGCTGATTCTTTCTAAGCAGCTTGAAAATAGGTTCGCATATCGTAGTGAGCTTGGCAATAAACCGGCTAACATACTGCAGTTTGCCCAGGAAACTCCTTACATCTTTCTCCTTCTGTGGCACAGGCATCTCTCTGATAGCTTCCACCTTATCGGGGTCAATTTCTATCCCCCTCTGACTGACGACATGTCCCAATAGCTTTCCTGAAGTCACCCCGAAAATGCACTTCTTGGGATTAAGTCGCATATTATACTTGTCGATCCTGGTGAAGAACTTCTCTAGAGCTTCAAAGTGTCCCTCTCGGGTGGCTGATTTGACCATCATATCATCGACATACACCTCCACTTCTTTGTGAATCAGGTCGCTTAGGATCTTGGTTGCCATCCTCTGGTATGTGGCCCCCGCATTCTTCAGGCCGAAAGGCATGACCCGATAGGCATAGGTACCCCACTCCGTGATGAAGGCAGTCTTAACCCGGTCAGCTATCTTGTTCAGGATCTGGTTGTAGCCCACATATCCATCCCCAAAACTGTACATCGCGCAATTGGCGGCACTGTCTATCAATACATCAATATGGGGTAGTGGAAAATCATCTTTAGGGCAAGCTTTGTTAAGATCTCGATAATCCACACACACCCTGACCTTTCCGTTCTTCTTAGCCACAGGAACCACATTTGCCAGCCAAGTAGGATACTGGACTTCCACAAGAAACTTAGCTTCGATCTGCTGTCGGATTTCCTCCTTAACTTTGTCAGCCCATTCTGGTCTTAGCCTTCTCAACTTCTGCTTCACAGGCTTGCAATCTGGGTAAGTCGGGATGGCATGCTCCGCCACGGCCCGGTCAATCCCCGGCATGTCCTCGTAGGTCCAGGCAAAGACTTTTTCATGTTTTGTTATTATTCTCTCAAAATTTTTTCTCTCCTCAGGAGTTATATTTGATGCTATTAGAATTTCTCTCGGATTTTCCGAGGTTTCAAGATTGAAAGGCGTTGTGCCAGTAGAGTCAATGTCAAAAATTGATGAAATATGATCATGTTCATGCATGTTGAAATCATTAGAAACATCGCACAAATAAGTGAAATTGTTCATCTTATTGATAATATTATAGTTATCATTTACATCATAAAAGAGTTCTGGAATAAAAAGACAATCTAGGCTAGAGTCTTCTTCTGCCGCTCTCGAGGTTGACGCTGTTGCAGCTTGCTCACTGATTTTCTGATCTAGCAGAGGCCCTTCAGGCACGTCGAAAGAAATTTTCAAATCCTCCATTCTCAGCTCTAAATCTGCTATCTTCCCTTTTCCTTTCAGCCTGGCAGCTACCATTTTCTCAGTAACGACCTCCTCGAGCTCGCACTTGTCCCAAGTGATCCCCTGAGTCATGACTTCCTCATCCCAAAAGTCTTCAGCGGTCTTGATAAACCCGACGTGCCAGTCATACACATCATTAAAAATCTCAAAGCCAGGGACAATCCTCCCATCTACCCACTGTGGCTCATCTTCACCAGTATAAGCACATACTGAGGATGCGGGGACAAAGCTTTCTGAAATGTGGGGGATCCTGTCTGTTACCCTCTTCTTGCCGAAGCTACCTCTGTACCCCAAACCTTTCCGGTTCTTCTGCCCTCGAGTGGTGATCGCGGTCTGCAGCCCTTGGGAGCTTCTACCCAATCCAGCCCCGGGAAGATAGTGCATCTTCTTCATCATACTAACCACAGCCGGGCTATCCTCTGATCCGTGCTCTTCCTTTATCATAGACACATGGAAACCACTGAATGGCTGATTGGCAATTTCTAGCGCTGAGACCTGGTTTTCCCTAGCCGCCTTGATAGTCACCACCTCCCCTTCGTGCGGGAACTTTATCATCTGATGCAGTGTGGATGGCACTCCTCCTAATTTATGAAACCAGGGTCTTCCTAGCAAAGCCGAGAAGTTAGCAGGAATGGGCAGAACTACAAATTCAACTTCCACTTCGATAGGTCCTGTCTTGACCAAAGTCTTGAAGGTTCCTGAGGCTTGCCTCCTTGAGTTATCGTAGGCCGTGATAGTCAGATCGGATCCGCTGAGCATATCCTTGCTTAAGCCAAAAGCTTGCAAAGCTATCAAAGGGCATACGTTGATAGAAGACCCATCGTCCACCATAACGCAAGCAGTGTGCTTGCCGCTAATCTGCGCTTTAATGTACAAAGGTCGGTTATGGTTGCGTCCTTCTGCCGGTAAGTCAGCGTCGGAAAAGATCAACCTCTCCTCGGATCCTCCCTTGATTAAACCCAAAAGCTCTGAAGGGGAAATAGTGGTGGCGACTGTGGCCTCAACCAAAGCCTCTACTACCTTCTGCCTATGAGAGGGGGATTGCCTCAACAGATCCCAAATGGATATCTGGGCTGCGGTCTTCTTCAATTGCCTTATAATCTGTTCCTCCTCTGGCTCTTTCTCTGCCAATGGTTGTACTGGCTCAGGTAGCTTTGCAATCTCGGGGATCACCCTTCCACTCCTAGTGACAGCGCTTATCTCTCCCTCGTCTCCATCGGAACCCCACAGATCAAGGTTCAAACCTCCATCATCCTCGGTTTCTCCACCGCTTTCACTGCTAGACCAGCAATCAAGGGTCGCCACAACTGCTTTCTCCTTCTCATTCTCGGAATTACCAACAGCAGACTCCTCATTCCCATATAGATCTTGTAGCACGTACCACTCTGGCAGGCTAGATTGGATCATAAACACATGTGGGGGTACGACATTGTAACCAGGCTTCTTCTCAGCTTCTCTCTTCTCAGGGTCAGAGATCTGCTTGCTATCGATCAAGTCTTGAATAGAGTGCCGGAGCGCTTTGCATTTATCAGTGATATGGCCTGAGTGCTGGTGGAATGCACAGAATTCGTTGTCCTTATGTCCCGGTTTCCCTTGTGTCAAAGCTGGCCTAGGAGTTAGAGGACGCAATTTTCCCTCCTTCATCAGCCTCTTCAAGACCCAGGATAATGGTCTCCCCAAGTTCGAAAACTTCCTCTGGGTGGCTACCTCAGTAGCAGACACTTGACCCATTCTTCTAGTGCTGTTACTGGGACCTGCCGGCCTACTGGCTCCTTGACCGGGGTTAGCCCTTTTGGCGAAATTATCATTGTTAGTTTTCCGGGTCAAAAACTCCCCTTCTGCTTCGATGGCTATATCCTTGAGAGACTCCCAGTCCTTTAACCCCTTCATCCTCAATCCCTCCTTCAAGTACGGGCTCGCGTTCTTAATGAAAAGATGGATCTGGTCTTGGGTATCAGGCTTTCGGCGCATCTCCATTACTCGGTTCCGCCATCGGGTAAGGTACTCATGGAAGGATTCCCCGGCCTTCTGCTGGAGTAGCTCAAGATCTTTCAGAGTCACCTCCATTCTGGTATTACAGTCGTACTATTTCAGAAACTCCTCAGTGAGCAGATCCCAATCTTCTTTAGTGCGGCGGTCAAGGCCGTGATACCAATCTATGGCATGAGAGGTCAGACTCAGACAAAAGTATTCTACTTTCTGCTTCTTGGACAATGTGGTCCCCTTCATGACCAAAAAATATTGCTTCACATGTGCGGTGGGATCAGAAGTACCATCGAACTTCGGCACATCCGGCATTTTGAAGTTATAAGGGATCGGGTCCTCTCCGTCCAGCTCCCTATCCTCAGGATTCATCCCGTGAGCTCTGCCTATCATACGAGCCATAGCCTCGAACCTCTCTTCCATCTTTTTCAAAATAAAATCATCAGCCTGAGGCGCCTTCCCCTTCTCAGATGCCATGCTCAACCTATCATCCTCGATATCTCTATCGTCATCAATTCTTAGCACTGGCCTTCTTCTCAGCTCTCCCAAAGCCACTGATCTTAACTCTATCGGCGGTGGCCTAACGGGCTCCTCTCGCCTTTCAACCCTTTCTTCTTCAGGCTCATTCTGTCTCACTGGAGGAGGAGGAGGAGGATTCTGTGGAGCATTCGGCTGAGCATTCTGCTGTGCCAAGGCGGCCAACATATTCATCATTCTGCCCTCGAATTCCTCGAAACGGCGGCCCACTTCTTCCGCAATCATGGCCCTAGTGGCATCTTCCCCCCTAGGTGAGTTTGCCATCTGAGATACTGTACCACTGATTTCTGATAAAATCTCCGGTAGACCCTCTCTATCTGACAGCTCAGGAGTAAGAACTCGGATCAGTCGCCCGGTTGGTGATCTAGTCCACCTGGGCAGATCTATGATGGCTGCAGGGACAAAAGTTAGAATGATGCATGAAATGTAGGTATAATGCATGATCGTCATATGCAACATTTACAGAGCACAAGCAAGCAAGAAGGTCCTTCCACCCTTATTTCTCCCACACATGTGGTCGTGCAGTCTCTTTCCTAGGTGGGATTAGCCCAAGGGTCAACGAGGGACCCAATGAACGCGTATGGTGCACGGCGGAAAACCGGCAGCATAACACTCCTATGCTAATGTACAAGCGGATGGATAATGATCGTCACGTATTCGGACGGTCCATAAATTTCGACATGGCCCTACCGGGGCATGATAGCCTTTGGCTAGGTTGCCGAGCGAGATATTTGGATTCTTCCAATACGTGAGGATCTATACAGCAAGCATGAGATTATGGTTCATTTCACCTGTGGAAAGTGACTACAGCCATTACATGAGCTTTGGACAAGGGAGATGTTTCTTTGAGGCTACCCAAGCATGATCCCTGCCGACGGGTCTAGCTCATCACGAGCGTAGCGACCGATCGGGTCACTATTTTAATATACCATTGAGGTACGTGGCTTGGGCTGGTGATTATCCTTAACACTTCCCCAAATTGAGTGAAAATGAGGAGGTGCTTCAGGAACGCACCGGGGCTAAAAGAGGGACCAAACTAGCGTATTCTAAGGCTCTAATGATATGCAAATGCAAATTTGAGAGAAAGCGAATTTATGAATTAAATTTTAATCATAAATGTTTAAAAGAGGTATTTTCGAATTGAAATCTCGAACCATAAACGTCCCCAGCGGAGTCGCCACTGTGACGCGCGCCGGACCCCGATGAGCGTCGCCCGTTCGACCGCCCGCACGTGGGCGACCGGGGCATTTGCGGGTCCGTTGACATCTTGCAAATAATCGCAAGTGCGTCTATGTTGGGCAATAAGGAGGTATCATGGAGTCGCCACCCAATAGAACATTGGGAAAGTTACTCTCGCCTCGGAGAGCCTAAGACTTGCGCTTAGTATCCATGTTGGGCCATGAGGCCTAGGATTAGCGCTAAAGTCTCGTGACCCAAGAAGTATTTTGGAGGATAACCTCTAACCTCTTGAGCCCAAAGACCAGAGCTGGGTCCGGGATTTCTCATCTATTTCTACCTCAATTAGTTTATGATAAAATTTTAATGTCATTAGTTCGCTCTCTCTCCACACTATGCAGTTGATTAAAATGCGCATTTTATTCACATTCGGAAAGCAGTAAATGAGCAGAATAAATATCAAAAGCGATAAATTACAATAATACAAGGAGCGGAATACAACTCCCTTTGATAAATGTGCGATTCATACACAAATCGGGGCATTGTTTATTTTGAGGACTTTGGTCCTCTCATGCATCATTATTAAAAATGGGATATTTAATATGTGATGATCTTTATTGGATGAAAATAGGGCGTTGGACCCTTTTGCATTTTATACAAAACTCAATTTTATTTAGGTACAAATCGTTGATCTATTCTTACATTTAACGGGATAAAAAGAGCTTATTCATATACATAAAATAATCAATGAATGAAAAAATGAGAGGAATAAATCAACAGGTTTAAGAAAACTAAACCAGACGAAATCCACCACGCATGGTAGGCAGCCGCTCAAGCTCGAAATTATCCAAGAAGACCAATATACACTCACAGAAAGTTAAGAGATGTTAATATTCATAAAATTAACACATAAGAAATCGAAGGGACTGAATAGAGATGAAAAATGATCAACAAAAATGGAGGCAGAACCCACCGACGGCCTTTCCTGGTTGACCGACGGGCGTCGGTTTGGTAATTCGATATGCCCGTTTGTCACTCAAAAAGGGCGTCTGTAGGTAGGTGACCGACGGGCGTCGGTCATAAAGGTGACCCGTCGGTCACCTCTGTCTCCGGAAAACAGAAAGGAAACAAGGGCCTTTCAAGATCAAAAAGCAAGTTTTATCCAAAAAAAGGAGATGGGGGAGTCAAAATGAAAAAGAGTAATGACAAGTATTCAAAAATTTCACAGAATGAATAAATAAATGATAAATGTTCAAATATGAGATGAAAATAGAGAGAGAATCCGGAATATTTACCCTCAGATAATCGCTTCGGGTAAGATTTTGGTGTCGTTTAGATCCCCGCGCGCTCCACGAGAAAAAGAAAATGAAAGATTAGGGAGAGAAAATGGGCTATTTCACCTCCAATCCTTCAGAAAATCGATTTAGGAGTCAAAATCTAAAGAAAACTAATTATTTTTAGTTCCTTTGATTGATTTGATCCTTGATTAAGTAAAGTTCTTTGGAAAAAGGTGTTTTTGGAAGAGAGAGAAAACGTGCTTGAATTTTTGCAGAGTTTCCTCTTCTGAAAAATTTTCCAACCCTTTTCAAATGAAAATCCGGACCTTATATAGCCAGACACGACCGACGGGCGTCGGCGCATGGGGGCGGGCATCGAAAGAATCCTACTGACACAAGGACACTTCCGACGGCCCTGCCACATCCACCGACGGGCGTCGGAACGGTTGCGTGCTCCGGGAAACCAGGCGGCTCCTGACAGGGGCGGTGACTTTCAGACGGGCGTCGGAAAATACCCTGAGCCGTCGGTGACTCGAAGCGACGGGCTACCTCCACAGACGGGCTAGCCGTCTGTGGAGGACAAAAAAGCCTTTTTGACTTGAAAAACTTCCGTTTTCTCCCGCTCTGCCCAGGAAGTGTAGAAAAACCTCATTTCTCATGGAACGCGGGACTAAAACCTCCAACTTCAGCCTCCCGTACAGGCTTGAACATTGATTTCATCATAGGGTAACCTCTGATCCGGACCGCTCCAGGACACGGTGCTTACAGTACTTTACGGGTACGAATCGAATACTGAGGGTACATCACAGGTACAAATCAAAAGTCATTTGATTTTTATCAAAACACATTATTTGTATTCTGAGGGGATCTTAAACAAGATCCTAATACTGATGGGTTCACGAGGAACTAAACGGGGACCTGATCGGGGTCCAAACTGAACTGAGGGCTGCAGCTAAAAGACTCTATTAGGCATGCCTAACTATCCACTTACTTGACTCTAGCAGGCTATGTGTCATTCAAATCATATTTCAGAGTACAAAATACACTTCATTTAAAGAATCATGAAATTGCCCATATCAAAGTATATAAAAGTACGTCATGCATCAAACCACAATGTAAGTTCATTCGGAAGAAATACCAAATTCATTATTGAGTTAAAAACCGGGAAATTTCAGAAAAAGGGCTGAACGGGGTGACGGACGAGGTTGGGTGGTCACGAGGCATGACTGGCATCACAACTCATGACTGGCCTCCTCACAAGGCAGGTCACGAGACGTGACTGGGGGTCACGCCTCGTGACTGGCTCCCTGGTCACGCGTGACTTACTGGTCACGAGTCGTGACTGGGAGTCACGTCTCGTGACTGGCTTCTTTGGGCTCGTCACGCGTGATTGGCTTCCTTCTTCAGTTTGTCACACGATGTGACATCGGTGACTGCCCTCTCTCTCAGGCCGGTCACGAGTCGTGACTGGGAGTCACGTCTCGTGACTGGCTTCATCTTAGCTGGTCACGAGTTGTGACAGGCAGCCACAACTCGTGACTGGCCTCAATCTGGCAGGTCATGAGTCGTGACCGGAGGTCACGTCTCATGACTTGCCTCTCTTTCTTGGCTAGTCATGCGACACAACCTGGAAAACGGGATTTCTACAGTAACTCGATTCCCAGTTTTCCATAATTTCCCAGAATACAAAGATTAACCACACAAATCAGTTCTTACCTTCCAGAAGATCATTCAAGCATCAAAATGACATAACAACAACTCAATTCAACAATTAAAACAACCAAATCAAAATCAACAGTAAATGCATTCAAGCTTCTAAGGAACACAAACCCTAGAATTTTACAGTAAACTCAAAATCAACGATCTTCTCAGACAAATTCCCAAACCTGAATTCTAAGCCTCTATCACTTAGCTCCACTAGGTCCAACAACCTCCTTGTCTTTGGGATCGCGAGGAGCTTCTGCTAAACACATCACAACAAAGAACATCCAACAATGCAAACCCTAAGTTAAATCTAAACTCAAGGAAGAAGAAGAAGAAAATAAATGGAAAAATAAGATGAGGAATGCAGTGACTTACCAACATAATACTAAGGGATTGATTGATTTCCACTAACAGTAGCTTAATCCAAGCTTAGGGTTTCAAAATTAAGAGCAAAGAAGAAGATGAGTCCAAGAGGAAGAAGAATCGGGAAGAATAAATGAATTCCAGCATTTCCCATTTTCCTTTCTCTTTTAACTCTTCTTTTTCCTATCCCTACATTTATCACTTTCCTGTTGGTGGAAACCAACCACTCACACCAAACTAATATGCACAACACACACTCTATACACTCGCAACTTATGCACACCCTATAATGGTATGAACACATGTACATAATCATTTCCCAATTAATTCACACACTAATGCCATGCATATAACCACATGCTAATAAACCCCAAAAACATGTATTTTACTAAAATACCCTTATGATATGCTGAACACATACAAATGCATGCTCACACAGATAGGCTCATTCTACTAGGGGGCAAACGGGGTGTGACACAAGGATAGGATAATGTCTTTATTATAGAGTCATACGAGTTTGGGTTATGTGAGAATAATTATATCTGTAAATAACTATTATTGTGATGTTGTACATATACAGTAATGAAAAGAAGTGAAATTTTATTATTCTTACTTTTGCAAGATTCGTGTTTTGTTTTGTAGCACTATATTATCCTCCGAAGGGGTAGTAGGGGCGTTACAAGTGATCTCTAGCAAGACATCATGACTACCCAAATAATATAAATATCAATAGTCCGATATTAACCTAACCAATAGAACATGTCATGATCCTTTCGTCACATAAAATTTAGTTCGAACATAAGTCATGGTAAATGTCATCCTTATATTGTTCAAATATATAATTTCTTGATTACTAAGTAGACTCATAAAAATCAAATAACATTGATCACTCTATTAATTTATTTGAGCACGACCATGCTTTTCTCAGTCCCATTAGATATCTCTCTCACAAGAGAGGAATAAATTCCATCTTGATTACTTATTTTCCTCTCATCATGCCCAATCATAACCTTTATAATTATCCAATTAAAGATGATGTTTGATTATGTCAAAACATGATGTTCCTCATGTAGGAAACTGTGATGATCTCAGGTCAAGGATTCAATAATATGACTATTATGCAATCACTTATGACACTAACCCATGTAGTGATCTTATAGCAGTTTTATCCAATATCTTGTTCTCTAACAAGTACCTATAAGTTTGATTTATATCACCATAAATATAATCATCTCATGATTATCATACTAGTCTTAATTTATCATTATTCCTTTAGTGATAAATGACTAGGGATATTTAGAATAACATTAAATAGTTATTAACAAATATTATTATAATGCAACATGCGAACAATATATTAATGTTGAGAGAACTCTTTTATAAATTAAAATATGACATAAAATAAAGATCCAAATATTTGGCATAAGGCATAACCACTAACAAACATATCTCTTTTCCCATAAGAACTTGCGTACTTTTACTTCAATTGTGGTATATGTATTCTATGTCTCATTCAAATACAATCGGCAAGTAAAATATATATTGAATTACATTAAGCCTTATTAAGTTACAAGTATATTTTTAAGGTTGCCCAAACTTATGCCTGTGACAAAACCATATATAACTAATAATGGGAAAAATAGGCAGCATCGACAAGTGACACCAAAATAGGCAACACTGATAAACAGTACCCAAATAGGAAGCACTGATAAATGGGATTAAACAAGAGGCACTGAAAAAAATAAACAATAGGCAATATTTCTAAGTGTCAAAAGTAATAACATAGTACTACTCTGTAACCATATTGGCATGCCAATTTACTCGAAACTATGATTTTAGCTTAGGCAACATGTGGGATTGTACCTTTAATCTCTACTCATTATATTCTTTACAAGATTTTGTAAACTTACAAATCATATGAAATTTATAATACATTCATTTCTAGGAGCTCATTAATGAGCATGAGCTATACAAATTTGTACAAGAACAATTTCATACTCAAGCTTTCCATATCAAAATTAATTTAAGATCATACAAGCAATCATAGATACTAACTCAATAATCTCCTGCAGATTTAGGTCCATAGGTTTAGACCTAATTTTGGCAACTTTAAAGACATAATCAGTCAAGTGACCTTTATGAAAATTATAGTCCTACATTTTTTTATTTTAGTAAGAAGTTGAATCACTCAAATTTGAGTTCAAGAAAAAAACTTATATCCATTTTACCCTAAGTTATTCTAGTAAACTTAACAGTTCAATTATGGGCAAATTCAACGTCTTGTTATTTAGACTAATTTCAAGTATGATATGCATAGAATTAGGTCTTCCACTATTCATAAGAATTGTAGATGTATGTCTAACCTTTCATTTACAACTAGAATTACCTTGTTTCAAGTTTATAGAGAGAGTTACAATATCATCAGTACAAGTTTTTCAGCAAAATACATAATTACTATATCAACAATTCCTTACACATATAACTTATGCAATTTATTAAAATTGTTACCGTCAACCGAGATTATAATACCCAAATTTTAATGCAAATCATCTACACAAATTCTAAACTCAAATAATGCCCATACCTCAATTAGAAATCGAAAAACTATTCCTTAAATGTCCCTCCTTTTTTTGTCTTTGATTTATTCTTTCTTCATTAATCCATTTACTCTTCATCAAAGTTCAATAATTATAACGATTAATTCATCATCATTATTATTCCAAATTTTGTTTAAGAAAAAAAGGAAATTACATAATCATGACCTTACCTTATTAAAATTATTGCATTCATCCTTAATCTTCTTACTTTACTTGATGATTATAGTTTCAAAAATCATATTTTCTTGAATTAATTTGTGCCCTTTCTTCACCATGTACTATCATCATTAAACCAAGAAGAACATAAAAAAAAATGGGATAGATTTTTGGAAGAGAGAATGCCAACCACAAATGAGAGGAAATACAATGAAACTTCTCAAGTTATCCTCAATTTTGCACTTTTTATATTCATGTGAAGTAAGCAATTTGGCACTCCCACAAGTTTTTATGTCACCCCATTTTGATTAAAATAATCCATATTTTTCTTAACTAACCTTCACTTATCTTAACCTAGTTATATATGAATTTCTTGTGTGGGATTAATCTTGTTAAAATTGTAATTTAGCCCATAAACTTTCAATCTTTTGTAATGAAGTCCAAATCGAACTTTTTTTCAAGATTTTCAATTTAATCCTATTTTATACCCAATTACAAGCTGTACTTATTCCTTAATTACACATTAAATTCCTGCACATAACAAGTAAAATTTGGGGCATTACATTTTATATGTTTTTCCAGGTATTTGCACATAATTTTAGAGTTAAAGCAAGATGGAGCTCAAGTTAGCAAATTTAGAAAAATTCTAAAATCAAACATGCCATGGTTGTGCCAATACCAAAATTATCAAACTACTCCAAAAGACCCCACAAATGTTGGAAATTATATGCCACAGCCGTAGGGGTTGCCAGATTTAGATTTTTACTTCAAAAGGCCTCACGGCCTTGGGAATTTATATGCAAAGGACGTGTGGTCTTGTAGATGTTGAAATAAAGGATCTTGTTTGTTTCTAAAAGCCATCATATGCTGTTGGTGTGGCTTATACACTGCTATAACTTTGGAGGGAGGTCTGATAGGCATACTTAAAAGTTGTTTATTTTCATTCCAAAGGGAGAGTTCAATTAAAGAGTTTTTAGTTTTCATTCGTTCTTTTTTGTTTGGCTCTCTCTAGAGCTATTTTGGGTATTGTAAAAATCTCTTAGTTTTGATTCAAGTAGTTCATTTTTCTTTCAATTTAGTATTTAGAATCTTAGTTTTCTTTCATCAATTAAGAAGTTTCTTAAGGGAAAAAGCTTGGAGAAGGAAACCCACTTTAGTTTTCTTTATTTCTTCTTCTTTCAAGTAGTTTCTAAGAGCTCGCTTTGTCTTTTCTTTGTATTTGTCATTGAGATGAGTGAGTAGTTCTCCTTTTGCTGAAGAATTCTTGAATTCCTAGTTACTTATGTAAATGGATTATTATTAATGCAAGTCTATTGCTCTTTTTTCTCTTATTATTCTTTAATGTATGGATGTTTATTATATTGGGTTTTATGCTAGATGAATGCTGGAAGAGATAGTTGTCACACCCCATAAGTGGCCTAATTGGAATTAGTGATTTTTAATTGGACAATTAAGGCTAATTGGGTAATATTCAAGTGGAAAGGAGGATTAAATTGCAAGTATTAATAAAGTAATTAAATGATAGATTTTATTTTGGTGAGTAAAAGGTAATTTATCAAGGGTTATTTGGTAAAAGAGGAATAGGTGATTTGTGTCTTTGTGCATGTGTGCCAGGTGGAGAGTGAGTGTGTACGTGGGTAGGGGAAAGAAAGATCTGGGAAAAAGTTTAGTTGGGTGAAAACAAAAGACTAAAGGTTTTTCTCTCTTCTTGTTTTCCCTCTCACGAAAATCACATTCTGCTCTTACTCTCCATTTGCTGTTCTTCTTCCCATTTTTGCATGTGTATTCTGTTGTGGGACTAGGGTTGGAGATTGGATAAGAAGTTACAGAAGGTAAGTGGCTTTTGGTTTCGGGTGGTTCTTCTTCTCATTTGAGTTATTTAGAAATTTTGTCTTTGGATCTTTGATTGTGGTTCTACTTGTTTGCAAGCTCCTGAGGATACAAGGAAGGAGAAGGGAAAGGGCAAGGTTGTGGATTGAGGATATTTCAGTGGACATTTTTGAACTTCAAATAGGTTTGGGAGTGTCTGTTATTTCTTATTTGGATCCTGTTACTGTGTTGCTTTGAACATTGTTAATGTGTTTTTGATTACCGAAATGTATGAGAAATACAATGTGTATAAATGATGTCTGTAGAAAAGGATGTAAATGAGATGAACATGCATGGTTTTGAGTGTGAAATTCTGGGTTGTTTGTGACTCTCTGTTTGTTACTGGAAATATATGATATTGTGAATTTGTGAGTGAAATTGCTGTAATGGTGCTCAGAGGACTTAAAGGTATGTGTTTGAACGATTATTGCATGAAAAATGGTTTTATACAAAATGGGGATTTGAGTTTTGATGGTACTCTGTTTTCATAGTTTACTGGTTTTACGTTTTCTGGAAATTTTGAAGAGTATTTTGGAGAAGATGAAGAATTGTGAGAAGAAGGTCACGAGACGTGACTGGTGGTCACGCCGTGACCCCCTTCTCGGTGGAAGGTCACGAGGCGCGAAGCAGCTTCACGCCGTGACTCCTTCTTTGCTGAAGGTCACGTGGCGTGAAGCGGCATCACGCCGTGACTTCCGCCCTCTTCCTGCGCGACTTCTCCCTCTCCTCTCACAGGCGTCATGCGACGTGACTGGTGGTCACGCCGTGACTGCCTTGCCTTGCCTTGCCTTGCCTTGCCTTGCTCCTCTGCCTGGCGCTGGCGTGAAGCCTGTGTCACGCGACGTGATGAATGGTCACGGCGTGACCAGCCTTCCCTGCTGCTCTGTTTTCCAAAATTGAGGTTTTTACTTCTGATTTCAAGAATTTTTGCATTACATGATAAATATTTGACTTAAAATCTGTATTGTGTTTTAATAATTGCATAATATTGGGTTTTGTATACATGATTAATAATTAATATACATGATTTACATGTTTATAGTTTATTTAACAGGGACTTTTTCAATATGAGCTATTTGTTCTTATTACTTTCTGTAGTTAATATTTATATGTTTATATGTTTCTGAATTTGATTATTATACAAGTATACATGATTTATAAGCTAGTATTTAATGAAATTCTCATGATGTGATATATGAATTATTGAGTTGTGTCATATAAGCCTGTATAAGTCATAGTAGTGGATAAGTAAGCGCTTACTTAGGTCAGAGTGTGTGTGCAGCTGCTATATGATAAAAATGTTATATGCGGGTCCGTTTGGATCCTTGTTTCGATCCTGTTAGGATCTATATGGAAATAAAGCGAGACCTCGGTCTCTATATGAAAAAAATACATGTTTGAGACTCATGTCTCTATATGCTTGGGATACTGTGTTCTATCAGTATCCAAATGACCGTATCCACTTCTTAGGTTTATACCAGACTAATCAGGCTACATGTTTATATGTGATGTATATGTTGGGATGTTTATTGACATAATTAAAGGTATATGTTGCACATGAATTCTTGAATATTCTATATCGGTGTAATGTAGAAAAGTATGTTTGTATTTGTTAATTACTTGTATTGTAAATATTTTAAATGTGATGAGATACTATATTGTATATTGTTATTTTGTTTTGTTCCTCCCCACTAAGCGTTATCGCTTAGCACGGGCTCTTTTCCCGTGCAGGTGGCGAGTGCAGTTCAGAGTCGGATATCTGCAGGTCGGCCATTAGGAGTCTTTTTGGATGAAGTTGTTTTATTTTTGAAGTCTTCCGCTGTAATTACTTTTGTATATGGCTTGTAATTAGTAAAATGAATCTTTTGTAAAGGAACAAGTATTCTTTTTGTACATGTAATTGCATACGAGCCTCTTTTTGTAAAAACGATATAAATATGATATATGTATAAGGACTTGATATATATTTGTTACAGGAATTTTCTGATTAAATGATTAAAGGTTTCTTTAAATCCCATTTGGTTTTCTTTTATTTATTTATACATGTGTAAATGTATATGATTATTTGTGTTTGCCCGCGTGGCACTCCGGTATCCTTCCAACGGGGATGGCGGGGTGTTACAGCTTGGTATCAGAGCCCAGGTTTGGTGGTTTTGGGTTATGTTGTGATTGTTTGAGTATAGAGTTGAGTCTATACATGAGAGTCAGTTTTATTTAGTGGCCTAATGCAGATGTCTTTTGTTTTGTAGTGTTTATATGGAGTCGGATCCAAGTGAGTATATGGGCGACACTATGAGCAGTTATAATGGGGGTCCTAGAGAGAATCCAGTTAGAAGAGATGATCCAGTTAGACAGGATAGACCTGAGCGGGAACCTGCACCAGCTGGGGGTGCAAATAGAGGAATTGGTTTGGATCTAGCGTTAGTACAAGGGTTATTACAAGTGGTGGATAGGTTGACTGCACCTAAGGCTCCAACTGAGTTGTTAAGAAAGAGAGGAGCAGAAGATTTTCATGGGACTGCTTTAGATGAGTCCGATATAGCTGAGTTTTGGTTGAAGAGAGTGGACAGGATTTTGCAAGAGATTAGATGTCCTGCTGATCAGAGAGCTTCTTGTGCTATATCGTTGCTTCAGGGACCAGCCTATGATTGGTGGGAACTTGTGATGAGGAATCCTCAGCGACCAGCTTAGCTGACTTGGGATTATTTCAAGAAAGAGTTTGAGCAAAAGTATATAACAAAGGCATACCAAGAGGCGAAGTGGAGAGAGTTCATTAGCTTGAAGCAAAGGGGAATGACTGTCAGTGAGTATGACAAGGAGTTCAACCGATTAAGCAAGTATGTGCCTGAGCAGTTGTTGACAGATGAGTTCAGATGTAGGCACTTTTTAGAGGGATTACGTGAGGTATTCAGAGGCCCCTTGTCTGCGATGATTGTCTTACAGCCAGTTGGGTATTATCAGATTGTGGCTGCAGCAATGAGATTAGAGGAATCAGAAGAGATTAAGCAGAGAATGGCACAGAAGAGAAGAGCACCAGAAGGGGGAAATGTGAGTGCTAAGAAAGCAAAGGGTACACCAGTTGAGCAAGGATCTAGAGGGAGTGTTCAGATGCCTTCACAGGTTGAGAGTGTAGCCCCACATGGTAGTAAAGGAAATCGAGCACCAGAATGTGAGCACTGTCATCGGTACCATTGGGGTACATGTCGGAAGATTACTGGCGCTTGTTTCAAGTGTGGGAGCATGGAACATCGATTTGCCTTTTGCCCTAGTCGACAAGAGAACCAGAATCAACAAGAAAGCCGAAAATCCAATGTTATCCAAAGCAATCGTGAAGGAAGTCGAGCTCCGAGAGCACCATCAGAAACGGTGAAGCGACCTGGTGCTACTGAGGATCATAATCAGTATAGAGGTTATGCTATGATTGCTAGAGATGCGACGGGTGCAGCGGGTCCTTCGGGTAAGTGTTTACATGTTCAGTTTTGTCTCGTTTCGGTTTTGATATTTGAGTTGTATTCGGTAAGCAAGGAAATTTCGAGGACGAAATTTTCTTAAGGAGGGGTGAGTTGTCACACCCCATAAGTGGCCTAATTGGAATTAGTGATTTTTAATTGGACAATTAAGGCTAATTGGGTAATATTCAAGTGGAAAGGAGGATTAAATTGCAAGTATTAATAAAGTAATTAAATGATAGATTTTATTTTGGTGAGTAAAAGGTAATTTATCAAGGGTTATTTGGTAAAAGAGGAATAGGTGATTTGTGTCTTTGTGCATGTGTGCCAGGTGGAGAGTGAGTGTGTACGTGGGTAGGGGAAAGAAAGATCTGGGAAAAAGTTTAGTTGGGTGAAAACAAAAGACTAAAGGTTTTTCTCTCTTCTTGTTTTCCCTCTCACGAAAATCACATTCTGCTCTTACTCTCCATTTGCTGTTCTTCTTCCCATTTTTGCATGTGTATTCTGTTGTGGGACTAGGGTTGGAGATTGGATAAGAAGTTACAGAAGGTAAGTGGCTTTTGGTTTCGGGTGGTTCTTCTTCTCATTTGAGTTATTTAGAAATTTTGTCTTTGGATCTTTGATTGTGGTTCTACTTGTTTGCAAGCTCCTGAGGATACAAGGAAGGAGAAGGGAAAGGGCAAGGTTGTGGATTGAGGATATTTCAGTGGACATTTTTGAACTTCAAACAGGTTTGGGAGTGTCTGTTATTTCTTGTTTGGATCCTGTTACTGTGTTGCTTTGAACATTGTTAATGTGTTTTTGATTACCGAAATGTATGAGAAATACAATGTGTATAAATGATGTCTGTAGAAAAGGATGTAAATGAGATGAACATGCATGGTTTTGAGTGTGAAATTCTGGGTTGTTTGTGACTCTCTGTTTGTTACTGGAAATATATGATATTGTGAATTTGTGAGTGAAATTGCTGTAATGGTGCTCAGAGGACTTAAAGGTATGTGTTTGAATGATTATTGCATGAAAAATGGTTTTAGACAAAATGGGGATTTGAGTTTTGATGGTACTCTGTTTTCATAGTTTACTGGTTTTACGTTTTCTGGAAATTTTGAAGAGTATTTTGGAGAAGATGAAGAATTGTGAGAAGAAGGTCACGAGACGTGACTGGTGGTCACGCCGTGACCCCCTTCTCGGTGGAAGGTCACGAGGCGCGAAGCAGCTTCACGCCGTGACTCCTTCTTTGCTGAAGGTCACGTGGCGTGAAGCGGCATCACGCCGTGACTTCCGCCCTCTTCCTGCGCGACTTCTCCCTCTCCTCTCACAGGCGTCACGCGACGTGACTGGTGGTCACGCCGTGACTGCCTTGCCTTGCCTTGCCTTGCTCCTCTGCCTGGCACTGGCGTGAAGCCTGTGTCACGCGACGTGATGAATGGTCACGGCGTGACCAGCCTTCCCTGCTGCTCTGTTTTCCAAAATTGAGGTTTTTACTTCTGATTTCAAGAATTTTTGCATTACATGATAAATATTTGACTTAAAATCTGTATTGTGTTTTAATAATTGCATAATATTGGGTTTTGTATACATGATTAATAATTAATATACATGATTTACATGTTTATAGTTTATTTAACAGGGACTTTTTCAATATGAGCTATTTGTTCTTATTACTTTCTGTAGTTAATATTTATATGTTTATATGTTTCTGAATTTGATTATTATACAAGTATACATGATTTATAAGCTAGTATTTAATGAAATTCTCATGATGTGATATATGAATTATTGAGTTGTGTCATATAAGCCTGTATAAGTCATAGTAGTGGATAAGTAAGCGCTTACTTAGGTCAGAGTGTGTGTGCAGCTGCTATATGATAAAAATGTTATATGCGGGTCCGTTTGGATCCTTGTTTCGATCCTGTTAGGATCTATATGGAAATAAAGCGAGACCTCGGTCTCTATATGAAAAAAATACATGTTTGAGACTCATGTCTCTATATGCTTGGGATACTGTGTTCTATCAGTATCCAAATGACCGTATCCACTTCTTAGGTTTATACCAGACTAATCAGGCTACATGTTTATATGTGATGTATATGTTGGGATGTTTATTGACATGATTAAAGGTATATGTTGCACATGAATTCTTGAATATTCTATATCGGTGTAATGTAGAAAAGTATGTTTGTATTTGTTAATTACTTGTATTGTAAATATTTTAAATGTGATGAGATACTATATTGTATATTGTTATTTTGTTTTGTTCCTCCCCACTAAGCGTTATCGCTTAGCACGGGCTCTTTTCCCGTGCAGGTGGCGAGTGCAGTTCAGAGTCGGATATCTGCAGGTCGGCCATTAGGAGTCTTTTTGGATGAAGTTGTTTTATTTTTGAAGTCTTCCGCTGTAATTACTTTTGTATATGGCTTGTAATTAGTAAAATGAATCTTTTGTAAAGGAACAAGTATTCTTTTTGTACATGTAATTGCATACGAGCCTCTTTTTGTAAAAACGATATAAATATGATATATGTATAAGGACTTGATATATATTTGTTACAGGAATTTTCTGATTAAATGATTAAAGGTTTCTTTAAATCCCATTTGGTTTTTTTTATTTATTTATACATGTGTAAATGTATATGATTATTTGTGTTTGCCCGCGTGGCACTCCGGTATCCTTCCAACGGGGATGGCGGGGTGTTACAATAGTTTAGCATTAAATTTGAATCTTCTAATAATCTATGGATGCATGATTAATTTTTGACTTTATTCTTGTTCTTCAATGTTTGCTGAAATAGTTATTTAGGAACAATGATAATGTCTATATAGTTTTTCATGTTGTTGTGAATAGATAAGCTTTATCTTAGATTAGATGTTTGCAAAAATGGTAATTTAATCTAGATTTGGGTGAGGGTTTATACCCATAGCTTAGTCTTATGCTAGCTTTCTTTGATTTTCCTAGAATAAGGTTTCAGTTGGTTATAATAGCATAATTGTTAGAGGATGCTTGGCCTTAGGTGAGCTAATCCGAAAATTTATAAGCTTGTTTATAATCCTCTTGCATTAAGTTAATTAGTAGAGGATATAATATCCTTAGCAAGCCCTTTTCCCTTTAATTTTCTTTTTTAATAGTTAATACTTTTTGATAATTGTCTGTGTTTTTTTAGTTAGATTTTGATGGGAAAATTATACACATATAATTTATTGAGGTAATATTAAATAATGGTACCTACCTCTTATAGCGTAGAAACATTGCAGAAGCATCCATAAGGATCCTGTTTGTTTTTTGTCACTGGCCTGGCTTTTATCTACATGCGGGATAACAGCAACTATTCCAAAATTTTAAAGCCCCTAAAAGATTAAGATAAAAAATTGTGAGTGGGAACGAGCAGCCTTGCGGCATATACGTTTTCTTGTTACCAAATACTGAGATCTCCCATCTATTTATAGAGATCCGAAAGGCTAGAGACCTATCTCTAGTATGACTCAGACTCTTTCTGAGATAGGATTTGGTAATCTTAATCAGATTTACTTTCTGAATTTTATCTAGGTTGGAACTTAATCTCAATTAGAGTCATAGGCGTACCCAAACTCTATCATCTCCCACTAGCACATGATGGAATGAATTTCAGTCTTAATCTTTATTTATACTGGCAGACAAATTGTGTGACTAGCATACCTCGAGAGCACTTATGCTATACACCTGTTAGGGATATATAGCATCTCAAAAAATAAGATCCTCCTTTTCATGTATGCCTAACCCCAGATTGCCTTCTCACATTCACTGTTTTAACTCATGATCTCATAAAAAAATTTTCGTGTTCACTATTATGTTTCTTCTCATAGAAACTATAATAGGCTAGATAGTGAACCACGAAACATTATGAAAGTGATCAAAAGGTTATCTTCCCCTCTCACTATATGCCATCTATCATGATTCAACTCGCTTTTCTAGTTAGATCCTCCAGGCCTAAATTTTTTCAGGACCTCTTGGGGACTAACTAAGCTAGCCACATTTAACCATACTTCAGGGATAAGTTAAGGGGTTCTAAAGGTCAAATATAAATAGGTTCTCACAATAGGAAAATTTGAGATCAATAATATTATTAAATTCCCATCCCTTTGGTCACATAAGCACACAGGGTATAAAAAATGTGTTATAGTGTTCTTTCCTTCCCTTAAAGGAGCGCATGTCTCATGTCACCGTGATATATATTTATTCTAAGAAGTTGATCGGTGTTCGGCAAGTGTACCAAATCGACAAGTAATATAGCGAGTATAATTAAAGACCCGTGAATGTCGAACATAAGAAAAAAAGGATTGTCACGTTAAATTAGTGGAAAACGCACGACACAGCTGTGCACGTTGCAAAAGCACAACTATACTTTTGCCACTGATGTACGCATCGTTGCCTTCTCCGCGTGCCCCTCTTGCTGCGTAACACAGCTGTGTTTTGAGAGGAAACATAGTTGTGCCTTCGGCGATTCTCACTGGCATGGGATGCTGAATAAAAACACAGCTGTGCTTTCTGGGCTGCTTTGCTCTCCTTCACCAATTGTTCCAAAAGTCAACTTCGCGTCTCCAATTTAGCTCTAGATTAAAATAAAATGCCTGAAAACATCCCAAAACATATTAAAAATTATAAAAATATTATAAACTAATAAAATAAAATAAGTTAACTAATTAACACTAAAAAAAATAAATAAAATACATAATTGTGCTAAGAAATAACCTAAATATTAATATAATTGTAACTTATCAACTACTCCAAACTCAAAACTTTACTCGTCCTCGAGTAAACTGAATGAACCACATTCTTAACCATTTCAATCTCAACAAAAGAAAATAAAGAGTCATTCTCAATTAAGGAGCAAGAAAATACAATTGCAAATACCCATGCTCACTAAACAATAAATAAACACATGAACATACCAAGCAATTTCTGTGTGTGTGTGCGAAAGGCCAAAACAAAATTTTTTTCATTTAAAAACAATACTTCTAGATACAAAGTTGGGAACAAAAATCAACTTGAATGCATAAATATATTTGTTGCTTTCCACTTAAAGCTCAAGAAATACCATAAGCCTCCTCCTATATACGAAACCTTACTAGAAGGTCATCTGTAACACCCTAAAACCACCTTGGAAGTTTGAGCCTGTCTGTGTCTGTATGTGTGCGTATTTGTGTACATTTTCGGTGTGCATGTACGTTAGGTTATTTTAATTATGTGTTTGTATAATACAGTAAGAGGAGAGGAGTTATAGTAGTGTGTGTGCATATGATAGGGAAGTAGGGTATGAGTAAGGGAAAAGAATTGTGTGTAGGTGAGAGTATGGGAGTTGAGGTGAGCTTAGGTTGACCTACCTATGGGAAAGTGACATGTGGCTTAAGGGATAAGTGGGAATTAAATGGGTAAAGAGAGAGAAACCAGCTGTAAGTCACTTCCTCTTCCCGTTCTCCTCTTCCTCCTCACGCCATTCATCTTCTTCTTCCTCTTCTTCTTCTTTCCTTCTTCTTCTTTACCTGTTTTTGCTCTTCATTCTTAACCTGGAGTGATTGAATTGCCGGGCTTGTGTCTTTTAAGCTCAAGGGTAAGCATTGGGTTAGTGGTATCTTAGATTCTTCTTCTTCCTCTTCTCTAGGTTTTGAGTATTGGTATATGTATGTTACCATAGAATTGATCTTTAGTTGTTGTGGGTTATGATTCAGAGGATCCACCTAGGCCATCAACAGGGAAAGAAAAAGCTAGTGGAAGTGGAGTTTGCGAATAGGAGCAAAGGAGATCAGGTTTGGGAAACTCTCTTTTATGTATATGAATTTTAGTATATTTATGTGTAAAATAAGTTTCTTGAACATGTTATTGATGATTATGATGATGGTAGTGAGTGTTGGCTCAAATGATTCATTGGTGCATGTGAATAGGTTTTTGGGTGAAAACTAGGTTAGCATGTACTGGACCTTTCTTCGGTTATTAAGCTGTTTTGGGAGTTGTAGAACTCCGAATGGTATGAAATCAGTTCCATTAGAAATATAAGATATATGTCTACAAATTTCTTAGAAATAGGTTTGAGCTAATTTTAACTCTAAGTGTCCCAAAAGTGGTTAAGACATAGAGCTATCTTCTCTGGACGGGTTCAGGAGAGCACTATAGGTTGTTTAGATCATATATAAAGATATAGATGTCCAATGGATCTGAAATTTCTTGAATTTGACATTTAACATCTTAAGGAACAAATTTTAAGAAGGAAGGTTTGCCTAAAAATATAGTTTAGATGCCTGTTTAGGCTGAACAAAAATGAGTTGTGAAGCAGTCCTGATTTCCAACTTTTGTTTTGCAAATTTTTTGTAGGTCACGGTGGTAACCAAATTCATTACCACCGTGACATATAAAAATCCTGGGCAGAATGCTTAGTTTGGACCTCATGGTGGTAACCAAATTGATTACCATCGTGACCCCTTCTGTCTTGACCATTTTAGGTGTTTTTCTTCCCGAATTGAACCCGTATTGCACCAGAACTTTCTAGGATCCATCCGATGTATGTTTAGGACTATTAAATGAGTATAAGAATAGTTATCCCTTGGAAAATAAACATGATTAGGATTAAGATTAATAGCAAACTAATGAAGTAATAATGTGTAATTGTATGTATTAGAATCAAGTCAAGTTTAATTACATTATTGAACATTATAATACTTTAATCTATATAAACGTGTATGATATGAACAAGTATGCATAGGTATGACTTAAGATCTAAGTTAAATACTCATGAAAGATGTCACATAAAATGAATTTGCTTAATGAAATATATGTATATGGGATATGAGTAGTGAATGCGTGATTAAAGTAATTGCTTAACAATATTATACGATGCATGCATTGGTAATAAATGTTATTAGAATGTGTTAGTATGCAAGATATTTATGATACTATAACGATTCATGTGGATATTTGAGTGCTTATATAATATGATAATGATAAATGTGATTTAATGCTTTTAGCTTATGGATTCCTCTTTTAAATGGAGACACATAATGTGGCAAACCGGGTAAGTAAGTGTTTATGTAAATGTATAAATAATTTGTATGAATGATATGATTAAGTGTGAGGGATAGCATTCTGTTTTGAGGTTTTTGGTATGTCACGGTGGCAATGAATGTGGTTACCACCGTGACCTACCTCAGATTGGCATTCTGTTTTGAGGGTTTTGGTATGTCACGGTGGCAATGAATGTGGTTACCACCGTGACCTACCGCAGACTTGCATTCTGTTTTGGGTTCTGGGTATGTCACGGTGACAACCTAATGGGTTACCACCGTGAGGTACCCCAAGAGTGCTTTTTGCCGAGAGTTTTGGTATGTCACGGTGACAACCAACCTGGTTGTGACCGTGACCTACCCTGTTTTTGTAAAGAGTAATTAGTTGTTAAAAGCAAAGTTTGAATGTTAATCTAATGGTTGGCCTGATATTGTTTCCATATTTGACTCAGATAAATGTTAGAACATTGAATAGTGCTAAAGTATGTTGATGGAATTATATTGTATGCTTTGTAAAATGAATACTATGATGCATGGCTGATATTATGAATTTCTTTATATGTCTACTATACTCTGGATTAAGTATGATGATATATATACTATCTGTTGTGACACATGATTTGAATGATGCATGACCTGCGAGAGTCAGTCTAGTGCATAGTTAGGCATGCCTAATAGAGTCTATATAAGTGTAGCTGCAACGCCCTTTGAACGATTTGGACCCCGATCAGGTCCCCGAATGGTTCCTCACAAAACCCTATTATGTGTATGTGTATGGATCTTGTTTAAGGTCCTGTTCAGTGAAATGTTTTTGAAATGTGAAAAGTGATAATGCTTTGCGATTTGTACCCGTAAGGTACAGTTTGTTACTCGTTATCCACTATTTTGAGTCAGCAAGTCTTTCGTTTGCTTAATCTGATATGAATATGAGAATATGATATCCGAATGTGTAAGCTTTCGGTCATGTGAACCAGTTATGAATTCGAAGGTGATTATGAATCTCTAATTGGGTTAAATGTGACTCAAACATGCCTATTATGTGCGATTATTCATATATATCGTATTATGACTGTGTTTGAATATAATCAGCACGCGATTCTGATTAGTTCTGATTATAGTTATGTGAATTAATAAGTGCAGACTTATTGGGTCTCTGGAATACCGTGATTAGAATGCAATATTGTATAGTTGCTTATGTTAAAGATTAATGTTGTGCAGCGGAAGTGTGATGGTATGGTGATTATGTACCTATGCTCTCAGCTAGTGTATATGTATCGTAGTATGGTTGTAGTATGAGTAGACTCTAATGATTTTTGCTTGGGAATTTGTGGGCACTATGGTGTGAACAGTTAGGGTACTAGTTCTCGGGACTGGGGTATGGTTATTTTTGGCAAAATAATTGCATGATTAAGTTGTTATGTATCTATGCATGATGTACCTCCAAAAGCCTGACTTCCCAATGTACTCGGTAAATGTATGCAAATGAGGACGTGTATTGGTATGACGATACAAGTATTAGCATATAAATATAATGATACTGACATGTAACGTATAGGTAAGTGCATGCATGTGAAGTTATATGTAGTTATGCATGAACATACTCACGTCTTGTATGGTGATGTTTGATTTGGTTAGTATCACACATATGAGTACATGAATATGATTAGAAACATTCGAATGCATAGCTATTATATGTAAGTATATATATATTCTCGGTAAGAACTAGGTGTGTATGATATTTGTGTGTGTTATGCCTTGACGACCATTGTTAATGGCCGCCCATATTTCCTGTGTGTTTCCCCACTAAGCATTATCGCTTAGCACGGGTTCTTTTCCCGTGCAGGTGGTAGGTTTGGATCGGTTCGAGTCACGCAACTGCAGAGTCGGCCACATAGGAGCTAGGAGTTTTTGTTTTTGTCCAGCTTCTTTATTTTGGATTTTGTAATTCTGTATAAAATGTATATGTAATAATAATATGTAAAGAGACTGAAGTAATATTTTGGGCGATGTAAATATTTATTATTAAGAATTTCCTCTATTTTATCGTCTGTCTGTAACTTCTGTGGCATGGTGGTAAACTTACATATCTGTATGTTTCTGCTTGGTGTACGTGTGTTGGTGAAGTATGTATGTTCAGTTTTACTTCTCAAGTTTTAAATTCTTCCATATTTTTATATGCTTTGTATCGCTTCTGTTCGGTAACACACCTACTTGGACGGCTTCCTACTCCCTTGCGGATGGGTTTGCCTACGTATGGGTTGGGGTGTTACATCATCTCCGCTAAATTAGACAAGACAAAACAAAGAATCAAGAGGTCTTACATTTTGGTTGTAACGTTAGGCTTCGATAAATTAGCTAACAAAGAAAGATCAAGTCACTAGAGAATAATGGCCACTACCGTAACAAAACCACAATCACCCAACTAGACCAATGAATATTCCTTAATCAAGTTACATACCATCAAAACAAAATTGGCCTTAATAACACTTTAACTTATCAAACTTAGCTCAAAACAATAAATGCCACATAAAATACAACAATGATCATCACAAGGCACTAGTTCAAGTTGTATTAAATTTCTGTACCCCAAACTCATATTCTGCTCAGTTAGCTAGGAAAAACTTGCAATGCCTCTTCTTCTTTTTTAAAATTTTTTTATTTTTTTAAATTTTATATATATATATATTTTAATTTTTATTTTATTTTTTTAGTGAAGATGCACAAAAACCAACTAGCCACAAAAAATTAATGAAGTACTTAAATAATCCAAAATCCCAACAAGAATTAGAATTTAGCTCTAATTTCCAAAAGACCAATCATCAACTTAAATTACATTTCTCTTGTCAACCCCAAACTCATTTCTTTAAATGGGCTCAACTCTCCATTACACACACCAATCAATCCTAAAACATAAATTTACACCAAGAATTAACAAAAACTAAACTCCCTTTTTCCCAAAATACAAACCCAACCTTATTAGAGTTACCACTCTTCAAATGGGAGGCAAAAATCATTTAAAGCTAAAGGTCATTTTAATATGTGTAACAATAAAACAAGCATGCATTTAGCATACTAAAATAATAGGCTCAACGGGCTAACAAGAGACTATGAAATTGTGGTAGGTAAAGTCATTTAAAGGCGCTATACAAAGAAGGGTTGCCTAAATCATTTTCTAAGTTCTGCCTCACCGGGGGTCGCTTCGATGGGTAATTAGAGAGGTTCTAGTGCTATTAGTGAGTTTTCATCTAATCTCCTAATTGTAACTAGATTTTTCTCAATTTTTTTTTAAAAACAATAGGCCCAAAGTGCTAAAAATTTAGAAATTGCAAAGTATAAACAAAGTTTACATTCAGTCTAGCAAATGAAGATACAAACAGGACTACTTCTCGCTCAACTTAAAATTGAATGAAACACAAATTTCTAAAATTGAGATCAAAATCATTCACAATTGAGAACTACTAAGATGAAATAAAAATCTAAATCGAGGTTAAATCAATAAGAACAATTATAACAATATTCAGGTAAAAACTTGGCGTAAATACACCACAAACAAAACAAAAATAATTAAAAACTCTAAAAGAATTTTTAAAAAATACACTAAAGATATAAAAAGTCACAACAAAAATGAAAATGGTTTTGGTTTGAAATATTAAAATGGTACTCCACCCCAAACTCAATATGTTGCACTGTCTTTAGTGCAAGAAAATATAGCATACAAAAATATTTCTCAAAAATTTTCTTATGCTGTGCAAAAAACTCATTGCAATTTAGAAATTATTGCAATCATCTCAAAAAGGCAAACATCAAACAGTGCAAAACTAAAAATAGTGCAAAATTCCTATGCCACCTGTGCAAAATGAAGAAACTCAAAACCTATGCAAAATCCAACAATGCAGAATGAAATATTCTGAAATCTGCAACATTCATAGCCAAACACAAATAATGTGTCTATCCTATCACATAGCATTGGCTCAGCCACACAATTTCAAAATAAAACAAAGTAAATAAAAAAAAGACTATGCCTAACTGTATCAACTTCATTACGTACAAAAATGAATAAAGTACAAAATCTGTTCTAAAAGGTTCACTTCCTGAAAAATACACAATACATCATTGTGGTGGTCGTCTCAGATGTGGGGGATATACAATTGAAATAGGAGTAAAGAATTCATGAATCTCACTGCTCAACCTGTCCAACTATATAATAATCCGCTGCTGAAAAACTTCTAAGAATGCAACTCTCCGCTTAGCTCCTAGGACCATAACTCTGCGCACCTGCTCCATCTGAGTCTCAATGGAAGACAATTGCTCCCAGGCTCACTGCAATGATAGGTCCATATCAGAGATCAACTTGTCACGTTGAGTTGTAGCTACTCTAAACTCCACCAATCCCTAACTCAACTCATCTAGTCTCTCCCAAACCCTCTCCTGGAAGTCTGCCTGCTCCCTCCTCGGCTCACTAAAAGAATTCTGAAACATGCTAACTGAAGTCTCAAACCGCATCATCATAGCAGTCATAGACCGCATCTCCGATATTAGAGTCTAGGCTACTGAAGCATCTAAATGTGGAGCTGAGGGTGGAGGGGCTGTGGAAAAAGACGACTCATCATGCCCCTGAGTATAGTGACTGTTAGCTTATTTTAGATGCTAATCTCGCAAGTATACGGTATACCGGTTATAGTACAAAAGATGTCGATCCCACGAGGAATGTGATAAATATCTTACACTATTACTACTTAATTTTAATCTTGTTTACAATGATCATTAAATTGTGAGTTAAATCTAAACTACTCTATCATATAAACTAATTAAACCTAGTTCATGTTAATCAAAGAAGACAAAACATATAATGAAGAATTAACAAATATAAAACTTGATTCCATCATTTAATTATAATGTTAATCTCTTCAGCAAGCCAAGTTGAATAAGATTCCAATTTACTCTCTCGATATAAATTAGAGTGCCTAAAACATACATTTATAATTCTAACTCACAACTTTCATTAATGAATTAGAAGGTTATGCATGCAAATTTCAGGAATAATAAACAACCTATAGCAACCATCTAACATTACGATCTCTCAAATAATGCTTTAATGATGAACTTCTATTAGATGAAAATAAGAATTCATCTTTCAATTAAACTCATACTTATAATGATCATGCATAAAATACTAATAGAAAATTCTACATTAAAAGACTACTAATTTAGATGGGAATAGAAAATAACAATAATATTCAAGTTCTCAAATAATATTCATTTGATTTACAGAGAAGAAATAATAGATAAGAGTAATGAGAAAGAATTCTTTCAACCCTTTTCTCAAACCTTTATAAAAATTCTTCTTCTCCTTAGTCTTCTTCTTCAAAACATGAAAAAAAAACTAAGAACTTTTAACTACAGAGCTTACAGAAAATAAAACAATATTTAACTTGTAATAATTCCTCCATATAAAATTACAGTTGAGATATAAATTTATAAAATTCCAAAAGTTGTGTTCCCTCCTTCAAAAGTTGCAAATATTGGTGAAGAATTATGCCTCTTCAAATGACTTTTCGTAGAAAACTGGCCCAACAGATAGTTCTGTTGCGCTCGCGATCACTGTCGCGCTCACGACAGAACACAGATTGCCTTTTCTTCCTTTTCTTTCTTTCTTCTTTTCTCTTCTTCTCTCTGGCCATTCATGACTTGTGATCTCTTTTCACGAGTCGTAACCTGCTTCCGTGAGTCGTGCATTTGATCACGACTCGTGCTCTTCCTCCCTTCCTTCTCTTATTCGCTCTTTCTTTTCTCCCTTGCGCTTCTCTCTGCATCGTCATGAGTCATGATCTCTTTTCATGACTCGTGACCCTACTCCTTTCTTTCATGGCATTTCCTTCTTTCAGCATCTTCACGTTGCACGATTTGTGTCCCACTTTCAAGACTTGTGCACCTCCATTCAAGCTTCTCTACTATATTCGTGCATATTTTCCTCCTTTTCACTCAAATCACCCTACAAAACACAAAAACAAGTAAACTAAACAAATAACATGAAAAATACATATATTTACATAATTAACTTCTTAAATTCACATAAAATATATATTAAATAATGCATCAATTAGACACTTATTAGCGACTCATATCTGGAGGGAGAATGGGATGTCACTCCTTTGCCTCACCCTTCTATTGGAAGTACTAGTTGTTGCTCTTTGTGGCAGAGGTGCTGGTGGAGCATCAATATCGTGATCAACTGGCTGGTGGGCACCATCATTAGAATTGCCCTCTCTATCCTCACCAGAGTCCTGAGCATCTATCTCCTCTGCTTTCCTCAGTCTATATCCAAACTCGGAAGAAGGATCCTTTATAGTAATCCTACACCTAAGCAATACCTCCTCATCAATCAAGTACGATGCCCTCAAAGCTGGTCCCATGTTAAGAGTAGGCTGATGTAGGGCTCGCATAATTACGGTGATTATTCCACTAATCTCGATCCTCTTCCCTAAAGTAGCAGTGGCTCTCTTTAGTTGCTTACACAACTAGGGTCAGAATTAACTCTGATGCCGATCTCCATAGCATATAAAAAAAATAAGTCCAGTGTAGTCACATTGCTAGGACATCCTGGTCGCATGAACACCGAATAGGTCATGACTCTATGTAAATACTGATAGATAGGAGAGCAAAACTTGGTTGACTTGGTGTTGCTAGCATTGAAGTGCGTATTGGACTTCTCGATGGTATCCCAATGTTCAGCTGAATCACCTAAAATATGTACTTCTCCACCTACTGGCAGCCTCAAGTACCTTGCCAAGTCTGAAATCGATAGGAAGTAAAGAGTATTGCTCACTCTAAACTAAATGGTTTTCACATCATCATTAGATAACCTTGGAGAGTACTGAAAAGTACTAAGAAACTCCAATGTTATCTCAAGATGAGTTGGACCATTCAGACAAAAGAATTCCTCCCATCCAATGTTCCTCAGAATAGATAATTCCCTCTCTTAAATTCCCAGTTCAATGAGTGTCTTAATACTCATTGACCTACTAGAAATGATGATCTTTGCAGCTAATTTATTGAACAATGTGTGCTGTACTAGAGTCAACCAATCAGGAGGCCTAATGGGCGCTAACGGTTGCTTAGCTTCTTTATTGCAGACCATGGTTCCTGAAAAGAAAGTATATGCTGCATCAAAAGCTAAGGGACTAAATTGAAAGAATAATGACAAAACTCACCACAACTCCAAAACAAAAAATTTACACAATAAATAAAATGTTCTAGCTAATGAAGATTCTAAATATGAACAATTGAGCATAAGACATAGGTATAAACAAATGAAGCACAAAATTAACACACAAACTTGGTCAAAATTAGAAGATTGCATAAGAAAGAATTTAAGGAATTTAAAAAAGCAAAGCACAAGATGGAAAATAAAAATAAGCACAAGTAATTATACCTTAAAGTGTATATGCCAAAAATAATGTAAATGCAATTTAATGGACAATAAGAGATAGAAATGTAAAATTCACTTTCAACATGCTTTATTAATAGCAAAATGTATAGGGCAAAATTCAAAGTCGCATGTAAGTAAGATTTAGAAAAATTTGGCATCTAATGCAACTCATCCTAATCCAATCAATTCGGGAACTAGCAAACGTGCATTTGTCTCAACACAATCAAGCACAATTTTCAATTGCATATAATTAAAAAGCTAGAGCAACAACAAGTATAATACAATAAAATACAAAGCATAATTTTAAGTAATTCACACTAATCTTGCAACATTTCCCCCCTATCCATGCTATTCCCAAATAAATCAATACAATGAAAATATTTCATTTCCCAAAATGAAGTTCAAAATCCCCTTTTCCATCATTCTCCCACTCAAATGACAAATTAAGGAACAATTGCAAGCTAGAAAATTGAAAACTAAGTCCAAAGTAAAAATGGTAGCCTCAATACTCAGCAAAGAATAATGTAAAAATTAAGCTCAAAAGAGTGATAATTCCTAAACAAACAGCTCCATTAAAACTGCACAAACTTCCAGCACAGTAGCAGTTTAAATCAGCTCCAACAGTGCGACAAGTAATAAATTTTCATGAAGTTTTAGCACAAGATTCATGCCAACCAGTTCTAAAATAATCCTCATAGTTCACATTAATAACCTTGATAACAATAAATGCACAAAAATATTGCACAGAATAATTAAGAAGCATGAAGTTGACATGAACATTCACTGAGGCATTTAAGTAAACATTGGGTGTGTATGAATAAAAGCTAATTTTTTGTGAGAAATTTAACAATCCCAACACCCAAAATCTGTCCAGATATGAAAAATAAGCATCATAATTCACTTAATCACAAATACACAACAAAATCTCAGAGAATTTCTGTGAAGCCAGATGCACATTTAAAACATAAATGTTTAGAACAGAGTTGGGGGAAGAGGCGTACCTGAGTTTGCCAAAATTATCTAGCTGACTTAAAAATTTTGGAAGGGAAATAATTGGAGAGAGAGAGCTCTTAAATACTATTGAAAAGCTGCTAGTTTGGCACAAAAGAGAGGAAATCAGAATCTCGGGAAAAGAAAATTTGGGAAAAGATACAAAAATCAAGAGATAAAAAGAATAAATTCTAAACATAGTTTAGAAATGAAAATTAAATTTAAATTACTTGAGAAAAGCTTGGTGTGCCAATAAAGATCGAAGAAAAATATTGAGAGAAAATTTTAAAATTGACGAACAGGGGGGAACAGAGGAGAAAAGAAAAGAGAAGAGCAGCGCGAGAAATGAAAATAGTGTGTTTTAAAGGGCTTGGGTAAAAAGCACAGCTGTGCTTTTGAAAGAAGCACAGCTGTGTTTTACAAAGCGCTTCATATCGGTGATTTTTAAATGAAAGCATGGTTGTGCTTTTGAAAGAAGCACAGTTGTGCTTTCACTCTGACCTGAAATGCTACTGCCCTGGATAAATATATGCCATGGTGACAACAAATTTAATTGTCACCGTGAGATACCTGTAAAATCCTACTGCTCCACTACATAATTTTTGTTGCAAAATTTTTTTAACTCCAAATTATTCTCCCTGTTAATTTCCAAAACAATAAAACAAACCAAAACCAATTAAAACAAATATTAAAAACCAAAAAAATAAACATTAAAACAACAAATTAACATTCTAACACACCAAAAATTTAAGAAATATTATTTGATATATATATATATATATATATATATATATATATATATATTTTATATAAAGATTCAAAAATAGACAACTAAAAATTAAAACATAAAACACAAAAACAAAGATAAATGATAAAAAAATTAAGGAGGAAGGGTTAGAAAAAGTTCTGGTTTATTTCGACTCATGTTACTCTCAGGTGGACGAGCTTATAAACCAAATAATGGTCTTTCCAGTTTTTAGTCCTCATTTTCCCCCATCAGTAAGATAAAATCATCCAAAGCCACCAAGGTGGGAAATTCCATGTCTTCGATGAAGTATGACTCCACCTTGGGTTCACTATAAACGAACTCCACCAGCTCTTCTAGCCTAAAAAAATCCTTCAAATGGATTGAATCCCATACTTCCATTTGAGAATTGGATAACTCTTGCTCCGTTGGTCCAATATCCTGCACAAAAAAATTGACATCAATTTCCAAACAAACACAAGATTCGTCTTCACAAATGATTGGCTCCTTTTTTTTCATACAACCCATCCTTAAAAATTTCAAAATTCTCTATAATCTTTATAGGTGCATAACTCAATTCACCACTATCTCTTTGATCAACTGAAGAGACAATTACAAGCTCCAACTTGGATTCAAAATTTTGGATACCTGTAGACACCGGGTCCCGAGGCATTCCTGCATACATATGCATCTCACATGCATGCTCACCATTTATACCTGCGTATTTGCTTTCTAAATTTTGCAGAAACAAAGAATTAACGCCAACGCCAGCGAAAGGGCAAGCGACAACATCAATTAAAACATCGATTCAATCAAAACAAATATCAACCAAAGTCCTCTGAGGAGGCAAAATCTCAAAGTCCTATGAGGAGGCAAAATCCCAAAGTCCTCTGAGGAGGCAAAATCCTAAAGTCCTCTGAGGAGACAAAATCCTTAAGTCCTCTAAGGAGGAAAAAAAATCTCAAAGTCCTCTGAGGAGGCAAAATCTTCAAGTCCTCTGAGGAGGCAAAATCCTCAAGTCCTCTGAGGAGGCAAAATTCCAAAGTCCTCTGAGGAGGCACAAAATCTCAAAGTCCTCTGAGGAGGCAAAATCTCAAAGTCCTCTGAGGAGGCAAAATCTTCAAGTCCTCTGAGGAGGCTAAATCCTCAAGTCCTTTGAGGAGGCAAAATTCCAAAGTCCTCTGAGGAGGCACAAAATCCTAAATTCCTCTGAGGAGGCAAAATCTTCAAGTCCTATGAGGAGGCAAAATCCCAAAGTCCTCTGAGGAGGCAAAATCTCAAAGTCCTCCGAGGAGGCAAAATCTTCAAGTCCTCTGAGAAGGCAAAATCCCAAAGTCCTCTGAGGAGGCAAAATCCAAAAGTCCTCTGAGGAGGCAAAATCCCAAAGTCCTCCGAGGAGGCAAAATCCCTCGGTCCTCTGAGGAGGCCAGTTCCCCAAGTTCTCTGAGGAGACAAATCTCACACACCCTCGCGTTTTGTAAGTTTGGAGCAGACTCAACGCACCACCCAAAAGGATAAAAATTGTCCCTCAGTATACACGGCAACCGAAGGGGACGACTTTATTGGCATGACCGGGAAGACACCCGCCTCAAGTACGCGCCTCTTTCCTCTCTCTTCTGAATTTTGGCTCACTTAGGCACCTAGGTTCTAAGTTCCCAAAAATTGGGGGCAACTGTAGACACCGGGTCCCGAGGCGGTCCAAGATCAGGATTACCCATTGATGAAATAGAAGACCGATTTTCGGCAAGAAAGGTGAGAATCGATCGTTCCCTTGTCAAAAGTGTATTTTTCGAAAAATGATTAAAATATTTTCTTTTTTCGAAATCAAAATTAAAATGGAGTAAAAAAATAAAATGAAAAATATTAATTTTGTGTAAAAATTTAAAATAAAAAAAAATAAAAAAAGGGGTCGCGAAGGCTGCCTGTGGCAGCACGGGGCTGCCTGCACGGCAGGCTGCCCCAGCGCGCAGGGCCACCTGCGCGGCAGGCCATCCCAGTACGCAGGGGCGCCTGCGCACGAGGCAGGGGGTGCCGTGCGCCCCCCTGCGCGCGAGGCAGCTGCCTGCCGCGCGCGGTGCGGGGGCACCACGCGCGCAGCAGGCTGCCGCGCGCGCCCTTGCCCTCTCCGCGCGACCTGCTGGTCTTCGACTGTCCATTTTTTTCGCTGTTTTCAGTCTGACTTTTTTTTCAGTCTGACATTTCCGTTGTTTCACCATTTTATGCTATTTTGGATTAACTAAAAATAAAGGCTTTTTTGTCCCTTGCCATTTTTGGCCAAGGCAAGATTAAATGATGGTTTTTCACCTCATTTTGGAGGACGGCAATTGTTTTTCAAGGGCTTTTTTCTTTCAACTTTTTTCTCCAGCAACTAGTTCTTTAGCTTCTTTTTTTTCTTCTTTCTCAAGTTTTAATCTTGAATTGCTCTTCAAAAATACATAATCCATTTGCTTGAGTGATTTGGGCTTGGAAAATTAATTTCATTTTGCTCAAATCATCCACCAAAAATATTTTCATCAAAGTATTTTCTTGGTTTTATTTCAAAATATTAATTTCTTCATTTTCTTCAAATATTTATCATCACAAATCCGATAAGGAAAATCGATCGGGACACCGTTTCCCCAATCTAAAAATTCTGAGGGTAAACATTCTTGAACCCATCCTCATTTATTTTTTTTTGTATATTATTTATTATTGTTAATATTATTTTTTGCTATTATTATCATGTATATTATTTACTTTTAGCATTTTAATGTGTCATTATCACCATTAATATATTATTTGCTTACTTCAATTTGATATTTTGCTATCATTGTTATTTTTTATTGTGTTTATGTTCATTAATGAGTTCCTGCCATGTTTAATGCATTTAGTGTCTTTTATTATTATTATTATTATTATTATTATTATTATTATTATTATTATTATTATTATTATTATTATGTTTTCATATTATTTGTCATTTATTACTATTATTTGCATTATTACCATCCTACTATCATTGTTATTATTATTATATTTCGCATTTGCTTGGTTAATTTACTTTGAATATTTACTGATATTTTTGATGTTAACTTTTGTATGAGTTTAACTTGAATCGAGTTGTTTGGGTGTCGCCGCGACTCCCTGGATGGGTCGCGACGCGTAGGCGGACACTCCGGTTCGGTGAGATCTTTCTCAATCCTTTCTTTATGTTTTGTTATTTGTAAATGTATATTTTATTCGTGCACGCGTGCAATAAAAAATCACAAAAATATTTCTATAATTAAATTGGAATTTTCACTAATAAATCGGGACCAATGTCCTTTATTTTAGCCCGACGATAAAAATGTCACAATTAAAACGAGGAGTCAACTTTTCTACAAAAATGGGATCACTCATCCCGGTTTTTCAATTCAAACAATCAAAAACGACTCTTCGAACCTTCTTCAAACTAATACGAAGGAACCAATGTTCCTAAATTTTGAACAAGTGCAAAGGAACCAAGGTTCCTAAAATAATGCCCCGATTTATGTATGCCCTTTTTTATTTTAACCTTGTGTGAGTGTCTTAAATTTAAGTTTATTTATTTTGGGCCCTTGTAATTAATTTTGGGGCAACTTTATTTTAGGGGATTGTATTCCGTCCCCATTCACATCTTTGTTTTCCTTTCGACGGGGTTGTATTCCGCCTCGATTTCTCTTGTAATTGTGTGCTTACGTGTTCATCGCTTTCATTTACCGCTATATTTATTTTCTTTACTGCTTTCATTTATTTTCTTTAAATGCTTGAAATGCGCTTTTACTTTTAATACATTAATCGTGTGAGATGAGAGATATAATTTTAAGAAGTTAAAAACCCATTTATAATTAACCAAAGCATAAATAAGAGGGAAGTCCCGGACACCATATCTCTGGTTTAGATCGATAGAGGTGAGAAACCTTTTCCCAATTTCACGCAAATTGGGTGGCGACTCTAGATACCTCAAAGGTGCCTTTAGGCGTCAATAGGCTAGGTTGTTCTCCCCAATGTTCTATTGGGAGGAACAAACCGATGATGTCTCATGGCGCCCATGATCCAAAAGACGCGAACCTCCATACCTCGAATCCCAAAGCGGATTCACACGAGGGCCCTTGCTGGGTTGTTGGGTTCGGCGCGCGTCACAATACCCAATTCTTAACTTCTCAATAGATTCTCTTGAGTTTTGATCCTCTCCTCTTGATAGTTGATTGTAGCCTGCCACTCCTCCTCTTTCGCTTGGAATTGCTTCTCTCTATAATATATGTAGTCTACAAGAACTTTGACTTGGGAAGAGTTAGACTCTATGATTCCCATAGAGAGGAAGGATCTTCAAAGGACAGTGAATAGGTGACTGGTGAGGGTGTACACAATTGTCGTAACTCTTACATCTCCCTTATCACATCATTGATTTCAGCTCGCAAAAGGGCCAACTCATAGTCTTGGACATTATCTTGCATCATTTTGAAAATACCTCAAAATTTTCCTGCAAAAATAAATTGAAACCAAGAAAAATAAAAATCCCAAACTAACTCAACTAAAGATATAAAATAAACAACACCACTTTTCCCCAGCAATGGTTCCAAAAACTTGATCGGTGTCCGTCAAGTGTACCGAATCGACAAGTAATATAGCGAGTATAATTAAAGACTTGTGAATATCGAACCCAAGGGAAAAAAGATTGTCACATTTAATATCTATGATTGTGTGAATTTGAGATATCCCCAATTTGTTTTGTGGAAAATTCTAAGCTAAGCAAGAAAATAAAATTATAAATTAACGATTAAATATAAAATTGTTCATCAAGAAATTACTCAAGGATGAATTTAAATGCATAGGAAATTCTATCCTTACAAATGTAATTGAAAATTGGTAAAACCATATAAACATGAAATTCATGACAACCCAACTAAGCCTAAGCATCCCATTCCGGAGCAAGCTATTCTAATCACAAAATGTCCCATTCCAGAGCAAGCCTCATGATTAGCATAAGCACGAGTCTAAAGTCCTAGGTATGAATTAATTTCCCATTCCTGAGCCAATTAATCCAATACCTATCTATTACTCACATTTCTGAACTTTCTAAAACTAACATCTACAAATCAAGCGTCCTATTCCGGAAAAAGCAAAACCGATAGATGCAGAAATATAAGAACAAAGTATATACAAATAATAATGATAATCACATTTGAAATAAATCATCATTCTGAACTAAATCAAAATCAAACCCAATAATCATCATAAATGCAGAAAATATAACAAGAGAAATAAAAGAAATCATGAAAATATTCATTAAACCCATAAATCCAAATACAAAGTATGATTCAAGAATTCCTAAGCATAAATAACTGCTCTAACATCAAGAATATAAACATAAAATATGAAAAATTAAAGTTTAGAATACACCCTTCATGAAAGAGGAAATAGATCTTGAAGCTCTTGTTCTTCAACCGTGGAATCTCCTTGAATCCCAAAATAAAAATCTAAACTAAATTAATCTAAATTAATTAAGAACAAAATTGGAATTTGAAATTAAGTCTAAGCTAAAAACAGTATTTAAGAAAAATAAAAACACCTTAAAATAAAATAAAAGACTGCTCTATCTAAAAACTAAACTAGCTATCTAACTAGGTCTCTTTTTGAATTTGAAGCATCGTTCCCTTTTAAAGTCTGACAAAAAGCACAACTGTGCTTTGTAAAGCATAGCTGTGTTTTGAACACATTGTATGCTTAGGGTTGCATCGTGTGCGCGAAATTGGTGGAAAACGCGCGACACATTTGTGCACGTTGCAAAAGCACAACTATAATTTTGGCGCTGATGTGCACGTAGTTGCCTTCTCCGCACGCGCCTCTTGCTGCTTAACACAGCTGTGTTTTGCGAGGAAACATAGCTGTGCCTTTGCCAATTCTTGTTGGCATGGGATGGTAAATAAAAAGATAGCTGTGTTTTCTTTAAAAACATAGCTGTGCTTTTTGGGCAGCTTTGCACTCCTTCACCAATTGCTTCTAAAATTAACCCCGCACCTGAAAACATCCGAAAACTTATTAAAAATTATAAAAATATTATAAAATAATAAAATAAAATAAACTAACTAATTAACATAAAAATAAATAAATAAAATACGTAATTGTGCTAAGAAATAACCTAAAATATTAATATAATTTCAACTCATCATCTCACATTTTAAAAATGTATATAAAATACCATACACAAGCGTAAAGTTGTGATGCACCGAAGCATCCAACTTTAGTCCGCTTACTTAAGGAACGCTTCTGGCTTTTTAGACAGAACATGATAGTTACATTTAACTTACCATTGGATTCTATACAATCCTTATTCAAATCTCAATTCATAGTATACGACTTTATGTATGTCTTTATCTCGCACCTTAACAAGACTCATCTTGTAATTTCTGCAAGACGGCACTTTTATTTTTAACAGGCTCTCAAGCATTCTCATATGTTCAAAAATTGCCTCATCTTAGTCTTTGCTAACTCATTGACAAAACTAAGGTAAACACCCTTGTCAGTGGGCTACTTCTCTATCCGATATGCTCAATCTCATACATTTAATAGTAAATGTTTACACATAAAAATTCACAATCATGTATTGCCAACAATAAACTTCAGTTATTATTCACAAATAATGACGTTAAGGGATACTATTAAAATATAATAGTACCAATTAAATTCTACTCAAACCTCGAGATCAATGTGTTTCTCAATACACATCTCTCGTTACAGGTTTACTCAATGAATCTACATGCGTAGAAATATACTGTAAGTTCACTTCTTCTCGTGCAATAATATCTCATGTATTGATACTTAATGCAGATATGCTTTGCTCTATTATAAGCTATCAATGACTGATTGTCACTATATACTGTCCCTGGTACCTCTGAGGCAGTTACTTTTAAATTGCTCACAAACCATTTCAGCCAAACTGTCTCTTGTACTGCAATTGAGGAAGTGACAAATTCAACTTCCACTATTGATAAGGCTACACAGGTTTAATTCTTGTTACTCCACGAGATTGCACTCTTTCCAAACAAGAATACGAAACCTGAAGTGGATTTTCTCTCATCCATATCTCCTGCCCAATCAATGTTTCAGTATTCTCTCAATGAAAATCCTTTTCTTGATAATAGAGAGAATAGTCTGCAGTACGTGTAAGTTATATAAGTATCCTTTAATTGCTTCCAATATGCTTTGCCTCGGTTAGATTGATAACTATTTACCATGCCCACTGCATTGCATATATCATGTCTTGTACACAATATCGCATACTTAAGACTGCCCATGGCACTAGCATATAGAATGTTCCTCATACGTTCAGTTTTTCTGGCTTATTAAGACACACATCTTTGCTAAGAAACTGATTCTTAGCAATAGGGTTATCTATGGGTTTGCAGTTTTGCATATTAAATCATTCAAGGTCTTTGTTGATATATTTTTCTTGAGAAATAAACAACAATCATCTCGAACGATCTCTTGAAATCTTTAACTTCAAGAATATAATATGCATGACCCATATCCTTTCTCAAAGTTGGATGATAACCAATTTTTGATTTCATTTACGTACCGTTTATCATTTTTAGCTTTAAGTATGTCGTCAACATACAATGCCAAAATGACAAATTCACTTTCAAAGCTTTTACTATAAACATAATGATCTTCATCAATCATGTTGAATAGATTCAATATGATTGTATGATGAAGTCTCAAGTACAATTGTGTTGAAAACTGTTTAAGGCCATAGATTAAACTAATCAATCAGCAAACCTTATGTTTGTTGTTTTTTTTTATGAAACATATAGATTGTTCCATCCAATGCTCCAT
The DNA here is from genome assembly GCA_947683425.1 of Excoecaria cochinchinensis. Taxonomy (NCBI): domain Eukaryota; kingdom Viridiplantae; phylum Streptophyta; class Magnoliopsida; order Malpighiales; family Euphorbiaceae; genus Excoecaria; species Excoecaria cochinchinensis. The sequence continues at coordinate 2,109,713 of CANTUQ010000013.1, forward strand.
TGAAAAAAGAAGTCTTCCCATCCATTTCATGAAGCTCTAGGTCCAAACTCACCACTATGGCCAGAATTAACCTCGGGACTGTGCCATATGCACAATGGCATTGACCTTAATCACTGCTAGATTGTCCCTTTTAAGCTACAAATGATAAGCGACATCCTCAAATGTCTTTATGCTTATCCATATAAGTTAGTTGCATATTTGTATGCTCCCAACTCTCGGGTACGGAACGGATAACAGTTTGGACCTACTGCTTGCCAGTCAACTTCTGACCATAATCACTAAGCTCACTTATTCTTTTCCATCTCTCTTAGATGTTTTCGTATTGAATAATCAGACTTTTCTGATATGTATTAAATTTGATCATTGATGATCGAAACTTAGTTAGAGATACACCTCTAAACTTTTCCCGCAAAGCGATCCACATATCCATTCCATTTTGATACATGCGAAATTGCTTACTGATGTCATTATCCTTTTGCACTTAGCAAGATGATTCGAGCAGTTGGAATTCTTCTATTTCCATACCATATAGGCATCTTTGTAACATCCCAAATTACACCCTAGTAGGATTTATGGTGATTATTGCTGTGTAATTTGGATTTTTTTTAGGACTAAATTGAAAGGAAAATAAAATATTAAAATAATAAAAATTTGATTAAGGGACTGATTTGAAGCTTTATCATGAATAAAGTGGGAAATTAGGTGTGAGTGGGACACATGTCTTAAGGTGGACATGCTGCATAGAGAGAAAGTGCCATGTGGACTAGTACATGCAATATAAAGTGGAGCTAGTGGGATTTTCTGTCCCCAATTGCTTTGCATGCATTTGGTTCCTTTTCTCTCACTCGATTTTCTCTTTTCCTTACTTCTTTGGGTTTTTCTTCTTTATTTGGTTGAATATATGCATTTTGGTTGGTTTGTAAAAGGGTTTCCATGTGAAGAAAAAAGGTAAGTGTGGTTTAGAGATTATTTTGGTCTACTTCTACTCCTTTCTTCTTTTTGGTTTTGAGCTGATGGTGTTATGGACAAAGAGACCATGTGTATGTGTTCTTGGTTGTATTTGATGCTATGTATAAGAGAATTGAGAAGGGCAAAGAGAAAGTTTGATTTTGAAGACTTGAGATTCTTGCTATGCTTCTAGAGGTTGAGATCGTGTGTCTCTTTAATTAGATGCATGTGTTTTTATTTGAGTCATTGATGCATGTTTATGTTTAAGTTAGAAATGTGATTAAGCGTGTATTGATAATTTGGTTATTGATAAAGTAGGCTCTACTTTGAGCTTGATGTTACTAAGTATACTTAGTAGTGTAATTGAGAAGCATGTGTTCATGATTTGGTTATTCATGTTTTGCATTCAATTTAGTATTTGATTTTGTGTTAACTATTGATTTAGAGCATTGATTTGTTATTGGCATATTGTATGTTAAGTTTTAGAAGCATACTTGTGAGAGTTGTGGAATGAAGAGTGAGTATGCATTTTGTGATTATGAATCTTTTATGCTCATCTCTTTGTGGCATTACATTGGTGTGTGTTTATACATGTATTATGAATCATATATGAATTATATTTATGAATGTATGTACTATATGCGTAGAGGTTTATTTCGGTTATTATTGAAGTGATTTGACATGTATGTGCGGATGGATATTGGTATGTTGAGTCAATGATTATAGTTGGGATGTTTAGCCTGATCAGTCAAGGTAGTGGATAGGTAAGCATACTTATCAAGGGTTGTCTGCAGCTGCTCTATAGACTCATAGGGGTCTTTTGCTTAGAGATTTCATTCTCTTCTATTGCCTTCGAGTATACGTATACTTTTAGACTTATGTCTTTTATGTGTTTAGATACTGTGTCGAATCAGTATCTTAAGTACCCATATCCGCCATCGTCGTGATCTCAGGCTTTTTATGGGTCTATAGATGTGTGAGTTATTATTAAGCTTGTATATGTTATATGATCCTATTTATTTAGTACTTTTGTAATTATAAAGACTTTTAGCAAGTTAATGTTCTGAGTATGCCATGTAAGTAATAAGTTTCTAAATTTTTAATGCAAGTATATGTGAAATATATGCATGCTTTGTATGTGTTGTGACTTCTTTGGAATTCCTTTGCTTTGGTTCGTCCCCACTAAGCTTTATCGCTTAGCACGGATATTTTATTTTTGTGTAGGTTTGCAGGATTATTTCAGTTTGGGAGTGGCGCATCTACTTGCCACTTGCAATTGAAGTCTTTCTTTTGTATAGTTACGCTTTTGTCCTGAACATTTGTATATATTTCAAAAGCATATAACTCTGATATTTATCTTGTAATGATTTTATTTATGGATACTTTATAAGTTCTGTAATTGAAATATATGTTTTGATCTGTATTGCTTCCGCTCCTGCTATTGTATGTATGTTTGAATGCTTTTGCTTAGATTAAATTTGCATGAGTGTATGTGCTTTGGGTGTGTGGCATCCCGATATTCCTTCTGAGGGTTATTGGGGTGTTATAATCTTAGTCCTGCTTATGCTGGGCTATATTGCCATCCTCAAGTTCCGCCATAACCGAACTTGAGGGTTCAAGAGCCTTTTGCTCTTCAAGCACATTCTAGATCTTCATATTCTAGATTTTTATAATTATCACCATTTAGCTTCATATCTTTACTAAAGGCAACAATTGACTTGGAAGCAGTATCCATTGGGATGCTTTGATCTCAAATGGAATAATATTTTCTACATTTAAGGGAGATAAGGTAATACATGCAATTTAATATGCATCTGAAATAATAACCTGGTAAAATTTTCTATTAGGCTTAAATTCGAAAAGGCTAATTATAGTATCTAATTACCCTCTAAGTCCTAATGTCCAACCTTATAGGTTAAAATTTCATGCATAATAAATCTGAATTATTGGATTATTAAGTTCTTAAACTTATGAGGGGATTTTTATTAAGTCTTTACTTAATAAACATGCAATCATTTTACACAAAAAATATTACAAGGCAATTAACAGTTGAAATAAACACATTTATTATAAAGTTAAATGCCATCATAATAAATAAACAAATTTATTAAACCAATAAATAAAATCCAATAATCTCAAAAATAAGACACTCATGTCAAATATCAATAGGAAACATAAATCCTATTTAACAAAAATAAACGCCAACTCAAATTGACACTTATGTCAACTATTCTAGAAGTCCGGATTTCATAAAATCATTTTAGCTATTAGGATTATTTCTTTGATCAATTTCATCAATTCATCACACAACTCATAAGTCTATTGATAAAACCATGAATGATGCACGCTTCGCCCATTTCTCAATACCATCACAGATTTTTAGTGTTGCTTCTGAACACTTCCCTTTTGGCAACTCTAACAAAAAAGTGAATAATAAATTTTCTATAAAATCTACTTCCTATGAACTAGGGAGTTTCAAATAACTTCCTCAGTTTTGGATTATATTCAAAGGAGTCAGTCAACACTTTAAGCAAGACTCTATCATCCGTTTCCATACTCAGACCACCAATTAAAATGCAATCTTGCATTTGTTCTCACACATTTACTTTATGATGCACTATTGCATCAATATCATCAGCTCAAATCTTTCTTTGTATTCCCATATTGCTTATTGATTGCACTCTTGCATTTTTCAAAGTAACCTATGCGAAATTTAAGGAAGATCTAGTGTCTTTATTTTACATTTCTGTAACATATTACAGAAAAATTTATACACTTATGTATAAATACACATAATTGAAACACATTTCAATCAATAAGTAAGGACAGAACCTCAAAATATTTTTCAAAATATTATTAAAAATTTCAAAAAGCAGAAAACACATTTTCTACACCCTTTTATAATATTTTGAAATTTTAAAAATTATAATTTAATTTCAATGTCATAAAAGAAAATTTTGAAAAAATGGCCAAAAAATCAAAAATAATTTGAAAATTTTATTTGACAGAAATTGGAGCTGAAACGGTGGTCGAAAATGATCACATACACCTACACTCGCCGGTTGGGGGAGTGTAAATATGCGTCACGTGCCTCCCCCTCCGTTCTTTCACGTGGCAACACCACATAGTACAACGTGTCAAGCATGCCACGCGTCAAACCCCCTATTGGTCCACCAAGTGAACACGTGGCACCAGGTGACACGTCACCGTGACACATGTCAGACACGTGGCATGGTACCATTCGGCCATGTATCAGTGATGTCACATTATCACTAACACGTGGCACGACTTGAGTTCTCCACATATCACTCTTTGGTTTAGCCATGTGTCCCCCCTATATGCCACGTGGCATGGCCTCTGCCATCCACGTGGCGATCTGCCATTAAACCATGTGTCAGCAGCGATGCATCACTACTGACATGTGGCATCACGCGTGTGAGCCACCACCCATGCACATGTGCCAGGTGTATGGTGGCGCGTGTGATAAATGCACCTTCTTCCTGGTGGATTAAATGGTGAGGTGAAAAATTAAAAATCCCAACTTCTAGTTTTCCATTTTGACACTCATGTTCATCCCCTTGAATCGCAATGTACACGTACACAATTTATGAGCCGCAATAAAAATACATATATATATTATTCACACAAAAAACAATTTTTTATTGTGTTTTATGCATCCTAAATCTAATAATTTTATATATAAAATTTTAGATCTATTTAGCCACAATCTAGGACATAAAAATAACAGGTTTGATACCAATGACGGAAAAATTATACACATATAATTTATTTAGGTAACATTGAATAATGGTACCTACCTCTTGTAGCACAGAAACATTGCGGAAGCGTCTACAAGGATCCCATTTATTTTTGGTCATTGGTCTAGCTTTTATCTACATACAGGATAACAGCAGCTATTGCACAATCTAAAAGCCCCTGAAATATTAAGATAAAAAACTGTGAGTGGGAATGAGCAGCCTCGCAGCGTATACATTTTCTCATTACCAAGTACTGAGATCTCCCATCTATTCATAAAGATCCTGAAAACTAGAGACCTCTCTCTAGTATGACTCGGACTCTTTCTAAGATAGGATTTGGTAATCTTAATTAGATTGAATTTCTGCATTCTATCTGGATTGAAAATTAATCCAAATTTGAGTCATGTGCGGACCCAGACTCAATTAGTTTTGATAGTTTAAACATAGTCTTTTCTCAACCCATAACCTCTTAGATAACACACAACATTTATAGGACAATTGACTAGTAGAACATCGATCCCTATAGATACAATATTTGAGTGGTAAACTTCATTCCCACTTTATTAGTTTATATGGTACATTTGCCAGAGTCATATTTGAGTTGTAAACTTCATTCCCACTTTATTAGTTTATATGGTATATTTGCCAGAGTCCAATCAAATTTTTTGGGCCATTGCTGGGGATCGACATTGTTTACTTTTTTTTTTCTCTTGTATTTGTGTTACTTTAAGAATTTTCTTTTTCTTTGATTTTGGGTTGTTGACTCTTTGTAGAGGATTTATTTTGCTCCAAAAAAGATGCAAGATTATTACTAGAAGGATCGAGTTGTTGCACTAAAAGCTAAAATGTAAAAGATAGAAAAGGGGTTGGAAGTATTGTAAGAGATGTAATTGCGTAATGAACCTCCTGTTTTCACTTTTTCTAACTCTTACAACAATTTTTACAATTTCCAAAGTTGTCATTCTATTGAGCATTATACCTATGAGACAAACTCTAAATGTGCTTTTGGAATTGCTAATTCTTGTAGGTCTTATGATCCTTATGAAGCTTAATATAGTATGAGTTGGAGAGATTTTCCTAATCGTGATTGCAGTTTTGAAGTTCAAACTTACTCATAGCCATAAGAGAAAAAGCCTACTTTGGAGGAGAAGCTCTCAAGTTTTATGATGGAAAATGAAGTGACGATGAAAAACCTAGATGAACGGATGAAAAGACAAGAAAAAATGATGAAAAGGCAAGATGCCTCAATCAAAAACTTGGAAATTTAATTAGAAGCATTGGCTCATGCAATGGAAATTAGGATCCAAGAAAACATGCTAAGTGATAAAGAAGACACATTTGCAAGTATCCAAGAGAATGACAAGTTAATAGAAGCAATTAGATGGAGGGCAAGCCACTCATAATCATACCATCTTCTTTTGAGGAAAGCATCGAAGAACACAAATACTCTGTAAAATGAGTCACTTTTAAGCAAAAGTAGGAAATTTCTCAAGTGGATGCTTTACCTTTGGAAACATATATGGGCTAGTACAATTGACGGTAGAGAAAGCCAAAAAGGATGTCTGTTATATTCTTTAGGAGAAGCCAAACTTTACGGGAGTGCAATATTTTAAGAGCTTGAAGCTACCAAGCAAGGAGAGCGAAGATCAAGTAGCATATTGCCCATAATTCAATTTTCAACCTCGACCTCTAGATGATAACATGAGTCGAGTTGGGACTTTACAAACCATAACTTCTCTAACCCTTTCCTTATGGTTAATTTAGTTACTTGTAGTTTGTGTTGTATGTTGCATAGTTCAGCTTGCCAGTGTTGCTTTGTTTTTATATGTATGTTAATTTAGATTCTTTTTTCTTTTTTTTTTTGGTGTGTGTATGTGTGTTTGAGGTTTCATTTGGGCTAGAAATGCAAGTTTAGGGTAATTGTGTGTGAGAAGAATGCATTTAGAATGGTTTTTAACCATTGAAAGTGTATTTTGTTATTCTAATTTTTTGAGTTACAAACAAACACATGGCCATGTGGTTCTTTCTAGACACAATCATGTGGGTTGATAGAGTTGCTTTTGAAATTCTGAAATTCTACATTTCCCTCATTTTAACTCCTTTCACCTTTTTTTACACACATCTCAATCCAAAATCTCACACACACATTTCTCCACTCTAAAACACTAATTTTACACATTTTACATCACACAAAATCATCATTCATATTTATATTATCCAATTACAAAACAAAGTTTATATATGTCCATCTAATTTATTATTTTTGTGCTCATTGATTTGGAAGCAATCCAATTGAGGGAAAGTGTTGCATATTGAATAATTGTTTATAAGAAAAGGGTAGATTGTAGAAAAAACATGAAAATATGTGAGAGTGATTAAAAATACAAGTATTCTTATATTAAATCAAATACTGAAGATTTTTTTTAGTGTATGTGCCATTGCAAAGAAATGATTATGCATATGGTTATATTTGGGTTTATGATTAAGATTTGCTTAGTTTTTATATAGTAGTCATGTAATGAATTGAGATATTGTGAAAATTAAGTAAATGTACAAAGGAAATTTTATAATTTGAATTTTAGTTATTTTGTAGTACCGTGTGCAATATCTCATATGCAAATCTCACATTGGACTGAAAATAGAGTGTTACGTGAGATATTTTTTAAAAGAATTCTAGGTGTTTAGCACATTTTTTTTCTAAAAAAAGAGAGTTAGGCTCCATCCAAGTTTTAGGGTCCACAAAATTACTGGATTTTAAAATGCTAGCTAAAACAACAAATTTTGCTTGCAGGTTTTAATTGGCCCACATTGAATTCGTAAAAAGAGATATCAATGATTGGGTAAAAAGCCTTAGGTCGAACATCTTTTATTTCCACATGTCAGCGCACCCTCCATCCTTCACGTTTTGTTGCACAGATGTCCCGCCACTTTTGGTTTTTCGTGCGTTCTTACTTTTGCCGTCGAAAAGTCGCTAATCGTGCCAAATTTTCGCTTTTTACGTTGCTTATTATTTATTATTTTTATTAAAATTAAAAAATATTAACTAAATTTAAATTTAAAATAAAATAAAGTTATTAATTTTACAAATATAAATTTAATTAGTTAATTTTTATTAAAAAGTAAAATTATATTAAAAAATAATTAAATTACATTAAAAATTTAAAATTAATAAATAAATAAAAATTTGTATTTTACTGATAAAAAATAACAAAGGGATTAGAGTCTAAAATGAAAATCACTGTGAAATTAATAAATATGAAATTACAAAAATAAATAAATGTAAAATTTAATTAATAATGAAAATTTATAAAATTGGGTTGTTTCGGACACAGAAAAAGAAAGAGAAGGAAGAGGGTGGGAGAAGTTACCTTCCTTATTGCTTCTGACACGATCTCAGCAAGTGTACTGAATCGGCAAGTAATACAGTGGGGTAAAATTAAGACCCCGAGTTATCATACCCAAGGGATTGTGTGTGTAAGTGAAGAAAATTAAATGTATGCTAAAGAATTCCCAAAAGTTTGAATTGATTTAGTAATCTATTGATTAAAAAAAAAGAATTAAACAGCTAAAAAGGAAGTGAAAAGTAAATGAATAAAACTAACAGCAAAAGATGATAACAAAAACTGATAACAGAATAAAACAAGCAAAAAATTCAAGACTGAAAAGAACGTTGCTCAGGTTCACTCATCCACCCCATACCCAAATGTGAATAAAATTAATATAAAAATCCTATATGAAAGAAATCGGGATACCCCTCTTAACCCAAGCGTCCCATTCCGGAGCAAGCTATTCTAATTGCATGACGTCCCATTCCGGAGCAAGCCATACAACTAGCCTAAGCACGGGTCTAAAATCCTAAGTTTGGTTTGCTTTCCCATTCCGGAGCCAAACAACCCAAAACGTAATTATTTCACTCCTCACTCCAATCTTAAACCATGAAAACCTGCACATCTAGATTCCCATTTCAGAGCAGTCCAAATGATACAGCAAACATGACAAAATCTGAAGATAATTGATCATGACATTCAATCCATAAAACTAAATAACCAATAAAGATACATGAATTAAGTCATTCATCAAAACTGGAAATTAACTTGAAAATATACATCTCATGATTTGACAATAAGAAGCAGTGAAATAAACCTTTCTTTCATATATTAAATATCAAAACATGTTCAGAATTCACATCAAGGGTAGGGGATTCAGAGATCCCCTAAACAACTAAAAGACTACTCACAATCCATTACAACATCAAAAGAATAAAGGAGAGAATAAACCCAGAAATTCATTGAGGCAGAAATCCCGGTTGAATCCCACGTTCTTCAATCTTCTTCTTTGGATCTTCAATGGAGAATTAAATTCAAATTCAAGAAGCCCTAAAATAAAACTCTCTTAAAAATAAATTATGTCAATCTGATGAAATATTCTTGATTTCTCATTCAAAACTAAAGACAAAAATTGGAAACCTAAAATTCAGAATAGAAGAAAAGCTCAGAAAATTGTCAATCTCCAAACTAATATGAAAACTAAACTAAAAAATTTCGAACCCTAGCCATACAAAAAAATAAGTTTATATAGTGTCAGAGTGGTCACGGTGGTAATGAAATCTGTTACCACCATGAGGTGTCGAGAACTTTAATCTGCCTTTGCGCACAGGAGAGGGGTCACGGTGGCAATGAAATCTGTTGCCACCGTGAGGTCTTCAATTTTAGCTTTTGTCCAGGAAAAATTTATGTCATGATGGCAATGAAATTTGTTGCTACCGTGAGGTACGTACTCAATTGATTCTGCCTTGGTGATTTTCATGTCACGGTGACAACCAAATAGGTTGCCACCGTGAGGTGCTTCATACTTGCATTATGTCCTATGGATCTCTATGTCATGGTCACAATGAGTTTTGTTGTGACCGTGACCCATGTAAGTCAGCTCCTGTTTTCAATTCCGTTTTATGTCACGGTCACAACCAATTTGGTTGTGACCTTGAGGTACCTAGAACCACACCTACAAAAACAAATCAAACTCGATCAAAAAGCTATCTATAATGCATCAAAATTCCAATTTGACTAAGATTAGCAAAATTAACCTAAAGGAAACATAACATGACAAAAAAACACAACTAAACACCCAAAAATCATACGAAAACACTATCAAAACTAAGTACTATATTGAAGTTACCAAAATAGTCCACACTTAGACTTTGCTCGTCCTCGAGTAAACGAATTATCCACATTCCTGAAATTTCAAACTCTAACTCGGAATACGAAAACTTAACAACAGTCATAGCACCAAGCAGAAAGGTCTTAGTTACAAATTCTCAAATCAATTTATATCAAGTAATTTTACGTGTGTGTGTGCTAGGCTCAAAACAAATTTTCTCTTTTCAAAACAAAACAACCAATGCATTCCAGCAATTGAGCAAAGAAAATGAATATGCAAGTAAATTTGCATACAGGTTTCGCACTAAAACTCAGGATAACCATAAGCCTCTCCTTTAGCACCGAAACCACAAGGGTCATCTCCACTAAACAACTCAAATCAAGAACAGGATCAAAAGGACTTATTCCAAGGTTAAAATGTCGGGTTAGGTAATTGGCTAACAAGAATAGTAAGGGAAATCAAAGGAAGAATCAGTCACTCTACCTATAATTCCACTACCCAAACTGAACAAAAATTTTCCATGACCTACCTTCAATTTACTCATAGTTGCCAAAGGTCGTCTAAACTTCCCCAAACATGAAATACATTAAACCTCAAGAAAATAAAGTGATAAACTTCCTTAATGAATTTATCTTTTAAACCCAAATATCAATGAATATGAATACGTCTTCTTCTAATTAAGGGTACCCCAGACTCGAATTTTTCTATAATCAACTAACTCCAAGATTAATAATAATCAACAACTCATCAACTTATTTTTCTTTTCTTTTCTCTTTTCTTTTCTCTTTTTTTTTTTTCTTTTTTTCTTTTTTTCTTTTTTTTATTTTTTAATTTTCTTTTATGATGACATACCCAAAACCTCTATTTTCTTACCACAAATTTGACTCCCTTAAAGGGAACTTAAAAGATATACTAGACAACACCCCAAAGTTTCACAATTCTTCTCACCCCTAGATGTAACACCCCGCCATCCCCGTTGGAAGGATACTGGAGTGCCACGCGGGCAAACACATATAATCATATACATTTACACATGTATAAATAAATAAAAGTAAACCAAATGAGATTTAAAGAAACTTTTAATCATTTGATCAGAAAATTCCTGTAACATATATATATCAAGTCCTTATACATATATCATATTTATATCGTTTTTACAGAAAGGGCTCGTAAGCAAATACATATACAAAAAGAATACTTGTTCCTTTACAAAAGATTCATTTTGCTAATTACAAGCCATATACAAAAATAATTACAGCGGAAGACTTCAAAAATATAACAACTTCATCCAAAAAGACTCCTAGTGGCCGACCTGCAGATATCTGACTCCAAGCTAAACTCGCCACCTGCACGGGAAAAGAGCCCGTGCTAAGCGATAACGCTTAGTGGGGAGGAACAAAACAAAATAACAACATACATACAACATATGTGCAACAATACTATAATCAATATACAAGGTGCATATCATCAGGTTATACAAGAATTCATATGCATCATATCCATTTAATCTTGTTAATAAACATCTCAACATATACAATACATATACACATATAAACACGTAGCCTGATTAGTCTGGTATAAACCTAAGAAGTGGATACGGTCATTTGGATACTGATAGAACACAGTATCCCAAGCATATAGAGACATAAGTCTCAAACATGTATTTTTCATATAGAGACCGAGGTCTCGCTTTATTTCCATATAGACCAAACATGGTCGAAACAAGGATCCAAACGGACCCGCCTATAACATTTTTATCATATAGCAGCTGCACACACTCACAGACCTAAGTAAGCGCTTACTTATCCACTACTATGACTTATACAGGCTTAAATGACACAACTCAATAATTCATATATCAAATCATGAGAATTTCATTAAATACTAGCTTATAAATCATGTATACTCGTATAATAATCAAATTCAGAAACATTTAAACATATAACTATTAGCTACAGGAGGTAATAAGAACAAATAGCTCATATTGAAAAAGTCCCTGTTAAATAAACTATAAACATGTAAATCATGTATATTAATTATTAATCATGTATATAAAACCCAGTATTATGCAATTATTAAAATACAATCTGATTTTAAAACTAATTAATCGTCATGTAGTGTAAAACCCTTGAAATCAGAAGTTAAAAATCATGCTTTTAAGAAAACAGGCAACTGGAGGAAGACTGGTCACGTCGTGACCTCCAGTCACGCCGTGACTCCAGCTTCATGCGAGCGCCAGGGAAGAACAGCAGGCAGTCACGGCGTGACCACCAGTCACGTCGCGTGACGCCTGTGAGAGGAGAGGGAGAAGTCGCCCAGGAAAAGGGCGAAAGTCACGGCGTGATGCCGCTTCACGCCACGTGACCTTCAGCAAAGAAGGAGTCACGGCGTGAAGCTGCTTCGCGCCTCGTGACCTTCAACCGAGAAGGGGGTCACGGCGTGACCACCAGTCACGTCTCGTGACCTTCTTCTCACAATTCTTCATCTTCTCCAAAATACTCTTCAAAATTTCCAGAAAACGTAAAACCAGTAAACTGTGAAAACAGAGTACCATCAAAACTCAAATCCCCATTTTGTCTAAAACCATTTTTCATGCAATAATCATTCAAACACATACCTTTAAGTCCTCTGAGCACCATTACATCAATTTCACTCACAAATTCACAATATCATATATTTCCAGTAACAAACAGAGAGTCACAAACAACCCAGAATTTCACACTCAAAACCATGCATGTTCATCTCATTTGCATCCTTTTCTACAGAAATCATTTATACACATTGTATTTCTCATACATTTCGATAATCAAAAACACATTAACAATGTTCAAAGCAACACAGTAACAGGATCCAAACAAGAAATAACAGACACTCCCAAACCTGTTTGAAGTTCAAAAATGTCCACTGAAATATCTTCAATCCACAACCTTGCCCTTTCCCTTCTCCTTCCTTTTATCCTCAGGAGCTTGCAAATAAGCAAAATCACAATCAAAAACCCATAACAGATTCTCTACAAACCCAAAGACGAGAGGAAAGGAAATTGAATCGTAAAAATCCTATAGAACTCTTGCCACTTACCTTCTGAAGCTTCTAACAGACCCAAACTCACTTCACAGCAGGAAAAATCACACATGCAAAAGGAAAAGAACAGCAGATGGAGAAAAGAACACAGTGAGGTTTACGTGAGAGGGAAAACCAAGAAGAGAGAGCTTTCATTCTTGGTTCAAACTAACTAATTTTCACAGCCTTTTTCCTTTCCCTCACCACGTGCACACACACTGTTCTCCACCTGGCACACATGCACAAAAACACAGACCCACTTATTCTTCTTTTACCTTTTAGTCCTAGGCAAATTTCCTTTTACTCACTAAACTTACAATCTTTAATTACTTAAATTAAATTCTTGCAATTTAATCCATATTCCTCATATAAAATACCAAATTGCTCTTAATTGTCCACTTAAAAATTTCCAATTTCCAAATAAGCCACTTGTGGGGTGTGACAACTCACCCCTCCTTAAGAAAATTTCGTCCTCGAAATTTCCTTGCTTACCGAATACAACTCAAATATCAAAACCGAAATGAGACAAAACTGAACATGTAAACACTTACCCGAAGGACCCGCTGCACCCGTCGCATCTCTAGCAATCATAGCATAACCTCTATACTGATTATGATCCTCAGTAGCACCAGGTCGCTGCACTGTTTCTGATGGTGCTCTCGGAGCTCGACTTCCTTCACGATTGCTTTGGATAACATTGGATTTTCGACTTTCTTGTTGATTCTGGTTCTCTTGTCGACTAGGGCAAAAGGCAAATCGATGTTCCATGCTCCCACACTTGAAACAAGCGCCAGTAATCTTCCGACATGTACCCCAATGGTACCGATGACAGTGCTCACATTCTGGTGCTCGATTTCCTTTACTACCATGTGGGGCTACACTCTCAACCTGTGAAGGCATCTGAACACTCCCTCTAGATCCTTGCTCAACTGGTGTACCCTTTGCTTTCTTAGCACTCACATTTCCCCCTTCTGGTGCTCTTCTCTTCTGTGCCATTCTCTGCTTGATCTCTTCAGATTCCTCTAATCTCATTGCTGCAGCCACAATCTGATAATACCCAACTGGCTGCAAGACAATCATCGCAGACAAGGGGCCTCTGAATACCTCACGCAATCCCTCTAAAAAGTGCCTACATCTGAACTCATCTGTCAACAACTGCTCAGGCACATACTTGCTTAACCGGTTGAACTCCTTGTCATACTCACTGACAGTCATTCCCCTTTGCTTCAAGCTAATGAACTCTCTCCACTTCGCCTCTTGGTATGCCTTTGTTATATACTTTTGCTCAAACTCTTTCTTGAAATAATCCCATGTCAGCTCAGCTGGTCGCTGAGGATTCCTCATCACAAGTTCCCACCAATCATAGGCTGGTCCCTGAAGCAACGATATAGCACAAGAAGCTCTCTGATCAGCAGGACATCTCATCTCTTGCAAAATCCTGTCCACTCTCTTCAACCAAAACTCAGCTATATCGGACTCATCTAAAGCAGTCCCATGAAAATCCTCTGCTCCTCTCTTTCTTAACAACTCAGTTGGAGCCTTAGGTGCAGTCAACCTATCAACCACTTGTAATAACCCTTGTACTAACGCTGGATCCAAACCAATTCCTCTATTTGCACCCCCAGCTGGTGCAGGTTCCGGTGCAGGCCTATCCTGTCTAACTGGATCATCTCTTCTAACTGGATTCTCTCTAGGACCCACATTATAACTGCTCATAGTGTCGCCCATATACTCACTTGGATCCGACTCCATATAGACACTACAAAACAAAAGACATCTGCATTAGGCCACTAAACAAAACTGACTCTCATGTATCGACTCGACTCTATACTCAAACAATCACAACATAACCCAGAACCACCAAACCTGGGCTCTGATACCAAGCTGTAACACCCCGCCATCCCCGTTGGAAGGATACCGGAGTGCCACGCGGGCAAACACATATAATCATATACATTTACACATGTATAAATAAATAAAAGTAAACCAAATGAGATTTAAAGAAACTTTTAATCATTTGATCAGAAAATTCCTGTAACATATATATATCAAGTCCTTATACATATATCATATTTATATCGTTTTTACAGAAAGGGCTCGTAAGCAAATACATATACAAAAAGAATACTTGTTCCTTTACAAAAGATTCATTTTGCTAATTACAAGCCATATACAAAAATAATTACAGCGGAAGACTTCAAAAATATAACAACTTCATCCAAAAAGACTCCTAGTGGCCGACCTGCAGATATCTGACTCCAAGCTAAACTCGCCACCTGCACGGGAAAAGAGCCCGTGCTAAGCGATAACGCTTAGTGGGGAGGAACAAAACAAAATAACAACATACATACAACATATGTGCAACAATACTATAATCAATATACAAGGTGCATATCATCAGGTTATACAAGAATTCATATGCATCATATCCATTTAATCTTGTTAATAAACATCTCAACATATACAATACATATACACATATAAACACGTAGCCTGATTAGTCTGGTATAAACCTAAGAAGTGGATACGGTCATTTGGATACTGATAGAACACAGTATCCCAAGCATATAGAGACATAAGTCTCAAACATGTATTTTTCATATAGAGACCGAGGTCTCGCTTTATTTCCATATAGACCAAACATGGTCGAAACAAGGATCCAAACGGACCCGCCTATAACATTTTTATCATATAGCAGCTACACACACTCACAGACCTAAGTAAGCGCTTACTTATCCACTACTATGACTTATACAGGCTTAAATGACACAACTCAATAATTCATATATCAAATCATGAGAATTTCATTAAATACTAGCTTATAAATCATGTATACTCGTATAATAATCAAATTCAGAAACATTTAAACATATAACTATTAGCTACAGGAGGTAATAAGAACAAATAGCTCATATTGAAAAAGTCCCTGTTAAATAAACTATAAACATGTAAATCATGTATATTAATTATTAATCATGTATATAAAACCCAGTATTATGCAATTATTAAAATACAATCTGATTTTAAAACTAATTAATCGTCATGTAGTGTAAAACCCTTGAAATCAGAAGTTAAAAATCATGCTTTTAAGAAAACAGGCAACTGGAGGAAGACTGGTCACGTCGTGACCTCCAGTCACGCCGTGACTCCAGCTTCACGCGAGCGCCAGGGAAGAACAGCAGGCAGTCACGGCATGACCACCAGTCACGTCGCGTGACGCCTGTGAGAGGAGAGGGAGAAGTCGCCCAGGAAAAGGGCGAAAGTCACGGCGTGATGCCGCTTCACGCCACGTGACCTTCAGCAAAGAAGGAGTCACGGCGTGAAGCTGCTTCGCGCCTCGTGACCTTCAACCGAGAAGGGGGTCACGGCGTGACCACCAGTCACGTCTCGTGACCTTCTTCTCACAATTCTTCATCTTCTCCAAAATACTCTTCAAAATTTCCAGAAAACGTAAAACCAGTAAACTGTGAAAACAGAGTACCATCAAAACTCAAATCCCTATTTTGTCTAAAACCATTTTTCATGCAATAATTATTCAAACACATACCTTTAAGTCCTCTGAGCACCATTACATCAATTTCACTCACAAATTCACAATATCATATATTTCCAGTAACAAACAGAGAGTCACAAACAACCCAGAATTTCACACTCAAAACCATGCATGTTCATCTCATTTGCATCCTTTTCTACAGAAATCATTTATACACATTGTATTTCTCATACATTTCGATAATCAAAAACACATTAACAATGTTCAAAGCAACACAGTAACAGGATCCAAACAAGAAATAACAGACACTCCCAAACCTGTTTGAAGTTCAAAAATGTCCACTGAAATATCTTCAATCCACAACCTTGCCCTTTCCCTTCTCCTTCCTTTTATCCTCAGGAGCTTGCAAATAAGCAAAATCACAATCAAAAACCCATAACAGATTCTCTACAAACCCAAAGACGAGAGGAAAGGAAATTGAATCGTAAAAATCCTATAGAACTCTTGCCACTTACCTTCTGAAGCTTCTAACAGACCCAAACTCACTTCACAGCAGGAAAAATCACACATGCAAAAGGAAAAGAACAGCAGATGGAGAAAAGAACACAGTGAGGTTTACGTGAGAGGGAAAACCAAGAAGAGAGAGCTTTCATTCTTGGTTCAAACTAACTAATTTTCACAGCCTTTTTCCTTTCCCTCACCACGTGCACACACACTGTTCTCCACCTGGCACACATGCACAAAAACACAGACCCACTTATTCTTCTTTTACCTTTTAGTCCTAGGCAAATTTCCTTTTACTCACTAAACTTACAATCTTTAATTACTTAAATTAAATTCTTGCAATTTAATCCATATTCCTCATATAAAATACCAAATTGCTCTTAATTGTCCACTTAAAAATTTCCAATTTCCAAATAAGCCACTTGTGGGGTGTGACACTAGATCGGTTCCGAAGAGGCAAGGAATACATAATGTAGATGAGGTGTCAATGCTGAAGGCACAAATTGAGTCAATGCGGAAGGAGATGAGTGGTCTGAAAGTGCAAAATGTAGCTTCTGTTGCTCAAGAGAGTGGATGGTACGAAAATGGGCAATATGATCAAGAGAGCGGAGCAATTGGAGATGTAAATGCTGTAGGAGATTACAGAAAAAATGACCCCTACAGTAACACATATAATCCATGTTGGAGAAATCATCCAAACTTCTCTTGGAAGGATGGAAATCAAAATGCTTCATCCTCTCATTCACAAGTAAGAGCCCCCTTCAACCAAAATACTCATCACAACCAAGGCAAGTCATACTAACCTCCAATATCCACTCAGTATCAAACACCATATGCTCCCCATCACAACCAAGGACAAGGTTTTAATCAATCATAAGCTCAACCATACCACCCACTGGGATACCAACCGAGGCCACCTATGCAAGAAAAGAAGCCAAACCTTAAAGATATGTTGGTGACTTTCATAAACAGTCAATAGCAGTTTTTGAATAGCCAGCAAGAGTTTATGGCTAATCAAGAAACAAGGTGGAAATCTCAAGAGCAATGGAACCGAAACCAAGATGCTTCCATGAGGAATTTAGAAACTTAGGTGGGACAGCTTGCAAATTCTATGTCTCAAAGGCAACCGGGACCGTTTCCCTCGAATGTGGACTGGAATCCAAAGGAGAAGCTAAAGCGATCACACTGAGAAGTGGCAAGGAAGTTGTACCGAGAGAGGACTAAGATAAAAATTCTTCATCATCATCAGAAAAGGAGGAGCCGACACGGACGGTAAGTAACTCTAACTCTAGGGTAGAGGTTAATGAGAAAGCTCCTAAAATGATAAGGGTAAGGGTCTAGTGAATCCTAAAGTAGAGGATTTTGATATTAATAGACTACCATTTCCTGCTGTGGCTAGACAGGAAAAGAAAAATGAGCAAAAGGGTAGGTTTCTAGAGATGTTTAAGAAACTGCACATAAATTTACCATTCGCTGAAGCCTTAGCTCATATGCCTAATTATGTAAAATTTATGAAAGAATTATGTTCTAATAAAAAGAAATTAGAAGGGCATGGAACTGTATAGCTCACAAAAAATTGCAGCACTATAATTATGATCAAGATCCCTGAAAAATTGGAAGATCCAGGTAGCTTTACTTTACCCTGTGAAATTGGTGAGGATTTTTATGAAAATGCTTTGTGTGATTTGGGTGCTAGCATAAATTTGATGCCTTATTCTATTTGTAGGAAGCTTAATCTTGGAGAGCTCAAGGAGACGGGAATGAGACTCCAACTTGCAGATAGGTCAGTGAGGAGACATAAAGGAGTGATTGAGGATCTGTTAGTGAAGTTGGGGAAATTTATTTTCCCAGTGGATTTTGTAGTGATGGAGATGGAAGAGGACCACAAAGTACTACTCATTGTGGGTAGGCCATTTTTAAATATAGCCAAGGCGTTGATAGATGTACATGGTCAAACGGTAGCCCTAAGGTTCAATGATGAGGTGTTGGTGGTGGACATGAACAAGGCTCAAAAGTATCCATCTGGTGATATGGAGGAGTCTATGTATTTTGTGGATGAAATAGATAAGTGTGTAGAGGAGGTGCAGGAAAAAGTGTGGGGAGCTGATTCAGTGAATGTGAGTTTGATGCATTCATTGGAGGATGGAGAGATGGAAGAAGAGATGAAGGGAAAATCGATAGCAGCCGTGGAAGTAGAAGATGAAAAAGAGGAATTACAGCAAGAAGAGCTTAATCCGAAAAAGGGGGATTCAAATTCTGAACTTAAACCTCTTCCCTCTCATTTGAAATATGTGTTTTTAGAAAATGAGCAAAAACCAGTAATTATATCTTCTTTGTTGTCAGGTGTTGAAGAGAAGATGTTGCTTGAGGTGCTGAAAAAGCACAAGGGTGCCATTGGATGGGAGACATCAGATTTGAAGGGGATTGACCCTAGTTACTGCACACACCGAATTCCGATGGAGGAGGAATGCAAGCCAGTAGCTCAGCCTCAAAGGAGACTCAATCCGGCCATGCAAGAGATGGTAAAGAAGGAGGTACTTAAACTCCTAGACTCAGGTACTATCTACCCTATCTCTGATAGTAAATGGGTTAGCCCAGTGCAGTGTGTGCCTAAGAAGGGGGGGATGACAGTGGTAAGGAATGAGCTGAATGAATTGATTCCAACTCGTACAGTTACGGGGTGCAGAGTCTGTATTGATTTTAGAAGGTTGAATAATGCCACTAGAAAAGACCATTTCCCTTTGCCTTTTATTGAACAAATGCTAGAGAGGCTGGCAAGTAATAGGTTTTGCTATTTTTTAGATGGGTACTCGGGATATTCGCAAATCCCTATAGCTCCTGAAGATCAAGAGAAAACAACCTTTAGCTGCCCGTATGGCACATTTGCATATAGGAGAATGCCCTTTGGGTTATGTAATGCACCGGCTACGTTTCAGCGGTGTATGATGGCTATTTTCCATGACTTCATAGAGAAATTTATGGAAGTATTTATGGACGACTTCACTATATATGGGGCTGATTTTAAGAGCTATTTAGAGCATCTCGATTTAGTACTAGGGAGGTGTGAAAAGACCAACCTAGTTTTGAATTGGAAAAAATGCAATTTTATGGTGAGAGAGGGCATTGTGCTTGGGCATAAAATTACAGAGAAAGGGATAGAGGTTGATAAGGCCAAAGTTGAAGTGATAGAAAAGTTACCACCTCCGACGAGTCTTAAGTGTATTAGGAGTTTTTTAGGACATGCTGGGTTTTACCGTCGCTTTATCAAAGATTTTTCAAAAATTGCTAAACCCTTGTCTAATTTACTCATGAAAGATGCTGCTTTTAATTTTGATAGTGAATGTATGCTAGCTTTTAAAACTTTGAAGCAATGGCTCATTTCAGCCCCGGTGATTATATCTCCGGATTGGAATCTGCCGTTTGAATTAATGTGTGATGCTAGTGATTATGCAGTTGGAGCAGTGCTTGGACAGCGGCGAGATAAGATATTTTTTGCAGTTCATTATGCCAGTCATACGTTAACAGGGGCACAGGTTAATTACACCACCATCGAGAAAGAGCTTCTTGCAATTGTGTATATGTTTGAGAAGTTCAGGCCATATTTGCTGGGTACAAAAATCGTGGTGTGGTCGAACCATGCAGCCTTGAGGCTTTTGTTTGCCAAGAAGGAATCTAAGCCGCGGTTGATTAGATAGGTGCTTCTATTGCAAGAATTCGACTTGGAAATCAAGGACAAGAAGGGAGCGAAAAATTTTGTGGCAAATCATTTGTCACAATTAGAGAATGCTCACATTGAAAAAGGGGAAATTTTAGATTTTTTCCCCGATGAACATATTTGTGCTTTATTTGCATGTGACACCTCTGTTCCTTAGTTTGCTAATGTAGCAAATTTTCTTGCAGGAGGCTTTATGCCGAAGGATTTTACATGGCAGCAAAGGAAGAAGCTGCGAGCTGATGCCAAACATTACATTTGGGATGACCCGTACCTATTCCGCTTGTGTACTGATCAAGTTCTAAGGAGGTGCGTCTCAGATGAGGAGAAGAGTGAGATTATCACAACTTGTCATAGTGGGGAGGCTGGTGGACACCATGGGCCAAATAGAACGGTATCGAAAATTTTATCTTCTTGGTTTTTATTGGCCTACTATGTTTAAGGATGTCCAATTTTTTGTGAAAACTTGTGATAGATGCCAAAGGGTAGGAAATATTTCTAAGAGAGATGAGATGCCTTTGACTAATATGCTTGAGGTAGAACTGTTCGATGTGTGGGGAATAGACTTTATGGGACCTTTTTCGATTTCATATGGGTTTGAATATATTTTTGTGGCAGTTGATTATATGAGTAAATGGGTAAAAGCTGTAGCCACTAGAACTTGTGATGCAAAGGTTGTTTTAGAATTTTTGAGAAAAAATATATTCATTCGATATGGAGCCCCTAGAGCCATTGTTAGCGATGGTGGTAAGCATTTCGTTAACCACCAATTTCAGGCTTTATTGAAAAAATTTGGAGTTAGGCATAAGGTCACGACCCCTTATCATGCTCAAGCTAATGGTCAGGTTGAAGTGTCGAACCGGGAGTTAAAGGCCATTTTAGAAAAGACGGTCAATGCATCTAGAAAAGATTGGTACCTTAAGTTAGATGACGCTCTATGGGCTTATAGGACAACATTTAAGACACCGATAGGGATGTCCTCTTTTAGGTTGGTTTATGGAAAGTCCTGTTACCTCCCAGTGGAATTAGAGCATAAGGCTTATTGGGCTACCAAATTTTTGAATTTTGGCCTTGAGAATGCAGGAAAGTGCAGGGCCTTGCAGCTGAATGAGTTAGGGGAGCACCGATTTTGGGCATATGATCATGCCATGAAATACAAAGACAATACCAAGAAGTGGCATGATGGAAAGCTGGCAAGGAAGGAACTTGTACCTGTAATGAGAGTACTCCTTTATGATAGCAGGTTGTAGTTATTTCCCAGAGAGTTGAAATCGCGGTGGAAGGGCCCTATGAGGTTGTGGCAGTTAATAAGTTTGGAGTGGTGACATTGAAGCACCCGAGGTTTGAGAATGAATTCAAGGTGAATGGACATCTTGTGAAGCCTTATTTTGAGTCTACATTTGATAGTGCTTCCACGATTGTCACTCTTGCAGATCCTTGACGGTTTTTAAAAGTCTAGCTATGGACTTGTTAAATTCAGAACTTCTTCTTAACTTTGTTATTTTATTTTTATTAATATTTCCTGTAGGTAGTTAGTTTTGTTTAGTTTTTTCAAATTTGTGTTTATTAGTGAAACTATGTTTTTGTTGGAGAGTTGTCAAAGTAATTGTAGCTAGAAGTTTAGAGAGGTTGGTGAAATTTTTGCAAGTGTGCAGGTGGTCACGGTGGCAAGGGATTTTGTTACCACTGTGACCAAAGGAAGTTGCATTCTGGATTCTGTTTGGTGCACATGTCATGGTGGCAAGGTATCTGGTTGTCACCGTGACCAGATGAGGAGAACATTCTGAATTGGTATAAATGGTATGTCACGGTGACAATGATTTTAGTTGTCATCGTGACCATTGGGTAAGTTACATTCTATTGTGACCGTGACATGTTGAACTTTTGATTCTGTTTTGAGATAGTGGTATGTCACGGTGGCAACTGATTTCATTGCCACCGTGACCTCTTGGCGGTCCAATTCTGGAGTACAAATGTTAGGTATGTCATGGTGGCAACCATTTGGTTACCACCGTGACCCTCACGCAAAATTTTTTTAAAATCCCAGTTTTATTTACTTTATTTCTCACTCTCCCACACAGCACCCACTCTCTCTAATTGCACATGTTATTTTTCTCTGCTCTATTTGTGCTTCTCGTTTCCTTTTTTGGCTATAATCTTTGAGATTCTACAACAAGTAATGTTCTCTTTCTTTTACTTTAATTTTATTTTTGTTTTTCTCCTCCTCTCGTTCCATGTTCTCGTTCGTTCTCCATTGTTATGCTACTCTCACTGGATTTGTCAGAATATTTCAATTATATTTTTTATTGCTCTGAAATCTTGAGGTGAATCCTATCAATTTTTACTTTCTTTCTCAATTTTTAACCTTATTTTTGAACGTGAATGATTGGGAACATGTCCCATTTTGTTACAAAAAATTCCACTTTATTAATATAAAACTTTATGTGACTTTTTAATTAACGTGCATGAAAATAAGCAAACTTATTATAAATTACATATTAAATAATAAAAACAAATAAAGCACTAAAAATGTTAAAAATGCTAAACTCCACCAAAATAGAGTCTTCAAACCTCCATGGGCTCCCACTTGCCATTGGAAAACTCACACATGAAAAATAAGTATTGAAATAAAAGCACAAATGAAAGTGATGTTAGTAATAAAAAATGAATTAAACATGTATGTAAAAAATTAATTAAAACAAATAAGATACTTCATGCATGACAAATTAATTAGATGGCATAATAAAATAAACAACTCAACATATTAACAATTTAACATGCATAAAAATAACAACAATAAAATTCAACATGCATGAAAACATGAAAATAATAATAATTATGACAATAATAATAATAATAATAATAATAATAATAATAATAATAATAATAATAATAATAATAATAATAATAATAATAATAATAATAATAAACAAAACTAATAAAAATAATAATTATAATAATAGTAGTAATGATAAATAATAATAATAATAATAATAATAATAATAATAATAATAATAATAATAATAATAATAATAATAATAATAATAATAATAATAACACTAATCACAATAATAAGAACAAATAATAATAATGACGATAATATCAAAGAATATGAATAATCCAATTAAATATGCAAGTAATAATAATAATAATAATAATAATAATAATAATAATAATAATAACAACAACAACAACATCAAAGAATATGAACAATCCAATTAAATATGCAAGTAATAATAATAATAATAATAATAATAATAACAATAATAATAATAATAATAATAATAGTAAAACTAATAATAATAATATATGAACAAAAAATAATGACAATAATATGAACATGAACAATTAAATAAAAATAAGAATAAGAAATAATAATATAAACAATTAAATAAAAGATTTAGAATAAGAAATAATAATATGAGCAATTAAATAAATAATAAGAAATAAGAAGTAAAATAAATAATAGATCAAAAAGAATTTACATAATAGCTAACTAATTGTAAACAAAAATAAATTGAAAATTAAATTAAAAGTTGAACCAACAATGTTTACCCTCAAATTTGATGTGATGAATAAAGTTGGATGATAATTTCCTTGATTTGATTTAGAAAAAATAAAATATAATGAAATTTTATCCCAAGAACAAATAATTAATTTTTTTTGTCTTAAGGAAAAATTATGA
Source organism: Excoecaria cochinchinensis (assembly GCA_947683425.1). Taxonomy (NCBI): domain Eukaryota; kingdom Viridiplantae; phylum Streptophyta; class Magnoliopsida; order Malpighiales; family Euphorbiaceae; genus Excoecaria; species Excoecaria cochinchinensis. The sequence goes on from CANTUQ010000013.1 coordinate 2,134,030, forward strand.
AAAGCAAATAAGAAAATTCACAGGAAAAATAATTGATTTATTTGTCTTAAGAATTAAATTAAAAAAAATCAGATCAGAATACATGGAGAATTTTTCTTGAAGAAGAAAAAAATAAGCAGAAGAAGAAGATGAAGAAGAGAGAAAACAATATTTTTCTTAAGAACAATTCCCCCCTCAAATCCTCACCAAAAAACCCAAAGAATATCAGATTTCTATTAAATTGAATTAAATAAATTTAATTCCAATAATCACAAAAAAACTCATGAATTTGAAGGGTTTGGAAAATAAAAGGTTTTAACATTAAATTACACAAAAAAAAAATGAAGAAAAAATCAATTTTGAGGCCAAAAAATGGAAAAATAGCAGATCAGCCGTCGGAGGGGTGCGCAGGGGTGACTAACGCCCGTCGTCACGCCCAACGGGCGTCGGCCTCATAACAAGCGTGAGAAGCGCGCGCTATGCGCCCGAGCGCTGGGGCGCTACCGCACCCTCGGCACCCGCGAAATTTCATTTTTTTTTTTTAATTTTCCCTAAAACACAATAATTTCAAAATATACCCTTTTTGTCCCAAAATAATTTTTAAAACACTTAATATATTTTTTTTGAAATACATTTTTTTATTCGTAACAAATCAAAACGACAAGGACATTATCACTTCCAACTTTCATTCTTTTTGCCTACAAATCGGCACACTAATTTCATCATTGCGTAATCCTGATCTAGCCTAACTCGGGACCCGGTGTCTACAGAGAGCTAATAGAAAGAACAACATGGAACAAGATCCTCCCATTAATGAATTTCCTCTCGAGAATGAACAAAGGCCGAGGGCACAAGAAGAAATTCTGGGTAGATATAGAGAAGAGGTGCCTAGGCAGCGTATGATTAGGGACTACGCTAAGATGGAATGAGGACCATAAGATGATTGTGCTGCCTAGGGGAGTCCAATTGAGCTTAAACTAGCAACCATCACTGTGGTACAGAGGAATAAGTTCTCTGGTTCATATTTGGAAGACCCTGCTAACACATTGATATATTCTTGGAGGTTAGCGACATGGTTCAGATTTCGGGTGTTACTACTGATGTAGTGAGGCTGAAATTATTTCCTTTCACATTGATTGGAAAAGCAAGGGAACGGTTGTAGATGTTACCAAGCCAATCAATTAGGTCATGGGATCAGTTGCAAAAGAAAAATTTGATGAGATTTTTACCTCACACTAAGACTGCAAGTATTGCAACAGCATCATGAGTTTTCATCAGATGAATAAGGAGCCAATCCATAAGGCTTGGGAGAGGTTCAGGAGGTTATTGACAAGCTGTCCACACCATGAGATAGCTGTTTATCAATTGATGACCATAATCTATGCTGGAGTTACACCACAGACAAGGTCATTGTTGGATGCATCATCACGAGGTTCTTTCTTGAATAGGTTACCGGAAGAAGCTTTCCATCTATTGGATGAGATGGGAGCAAATGACTCTTATTGGACTACTTATAGATCAGTTCGGAGGAGGCAGGGGATGCATAATGTAGATGAAGTGGCACTGCAGAAGGCACAATTAGAGTTGGTGCTGAAAGAGTTAAGTGGGTTGAAGGTACGGAGTGTAGCCTCTATTTCTCAAGAGAGTGGGCCGTATGAAGGCAGGCCATATAATTAAGAGGGTGGAGTTATGGGAGATGTGAATGCTATAGGATATTATTGAAGAAATGACCCCTACAGTAATACATACAATCCGGGTTGGAGAAATCACCCGAATTTTGCTTGGAAGGATGGAAACTGGCATGCCTCATCTTCCCAACCTCAAGCAAGAGCCCCTTTTATCCAAAATGTTCTTCACAAATACAAAACTCAAGCAACCACTCATTACCAAACCCCATATCCACCACATCCCCACCAAGGGTAAAGTTCAAACCAGTCTCAACCTCAAGCATACCACCCACCAGGATATCAATAAAGACCACATATGCAAGAGAAAAAGCCTAATCTTGAAGACATGCTAGCTAGTTTCATGAATAGTCAACAACAATTTGGGAATAGTCAGCAACAATTCATGGCTAGCCAAGAGACGAGGTGGAAGTCACAAGAACAATAGAACAGAAATCAAGATGCTTCCATGAGGAACCTAGAAATGCAGTTGGGCCAGCTTGCAACTTCTATGTCTCATAGACAACCAGGTACTTTTTCTTCGAATGTGGACCGAAATCCCAAGGAAGAGGTAAAAGCAATTACACTGAGAAGTGGCAAGGAGGTAATGAAAGAAGAGGAGAAAGGTAAGTCATCTTCACCATCATCAACTGAGGAGGAGATGACATGGAAGATAAGTAACTCTGACCCTAAGGTAGAGGTAAATATAGATGCTCCTAAAGTTGATAAGGGTAAAAGCTTAGTGAACCGCAATATAGAGGTTCTTGACATAAATGGGTTGCCATTTCCTGCTGTAGCTAGGAAAGAGAAGAAAAATGAGCAATTAGCTAGGTTTCTAGAAATGTTTAAGAAATTGTACATCAATTTACCTTTTACTGAAGCCTTAGCTCACATGCCCAATTATGCTAAATTCATGAAAGAACTGTGTTCTAATAAAAAGAAACTAGAAGGGCATGGGACTGTGTAACTCACAGAAACTTGTAGTGCAATAATCAGGAATAAGATTCCAGAATTCACTTTACCTTGTGAGATTGGTGAAAATTTTATTGGAAATGCTTTGTGTGACCTAGGAGCCAGCATTAACTTGATGCCATATTCTATATGCAGGAAACTCAATTTAAGTGATCTCAAGGAGACGGGAATGAGACTCCAGCTCGCGGATAGGTCAATAAGGAGACCCAATGGAGTAATAGAGGACTTATTAGTAAAGGTGGGAAAATTCATTTTCCCTGTAGATTTGGTAGTCATGGAGATGGAGGAAGATAGGAAAGTACCACTCATTATGGGGAGACCATTTTTGAACAAAATGAAAGCCTTGATTGATGTACATGGTCAAAAAGTCACCCTACGATTCAATAATGAAGAGTTGGTAGTGGACATGAACAAAGCTCAAAAGTATCCGTCAAGTGATTTGGAGAAGTCGATCTATTTTATGGATAAAGTAGATAAATGTGTGGAAGAAACGCAAGAAAAAGTGTTGCTAGATGATCCATTGAATGAGGGCCAAATGCATTCCTTGGAGAATAAAGAGTTGGATGCAGTAGGACGAGAATTGGTAGCAGCAGTGGAGAAAGAATGTAGAGAGGAGAAATCACAGCGAAAAGAGTTTACTCCGTAAGAGGGAGATTCAAATTCTGACCTTAAAACCCTTCCTCCTCATCTCAAGTATGTGTTTTTAGAGCATGAAATAAAATCAGTAATTATCTCATCTATGTTGATAGGTTTTGAAGACGGGATGCTGCTTGAAGTGCTGAAGAAGCACAAGGATGCAATTGGATGGGAGACATTGGACTTAAAGGGGATCAACCCAAGCTACGACACTCACCGAATTTCTATGGAAGAAGAATGCAAACCGGTAGCTCAACCGCAAAGGAGGTTCAACCCAGCGATACAGGAAGTGGTAAAAAAGGAGGTACTCAAACTCCTCGATTCAGGTATAATCTATCCAATTTCAGATAGTAGATGGGTTAGCCCGGTGCAATGTGTTCCTAAAAAGGGGGGAATGACAGTTGTTAAGAATGATCTAGATTAACTTATTCCAACTCATACAGTTATAGGTTGGAGAGTTTATATAGATTATAGGAGACTGAACAATGCAACTAGGAAAGATCATTTCCCATTGACATTTATTGATCAGATGCTAGAAAGGCTAGCAGGGAATAGGTTTTATTGCTTTTTAGATGGGTATTTGGGATATTTACAAATTCGCATAGCCCCTGAAGATTAGGAGAAAACAACCTTTACCTGCCCTTATGGCACATTTGCCTATAGGAGGATGCCCTTTGGATTGTGTAATGCACAGGCTACGTTTCAGCGGTGCATGATGGCAATATTCCAAGACTTTATAGAGAAATTTATGGAGGTCTTTATGGATGATTTCACAATTTATGGGAGAGATTTTGGGAGCTATTTAGAGCATCTTGATTTGTTCTAGGGAGGTGTGAGAAAACCAACTTAGTATTAAATTGGGAAAAATGCCACTTTATGGTGAGGGAAGGCACAGTGCTAGGGCACAAAATCTCAGAGAAAGGGATAGAGGTAGATAAAGCCAAGGTGGAAGTCATAGAGAAACTCTCACCCCCAACGAGTGTCAAGGGAATTAGGAGTATTTTAGGGCATACAGGGTTTTACCGTAGGTTTATAAAAGATTTTTCAAAAATTGCAAAATCCTTGTCTAATTTGTTAATGAAATATGCTCCTTTTGAATTTACTAGTGATTGTATGCTGGCTTTTGAAAATTTGAAACAATGTCTTATTTCAGCCCTGGTGATTATATCTCCGAATTGGAATTTGCCATTTGATCTAATGTGTGATGCTAGTGATTCCGCAGTAGGGACAGTGCTCGGACAAAGGTGGGAGAAGGTGCTCCATGCAATTTATTATGCGAGTCATACCTTGACTGGAGCACAAGTTAACTACACTACAACCGAGAAGGAACTTCTTGCAATTGTCTTTGCTTTCAAGAAATTCAGCCCATATTTGCTAGGTGCAAAAATTGTGGTGTGGTCGGACCAAGCAGCCTTGAGGCATCTCTTTGCTATGAAGGAGTCAAAACCAAGATTGATTAGATGGGTGCTTCTCTGGCAAGAGTTTGACTTGGAGATTAAAGATAAGAAGGGGGCAGAAAACTTTGTGGCAAATCACTTATCCAGATTGGAGCATGATCACATTGAGAAAGGGCAGATTTTAGATTTGTTCCCTGATGAGCGTAATTGTGCTTTATTTTTATGTGAGATTTTTGTGCCTTGGTTCGCTAATGTAAACAATTTTCTTGCAGGGGGCTACATGCCAAAGGAGTTCACATGGCAGTAGAGGAAGAAGTTGAAAGCAGATGTAAAGCACTACATTTGGGACGATCCCTATCTTTTTCGCCTGTGTGCTGATCAAGTGTTGAGAAGGTGCATTCGAAATGAAGAAATAGGAGAGATTATCAAAGCATGCCACAGCAAGGAAGCTGGTGGACATCATGGGCCGAATATAACAGTATCAAAAATTCTTTCTTTTAGTTTTTATTGGCCTACAATGTTTAAGGATATCAAGTTGTTTGTGCAAACTTGTGACAGATGCCAAAGGGTAGGAAATATTACTAGGAGGGATGAAATGCTCTTAACCAACATGCTTGAGGTAGAATTGTTTGACTTGTAGGGGATAGACTTTATGGGGCCTTTGCCGGTATCATATGGGTTTGAATATATACTAGTGGCAGTAGACTATATAAGCAAATAGGTAGAAGCCGTAGCCACTAGGACTTGTGATTCCAGGGTTATGTTAGAGTTTTTGAGAAAGAGTATATTCACCCGTTATGGAGCCCCTAGATCCATTATTAGCAATGGTGGTAAACACTTTATTAACCATTAGTTTAAAGCTTTGCTGAAGAAATTTGGAGTAAGGCATAAGGTCACTACCCTTTATCATGCCCAAGCTAATGGTCAGTTTGAAGTGTCCAATCGGGAATTGAAAGCAAACTTAGAAAAAACGGTCAATACATCTAGGAAAGACTGGTACCTTAAGCTAAATGAAGCTCTATGGGCATATAGGACAACATTTAAGACACCGATAGGGATATCTCCCTTTAGGTTGGTATTTGGGAAGTCCTGTCACCTTCCGGTGGAATTAGAGCATAAGGCTTACTGGGCCACCAAATTCTTAAATTCTGACCTTGAAAGTGCAGGTCTTTGAAGCTGAATGAGCTAGAGGAGCTCAGATTTTGGGCATACGATCACACCATGAAATACAAAGAAAACACCAAGAAATGGCATGATCGAAAGTTGATCAAAAAGGAATTTGTACCCAGGATGAAAGTACTTCTATACAATAGCAGGTTGAGGTTGTTCCTCGGGAAATTGAAATCGAGGTGGACAGGGCCCTTTGAAGTTGTGGGAGCTGACAAATTTCGAGTGGTGACATTGAGGCACCCGAGGGATGAGAGAGAGTTCAAGGTGAACGGACAACGTGTGAAGCCCTATTTTGAATCGACATTTGATGATGCTTCAGCAATTGTGACCCTCATGGACCCTTAATGGTATCTAAAAGTCCAACTGCGGACTTGTGAAATGCAGAACTATTTCTCAAACCTTGTTATTTTGTGATTATTGGTCTTCCTTAGGTTGTTAGTAGTGTTTGTGTTGTCAATTTTTGTGATTTAAGGTCTTAGTGTAGCTATGTTTTTGTTGGAGAGTTTTAAAGTTTTTGTGGCCTGAAGTGTGGTGAGAATATTTGAAAAAAATTTTGGAAATCCATAGGATTTCACGGTGGCAATGAAAGTGGTTGTCACCGTGACCAAAGAAAAATAGTATTCTGGATTGTACTTTGTGTTATGTCACGATGGCAACCAATTTTGTTGTCACCATGACCAATTGAGAACTACATTCTGGATTGGCAATCTAAGTATGTCACGGTGGCAACCAATTTTATTTTCACCGTGACCAATTGAGAATAGCATTCTGGATTGTAAATCTAAATATGTCACGGTGGCAATGGATTGGTTGTCACCATGACCAAATGGCAAGTTACATTCTTTTTTGAAGTAGGAATGTGTCACGGTGGCAAGGCATTTGGTTATCACCGTGACCAAAGGTGGAGTTCCATTCTGTTTTGAAATTGGGACATGTCACAGTGGCAAGGTATTTTGTTGTCACTGTGACCATCGGAAGGTTAAATTTTGTTTAGCAATTGTGGTATGTCATGTGGCAACCAATTTAGTTGTCACCGTGACCCCATCGCCGTTAGATTCTGGATTGAAAATTTTGGTTATGTCACGGTGGTAACCATTTACTTGTCATCGTGACCCCCATGAAATCTGTTTTAAAAACCCAATTTTTTTCGTGCTTTATGTCTCACTCCACCGCATCATTCACTCTCTAAGTTACAAAATTTCTTTTTCTCTTCTACTGTCATGCTTCATTTTTCTCTTTAGGCTACAAACATCCGTAAGTCTTCAACAAGTAAGTATTTCTTCATTTTTCTTCTTTTTCTTTTTCATTTCATTTCTTTTTGGGTTACTTCTCTATTTATGTTTTTCTCCCTTGCTGTTCTTTTGAGGCATGAACTTTAGGTCCATTTCGAATTTTCTTCTCATTATACTCTGAATTCGTGTTGAGAGTGTTATCAATTCTTACTTACTTATTCAATTTACATCCATATGGTTATTGAAAACAAGAACGTATGTGAAGTGGGAAGTTAGGGCATGTGTTGTGTGCGTGAATTGGGTGTTGATTTTATTCAAATGCATGTAACTGCTTTCAATTTCAAATTTGGGTTGTTGTTAGTGCCTATGGTTTAAATTATAGAAAATAAATTCGATGCATACCAGGTGTTTGATAAAATGCTTCAATGAACATTTTTCCAGATTTTTGCATTTCCTGACAAGATGGAATGCAGAGTTTAATTTGCCCTTATGTTTAATTTTGCTATATGTTATCATTGAACATTCTTGACTTCTTTTTAAATTGATGTATCTATTATATAATGCTATTGTCATCAAGTGTGCATATGAGAATGATTATGCTTGGTTCAAATGAGCTTGATAATTGATGTGGATATTTAGGGCTATTGTCATTTTATGAACTTATAATGTTATTAAACATTGTCATTTGTTTTCATGCAGTGGCTCAAAAGCGTAAGTGTTACACCCTGAAATGTACCATAGAAGGATTTGGCATATTGAGAAGAGATAGTGACCAAATTTGTGCACATTAAAGTGTTAGGTATGTCAAATGGATCACATAAGAATTTAAGTGAAAGTTTCGGCAAGTATGGTTAATAGTAAATTGTGAAGATGGAATTAGGACTTGATTGAATGGTGAAGAATTAATTAGTAGGCCATGTGAAGGATTAGTAAATTATGAATATCAATGTTTGAGGTTATAAGAGTTTGAGGATTGAAAAGAGAATTTGACATAAATATCTATTTGTGGGTTATATGCATGATTTCTGGGTTTTGATAGAGTGTGCATGCATAGAGGGAAGTAGTGTATGTGTTAGTGGAGTTAGTTTGGTGTATAATGTCATGCACGGGTGTACGGTGTGAGTGTTTATGTTCCACCAATTATAGAAGAACATGTGGCAAGGATTTAGAGAATGGTATAAAAGGGAAAGGAAAGAGAAATGAAGAGCAGAAAAATTGCCCTAGCTTCCCGTTCTCTCCCCCTCACGCCTCCTTCTCCTTCTCTTCTTCCTTTCTCTTTGCTCCATCTTGATCCCCCTTCCTTTCTCTGAATTTGGTGGAAATTGATCAACCCAAGAGTTTTTTTCTATATTTTTGGATGAAAAAGATCTTGAATGAGTTTGGAAGCAAAAAAGATCATCTAAGTAAGATATTGGAGCAAACGAGTTAAGGTTAGAAATTTTTGTTATTTTAATGTATATTTGGATTTGGGTTTTTGATTTAATTTTTTTGAAAGTCATGGAGTTAAAGTTGTTTAGATATGTTCAAATGTTATGGGTCTTGAGTAATTTGAGTTAAGATGCTTTGAATGTGAATTATTGAACCAAAGTATGTTTTGATTGAGAATTTGAAATTGTTTTGGCTGTCAGTAAATTTAGAGATTTTGATTATGTTAATTGCAATATTTAATTGTATTAATTGGTGTGAAGGTTGGTTTTTATGTTGTTTATGATGAATTGGATGTTTAATATGAGTTGTGATGAGTTTTGGGTTTGATTGGAAGGTTTGGATAAGTTTTGAAAGGAAGAAGTTCTGCAAATTTCGCTGGAATTTGGAAAACACGACTCTGTCAAGAGCGCGATACTTATCGCGATCGCGACAGAGATGGATTCTTCGTTCAGTGAGGGGGAATGCACGAGACGTGCACCTTGTGCACGAGTTGTGCACTTGGTGCACGAGTCGTGCACGTGTTGGTCCCCTCCCCTCTTGTGTTTGCTTCTTTGCTCTGTGGTTCTCCTTCACGATTCGTGTCTTTGAGCACGAGTTGTGACGGGTTCTTTTTCCGCAAGTGAGTCTGCCACTGTCGCGAGTACGACTTCTTGTCGCGATCGCGATAGTCTTCTCTTTGCCTAAAAACTATTTTTGAGAAACTTCTTCTTTGTATAGTTTTTCACCTATGTTATGCATCTATGATTGAAAATGTGAATTATTGATGTATTCTCATGCATAGTAATTATTGAAATAAAAGAATTTGATCTACCATGATTATGTTTTAAATGTATATGTGTAACGAAATGTGAACTTATCCGTTAAGTCTAAATGAATATGATAACTGCAAATTAATTGTTGGGGCTAAATGTGGACACGATATCTAAGAACATAAATGTGTTTAATATGTTCATATGAGTTATTTATACGTAAATGAATGCATGTGCCAAATAAAAATGAAAGAATGTTATGCATATTGGTAGAAGGTGTATTTATATGGAAATGAGATGAATCCAATAATAATAATAAGGAAATTTAGCCTACGTTAGTCGAGTCGTGGATAGATAGGCATGCCTAGAGAGTTCTGTTAGCTGCAGCCCTCTATTCTGTTCTGGACCCTAATCTTGTCCCCGTTTGGTTTATCGCGAACGTCAATGTGTACAGATCTTTTTTAAGATCCCCAATATGAAAATGTTTTTGAATGAGAAAATGTGATGTTGCTTTTCGATTCGTACCTATAAGGTACCGCTATGCATTTAGTTCGATTCGTACCCATAAGGTACCACCATGTGTTCACTCGCTTATCCACCTCTATGTCTTAGCAGGCAATTAATGAAGATAAAAGTTTGTGAATGAATTGATAAATTCTATAATGATGTGCAAAAGTTATGTGAATAAACAATTGATGCAATTGTGATAAATGCCGTTTGACTTTTGCTTTATGCACTCCTCTGTTCTGGATCCTTTATGGACACTTATATGCATAGGTGTGGTTGTATAATAAAGCGATATTTGTTAAATGAAAAGAAATGTATCAAGTAGTACTTGTTCTAATAGAGATGTATGCAAAGATCCTAAATGCATAAGAGTTAGTATGTGAATAATGCATATTATTAATCTGTTCAAGAGTTATGAGTATGCTTGTCTACATGATGCCTTTAGAAAGAATTATTGAAATACTTGATACGCATGATTGATATCATTGAGAGCTTAGTAAATGTACTTTATAAATGTGTATATACATGGGTTTATGTGTTTAAACGAGTATACAGGTATGTAATATGTTATCTACCTTCTGGACGTAAGCCGGGGTAAGCGTATCAGTAAGAAATTTATGTGCGTTGTTTGATGACTTTTAATGAATGTATTGTGTATGTATTGATTAGTAAGCATGTGATAGAAATTGGATTTAAGAAAGATATTAAGATTAATTCTAGAACTTGTGTAATGAAGTTTTCTGTAAGAACTACGTGGTTCTGATTCACAACCATAGGGATACGTAGGAAGCTTGGAATGCTTATTTCAAGCCCGGACCAAATTGAAGAGCTAAAGTGTTTTGTTTAGTTTCGAACAAGTAACGGTTTGATTAAGATGAAATGTTTTGCTTTAAGTATAGATACTATAATTTGTACGATTTTGAAATATTTGTAATAATGGGAATTTCTGAACTTCATATTTCGAAACTTAAAATGTATTTTGGGAATTTATGAAGTATAACTATTTATAGAGCCATTAAGTGATTTAAAGTATATGATAAGTTTTGTATAATATATATATTCTTTTTGATTAAAGGTAAATAAGTATTTATGTGTATGGTTTATAAGACGCTAATGCATGTGTAATTACTTAAGTTTTCGTAATAAAATAATGATATTCGTTTGTAATAACTTTAGCCGTCATTCCATTATGTTTATGTATATACGTATATTGATTTGCATGTGTTTGCCTTAGGAATCACTGTGAGTGGCTACCCATTATTTGTTTCGTCCGACTAAGCATTATCACTTAGCATGGTTGTTTTTCCTTGCAGGTTAAGAGATCAGAGTAGCACAGCGGTTAGCTGAGTTTTGGCCAACGAGTCTGTAGAAGTTATATAAAGTGTTATTTATTGGGATGTAATTAAATTTATTTATTAGCATTTGTAATAAGTTGTAATAATCTTTAGTGCGAATAATGGTGTGTGGATGACATAGGCTTAGGACGTGCATGTTTTGAGATTATGGTTTTAGAAATTTTATTGTTCTGATTTCTGCATTACCATGTGTGTCCTTGTCTGGTGGCACCTTCTTCTCACCGTAGCTCTTCACCCTTTAAAATGCTACATGTGAGAGTTGGGGGTGTTACAGTAAGAGCTCCGCTATTACTGATAGCTCATCCAGCCAACCCTTTGTTGATGTATCTAAGGTCCCAAATTGGGTGACGAACAATATAAAGGCAAATTATGCACTGTTCACAAAATGCAAATATATTCCAGCAAGCTATTTGGATATCGAGTTGCTGGGAAAATTGGGGATCAGGAATGAAGTCCAGCACCTCATCGCCAACATCGGGGTCCAAATAGAACTAAGGGCTGCAGCTAAGAGACTCTATTAGACATGCCTAACTATCCACTTGCTTGACTCTAGCAGGTCATGCATCATTCAAATGATGTTTCCAAGTGTAATACATCATTATACACACATTCATCTCAATGAATCATAAATAAAACATGCATAACCTGATAGCATTCAATAAACTATAACATACAATATAGCATACATTACTTATTATTTTGCTAAGTTAAAATACCCTTCATATCATTTACCAATTAAAACACATAAATGAGGACTAAGGAACTCAAAACAGAAGAAAAAGGATTGAGAAGGACCCATATACGTTTGATAAAAACAGAATGGACAGGGGCCTAGAGGGGCACGAGTCGTGCTTGAGGAGCACGACTCATGCTCCTACAACCCAGAAGGGCATGAGTCGTGCTTGAGGAGCACGACTCATGCTCCTGCTACCAGCAAAGTAGCGCGAGTTGTGCTCCCAGAGCACGACCCGTGCTCAGCTTCTAGCAAGGAGCACGACTCGTGCTCCTGCTCTCTCTTCACGCCTCGAAGAAGATCGTCCCTGACATCGCGATTTCAAACCCTAACATCGTGAAAAATAGCACAGAACCCAGAATTCCATCCCAACTTAAATCCAATTCGATCTCACTTGAAATCAGCTTCCCCAAGCATGCAAAACTACGTAAACAATTTATAAACACTCCCCTCAACAATTACTCCCTCAAAACACAGATTAAGTAAATCAGAATCCCAAAATTCCAGAACCAAAAAAAATGATAGTAAGCTCATTCCCATCACGTTTCTTTCCATCACCTCAAAATTCAGAAGCCTAATTGTAATCAAATCACACTTATAGTAGTTTGACAACATGCAACGCATAACCCATTCAATGATCAACCAAATAGATCAACATTTCACAACATACACAAAGCATCAAAATACAGAGATTCCCAAACCCGTAATCCCTTTGCCTCAATCACTTTGCTCCACTACTCCCTGCCTTTTCTTTCCCCTTGGGATCGCGAGGAGGCTTGGCTAAACACAACCACCGAAGAACACCAAAAAATACAAACCCTAAGTTAAATCTAAACCCAGAAATCAAGAAGAAGAAGATGAACAACAGGGAAAACAAGATGAAAAATGCAATAACTTACCAAAGGGATGCAAGGAGATGAGTAATTTCCATCAACAGTAACTTGAATCAAGGCTAGGGCTTCTAAAGAAGAGCAAAGGAAGAAGACGAGACAAGGGAGAAGAAGAATCGGGAAAAAGGAAATGAATTATGCCTTTCTCAATTTTACCTTCCTCCTTAGCTCATCTTTTTCCTAACCCTAACACTTGTTATTTTTCTATTGGTGGAAACTAACCACTCACACCCAGCAAGCATACCCTACTCACATATAATGCACTCCTAACTAATGCACACCCTACCAATGTGTGAATAAAGCACACCACAACACTACAAGAAAAATAGCTTTTAACGAAGGGAAATCCGGTCGTTAAAAGTCAAAATCCGGTCGTTAAAGTCCAATAACGACCGGAAAATCCGGTCGGTAAAAGCCCCTTCGTTAAAGGTATAGACGACCGGATTTTGAATCCGGTCGTTAATGTCTTTAACGACCGGAATATTTTCGGTCGTTAAATACTGATTTTTAACGACCGGATTTGCCCTTCGCTGATTGTTTTCACTTTCAACGAAGGGAATTCCGGTCGTTGAAGATACCTTTTAGCGACCGAATTTTCCCTTCGCTGATTGTTTTCACTTTCAATGAAAGGAATTCCGGTCGTTAAAAATACCTTTTAGCGACCGGATTTTCCCTTCGCTGATTGTGTTCACTTTCAATGAATGGAATTTCGGTCATTAAAAATACTTTTTAGCGACTAGATTTTCTTTCGCTAATTGTGTTCACTTTCAACTAATATATAATGCCTTTTGATTTATCATAATACACCAGACATAGATAGCAGAATGGTACTTTATAATATAAACCATTTTATAATATTACATGTACGGTACATATCATTCACATATATTTTATACAAAAATATAATAAATTCTTTTCATATATTGAAAAAAAAAAGTTACAAAGTATAATTATATTTACAAAGTATAAAAACTATCAATGACAAGTTCAAGAAAATAATTCCTCTATACTAATTTATATTCAAATGATTTTTGAGAAAAATGTGAAAAATAAACCTCCTAACTTCACTGTCCAAAATTTTGAAGACCTGCAAAATGTATAACAAAAGCTAAAATTAATATTCACGGGCATAAACAAAAATATCAATAATAGAAAGTATGGGCAACTTATGACCTTCGAGGTAGAGGAGCAATATATCTGCAATGCCTTTGGTGAGGTCAGAAAATTAAAAATAAATAAGTTAGAATCAAAGACAAATACTAATAACTATAATAGAAACTAACCGGTCACACTCCATGGATACATTCTCAAGGTCATCATGGATGCCATAGGACAGTACAAAAAAAAAATAGTCTTACAAGCATTGCCATAGTGATAGAGGTCAAACAAGAAACATACAAGGACACTGATCACGCCATTACTTTTGATTTCATTTACTTGTAGCTTCAGATTGCCCCTGCTGGCTGCTGATTTTGGATATAGAAGTTGGAAAATTGTCAACAATATTCATTTTTACATTGGTTGTGGATCCATATTGACAGTGTACATAAATAATAATCATTCATTGCTACCAATTTCATCACTTCAGTTTAATGCTATCAATTTCAGATTACTGGTATTAATTTTGCTAGTCCTTATTTATTAACAACGTTAACAGCTGAATCAGGCAGGAGAATTGTACCCTCTTATAACGCTTTGTTTCCAAAACAAAAATAAAAATTTGTTAATGATTCTGCAATTATTGAAAGCTATATAGCATATAAGAACTTTAACGAATCAATTGAATACCGACAGCCAAAAATAATAGATGGACAGAATCTGTTTGATCCAGAAACTGAAGACTATTAATGAAAAGTACTTACCACAAAAATCCATCACTCCACTGTACAAACTTTATTATACTATGGACTTTCCTGAAATATAATCTTTAGATAAAATGTCAGCATGACAGTTTCAATTTTTCACTGCCTATCCAAAAACATAATTCAAAAAGGGGAGTTTTAGGTCAATAATTATTTTATATATTTATTTTAGAAACACATGTACACATAATATTACGATAGCCATTACTATGGATATGGTGGTTGTGAAAGATACCCTTTTTAAATTATGAAATTAAACAATTTAGTTTTCTCATAGTACAGAACAAAACATCTGTTGTTATCTCATAGTACAGAATAAAACTAGATAGTCCTCTTCATGAACAAAAATAGATATTTGGAGTACATCTGTTGAGTTAGTTAAGACATTAAAGTTTACAATAAAAAGAAAGAAGCAAGATCTGACTTCAAGAAGCTAACTCCCCATGACAACCCTCCACTCCCAACCACCAATTAGTGTTTCCTAACACTGAACAGAATCAGAAAATCTTTGGCATGAACTTGTGTGCATAGCTCATTTAAAAGATCTAAATAACAGCTAATCTACCTTAGAGAAAAAAAAAAAAAGAAAAGGTAATCACAGCTAATCTACCTTAAATTTATGTATGCACATACATAAATTTATTAGAAAAAAGAAAAGGTAACCTAAATAACAGCTAATCTGCCTTAAATTTAAATAACAGCTAATCTACCTTAAATTTATGTATGCACATTATTGATTAGAAAAAAGGAAAGGTAATTAGAGTCATATATATCAAAATTACCAAAAGCAACTTACAACTCTACAGATAAAAGAGTGGAACCTATAAAAACTGGCCAATATATATATATATATATGAAATGAATCTCCAAATGTACATAACTAGTAAGTTTCTGCAGAAAATATATGTATTAGTTTAGCCTTACTTGGAATAGCTTTGTAAAAACTTCTCTGAAGATCCTCTTTATGCTAAGAGAGGCAAGCATTTCTTCTTTTATATTTATGCTAAAGGGTCGTGCATAAATAAGTACTGCAAAGAAAGAGTCACCAAGTCATTTCTTCTAAAAAAACTATAAATATATAATGAAATTAAAGCTTTGTGAGACAATAGGCTCAGGATCCTTGGAGAATTCCTTGAGAAGTGCAACGCTTCGTTCATCTTGAATGTTACCAAATGGAATAAGGCAATTAGATTTAACTTAACACAAATTCAAAATTACAACACAAGGAAACCATTTCAGGCATATATGCCCATGGTGTAACAAGAGCTATAAAATTTTTCAATGATGATTGAGCAATATATCATGTTTTAGAAAGAGAAGAGGTGGATTTCAGCAATCAGTTTCCCACCCCTACTTGGAAATTAAAGCTTTAAAGATCACATGGCATCCTTTTTACTCTCTTTTGAAAAAATATGAAAAAGGTCTCAAGCAACAGGAAGGTCCTACATTTCCCAAAATGAACCTACAATTTCGTGCACATACACACAAGAGTTGCTTGCTTGAGAGGAGAGAACATTATGAACTTCCACCTTTATGAAAAATTCAGCCAGTCTAACAACTGTATGCATCTTACTGAATCCCCATAATGCTAATTTAACCAACAACGAACTATTTAGTAGTCCCTTAATTTTCATAATTTTGGAATCTAGAACAAGCATTTGAATATTTTATATGCCACAAATAAGAAATTCAATAACCTACAAGATTTTCTATCCATTGCTCAGTCAGCATAATTCATGATAAGATGAATCACAATTCACTTATCAAATTGACTGACATACCAGCAATGGAACCAAGAGCTTCTGCAGCTTCATGTCTAACCATTGGATGCTCATTTACATCCCTAAGGATTCTGCTGAGGGTAGCTGAAGCAGCTTTGTTCTGCAATTGGCCCAAAACATAAGCTACCTGAGATTGTGAAAAAGAATGAGAGATAAGAATTCAAAAAGTGGAAATTACATTGGAGAATAAAAAAAATGTCAGACTAGTACCCCACAAAAAGTAATAATTTGTAAGTGATTCAAGCATTCTAATACCAAGTGAACTCAAGTAGCTTACTGGGTATGGTCGGTAATCACTAGAACAGAACCCTCAACAACATCTAACAATTTAGGGAACTTCAGTACAGCCATATTTGCATACTACTAACTCTGATACATCATGACCTAATACAAAGCCCCAAATTGAATAAAACAAATAGACACTAGGAAATCTAACATACCTCATGCTTAAGCAGAGCACTCTTTGAACCCAAAGATTCAAATTAGAACTGGAATAAAAAACAAAAGAAGAACGAGAATAAAAATTTGAACTGGAATTAAAAACAAAAGAAGAACGAGAATAAAAATTAGAACCGGAAACAAAAACAAAAGAAGAACGAGAATTAAAAGTAGAACAGGAATAAAAAACAGAACGGGAATCAAAACAAGAAACAAGAATCGGGAATCAAAACAAAATGGGAATAAAAAACAGAACAAGAATCAGAATGCGGTTTTGAAATCAAAAATCAGAATATCAAAAATACCCAATTTATTGAACTCACCTATTATAACAGATCGATTATCTTAGTAGAAATGCAATTCCTTAAAACATCTCAGAGTTGGTATGCCCTATTTTCCTATTCGACGAGAACAAGAGAAGATTAGAAATAAATAGAATGATAATGGTATCAAGGGAGAAGAGAAAGACCATTTTTCAGTTTCTTACCTGTAATCATAGATCAAATTAAACCCTAGATAGGAAAAGGAAAAGGAAAATTAAACCCTAATCGTAGATCGAAGTTTAGGTTGGAAGATAGGAAAAGGGTTTTGCGTTTTTTTGCTATTTTTCCATCTGCTGGGTTTGCTGGGTTTGCTGGTTTTTGAGGTTATTCACCTTATTTCAGTGAAAAATTGAAGTTTAGGTTGGAAAGCAGTTTTGTGTTATAATTTTTAATGAAATAATGAAAAATGATTTTGGAGGTAAGTTGTAAAGAAGTGCCGCCAATTTTTTAAGACTAGTAACGACCGGATTTTAAACCCTTCGTTAAATGGTAATAAAATTTAAAAATTAACGATCGACTTTATTTCCCTTCGCTACTGGTAAATTTTTACGATCGGATTTTATGCCTTTTAACGACCGAAAATAATTTTATCGTTAAATAATAATAAAATTTGAGTTTTAACGACCGGATTAATTTCCCTTCGTTATTTGTATATTTTAACGACCGGATTTTTATTGTTTTAACGACCGGATTTAATCCCCTCGTTATATAACAATAAAATTGAAGAACTAACGACCGGATTAATTTCCCTTCGTTATTTGTATATTTTAACGATCGGATTTTTATCCCTTCGTTAAATTTTGGTCGTTAAAAGTCAGTTTTCTTGTAGTGTCAACTACTCATACCCTACAACCATGTGAGTAATACACCCAAATGCAACCCAACTAATTCACACTCTAATGCCATACATGCATCCATATGCTAACAAAACCCTTAAAACATATATTTTATCGAAAATACCCTTATGACATGCCAAACACATACCATGCATGCACACACAAAAGGGCTCATACTACTAGGGGACAAACGGGTGTGACAATTCTCCCCTACTAATAAGAATTTCGTCCTCAAAATTCTCACTTGAACTGAATAAATGCGGATACTGAGCTCTCATCGATTCTTCTGGTTCCCAAGTCGCTTCCTCGACTCCATGATGGTTCCATAACACTTTTACCAATGGAATTTGCTTACTCCTCAACTATCTCACTTCTCGAGCTAGGATAACTTTTGGTTCTTCATCATAAGAGAAATATGGCTGCACTTGTACATCTTGAACTGACAAAACATGTGAAGGATCAGATCTGTACCGACGAAGCATCGAAACATGGAACACATCGTGTAACTTCGCCAACTCCATCGGTAAAGCCAATCTATAGGCTACCGGACCAATCATAGCCAAAATCTCATAGGGGCCAATGAAGCGAGGACTAAGCTTACCCTTCTTTCCAAACCGAAGCACTTTCCTCCAAGGCGAATCCTTAAGGAAAACCTTGTCCCCGACTTCAAACTGCACATCGTTCCTCTTCAGATTGGCATAAGACTTTTGTAGATCTTTAGCCGCCTTCAGATTTTGATGCACAACTCTGATCTTCTCTTCTATATCCTTAACCAACTCTGGTCCAATCACTGAACGCTCGGATAGCTCGGTCCAACAAATCGGAGTCCTACATTGCCGACCATATAAAGCTTCATATGGTACCATACCGATGCTCGACTGATAGCTATTGTTGTAGGCAAACTCCATAAGCGACACGTATCTGTCGCAACTACCCGAAAAATCCAAAGCACACACCCTCAATATATCCTCCAAAATCTGAATGACCTGCTCTGACTAACCACCTGTCTGAGGATGGAATGTCGTACTGAAGTTCAACTTGGTACCCAAAGCCCTTTGCAATTCCTTCCAAAACTTCGAAGTGAACCTCGAATCCCGATCTGAAACTATGGATAACGATACTCCATGCAACCGAACTATTTCGTCCACATAGATACTGGCCAACCTATCCATCGGATAGTCCACTCTCACCGGCAAGAAATGAGTTGATTTCGTAAGCCGATCCACTATCACACAAACTCAGTCATGTTTCTTCTGAGTCAAAGGGAAACCGGATACAAAGTCCATAGCAATATCATCCCAATTCCACTCAGGAACGGATAAAGGCATAAGCAATCCCAAAGGGACTTGATGTTCGGCCATTACCTGCTGACATGTCAAGCACTTGGACACGAAATCCACAATGTCCCTCTTTATACCGGACCACAAATAAAATTGCTTCATGTCCCGATACATCTTTTCACTCCCGGGATGCATGGAAAAAATCGTGGTGTGTGCCTCACTCAAAAGCTGTTTCCTTAACTCATCATCCTCAGGCACACACAACCGATTCCTATACATATGCACCCCATCCAAAATCGAGAACTCTGACTGCTTAGCAGATCTGGCCTCTTGCATAACCCGTTGTAGCCTCTCATCATCTCTTTGAGCATCCACAATCCTCTGTCTCAAGGTAGGCTTCACTCGCAACTGAGCAACCAAAGCCCTATCTATATTGAACCTCCATCTAAACCGTCTCAAAAGCAAGGCTGAAACCGACTTTTGACTCAAAGCATCAACGACTACATTGGCCTTACCCGGATGGTAATCCACTATGCAGTCATAGTCCTTAAACAACTCAAGCTAACGGCGCTGTCTCATGTTCAGCTCTTTCTGTGTGAGGAGATACTTCAAACTCTTATGGTCCGTAAAGATCCTACATTTCTCCCCATACCGGATGGCAACAAACCTTCAAAGCAAAGATCACAGTTGCCAACTCCAAATCGTGCATCAGATAATTCCTCTCATGTGTCTTTAACTGTCGAGAAGCATAAGGCACCACCTTACCTTCTTGCATCGAAACACAACCAAGACCCACACCCGAAGCATCACTATACATGACAAACTCTTGACCCGAGATAGGTTGAGTAAGTATAGGAGCTTCGACTAGCAACCTCTTCAACTGCTTGAAGCAAGCCTGACACTTATCCAACCATTCAAATCTGACTTCTTTCCTTAACAACCTCATCATCGGACCAGCAATAACTGAAAAGCCCTTCACAAATCGACGATAATAGCCTGCTAAACCGAGAAAAGTCCTCACTTCCGGAACATTCCTAGGCGCTTTCCAATCAACTATCGCCTCAATCTTAGCCGGATCCACTTGGATACCCTTAGCTAATACAATATGACCCAAAAATGACACTTCCCGATGCCAAAAGTGGCACTTACTGAGCTTGGCAAATAATTGATGCTCTCTTAGAACTTGCAGCGCTAACCAAAGATGCTCTTCATGCTCACTCTCATTCTTGGAATACACCAAGATATCATCTATGAACACTACTACAAATCGATCTAGATATGGCCTAAACACACGGTTCATCAAATCCATGAAAGCCGCCGGTGCATTAGTCAAACCAAACAGCATCACCAGAAACTTATAGTGGTCATACCTAGTCCGAAATGCAGTCTTAACCACATCTACATCTTCAACTCGCAATTAATAATAACCCGATCGAAGATCAATTTTTGAAAAGACACCCGCACCTTGAAGCTGATCAAAGAAATTCTCGATCCTAGGCAAATGATACTTATTCTTCACTGTGACCTTGTTAATTTGCCTATAATCAATACACATCCTCAAAGACCCATCCTTCTTCTTAACAAACAAAATCGGAGCTCCCCATGGAGATATGCTGGGTCTAATAAACCCCTTATCCAATAGCTCTTGTAGCTGAGTTTTGAGTTATCTCAACTCCACAGGAGCCATCCCATAAGGTGCTTTCGATATGGGAGTAGTACCTGACACTATCTCTATGAGCAACTCGACTTCTCTCTCTGGAGGCAAACCAGACAACTCACTTGGAAACACATCTCCAAACTCCCGCACAACAGGGATATCCTCAATCTTAACTTGATCCCTATTGGAATCCAACACAACTGCTAGAAAAGCCTCACAACCCTTCCTAATGAATCTCTTAGCTTGCATTACAGAAATCACATTATTCAAAGAACTCGCACCCAAACCTTTCACAATCATAGAAAATCGATCTTTATCCCGAAGTACGACTGTCTTCCTATGACAATCAACCACTACCCGATGCTTACCCAACCAGTCCATACCCAGAATCAAATCAAACTCTCTGAAAGGCAACTCAATCAAATCCGCAGGAAACACAATTCCCTCAAATAGCAGGGGACAATTCCTATACACTCCACTCACATTGACACTATGCCCTAATGGACTGGTTACACAAATCTCATAATCTAATTGATCTACCACATGCAACTTATTAATTAACTTATCAGTGCACAAATATGAGTGTGTGGAACCAGGGTCAATTAGAGCATATAATTCAGTGTCATGGAGTAGAAATTTACAAGTTATCACATCGACCGCATCCTGCTCCTCTCTGGCTCTCACAGCATAAGCTCTAGCTGGGATAGGCAATGGACGCTCAATTGACTCAGATGCAACTCCCTCTCTAGGTCGACTGCCTCGATCTCTACCACGACCTCTAGCACGGTTAGCCTGCGTGGCATTCAAACCAACTCTACTGGCCTCCCTCTGATCACCCGAAGCTTCTTATGATCTCGGACAATTGGCTAAAAAGTGTTCGGTGCTGCCACAATGGAAACACTCACCAGTGAGCCACCTACACTCACCCCTGTGCGGCTTGCCACAGTGTGCGCACTCAGGTAACACTTCTTTCCTACAACACGAATCGCCTCTACCAGAACCAGATACCATGCCTGAACCCTGCCTTTTACCTCTCGTAGTTGGGCCTGCAGATGATTCATCCTGCGGGTTCCTTGATCTCTTACCAGAGGATGAAGAAGACGAACCTCCACGAGAGGGATTCCTTCTCTGAGCCCTCTCTCTCAAAATAGATTCTGACCTCTTAGCCCGCACTGCAGCTTGTACAATCTGATAATACCCAATACCCGGGGTACGCATTAGGGAAATCAACATAGCCCTCAAGGATTCATTCAACCCAGCCTCAAAATGCCTACATCTGAACTCATCTGTCAACACACCCTCAGGAGCATACCTAGCCAATCTATTGAACTCTTTTTCAAATTCAGAAACTGTTATCGCTCTCTGCTTCAAACTCAAGAACTGTGTCCACTTTGCATCCTTGTAGGTTTGAGTCACATATTTATTCATGAATTCCCTTTTAAAGAACTCCCAAGAAACCTGATCAGGCAACTGAGTATGCCTACAAACAATTTCCCACCATTCATAAGCAGACCCTTGTAGCAAAGCCACTACACGCTCTACCTTCTGATCAGGAGGACACCAGATCTCTCTCAGAGCACGCTTCACCTTATCAATCCATTTCTCAGCAAATTCTAACTCATCCAAACCCGTTCTATAAAAGTCTTCATCTCCAGCTCTTCTCATACTCTTGATAGGGGCTCTAAGGGCAGTCGCTCTCTCCAAGACTCTAGCCATGTCCTGTGAGAGCTTAAACATAGCTTCAAAAGGCATGGCTGTGGCCTCAGGTTGGACCCTAGTAGGTTGAACCGACACAGAGGCAGAAGGATCAATAGCTTGGGGATTTATGCTTTTAGCTGATCGCTCAAGTGATCCACGAACCGAATCAGAATACATCCTAAACAAATAAAAAAAATAGTCGCATCAGCCACCACAGTCCTGAACATATATACACATCTATGCACAACAACACCCAGAAATGCCTAAACCATCGCTCTGATACCAAAAACTGTAACACCCCCACCCATATGTAGGCGTAGCCATCCTAAAGGAGTGGGAAGCCGTATGAGCCGGGTGTGTCACCAAGCAGATAAAGATACAAAGCATACATTCATACATAATAACCATACATCATTACGGGGAAATTAGAACCGTCATAAGCATTAGAATGATCAATCATTACAATAGTGATATTTGTTACAATAACGTTCTGATCAAAAGCCAGAATAAAATAATTACATATCCCAAATGTATATAAATGCGGAAGCTTTACAAAATAATGGTATAAAGAGAGTTTCGATACAAAAGAATCAACATGCTATAAAAAATAAAGCCCTAACACTATTCCCTCTGTGTTGGCTTGACTGGCGACGACTCTTCCAAAAGAACACCATCCTCCGCACCTGCACGGATAAAACACCGTGCTAAGCGATAAACGCTTAGTGGGGAACACACAACAAAAGAGTGGACAGCCATTCACAATGGTCGTTAATGCAATACACATACAATATGACAAATGCGGATAATGACATCAGCTATATAATCATACTTGCATAATAAAGACATGCATTCAGAATTTCACATCCACATTCATTTACACTTTAATTGCTTTCTCATACTAATTATTACACACATCCGAATACCATATTCTTGTAATCATATCAAAGCAAAATAAAATAAATAGAGCACCTGCTAACTCCCAATAGTGAATAACGAGTAAATGCATAGCATACCTTACGGGTACGAATCAAAAATCATTTTATTTTTGTCGCATTCAAAACATTTTGCAAAGGGGACCTTAAACAAGATCCAAGATGCATAAGTGGTTCGCAAGGAACCAAACGGGGACCTGATCGGGATCCAAACAAAACTAAGGGCTACAACTAAGAGACTCTATTAGGCATGCCTAACTATCAACTTACTTGACTCTAGCAGGTCATGCATCATTTAAATCATGTTTCCAAGTGTAATACATCATTATACACACATTCATCTCAATGAATCATAAGTGAGACATGCATAACCCCATAGCATTCAATAAACTATAACATACAATATAACATACATTACTTATTATTTGGCTAAGTTAAAATACACTTCATATCGTTTGCCAATTAAAAACACATATATGAGGACTAAGGAACTCAAAATAGAAGAAAAAGCATTAAAAAGGACCCATATACGTTTGATAAAAATAGAAGGGACAGGGGCCTAGAGGGGCACGAGTTGTGCTTGAGGAGCACGACTCGTGCTCCTGGAACCCTAAGGGGCATGAGTCATGCTTAAGGAGCACGACTTGTGCTCCTGCTCTCAGCAAAGGAGCGCAAGTTATGCTCCCAGAGCACGACTCGTGCTCGGCTTCCAGCAAGGAGCACGACTCGTGCTCCTGCTCTCTCTTTACGCCTTAAAGAAGATCCTCCCTGACATCGTGATTTCAAACCCTAACATCGTGAAAAATAGCACAAAACCCAAAATTCCATCCCAAATTAAATCCAATTCGACCTCACCTGAAATCAACTTCCCCAAGCACGCAAAACCAACGTAAACAATTTATAAACACTCCCCTCAACAATTACTCACTCAAAACACAGATTAGGTAAATCAGAATTAAAAAATTCCAGAACCTTGAAAAATGACAGTAAGCTCATTCCCATCACATTGCTTTCCATCACCTCAAAATTCAGAAGCCTAATTTTAATCAAATCACACTCGTAATAGTTTTACAACATGCAACGCATAACCCATTCAATTATCAACCTAATAAATCAACATTTCTTAACATACACAAAGCATCAAAATATAGAGATTCCAAAACCTGTAATCCCTTTGCCTCAATCACTTGGTTCCACTACTCCATGCATTTTCTTTCCCCTTGGGATCGCGAGGAGGCTCAGCTAAACACAACCACCGAAGAACACCCAAAAATAAAAACCCTAATTTAAATCTAAACCCAGAAATCAAGAAGAAGAAGTTGAACAAAAGGGATAACAAGATGAAAAATGCAATAACTTACCAAAGGGATGCAAAGAGATGAGTAATTTCCAGCAACAGTAACTTGAATCAAGTCTAGGGCTTCTAAAGAAGAGCAAAGGAAGAAGATGAGACAAGGGAGAAGAAGAATCGGGAAAAAGGAAATGAATTTTGCCTTTCCCAATTTTCCCTTCCTCCTTAACTCATCTTTTTCCTAACCCTAACACTTTTCATTTTTCTATTGGTGGAAACTAACCACTCACACCCAGCAAGTATACCCTAATTACACACAATGCACTCCCAACTAATGCACACCCTACCAATGTGTGAATAAAGCACACAACCACAACTCAAGTACTCACGCGCTACAACCATGTGAGTAATACACTCAAATGCAACCCAACTAATTCACACTCTAATGCCATACATGCATCCATATGCTAACAAAACCCTTAAAATATATATTTTACCCGAAATACCCTTATGACATGCTAAACACATACCATGTATGCACACACAAATGGGCTCATACTACTAGGGGATAAACGGGGTGTGACAATTAGTGGAAAAGTTAAGTATATAAATGGAATTAAGTGGAAAGATTAGTGATAAAATTGTACTTAATGGTGAAATAAATAATTAAGTGAGGTAATAAAATAAATAGTGTAATTAAGTGATTAAATTCATAGTTATGTGATTAAATAAGTGAAGAATAAAATAAATATGAGATAAATTAAGTGACATGGTAAGTGAATTAAATATAAATAATAATAAGAGAGAATAATAAGAATATGTAATTAAAGTACTTTAATTAATTAAAATTACTTTGGAAATTTATAGATTGGTAACCACCGCTAGACATTCTAATGCTCAGCACGTAGTTGTTTTTGACTGCGTGTAGGTACTCCATAGAACTGGAGCAGCGTACCTCAGTATTTTTGTGGAGCAAGTGGACGAAGCAGAAGTTATTCTTATTTTATGTTTGTTTTTGAATCCGGCATGTATATACACTTAAACTAGTATTTGGATTTGACATGTATTGTTATGATACTTATATTATATGTGTGGATTTTATTATGACTGTGTGATGGAAGGTGGAAGGGAATTGAATGGATATAGGATGTTATTATTGTTGCGCCCTTGCTGGGGCTGTGGTTTTTAAAATGTGTAGGTTTAGGTAGTGTAATTTACAAGCCATTATACTGTCGAAATTTATACCAAATGAATAGTAACTAAGACAGTTATAGATCTATCGGTAGCTAAGTAATTTTGTGTAAATTGCTTAAGTTGTATATAATCAAATAAGTGATTAAAAGACAAGTGACATTATAAGATTGATAACCAGTAAAAAAAAAAAATTTTACCCGCAATTCCATTAAGTGAATAACAATTAACCGATCATGGTAATTGCACAGTATTGCTAAGTCAAAGGGATGATGATGCAATGAAAATGTGATGGCTCATGTATGCAGGATGATGCTGAGGAAATGCAAGTAATGCTGTAATGATGCATTTAGTCCCATCCCCATGATTCAATATGCTTGTATTCAAATACTTTTCTGGAGATAGCTGACAGGTATATAGAGTACTACCAAAGCCTTATGGAATCTAAATACCCTTCCACCTCAAATTACTAAAAAAAATTTACTCAAACACCTCAAAATAAAACTTACCAGAAGGTTCTACAGGCTCTGTCACTACACAACGGTGCTCAACAAGCCTTGTTGGTCCACAAGTGGTTCTAAGCAATTCCTCCATACCGTTCCTAGCTTGCCTAGCTAGATTCTCCCTTGACTTCGGACAATTGGCAAGCTGATGGGCTTTGCTGCCACATCGGAAGCAAGCTCCCGTGAGCTTCCGACAAGGACCCCAATGTTGCTTCTGACAGAATTGACATACCGGGACTTCTCGAATCTTTTTACCCGCTGATACTTCTTTACTCGACATTTTTCTCTTCTGAAGTCTATTCCGAGCAAAATCTTGAAGAACATGAGGGGTAGTCAACCTATCCAAAATCCGAACCAATCCTCGCACTAGTGCCCTATCATCGGAAACAGAACCAGAATCCCTATCCAAAGGACGCTCGGAAACACTCTGATCAACACTAGCTGGGTTCACACTATCTGTCGTCTCGCCCACCTTCTCACTAAGGTCAAACTCCATCTATCACAACACACACAGGACAAGACACATCTGCATTAGGCCACGACACAAAATTGACTGTCAAACAAAGACTCGACACATAATAATAAGTAACATACAAAGACTCGATACTCAAACAAATAAGACAACCAGAATCGTCAAACCGCGCTCTGATACCACCTAATGTCACACCCCAACCTATACTATGGAGACTTCTATTCAGATTAGAGGAAGAAGAATCCAAGATAGATAGGAGTGTCACATCCCACTAGAGTAAACAAGTAAACATCACAGAAATAGACTGACATATCTAGGATAATTAAAAACTTTGAAAGAAAGAAGAGTGATACATAAGTGTGTAAATATTTACATAGCTTAGAAATATTACATCAGAATCTTTATCTATTATTACCTATACATATTACACAGATATACAAAAATTCCAAATTACAAAAGCTGAACAAGATACAAAACTTCTAGTTCCTATATGGCCGACTCAGCAGATGCGTGACTCGAACAGAAGCAAACCTGCCACCTGCACGGGAAAAAGAACCCGTGCTAAGCGATAAAGCTTAGTGGGGAAAACAAACATAATAATATGGACGGCCATTCACAATGGTCGTCGAGGCATAACACACACAAATCTCATACACACATAGTTCTTACCAAGAAATATATATGCTTACATATAATAGCTGTGCATTCAAATGTTTCTTATCATATTCATATACTTATATGTGCGACACAAACCAAAACAGCATCACCATACAAGATGTAAGTATATTCATGCATAACTACATATAACTTCACATGTGTGCACCTACCTATACATTATATGTCAGTATCAATACACTTATATGCCAATACTTGTATCGTTATACCAGTACATGTCCTCATATGCATACATTTACCGAACACGTTAGGAAATCAAGCTTTTGAAAGTACATTATGCATATATACATAATCACAATACCATCACACTCCCGTTGCGCAAAATTAATCTTTAACATAAGCAACTATACGATATTGCATTCCAATCACGGTGTTCTAGAGAGCCAATAAATCTGCACTTATTAATTCACATATCTATAATCATAACTGATCAGACCCGCATGCTTATAAACACAACATAACAAATCATACACCTGCTGACTCACAATAGTGGATAACGAGTACTGAATGGTACCTTACGGGTATGAATCGAACACATAATATAATGTACCATACAGGTACAAGTCGGAAGGCAACATTTCATTGAACAGGACCTTAAACAAGATCCATACACATACACATAATAGGGGTTCGCGAGGAACCATTCGGGGACCTGATCAGGGTCCAAATCGTTCAAAGGGGCGCTGCAGCTACACATACATAGACTCTATTAGGCATGCCTAACTATCCACTAGACTGACTCTCGCAGGTCATGCATAATACAAATCATATTTCAAATCACATAATTTA
This sequence comes from Excoecaria cochinchinensis, assembly GCA_947683425.1. Classification (NCBI taxonomy): domain Eukaryota; kingdom Viridiplantae; phylum Streptophyta; class Magnoliopsida; order Malpighiales; family Euphorbiaceae; genus Excoecaria; species Excoecaria cochinchinensis. The sequence goes on from CANTUQ010000013.1 coordinate 2,162,470, forward strand.
TATCATTGCACATAATCAGCAATAGATGAGACATATGAATAAGGTCATAAAATCAATCATGTATCGTACAATTTACACTTAAGCATAACATAATAATCTTAGAGAGATATCATAAGCATAGATATGCATAATACATTCGATTATATTAACATACTTAATAAAATAGTCAAAGAATAAACCTAAAGGCATCACAAGTTCGGAATTTAAACATTGGAATCACCAAAGAAAACTCATTCAACACAACACATCTGTCGCGCTCGCAATCCCTGTCGCGCTCAAGACAGAGACCATAGTCTCTTCGCTGTGCGCGCGCGACGGACTTCGCCATCGCGGGAAGGAGAGAAGGGCACAGCTCTGTCGCGCTCGCGATGTTATCGCGATCGCGACAGAGGGCAAGCATTGTTATCGCGGGGTCGCAACAAGTCGTGTCCTCGCGATAGCACAGGCCAACAATATGCTCTGTCGCGATCGCGACGGTTGTCGCGCTCGCGACAGAGAGCAGACAACCTATTGCTGTCACGGGGTCGCGACATCGTCGCGTGCTCGCGACGGCACAGCATCAAAATCACCGGTCTCTGTCGCACTCACGACAGTGTCGATCGCGACAGAGTCATGATTCCGAAAATCTGCAGAATTTTGCAAGATCTTTCCTTCCTCAAACTCACCCACAAACACACGAAACACATCCAAAGGTCTCTTACCTCATCTCTAGCCAATCACACATCATTGACAACATAAATCCAACATTCGTATCAAGTATTTCAATAAAACATGCCATTAACAATATCCATATACACAATCTATAATAACAACATTGTTCGTCAATCATCTCAATCGCACCCACATTAAATGCATTCATACATATGGTACATCATGCTAAGGTTACTCATGTGACCATCACATAATAGCACTCATCAATAAACAAACCTTCATGGAGTTATATCTATTATTAATTACTAGTTAAATCACCAATCTTAATCATACTCATAAGTTTTTCCCAAAGCCAACTACTTATATACCCACTTAAATACCCTAAATATGCATAAGAACTGATGGGAAAGGTACGGGATAGATCCGAGTTAACCCTAAACTCAAAAATAGAGAAGAGAAGGCTCAAAACATGCTTTTCTGTTGCGAGGTCGCGACCCTTGTCGCGCTCGCGACAGAGGCTCGCCTCAGCAACCTTAACAGACTGCTTTTTACCACTAACTAGCATCGTAAAAACCGACCTCTAAACCTCATTTTTAGGAAAAGTGTTCTTCTTAACAAATGTTCCCCTACGTCTTAACTTTCAAATAGAAGAAGTTTAAGGTCCATTGGACATCTAGAACTCGAGATATGAACTAAAAAACCTATACTGGTCAAACAACCCGACACAAAAAGAAACACTACGGTGTAATAAAAAATTCAGGATCTTTGAGCAAGATTTAGTCCAAGTATATTTCTGAGACTTTTAAAGTAATGGAATTCATGGTTCTAAAGGTTCAAGAATCGCATGATTTGGAGTTCTAAAACTCACAATACAGCCTAATTACTGAAGAGAGGTCAAGTGCATTCCAACCCAGTTTCACCCAGAAACCTACTCACATGCACAATTGAGCAATTTAAACCAACACTCACTACCATCATCATCTATCATCAACCACACAATCAAGAAACTTATATCATACATGAATATATAAACAAAAATTCATATATATACAATAAAATTTCCCAAACCTGGAAATCAAAGATCCAAAGTCACTTTCTAGCTTCTATCTACAGTCTATTCCTTGCCCTTGAGCTTCCTCTTGTTACCACCAACTAGCACAAACCAAAAACCCAGAAATTACTTTTAATCCAAAACCCTAACTCACACAAAATCAAAAGAAATAAAAAGAGAGGAAGGAGAACCCAACCGTAGGAACCCTAAAACCCCAACTTACCTTAACAATCTTACTTCCCAAGCTCCACCAAATCAATTCTAACTCACTCAAAACCAAGTAATTGAGCAAGGAAAGGGAAGAAAAGGAAAAGAAATGGATAATAGGGAAAATGAGAGGGCAAAAACGTGGACTCACTCTCCCCATACACTTGGTCTTCTTTTCACACTAAATGCACACCTACCCAATTCCACTTTTCCACTTTCTATGGGTCCACCTATCATAATATTACAAGCCCACTTAGCACCATTTTATTGGCTCTCACTCATAAATATCTTGACTTCATATACCCACACACCATACACATACATACACACTAGATAGCCCCCCCCCCCCCCCCCCCCCCCTCACTTTGACTTTCAATTCAAGTCACCATAAACATACACACACTAAATCACTACTCCTAAAAATATTCTACATCTTTATTTCCTTACCCATAATCCACTTGATAATTATTTCTTTTATGCAAATATCTCCAAGGCACCATGCTCATAAACCACACAATAAAATCTCTTAACCCACAAACATCCTACTACCATACACTACACGCACACCCTAATAATTCCTTCACTTACTTTATTTAATTAATTTCTTCACAAATAAATCCTTATTGTCCATATTACTCATGCATAAATTACGGAAATACCCTGCACTTAACCGACCTAGCTTGCCGATTCCGACTAGGCCCGATTTGGGGTGTTACAAATCTACCCTCCTTAAAAGAATTTCGTCCTCGAAATTCATTTATATCCGATTTTCTGAATTTTAAAATCTTTATTACTAACATTCACACATTAACATCATACTATCCAAGTCATTTTTACTAGTATCAGGTCATATAGTAGAAATCCTTCTCAATAAATAAACATCTCCATAATTTGAGTTACAGATCGTTTGCATTCTATCACTACCATGTCAATCTTTTCACTTAACTCCTTCCTCATAACACCTCTCGTCTTTTAAATACAGAATCGTTCACACATTCACTATACTCTTTCCTTGATCAAAATGACTATGACATTCCCTCTTAGATTACTAGTATCACTAGTCACAATTTGATTTTCACTTTTAAATCATCACATAATCTTACAGTACTTATTATTTAATCATCTTTTACAAAAGTCCGCAAGTCGATCTACTTACTTGCTTATACTTACCCCTACTACTCTTAGTCCTAATAGCAAATAGTACACATACACCCTATCAGCTTTCTCACAATCAAAGCACATATACTAATGCTTTTCATGTATGGTCAAAGGGATGATGATGCAATGAAAATGTGATGGCTCATGTATGCAGGATGATGCTGAGGAAATGCAAGTAATGCTGTAATGATGCATTTAGTCCCATCCCCATGATTTAATATGCTTGTATTCAAATACTTTTCTGGAGATAGCTGACAGGTATATAGAGTACTACCAAAGCCTTATGGAATCTAAATACCCTTCCACCTTAAATTACTAAAATAAATTTACTCAAACACATCAAAATAAAACTTACCAGAAGGTTCTACAGGCTCTGTCACTACACTACGGTGCTCAACAAGCCTTGTTGGTCCACAAGTGGTTCTAAGCAATTCCTCTATACCGTTCCTAGCTTGCCTAGCTAGATTCTCCCTTGACTTTGGACAATTGGCAAGCTAATGGGCTTTGCTGCCACATCGAAAGCAAGCTCCCCTGAGCTTCCGACAAGGACCCCAATGTTGCTTCTGACAGAATTGACATACCGGGACTTCTCGAATCTTTTTACCCGCTGATACTTCTTTACTCGACATTTTTCTCTTCTGAAGTCCATTCCGAGCAAAATCTTGAAGAACATGAGGGGTAGTCAACCTATCCAAAATCCGAACCAATCCTCGCACTGGTGCCCTATCATCGGAAACAGAACCAGAATCCCTATCCAAAGGACACTCGAAAACACTCTGATCAACACTAGCTGGGTTCACACTATCTGTCGTCTCGCCCACCTTCTCACTAAGGTCAAACTCCATCTATCACAACACACACAGGACAAGACACATCTGCATTAGGCCACGACACAAAATTGACACTCTAACAAAGACTCGACACATAATAATAAGTAACATACAAAGACTCGATACTCAAACAAATAAGACAACCAGAATCGTCAAACCGCGCTCTGATACCACCTAATGTCACACCCCAACCTATACTATGGAGACTTCTATTCGGATTAAAGGAAGAAGAATCCAAGATAGATAGGAGTGTTACATCCCACTAGAGTAGACAAGTAAACATCACATAAATAGAGTGACATATCCAGGATAATTAAAAACTTTGAAAGAAAGAAGAGTGATACATAAGAGTGTAAATATTTACATAGCTTAGAAATATTACATCATAATCTTTATCTATTATTACGTATACATATTACACAGATATACAAAAATTCCAAATTATAAAAGCTGAACAAGATACAAAACTTCTAGTTCCTATATGGCCGACTCAGCAGATGCGCGACTCGAACAGAAGCAAACCTCCCACCTGCACGGGAAAAAGAACCCGTGCTAAGCGATAACGCTTAGTGGGGAAAACAAACATAATAATATGGACGGCCATTCACAATGGTCATCGAGGCATAACACACACAAATCTCATACACACATAGTTCTTACCGAGAAATATATATGCTTACATATAATAGCTGTGCATTCAAATGTTTCTTATCATATTCATATACTTATATGTGCGACACAAACCAAAACAGCATCACCATACAAGATGTAAGTATATTCATGCATAACTACATATAACTTCACATGTGTGCACCTACCTATACATTACATGTCAGTATCAATACACTTATATGCCAATACTTGTATCGTTATACCAGTACATGTCCTCATATGCATACATTTACCGAACACGTTAGGAAATCAAGCTTTTGAAAGTACATCATGCATATATACATAATCACAATACCATCACACTCCCGTTGCGCAACATTAATCTTTAACATAAGGAACTATACGATATTGCATTCCAATCACGGTGTTCCAGAGAGCCAATAAATCTGCACTTATTAATTCACATATCTATAATCATAACTGATCAGACCCGCATGCTTATAAACACAACATAATAAATCATACACCTGCTGACTCACAATAGTGGATAACGAGTACTGAATGGTACCTTACGGGTACGAATCGAACACATAATATAATGTACCATACAGGTAAAAGTCGGAAGGCAGCATTTCATTGAACAGGAACTTAAACAAGATCCATACACATACACATAATAGGGGTTCACGAGGAACCATTCGGGGACCTGATCAGGGTCCAAATCGTTCAAAGGGGCGCTGCAGCTACACATACATAGACTCTATTAGGCATGCCTAACTATCCACTAGACTGACTCTTGCAGGTCATGCATAATACAAATCATATTTCAAATCACATAATTTATATCATTGCACATAATCAGCAATAGATGAGACATATGAATAAGGTCATAAAATCAATCATCTATCATACAATTTACACTTAAGCATAACATAATAATCTTAGAGAGATATCATAAGTATAGATATGCATAATACATTCAATTATATTAACACACTTAATAAAATAGTCAAAGAATAAACCTAAAGGCATCACAAGTTCGGAATTTAAACATTGGAATCACCAAAGAAAACTCATTCAACACAACACATCTGTCGCGCTCGCGATCCCTGTCGCGCTCGCGACAGAGACCATAGTCTCTTCGCTGCGCGCGCGCGACGGACTTTGCGATCGCGGGAAGGAGAGAAGGGCCCGGCTCTGTCGCACTCGCGATCGCGACAGAGGGCAAGCATTGCTATCGCGGGGTCGCGACAAGTCGCGTGCTCGCGATAGCACAGGCCAACAATATGCTCTGTCGCGATCGCGACGGTTGTCGCGCTCGCGACAGAGAGCAGACAAGCTATTACTGTCGCGGGTCGCGATGGCACAGCATCAAAATCACGGGTCTCTGTCGCACTCGCGACAGTGTCGCGATCGCGATAGAGTCATGATTCCGAAAATCTACAGAATTTTGCAAGATCTTTCCTTCCTCAAACTCACCCACAAACACACGAAACACATCCAAAGGTCTCTTACCTCATCTCTAGCCAGTCACACATCATTGACAACATAAATCCAACATTCGTATCAAGTATTTCAATAAAACATGCCATTAACAATATCCATATACACAATCTATAATAACAACATTATTCGTCAATCATCTCAATCGCACCCACATTAAATGCATTCATACATATGGTACATCATGCTAAGGTTACTCATGTGACCATCACATAATAGCACTCATCAATAAACAAACCTTCATGGAGTTATATCTATTATTAATTACTAGTTAAATCACCAATCTTAATCATACTCATAAGTTTTTCCCAAAGACAACTACTTATATACCCACTTAAATACCCTAAACATGCATAAGAACTGATGGGAAAGGTACGGGATTGATCCGGGTTAACCCTAGACTCAAAAATAGAGAAGAAAAGGCTCAAAACATGCTTTTCTGTCGTGAGGTCCCGACCCTTGTCGCGCTCGCGACAGAGGCTCGCCTCAGCAACCTTAACAGACTACTTTTTACCACTAACTAGCATCGTAAAAACCGACCTCTAAACCTCATTTTTAGGAAAAGTGTTCTTCTTAAAAAATTTTCCCCTACATCTTAACTTTCAAATAGAAGAAGTTTGAGGTCCATTGGACATCTAGAACTCGAGATGTGAACTCAAAAACCTATACTGGTCAAACAACCCGACACAAAAAGAAACACTACGGTGTAATAAAAAATTCAGGATCTTTGAGCAAGATTTAGTCCAAGTATATTTCTGAGACTTTTAAAGTAATGGAATTCATGGTTCTAAAGGTTCAAGAATCGCATGATTTGGAGTTCTAAAACTCACAATACAGCCTAATTACTGAAGAGAGGTCAAGTGCATTCCAACCCAGTTTCACCCAGAAACCTACTCACATGCACAATTGAGCAATTTAAACCAACACTCACTACCATCATCATCTATCATCAACCACACAATCAAGAAACTTATATCATACATGAATATATAAATAAAAATTCATATATATACAATAAAATTTCCCAAACCTTGAAATCAAAGATCCAAAGTCACTTTCTAGCTTCTATCTACAGTCTATTCCTTGCCCTTGAGCTTCCTCTTCTTACCACCAACTAGCACAAACCAAAAACCCAGAAATTACTTTTAATCCAAAACCCTAACTCACACACAATCAAAAGAAATAAAAAGAGAGGAAGGAGAACCCAACCGTAGGAACCCTAAAACCCCAACTTACCTTAACAATCTTACTTCCCAAGCTCCACCAAATCAATTCTAACTCACTCAAAACCAAGTAATTGAGCAAGGAAAGGGAAGAAAAGGAAAAGAAATGGAGAATAGGGAAAATGAGATGGCAAAAACGTGGACTCACCCTCCGCATACACTTAGTCTTCTTTTCACACTAAATGCACACCTACCCAATTCCACTTGTCCACTTTCTATGGGTCCACCTATCATAATATTACAAGCCCACTTAGCACCATTTTATTGGCTCTCACTCATAAATATCTTGACTTCATATACCCACACACCATACACATACATACACACTAGATAGCCCCCCCCCCCCCCCCCCCCCCCCCTCACTTTGACTTTCAATTCAAGTCACCATAAACATACACACACTAAATCACTACTCCTAAAAATATACTACATCTTTAGTTCCATACCCATAATCCACTTGATAATTATTTCTTTTATACAAATATCTCCAAGGCACCATGCTCATAAACCACACAATAAAATCTCTTAACCCACAAACATCCTACTACCATACACTACACGCATACCATAATAATTCCTTCACTTACTTTATTTAATTAATTTCTTAGCAAATAAATCCTTATTATCCATATTACTCATGCATAAATTACGGAAATACCCTGCACTTAACCGACCTAGCTTGCCGATTCCGACTAGGCCCGATTTGGGGTGTTACAACGGGTGTTTTCTAATGTAGGTTTGCAGGATTGGATCAGAGAGTGCTCATCTGCCAGCCACTAGGAGCTTATTTAAGTCTTTTGTTTTACTTATATAGTTGGACCTTTTTGTAGCGAGTAATATATATATATATTTTGTATATAAAGTGTAGTGTATATGTATAGAAGTATGATCATGTATTCTTGAAGAAGACATTTTGTAATATGTACAGTTTCATTATTTATAGAAATAAATGTCCTAGTATATTTAACTTATTAATATTCTTTCCCGCAGTTATGTATGATCATATGTCTATTTGTGTCTTTGTTTGAGCATAATGCTCCGATATTCCCTAAAGGGTATCGGGGTGTTACAGTTAGTGGTAACACCCTGAAAGCGGGCTTTCGAGGCGCCCCTATAACACCCTGATACCCCCATTGGAAGGATACCAAAGCGCTACACCAACACTCACGACACATACATACATACATACACTACATTTAAGCGAAAGCATACATTACCAATGATAGGAAATTATATATCATATATAATCAAAATATATTATATACATCATCCAAAAAAAATTACATAACCATCCTTGAACATAATTACATATATTATACATACTGAAATTCATATATACATTAATAAAATGATGTACAAAACCAATACAGGAGGAGTACAAAATAAATAAACAAAACTCTACTCCTAGTGGCCAACCCTGCAGTTGCGCAACTCAGACCGAACCAAAGACCTACTACCAACATTGGAAAACAAACCGTGCTAAGCGATAACGCTCAGTGGGGAGGAACAAAGACAAAGAGCACTATACAATAATATCATGCAAATACATATATAAATACGCATCAACAGACTGAATTCTCTAAGTAGCACAAAATAGAAATTCATAAATCATAATCACTATAATAAAGTAGAGTTTAAAAACAGTATGCATACAATAAATACACTAACTTAAATCACTCAATAATGATAACACTTCACTAAGCCAAATACCAAACACTTCAAACAATAGCCTGAATTTCAGAGGTGGTGGATAAGGGAACACTACACTGGAGGGGACACTACGAACAGTATCAAAAGTGGAGACCGAAGCCTCAACACTATCACTAATCACTAAGACCCTAAGCAGGGTCATCGCAAGGCCCAAACGGGGCAACATAGGCAGCTGCACTCACTATCCCTTTATAAGCATGCTTATCTATCCACTACTATGACACTTCAGGCTCAACTCACTCGAAGCATATCACTTGACAATACCAAAAATCATGAGTCAAAACACTATCACGTCATCAATTATTTATACAAAAGCTAGAACAATAATATCATCAAGGCATAAGCAAAACCATGCACCATGCAATAGTGTGAAACAATGCAAAGTGGGACAAGAAGAATCAATTCCAAAAATAGGGCAGGCAGGAAGGGCGTCTGTCACGATCGCGATGTGAATCACACTTGCGACAGAGCACAGGATACCCTGTCGCGCGCTCGCGATAAAGCACAACTCGGCAGACACACACTTTACCGTGCTCTATCGCGCTCGCGACATACATCATGCTCACGACCGAGACCGGGCAGTTCCCTTTCGCGTTTGCACTCGGAGGCATGCTCGTGCTAGGGCTCAGCTTACCGAAGCTTGACCTACAAAGATCTCTATCGCACTTGCGACTTACATCGCGCTCGTGACAGAGGGCTCCTCAGCAACAAAAGGCCATTTCGTACTCTATCACGCTCGTAACAGGCATCACGCTCGCGACAGAGATGAGAATTACCCATAATCTACACTTCAGTGCACGTCTTCCCAACTCAACCAATACTCAAATCCACTCAATCCTGCACTAACACCTACCTCATCACTCAAATGCATACACTCAATTTACACTAATTTAAAAAAGAAATTACAAGTCAATCACAAGAGCATGCAAACCAGAATTTACACTAACTCATGCTATTTCACTTCCAAAACTTTACATGCAAATCACTACAACTTGAATCATGCCAACCCAACAATCCAACTCAATTAAATATATGCATTTATACATAATTTAACACTCAAGATCTCCAGAAATTAAAGCATAACACACAGATGATCCGAAAGGAGAAAAAGGCAAAACACTCCCAAACCTGGTAAAAGAAGCTTCAAAACCCACTCTTCACCTTCAAGTTCAAACCTTTTCTTTCCCCTTATCCAACCTTTTGTCAGAAACTTTCAAATAACCCAAACACTTGAATCAAAAACCCAAAATCCAACCAAACTAATAGAAAAATGGGAAGAAGAAGAAAATAACTGAAATCCACAATAAACCCAGCACTTACCTTTAGAAATCCGTTCAAAACTTAGCAAAAACCCACTAAAATCTTGAAGAATCACACAAGGAGTAATAGAGAGCAGAAAGGTTTGGGAGAGGAGGAAGTAGGGAACGGGAAAGAGGAAGAAAGGGAAAAGATAGCTTGCACGGAAAGCTATCCAAATTTCTGCCCCTCCCTTCCCTCTCTCTTCCACTTACATTATATGCCCTCACCTACCAATTCCACTTGTCTCAATCCTCTAGGTCCACATGGCAAGCTCCAATTGGACCAAAGATTCAACTCTTTGACTTTCTCTTACTCCCTTGGCAAAATACACATTACCCACTAAACTTATTTCTTCACTTAAAAACTTTAATTAATTCTTCAATTAGGTCCTTAATTATCCAAATTCCCATATGCACAATTACGAAAATACCCTCAATTTCCTGGCTTAACATGCAAATTCTGACTAGGCCCTTTTTGGATTATTACAGCCGTGGGGTTCAGCACGTGTCACAGTTCTAACTATCCTATAATTCCTTCACTTAAAAGCTTTCACAAACTGGATTTTTTTAAGTTTTTTTTTCGCAATAAAGCCTAAAGTGCACAATGGATAAGAAATCACAAGATATATGACTAACTGAGATTAATTTGTCGCTAAAACATACAACTACTCTCTTGCAAAAATGGGTTCTCTGATTAATCCGTTCTCAAATTAAAGTTCAAAACATTCAAAGCAGGAGTAAAAGAAGGCAAACTAAACCAAGGGTAATAAGATAATAGGAAATTAGCAAAATAGAAAATAACACAACACAAAATTTAATTAAAAGATAACAAAAAAAATAACTACTAAAATTAAAGTGAACAAAACTAAAAATAATAAAAAAAACTTAAAGATAACTGATTTTTGCTCAACAAGCTAACAAAGTTTAGCACAATCTAAATATTTTCTTCTATGACAAAATATTTCAAAGTTTTGCTCCCCTACCCCACACTTTAAATCTTGCTGCCCTCAGCAAGTTTAAAAAATAATTATGAGCAAAAGATAGGGGACTCCCTAGCTTCGACTCTCTAGCGGTGGTGGAAAATGTGCATTAAAGGATGCCGTTAATGTAACGCCCCGATGCCCCCTTTGGAAGGATACCGGAGCACTACGTGCACATATACATAGACAAACTCAAATCAAGAGAAAGATAATGAATGCATTTTATTGAAAGATAAAAAATCCATATACATATAATTATATCATTTTACAAAAGAAATTTGTAAGCATTTAACATGCACATATACAAAAAATTGTTCTTTTACAAAATTACATTTGCCAAAACCAAAAATCCATGCAATCAACATCAGAAACCATAACGAAATAAAAGAGGAAGAATGTCACACCCCACAAGTGGCTTATTTGGAAATTAGAATTTTAATTGGACAATTAAGGGTAATTTGGTATTTTTATTTGAGGTAAGTGAATTAAATTGCAAGAATTATATGTAACTAGATGGAAGATTTTATTCTAGTGAGTAAAGAGTAACTTAATAAGGACCTATTAGAATTAGGAGGATCAAATTGTAAAAGAGGAATTAGTGGATTAAGTGAATTGTGTAACCGTGCATGTGTGCCAAGTGGAAGAGGTGAGTGTGTGTACGTGGGTGAGGGAAAAGAGAGGTTTGAATTTCTTAGGTTCCTGGAAAACTAAACTCAGGAGGTTCTCTCTCTTTTGCTCTCTCTCACGTTAGCTATTCTTTCCCTCTCCATTTGCTGCTTTTTCCCATTTGCATGTGTGTTTTGTCTTTGTGGAACTAGGGTTTGAGATTGGAAAAGAGGTTACAGAAGGTTAGTGGTTATTGGTTTCATGTGGTTCTTCTTCTCATTTGAGTTATTTAGAGATTCTGTCCTTGGGTTTGATTATGGTTTCATTTGTTGCAAGCTTCTGAAGATAAAATAAAAGAGAAGGGGAAAGGCAAAATTGTGGATTGAGAAGTGCAGTGGTTGTTCTTTTTGGACTTCATTCAGGTTTGGGAGTGTATCAGTCCTTCCTCATTTTTGGATCCTAGTTACTGTTCTATTATGAATATCAGTTGTGTGTGTATGTTTATCATAATATATGAGAAATGTAATGTGTGTAAATGATTCCTGTAGAAAAGTATGCAAATGAGATGTTTATGCATGAATTTGGATGTGAACCTCTCGGACGATGACTTCCTGGTTTTGCCTATGTTTGAATTGTGATAATATGTGACTTGTATTATGAGTCTTATAGTTATGCTCTGATGACTTAAAGGTACATGTGTGAATGTTTTTTTTTTTTTTGAAAAATGGTTTTAGACAAATGGGGTTTTGAATTTGGAGAGTGCTATGTTTTCTGGATTTTCTGGGTTTTTCCACGTTTTTCTGGAAATTGGTTTTGAGAAGATGATGGAGTTTGAGAAGGAGAAGCAGATTTGTGAGAGAAAGATCACGTGACGTGATGGTACATCACGCCGTGACCTCCCTCTGTGGGAAGTCACGTGGCGTGATGAAGCATCACGCCGTGACCTTCCTCCCCTTGGGAAGTCGCGACGTGAAGTAGCGTCACGCCTCGCGACCTCTCGCCTGTCTCTGTGTGTCACGAGAACTCATCTCGTGACCTCTCTCCCTCTCCTCACAGGCGTCACGAGACGTGACTGATGGTCACGCCGTGACTGCCTATTCTTGCTTGCTCTTTTGCTTGACACTCGCGTGAAGCTGTGTCACGAGACGTGACTGGAGGTCACGACGTGACCAGTCTTCCTTCAGTTGCTAAAAGCAAGGTTTAAAACTTCTGATTTCAAAGGTTTTATACTGCATGACAACTAATTAATTTAAAAATCTAGTTTGTATTTAATAATTGGATAATATTGGGTTTTAAATTCTTGATTAATAATTAATGTACATGATTTACACATTTTATAATTTATTTAACATGGATTAATTCAATGTGAGCTATATGTTCTTTTTACCTTCAGTATTGATATTTATATGTTTAAAATGTTCTGAAATTTGATCTATATACATGTGTACATGAATTATAACCTAGTATTAAATGCAATCCACATGATATAATATGTGAATTATGGAGTTGTATCATTTAAGCCTGAATAAGTCATAATAGTGGATAAGTAAGCGCTTACTTAGGTCAGAGTGTGTGTGCAGCTGCTATATGATAAAATGATATATGCGGGTCCGTTTGGATCCTTGTTTCGACCTTGTTTGGTCTATATGGAAATAAAGCGAGACCTCGGTCTCTATATGAAAATTATATGTTCGAGACTCATGTCTCTATATGCTTGGGATATTGTGTTCTATCAGTATCCAAATGACCGTATCCACTTCTTAGGTTTATACCAGACTAATCAGGCTACATGTTTATATGTGATATATATGTTGAGATGTTTATTGACATGATTAAAAGTATATGTTGCACATGAATTCTTGTATATCCTGTATCGGTGTAATCAGAGAAGTATGTTTGTATTTGTTAATTGCTTATATTGTAAATATCATTAAGGTGATGAGATACTATATTGTATATGTATATTGTTATTTTGTTTTGTTCCTCCCCACTAAGCGTTATCGCATAGCACGGGCTCTTTTCCCGTGCAGGTGGCGAGTGTAGCTTGGAGTCAGATATCTGCAGGTCGGCCACTAGGAGTCTTTTTGGATGAAGTTGTTATATTTTTGATGTCTTCCGCTGTAGTTTTGTATATGGCTTGTGTATAGCAAAGTAAACTTTTGTAAAGGAACAAACATTATTTTTGTATATGTAATTGCTTACGAGCCTCTTTTTATAAAACGATATTGATATATGTTATATGTAAACAGGATTTTGCTATTAAATGATTAAAAGTTTCTTTATATTTCATTTGGTTTTTGTTTATATATGTGTATTTGAATTTGTATATGTGTTCGCCCGCGTGGCACTCCGGCATCCTTCCAACGGGGATGGCGGGGTGTTACAAAGAAGAAGAGGAAGAAACACAATCAACCCCACCATTTACCTCTATAACCAATTCTTGCTCACAAAAACTCAACTCAAGCTGAAAGAAATCAACACATGAAAAACCAAAGAGCAACAAAGGAAAATGAAGAAAAGAAAGAGGAAGAACGGCACAGGCAGGAAGAAGAAAGCTTCCACGGGAAGCAAGGAAATTTCTACCTTCTTCCCTCTCTTTTTCTTTCAAATCCATTTAATGCTCTAATCTACCCATCCACATGTCATCCTCCAATTGCTTTCACATTATCTTGACTTTCTCTTTTAGTTCTTGGCAAAACCCCTTATAAATCCTTACTCAATTACCAAATGATCACTAATAAAATTCTTTCTTTAAATACTCTAATAACTCTTCAATTAAGTCCTCAATTAATACCCAATTCCACTTGTATAATTACCTAATTGTCCTTAATAAATCAAATTTACATTAAATTTTCTGCTAGGCCACTTTTGGGATGTTACACTCAAGGTGGTGAGGCCCAGTAATACTTGATCGAGCTGGGATTGGAGATCTACTTCAATCACTGAAATGGTGTCTACTTTCTCAACCAAGGATGCAAACTGCACAGAAGTAAAGGAGATAGGTTCCTGAACTGGTGCATGAGGTTCCTAATCTTGTGCACGAGGTAGTCCACCCAAACTACACTCAACTTTTTTTAAATATTCCTCTCTACTAGTCAGTCAATATGCGAAACCTTTTGTCTCATCGTCTACCATAACTTTCATGTTCTTCAGCAGCTTTTTGTTAATTGAGGCAATAGAGGGCAACACTTTAGTCCTTCTTAACGGATGGTGGACAGCTTTGGCAATAACAATAACCCACCCACCGAGGGATACTTTTTTCACTTTCTTAGGGTTCCATTGCAATTCTTTCAATTTGTGCCACCAGTGTGGTGCACCATTGATTTTGAAGCCTTACATCATGCATCCTAAAAAAAGAGCCTTTGGTAAGTTAACTTGCCTAGAAGAATTCATGTGGCTCATTGGCAATAAAGAGAAAAACCTATGCAGGATTCGAAGGGCGTAATCTTGCAGGTGGTGAGCCTTCATTTTCCCTAACACATATTGAGTGTCTATTTGAGGATATCTGATCATCTCCCATACACTGTACTTATCATAGCCTTCAAAGCAGTCAGGTGCAAGGGGAGGGAAACCCAATAATTCTAAAAATCGTACAAAGGATATCTCGTAAAGTGTGCGTTCTAGATAAAAGGACACCACACCTGGATCAGTTGCACTGTTCTTCCCAATTCTACAGTTGACTGTAGCCATAAAATCCCTAGTCAAGTCTTGGTAAAACTTTTCTTGGTGTGCGAAGACTCACTCCCATCCGATATTAAAGATGAGACACTAAACTTCATCTCTGATCCTTAAGTTTCCCAGTAGGTCCATGTCAAGAAGGCTATCGGGATGTACTTGCATTTGGAGAAGAGGGCATAGTTTGCTTTCATATTGGCTGGTATCCAATTCAGGACCTTATAGATGTCGGTAGAGGGTTGGCTGGATGAGCTAGAAGCAATTGCGGTGCTTTTAACCTTTGGGGCCACTGCACGAAAAAAATTTCAATAGCAATTCAAGTTCATAAAATAACAATAGCCCTAAACACCAACATGAACTAAAAAACTCATTGACATCTAGCACATCCTTTTTTACGTACTCATACAATAACGTCATAAAGAATAAGCATCAAATCAAACAGGGTCAAGAATGTTCAATGAGAAATGAACAACACAATTAAGCACAAGGGGAAATTAAACACTGAACTCTATCTTGCCAGAAAATGCAAAAATCTGGGGAGAAATGTTCATTGAGGCATTTTAACAAACATATGGTGGGAATAAGATTAACTCTCTACAATTAAAACCCAAGCTCTAAATATTGCCTACCCTTTGATAATTATCACAGCACTTAATGAAAAATTTAACATCTTTAAACATAGCAGGCCAATAAATTCCAGATTGGAGAATTTTTGATACCGTCCTATTTTGTCCATGACGTCCACCGGCTTCTCCACTATGGCAGGCTTTGATGATCTCTTCATCCTCCTCTCTAGGAACGCATCTTCTTATCATTTGATCAGCACACAATCTGCAGAGGTAGGGATCGTCCCATATATAGTGTCTCGCATCAACTTTTAACATCTTCTTTTGTTGCCACGTATAATCAGTTGGCATAAATCCACCTGCAAGATAATTAGCTATGTCAGTAAACCATGGGAGGGTAACTATAGACACCGGGCCTTGAGGCAGTCCAGGTCGGAGTTTCCCGATGAAGAGATCAATGTCAGTTTTTTTTTTCGGATAGGGAGATAAAATTCGGAGGTTTTCGTCTTTTGGTCTCACAAGGATTAAAATCTTTTTCTATAACATGGAGTTTTGAAAGAGTTGGATAAATTTTAAAAAATTTGGGGAGTTTTGCTCCACAGATGGGGTTCCCGTCTGTGTAGGGACGCCCGTCTCTACTTGGGATGATACCCGTCCCTAAGCGTAGTAGGGACGGACCCGAGGCGATGTAGGGACGCCCGTCTCTAGGATCATGCCCGTCCCTAGTCAGTTTCCCACATGTGCCCTTAGTAAGGACGACTGTCGGTATCTGCAGGGAAGCCCGTCGGTACGGTAACTGACAGGATCACGCCGGATTGGATAAAATTTAATCTTTTTTCTTTCAAAATGGGGATACAATTTATCTAAAACTTAAATTTTAAAGTCCTTTTAAAATTCAAACTTTAGATTGAGATTTATCTTAATTATCTCATAAAATCCTATAAATAAAGGATCAAATTTCAGTTTTAGGTGTTAGAAAATTTGGGGAATTTGGAAAAGGAGAGAAAATTTTGTACAGATTTTATTTAGAAGAAAAACTATCTAATATTTTTGGGGAAAATTGCTTTTTAGAAAAGGTTTTCTGTGAAATTACGCATAAAGTTTATAAATCTCTGTTCATCTATAGAGTTTTATTTTGATAAAACTTCTTCTAATTAATCGATTTCTTCAAATTTTTCTTACGAATTAAGTCAAATTGAGGTGACGAAATTCAGTCATTTCCATCAATATAACTAATTCAAACACTCGATTGCTATCAAGTTTTCAAAGAAAGAACAATATAAATTTTCTTTCTTTGATCTGATTCTTATTTGATCCTTGCGAGGCACACGGGGATAAAATCATTCGACATCCACCCTAAAAGGTAAAATCCGAGGGCAAACATTCTGGATTTACATTCATATAGTTTAATTTGATTTACATTGATTTTTTATTACCCCTTTTTTACAAAAGATTTAAGGGTTTTTTTTTTTAATTTGTTTTCCCTTACTAGGGACGGCCACTGGCATGATACAGGAGGCCATCCCTAGGCAAATTCTCATTTTTATTTTTATTCATGTTTTTTTAGTTTATTTTTTTTATTGCTAACATATTTATCCTTGTGAGTGCTTTTCTGACCATTGGAAGATAGAGTCATGAGAGATGGTGGTTGCGCTATTCTGAGGATCTCTATTCGGGTTCATTTTTTTTTTATCCTTTAGCCCTTATTTATGTTGTTATGAAAATGGTTTTAACGTCATTAAGGTAAAAAGGACAAAAAGCCTTTTAACAATTAAACTTGGAGATTTTCTCGGGAATGGTGGACCAATGTCCCATTTTAGCCAATAAAACTGACACTTCCTAAAAACCACTTTTTGTAATAAATATGTATGGTAGGACCAAAGTCCTCATTCCAATGAATATCCCGTTTTATGCATGTATTGCACTTTTACAAATGGGAGTTGTATTCCGCTCCTAGTGTTATTATAATTTATTTCGAACATTTTATCTTGATTTTTGCCTCCATTTACCGCTTTGAATGTGAATAATCGCGCCTTTAATAAAATGCATCATATGGAAAGTTGATGAAACAATAAATTCAAAACTTAATTATAAAATTAATCAAGGTATAAATAAATGAGAAGTCCCGAACTCACTCTGGTCTTTGGGACTCAAAGAGGCAAGAGGTCTTGGACTTCCAAGACACCTCTTGAGCCCCACCAAAAGGCTTAAATATACAATCCTAGGCTCTAGGAGAGTAGAGGATGAAGCCTCCAAGATCCCTCTGGCTAGCTCAAGATGGATATGTATGCGCCGTCTTAGGCTCGATAAGGCTAGGCTCGATAAGGCTAGACGACCCTTCCCAATGTTCTATTGGGTGGCGACTCCAATAAACCTTTTTGTTGCCCAAAATAGACGCAACTTGTAAATACCTTACAAGTTTTTTGAACCTCTCCTAATCGCCTTAAAGCGGGCTTTCGGGATGCCGCGAGGTTCGGCGCGCGGCACAGTGGCGACTCCGCTGGGGAAACTACTCGAGATTTCGATTTGAAAGTATCTTGGTTAAAAATTATGATAAAGTTTTAGCTTAAAAATTTCATCTTCTTTCAAAACTACATAGCATCACATTAGAGCCTTAGATCTATGCTAGTTTGGTCCCTCTTTTAGCCCCGGTGCGTTCCCGAAGCATGACCCTATTTTCACTCAATTTAGGGAAGTGTTAAGGATAATCACCAGCCCAAGCCTCATAGCATCGTGGTATATTAAATGATGACCCGATCGGTCGTTATGCTTGTGATGAGTTAGACCCGTCAGCAGGGATCATGCTTTGGTAGCCCTAAAGTAACACCACCCTTTGACTAAAGCTCATGTAAATGGAAATAGTTACTTCCCCTAAGTGGTACGAACCCTAATACTATGCTTGCTGTATGGATCGTTATGTATTGGATAAACCCCGATAGTTTAACTGGTCGCCTAATCAAAGGCTTTCATGCCCCGATAGGCCCAAGATGACTTATTCGGACTGCCTAAATACATAATGATCATAACCCATTCGCCTGTGCATTAGTTAGGAGAGGTTATGCTGCCGGGTTTTCACCGTGCACCATACGCGTTCGTCGGGTCCCCAGATTGACCCATGGGCCAATCCCACCTAGGAAAGAGACCGTAACCTCGGGTGCGGGAGTAATAAGGTTGGAAGGACCTACGTGCTTGCATGTGGCTTGTGAATGTTGCATAGCACGATCATGCATTTTTTTTATTTTTTTTACACAATCATGCATCATCCTGACCCTTGTGTTTTTCAGCCATCATAGATTCGCCTAGGTGGACAAGGGGGTCCCAGGGACGGCTACGCAGGAATCCATTTTTTGAGTTACCAGAAAGGATAAAGTATCCGGACAATTCTTCTAAGACCAGTTACGCCACTTCAGATCAGTTTTCTGTACCCAAAGAAATGGCAAACTCAACGAGAGGGGCAGAGGCCACCAGGGCAATGATAACAGAGGAAGTGGGCCGAAGGTTGGAAGAGTTTGAGAACCGGATGCTGGCAATGATAGCCGCAATGGGTCAACAAGCAGCCCCGCAGAACCCACAGCCTCTTCCTGTGAGGAATAATGAAAGGGAAGAGGTCAGAGAGGACCCACAAGATGAAACTCGCCCGCCACTCGTGAACCTAAGAGCTACTACTTCGGGGGCACAAAGGGGGAGACCTGTCCCGAGGCTAGATGATGATTGGGAAGACGAGGAATATGAGCAACGTATGTCTGAGAATGGGAAAGCCCCTCAAATTGAAGAGGCCATCTGGAGGAAGGTGGAAGAGAGATTTGAAGCTATGACGAGGATGTTGACGAAGGGCCAAGGAGTGAATCCTGTGGATAAAGAGTTAGAAGGAGAAGATCTAGTCCCAATGAACTTTAAGATGCCGAACGTGCCAAAGTTTGACGGTACTTCTGATCCCCTAGAACATATAAAGCAGTACTCACTGGTGATGAAGGGCACCACTTTGACGAGAAAGCAAAAAATTGAGTACTTTTCCTTAAGCTTGACGGGCCCGGCAGTGGATTGGTATCACGGGCTTGATCGTCGATCTAAGGAAGACTGGGATTTATTGACAAAAGAATTTTTGAGGCAATATGATTATAGTACAAGGATGGAGGTAACCCTGAAGGACCTGGAACTGTTACAGCAAAGAGAAGGAGAGTCCTTCCATGAGTATCTAACCCGGTGGAGGAATCGGGTGATGGAAATGAAGAGGAAACCAGATACTCAGGATCAAATACGATTATTCATTAAAAATGCGAGCCCGTATTTGAGGGATGGATTAAGGATGAAAGGGCTAAAAGATTTGGATTCCCTGAAGGACATCGCCATTGAGGCTGAAGGAGAGTACCTTGTTAGGAAAGCAAGAAATGAGAACTATCCTAAGAGGGGTAGTGGGAGTCAAGGGGCCAATAGACCAACAAGTTTTGCTAGTGGTACAAGGAAGATTGCTGAGGTGTCAACTGCAAAAACCACTCCGAGACATTTTTCCAATCTTGGGAGGTCCTTATCATGGATACTAAGAAGACTGATGAAAGAGAATAAGCTGCAGCCTCTACCGCCCAGACCTGCGAGAACTCAAGGCACGCCAGGACATAAGGACGATGAGTATTGTGCATATCATCAGCACATTGGACATGCAACCGACAACTGCAGGACTTTGAGTCACGCAATTCAGGATTTGATTGACTCAAAACTGATCACAGATCCAGAAAAGAAAGGGGGTCAAAAAAAGTTGGGACCAAAGTTCTCATTCCAATGAATATCCCGTTTTATGCATGTATTGCACTTTTACAAATTGGAGTTGTATTCCGCTCCTAGTGTTATTGTAATTTATTTCGAACATTTTATCTTGATTTTTTCTTCCATTTACCACTTTGAATGTGAATAATCGCGCCTTTAATAAAATGCATCATATGGAAAGTTGATGAAACAATAAATTCAAAACTTAATTATAAAATTAATCAAGGTATAAATAAATGAGAAGTCCCGAACTCACTCTGGTCTTTGGGACTCAAAGAGGCGAGAGGTCTAGGACTTCCAAGACACCTCTTGAGTCCCACCAAAAGGCTTAATATACAATCCTAGGCTCTAGGGGAGTAGAGGATGAAGCCTCCAAGATCCCTCTGGCTAGCTCAAGATGGATATGTATGCGCCGTCTTAGGCTCGATAAGGCTAGACAACCCTTCCCAATGTTCTATTGGATGGCGACTCCAAGAAACCTTTTTGTTGCCCAAAATAGATGCAGCTTGTAAATACCTTACAGGTTTTATGAACCTCTCCTGATCGCCTTAAAGCGGGCTTTCGGGAGGCCGCGAGGTTCGGCGCGCGTCACAGTAACCTCACAAGCATACAATGCACAAATGTATTCATCAGGAAATAAGTCTAGGATTTCCCCTTTTTCGATATGCTCGTGCTCAAGTCTTGACAAATGATCAGCAACAAAATTCTCTACCCCCTTTTTGTCCTTGATTTTCAAATCAAATTCTTGCAAGAGGAGCACCCATCTGATTAACCTAGGCTTTGTTTCATTCTTGGCAAAAAGGTGCCTCAATGCTATATGATCAAACCACACAGTTATTTTAGCACAAAGAAGATAAGACCTAAATTTCTCAAATGCATAGACTATAGCCAGAAACTCCTTTTTAGTTGTGGTGTAATTGACTTGGGATCCCCATCAAAGTATGGCTGGCATAGTAAATAGTGTGAAAAACCTTCTCCTTTCTCTATCCTAGCACAGGTTTTATTGCAAAATCACTCGCATCACACATTAACTCAAATGGAAGGTTCCAATCCGGAGAGACAATCACTAGAGCTGAAATCAGTCTCTGTTTCAATGTGTTAAATGCCTACAAACACTCATGAGAAAAAATAAATGCAACATCTTTGATAAGCAAATTGGATAAAGGCTTGGCAATCCTCGAAAAGTCTCTAATGAAATGCCTATAAAATCGAGCATGTCCTAAAACGCTCTTAACTCCTTTTACAGTAGTGGGAGGAGGTAATTTTTCAATGACATCTATTTTTTCCTTGTCCACCTCTATCCCTCTCTCAGAAACCTTGTGCCCCAAAGCAATCCCTTCTCTAACCATAAAGTGACACTTTTCCCAATTCATGACAAGGTTCGTTTCCTCACATCTCCTTATGACCAACTCTAAATTATCTAGACAGCTATTGATGTCCTTCCCATAGATGGTGAAATCATCCATAAACACTTCCATGAAATTCTTAATGAAGTCATGAAAGATGGCAATCATACACCGCTGAAACGTAGCCAGTGCATTGCTAAGACAAAAGGGCATGCGTCTATATGTTAATGTGCCATAGAGACAAGTAAAAGTGGTCATTTCTTGGTCCTCTGAGGCAATTGGTATTTGCAGATACCCTGAATAACCATCTAGAAAGCAATAAAAATTGTTGCCGCTAAACTCTCTAACATCTGATCAATAAAAGGCAAGGGAAATGGTCTTTTTGGGCTGCAACATTTAATCTCCTAAAATCTATACAGACTCTCCACCCCGTAACTATACGGGTTGGAATAAGCTCATTTTGTTCATTTTCAACTACTATAATTCCCCCTTTCTTTGGGACACACTGCACAGGACTCACCCAGCTACTATCAGAGATAGGATAGATAATACTTGAATCAAGAAGCTTGAGTACCTCTTGCTTTTATAACAGCCTTATGCCCTATATGTACACTGCCGACTTAGCAATGCTATATGATTACCATGGTTGTTTTAAAGACAACTTAGTCATAATACTAATTTGCGATAAATTTGTTTTCCATACTTTACATTAACTTAATTATTTTTAAACTCATTATTTTAACTTACTGATGACCTATAACTATCTAAGTTACTATTCATTTAGTCAAAATTTCGACAGTATAACAGCTTATATTTTTGCCTACCCAAACCCTACAAATCAAATAATCACTACCCCGGCAAGGGCACAACAACAATATAATATATAACAAACCACTAATAGTCCATAATATCCATTCACGGAGTTATACCATCAACAGTCATAAACTCATACATAAATATATACTCCAAAAACTTCAAACTTGATACTTTAGATACATGCCAATATATATAACATATAAAAATATATCTTGTAACTTCGTCACCGACCGACTTCCAACTCCAAAGGTATGCTTGCTCCAACCTATGGCGTACCTACACGCAGTCAAAATAAACTATGTATTGAGCATTAATATGCCCAGTAGTAGTTAAAAAATCAATAAATTTCCACTACTTAGACTATTATCTACTTAATTATATTATTAAGTTCTACATAATATATTATTCATATTTAATCTATAAATTTATTAATTTAATTACATAATTACCTCAAAAATTACTTTATTCACTATTTACATTTAATCCTTTAATTAAACTTACCATTTCAGTTATTACATTTAAGTCCTTAATCTATTTCAATATTTCGAATTGTGTCCTCATCTTTTCTAAAAATTCCATTTATTCCCCTCCTTTCTCAATAATTCCATCTATGTCCTTTGCTTTCCACTTAATTACCAAATTACCGTTAATTACACTTAATTTACAATTTTACCCTTTTTTATTCACATTTTCCATTTTTACCCTTTTATTCACCTTTAATTACCAATTTACCCTTCTTTACACTTAGATTTCCTTTTTAGCCTTTAATTATTTCCAAATTACAATTTAGTCCCTAATTTTTCACCTTTAGACCAAATTACCTTTTCGTCCCAAAATTTTCATTTATTTACACTGCTACCCTTATTATTTACACTTTTTACCTAACTTGCTCGATTTTTACCCATTTGGTGTAAAATTACCATTTTACCCCTAGCTTTTTTATTTCCTTCAATTTAGTCCCGTTTTCACTTATTTTCTCATTTATCACTATTTTAATCAATTTTTTCTCATAATTTCCATTATGCCTCTAGTATATACCCGGTAGAAAATCTACTGATTGGATATGTGGAACGTGGACCCCACAGATCCACTACACTCTCAAATGACCCTAATGGGACCATTCATCACTGCACTACACTGATCACTTTTGAACACTATACACTGTGATGGACCATTATTAGCCTATCAATAGCAAGTCGCCATGACTCATATCACAGTGTGGAATATCTATAGCTAACCAATTATATCCATGACTAGATTCCACTACTAAGGGCAAGATGTCATTAAAATTCACTTAAATTTCATATTATGTCAACATACATAATTCAGCCAAGTCATCATTTTCACTTATAATTTTGCATACATACTCATTTATCACTAATTAATCATTTTATGCCATTATATACCATTAAACATTAAAATACACATTAAAAGTCCCATAAGTTCAATTCGGCCAAGGTGTTAATTCTTCATTATGTTCACTTTAATTTCATTTAACCACTCAATCATGCAATTTACATGTTATACTAATCATAAACTTCAATTACATACCGTAATTAACCTTATTCAAGCATAATTTCATCATCATTCAATTCAGCCTCACTTAGGGTTTTCCATCCATGTTTTTATAATTCATTTTAATCACATACACATGCTTATTTAACCTTCCTAACCATATTTATCACATTAAATTCAAATAATCATGCCTTAATCACAAGTTCGTACTTAAACATAACCTAAAACTCA
Organism: Excoecaria cochinchinensis; assembly: GCA_947683425.1. Lineage (NCBI taxonomy): Eukaryota > Viridiplantae > Streptophyta > Magnoliopsida > Malpighiales > Euphorbiaceae > Excoecaria > Excoecaria cochinchinensis. The sequence goes on from CANTUQ010000013.1 coordinate 2,187,209, forward strand.
AACATAACAAGTAGAAAAAGAGGAATTTTGTAACCACAAACCTCAAATTCTTGCTCTACGCTCTTTTAGCTTCCTTTTCCTTCCATTTGGCTTAAGAACAACCTTCCTCACAAGGAGTACCTATGGTGGCCGAATATAAACATCCACATATCATCAAAACCATGCTTTCCTTTTAAAAAATAACTTCATTAAAGAACTCTACACCCTAGAAAACCCCCATAGGGACCAATAAACCTAATTAAAAATACCTAAAACACATACCTCAAATTTGACTAAACCTTGTACTCCTACATTTTCCCACATCCAATGCTCCAAATGGACTCCAAAAATGATTTCTAGATTGTAGAGGAGCTGAACATTGTATGGGAGGGTGAAATTTGGAGAAAGATTTGAGGAAAGATAAAGAAAAATAGAGGAGAATGGGAGAAGAAAGGTTCAGCAAAAGAGAGGGAGAAGAGAGGCAGTGGAGGATGGAGAATTCTGGAAAAATCTAGCCTTTTGCCTTCTTAAATATGCTGAAATTGAACCAAACTGGTCCAACCGAAGAAATCCAACTGATTTGAACTAAAATTTTGATTTTTTAGTCCATTTCCACTGTTTTAAATCATCTATGTGTTCCTCAACTTATTTTCACTGCCAACCAATTCCATCATTCTTGAAACATATAAAAATAGCCTCCCTGTAAATTTTTAGCTCAATCGGAGTGCATTTGGGGTTTGGTTCACTTAAACCGGTCCAATTTAACCCTTTTCAGTCCTACCATAAAACATCAATCTAACACTGTCAAAAATTACTAAAAATTATTTTAAGCCAACTAAGTTCTCACATTACACCCTTTAGAGCTCCAGAACCATTTTTAAAAAATCGGTCAAACTTCGATCAGACTCTGATTCAATTGAACCGAATTAGAGGCCAATTTCAGAATGAATTTTTGAGTGCTATTTGACCTTGTTTTCACTCCAAATTTCACCGCGAGAATCCTAACAGTCCACAGATCAATTTTACTAAATAAAAAATTTTTGACCGACGGCTGCCAGTCGGACTGTATAGCTACCCCGAGATTACCCATCTCGGGATTGCTATACAATGAGCACGCTTAACTTTTAACTCTACTGCATATAACAACCCTCATAACATCTCACTACACTAGAATCACACTAAAGACACTGTGAACATTCACTGTACACTTCTAACCCGGTATTTAGGCCACTACAACTTTACTATCTCTTGCATTGATGGATTGAGTCTTCTTTGTGGTTGAACTACTGGCTTAAAATCTTCTTCCATTGGTATTCGATGCATGCAATAGCTTGGACTAATTCCCTTAAAATTAGAAACCTTCAATCCAATCGCCTTCTTATGTTCTTTAGCACATCAATTAGCAATTCCTCCTCCAAACCTGTCAAAGAAGAAGATATAATTACTAGCTTATCATTCTCTTATAATAATGCATATATTAAATGAGAGGGTAGAGTTTTGAGTTGAGCCTGTAGCTCATCCTTCGGAATCTCTCAAATCTCTTCCCCATTTTTTTCTTTTTCAACTTCATTCTCTACAGCAGCCACCATCTCTTTCTCTTCTCCTTCTAACTCAACATCTTCTCTTGAATGCATTCAACATAGGTTTAGCAGATCATCTAACAAGATTTCCTCTTGACATTCCTCCACACAATCCTGCAATACATCCACAAAATAAATGGATTCATCTAGTTCACAAGATGGATGTCTCATCGCTTTCTTCATATCCACTATCAGCTCTTCATTGTTAAACCTAAGGGTAACTTTCTGACCATGAACATCAATTAATGCTTTTGCGGTGTTTAAAAATGGTCTCCCTTAATTAATGGTACCTTCCTGTCCTCTTCCATCTCCATAACCACAAAGTCTACAGGATAAATGAATTTCCCCACTTTCACTAATAAATCCTTTATCACCCCCTTCGATTTCCTCACCGACCAATAAGCAAATTGGAGCCTCATACCTGTCTCTTTTAGATCTTAAAGATTTATTTTCCTGCACATTGAGTAAGGCATTAAATTGATGCTAGCTCCCAAATCACATAAGGCATTACCGATAAAATGTTCACCTATTTCACATAGTAAGGTAAAACTACCAGGATCTTCTAATTTTTTAGTGATTTTGTTCATGATTATAACACTACAATTCTCTGTAAGTTGTACAATTCCACACCCTTCTAACTTCTTTTTATTAGAACAAAGTTCTTTCATAAATTTAGCATAGTTTGGCATGTGAGCTAAAGCCTCAGCAAATGGCAAATTAATAGGCAATTTCATGAACATCTTTAAAAATCGAGCCAATTGCTCAGTTTTTTTCTCCTTTCTAGCTATAGCAGGAAATGGCAACCTATTAATATCAAAATCTCCTACATCAGAATTCACAATATTCTTACCTTTATCAATGATCGGAGCATCTACTTCTATCTCTACTCTTGGGTTAGAATCACTTACCTTCTGTGTTGGCTCCTCCACAGTTAAAGATGATGGTGAAGATGACTTACCTTGAACTTTTCCGGAATTCATCTCCTTACCACTTCGCAATGTATTTGCCTTAGCCTCTTCCTTAGGATTTATGTCTATATTGCAAGGAAAAGTGCCCGGTTGCCTATTTGAGATTGAGTTCGCAAGTTGACCTAATTGTGTTTCTAAGTTCCTCATATATGCATCTTGGTTGCAGTTCCATTATTCTTGGGACTTCCACCTTATGTCTTGACTAGCCATAAATTGATGTTGGCTATTCATAAAGCTAGCAAACATGTCCTCAAGGTTTGGTGTCTTCTCTTCAATAGGTGATCTTGGCTGGAATCATGGTTAATTATATGCTTGGGGTTGATTGGAGCTTTGTCCTTGACATTGTGATGAGGTGTATGGTGTTTGGTAGTGTAACGCTCCGTTTCCACCCTAGTAGTTTGAGCCTTGTGTGTGTGTGTGATTTTGTATGTGTAATTTTGGCATGCGTTATTTTTGAGTATGTGTATTGTTTAAGTTATGTTTATGTTATAGTTGGGGTTTTGCTTGGGTGTGAGTATGTGTATGGGATTAAGATGTGTTTTAGTAAGGTTGGTTTTGGGTGTATTTGAGAGGATAATGGTTGAGTTTGTTATAGGGAAGTTCTCCTATGAGGTCTTGACATGTGGCAATTGGGGAGGATATTTTTGTAGTGGAAAGAGAGAGTGAGGGACAACTGTTCTCTTTTGTCCCCCTTCCCGTTTCTTCTCCTTCTTCTTCCTCTTCCCTGTTGCTTTGTTTCTCTTCTTTCATTTCTTTTTGCTCCCTCCTAATTTCCCCTTTTAGCTGCAAGTTTTGGTGCGGTTTGGGTAATCCTAAGTTAATTTGGGTAAGTGGTAGCTAATTCTTCATCTTCATCCTCTTCTTCATTTTTGTATTTGGTTATTTTGGGGTTAGAGTTTCAAATTCTATTTTGATGGGTGTTTTGGCTTAGAAATCCCTCCTAGAGAGCCTAAGGGTCAGGAGATAGCAAGTGGAAGCGGAGCCCTGTGATTAGAGCTCAAGAGTTCGAGGTTTAGGAATGTTGTCACTTTTGTGCATTTTATGTGATTTTATTATGCTTTTTGCGGAAATTGTTGGAATTGATGATATATATTATGTCTATTTGTATCTAAATGACATGGGATTTGATTATTTTGAGTTGAGATGCATAATTTGTGTAGAATTGAACCTAAGCATGATTTTGTATGAATATCTAAGAGAAAGTGCTGGTTTATTGAATTTTGGAATTTAATATTGTTAATAGTGTGTTTTGATGGTAATAATTGGATTATAGGTTGGATTCTAGGTTGATTAAGATGGTGTGAATGATTAATTTCTGTCGGGTTGATTTTTGAAGTCAATTGGAGGTTTGGATGATTTTGGGAGTGTGATTTCTATAGATTTTCGCTTAAAAGCTGGAAATCATTACTCTGTCACGAGTGCAACACAGCTCCGTGAATTTAGCCTTCGCGTGTGGCAAGCATTGGGTTGCCGACCCACCACACTGAGAGCTCTCTATCATGAGCACGACAGAGCGCTCGGTTACGGAGCGGATAGGGCATTTCTCTGTAGCGAACGCGACAGCTTTGGCTTGCCACTCACTGTCATGAGTGTGAGCGCAATAATGAGATGTGCTTCTACCTCCTTGCGAATGTGAAGACTACGGTGATCGCGACCTAGGGCAAGTTTCGCCTCTATTGCGAGCGTGACACCTCCTGGCTTCAATTTGAGTTTTCTTATATGCTTTCGATGTTTAGTTTCCGATCTTGTGATGCTTTTAGAATTATGTATGGACAATTTTATGAATTATATGAATGTGATTTGATGAATTATGCATGACCAGCGAGAGTCATTAAGTGGATAAATAGGCATACCTATAGTGTAATAACCCGGTTACACCCTAGTAGGATTTATGATGATTTGGTATGTATATGGGTGTGTATTTATAAGAAAGAACACTTTTGAATGATTATTTGGGTGAGAGGAAGAATTGGTTAGAAGATTGGTCAAGCTTTGTTTTTGGGATTTCTGGTTTAGCTTCTGTCGCGAGCGCGACAGAACGTGCCAGTTGGAGTTCATTTTGAGCGGGAATTTAAGTGGATTTTGAGTTGGGTTGGACATGTGGCAGTCATGCAAGGGGTTTGGAAGGGTTTGGGACACATGTCTTAAGATAGACATGTGGCTTTGAGAGAATGTGCCAAGTGGACTTTTGCATGCAACATAAGTGATTTGAGTGGGAAAATCTATCCTCATTCTTGTTTTGCATGCAAATAGTATTATCTCTCTTTATTTTCCCTCTATTTCTCAGTTTCACTTCCGCTTTCTTCTTTGATTTTGTATTCCTTTGGCTAATTTCTACATTGGATGGTATGAAGAGGTTATTAAAGGATTAAGAAGGTAAGTGTGACTTAGCTTTGTGTTGGGTTTTCTTTTACTCCATTTCTATTTTGGTTTGAGCTGGTTGTGTAATGGACTAAGAGGTGTTGTATTGGTGTTCTTTGCTGTGTTTGAAGTTCCGGATAGAAGAAAGGAAAAGGGCAAGGATAAGATCTAATTTGGGAGTTTTGGCTGCAATTCTAGAGGTTGGGATCTTGTGTTCTTGAACTTGTGCATGTGTTTTAATTTTTAAGTTCGATGATGCGTGTTGTGATTGTGAGGGAATTATGGAATTTTGTGTGTTAATAATTGGTTCATGAACTATCTTAGATCCCTTTATAAATCCATGTGGTTAGAAGTATGTCTTGAATGAGAATAAATGTTATGTGCTGATGAGTTTTGGGATATGCATGTTTATGGTTTTTAATTTGATTTATGAACATGTTAAGTGGTGATTTAAAGTTTTGATGTGTATGTTGTATAAAGCATGTCTAAGGTTTGAGCATATGTGTTTGATTGATGAAGATAAGTGGTTATGTGAATGTTTTCATGTAGTGTTGTGGGTTTTTCCACGTTTCTATTCTGTCGCGAGCGGGATAGAGGCCGCTTTGGCTTCTGTCGCGGGAGTGACGAAGTCGCGAGCGTGATAGTTGGGTGATTGCATTCTGTCACGAGCGCGACAGTATGCAGCTCTGCTTGCCTAGTTCCTTGAAGTATCTTTCATGATTGGGCTTTACTTTGGTATATGTTTGTACATGTTCAAGGTAGTTTATATGCATGATATCAATATCAATTATGCTTTTAAAGAATTGTTTAGTTGTGCATGTTTTGGCAAGACATGAATATGAAGTGATCATTTGATTGGCCATCAATTGTATGACTTGTTGTGTTAAGCCTGCTCGATCAAGTTAGTGGATAGATAGTCATGCTTATTAAGGGTTTTGCGCGGCTGCTTTGTAGACCGTTATGGTCTTTTGTCTAGAGACTTCAGTCTCTTTTGTTACCCCCAGTTATTCGAATGTTTTCAGACTTATGTCTTTTGTATTAGATACTGAATTTCATCGGTATCTTTTGTACCCATATCCACAATCCGTGATAGTTCAGGCTTCTTCTAATTTGCTTTTGTGTTGATTGAGCTTATGCTTTTGATGATGGAATGATTGTTTTGTTTTAAGCAATTCATATTAATGCTTTTGAATCGGTTATGTTTGTCAAGTGGACATGATATTATTAGGATTCCGTTATGTGTTACGTATATAAGAATTTTATGGTGCTTTAAGCTTGTTAGCTTTGATAAGATTGAATTGTACATGTTATAATTTTGTAATTGACTTTGCATTTATGCCTTGGCATGATATGTATATACTGTTATGCATGCTTGTGCAGTCCTTTGCTTTTGTACATCCCCACTAAGGGTTATCGCTTAGCATGGATGTTTGTTTCCGTGTAGGTTTGCAAGATTGGTTTGGTTTTGGAGTTGCGCATCTACTGGCCACTAGGAGTTGAAGTATTCTTTTTGTACTAGTATAGGGATAAGTTGTATAGTCTAGTTTTTGCTTATACATTTTGTAACATTTTGTAAGGCATGTAATTCAGATATGTGATGTAATGACTTAGTATATGTATACTTTATAAGTTCAGTTATGCAAGTTTATGTGGTTATTCATGAGTGCTTCCGTTTTATCTCTTGCTTGAATGTTTATGTTGTGTGTGACATCTCGATATTCCTTCCAATGAGTATTAGGGTGTTGCATATAGAGTTCAGTTAGCTGCAGCTATGCGTATGCATTCTGGACCCTGATCAGCTCCCTATTCGAATCCTCGCAATCCCTTTTAAACTTGAATCTTGTTTTAGATTCCATGCAAAAATGTTGAACCAAAAAGAAAAGAATAATTTTGATATCCTCGTGTATCCATGCATTTTTAATGAATACGAGTTACTCGCTATCCACTATTTTGAATAAGAAGGTTTATTGTATTCATGTGTTATAATTCAGTTCAGCATGAATGATTATGTGATTAATGATATTGACATCTTGAGTATGATGAATTATTTATTAAGAATTGATTTTCAGTATGTACCACGTGTATATGATTTATTTATGACATCCACTGTGAGTGGTCATTTTTCATTGTGTTTTCCCCACTAAGCGTATTCGCTTAGCACGGGTGTTTCATCCGTGCAGGTGTGGAAGTTGTTGGAGATTTTGGGCAGGGTGATCCACTTCAGTAGGACCAACACAACTAGGAGAGAGAGATTTTATAATACAGGATTGTTGTCACACCCCAAATCGGGCTTAGTCGGATTTGGCAAGCTAAGTTGGATAAGTGAAGGGTATTTCGGGAATTTGTGCATGAGTGAATTTGATGATAAGGACATAATTGTAAAGTGATTAATTAAATAAGTTAAGTGGGGGAAATTATTTGGTGTGCATGTGGTGTATGGATGTAGGGTGTTTATTATGGTTTGATCTAGTGGTTTGTGTGTTTGGTACTATGGATGTAAGATATTTTGATGAAGGTTTATCTAGTGAGGTGTGTGCATAGTAATAGGGATGTAAGTGTGTTATAAGAGATGATAAGATGCGTGATGTGTATGGTGCAAAGAGGGAATCAGTCAAAGGAGGAGATCATGGACCAATAGGAGAATGACACATGGCCTTGGGTTGGTGAGCATTAAATGAAAAAGGAAGAGAGAGGTAGGGAGGGCAGAATTGGATGATGCTTCCCGTGGAAGCTGCCCTCTTCCCTTGCTATTTCATTTTCCCATCTCTCTCTCTGTCTCTTGCTTCCATTTTCTGCTCTCAACTCTTGCTCCCTTGTTTTCCTTAAGTTTTGAGTGGGTTCTTGAAGGTTTGAGCTGAATTTTTGAAGGTAAGTGGCTTGGATTTCTTAAGTTATTTCGGGTCCTTCTTCTTCTACTTCTTATTTCTGATTTTAGTTGAGAAAACCTTGGTTTGATTTGCATGTTGTTTTGGCTGGGTTTTTATGCAAGAATTGGAGGAGAAAGGAAAGAGCAAAGGGAAAGAGAAGGTTGGATTTTGAAGTGATCAGTTTGAAGCTTTGATTTCTAGGTTTGGGAGCTATGTGTGATATGGTCTTGATGTATAAATGATGCATGATTATGTGTTGGATAATTTTGCATGATTTTTGGATGTGTTAGATTGTTTTCATATAGCTTTTGTGTGTAAGGTATGATTTTGGGGAAATTCTGTTAAGTTTTTGCTAGACCTTTATGTATTGTTTTTGTCATAAGTAGAGTTATAGACCTCCAAATTGCATAATTCCAGTGCCATTTGAAACTTCAGACATAGATATAAAATTGTCTCTGAAGGACTGGAAGCCAGTTCTGGCTCAAAGATCCGTGAATAAGTTAAAATCTGAAGTGTCTCTGTTTGGGTCGGGTCACTGGAACAGTGTGGATTGTTTAGCTCATATCTGTAGTTATAGATGTCAATTTGTCCCATTGTAAAATTAACATCCTAAGGAATAAATGTTAAGAAGGAAGGTTTGCCTAAAAATTTCGTTTAGATGTCCGTTTAGGCTGAACCAAAATGAGTTGTGAAGTAGTCCTGAATCCTAGCTTCTGTTTTGCAAATTTTGGTAGGTCACGGTGGTAACAAAATTAATTACCATCGTGACATATGAAAATGCAAGGAAGAATGCTTAGTTTGGACCTCACGGCGGCAACCAACTTCATTACCACCGTGACCCCTTATGTCTTGACCATTTTAGGTGTTTTTCTTCCCGAAATGAACCCGTATTGCACCAGAACTTTCTAGGATCTATCTGATGTATGTTTAGGACTATTAAATGAGTATAAGAATAGTTATCACTTGGAAAATAAACATGATTAGGATTAAGATTAATAGCAAACTAATGAAATAATGATGTGTAATTGTATGTATTAGAATCAAGTCAAGTTTAATGACATTATTGAGCATCATAATACTTCAATCTATATAAACGTGTATGATATGAACAAGTATGCATAGGTATGAAGTAAGATCTAAGTTATATACACATGAAATGAGTTTGCTTAATGATATATATATATATATATATATATATATATATATGGGATATGAGTAGTGAATGTGTGATTGAAGTAATTGCCTAACAATATTATATGATGCATGCATTGATAATAAATATTATTAGAATATATTAGTATGCAAGATATCTATGATGCTATTATTGTTCATGTGGATATTTGAGTGGTTATATAATATGATAATGATAAATTTGATTTAATGTTTTTAGCTTATGAATTCCTCTTTTTAATGGAGACCCATAATGCGGCAAACCGGGTAAGTAAGTATTTATATAAATGTTCAAATAGTTGGTATGAATGATATGATAAAGTGTGTGTGGAATAACATTTTGTTCTGGGCAGTGGGTATGCCACGGTGACAACCTAATGGATTACCACCGTTAGGTACCCCAAAACTGCATTCTGTTTTGGGGTGTGGGTATGTCACGGTGACAACCTAATGGGATACCACCATGAGGTACCCCAAGATTTCATTCTGCCTAGAGTTTTGGTATGTCACGGTGACAACCAATCTGGTTGTGACCGTGACCTACCCTATTTTTGTAAAGAGTGGTTAGTTGTTAAAAGTAAAGTTTGAATGTTAAGTTAATGATTGGCCTGATAATGTTTCCATATTTGACTCTGATAAATCTTAGAATATTGAATAGTGCTAAAGCATGTTGATGGAATTATATTGTATGCTTTATAATACGAATAGTATGATGCATGACTGATATTATGAATTTCTTTATATGTCTACTATACTCTGGATTAAGTATGATGATATGTATATACCGTCCGATTTAACACATGATTTAAATGATGCAAGACCTGCAAGAGTCAGTCTAGTGGATAGTTAGGCGTGCCTAATAGAGTCTTTTAGCTGCAGCCCTTTGGACGTTCCCGTTTTGTTCCTCGCGAACCCTTTAATGTGTTTGGATCTTGTTTAAGGTCCCTAATGAAAATGTTTTTGAAATGTGAAAGTAAAATTGATATTCGATTCGTACCCATAAGGTGATGTCTGTATACTCGTTATCCACTATTTTGAGTCAGCAGGTATTTTGGTTTGCTTTGTCTGATATGAATATGAGAATATGATATCCGAATGTGTAAGAATTCAGTTATGCAAATCAGTTATGAATTCGAATGTGATTATGAATCTCTGAATGGGTTAAATGTAACTCAAACATGCCTATTGTGTGCGATTATTCATATATATGCCGTATTGTGACTGTGTTTGAATATAATCAATTGTGGTTATAAGCATGTAAATTAGTACGTATACTAATGTGATTTTATACTATTAACTATTATGGATTAACATGTGAACTAGTTTGCGTGAAAATGCACATTGTCTATTGAATGATTCAGTATGAATGTGGATATGATCCTCTAAACGCCCGGCTTCTATATGCAAGTATAATATCATATGTGTTATGAGTGTCCGCCTATGCCTTTTTCATGTGTTATGCCTTGGCGACCATTGTGAATGGCTGCCCTTATTTTCTTGTGTGTTTCCCCACTAAGCGTTATCGCTTAGCACGGGTTCTTTTCCCATAAAGGTGGCAGGTTTGGTTCGGTTCGAGTCGCGTATCTGCAGGGTCGATCACATAGGTGTTAGGAGTTATTATTTTTGTTTTTAGCTTCTGTAATTTGGGTTGTATATCCTGTAACCTTTTGTAAATGTGTTATACGTAAGGGCCTTACTATAATATTTGGATGATGAAATGTCGTTGTAAGTATGTGTTAAGTTATTCATCAGTTACGTCGTCTGTTTTATGCTTCCGCTGATCGAAAGAGTGTATGTGTGTGTGCATGTGCTTATGCTTCCACTTGGTGCTTGCGAGTGTGTGAGTTAATGCATGATCAGTTCTTACCGCAAGGTAAGTTTTTAATTATCTCGCATTTATGCATGTATGATTATGTATGAATGTATGTTTGTGAGTGAGCGTTGGTAATGCTCTCCGGCGTCCTTCCAACGGAGACGTAGGGGGTGTTACAATTGTACTTTTTTATATATGTATTAGTTTACACTTTTTGTAATGATGACGCTTAATGTAAACTCTACTTTTGTAGTTTGTTTTGATATCAGATATGTATATGATCTTCTGTGCTAAGGCACTTTTGTATTTTGATATGTAAAGACTATCATGTAAATTAATAAAATACTGTACTTTTGTTTTCAGCCTCTGTCTTTTGTTTTAAGAAATTTTATTTTACCCTATTTGAATAAATTATTCGCAACTTCGTTTGCTTTGTATGAGGTTTTGCATTGCGTGACAACCCTCATCTATCGGGATCCTTCTTCCTCTTCGAGGGATGAGGCTTCCCACGTACAGGTAAGGGGTGTTACATTGTGTGGTATCAGAGCCCTAGGTTTAGATGTTTTTGGGCAAGAGTAGGATAGAGTGTACATTTAGTGTTGTGTTGGCCTGATATGGATTGTTGTGTATGTTTTGTATTTAGATGGAGTCTGCTCGTGGATCACTTGTGGGCTCAGCCGAGAGTATGAATCCCCGAGAGAAAGATCCGTCTGTTTCTAGTCTGGCTAAGCCACATAGGGTGCATCCTAAGGCCCCTGCGGTCCCCTTTGAGACCATGCTCAAGATATCTCCGGATATGGCCAGGGTTTTGGAAAGAGTTACTGACCCTAGAGCTCCAATTAAGAATATGAGGAAATTTGGAGCGGAGGATTTCTTTGGAACTAGCTTAGATGAATCGGATAAAGCTGAAAGGTGGATTGAGAAGGTTAGTCAAGTGCTAAGGGAAATTCGGTATCCTTTGGAGAGAGAGAGGTGGAGTATGTAGTGTCTTTGTTACAAGGCTCAGCTTATGATTGGTGGACATTAGTGCTTAGGCATCCTCAACTTCCCGAGCCTGTGACATGGGACTTCTTCGAAAGAGAATTTTTGAGTAAGTATGTAACTAAGGCATTTAAGGATGCCAGACGGGCGCAGTTTTTGAGTGTTCGACAGAGAGTGTTATCTGTGGCTGATAATGAGAAGGAGTTTAACCGACTCAGTAAGTATGCACCACCAGGAGTTCTCACTGAGGAGTTTCGATGCCAACAGTTTGAGGCAGGTTTGAATAAGTCTCTAAATGTGATGTTGGTTTCTTTGATGTTTTCACCAGATATCATTTATTATTAGATAGCGCAGGCAGCTTTGAGAGGGAAACGCTCTGATAATATTTTAAGAGAGAAGGGTCAGAGGAAAAATTCCTCTAGAGGAGGTTCTTCTTTAGGAAAGAGGTCGCGCGAGTCTCAAGGAAATTCTGGTGAGTCGCATGCTAGTCCGGTTACTAGACACAGGAGACAGGAATCCTTTAGAGGGTCTGGCACGAGTAAAGGAGCTTCGGGTGGTAGAGGTGATTGAGTGCCTCATTGCTCCCATTATAGTAAGCGCCATTGGGGTGAATGTCAGTGTAATGGCCTAAATACCGGGTTAGTAATGATCAGTGAAATCTGTAGAGTTTATAGTGTGAATTTCATTTGAAAATATCAGTGATTGTAGCTCAATAGATAGTAGAGGAAAAAAGTTAAACGTGCTCAGATTAGGGAAGCCCCTGATGAGTGACCTTTCGCGAAGTCAGTATTGAAAAATATTTTATTTGACCATTGGAAAGTATAGGTTATAAGGAGTCTGATGGTATAATTTGTTGAGAAAATGAGGTCAAATAGGCCCCCGAAAGTCCGTCTGAAGTTGGCCTTTGGTTCGATTCGGTTGAACCAAAGTTTGATCGAGATTTGACCGAATTTTTAGAAATTGTTAGAGTGGATTAAAAGGTCAACTTTGCGAAGTGTACAAACTCAAAATAATTTTTAGAATTTTTTGACAGTTTTAGATTGGTGTTTTACGGTAGAAACTGACTGAATCGAATCGGACTGGTTTAGATGAACCGAGCTCCAAATGGACTCCGATTGAGATAAAATTTTGTGTGGAGAATATTTTTGATATTTTTAGAATGATGGAATTGATTGGGAGTGAAAATGAGTTGAGGAACCATTAATTACCCTTAAATTGTGAAAAATAACCCAAAAATCAAAAAATAAACCAAACCTGTTCGACCACTTCGGTTGGACCTGGTCCGATTCAACTTTACCCATATAAATACATCTTTTCACTAGATTTCTCTAGAGAAACCCTAGAGAAACCGACCTCCCTCCTCCTTCCTTTGGCCAAAGTGATATTTTTCCATTCTTCCTCCATTTTCTTCATTTTCTTTCAATCTCTCATGACATATAAGCCTCCTAAACAAAGTTAAACTTCTTTAGAATCTGGTGATGGTGATTGGAGTCCATTTGGAGTACTAAAAGTGGAAGAAAATAAGTAAAAATTTTTATGTGTCAAGTTGATATTTTTAAATTAGTTTAAAGGTTCAAATAGGTATTTTAGGAAGTCTGGAGCATGTTTATGTGATTATATTGTAAAAAGGAAGTAAATTTATGGAGTTTTCTTTGATGTTTCTATTCGGCCACTTAAGGAATATAAGGAAAGTGATGGTGTTTCAAGGAGCTATAGCCATGAAAGGAAGATCTAAGTGTGAAAAGCTTGAGAATGAGGTTAGTGGATACAATATCCTTCTTTTTCCATGTTAAAAGTATGATTTTAGGTTTTGCTTGTTAACCATGTGTGACGCGCGCCGAACCTATCAAAGGCCCTCGCTGAACCCGCTTTTAGGATTCGAGGGATTAGTTCGCATCTTTTGATCTTGGGTGCCATGAGACATCTTAGATGCCTCCTTCCCAATAGAAAATTGGGAATGATCATCTAGTCTCATGATGCCTATAGGCACCTTTGAGGTATTTTGGAGTCGCCACCCAATTTACGAGAAATTAGGAAAGGTCTCTAACCTCTTATCGGTCTAGACTAGAGATTGATGTTCGGAACTTCACTCTTATTTATGCTTTGGTTAATTATAAATGAGTTTTTAATTTCCTAAAATTCTATCTCCTATCTCACACGATTAATGCATTTAAATTAAAAGGCGCATCGCAAGCATTCAAAAGCGATAAATAAAAAGCTGTAAAGAAAGTGGTAAATAAACCGATAAAGAAAATGCAGTAAACACACCAAGCACACAATTACAAGGAAAATTAGGGCGGAATATAATGTTATGACCCAGGCTCCCATAAGCCCAAGTCACACTGTAGACACCGGGTCTTGAGGCAATCCAGGTCAGAGTTACTCGATGAAGAGATCAATGTCGATTTTCGAATAAATGGGTGAAATTCGGAGGTTTTCGTCTTTCATGTTTGGCGAGGATTAAAATCTTTTTCTATAGCATGGAGCTTTGAAAGAGTTTGATAAATTTTTTGTTAAAATTGGGAGTTTTGCTCCAGAGACGGGATGCCCGTCTGTGTAGTGGCGCCCGTCCTTACTTGGGGTGATCCTTGTCTCTAGGCATAGTGGGGACGGGCATGTGGCGGTATAGGGAGGCCCATCCCTAGTACCGCGCCCCTTTTGTAGTCGGTTTCCCTCGTGTGCCCTTAGTAAGGACGGCCGTCGGTATCTGCAGGGATGCCCGTCGGTACGTTAACTGACCAGATCACAACGGATTGGATAAAATTTAATCTCTTTTCTTTCAAAATGGGGATAAGATTTATTAAAATTTTGAACTTTAAAGTCCTTTTAAAATTCAAACTTTGGGTTGAGGCTTATCTGTATTATCTCCTAAAATCCTATAAATAGGGGATCAAATTTGAATTTTAGGGGTTAGAAGTTTTGAGAATTTTGGTGAAAAAAGTGAAAATTCTTTGGAGAAAAGTTATTAATTTTTTTTTTGAGAGATTGTTTTTTAGAAAAGGTTTTTGTGAGCAATTTACTCAAAAGTTTATAAAATCTCTGTTCATTTGCAGAATTTTTTTTTATAAAATTTCTTCCAACGCGAATTAAGCCAATTTGAGGTAACGAAATTCATTCGTTTCCATCAATAAAGCTAATTCGGACACTCGATTGCTATCAAATTTTCAAGGAAAGAACAACATAAATTTTCTTTCTTTGATCTGTTTTTTATTTGATCCTTGCGAAGTATACGGGGACTTAAATCATTCGACATTCGCCTTAAAAGGTAAAATCCGAGGGTAAACATTCCGGACTAATATTTGTATAATTTAATTTGATTTACATTAATTTTTTATATATATTTTATTATTCTATTTTATAATCTTTTACAAAAGAACTGAAAGTTTTTCTTTTTTACTTGTTTCCCCATACTAGGAACGGCTGCTGACACAGTACAGGAGGCCGTCCCTAGGCAAACTCTCATGTTTTTTTAATTTATAAATTTTATCTTTCAACTTATTTCTGTTAGAGTTTTCTCGTTCTTTTATTTTTATTTTTATTCACGCTTTTGATGCAAACGTGTTTATCCCTATGAGTTATTTTCTGACCATTTGGAGTTGGAGTTCTGAAAGATGGTGGTTGCGCCAGTCTGAGGACTTCCATCCGGGTTCTTTCTTTACCCTTACCTTTCATTCATGTTATTATGTAAATGGTTTTAATGTCGTTAAAAAAAAGGACCAAAAGCTTTCTAACAATTAACTTTGCGATTTTCTCGGAAGTTGCGGACCAATGTCCCGTTTTAGCAAATAAAATTGACGCTTCATGAAAAATCATTTTTATAATAAAATATGCATGGTAGGACCAATGTCCTCTTTCCAATGAATACCCCGTTTTATGCATGTATTGCACTTTTACAAATGGGAGTTGTATTCCGCTCCTAATGTTATTGTAATATACTTTTTTTAGTGCCTTATTTTGATTTTTGCTTCCATTTACCGCTTTTGATGTGAATGATTGCGCCTTTAATTAAAATGCATCGTGTGGAAAGATGGTTAAATAATAAAATTCAAAACTTATTTATAATTTTAATCAAGGTACAAATAAATGAGAAGTCCCGAACTCACTCTGGTCTTTGGGGCTCAGTGAGGCGAGAGGTCTAGGACTTCCAAGACACCTCTTGAGTCTCACCAAAAGGCTTAAATTTACAAATCCTAGGCTCCAGGGGGTAGAGGCTGAGACCTCCAAGATCTCTCTAGCTAGCCCAATATGGATATGTATGCGCCGTCTTAGGCTCGATGAGGCTAGACGACCCTTCCCAATGTTCTATTGGGTGGCGACTCCAAGAAACCTCATTGTTGCCCAAAATAGACGCAGCTTGTAAATACCTTATAAGTTTTTATGAATCTCTCCTGATCGCCCTAAAGCGGGCTTTCGGGTTGCCGCGAGGTTCGACTCACAGTGGCGACTCCGCTGGGGACATACTCGTGACTTCGATTCGAAAGTACCTTGATTGAAAATTATAATAGAGTTTTAGTTTAAAAATTTCACCTTCTTTCAAAACTGCATTGCATCGCATTAGAGCCTTAGATCTGTGCTAGTTTGTTCCCTCTTTTAGCCCCGGTGCGTTCCCGAAGCACGACCCTATTTTCACTCAATTTAGGGAAGTGTTAAGGATAATCACCAGCCCGAGCCTCGTATCGTCATGGTATATTAAATGGAGACCCGATCGATCGTTACGCTCGTGATGAGCTAGACTCGTCGGCAGGGACCATGCTTGGGTAGCCCTAAAGTAACACCACCATTTGACTAAAGCTCATGTAGTGGAAATAGTTACTTCCCCTAAGTGGTATGAACCTTAATACTATGCCTGCTGTATGGATCATTATGTATTGGACAGGCCCAGATAGTTTGACTTGTCATCTAATCAAAGGCTTTCATGCCCCGATAGGCCCAAGATAACTTATTCGGATTGCTTAGATACATAATGATCATAACCCATCCGCCTGTGCATTAGTTAGGAGAGGTTATGCTGCCGAATTTTCACCGTGCACCATACGTGTTCATCGGGTCCCCAGATGACCCATGGGCCAATCCCACCTAGGAAAGAGACTATGACCTCGTGTGCGGGACTAATAAGGTTGGAAGCACCTATGTGCTTGCATGTGGCTTGTGAGTGTTGCATAGCACGATCATGCATTTTTAGCACAATCATGCATCATGCTGACCCCTTGTGTTTTTCAGCCATCATAGATTCGCCTAGCTGGACAAGAGGGTCTCGGGGGCGCCTACACTGAAATCTATTCTTTGAGTTACCGGAAAGGGTAGAGTATCCGGACACTTCTTCTAAAACCAGTTACGCTACTTCAGATCAGTTTTCTGTACTCGAAGAAATGGAAAACTCACCAAGAGGGGCAGAGGCCACCAGGGAAATGATAGCAGAGGAATTGGGCCAAAGGTTGGAAGAATTTGAGAATCGAATGATGGCAATGATAGCCGCAATGGGTCAGCAAGTGGCCCTGCAGAACCCACAACCTCCTCCTATGAAAAATAATGAAAGGGAGGAGGTCAGAGAGGACCCACAAGAGGAAACTCGCTCGCCACTTGTGAACCTAAGAACTACTACTTTGGGGGCACAGAAGGGAAGACATGTCACAAGGCTGGATGATGATTGGGAAGACAAAGAATACGAGGAATGTATGTCTGAGAAAGGGAAAGCCCCTCAAATTAAAGAGGCCATCTGGAGGAAGATGGAAGAGAAATTTGAAACTATGACGAGAATGTTGATGAAGGGCCGAGGAGTGAACCCTGAGGATAAGGAGTTAGAAGGAGAGGATCTAGTCCCAATGAACTTTAAAATGCCGGATGTGCCCAAGTTTGACGGTACTTCTGATCCCCTTGCACATATAAAGCAGTATTCGCTGGTGATGAAAGGCACCACTTTGACGAAAAAATAAAAGATTGAGTACTTTTGCTTGAGCTTGACGGGCCCGGCAGTGGATTGGTACCACGGGCTCGATCGCCGAACTAAAGAAGACTGGGATTTATTAACGGAGGAGTTTTTGAAGCAATACGACTGCAGTATAAGGATGGAGGTAACCTTGATGGACCTGGAGTTGTTACAGCAGAAGGGGGGAGAGTCCTTCCTCGAGTATCTAACCCGGTGGAGGAATCGGGTGATGGAAATGAAGAGGAAACTAGATACTCAGGATCAAATACGGCTATTCATTAAAAATGCTAGCCCATATTTGAGAGAGGGATTAAGGATGAAAGGACTGAAGGATTGGAAGTCGCTAAAGGACATCGCCATTGAGGCAGAGGGAGAGTACCTTGTTAGGAAAGCAGGTAATGAGAACTATGCCAAGAGGGGTAGCACTAGCCAGGGGGCTAGTAGACCATCAGGTTCCGCCAGTGGTAGAAGGAAGGCTGCTGAGGTGCAGCCTTTGCCACCCAGACCTGCTAAAACTCAAGGCACGCCAGGGCATAAGGATGAGGATTATTATGCATATCATCAGCACACTGGACATACAACCGATAACTGTAGGACTTTGAGGCACGCAATTCAGGATTTGATTTACTCAAAGCAGATCACAGACCCAGAGAAGAGAGGGGGTCAAAAGAAAGCTGGGTACAATAATATGCCTCCGCCAGTGAATATGATCGGGTCCAGTTTGCCCGAGAACTTTGTGTTAAAGGAGTTATACGGCAACGATATCCACACTGCTGTTACAAACCTCTATGAGGGGAGTGAAGAAGGGCTTCCCACTGCAGTGATCGATTGTCACACCCCATTTGCCCCCTAGTAGAATGAGCCTGTCTGTCTGTTCGTCTATCTGTCTGTATGTGTAAGCATTCGCATGTGTACGGTATTTCATAAGGGCATTTCAGTAAAATGTATGATTTTGGGGTTTAACTATTATGTGGGTGCATACATGGCATTAGGGTGTGAATTAATTGAGTTGCATTTCTGTGCATTTACATATACCATTGTAGGGTGTATTTAATTAGGAGTGCATTAGGTGTGTGTAATGTGTGGAGTTAGGGTATGAGTGAGCAAGTTTCACCACCCAAGGAATTGACATGTGTATTAGGTTTGGGAAAAAGAATAAAGAAGGAAAAGAAAGGTGAAACAAAAATCAGATTCACGTTTTCCTTTCAAACTTCACATTCTTCTTCTTCTTCCTTTTCCCTTTCCTAATTACTACTCTCTGATAATCAAGTGTGGTTGTGGAAGTTGGTCACTCTTACTCCTAGCTTGGTAAGTGCATAATCTAGTCTTTGTCTTACTGTAAATTGCATCTTCATCTTCTTCCTTGAGTTTAGGTTTAACCTAGGGTTGAAATTACTGTGTTTGTGTTCTAGCTGAGGCTCCACGTGATCCAAAGGGGAAAGAGGTTGCTGGACCAAGTGGAGCTAAGTGATAGAAGTTAGAATCCAGGTTTGGGAATATTGATTTGTGCGATTTTGATGTTTTACTGTAAATTCTAGGGTTTATATGTTCTTGAAGAGTTTGAATCAATTAGTCTTGATTTGGTTGTTTAATTGCTAAATTGAGTTGCATGTATATTGATTATGTGATTTGAGATGATTTCTGGAAGGTAAATACAGGTTTGATTGGTTTTAAATCAAATTGGGATTGAATTCTTGGTTCTGGAAATCGTGGAAATTCTGGAAAATCGAAATACTGTAGAAACTCCCTCTGTCGCGCGACTCGCTACGCAGGAAGGCAAGTCACGTCGCGTGACTCTCGGTCACGACGTGACATGCCTGCTGAGAAGCCAGTCGCGTGACCAGCTGAAGAGCAGGCAAGTCACGCGACGTGATCTTCGGTCACGTCGTGCGACCTGCGAAGAAGAGGCAGATCACGCAACGTGATCTGCGAGGGAGAAGCAGCGTCACGTCGCGTGACCCTAGGTCACGTCGTGACCTGCATAAGCATTGCGTGATCCGCGAGGATCATGCGACGCGATAGGCGGGAAACAAGCAGGTCACGAGACGTAACCCTAGGTCACGCCGTGACCTGCCTGTTTAGAAGGCCAGTCACGCCCAGTGACTAGCCGATCTCGCCCGTTTCTCCGTTCAGCCCGTTTTTCTGAAATTTCCTAGTTTTTAACTCAGAAATGAATTTGGTATTACTTCTGAATGGATTTTACTGTTGTATGATGCATATCTTACTGCTTGATGCTTCGATATGCGTGATGGCATGATTTTCTGTTGAATTATACTCTATATCCTGAAATGTGTTCAGTGTGACGCATAACCTGCTTGAGTCAAGTAAGTGGATAGTTAGGCATGCCTAATAGAGTCTTTAGCTGCAGCCCTCAGTTCAGTTTGGACCCCGATCAGGTCCCCGTTTGGTTCCTCGCGAACCCTTCAGTATAGAATCTTGTTTAAGATTCCCTCAGTATATAAATAACATGTTCTGATAAATGATATAATATTTGACTTGTACCTGTGAGGTACCCTCAGTATTCGATTCGTACCCGTAAGGTACCCTCAGTACACTCGTTATCCACTGTCTAGAGTCAGCAGGTATTCTTTGAATGTTAATGGAAATGTTCTGATCTGATATGGCTTTGAATGGAATATCTGAATGAGTTTAATGATGAAATACATGTTGGTTTATTCTGTAATGCATATGATGATGAGATTCTGAAAGTATGGTATTTAAATACGGGCATGTTTATATGAATTATGCAACAATTCTTGCATTCTGACATTGTGAATGTGTTATGCCTTGACGACCACTGTGAGTGGCCGTCCATAATTTTTGTGTGTTTCCCCACTAAGCGTTTTATCGCTTAGCACGGTGTTTTTACCCGTGCAGGTGCGGAAGGCGTTATGCTAGAGAGAGTCGCCGTCATCAAGCCAACACAGAAGAGTTTTTAGTGTAGGGCTATTTTTTGTATCAGTTATTGATTCTTTTTGTATAGAACTCTCTGTATCAGCTTTCGCTTTTGTATTTATATTTTGTATATGTAATATTATTATATCAGCTGGTTGATCTGATCATTATTGTAATAGTTTAATTATAGTAATGCATGATCAGCTTTTGCTTTCTGCATGTAAAGTTTTTAATTATTCTGTATTTAAGAATGTATGTTATGAATGGATGAATACTTTGCTTTGTATCTGTTTGCTGACACCTTGTCTCATACGGCTTCTCACTCCTTATCGGATGGGAACGCCTACGTATGGGAAGGGGGTGTTACAGTTAGTGGTATCAGAGCATAGGTTTAGGCGTTTCTGGGTGTTGTTATGATTGTTCTGATTTTCTTAGATGCGTATGTGTCTAGATCTGTGTTGGCTGATACGGTTGTTTCTTGTTTGTTTAGATGGCTTCTAATTCTGCTCATGGTGCGCGTGAGGAGTCCGCCGAGAGTGTGAATCCTCCCGCTGTTGATCAGTCTGTTTCTGTTAATGTGTCGGCTCAGCATGCTAGGGTTCAGCCCGAGGCCGCAGCCATGCCCTTAGAGGCTATGCTTAGACTGCATCAGGACATGGCTAGGGTATTGGAGAGAGTAACTGCTCCTAGAGCACCTATGGAGAATCTGAGGAGAGCAGGAGTTGAGGATTTCTATGGTACTGGGTTGAGTGAGTCTGAGACTGCAGAGAGATGGTTAGATAAAGTGAAGCGTGCTCTGAGAGAGATTCGGTGTCCTCCCGACCAGCAGGCAGAGTGTGCTTTAGCTCTTCTTCAGGGGTCTGCTTTTGAGTGGTGGGAGTTGGTTTGCATGCATCCTCAGTTACCGGATCCGATTACCTGGGAGTTCTTTGAGGGTGAGTTCATAAAGAAGTACATTACTCAGACCTATAGAGATTCGAGATGGGCGCAGTTTTTGGGTTTGAGACAGAGAACTTTGTCAGTAGCTGATTATGAGAAAGAGTTCAACAGGTTATCTCGCTATGCCCCTCGAGGAGTTATGACTGATGACTTTAGATGCAAGCATTTCGAGGCTGGATTAAATGAGTCATTGAAGATTGCTTTGATTTCCTTGATGTGTATACCTGGGGTTCACTATTATCAGATTGTGGAGGCTGCAGTGAGAGCTGAGTTGTCTGAGACTGTGATGAGAGAGAGAGCTCAGAGGAGGAGTTCTTCTCGTGGAGGATCTTCTTCGAGTAAGAGATCGAGGGACCCACAGGATGAGTCAGCATCTGGTTTGGCTTCTAGAGGTAGACGTCAGGGTTCTACAGCTGTGTCAGGTTCTGGTAGGGGTGGTAGAGCTGAGACTACACCAGTTTGTCCTCATTGTAGTAAGTCGCATCGTGGTGAGTGTAGGTGGCTCACTGGTGCATGCTTCAGGTGTGGGAGTTCTGAGCATCGGTTGGCCGGTTGTCCGAGAGTACAGGAGGATTCAGGTTCCCAGAGAGAGGGCAGTAGGGTCGGTTCGAATGCTTCACAGGCTACCCGTGGCAGAGGCCGAGGTAGAGGTAGAGGTGGTCGGCATAGAGATGGTGCTGCTTCTGAGACTGTTGAGCATCCTCCTCAGGGTGCCATTAGAGCTTATGCTATGAGAGCCAGAGATGAGCAGGATGCGCCTGATGTTATTGCTGGTAAGTTCCTACTCCATGACACTGAGTTGTATGCTCTAATTGATCCTGGTTCCACACACTCATACTTGTGCACAGATAGAGTTATTGATAAATTGCATTCTGTTGATCAGTTAGATTATGAGATTTGTGTGAGCAGTCCATTAGGGCATAGTGTCAGTGTGAGTAGAGTTTTTAGGAGTTGTCCTCTGATTGTTGAGGGAGTTGTGCTTCCAGCGGATCTGATTGAGTTACCCTTCAGAGAGTTTGACTTGATTCTGGGTATGGACTGGTTGGGTAAGTATCGGGCTGTAGTGGATTGCCATAGGAAGACAGTGGTACTTCGGGATAGAAGTCAGTCTCTTGTGTTTCTAAAAGGTTTGGGTGCTAGTTCAGTGAATAATGTTATTTCTGCGATGCAAGCTAAGAGATTCATCAGGAAAGGTTGTGAGGCTTTTCTAGCTGTTGTGTTAGATTCCAGGAGGGATCAGGTTCAGATTGAGGATATTCCTATAGTGTGAGAGTTTGGGGATGTGTTTCCAAGCGAGTTGCCCGGTTTGCCTCCTGAGAGAGAGGTTGAGTTGTCCATTGAGATCATGCCGGGTACTGCACCTATTTCGAGAGCACCTTATCGAATGGCTCCTGTAGAGTTGAGGGAACTTAAATCTCAGCTACAAGAGTTATTGGTTAAGGGGTTTATTAGACCGAGCATATCTCCATGGGGAGCTCCAGTGCTGTTTGTCAAGAAGAAAGATGGATCCCTGCGGATGTGCATTGATTACCGTCAGATTAATAAAGTTACAGTGAAGAACAGGTATCCTTTGCCTAGGATTGAGGATTTATTTGATCAGCTTCGAGGTGCAGGTGTCTTTTCCAAGATAGATCTTCGATCAGGGTACTACCAGCTTCGGGTTCAGGATGCAGATGTGGTGAAGACTGCATTTCGGACTAGGTATGGCCACTATGAGTTTCTTGTGATGCCGTTTGGTTTGACAAATGCTCCAGCGGCTTTTATGGATCTGATGAACCGTGTGTTTAGACCATACTTAGATCGATTTGTAGTAGTGTTCATTGATGACATCTTGGTATATTCCAAGAATGAGAGTGAGCATGAGGAGCATCTCAGATTGGTTTTGCAGATGTTGAGAGAGCATCAGTTGTTTGCTAAGCTTAGCAAGTGTGACTTCTGGCTTCGAGAAGTGTCATTCTTGGGTCACATTATTTCAGCTAGCGGTATTCAGGTTGATCCAGCTAAGATTGAGGCGATTGTTGATTGGAAAGCGCCTCGAAATGTTCAGGAAGTGAGGAGTTTCCTCGGCTTAGCAGGTTACTACCGTCGGTTCGTTAAGGGATTTTCTGTGATTGCTGCTCCTATGACTAGATTGTTGAGGAAAGGAGTTAGATTTGAGTGGTCGGACAGGTGTCAGTCTTGTTTTGATCGGTTAAAGCAGTTGCTTGTTGAGGCTCCTATCCTTACTCAACCCATCTCAGGTAAGGAGTTTGTTATTTACAGTGATGCTTCTGGAGTTGGTCTTGGTTGTGTGCTTATGCAGGAGGGTAAGGTAGTGGCTTATGCTTCTCGTCAGTTGAAGCCACATGAGAAGAACTATCCGACGCATGATTTAGAGTTGGCAGCTGTAATCTTTGCTTTGAAGATTTGGCGTCATTATCTATATGGGGAAAAGTGTAGGATCTTCTCGGACCACAAGAGTTTGAAGTACTTCCTTTCACAGAAAGAGTTGAACATGAGACAGCGCAGATGGCTTGAGTTGTTTAAGGACTACGACTGCATTGTGGATTACCATCCTGGTAAGGCCAATGTAGTTGCAGATGCTTTGAGTCGTAAGTCAGTTTCAGCCTTGTTCTTGAGGCGTTTCAGATGGCGATTTGGTTCTGATGGGGCTTTGCTTGCCCAGTTGCGTGTGAAGCCTACTTTGAGACAGTTGATTGTGGATGCTCAGAGAGATGATGTGAGACTTCAGCGGATTGTGCATGAGGTTAGAGCGGGTAAGCCATCAGAGTTCTCAGTTCAGGATGAGGTACTTATGTTCAGAGATCGCCTGTGTGTGCCAGAGTCTGAGGATTTGAGGAGACAGCACTTGAGTGAGGCGCATAGTTCAGTCTTTACTATGCATCCGGGCAGTGAGAAGATGTACAGAGATATGAAGCAATTCTATTGGTGGTCTGGTATGAAGCGTGATATAGTGGATTTTGTTTCCAAGTGCTTGACTTGTCAGCAGGTGAAGGCAGAGCATCAGGTTCCTTCAGGTTTGCTTATGCCTTTATCCATTCCTGAGTGGAAATGGAGTGATATCACCATGGACTTTGTTTCTGGCTTGCCTTTGACTCAGAGGAAGCATGATTCGGTTTGGGTTATTGTGGATCGGCTTACGAAGTCAGCTCACTTCTTGCTAGTTAGAGTGGACTACTCCATGGACAGATTAGCCAGTATCTATGTAGATGAGATAGTTCGACTGCATGGTGTGCCTTTGTCCATAGTGTCAGATCGGGATCCGAGGTTTACTTCCAAGTTTTGGAAGGAGTTACAGAGAGCTTTGGGCACTAGGTTGAACTTCAGTACAGCGTTTCATCCTCAGACCGATGGTCAGTCAGAGCGAGTTATTCAGATTCTGGAGGATATGATGAGGGCTTGTACTTTGGATTTTCCGGGCAGTTGGGACAGATATGTATCATTGATGGAGTTTGCCTACAACAACAGTTTCCAGTCGAGTATTGGTATGGCACCATATGAGGCTTTGTATGGTCGTCAGTGTAGGACTCCGATTTGTTGGACTGAGCTATCCGAGAGATCTATGATTGGACCCGACTTGGTTAGAGATACTGAAGAGAAAATCAGAGTAGTGCAGCGGAATTTGAAGGCAGCAAAGGATCGACAGAAGTCTTACGCCAATTTGAAAAGAAAAGATGTGCATTTTGAGATCGGGGACAAAGTTTTCCTTAAAGTTTCTCCTTGGAGGAGAGTGCTTCGATTTGGAAAGAAGGGTAAGCTGAGTCCTCGTTTCATTGGACCTTATGAGATTTTGGCTAAGGTGGGACCTGTAGCCTACAGATTAGCGCTACCGATGGAGTTGGCAAAGTTACATGATGTGTTTCACGTTTCGATGCTTCGTCGGTACAGATCAGATCCTTCGCATGTTCTGTCAGTTCAGGATATCCAGGTTCAGCCAGACTTCTCTTATGATGAGGAACCGCGAGCTATTCTAGCTCGAGAGGTGAGACAGTTGACGAATAAGCAGATTCCTTTGGTTAAAGTGTTGTGGATCCATCATGGAGTCGAGGAAGCGACTTGGGAACCAGAGGAGTCGATGAGAGCTCAGTATCCACAGTTATTCAGTTCAGGTGAGAATTTCGAGGACGAAATTCTTATTAGTAGGGGAGAGTTGTCACACCCCATTTGCCCCCTAGTAGAATGAGCCTGTCTGTCTGTTCGTCTGTCTGTCTGTATGTGTAAGCATTCGCATGTGTAAGGTATTTCATAAGGGCATTTCAGTAAAATGTATGATTTTGGGGTTTAACTATTATGTGGGTGCATACATGGCATTAGGGTGTGAATTAATTGAGTTGCATTTCTGTGCATTTACATATACCATTGTAGGGTGTATTTAATTAGGAGTGCATTAGGTGTGTGTAATGTGTGGAGTTAGGGTATGAGTGAGCAAGTTTCACCACCCAAGGAATTGACATGTGTATTAGGTTTGGGAAAAAGAATAAAGAAGGAAAAGAAAGGTGAAACAAAAATCAGATTCACGTTTTCCTTTCAAACTTCACATTCTTCTTCTTCTTCCTTTTCCCTTTCCTAATTACTACTCTCTGATAATCAAGTGTGGTTGTGGAAGTTGGTCACTCTTACTCCTAGCTTGGTAAGTGCATAATCTAGTCTTTGTCTTACTGTAAATTGCATCTTCATCTTCTTCCTTGAGTTTAGGTTTAACCTAGGGTTGAAATTACTGTGTTTGTGTTCTAGCTGAGGCTCCACGTGATCCAAAGGGGAAAGAGGTTGCTGGACCAAGTGGAGCTAAGTGATAGAAGTTAGAATCCAGGTTTGGGAATATTGATTTGTGCGATTTTGATGTTTTACTGTAAATTCTAGGGTTTATATGTTCTTGAAGAGTTTGAATCAATTAGTCTTGATTTGGTTGTTTAATTGCTAAATTGAGTTGCATGTATATTGATTATGTGATTTGAGATGATTTCTGGAAGGTAAATACAGGTTTGATTGGTTTTAAATCAAATTGGGATTGAATTCTTGGTTCTGGAAATCGTGGAAATTCTGGAAAATCGAAATACTGTAGAAACTCCCTCTGTCGCGCGACTCGCTACGCAGGAAGGCAAGTCACGTCGCGTGACTCTCGGTCACGACGTGACATGCCTGCTGAGAAGCCAGTCGCGTGACCAGCTGAAGAGAAGGCAAGTCACGCGACGTGATCTTCGGTCACGTCGTGCGACCTGCGAAGAAGAGGCAGATCACGCAACGTGATCTGCGAGGGAGAAGCAGCGTCACGTCGCGTGACCCTAGGTCACGTCGTGACCTGCATAAGCATTGCGTGATCCGCGAGGATCACACGACGCGATAGGCAGGAAACAAGCAGGTCACGAGACGTGACCCTAGGTCACGCCGTGACCTGCCTGTTGAGAAGGCCAGTCACGCCCAGTGACTAGCCGATCTCGCCCGTTTCTCCGTTCAGCCCGTTTTTCCGAAATTTCCTAGTTTTTAACTCAGAAATGAATTTGGTATTACTTCTGAATGGATTTTACTGTTGTATGATGCATATCTTACTGCTTGATGCTTCGATATGCGTGATGGCATGATTTTCTGTTGAATTATACTCTATATCCTGAAATGTGTTCAGTGTGACGCATAACCTGCTTGAGTCAAGTAAGTGGATAGTTAGGCATGCCTAATAGAGTCTTTAGCTGCAGCCCTCAGTTTAGTTTGGACCCCGATCAGGTCCCCGTTTGGTTCCTCGCGAACCCTTCAGTATAGAATCTTGTTTAAGATTCCCTCAGTATATAAATAACATGTTCTGATAAATGATATAATATTTGACTTGTACCTGTGAGGTACCCTCAGTATTCGATTCGTACCCGTAAGGTACCCTCAGTACACTCGTTATCCACTGTCTAGAGTCAGCAGGTATTCTTTGAATGTTAATGGAAATGTTCTGATCTGATATGGCTTTGAATGGAATATCTGAATGAGTTTAATGATGAAATACATGTTGGTTTATTCTGTAATGCATATGATGATGAGATTCTGAAAGTATGGTATTTAAATACGGGCATGTTTATATGAATTATGCAACAATTCTTGCATTCTGACATTGTGAATGTGTTATGCCTTGACGACCACTGTGAGTGGCCGTCCATAATTTTTGTGTGTTTCCCCACTAAGCGTTTTATCGCTTAGCACGGTGTTTTTACCCGTGTAGGTGCGGAAGGCGTTATGCTAGAGAGAGTCGCCGTCATCAAGCCAACACAGAAGAGTTTTTAGTGTAGGGCTATTTTTTGTATCAGTTATTGATTCTTTTTGTATAGAACTCTCTGTATCAGCTTCCGCTTTTGTATTTATATTTTGTATATGTAATATTATTATATCAGCTGGTTGATCTGATCATTATTGTAATAGTTTAATTATAGTAATGCATGATCAGCTTTTGCTTTCTGCATGTAAAGTTTTTAATTATTCTGTATTTAAGAATGTATGTTATGAATGGATGAATACTTTGCTTTGTATCTGTTTGCTGACACCTTGTCTCATACGGCTTCTCACTCCTTATCGGATGGGAACGCCTACGTATGGGAAGGGGGTATTACATCGATTGCTGGTCCAGTGATGATAGTGGAACTGAAAATTGTTATTCTAAAGTATTTCCGACCTATGGGGTTCGGAGGAGGAATGAGAAGAGCCAAAGAGGAGGGAAGTGGGAGCCGTAACCGGAGTGGAAGAGTAGCCCCGGAAGTTGAGAAGTCCCAAGAGCCGGTTGAGGGCAGAAGGGGAAAGGAGCCGGAAGAAGATCCAATTGTTAAGCAACTGAAAAAGATGCTGGCTCAGATTTCAATATGGGATCTTCTGAGACGGTCACCAACACATAGACAAAAGGTGGTTGAAGCTTTGTACGAAGCAACTGTGGCAACAACCAATTCGCCTATGGAACTTGTGGATGTAGTGAAAGGAGGATCGGGGGAAAATGTTGTTTTTACCAGTGCTGATTTGCCGGCAAAAGGCCACAATCATAATCGCCTTCTGTATATAAGGGCGTAGATTAACAAAAAGTACACTGCCTGTGTAATGGTAGATGATGGTTCTTCGATAAATGTGTGCCCACAGGTAGCAATGGCAGCTTTTGGGGTAACAGAGGATATGTTGGCAAAATCTGATCTTACCATCACGGCATATGATAACTCACGTAGGCAAGCTTCGGGGACTTTCACAGCAATGGTGAAGACGGGACTGGTAGAGTCAGAAGTAGAGTTTGTGGTGCTGCCTATACCCGTCAATTTCTCAACTTTGCTAGGCAGACCATGGTTTTATAAGTTGGGAGGAGTTCCCTCTACATTGCACCAGATGGGAAAAATACCTCACGAAGGCCAGATTGTGACTATAAAGGCTGCACGGGAGAATCAGGTTTTAGTGCTGGAGATAGCTAGGCAGCCGTTTAATGGGTTTCATGTTGCCATGATAGGCGAAGAAGAGCAGAAGGGAGAAAGCCCCCAGGTATTGAATATGATGAAAAAGATGTCATTCCTCCCTGGCGCAGGACTGGGCAGGAATTCTCAGGAGATGCCAATAGCTGTCACCACCAAGGGCTAAAAGGACAGAAGGGGCCTAGGATACACAGTTGTTGTAGAGAGGGGTGAGAAGTCAAAAATAGAAATTCCTCATATCTGGAAGACTTTTGTGCCAGTAAACGCAGCATGTGCCTATACAGGGGAAGAGGAACCACAGTGGCTGGATGGAAGAATTGTGCCAGGGTTTGAGGTTTTCAATGATGTCTATGACTGGGACATTGGATCAATCAAGCCAGTAGAGGGCTTTTGGGACGAAGAAATCATGACCAGTAAGACAATTTGGGACCGTGAGATGCCTGAAGAAGTGATGATTGAGAAAATGGTAGCCGCCCAGCTGAAGGGGAAGGCGAAGGTAGAGGAAACCATGTAGGAGTTGATTGGGGAGCCTCTGAAGAGCCGAAGTGATGCAGGACCATCGACCGCGGCAGATACGCCAGCAAAGGAGGAAGAGGTGGATAGTTTAGATTTTCTTTTTGCTCCAGAACTTTTCAATGATGTTAATGACAATTTCAATCTTATTAATAAATTGAATGATTTTGCTTACTTGTGTGATGTTTCCAATGATTTCACTATGCATGATCATGATCATCCATCCATATTTGATATTGATTCAACTGATGCTACTCCATTTAATCTTGGAACCATAGAAAACCCAAAAGAACTTTTGATAGCATCAAATATAACTCCTGAAGAGCGAGAAAAATTTGAGAGAATCTTAAAAAAATATTAAAAAGTCTTTGCCTGGACCTATGAAGATATGCCAGGAATCGATCGGGAGGTTGTGGAGCATGCTATTCCAACCTATCCAGACCATAAACCTATTAAGCAGAAGTTGAGAAGACTTAGGCCAGAATGGGTGGAGAAAGTGAAAGAGGAGATTCGCCAGCAAATCAAAGCCAAGTTTCTAGTTGAGGTGCAGTATCAGACTTGGTTGGCCAATGTTGTCCCCGTAGCCAAAAAGAATGGCAAAGTAAGGGTATGCGTGGATTATCGGGACTTGAATAAGGCCTGTCCAAAAGATGACTTTCCATTGCCCTATATAGATGTGCTGATAGACAGCACCGCTGCTTGCGAGATGTATAGCTTTGGAGATGGTTATGCGGGCTACAATCAAATTCTCAATAAAATAATTGACCGAATTAAGACAGCGTTCATCACAGAATAGGGGACTTATGCTTATTGGGTAATGCGTTTTGGCCTGAAAAATGTAGGAGCCACTTATCAGAGGATGGCAACAAAAATACTGGATGACTTGATCCATAAAGAAGTGGAGGTATACGTGGACGACATGATGATCAAGTCAGGCACTAGAGAAGGTCATTTTGAAGCCCTAGAAAAGTTCTTCCGAAGGATAGATAAGTACAACCTGCGGTTAAATCCTAAGAGGCGTATCTTTGGTGTTACCTCAGGGAAGCTCTTGGGACACATAGTTAGTAAAAGGGGAATCGAGATTAACCCGGATAAGGTTAAGGCCATCAGGGAAATGCCGATACCGCAGGAGGAGAAGGACGTAAGAAGCTTTCTGGGCAGGTTGCAATACATCAGTAGGTTTATCGCTAAGCTTACTTCGATCTGTGAACCGATCTTCAAACTACTCAGAAAAGACCAACCAGTAGTGTGGAACGAGAGTTGTCAGAAGGCTTCTGATACTATCAAAGAATACTTGTTGAATCCATCGGTATTGAGACTGCCACGGCCAGTCAAGCCATTGATCCTATACCTGGCCATAGAAGACAGTTCCGTAGGTGCTGTGGTGGCCCAAGAGGACGAATTTGGAGTGGTATTTGCTGTCTACTATCTCAGCAAGAAATTCTTGGCCTATGAGGTCAAATACATAGAAGTAGAAAAGATTTGTCTTGCAGTAATCTGGGCTTCTAAGAAATTACGACATTACTTTCATGCCTACAAGGTACAGGCAGTCGCGAAGCAGAATCCCCTGAGGTACTTGCAAGAGGCCCCGTCCTTACTTGGGAAAATGGGTAGGTGGTTGTTGTTACATCAAGAATTCGATGTAGAGTATGTTACTCGGAAGACCATCAAGGGACGTGCAGTGGCGGAGTTTCTAGCAGAACACCCGATCCAAGGAGACTCATAAGAGTTTAACTTTCCAGAGGAGGATATGACCGCCATCGGAGTTCAGGGTTGGAAATTGCACTTTGATGGAGCCGTAAATAGCAAAGGGGCAGGAGTAGGTGTCACACCCCGTATGCCCCCTAGTAGAACGAGCCATGTGTGTGTATGTATTTGTATGTGTTTTGGCATGATCATAAGGGTATTTTGGTAATATTGCATGATTTGGAGATTTTCTGGTGCGTGTGTGTGCATGTGTTGCACTATGGTGCAAATTAGTTGGGACAGATTTGTGTGTGCATGAGTGCACCATTGTAGTGTGTGTGCATGGGAGTTGCATTGTGTGTGGTTGAGTGCACCATAGTAGGATATACACTAGTAGGTTAATATTGTGTGTGTTGCTCATACATGTGTAAGGTGCATTATTTGGGTGTTTCATTGTGTGCATGTGATACACTTAGTTAGGGTGTGAGTAACTAATCTCCTCCACTAGATGATTGACATGTGTAAAGGGGAAAGTAAGAGGGGAAAGAGAAAATGAAAAGGGGAAAATCTTATTTTGAAACCCATTTCCCGTTTTCTCTTCTTCTTCTTCCTCCTTTGCATTCTCCTAAGTGTTTTACTTAGATTCAAGCTCAAGTTGTGGAATTAATTACTCCTTTGCAACTTCCTTGGTAAGTTCTTGCTTTTTCCTTGTATTGTTCATGCATTTTCTCTTCTTCTTCTTGGGTTGGATCTAAGTTAGGGTTTGTGTTTTTGGTGTTTGGGTGCTTGTTTGTGCTTAGTTGAACCTCCTCGCGAGCCAAAGGGCAAAGAGAAGGCTGGAACTAGTGGATCCAAGCAATAGGAGCTAAGGATTTTAAGGTTTGGGAATTTCTTGGTTTTCATGTATATATATGTTTATGTATGAGATTTGTTGATTTCTTAGAATTAGGTTGTTATATGTTCTTTATTTTGATATATATGCTATGGGTTTGTGTTTTGAAATGTGGATCTTGCAAGAGCATGAGTTAATTGTGATAATGTTGGAATTGATGTGGTTTTGTGCATAAATTAGGGTTTTGGATGATTCATGAAATTGGAGGTTCAAATTAATGAATTGTGTGAAATTTCTTGTTGATTAGTGTTATATTATGGTTAGTGATGCTAATAGATAGCTGGGTTTGAGGTAACAGGTTTTTGGATGAGTTTTGTGTGTTTGTGGTTGAGTGAGGGAGGAAGAAAATCTGCAGATTTTGCAAAACCCGAAGCTATCGCGATCGCAACGATGTCGCGAGTGTGACAGAGATCAGCATTTTGGGAGCTTTGCTGTCATGAGCACGCGATATCCATCGCGAGCCCGCGATAGCTGAAGTGTTGAGCACCCTCTGTCGCGAGCACGACACCCGTCGTGATCGCGACAGAGCACGATGCTGGCTAAGTGCTATCGCGAGCACGCGACTCATCGTGAGCCCGCGACAGTAATATCTGTTCTCTGTCGTGACCACGACATCCGTCGCGAGCGCAACAGAGCCTAGCCATTCCTTCCTCCTTGCGGTCGCGAAATCCGTCGAGCACGCGCAGCAAAGAGACTTCGGTCTCTGTCGCGAGCGCGACAGCTCCCTGTATGCTGAATGAGTTTTCTTTTGTTGTGTGTGGGTTTGAACTCCAGTTTCCTTTAATATCTATGAGATTTATGCTTGATATCTTATGAATTTTATGAATGCGGATCCATGATTCGACTATGTACATGAA
This sequence comes from Excoecaria cochinchinensis, assembly GCA_947683425.1. Taxonomy (NCBI): domain Eukaryota; kingdom Viridiplantae; phylum Streptophyta; class Magnoliopsida; order Malpighiales; family Euphorbiaceae; genus Excoecaria; species Excoecaria cochinchinensis. The sequence continues at coordinate 2,220,051 of CANTUQ010000013.1, forward strand.
TGATGAGGATTTTTTAATATTATGAAATGTATTGAATGGTTTATGCATGACCTGCTAGAGTCTAGAAAGTGGATAGTTAGGCATGCCTAATAGAGTCTTATAGCTATAGCCCTTTGATAAGTTTGGACCCCGATCAGGTCCCCGTTTGGTTCCTCGTGAACCCCTATGTGTTCGGATCTTGTTTAAGATCCCTTTTGAAAATGTTTTGTGAAAGTAAAAGTATTTTGATTTATTGGCTTGTACCCATAAAGTATTGTCTGTATTGACTCGTACCCATAAAGTACTGTTCGTATACTCGTTATCCACTCCCTCGAGTCAGTAGGTGCTTGGTATGAATTATGTTATGAGGAAATGTATGTGTGAACTCATAAATGACAAGTATAATCTGTTATGGGAATGCGAATATTGTTATGAGTTTCTGAATGTATGATTTTAGTATTTTTGCATGCTTATGCAGTTGATATGCTATGTGAATGGCATTTTGATGTACGCTTGTGTTTTGCTTTGACGACCGTTGTGAATGGTTGTCCTTATAATATATGTGTGTTCCCCACTAAGCATTTATCACTTAGCACGGTGTGTTTACCCGTGCAGGTGCGGAAGGAGTTACTTTGGGAGAGTCGCCGCAGTCCGAGCTAACGTAGTAGGGTTTAGAATAGGACTAAGTTTTTGATTTTGAGATTCTTTTTGTATAGAACTCTCTTATTTTGGTTTTGTAATAGCTTCCGTTTTTATTTATGTAAATTTGGGATTTGTAATTAATTGTTGTATGTCTCAGTTGATCAGAACAGTAATGTAATGATTTCCATTATATTAATGCATGATCAGCTTTCGTTTTCTTATCTTCGCAAAAGTTTTTAATTATCCCATTTTTTGTGTATGTTTATTTATGCATTGTTCTCTGCTTTATTGGTTGCACCCTGACTCAGTATGGGATCTTACTCCTCATGGGATGGGATCGCCTGATGTACGGGTAAGGGGTGTCAAAAGTTGTGGTATCAGTGCCGAGGTTTAGGCGTTTCTGTGTGATTGTCTATGTGATGCTATGTGTGGATATGTCTATGTCTAGGGCTGTGTTGGCTGATGTGGTTGTCCTCTTGTTTATTAGATGGATTCTGATTCTGCTCACGGTGCGCTTGAGGAATCCGCTGAAAGTGTGAATCCTCCAGCTGTAGATCCGTCTGTTTCCATTTTGGTGTCAGCTCAATGTGCTAGGGTCCAGCCTGAGTCCGCAGCCATGCCTTTTGAGGCAATGTTCAGATTGCATCAGGACATGGCTCGGGTTTTTGAAAGGGTGACTGCCCCGAAAGCTCCGATAGAGATTTTAAGAAGAGCTGGTGTTGAGGATTTCTATGGGACTGGGCTTGATGAGTCAGAGTTAGCTGAAAGGTGGCTTGACAAGGTAAAGAGAGCTTTAAGGGAAGTCAGGTGTCCTCCCGATCAGCAAGCTGAGTGTGCTGTGGCTTTGCTTCAAGCTTACGAATGGTGGGAGTTGGTATGTAGGCGACCTCAGATGCCTGATCCAGTTACTTGGGATTTCTTCAGTGAGGAGTTCACTAAGAAGTATGTGACTCAGGCTTATAGGGACTCAAGATGGGCACAATTTATGAGTTTGAGGCAGAGGGCCATGTCAGTTGCGGACTATGAGAAGGAGTTTAATCGGTTATCTCGGTATGCTCCTCGTGGGGTTATGACAAATGATTTCAAATGCAAGCATTTTTAAGCCGGGTTGAACGAGTCCTTGAAGATTGCTTTGATTTCTCTGATGTGTATGCCTGGGGTAAGTTACTATCAGATTGCAGAGGCTGCCATGAGGGCGGAGAGGTCGGAATCTTTGCTTAGAGAGAGAGCTCAGCGAAGGAATTCTGCAAGAGGTGGTTCTTCCTCATCTTTAGGTAAGAGATCTAGGAACCCGCAAGATGAGCCGTCAGCTGGTTTGGCTACAAGAGGAAGAAGGTAAGGTTCAGCTGCAGTAGCTAGCTCTGGTAGAGGTGGCCGGTCAGATGCTATGCCTGTTTGTGAGCATTGCAACAAGACTCATCGGGGTGAGTGTAGGTGCCTCACTGGTGGGTGCTTTCGGTGTGGGAGCACCGATCATCATTTGGCTACTTGTCCTCAGATGAGCGAGGATTCGGGTTCACAGAGAGGAGCTAGTGGAGTTGGATCTAATGCTTCTCAGGCTGCCCGTGGTAGAGGCCGAGGTAGAGGTCGAGCCGGTTGACTTAGAGATGGAGCTATTTCTGAGACTATTGAGCGTCCTCCTCCAGTTGTAACTAGAGCTTATGCAGTTAGAGCCAGAGAGGAGCAGGATGCCCCAGATGTGATTGCTGGTAAGGTCCTACTCCATGACACTGAATTATATGCTCTAATAGATCCTGGTTCCACACACTCATATTTGTGCACGGATAAGATTATTGATAAGTTGCATGTGGCAGATCAGTTAGGCTATGAGATATGTGTGACCAATCCATTAGGGCATAGTGATGGAATATGACATGATATGAATATGATAATCACGCAGTGGAAGACATCGAAATTAGATCATACATGCCAAGCAATTCCATAACAAGAATCGAAACATGCACTTTTAGGGTTTTAAAACTTACAACTTTAGATGCCTATTCCAAATTGAGTTTGATGATGATCAGCAACTAAGATGAGTTTTTCCACCTTTAATCTTCACCACCAATGCCAAGGAATAGCCTTTATGCCAATCCTCTCTATGTTCACACACACACTTGCAAGCAAGGCTTAAAACCGAGATTGCTAGCTCTCCTTTATTAGTATTGTGTAATAGTAAGGATTGAAGCTACAAGCTTTTTTCTTTTCTTTCCTTTAGGTGCTATCCATGCCTCATAACCTTAGAAAACAAGAAAAGAAAATTCCCCCTTTTGAAAATCGGCCAAAAGAAGAAATTGAGGGTAAGAAAGAGAAGTCTTTCTCTACACCACCTCTCCTAGAGTTTCTTCCTTTTGCCATCTCTATCCTTATCTTATGGCAAGTCTTTAATATGAATTTCACTACCTTAAGATAGTTTATTCAATCTTAAACACTTCCTAGAGATAAGTAACAAATATTAGTTCAAACCCTTTTGAATTTAAAATTCAAATTCGGATTTAATACTCAATTAACTTAATCATATAATTAATTAATTGAAATTAAATCATGTGGGCCGAATTTCTCCTCTCTCATGGGCCAAGGTCCAATAGCAATTTTAATACCCATTACATACATTAATTTGACTTTAATTAAAAGCCCAAATTAATGCCCAATACATTATTTAAATATTTTAAGCCCAATACTTTGTGTGCGATCCTATAGGTCCATTTAATGTTGGCAATGAATTAATGAATTAATTCAAATGCTATATATATTCTCTAGCAAGATATTATAGCATTCCAAATTAAATGAAAATGCAAATGGCATTTAGTGACCTAATGCAATTTTGCATAGTCCCTTACCCATAAATATCAGAATTAATATAAGGCATGGAACTAGTCATCCTTATATGTAAGTTAATTCCTTTCTTGATATTCCAGTGACACTGAACTCTCAGATAAATAATGGTTACTCATTATTTCATCTCGGTATGGCCATACACTTCTCAGTTCACTAATCAAGTGGCCGATGATATTTTCTCTCTTATAGAGAGGGGTAATCCCTTCACTTCTCTCATGCTCTCTGACATGAATCAATGTATACCCAAGCATACCCATACTAGTCACTCTGTTACAAGCACGTTAGGTGTATGTCAAAGTACACAGTAATTCATGAAGAGTTTCATAGAGATTTCAAGTCTAAGAACTTCGATACAAAACTTGCATATGAGAAACACTTATGACTCATACCATGTAGTGTTCTCATGAACGGATCGAATCCAGATACCATGTTTTCAACATGTATCTATGATCTCTGATTGACACTCTTGTCCTTATGTTTCGTAAGACCGAACCCAACTTATCAGAGAGAGCATACTAGTCTTAATTCATTTGTTATTCCCATAACAATGACTGACTAGGGATATTTAGAATGAAGTCTCATTTGTTTCAAGGTCTTACAACCATGTGCCTCACACATGATAACTTAAACCGAAACAACATTCTTGGATAGTTCTATCAATTGACATGCACAGGAATACAATGGATAAAAAAATGCCTCATTTATTAGCTAAAGTGTTTTATTACAATGTATTGGGGCTAGGGCTAACACTAACAATCTCCCACTAGCACTAGTCCCAATTGGGCATAGCCCTAAGACCGAATGCTCTCAAATGAGCTTCGTGCAGATTTGGACGCAACTGTTTCGTCAAAGGATCTGCTACATTATTTTCACTTGCTATCTTGCTAACCTTGACGTCCCCATGATCAATGATCTCTCTGATCAGGTGGTACCTCCTGAGTATGTGTTTGGATTTCTGTTGTGACTGGGGCTCCTTGGCCTGTGCAATGGCCCCGTTGTTGTCACAAAAAATTTCTAATGGATCTAGGATGCTTGGGACCACTCCTAATCCAGAAATGAAATTTCTAATCCAAACAGCCTCTTTTGCAGCCTCACTCGCTGCAATATACTCAGATTCTGTAGTTGAGTCGGCAACGGTCTCTTGCTTTGAGCTTCTCCAGCTGACAGCACCACCGTTTAAAACAAAAACAAATCCAGATTGCGATCTTGAGTCCTGAGTGCTGGTTTGAAAAGCAGCATCGGCATAGCCTTGTATGACGAGCTCTTCCTGACCACCATACACCAAGAAGTGATCCTTAGTCCTTCGTAGGTACTTTAGAATCCCTTTTACAGCAGACCAGTGCTTTTCACCAGGGTCTTGCTGAAACCTACTAGTTATACTCAGTGCATGAGCAACATCCAACCTAGTACATAACATAGCGTACATGATAGATCCAATAGCAGATGCATATGGGATTCTACTCATGTCGTCCCTTTCCTTTTTGGTTTTAGGGCACTGTTCTTTGGTCAAAGGAACTCCCAAAGCCAAAGGTATGTACCCTTTCTTTGAGTCTCCCATACTAAAACGCTTTAGTACTTTGTCTATGTACTTTTCTTGACTTAGTCCCAAAAGCCGATTCGATCTGTCTCTATAGATCCGAATACCAAGTATTATCTCAGCTTCACCTAAGTCTTTCATCGAGAAATAATTCCCCAACCATTGCTTAACCATTTGCAATGTTGGAATGTCATTCCCAATGAGAAGGATGTCGTCCACATATAGGACCAAAAATACTACTATGCTCCCACTATCCTTCTTGTACACACAAGGCTCATCTTCGTTCTTGACGAAGTCAAAATCTTTGACTGCCTCGTCAAAACGAAGATTCCAATTTCGGGATGCTTGCTTTAATCCATAAATGGATTTCTGAAGCTTGCAAACCTTCTTAGGATGCTTGGGATTGACAAAACCCTCAGGTTGTGTCATATACACCTCCTCAAGTAAATATCCATTGAGGAAAGCAGTTTTGACATCCATTTGCCATATTTCATAATCATGATATGCAGCTATGGCAAGCAAGATCCTAATGGATTTGAGCATGACTACAGGCGAAAAGGTCTCATCATAGTCTATACCATGAGTTTGTCGAAAACCTTTTGCTACTAGTTTACCTTTGTAGGTCTGATCAGCTTTGAGTTTAAACAACCACTTGCATTCAATTACCATAGCACCTTCCGGTGGATCAACCAAGGTCCAAACCTGGTTATCGTACATTGATTGCATCTCGGATTTCATGGCTTCAAGCCAATTTTTCGAGTCTGGGCTTTCAATAGCTTCTCGGTAGGTAGTAGGATCCTCACGATCTACTAACTCAATAGTGTCACTATCGGTGATTAGAAATCCATATCTCTGAATCTCCTGACGTACCCTACCGGACCTTCTAGGTACTTGTGTAATGGGTTCTTGTTCCACAAGTGGTTGTGAACTTGATCCCATTTCCAACTCATCCTCTATAGGAATTTGTGGCGCTTGAATTTCTCCAAGTTCTACTTTACTCCCACTATCTTTCTTGAGAAAGAACTCCTTTTCCAAGAAAACAGCCTTGCGAGCAACAAATACTTTGTTCTCGGCTTGTGAGTAAAAGTAGTATCCCTTTGTTTCTTTGGGATAACCCACAAATAAGCAGACAGTGGATTTGGACTCTAGTTTGTCAGATGTTAATTTCTTAACATGTGCTTCACAGCCCCAAATCCTAAGAAATGACATATTGGGTTCTTTCCCAGTCCATACCTCGTATGGTGTCTTCTCAACTGCTTTAGTTGGAGTACGGTTTAGTAGAAACGCAGCAGTTTCTAATGCATAGCCCCAAAAAGAGATAGGAAGATTTGCTTGACTCATCATAGATCGAACCATGTCTAATAGAGTTCGATTTCTCCTTTCGGACACACCATTCCATTGTGGTGTTCCAGGAGGAGTGAGCTGTGAAATAATACCACACTCTTTTAGATGACCGTCAAAATCTTGGCTTAAGATATGAATATGATAATCACGCAGCGGAAGACATCGAAATTAGATCATACATGCCAAGCAATTCCATAACAAGAATCGAAACATGCACTTTTAGGGTTTTAAAACTTACAACTTTAGATGCCTATTCCAAATTGAGTTTGATGATGATCAGCAACTAAGATGAGTTTGTCCACCTTTAATCTTCACCACCAATGCCAAGGAATAGCCTTTATGCCAATCCTCTCTATGTTCACACACACACTTGCAAGCAAGGCTTAAAACCGAGATTGCTAGCTCTCCTTTATTAGTATTGTGTAATAGTAAGGATTGAAGCTACAAGCTTCTTTCTTTTCTTTCCTTTAGGTGCTATCCATGCCTCATAACCTTAGAAAACAAGAAAAGAAAATTCCCCCTTTTGAAAATCGGCCAAAAGAAGTAATTGAGAGTAAGAAAGAGAAGTCTTTCTCTACACCACCTCTCCTAGAGTTTCTTCCTTTTGCCATCTCTATCCTTATCTTATGGCAAGTCTTTAATATGAATTTCACTACCTTATGATAGTTTATTCAATCTTAAACACTTCCTAGAGATAAGTAACAAATATTAGTTTAAACCCTTTTGAATTTAAAATTCAAATTCGGATTTAATACTCAATTAACTTAATCATATAATTAATTAATTGAAATTAAATCATGTGGGCCGAATTTCTCCTCTCTCATGGGCCAAGGTCCAATAGCAATTTTAATACCCATTACATACATTAATTTGACTTTAATTAAAAGCCCAAATTAATGCCCAATACATTATTTAAATATTTTACGCCCAATACTTTGTGTGCGATCCTATAGGTCCATTTAATGTTGGCAATGAATTAATGAATTAATTCAAAGGCTATATATATTCTCTAGCAAGATATTATAGCATTCCAAATTAAATGAAAATGCAAATGGCATTTAGTGACCTAATGCAATTTTGCATAGTCCCTTACCCATAAATATCAGAATTAATATAAGGCATGGAACTAGTCATCCTTATATGTAAGTTAATTCCTTTCTTGATATTCCAGTGACACTGAACTCTCAGATAAATAATGGTTACTCATTATTTCATCTCGGTATGGCCATACACTTCTCAGTTCACTGATCAAGTGGCCGATGATATTTTCTCTCTTATAGAGAGGGGTAATCCCTTCACTTCTCTCATGCTCTCTGACATGAATCAATGTATACCCAAGCATACCCATACTAGTCACTCTGTTACAAGCACGTTAGGTGTATGTCAAAGTACACAGTAATTCATGAAGAGTTTCATAGAGATTTCAGGTCTAAGAACTTCGATACAAAACTTGCATATGAGAAACACTTATGACTCATACCATGTAGTGTTCTCATGAACGGATCGAATCCAGATACCATGTTTTCAACATGTATCTATGATCTCTGATTGACACTCTTGTCCTTATGTTCTGTAAGACCGAACCCAACTTATCAGAGAGAGCATACTAGTCTTAATTCATTTGTTATTCCCATAACAATGACTGACTAGGGATATTTAGAATGAAGTCTCATTTGTTTCAAGGTCTTACAACTATGTGCCTCACACATGATAACTTAAACCGAAACAACATTCTTAGATAGTTCTATCAATTGACATGCACAGGAATACAATGGATAAAATAAATGCCTCATTTATTAGCTAAAGTGTTTTATTACAATGTATTGGGGCTAGGGCTAACACTAACACATAGTGTCAACGTGAGTAGAGTTTATAGGAATTGTCCTTTATTTGTGGAAGGTGTAGAGTTCCCAGTGGATTTGATAGAGTTGCCCTTCAGAGAGTATGATCTGATTTTGGGTATGGATTGGTTGGGCAAGCATCGAGCTGTAGTTGATTGTCATAGGAAGACCTTCGTACTTCGGGATAGGAACCGAGCTCCAGTGTTTGTAAGAGGTTTGGGTGCGAGTTCTGTGAACAATGTGATTTTTGCGATCCAAGCTAAGAGGTTTTTGAGGAAAGGTTGTGAGGCTTTTCTGGCTGTGGTTTTAGATTCCAAGAGGGATCGAGATAGGATTGAGGACATCCCTGTTGTTCGAGAGTTTAGTGATGTTTTTCCAAGTGATTTGCCGGGTTTGCCTCTAGAGAGAGAAGTTGAGCTAGCCATAGAGATTATGCCGGGTACAACACCTGTATCGAAGGCACCTTATCGGATGGCTCCTGTAGAGTTGAGAGAACTTAAAACTCAACTACAAGAGCTATTGGATAAGGGGTTTATTCGACCCAGCATATCTCCTTGGGGAGCTCCGGTTCTGTTTGTTAAGAAGAAGGATGGATCCTTGCGGATGTGTATCGACTACAGGCAGATTAATAAGCTCATAGTGAAGAACAAGTATCCGTTGCCTAGAGTTGAAGATTTGTTTGATCAGCTTCAGGGTTCCGGTGTTTTCACCAAGATAGATCTTCGGTCTGGGTATTATCAGCTTCGTGTTAAAGATGAGGATGTGGTTAAGACTGCATTTCGGACTCGGTATGGCCATTATGAGTTTCTTGTGATGCCGTATGGTTTGACTAATGCTCCAGCGGCATTCATGGATCTGATGAACAGAGTGTTTAGGCCATACTTAGACCGGTTTGTGGTGGTGTTTATAGACGATATCCTGGTGTATTCCAAGGATGAGAGCAAGCATGAGGAACATCTTCGTTTGGTTTTGCAGGTGTTGAGGGAACATCGGTTGTTTGCCAAGTTGAGTAAGTGTGATTTTTGGCTTCGAGAAGTGTCATTTTTGGGCCACATAGTTTCAGCTAAGGGTATTCAAGTAGATCCAGCTAAAATTGAGGCAATAGTCGATTGGAAAGCGCCTAGGAATGTTTAGGAAGTGAGGAGTTTCCTTGGTCTGGTGGGTTACTACCGTCGGTTTGTTAAAGGTTTCTCGGTGATTGCTGCTCCTATGACTAAGTTGCTGAGGAAAGGAGTTAAGTTCGAGTGGTCAGATAAGTGTCAAGCTTGTTTTGAGCAGTTGAAGCAGTTGTTAGTCGAAGCTCTTATACTGACTCCACCCATCTTAGGTAAAGAGCTTGTTATGTATAGTGACGCTTCAGGTATTGGTCTGGGATGTGTTCTGATGCAGGAAGGTAAGGTTGTGGCTTATGCTTCTCGACAGTTAAAACCACATGAAAAGAACTATCCGACGCATGATCTTGAGTTAGCAGCAGTTGTCTTTGCTTTGAAGATTTAGCGTTATTATCTCTATAGAGAGAAGTGCGAGATCTTTACGGACCACAAGAGTTTGAAGTATTTCCTGACTTAGAAGGAACTGAACATGAGGTAGCGTCGTTGGCTCGAATTGTTTAAGGATTACGATTGCATTGTGGATTACCATTCGGGTAAGGCCAATGTAGTCGTAGATGCTTTGAGTCAGAAGTCAGTTTCTGCCTTGTTTCTGAGACGGTTCAGATGGAAGTTTGGTTTAGATGGGACTTTGATAGCTCAGTTGAGGGTCAGGCCTACCTTGAGACAGCGGTTAGTGGATGCTGAGAAGGTTGATGAGAGGCTTCAGCGGATTGTGCAAGAAGTCAATTTAGGTAAGCAGTCAGAGTTTTCGGTTCAGGATGGGGTTCTCCTGTTTAGAAACCGTTTGTGTGTACCGGATAATGAAGAGTTAAGAAGACAGCTTTTGGTTGAGGCACATAGTACAGTTTTCACCATGCATCCCGGGAGTAACAAGATGTATCGGGATATGAAGCAATTTTACTGGTGGTCTGGTATGAAGAGGGATATAGTGGACTTTATATCCAAGTGCTTGGCATGTCAGCAGGTTAAGGCTGAGCACCAAGTTCCTTCTAGATTGCTCACGCCTTTGTCTATTCCCGAGTGGAAGTGGGATGATATCGCTATGGATTTTGTTTCTGGGTTACCCTCGACTCAGAAAAAGCATGATTCTGTTTGGGTTATTGCGTATCGACTCACGAAGTCTGCTCACTTCTTGCCGGTTAGGATGGATTACCAGATGGATAGATTAGCTAGTACCTATGTGGATGAGATAGTTCGGTTGCATAGAGTGCCTTTGGCTATAGTTTCAGATCGGGATCCGAGGTTCACATCTAAGTTCTGGAAAGAGTTGCAATGAGCTTTGGGTACCAAGCTGAACTTCAGTACGGCATTTCATCCTCGGACAGATGGTCAGTCCGAGCGAGTGATTCAGATCTTAGAGGATATGTTAAGGGCTTGTGTTTTGGATTTTTCGGGTAGTTGGGATAAGTATGTATCGCTGATGGCGTTTGCCTACAACAACAGTTTTCGGTCGAGCATTGGTATGTCACCGTATGAGGCTATGTATGGACGACAGTGTAGGACTCCAGTTTGTTGTACAGAGCTATCTGAGAGGTCAGTGATTGGGCCAGATCTGGTTAGAGATACAGAGGAAAAGATCAGAGTTATGCAGCGAAACTTGAAAGCGGCTAAGGATCGACAGAAGTCTTATGCCAACCTGAAGAGAAAAGATGTGCAGTTTGAAGTTAGGGATAAAGTCTTTCTTAAAGTTTCTCCTTGGAGAAAAGTGCTTCGGTTTGCGAAGAAAGGAAAGCTTAGTCCTCGCTTTATTGGTCCATATAAGGTGTTAACAAGAGTTGGTCCAGTAGCTTACAGATTGGCTTTGCCGATGGAATTATCAAAGCTTTATGATGTCTTTCACGTTTCGATGCTCCGTCGGTATAGATCTGATCCTTCTCATGTGTTGTCGGTTCAAGAGGTTCAAGTGCAGTCTGATTTTTTCGATGATGAGGAGTCGAGAGCTATCTTAGCTCGGGAAGTAAGACAGTTGAGGAACAAGCAGATTCCTTTGGTCAAGGTTTTGTGGAATCACCATGGGGTTGAGGAAGCGACAAGGGAACCGGAGAAGTCGATGAGAGCTCAGTATCTGCAGTTGTTCAGTTCAGGTGAGAATTTCGAGGACGAAATTCTTGTTAGTAGGGGAGAGTTGTCACACCCCGTATGCCCCCTAGTAGAACGAGCCATGTGTGTGTATGTATTTGTATGTGTTTTGGCATGATCATAAGGGTATTTTGGTAATATTGCATGATTTGGGGTTTTTCTGGTGCGTGTGTGTGCATGTGTTGCACTATGGTGCAAATTAGTTGGGACGGATTTGTGTGTGCATGAGTGCACCATTGTAGTGTGTGTACATGGGAGTTGCATTGTGTGTGGTTGAGTGCACCATAGTAGGATATACACTAGTGGGTTAATATTGTGTGTGTTGGTCATACATGTGTAGGGTGCATTATTAGGGTGTTTCATTGTGTGCATGTGATACACTTAGTTAGGGTGTGAGTAACTAATCTCCTCCACTAGATGATTGACATGTGTAAAGGGGAAAGAAAGAGGGGAAAAAGAAAATGAAAAGGGGAAAATCTAATTTTGAAACCCATTTCCCATTTTCTCTTCTTCTTCTTCTTCTTCCTCCTCCTTTGCATTCTCCTAAGTGTTTTACTTAGATTCAAGCTCAAGTGGTGGAATTAATTACTCCTTTGCATCTTCCTTGGTAAGTTCTTGCTTTTTCCTTGTATTGTTCATGCATTTTCTCTTCTTCTTCTTGGGTTGGATCTAAGTTAGGGTTGGTGTTTTTGGTGTTTGGGTGCTTGTTTGTGCTTAGTTGAGCCTCCTCGCGAGCCAAAGGGCAAAGAGAAGGATGGAACTAGTGGATCCAAGCAATAGGAGTTAAGGATTTTAAGGTTTGGGAATTTCTTGGTTTTCATATATATATATGTTTATGTATGACATTTGTTGATTTCTTAGAATTAGGTTGTTATATGTTCTTTATTTTGATATATATGCTATGGGTTTGTGTTTTGAAATGTGGATCTTGCAAGAGCATGAGTTAATTGTGATAATGTTGGAATTGATGTGGTTTTGTGCATAAATTGGGGTTTTGGATGATTTATGAAATTGGAGGTTCAAATTAATGAATTGCATGAAATTTCTTGTTGATTAATGTTATATTATGGTTAGTGATGCTAATGGATAGCTAGGTTTGAAGTAAGAGGTTTTTGGATGAATTTTGTGTGTTTGTGGTTGAGTAAGGGAGGAAGAAAATTTGCAGAATTCTGCAGATTTTGCAAAACCCGACGATGTCGTGAACGCGATAGAGATCGGCGTTTCGGAGATTCGCTGTCGCGAGCCCGCGATAGCTGAAGTGTTGAGCACCCTCCGTCGCGATCGTGACAGAGCGCGATGCTGGCTAAGTGCTATCGCGGGCACGCGACTCGTCGCGAGCCCGCGACAGTAATATCTGTTCTCTATCGCAATCGCGACATCTGTCGCGAGCGCGACAGAGCCTGGCCCTTCCTTCCTCCTTGCGGTCACGAAATCCGTCGAGCACGCACAGCAAAGAGACTTCGGTCTCTGTCGCGAGCGCGACAGCTCCCTGTATGCTGAATGAGTTTTCTTTTGTTGTGTGTGGGTTTGAACTCCTGTTTCCTTTAATATCTATGAGATTTATGCTTGATATCTTATGAATTATATGAATGCGGATCCATGATACGACTATGTACATGAATGATGAGGATTTTGGAATATTATGAAATGTATTGAATGGTTTATGCATGACCTGCTAGAGTCTAGAAAGTGGATAGTTAGGCATGCCTAATAGAGTCTTATAGCTGCAGCCCTTTGATAAGTTTGGACCCCGATAAGGTCCCCGTTTGGTTCCTCGCAAACCCCTATGTGTTCGGATCTTGTCTAAGATCCCTTTTGAAAATGTTTTGTGAAAGTAAAAGTATTTTGATTTATCGGCTCGTACCCGTAAAGTACTGTCCATATCTACTCGTACCCGTAAAGTACTGTCCGTATACTCGTTATCCACTCCCTCGAGTCAGCAGGTGCTTGGTATGAATTGTGTTATGAGGAAATGTATGTGTGAACTCATAAATAACAAGTATAATTTGTTATGGGAATGTGAATATTGTTATGAGTTTCTGAATGTATGGCTTTAGTATTTTTGCATGCTTATGCAATTGATATGCTATGTGAATGGTATTTTGATGCACGCTTGTGTTTTGCTTTGACGACCGTTGTGAATGGTTGTCCTTGTGATATATGTGTGTTCCCCACTAAACGTTTATTGCTTAGCACGGTGTGTTTACCCGTGCAGGTGCGGAAGGAGTTGCTTTGGGAGAGTCGCCGCAGTCCGAGGCAACGCAGCAGGGTTTAGAATAGGACAGAGTTTTGGATTTTGAGATTCTTTTTGTATAGAACTCTCTTATTTTTGTTTTGTAATAGCTTCCGCTTTTGTTTATGTAAATTTGGGATTTGTAATTAATTGTTGTATCTCTCAGTTGATCAGAACAGTAATGTAATGATTTCCATTATATTAATGCATGATCAGCTTTCGTTTTCTTATCTTCGCAAAAGTTTTTAATTATCCCGTTTTTTTTGTATGTTTATTTATGCGTTGTTCTCTGCTTTGTTGGTTGCACCCTGACTCAGTACAACATCTTACTCCTTATGGGATGGGATCGCCTGATGTACGGGTAAGGGGTGTCACAGTAGGAGCCATTTTGACAACTCCGGGCGATGAGAAGCTTCCCTTGGCGAAGAAGTTGAGATTCAAGGCTACCAATAACGACGCTGAGTATGAACCGTGTATTTTTGGATTGGAGGCCTTAATAGCCTTAAGAGCAAAGAATGTGGAAGTGTTTGGTGATTCCTCCCTGGTGGTCAATCAAATTCGAGGTGAATGGGCCGTGAAAGAAGAGAGGCTAATGCCATATATCCAGCGTTTGAGGGGCCTAAGCAGTCAGTTTGAAGTATGTACATTCCATTTTGTTCCAAGGGATGAGAATCAGTTAGCCGATGCGCTCGCGACGTTAGTATCAATGTGGGACAACCCTGAAGGAGTGGTAATGAAGCCAGTTTTGATCTATAGCTCCGAAAGACCTAGCTTCGAATCCAAATCAGCTATGGAGGTGGAAGTGGCAGATGGGAAGCCGTGGTATCATGACATTATGAACTATCTAGAGAATGCGACATTTGCAGAGGAGGCTACCAAAAAAGATCAGAGAATGATTCGCAAGCTGTCTACTCAGTTCATTTGCATAAATGGGATGTTGTACAAACGACAAGCTAATGGTATCCAATTGAGGTGTTTGGATGAGAAAGAGGCCAAGAGGGTAATGGAAGAAACACACGCCGGAGTATACGGAGCCCAGATGAACGGGCTGACATTGGCCAAAAAGATCATAAGACAAGGCTTCTACTGGCTTACGATGGACAATAATTGTTCAAAGTATGTCAAGCAGTGCCAGCTATGCCAGCAGTACGCGAATTTAAGGCACTTACTTGCGTCAGAGCTACACAGCCTAACATCACCTTAGCCATTCGCTGCTTGGGGAATAGACATTATTGGAGAGATCTGCCCTACGGCCTCCAATGGGCATAGATACATAATAGTCGCAATCGACTATTTTACAAAATGGGTAGAAGCGGAGTCCTTCAAGAAGATCGACGCAAGAGATATGGCCAGGTTCATTGAAAGGAATCTGATCTGCAGATACGGCCTCCCACATCACATAGTGTCTGATAACGGGGTGCAGTTCATGGGGGAAACTAGGAAGCTTCTTGAGAAGTACAGAATCGATCAACATAAATCCTCTCCCTATCGACCACAAGGTAACGGGGCAGTAGAGGCTGCCAATAAGAATGTGAAGAAGATCCTAGCCAAGATGGTCCAAACCTACAAAGACTGGGCAGAGAAGCTACCTTTTGCTCTGTGGGGTTACAGAACGACGGTGAGGACATCTACGGGCGCTATGCTATATTCTCTGGTTTATGGGACAGAAGCAGTGCTACCAGTCGAGGTAGAGCTCAAATCGCTGAGAGTAGTCATGGAAGCTCAGATTCCAGAGACCGAATGGGCACAACAGAGGTTACAACATTTGAATTTATTGGATGAGAGTAGGCTGAAAGCTTACTATCATAATCAGATCTATCAGAAGAGGCTAGCCAGATCATTCGGGAGGAAGGTGAAAAAGCATCCGCTGAAGGAGGGAGACTTAGTGTTCAAACTGATGAGACCAGGGGTACCGAAGATCAGAGGAAAATTTAGACCAACCTGGGAAGGACCATTCATCCTCAAGAAGCTGCTGTCAAAAGGAGCCGCAATCTTATCGGATAGCGATGGTAATGAATTCAAGGAGCCGATCAATGTCGACAGACTCAAAAGGTTTCATGGCTAAAGACCAAAATCAAAAGAAGAGAATAAAAGCCCCGCGGGTCGAAAACCGGAAAAAGGCGGCCTTGCTAAAATTGGGCACCTCGTTAGGGTAAAAACCAAAAAAAGGCATCCTAGGCAAAAATTAGAGGCTTGAGAGAAAATATCCAATCATGAAAACCCGAGAGGGCTGATTGGAGATAGGAGTTTGATGCTGTCAAGATTCGGTTCCATGTATGAATGTAGTCTTGCATAATTAAATCGGTACCAAAATGATCAGGTATTTTGAAATCATACTGAAATGTACAC
This sequence comes from Excoecaria cochinchinensis, assembly GCA_947683425.1. NCBI lineage: Eukaryota > Viridiplantae > Streptophyta > Magnoliopsida > Malpighiales > Euphorbiaceae > Excoecaria > Excoecaria cochinchinensis. The sequence goes on from CANTUQ010000013.1 coordinate 2,236,005, forward strand.
AATTTTGTGAAATGAAATAAGATTTGATTTATTCATTTACATTATTGTCCAATTCTGCTTTAAAAAGAGACATACTTCTCAAAATGCATGCAAAGCTAAACTATGCTCTACTACTACCCTCGCCAGCCAAGTGCCTCAGTCGCCGTGTTCGGTTATCAGACGCCGGGCTAAGTATCCATCCCTTGTACGCACTGGTAGAAATAGCCGAATGGTTCCCAAATGAAGGAATGATAGTCTACAATGGAAGTTGGCACTAGAGCTCATGATAGCGGGAGGCAAAAGCAGCAGAAAGGACTCCACCTCGAAAGGATAGAGGGAGTCTCACCACATCCTGAGTCACTCCAAGTTGACTGGAGCAACGGGCCGTAATGTAGAAAGTTGCCTCATAAAGCCTGCATAGGTGAACGCATCCTGAAGACCCATCAATAACTGCACTGGACAAGGGAAGCCAAGCGTACGTGAAGCTAATATCCTCATCTGATATCTCACTGAATCTGGTAATGCCCTCGTCAGGGGTCCTAGGTAAGTACAGACATTGGCGAGGAAGAAAACACTTCGCAAAGTACTGATTAATGACTCTAGGAGGTGGCTCTGACAAAAGCTTCAATTTCTCCTGCAACCAAATCTGAAAAGGAAGAGGACACTTATGCTGTATGAGGGAACGTGGGAGAATTCATCCAGTGCTTCAATCAGAGGTTCCAAAGCAAATACTGGGCCTTGAGGAACTAGACGAGCAGCGTCAGAAGGAGATATACTTAAGGACAGAGCAATGTCACGGATTTGGATCAAACCACAGCGAGGTACGCAGGGTAAAGCACTAGGAGGATACCAGCTCCCGATAATAGCAGCAAGTTCCTTAGGCAGGGGGCACATTTCCTGGTAAGTGAACTTAAAAACGTGAAAGCGAGGGTCCCAGAAGTGGGTCGCAGCCAGAAGGAGGTTGTAGTCTATTTTGATTCTTCGTAAAAATTTCAATCCAGAAAGGGGGGCAAGAGTGCTGTTTTCCCAAGTTTGAATATCGTCTAAGATACGGTGCATCTTGGAAAGCAAAGGAGAATTCATTCCTCAGTAGCTAAAGCCAAAGTCACTAAAGGAAATAAAGAAGGAAAAAAGGAAAAAACTGAGGAAAGGAACCTGCTATGAAGCTAAAATGAGAGAAAAGGCACGAAATCGAAGAAAATGCAAAATTCTATAAGATTGACATACCGACGGCTAGTCCATCCCTATCTCAGATGGTGATCCCGTCTGTAATTGTCCACCTGGCAGTCTCTGCATCATGCATATCACACGCATTAATTAGGTAATTAATGAGGGTTAAAAGCGAAATCTGGAGAGACAGACGGCATACCCGTCTGTCGCTGTATAGACGTAAAGCCCGTCGGGACTTAAAATCTATATAAAGACGCAGGTACCAATGGGCTGTCACTTTCTTTTCCTTCTTCTTCACACCGACGCTTTCCCTTTACTTCCAACGGTTTCCTTTCATTTGTTTGCACCAGTTGTGAGTTTTTTACTTCTTCTTTGGGTCTCAACTTCCAGGTTAGTAAAATTCTTCCATCTTTTATTCATTTTATTTTATCATGAGTAATGTAATTTAATTTTCTTCTTTCTTCTTTTGAATTAGTGTAATTAGTAGCCTTGTTAATTAATTGAAATATCATTGTTAATAATTTTATTTAAAATGCATGAATTGATGCACAGAGTAAATAGCATGCAATTTTTTTCTTTTTAATGGGCATAAGATGACTTATGTTGTTTAAGAACAATTAGTGATAAATGTATATTTGTTTCCGAGTTTTTTTAGATAAGACATGGCTTTAGAAATGCATGCACATTGGAACCAATACTAGGAAATAGGAAGCAAAGCAGACGTGAATATATTGCATTATTGCTTGGGGCCTGAGGCCTGTCCCTTTCTTTTTGCAGGAGGTTGGGCACACCCTTGCCGGGGTGCTGTCCAAATTTTTTTACCAAACATGAATATATTGCATTATTGCTTGGGGTCTGAGGCCTATCCCTTTCTTTTTGTAGGAGGTTGGGCACACCCTTATTGGGGTGCTACCCATAATTTATCTTGTCGGTTTAGACACATTCCCGTCAGAATGCTGCCTCAATTTCTAAGCAAAGTTTCATTTATGTCTATGATGCCCTAACTATTTACCTCATTCCCAGGATGCCACCGCGATGATATACTCCTCACAATGAGCCTGAGCCTTAGGCCCCAGGGTGGATGAGTGACGAGGCTAGACAGAGGTATGCGGCGCTGGCTCAGGTGCAGTTCCGAGCTAGCAGTTTCATTTCTAGGCCGTTCCTTGAGGCTCTGGCGATGGCAGACGAGGTGGATATTATGATGGCAGGCACGGGATGGACTGAGTTTTTGATGCCTGCTTTCCAGACTAATCCAGAGATAGTATGGTAGTTTCTTGCCACATTACAGTACGGGAGATATCAGAGATCTGACACGGAGGAGGGTGTCATATAGTTTTGGGTCAAGGGCCATCATTATAGTATTACCCGTCAGCGGTTCACAGAGGCCATGGGGCTTCCGTTTGGGCGGGATGTCATAGCGCCTCAGAGGTCAGTTAGACGCCAGCATTGGGCAGTTTTCGCATTGCCGGGAGTGCCGTATGATCATGATATGGGAAAAAGCACGGTACTATCATCACAGGCCCTGCGATATGTTCACAGAGTCTTATCCAGCTCATATTTGGGACGAGCTGGTAACCCAGGGTCTCTCAATGCTGCAGAGATTTGGAGTTTGTGGGCCATGGTGGCAGGCCAACAGCTCAATATCAGCCATGAGATTTTGGTCAACCTGGTGAGAGTATCTAGGGGGACAGCCCCTGTGGTCTATGTTGGGGGAGTTATTACCAGATTGCTTCTGAGTTTGGGTGTTCGTCCAGATATCCTGGGGCGTGCCTTGGATGAGAGTATTTATGTTGATGCGCCGGCAGCTATCACCATGGCTATGATAGTACCGATACCGGGCTAGCCAGAAGCATATAGGCTTCATACTGTGCAGAAGACCAGACGCGCATTCAGCTTTCCCTCGCTAGAGCCAGTGCAGGAGCAGCCTCAGATGGAACAACCTCAGATGGAGCAGCAGCCCCAGTAGCACCAGGAGGACCAGCCTCTTGAGCCTCAGCAGCATTAGGAGGACCAGCTTCCTCGGCATCTAGTGCACCAGGAGGGTCATCCTTCGCAGCCACAGCACGAGGAGGAGCATCCTTCTACACCTTCCTACATGGGGATGGAGTTTACCCTTGATGAGATATTTGGTACCCCCCCCAATGCAGAGAGTATAGAGTCCTACTCCACCTCCACCATCGAGAGTACATCGGACAGCTCCCCGGGCTCAGGAGAGGTTTAGTCCATATGCTAGAGTAGGGGATCCGGGGGCATCTACTTTTACAACTCCACCACCAGTGCTGGCACTAGAGTCAGCTCCCCCTCCGTCCTCATCATCAGCTTTCCCAGCGCAACCAGATTTTGCTGCACTATTGACTTCTATGTTCACATCATTTGAGCACAGGCAGGAGGAGAGAAATAGGGCCCTTCTTGGCCACCTCGGGGAGCGGGATCCATCATTTTAGAGCGGTTGGATCAGCAGCAGAGTATTATGCAGGAGCAGGGGAGGCTCATTGACTTTTTGAGGCATGAACAGGAGAGGTTCGTGGCCAAGCTAAGGTAGGAGATGATGACCTCCCAGGATGGGGTAGCCCAGAGGATGGATGCATCCTTACAAATGGTGGATGAGTCGGTTGAGGCTCTCAGATTCAAGATTCAGGCTCTGGAGGGTGCCATACCTACCATTGCCCAGTCCCTTCGAGAGTTCAGAGAGCGTACTGAGGATAGGCTGAAGAGTATGGGGACTGCCTCCACAGATCAAACCCTCCACCTGGGCGACGCTTTCAGAGAATTAGGGGGAGTTATCACTGATACGCTGCAGTTCATGACGGTATGTGCACAGCCTTTCCTAGATGGGTTTGCTCAGGTCCAGTTCCAGCAACAGGACCCAGCAAGAGCGCAGCCATTATCCGTACCAGTGGCGGTACCTCCTAGATACCAGCGACAGGCCAGAGCTTCAGCTACACAGCGGGACAAACCACCAGCCCCTCCCAGTCAGCCATCTGCTCCAGATGCGGGACCCTCTGCCTCTTTATCTCGGTCTCAGACAGTTCATATGTCAGATGATGATGATGATCCGGAGGAGGAGCTTTCAGACTATCCACCCCTATAGCCCTTCAGGGAGTCATGATATTATTTTTGAATTTTATATTATCATATTTACATTACATTGTACAAAATTTAACCTTTTAGTGGAAAAACATTTATGGCTAGCCTGTTAAATTTGCATGTTATTTCTTCGTGACTTAAGTATTTTAAGAAAAGAAAAGAAGAACAAAAAGGGATAATTAATCATGTGATAAAAAGGATGATAAATGATAAAAAAAAAAAGTTCACCAATCTACAGTCAAATTAATTGGCGAGAGAATTAACGAGAATCTCTTGTAATACAGGAACGTGGTTTAACACCAATTCAAAATTGACCAATAGTCAAAAGGAAGAATAGGCAGATCAAACATTAAATCAAAAGATCAGAATTGTACTTTGGAGGCATGATGAAGCCACCAAATTAAAACACACAATTCAGAAGAACGCCCCACTCAGAAGAGCAATCTAGAATGACACTCAGCCAAGAAGAAGAAAAGTCCGAAAGGACGCCCGTGTTGGAAGAGCCAACTTTGCACTTTGTAAAGTCTAGAGAAGACTTTGTGCGGCTCAGAAGAGCAATGATCGCACTTTGTAAAGTCTGGAGTAGACTCGGTGCAGCTCAGGAGAGCAATGATCGCACTTTGTATAGTCCAGAGAAGACTCGGTGCAGCTCAAGAGAGCAATGATTGCACTTTGTAAAGTCTAGAGAAGATTCGGTGCAGCTTAGGAGAGCAATGATTGCACTTTGTAAAGTCCGAAAAAGACTCGGTGCAGCTCAGGAGAGCCATGATCGCACTTTGTAAAGTCTAGAGAAGACTCGGTGCAGCTCAGGAGAGCAATGATCGCACTTTGTAAAGTCTGGAGTAGACTCGGTGCAGCTCAGGAGGGCAAATATCGCGTTTTGTAAGTCCGAAACTGACTCGACGCATCGCCACTTCCCCGACGAAAAGGTAAGGACTACCTCAAGTATGCGTCTCTTTCCTTTCTTCTTTGAATTTTGGCTCATCTAGGCACTAGTGCGCTAGTTTCCCCAAAATTGGGGGCAACTGTAGACACCGGGTCTTGAGGCAGTCCAGGTCAGAGTTACCCGATGAAGAGATCAATGTCGGTTTTCTGATAAATAGGTGAAATTTGGAGGTTTTCGTCTTTCATGTTTCGTGAGGATTAAAATCTTTTTCTATAGCATGGAGCTTTGAAAGAGTTTGATAAATTTTTGTTGAAATTGGGAGTTTTGCTCCACATACGGGATGCCCGTTTGTGTAGGGGCGCCCATCCCTACTTGGAGTGATCCCCGTCTCTAGGCGTAGTGGAGACGGGCACGTGGCGGTATAGGGATGCCCGTCCCTAGTACCGCCCCCCGTCTGTAGTTGGTTTCCCGCGTGTGCCCTTAGTAGGGACGGCCGTCGGTATCTGCAGGGATGCCCGTCGGTACGTTAACTGACCAGATCACGCTGGATTGGATAAAATTTAATCTCTTTTCTTTCAAAATGGGGATAAGATTTATTAAAAATTTGAATTTTAAAGTCCTTTTAAAATTCAAACTTTGGGTTGAGGCTTCTCTGAATTATCTCCTAAAATCCTATAAATAGGGGATCAACTTTCAGTTTTACGGGTTAGAAGTTTTGAGGATTTTGGTGAGAAAAGTGAAAATTCTTTGGAGAAAAGTTATTAATTTTTTTTTGAGAGATTGTTTTTTAGAAAAGGTTTTTGTGAGCAATTTACTCAAAAGTTTATAAAATCTTTGTTCATTTGCAGAATTTTATTTGATAAATTTCTTCCAATTAATTGATTTCTTCAAATTTTTCTTGCGAATTAAGCCAATTTGATGTAACGATCGTTTCCATCAATACAACTAATTCGGACACTCGATTGCTATCAAATTTTCAAGGAAAGAACAACATAAATTTTCTTTCTCTGATCTGTCTTTTATTTGATCCTTGCGAAGTATACGGGGACTTAAATCATTCGACATTCCCCTTAAAAGCTAAAATCCGAGGGTAAACATTCTGGACTAATATTTGTATAATTTAATTTGATTTACATTATTTTTTTTATATATTTTATTATTCTATTTTATAATCTTTTACAAAAGAACTGAAAGTTTTTCTTTTTTACTTGTTTCCCCATACTAGGGACGGTTGCTGACACAGTAGAGGAGGCCGTCCCTAGGCAAACTCTCATGTTTTTTTAATTTATAAATTTTATCTTTCAACTTATTTTTGTTAGAGTTTTCTCGTTCTTTTATTTTTATTTTTATTCACGCTTTTGATGTTAACGTCTTTATCCCTATGAGTTATTTTCTGACCATTTGGAGTTGGAGTTCTGAAAGATGGTGGTTGCGCCAGTCTGAGGACTTCCATTCGGGTTCTTTCTTTCCCTTACCTTTCATTCATGTTATTATGAAAATGGTTTTAATGTCGTTAAAGAAAAAAGGACCAAAAGCTTTCTAACAATTAACTTTGGGATTTTCTCGGAAGTTGCGGACCAATGTCCCGTTTTAGCCAATAAAATTGACGCTTCATGAAAAATCATTTTTGTAATAAAATATGCATGGTAGGACCAATGTCCTCATTCCAATGAATACCCCGTTTTATGCATGTATTGCACTTTTACAAATGGGAGTTGTATTCCGCTCCTAGTGTTATTGTAATATATTTTTTTGAGTGCCTTATTTTGATTTTTGCTTCCATTTACCGCTTTTAACGTGAATGATTGCGCCTTTAATTAAAATGCATCATGTGGAAAGATGGTGAAATAATAAAATTCAAAACTTATTTATAATTTTAATCAAGGTACAAATAAATGAGAAGTCCCGAACTCACTCTAGTCTTTGGGGCTCAGTGAGGCGAGAGGTCTAGGACTTCCAAGACACCTCTTGAGTCTCACGGAAAGGCTTAAATTTACAAATCCTAGGCTCCTAGGTCGCCTACCGCCGAGTCGGTCTGGCTCTGATACCAATTGTTATGACCCAGGCTCCCATAAGCCCAAGTCACACCCACACACTTTGCGGACTTGCCCATACAAGCCCAAGGGTTACATCAGGCCCATAAGTGGGAAGGCCCCTTGTTCCACTAAAAGGAATTCCTAGTAGTGGTGGGTACCCATCACACTTATAAGCCAATAACTACCCATATAGTTAGCCAATGTGGGATCATAACATACAACCCCCGTAAAATAAAATTAAAAGTGTAAATTGGGATGGAATACAATTCCAAATGGAAATTAAATAGTGTTGCCCCAAAATTAATTACAAGGGCCTAAAAGAAAATGAACATAAATTTAAACAATCAAATAAAACCAAACATAAGAAAAACATACATAAATCGGAGCATTCGTTTAGGTTTGGAATATTGGGTCCTTTACGCTCACTTAAAGAGTGATTGAAGAGTTATTGGATTGTTAGTCTGAAAAACCGGGATGAGTGATCCCATTTTTGGAGAAAATTAACTCTTCATTTTATTATAACATTTTACATTGCTTGACTAAAATGAAGGACATTGGTCCCAATTTTATTAATAAAAATTCCAATTTATTTATAAAAATATTTTTGTGATTTTTTATCTCACGCGTGCATAAATAAAATTTTTACTTGCAAGTAAACACAACACATGGAGAGGGAATAGGAAAGATCTCACCGAGCAAGCGGCCTCCTAGGCGTGGTGACCCACTCGGGAGGAGGTCACGAAAATGCTGGCACGATGCGACTCAAATTAAACTCAGACAGAAAAATAATATTAAAATATTAGTAATAATTATAAACAAAATTAATGAAGTAAAGACAAAGTAAATATAGGACATATTAATTTAGTATACAAATGATTTACATGCAAAAGAAATAAAATAAATCATGCAAAAGCCCCAAGGTTAATGACAAAACAATAATAAAATTATAGTAACAATATTAACAATAAAATTATTATAACAATAATAATAATAATTATGGCAACAGAATATCAACAATAATAATAATAATAATATAAGAAAATAAACACAAGATAATAATAATGATAATGATAATACCCTCAAATAATAATAATAATAATAATAATAATAATAATAACAACAATAATGGTAAATGAGCATGCAAACATCAACACTGAACACAAATAGCAATAATAAAAATAATAATAATAATAATAATAATAATAATAATAATAATAATAATAACAACATAAATCACAATAGCAAAAATTATAAGAATAAATGATGGTAGTACAAAATAAATATGAAATAATGATACTAACACAACACCATGCAATGATAATAATAATAATAATAGTAATAATGATAATAAAAATAAGATAACAATAATAATAGTAATAATAATAATAATAATAATAATAATGATATGTAATGGAGACAATGAAGGCAGCAGGAGCATATTAATAATAGTAATAATAATAAATAGGGGGAAAGCCAACAATCTAATAATAATAATAATAATAATAATAATAATAATAATAATAATAATAATAATAATAATAATAATAATAATAATAATAATAATGGCAACGGGAAGTCACAAAGAAATCAAATTGAAACAAACAAATAATATATCAACAGTAATGTTAACACATTAAAATGCTAAAATAAATGATAGACATGGTAATAATAGCAAAAATAATAATATTAACAATAATAAGTTGTCACACCCCATAAGTGGCCTAATTGGAATTAGCGATTTTAATTGGACAATTAAGGGCAAGTGGGTAATTTGCATGAGGAAAAGAGGATTTTATTGCTAGGTCTTAATAAAGAATTAATTACAGATTTTTAGTTTAGTGAGTAAAGAGTAATTTGGCAAGGGCTGATTGGTAATAAATGGAGCAGATTGTAAAAGAGTATTAGTGGTTTTGTGAACCGTGCATGTGTGCCAAGTGGAGAGTGAGTGTGTGCATATGGGTGAGAGAAAAGAGAGGTCTGAATGTTTTAGTTCCTGGAAACTAAAGACGTGAGTTTTTCTCTCTTTTGCTCTCTCTCACGTTAGCCATCCCTTCCCTCTCCATTTTCTGTTCTTTCTCTCTTTTGCATGCGTGTTCATCTATTGTGAGCTAGGGTTTTGAGCTTTGAAGGGAATTCCAGAGGTAAGTGGCAGAAGTTTTCTTGGTTTTTATGGTTGAATCTCCTTCTTCTTCTCCTTTGGGTTTTTAGAGATTCTGTTCTTGGGTTAATGGAATGTGGTTTTATCTGTTTGCAAGCATCTGAAGATAAGAGAAAAGAGAAGGGAAAAGGAAAGATTGTGGATTGAAGAGTACAATGGACATTTTGAACTTCATTACAGGTTTGGGAGTGTCTGTTCTTTCTTAATCTTTGATCCTGCTTGTTGTATGTTGTTAATGTTGGCTATGTATGTTGTTTAGTAAAATGCATGAGAAATGTATTGTGTATACATGATTTCTATAGAAAAGAATAACGTTGTGTATGTCAATGAGATGAATTTGCATGAGTTTGAGTGTGGATTCCTAGGAAGTTGATGTTCTGGCATTGTTTCTGTTTTGATTGTAAAATGGTATAATTTGTATTAAAAATTGCTGTAAATGTGCTCTGGAGACTTGAAGGTACGTATTCGAATATTTATTGCATGAAAAATGGTTTTAAACAAAATGGGGTTTTGAGTTTCAAATATACTCTGTTTTCACGATCTTCTGGTTTTACGTTTTCTGAAATTCTAAGATTTTGAGAAGGAGAAGCAGTTTGTGTGAAGATGTTCACGTGACGTGATGGAGCATCGCGCCATGACCTCCTTCTCTGGGAAGTCACGTGACGTGATGGAGCATCACGCCGTGATCTCCTTCCCTGGGAAGTCACGAGATGTGATGGAGCATCACGCCTCGTGACCTTGCCTTCCATGCGTGTCACGAGATTTTGTCTCGTGACCTTCCCTCTCCTCTCTGGCGTCACGAGGCATGACAGAGGGTCACGACTCGTGACTGCCTCTGTTTTGCGTGGCGTTCGCGAGAAGCCAGCGTCACGAGGCACCACTGCCTGGGTGACTCGTGACCGGCCTTCCTCCTACTGCCCTGTTTTCCTAAAAGCATAATTTTAACTTCTGGTTTAAAGGATTTTTTTCAGTGCATATCAAACGTTTGGGTTTTAAAGATTTGAATTGTATTTTAATAATTGTTTAATTATGAGATTTGTGGTCATAATTAATATTAATGTACGTGATTTACATGTTTATAATTTACATGAGTATGATTATTTCAATGTGAATTATAGGTCCTTTTAACTTCTGTATTTAATATTATATTTACATGTTTCAAATGTGATCAGTATACATGTATACATGGATTATAGATTAGTATTAATTTCAATTCTCATGTTATGATATTGATACTTGAATTGATGGGTTGTGTCATTAAGCCTGGATAAGTCATAGTAGTGGATAAGTAAGCGCTTACTTAGGTCAGAGTGTGTGTGCAGCTGCTATATGATTAAACTTTATATGCGGGTCCGTTTGGATCCTTGTTTCGATCCTGTTGGGTCTATATGGAAATAATGCGAGACTTTGGTCTTTATATGAGAATCACATGTTTGAGACTCATGTCTCTATATGCTTGGGATACTGTGTTCTATCAGTATCCGTTCGACCGTATCCACTTCTAAATAGCACTTTCCGACTAATCAGGCTACATGTTAATATATGTTGCATATGTTGAGGTGTTTATTGACTGGATTAAAAGTATATGATGCATATGAATTTTTGCATAACTTTATATTTATATACCTTGTATATGTGTACTTAGAATGGTGAGAAGTATGTTAATTCTAAATATGATTTTAATAGTTGTTAATTGTTTGTAATGTATGTTTATAGTTGTGATGAAATTAGTATTGTTGTAAATATTGTATATGTATATTATTCGTTTGTTTTGTTCCTCCCCACTAAGCATTATCGCTTAGCACGGGTTCTTTTCCCGTGCAGGTGGCGAGTTCGGTTTGGAGTCAGATATCTGCAGGTCGGCCACTAGAAGTCTTTTTGGATGAAGTTATTTTTGAGTCTTCCGCTGTTATTTTGTACATGGCTTGTTAATAGAAAAATGAATCTTTGTAAAGGAACAATTATTTTTGTATATGCATTTGCTTACGAGCCTCTTTTTGTAAAACAATATTGATATATATGTTAAAGGTTATAATATAGTATGATTAAAAGTTTCTTTATATTTCATCTTTTATTTTATTTATTGTATGCTTTGGATTCGTTTATATGTTTGTCCGCGTGACATTCCGATATCCTTCCAACGGGGATATCGGGACGTTACAGCTTGGTATCAGAGCCCAGGTTTGGTGGTTCTGGGTTATGTTGTGATTGTTTGAGTGTAGAGTCAAGTCTATGCATGAGAGTCAGTTTTGTGTAGTGGCCTAATGCAGATGTCTTGTGTTGTGTAGTGTTTGTATGGAGTCGGATCCAAGTGAGTATATGGGCGACACCATGAGCAGTATCAATGTGGGTCGAAGAGAGAATCCAGTCAGAGGAGGTGATCCAGTGGGACAGGATTGGCATGAGCGGGAACCTGCACCAGCTGTGGGTGCAAATAGAGGAGTTGGTTTTGATCCAGCGTTAGTACAAGGGTTACTGCAAGTGGTTGATAGGTTGACTGCTCCTAAGGCTCCAACTGAGTTGTTAAGAAAGAGAGGAGCATAAGACTTTCATGGGACAGCCTTGGATGAATCAGATGTGGCTGAGTTTTGGCTGAAGAGGGTAGGTAGGATTCTGCAAGAGATTAGATGTCCCACAGATCAGAGAGCTTCATGTGCAATATCGTTGCTTCAATGATCAGCATATGATTGGTGGGAACTTGTGATGAGGAATCCGCAATGACCAGCTGAACTGACTTGGGAATACTTCAAGCAAGAGTTTGAGCAAAAGTATGTGACGAAGGCTTACCAAGAAGCTAAGTGGAGAGAGTTCATCAGTTTGAAGCAGCGGGGAATGACCGTGAGTGAGTATGACAAGGAATTCAACCAGTTAAGTAAGTATGTGCCCGAGCAGTTGTTGACGGATGAGTTCAGATGTAGGCACTTTCTAGAGGGACTGCGTGAGGTGTACAGAGGTCCTTTGTCTGCAATGATAGTCTTGCAACCAGTGGGGTATTATCAGCTCGTGGCTGCAGCAATGAAGTTAGAGGAATCAGAGGTGATTAAGCAGAGAATGGTTAGCAAGAGAAGAGCACCGGATGGGGGAGTTGCGAGTACTAAGAAGTCCAAGGGTACTCCAACTGAGCAAGGATCTAGAGAGATTGTTCAAGTGCCTTCACAAGTAGGTAGCGTAGCCCCTCATGGTAATAAGGGAAATCGAGCACCGGAGTGTGAGCATTGTCATAGGTACCATTGGGGTACATGTCGCAAGATCACCGGGGCATGCTTTAAGTGCGGAAGTATGGAACATCGGTTTGCATTTTGCCCTAATCGACAAGAGGACCAGAATCAACAAGAAAGCAGAAGATCCAATGTCACTCGAAGCAATCGTGATGGAAGTAGATCTCCGAGAGCACCATCAGAGACAGTGCAACGACCTGGTGCTACGGAAGATCATAACCGGCATAGAGCTTATGCTATGATTGCTGAAGATGCGACCGTTGCCGCGGGTCCTTCGGGTAAGTGTTTATATGTTAAGTTTTGTTTCGTTTCGATTTTGGTATTTGAGATTTATTTCATAAATGAGGAAATTTCGAGGACGAAATTTTCTTAAGGAGGGGAGAGTTGTCACACCCCATAAGTGGCCTAATTGGAATTAGCGATTTTAATTGGACAATTAAGGGCAAGTGGGTAATTTGCATGAGGAAAAGAGGATTTTATTGCTAGGTCTTAATAAAGAATTAATTACAGATTTTTAGTTTAGTGAGTAAAGAGTAATTTGGCAAGGGCTTATTGGTAATAGATGGAGCAGATTGTAAAAGAGTATTAGTGGTTTTGTGAACCGTGCATGTGTGCCAAGTGGAGAGTGAGTGTGTGCATGTGGGTGAGAGAAAAGAGAGGTCTGAATGTTTTAGTTCCTGGAAACTAAAGACGTGAGGTTTTCTCTCTTTTGCTCTCTCTCACGTTAGCCATCCCTTCCCTCTCCATTTTCTGTTCTTTCTCTCTTTTGCATGCGTGTTCATCTATTGTGAGCTAGGGTTTTGAGCTTTGAAGGGAATTCCAGAGGTAAGTGGCAGAAGTTTTCTTGGTTTTTATTGTTGAATCTCCTTCTTCTTCTCCTTTGGGTTTTTAGAGATTCTGTTCTTGGGTTAATGGAATGTGGTTTTATCTGTTTGCAAGCATCTGAAGATAAGAGGAAAGAGAAGGGAAAAGGAAAGATTGTGGATTGAAGAGTACAGTGGACATTTTGAACTTCATTACAGGTTTGGGAGTGTCTGTTCTTTCTTAATCTTGGATCCTGCTTGCTGTATGTTGTTAATGTTGGATATGTATGTTGTTTAGTAAAATGCATGAGAAATATATTGTGTATACATGATTTCTATAGAAAAGAAAGTAAAAGAAGAAGACCAATACTAGGTAGAAATCAAACCACTTACCTCTTCTTGTACTTTTCAAATCAATCCAAGGGATTCACTCAAAATAGACCAAGAAAGTAGAAGAAGGAACAAAAGAAATGGAAAAAAGAAGAGAATGGTAGAAAACCCAAGGAAGAAAAGAAACCAAAAGCCAAAGCAAACCAACGTGAGAGAAAGAAAGAAAGAGGCAGATGGTCAAAGCTAATACATTATTTACTACTCCAATTAATATCACTCACCTTAATTAATTACATACATATCTCTCACCCACTAATTCCCTTTTAGTTTTTTTTTTTTAACCAAGCCAAGTGTCTTTTATCCATTGGTCACTTGTTCCATTTTCAATTCATTTAATCCCATAACTTCTTGCCACTTGTCAAGCTCCTATAATGCCACATCTAAAAATTCCAATTTAGTTAACCTACCACCGGAGGGGTTCTGTCACGATCGCGACAGGACTGTCACACTCAACACTTACTTTATTAAGCCCAAACATCGTACCTAACACTTATTATTCCTCTTACGTACTACTCAATACATAATTTACCGTCTTCATTAAAACCAACAAACATCGTACATGAATTCCTTACCAATATACTTACAGTAATTGTCCAGGCAAAAGTCTTGTGGATAAATAACACATGACATACCTGTATTCTCATTTTAACATATAAACGAATATATTTATAAAGCTCATTTATAAAGTACTCAACTATAACAAACAAGTATATCAAATATGTCAATAATTCTTTACAAATACTTCATACAGACAATCATACTCATAGCTTTTGAAGAGATTGATAACATGCATTATCCACATACGAATTCTCATGCAATCAATATTCATAACATCCATTTATACACAAATCAATTATAGCAGTTATGCATATCCAATACTTCAGTAAGTCTCTACCATGACATCATATAGGCACTTATATCCATAACTTTTAAACCGATTAATACAAGCCTATTTGAACCAACATTATTCGTTATATCTCTTTTCATTTTTGGACATAGGCTTATTATACAAAGCACATAGGTACCCGAAAGTACCATACATTTCCACATAGGTGTCCAAAAGGATCCAGAACATATAATTGCGTAAAGCACAATCTCATAATATATATATATATATATATATATATATATATATATATATATATATATATCAACAAACGCATTCGATGCTCAATCACATATCTTTTTACAATCATTACAAAATTTATCAATTAATCACATTCTTTCATTCTTTTAGTGGCCTGCTAAGTCAAAGGGGTGGATAAGCGAGTGAACACATGATAGTACCCGTGGGTATGATTCAAAAAGCAACATCATATTTTTCTCATTCAAAACATTTTCACATTGGGGATCTTAAAGAAGATCCATACACATTGAGGTTCGTGACGAACTAAACGGGGACCTGATCAGGGTCCAAACAGAACAAAGGGCTGCAGCTAATTGAACTCTATAGGCATGCCTATCTATCCACGACCGACTCATGCAAGCTAACTTTTCCATATCATTATTGAATTCATCACGTTTCACTTATATATAGATACATTTCATTAAATACTTCCATTAAATACTTGTAACATTCTTTTATGATCACATGCATACATATATTTGCATGCCTTATGTAAAATCACATTTATCATATTTAAGATTAATAATGTATTATTTCATAAATAAGATATTCATATAAACATGTTATATAGAACTATATTATTGGGCATCATGCACTCGTTAGACTTAACAAATCAGTTCGCCTTTCCTTACACATATATATTTATACAATAATAATGATAAATAAAAACTCATATTTCAATTCTTGCCCTGAATAGAAACATTTGAATAATTCATACCTTAAGTCATCGATGCATAATACAAGTGAATGCAAGTGAGAAACAATTAAAAGAAGAAAGTTTCAAAAACTTTTTAGGCAAAGAGATCTGTCGAGCTCGAGACGGGTGTCGCGATCGCTACAGACGAGGCCTAGGAGGCGATCACTAGTCGTGCTCACTGTCATGACTCGTGAAGGCACACATAAAAGCATAACAAAGCATGACAAAGAAACAGAGTGAAAACAAGGGTGGGAGCATGACCCGTACTCTCTTGCATGACTCGTGCACTAGGTGCACGGGACCACTTGCACGACTCGTGCACACGTGCACGACTCATGCACTCCCCCTCTTAGAACTTGGCCGCCCACGTGATGCTGGAGTAACCCGGCTCTGTCGCGACCGCGACAGGCATTACGCTCGCAATAGAGTCGCGTTTTCCAGGTCTGCAGAAAATCTTCTTCTTTCAAAAACTTACCAGAACCTTTTACTCAAACCAAAACTCATCACAACTCATATTAAACACCCAAAATCATCACAAACAACATAAAACCCAACCTTTACACCAATTATCACAATTAAATAATGTAATTAACATAATCAAAATCTCTAAATTGACAACCAGCAAAAATAACTTCAAATTTTCAATCAAACACACACGTTGATTCAATAATTCACATTTAAAGCATCTTAACCCAAAATTATTCAAGACCCATAACTTTTCATACATATCTAACCAAAATTAACCCCAAAATTTCTAGAAAATCAACTAAAATCAAAACAATCAGATACTACACCAAAACCTAAATTCCCATACCTCAACTCCTTTGCTCTCATTAGCTTCTTAGATGATCTTTCTTATTTCCAAACTCATTCAAAATCTTTCGCATCCAAGAATCCTCATCCAAGACACACAAACATAAAAAGCCTAACTCAAATCAATCCCAAATAAAATAAACAAAAGATGAAGGAGAACAAGAAAACCCAACAAAACCTTACCAAATAAAGCTAGAGAGATGATCAATTACCACTAATAATTCACTTGGATCAAAGCTAGGGCACACTTGAAGAGAAAAGAGGAAGAGGAGATAAAGAGAGGAGGAAAAAAATGGGAAAGAGGCAGTGTAACACCCCCTACCCATATGTCGGCGAACCCATCAGAATCGGAGTGGGATGCCATAGGAGCAGGGGTGTCACACCAAACAGATCGATACAAAGCATACATTCATACATCATAACCAAACGGAAATACAATAGAAATTAAAACTTTTGAGAAGCATCATCATCATGATCATGCATTAATATAACAACATTCATTATAGTAATGTTTTGATCAGATGTCAAAACAAAATAATTACATATCCAAAATATACAAGCAGAAGCTTACAAAAATGTTAATACAATGAGAGTTATATTATAAAAGAATTATCAACAGACTACAAAAAGAAAGCCCTAACACTAATCCCTCTGTGTTTGCTTGACTTGTGGCGACTCTCCCAAAGCAAAAACGCCTTCCACACCTGCACGGATAAAACACCATGCTAAGCGATAATGCTTAGTGGGGAAACACACCACAAAAGAGTGGATGGCCATTCACAATGGTTGCCAAGGCAAAACAAATACACTATGACATATGCGGATAATCGTATGTATAATCATGCTTGAGTCACACTCATAACGTATAATCTGATGGCTCATACTTGTCATCATATTCATTCGGATATCTCATTCATATAATCATATCAAAGTAAACAAAGAAAAACATAACACCTGCTAACTCACAACAGTTGATAACGACTAAACAGTGACGGTAACTTACGAGTACGAATCGAACAGTGACAGTACCTTACGGGTAAGAATCGAAAACCATTTTATTTTATCATATTCAAAACATTTTATGGAGGGGACCTTAAACAAGATCCAAAACCTTTCAAGGATCACAAGGATCCAAACGGGGACCTGGTAGGGGTCCAAACGGAATGGAGGGCTGCTGCTAAGAGACTCTATTAGGCATGCCTAACTATCCACTAGACTGATTCTCGCAGGTTATACATAATACAATTCATGCTCAAAGTGAAACATATAATTTATCATAAAGAAATCATAATAGTGCACATATATGAACATAATTATTCCTATACAGTAGTAAAAACCTAAAAAGAAGTGCTACTAAAATTCATTTTTAAAGGGAATGCAAAATCAAAAAATAGGGCATGAAGAGGGTCACTGTCGCGATCGCGATAGCGTTGGGATTTCCAATTCTTACGCGATTTCTGCAGAAATTTTCCACAACCAAAGCACCCAAACCTTCAATCTCAAATACAACTCAACCCAAACATCAACTTACCTCAAATCCAGCAACCCAAGCATCATTAACAACATAAAATGCAACATTTATGCCAAGAATTCAATTAAATCATGCCAATAACAACATCAATTTACACAATTAAAATCTCAGCACTATTCACTCATCAACTCAATTAAATGCACAGTTGGGTTCAATAACTCACATTCAAGGCTTCATGAATCATCTAAATCAAAACCCATTACATATAAACCATTATAGACATCAAGAAACATCAGATTTTCCAGAAATTCAACCAAACATGCAAAACCCATAAGATGCATTAAACACAATGACTCCCAAACCTGAAAGTCCTATGCTCCAATTCACTTGTTACCACTTCCTCCCGCCTTCTCCTTGCCTTTAGGATCGCGAGGAGGCTCAACTAACAACCAAACCCATAAATCACACAAACAACAATGCTAGGTCAAAACCCAAACCGGAAACGTGAAGAAGATGAAGAACAAGATGAAGAAGATGAAGGAGGTGATGAAAATGCAGAAAAATTACCAATTGAGGGTTGAGGAGTGATCAATTTCCACCACATACACTTGAATCCAAGCTTAGGGCACAACTTGGAAAGAGAAGAGGAAGAAGAGAGGTAGAGAGAAGAGAGAAACGGGAAAGGGATGGAATTTTGCTTTCCCTTTTCTCTTTCTTCTTCTAATCACTCTTTTCCTAAACCCTAGCCATATGTCACTACCTCATTGGTGGAAATTAGTCACTCACACCCTACAACCATGCATCACACACACACTAAGCCTTCCTTACTAAAACACACCCGACAATGATGTGAGCAAACACACACTAATGTAACTCAACACATGCACACCCTAATATCATATATGCACTCACATATTAACAAAACCCTCAAAACATGCATTTTTCCCAAAATACCCTCATCACATGACAAAATACACTCAATGCACATGCACAAACATGGCTCAAACTTCTAGGGGGCAAATGGGTTGTTACAACTCTCCCCTACTAACAAGCATTTTGTCCTTGAAATTCTCACCTAAACTGAATAGCTGTGGATACTGAGCCCTCATAGTCGCCTCTGGTTCCCAAGTCGCTTCTTCTACCCCATGGTGATGCCATAATACTTTGACCAAAGGGACTTGCTTATTCCTCAACTGTCTTACTTTCCGAGCTAAAACAGTCTTCGATTCCTCATCATATGAATAATCTGGTTGCACTTGTACATCTTAAACCGATAACACATGCGACGGATCCGATCTATACTGATGGAGCATAGAAATATAAAATATATCATGCAACTTCGCCAACTCCATCAGTAAAGCCAATTTAGAGGCTACCAGACCAACCTTAGCTAACACCTCATACGGTCCAATAAATCGAGGACTAAGCTTACCTTTCTTGCCAAATCGAAGCACTTTCCTCCAAGATGAAACCTTAAGGAAAACTTTGTCCCCGACCTCAAATTGAACATCTTTCCTCTTCAAGTTAGCATAGGATTTTTGTCAAACTTTAGTCGCTTTCAGATTTCGCTGCACAACTTTGATCTTTTCCTCGGTATCCCTAACCAACTCTGGCCTAATAACCGAACGCTCGGATAACTCTATCTAATAAATCGGAGTCCTATACTGTCGACCATACAAAGCCTCATACGGTGACATATTAATGCTTGACTGATAACTGTTATTGTAGGCAAACTCCATAAGCTGCACATATATGTCCCAACTACCAAAAAAATCCAATGCACAAGCCCGCAACATATCCTCCAAGATTTGTATAACTCGCTCTGACTGACCGTCTGTTTGAGGATGAAATGCTGTACTAAAATTCAACTTGGTACCCAAAGCTCTCTGTAGTTCTTTCCAAAACTTAGATGTGAACCTTGGATGGCACTCCAAGCAATCTGACCACTTTATCCACATAGATACCGACCAACTTATCCATCGAGTAATCCACTCTAACCAGTAGAAAATGAGCTGATTCGTAAGCCGATCCACTATCACCAAAACCAAGTCATGGTTACTCTCAGTTAACGGCAAACCAGATACAAAATCCATGGCAATATCGTCCCATTTCCACTCGGGGATGGATAAAGGAGTGAGCAATCCCAAAGGAACTTGATGCTCAGCCTTTACCTGCTGACAAGTCAAACACCTAGCCACGAAATCCATGATGTCCCTCTTCATACCGGACCACCAATAGAACTGCTTCATGTCTAGATACATCTTGTCTCAACCAGGATGCATAGTGAAAACCATAGTGTGTGCCTCACTCAAAAGCTACTTCCTTAACTCATCATGCTTAGGCACACATAAATGATTCTTATACATAAGCACCCTATCCAAAATTGAGAACTCTGACTGTTTACCAGATCGAACCTATCGCATAATCTGCTGTAACCTCTCATCATCCTTCTGAACATCTACAATCCTCTGTCTCAAAGTAGGCTTCACCTTCAACTGAGCAACCAAGCCCCATCTGAATCAAATCTCCACCTGAACCGCCTCAAGAACAAAGCTAAAACTGACTTCCGACTCAAAGCATCTCTACCACATTGGCCTTACCAGGATGGTAATCCACTATACAATTATAGTCCTTGAATAACTCTAGCCATCGACGCTGTCTCATGTTCAACTCTTTCTGTGTGAGGAGATACTTCAATCTCTTATGATCTGTAAAGATCCTACACTTCTCCCCATACAGATAATGCCGCCAAATCTTCAAAGCAAAGATCAAGACCGCCAACTCCAAATCGTGCATCGGATAGTTTCTTTCATGCGGGTTCAACTGACGAGAAGCATAAGCCACAACTTTCCCCTCTTGCATTAACACACAACCAAGCCTAACATCGGAAGCATCGTTGTACATCACAAACTCTTTACCCGAGATGGGTTGAGTAAGTACAGGAACTTCAACTAGCAACCTCTTCAACTTCTTAAAACAAGCTTGACACTTATCCGACCACTCAAATCTGACCCCTTTACTCAGCAATTTCGTCATCGGAGCAGCAATAACAGAAAAACCCTTCACAAATCGACAATAGTAGCCTGCTAAACTGAGAAATCTTTTTACTTCTAGAACATTCCTAGGTGCTTTCTAATTAACAATCGCCTCAATCTTAGATGGATCAACTTGAATACCCTTAGCTAAAATAATATGACCCAAGAATGATACTTCCCAAAGCCAGAAGTCACACTTACTAAGCTTCATAAACAACTGATGCTCCCTCAAAACTTGCAAAACTAACCGGAGATGCTCCTCATGCTCATCTCATCCTTTGAGTAAACCAAGATATCATCTATAAACACCACTAAAAATCGGCCAAGATATGGCCTAAACACTCGGTTCATCAAATCCATGAAAGCCGCTGGTGCATTGGTCAAACTAAACGGCATCACTAAGAACTCATAATGGCCATACCAAGTCCAAAATGTAGCCTTAACCACATCAACATCCTAAACTCGCACCTCTAAGCTGATCAAACAAATCCTCAACTCTAGGCAAATGATACTTATTCTTCACTGTGACCTTGTTGATCTGCCTATAGTCGATACACATCCTTAAGGAACCATCCTTCTTCTTCACAAACAAAACCGAAGCTCCCCATCAAGATATGCTGGGTCTAATAAACCCCTTATCCAATAACTCTTGTAGCTGAGTTTTTAGTTCCCTCATCTCTACAGGAGCCATCCGATAAGGCGCTTTCGAAATGGGCAAAGTACCCGGCACTATCTCTATGGACAACTCCACTTCTCTCTCAGGAGGTAAACCAGGCAATTCGCTTGGAAAAACATCTCCAAACTCTTGAACAACCGGTATGTCTTCAATTCTAACTTTATCTCGCTTAGAAACTAATATCACTGCTAGAAAAGCCTCACAACCCTTCCTAATGAATCTCTTCGCTTGCATAGCGGATATCACATTACTCAAAGAACTAGCACCCAATCCTTTGACAACCACAAGAGACTGATTTCTATCTCGAACAACAATTATCTTCCTATGACAGTCAATCATTGCTCGATGCTTACCCAACCAGTCCATACCTAAAATCAAATCAAACTCTCTGAACGGCAACTCAATCAAATCTACTGGAAACTCAACTCCCTTAACCAATAGGGTACAGTTCCTATACACTCTACTCACATTGATACTATGCCCTAAAGGACTGGTCACACAAATCTCATAATCCAACTGATCTACAATATGCACCTTATCAAATAACTTATCTGTGCACAAATATGAGTGTGTGTAACCAGGGTCAATTAGAGCATATAATTTAGTGTCATGGAGTAGAAACTTACTAGCAATCACATCTGGAGCATCCTCCTCCTCTCGAGCTCTCAATGCATAGGCTCTAGCTAGCACTACCGCGAGATGCTCAACTGACTCAGATGCAGCTCCCTCTCTAGGTCGATCGCCTCAACCTCTACCTCAGCCTCTACCACGGCTAGCTTGTGAAGCATCCGAACCAACTCTACTGGCCTCTCAGTGATCACCCAGAACATCATTCCCTCTTCGATAATTGGCTAAGAAATGCTCCCACAACGGAAACATCCTCCTGTGAGCCACCTACACTCACCCCGGTGTCGCTTACTACAATGTGAAAATTTCAGTAATATCTCAGTCCTTCCACCTAAATTACCTCTACCAAAACCAGACACCAAAGCTGAACCCTGTCTTCTACCTCTCGTAGTCGGGCCTGCAGATGACTCATCCTGTGGGTTCCTTGACCTCTTACCCGAGGATGAAGAAGATGAACCTCCACAAGAGGGATTCCTCCTCTGTGCCCTCTCTCTCAAAACCGATTTGGACATCTCAGCCCGCACTGCAGCTTGCACAATCTGGTAGTACCCAACTCTTGGAGTACTCATTAGAGAAATCAACATCGCCCTCAGTGACTCATTCAATTCAGTCTCAAAATGTCTACACCTGAACTCCTATGTCAAAATACCTTTAGGTGCATACTTTGCCAAATGATTAAACTCTTTCTCAAATTCAGATACTGTCATGGCTCATTGCTTCAAACTCAAGAACTGCGCCCACTTTGCATCCCTGT
The DNA here is from genome assembly GCA_947683425.1 of Excoecaria cochinchinensis. Lineage (NCBI taxonomy): Eukaryota > Viridiplantae > Streptophyta > Magnoliopsida > Malpighiales > Euphorbiaceae > Excoecaria > Excoecaria cochinchinensis. Next base: position 2,258,931 of record CANTUQ010000013.1, read on the forward strand.
AGGTCTGAGTCATATACTTATTTATGAGCTCTCTCTTAAAGAACTCCCATGAAACCGGGTCAGGCAACTGGGGATGCCTACAGACCAACTCCCACCAGTCAAAAGCTGACCCTTGAAGCAATGCAAATGCACACTCCACTCACTGATCAGGAGGACATCGAACCTCCCTCAGAGTACGCTTCACCTTATCTAACCACTTCTCAGCATACTCTGACTCATCCAAACTGGTCCTATAAAAATCCTCAGTTCCAGATCTTCTCATACTCTCAATTGGGGCCTTAGGGGCTGTCACTCTCTCCAAGACTCGAGCCATGTCCTGAGATATCTTAAACATCACCTCGAAGGGCATGGCTGCAGCCTCGGGCTGTACCCTAGCAGGTTGAGCCAACACAAAAAAAAAGAAGGATCAACAGCTTGAGGGTTCACACTCTCGGCGGACTCCCCAAGTGATCCACGCACGGAATCAGAAGCCATCTAAACAAACAAAGACAACTGCATCAGCCAACACAGTCCTAGACATATATGCGCATCTATAAACAACATCACCAAGAAATGCCTAAACCTAGGCTCTAATACCAAAAACTGTAACACCCCCTACCCATACGTAGGTGAACCCATCCGAATCGGAGTGGGATGCAGTAGGAGCAGGGGTGTCACACCAAACAGATCGATACAAAGCATACATTCATACATCATAACGAAATGAAAATATAACAGAAATTAAAACTTTTGAGAAACATCATCATCATGATCATGCAATAATATAACATTTATTACAATAATATTTTGATCAGATGTCAAAACAAAATAATTACATATCCAAAATATACAAGCGAAAGCTTACAAAAATATTGATACAATGAGATTTCTATTACAAAAGAATTATCAACAGACTACAAAAAGAAAGCCCTAACACTAACCCCTCTGTATTGGCTTGACTGGCGGTGACTCTCCCAAAGCCAAAATGCCTTCCGCACCTGCACAGATAAAACACGATGCTAAGCAATAACGCTTAGTGGGGAAACACACCACAAAAGAGTGGACGGCCATTCACAATGGTCGCCAAGGCAAAACACATACACTATGATATATGTGGATAATCATATCACATATATAATCAAGCTTGAGTCACATTCATAACATATAATCTGATGGCTCATACTTGTCATCATACTCATTTGGATATCTCATTCATATAATCATATCAAAGTAAACAAAGCAAAACATAACACCTACTGACTCACAATAGTGGAGTAAATAGTGACAGTACCTTATGGGTATGAATCGAACAGAGACGGTACCTTATGGGTATGAATCAAAAACCATTTTATTTTATCACATTCAAAATATTTTACGGAGGGGACCTTAAATAAGATCCAAAACTTTTTAAGGATCACGAGGATCCAAACGGGGACCTGATCGGGGTCTAAACGGAATGGAGGGTTGCAGCTAAGAGACTCTATTAGGCATGCCTAACTATCCACTAGACTAACTCTCGCATGTCATGTATAATACAAATCATGCTCAAAGAGAAACATATAATTTATCATAAAGAAATCATAATAGTGCACATATATGAACATAATTATTCCCATACAGTAGTAAAAACCCAAAAAGAAGTGCTACTAAAATTCATTTTGGAAGGGAAGGCAAAATAAAAAAAATAGGGCATGAAGAGGGTCAATGTCGCGCTCGCGACAGCGAGCGGCCACAAAGGCTGTCGCGACCCCACGTAGGTGTGTGTGCTCAAGATGGGGAGTGCCCAATGGCTCGAGAATTGAGCACTCTGTCGCACTCGTGACATGTGTCGCGATCACGATAGTGGGCTCTGCTGTGCTGCTCGGTAAAACTGCCCACTTAGTAGCCAAATTCGCTCAGCAGCTGAGCGCTCTGTCGTGCTAGCGATATGTGTCGCGATCGCGATAGTGAGCTCTGCTACGATCGGCTTGGCTGCCCACCTCCACTCAGTCATGCGCAGGAGCTGGCTTCACCGAGTCCTGTCACGAAAATGTCGCGATCACAACAGCGTCGAGATTTCCAGTTCTTACGCGATTTCTGCATAAATTTTCCAAAACCAAAGCACCCAAACCTTACAACTCAACCCAAACATCAACTTACCTCAAATCCAGCAACCCAAGCATCATTAACAACATAAAATGCAACATTCATGCCAAGAATTCCAATTAAATCATGCCAATAACAACATCAATTTACACAATTAAAATCTCAGCACTATTCACTCATCAACTCAATTAAATTCACAGTTGGGTTCAATAACTCACATTCAAGGCTTCATGAATCATCTAAATCAAAACACATAGCATATAAACCATTATAGACATCAAGAAACATCATATTTTCTATAAATTCAACCAAACATGCAAAACCCATAAAATGCATTAAACACAATAACTCCCAAACCTGAAACTCCTATGCTCCAATTCAATTAGTACCACTTCCTCCCGCCTTCTCCTTGACCTTAGGATTGCAAGGAGGCTCAACTAACAACCAAACGCATAAATCACACAAACAACAATGCTAGGTCAAAACCTAAACAAGAAACGTGAACAAGATGAAGAAGATAAAGGAGTGATGAAAATGAAGAAAACTTACCAATTGAGGGTTGAGGAGTGATAAATTTCCACCACAAACACTTTAATCCAAGCTTAGGGCATAACTTGGAAAGAGAAGAGGACGAAGAGAGGTAGAGAGAAGAGAGAAACGGGAAAGGGATGGAATTTTGCTTTCCCTTTTCTCTTTCTTCTTCTAATCACTCTTTTCCTAAACCCTAGCCATGTGTCACTACCTCATTGGTGGAAATTAGTCACTTACACCCTACAACCATGCAACACATAAACACTAAGCCTTCCTCACAAAAACACACCTGTGACGCGCGTCGAACCGCCCGCTTTTAGGGCCCTCGGGATGAGGTTCATAAAAATTCATAAGGAATTACAAGTGCATCCATTTTGGGCAACAAGGAGATTTCTTGGAGTCGCCACTAATTAGAACATTGAGAAAGGTCATCTAGCCTCAGTGAGCCTAAGACAGCACTGCTATGTCAATTATAGGCAAGCCGGAGGTGTCTTGGAGGCTTTCACCCTAATGATAGGATGGTCCTCTAGCCTCACGTTGGGCAAACCAGAGGTGTCTTGGAGGTATCCACCCTCATAAAACATTAGGATGGCCCTTTCGCCTCGTGATGCCTAGGACTATGCAATTTTGAGACTTTTACAGGACACAAGAGGTGTCTTGGAGGCCCCATCCCAATAGAACATTGAGATGGCCCTCTCGTCTCGTTGATCCAAAAGATCAGAGTAGGATCGGGACTTCCAATTTATTCATACCTTGTGTAGACATCGGGTCTTGAGGTAGTCCAGGTTAGAGTTACTCGATGAAGAGATCAATGTTGGTTTTCGGATAAATGGGTGAAATTCGGAGGTTTTCGTCTTCCATGTTTCGCGAGGATTAAAATCTTTTTCTTTAGCATGGAGTTTTAATAGAGTTTGATAAATTTTGGTTGAAATTTAGAATTTTTCTCCACAGACGGGATTCCCGTCTGTGTAGGGGCGCCCGTCCCTACTTGGGGCGATCCCCATCTCTAGGCGTAGTGGGAACGGATGCGTGGCGGTATAGGGATGCCCGTCCTTAGTACCGCGCCCCATCTGTAGGCGATTTTCCGCGTGTGCCCTTAGTAGGGACGGCCGTCGATATCTGAAGGGAAGCCCGTCGGTATGTTAACTGATCAGATTATGCTGGATTGGATAAAATTTAATCTCTTTTCCTTCAAAATGGGGATAAGATCTATTAAAAAATTGGAATTTTAAAGTCCTTCTAAGATTCAAACTTTGGGTTGAGGCTTATCTGAAATTTTTCCAAAAACTAGTGGATTAAATTCCATTTTTGGGGGAGAAGTTTTGAGAATTTTTGTGAGGAAAGTGATTATTTTTTATAAGAAAAATTATTTGGAAAAATTTATTAATTTTCTTCAAGAGATTATTTCTTAGAAAAGGTTTTGTGAGCAATTTACTCAAAAAAAAAGTTTATAAAACCTCTATTGATTTGCAGAATTTTATTTGATAAAATTTCTTCTAATTAATTGATTCCTTTGAATTTTTTTATGAATTAAGCCAAGTTGAGGTAACGAAATTCATTCGTTTTCCATCAATATAGCTAATTTAGACACTCAATTGCTATCAGATTTTCAAGGGAAGAAAAGTATAAATCTTCTTTCTCTGATTTTTTACTTGATCCGTGCAAAGCATACGGGAATCAAAGTCATTTGATATTCACCCTAAAAGGTAAAATCCGAGGGTAAACAATCTGGACTAATATTTGTATAATTTTATTTGATTTACATTAATTTTCTATTATTCTACTTTATAATCTTTTACAAAGAACTGAATGTTTTTCTCTTCTAATTGTTTCCCCGTACTAGGGACGGCCACTGGCACAGAACAAGAGGCCGTCCCTAGGCAAACTCTCGTGTTTCTAATTTATAAATTTTATCTTTCAACTTATTTCTGTTAGAATTTCTAACTCTTTTATTTTTATTTTTATCCGCGCTTTTGATGCTAATGTGTTTATCCCTATGAGTTATTTTCTGATCATTTGGAGTTGGAATTTTGAAAGATGGGGGTTGCATCAGTCTGAGGACTTCCACTCGGGTTCTTTCTTTACCCTTATCTTTTATTCATGTTATTATGGAAATAGTTTTAATATCGTTAAAGGAAAAAAGGCCAAAAGATTTCTAACAGTTAACTTTGCGATTTTCTCGGAAGTTGTGGACCAATGTCCCGTTTTAGCCAATAAAATTGACGCTTCATGAAAGATCACTTTTTGTTATAAAATATGCATGGTAGGACCAATGTCCTCATTCTAATAAATACCCCATTTTATGCATGTGTTGTACTTTTACAAGTGGGAGTTGTATTCCGCTCCTGGTGTTATTGTAATATATTTTTTGAATGCCTCATTTTGATTTTGACTTCATTTTACCGCTTTGGACGTGAATGATTGCGCCTTTAATTAAAATGCATCGTGTGAAAAGATGGTGAAACAATGAATTCAAAACTTAATTATAATATTGATCAAGGTATAAATAAATGAGAAGTCCCGAACTCACTCTGGTCTTTGGGGCTCAAGAGGCGAGAGGTCTAGGACTTCTAAGACACCTCTTGAGTTTCACCAAAAGACTTAAATATACAAATCCTAGGCTCTAGGGGGTAGAGGCTGAGACCTCCAAAATCTCTCTGGCTAGCCCAAGATGGATATGTATGCGTCGTCTTAGACTCGACGAGGCTAGACGACCCTTCCCAATGTTCTATTGGGTGGCGACTCCAAGAAACCTCATTATTGCCCAAAATAGACGCACTTGTAAATACCTTACAAGCTTTAATGAATCTCATCCTGATCACCCTAAAGAGGGCCTTCGGGAGGCTACGAGGTTCGGTGCGCGTCACAGTGGCGACTCCGCTGGGGAGGATACTCGAGACTTCGATTCGAAAGTACCTTGATTAAAAATTATAATAGAGTTTTAGTTTAAAAATTTTGCCTTCTTTCAAAATTGCATTGCATCGCATTAGAGCCTTAGATCTATGCTAGTTTTGTCCCTCTTTTAGCCCCGGTGCGTTCCTGAAGCACGACCCTATTTTCACTCAATTTAGGAAAGTGTTAAGGATAATCACCAGCCCAAGCCTCGTACCATCATGGTATATTAAATGGTGACCCAATCGGTCGTTACGCTCGTGATGAGGTAGACCCGTTGGCAGGGACCATGCTTGGGTAGCCCTAAAGCAACACCATCCTTTGACTAAAGCTCATGTAGTGAAAATGGTTACTTCCCCTAAGTGGTATGAACCTTAATACTATGCCTGCTGTATGGATCATTATGTATTGGACAAGCCCAGATAGTTTGACTGGTCAACTAATCAAAGGCTTTCATGCCCCAATGGGCCCAAGATGACTTATTCGGATTGCCTAGATACATAATGATCATAACCCATCTGTTTGCACATTAGTTAGGAGAGGTTATGCTGCCGAATTATCACCGTGCACCATACGTGTTCATCGGGCCCCACATGACCCATGGCCCAATCCCACCTACGAAAGAGACTATGACCTCGTGTGCGGGAGTAATAAGGTTGAAAAGACCTATGTGCTTGCATGTGGCTTATGAGTGTTGCATAGCATGATCATGCATTTTTAGCACAGTCATGCATCATCCTGACCCCTTGTGCTTTTCAGCCATTATAGATTCGCCTAGGTGGACAAGAGGGTCTCGGGGGCGCCTATGCAGAAATCCGTTCTTTGAGTTACCAGAAAGGGTAGAGTATCCGGACACTTCTTCTGAAAACCAGTTACGCTACTTTAGAACAGTTTTCTGTACCCGAAGAAATGGCAAACTCACCGAGAGGGGCAGAGGCCACCAGAGCAATGATATTAGAGGAAGTGGGCCGAAGGTTGGAAGAATTTGAGAGTCGGATGATGGCAGTGATAGCCACAATAGGTCAGCAAGCGGCCCCGCAGAACCCACAACCCCCTCTTATGAGAAATAATGAAAGGGAAGAGGTCAGAGAAGACCCACAAGAGGAAACTCGCCCGCCACTTGTGAACCTAAGAGCTACTACTTCGGGGGCACAAAGGGGAAGACCTGTCACTAGGTTGGATGATGATTGGGAAGATGAAAAATACGAGGACTGTATGTCTAAGAAAGGGAAAGCCCCTCAAATTGAAGAGGCCATCTGGAGGAAGATGGAAGAGAAATTTGAAGCTATGACGAGAATGTTGACGAAGGGCCGAAGAGTGAACCCTGAGGATAAGGAGTTAGAAGGAGAGGATCTAGTACCCATGAACTTTAAAATGCCGGATGTCCCAAAGTTTGACGGTACTTCTGATCCCCTAGCACATATAAAGCAGTACTCGCTGGTGATAAAAAGCACCACTTTAACAAAAAAACAGAAGATTGAGTAATTTTGCTTGAACTTGACGGGCCCGGCAGTGGATTGGTACCACGGGCTCGATCGCCGAACTAAAGAAGACTGGGATTTATTGACGGAGGAGTTTTTGAGGCAATACGACTGCAGTACAAGGATGGAGGTAACCTTAAAGGACCTGGAGCTATTACAGCAGAAGGGGGGTGAGTCCTTCCACGAGTATTTAACCCTGTGGAGGAATCGGGTGATGGAAATGAAGAGGAAACCAGATACTCAGGATCAAATATGGCTATTCATTAAAAATGCGAGCCCATATTTGAGAGAGGGATTAAGAATAAAAGGACTGAAGGATTGGGAGTCGCTGAAGGACATCGCCATTGAGGCCGAGGGAGAGTACCTTGTTAGGAAAGCAGGTAATGAGAACTATCCTTGGAGGGGTAGCACTAGCCAGGGGGCCAGTAGACCATCAGGTACCGCCAGTAGTATAAGGAAGACTGCTGAGGTGTCAGCTGCGAATGCTACCCCAAGGCATTTTTCTAATCTTGGAAGGTCTTTGTCATGGGTATTGAGGAGATTGATGAAAGAGGGTAAGTTGCAACCTATGCCACCCAAACCTGCCAGAACCCAAGGCATGCCAGGACATAAGAATGATGAGTATTGTGCATATCACCAGCACACTGAGCATATAACTGATAACTATAAGACTTTGAGGCACGCGATTCAAGATCTGATTGACTCAAAGCAAATTACAAACCCGGAGAAGAGAGGGGGTCAACAGAAAGCTGGGTACAATAACATACCTCCGCCAGTGAATATAATCGGGTCCAGTTTGCTCGAGAACTTTGTGTTGAAGGAGTTATACGGCAACAATATCCACACAGCTGTCACAAACCTTCATGAGGGGAGTGAAGAAGGGCTTCCTACTGCAGTAATCGATTGCTGGTCCACTGATGATAGTGGAACTAAAAATGATGATTCTGAAGTATTTGCCGACCTATGGGGTTTGGAGGAAGAAGGAGAAAAGCCAAAAAGGAGGGAAGTGGGAGCTGTGACTCGGAGTGGAAGGGTAGCCCCAGAAGTTGAGAAGTCCCAAGAGCCGGGTGAGGGCAGAAGGGGAAAGGAGCCAGAAGAAGATTCAATTTTTAAACAGTTAAAAAAGACGCCGGCTCAGATTTCAATATGGGATCTTCTGAGGCAGTTGCCATCACATAGACAGAGGGTGGTAGAAGCTTTGTGCGAAATAACTGTGGCAACAACCATCTCGCCTACGGAACTTCTGGATGTAGTGAAAGGAGGATCGGGGGAAAATGTTGTTTTCACCAGTGCTGATTTGCCGGCGGAAGGCCGCAATCATCATCGCCCTCTGTATATAAGGGCGCAGATTAACCAGAAGTACACCACTTGTGTAATGGTAGATGATGGTTCTTCGATAAATGTGTGCCCACAGGTAGCAATGGCAGCTTTTGGGGGTAACAGAGGATATGTTGGCAAAATCTGATCTCACCATCACAGCATATGACAACTCACGTAGGCAGGCTTCGGGGACATTCACAGTAGTGGTGAAGACAGGACCGATAGAGTCAGAAGTGGAGTTTGTGGTGCTGCCTATACCCGCAAATTTCTCAGCTTTGCTAGGAAGACCATGGTTTCATAAGTTGGGAGGAGTCCCCTCTACACTGCACCAAATGGTAAAGATACCTCACGAAGGCCAGATTATGACTATAAAGGCTGCACGGGAGAATCAGGTTTTAGTACTGGAGATAGCTAGGCAGCCGTTTAGTGGGTTTCATGTTGCCATGATAGGTGAAGAAGAGCAGAAGGAAGAAAGCCCCCAGGTATTGAATATGATGAAAAAGATGTCATTCCTCTGCGGCGCAGGATTGGGCAAGAATTCTCAGGGGATACCAACAGCGGTTACCACCAAGGGCCAAAAGGATAGAAGGGGCCTAGGATACACAGGTGTTGTAGGGAAGGGTGAGAAGTCAAAAATCGAAATTCCTCATATCTGGAAAACTTTTGTTCCAACAAACGCAGCATGTGCCTATACAGGGGAAGAGGAACCTCAGTGGCTGAATGGAAGAATTGTGCCAGGGTTTGAGGTTTTCAATGATGTCTATGACTGGGACATTGGATTGATCAAGCCAGCAGAGGGCTTTTAGGACGAGGAAGTCGTGACTAGTAAGACGATTTGGGACCGTGAGATGCCTGAAGAAGTGATGACTGAAAAAATGGTAGCCGCCCAGCTGAAAGGGAAAGCGAAGGTGGAGGGAACCATGCAGGAGTTGATTGGGAAGCCCCTGAAGAGCCAAAGTGATGCAGAGGAGGAAGAGGAAAATAGTTTAGATTTTCTTTTTGCTCTAGAACTTTTCAATGATGTTAATGACAATTTCAATCTTATTAATAAATTGAATGATTTTGCTTACTTGTGCGATGTTTCTAACGATTTCACTATGCATGATCAGGATCATCCATCCATATTTGATATTGATTCAACTGATGCTACTCCATTTAATATTGGAACCATAGAAAACCCAAAAGAAATTTTGGTAGCATCAAATATAACTCCTGAAGAGCGAGAAAAATTCGAGAGAATCTTAAAAAAATATGAAAAAGTCTTTGCTTGGACCTACGAAGATATGCCAGGAATCGATTGGGAAATTGCAGAGCACGCTATTCCCACCTATCCAGACCATAAACCCGCTAAACAGAAATTGAGAAGGCTTAGGCCAAAATGGGCAGAGAAAGTGAAAGAGGAGATTCACCAGCAAATCAAAGCCAAGTTTCTAGTTGAGGTGCAATATCCAATTTGGTTGGCCAATGTTGTCCCTGTAGCCAAAAAGAATGGCAAAGTAAGGGTATGCGTGGATTATCGGGATTTGAATAAGGCCTGTCCAAAGGATGATTTCCCATTGCCTCATATAGACATACTGATAGATAGCGCCGCTGCTTGCGAGATGTATAACTTTGGAGATGGTTATGCGGGTTACAATCAGATTCTCAATAAAATAATTGACCGAATTAAGACGGCTTTCATCACAGAATGGGGGACCTATACTTATAGGGTAATGCCTTTTGGCTTGAAAAATGCGGGAGCCACTTATCAGAGGATGGCCATAAATATATTGGATGACCTGATCCATAAAGAAGTGGAGGTGTACGTGGACGATATGATGATCAAGTCAGTCACTAGAGAAGGTCATTTTGAAGCCCTAGAAAAGTTCTTTCAGAGGATAAGCAAGTATAACCTGCGGTTAAACCCTAAGAAGTGTATTTTTGGTGTTACCTCAGGGAAGCTCCTAGGACACATAGTTAGTCAATGGGGAATTGAAATTGGCCCGGATAAGGTTAGGGCTATAAGAGAAATGCCGATACCGCAAAAGGAGAAGGATGTGAGAAGCTTTCTAGGAAGGTTGCAATATATCAGTAGGTTTATTGCCAAGCTTACTTCGATCTGTGAACTGATCTTCAAACTACACAGAAAAAACCAACCAGTAGTATGGAACAAGAGTTGTCAGAAGGCTTTTGACACTGTCAAAGAATACCTGCTGAATCCACCGGTACTGAGACCACCACGGCCTGTCAAACCACTGATCCTATACCTGGCCATAGAGGACAGCTCTGTAGGCGCTATGATGGCCCAAGAGGACGAATTTGGAGTGGAATTTGCTGTCTCCTACCTCAGCAAGAAATTCTTTGCCTATGAGGTCAAATACACAGAAGTAGAAAAGATTTGCCTTGCAGTAATCTGGACTTCTAAGAAATTACGACATTACTTTCATGCCTACAAGGTACAGGCAGTCGCAAAGCAGAATCCCCTGAGATTATTGCAAGAGGCCCCGTCCTTACTTGGGAAAATGGGTAGGTGGTTGTTGTTACTTCAAGAATTCGATGTAGAGTATGTTACTCGGAAGACCATCAAGGGACGTGCAGTGGCTGAGTTTCTAGCAGAACACCCGATTCAAGGAGACTCATACGAGTTTAACTTTCCAGATGAGGATGTGACTACCATCGGAGTTCAGGGTTGGAAATTGCACTTTGATGGAGCCGTAAACAGCAAGGGGGCAGGAGTAGGAGCCATTTTGACAACTCCGGACTATGAGAAGCTTCCCTTGGCGAAGAAGTTGAGATTCAAGGCTACCAACAACGAGGCTGAGTATGAAGCTTGTATTTTTGGATTGGAGGCCTTAATAGCCTTAGGAGCAAAGAATGTGGAAGTGTTTGGTGATTCCTCCCTGGTGGTCAATCAAATTCGAGGTGAATGGGACTTGAAAGAAGAGAGGCTAATGCCATATATCCAGCATTTAAGGGGCCTAAGTAGTCGGTTTGAAGTATGTACATTCCATTTTGTTCCAAGGGATGAGACTCAATTAGCCGATGCGCTCGCCACGTTAGTATCAATGTGGGACAACCCTGAAGGAGTGGTAATGAAGCCAGTTTTGATTTACAGCTTCGAGCCTAAATCAGTTATGGAGGTAGAAGTGGCAGATGGGAAGCCGTGGTATCAGGATATTATGAACTATCTAGAGAATGCGACATTTGCAGAAGAGGCTACCGAAAAGGATCAGAGAATGATTCGCAAACTGTCCACTTAGTTCATCTGCATAGATGGGATGTTGTACAAACGACAAGCTGATGGTATCCAATTGAGGTGTTTGGATGAGAAAGAGGCCAAGAGGGTAATAGAAGAAACTCACGCCGGAGTATGCGGAGCCCATATGAATGGGCTGACATTGGCCAAGAAGATCATGAGGCAAGGCTTCTACTGGCTTACGATGGACAACGATTGTTCAAAGTATGTCAAGCAGTGTCAGCTATGCCAGCAGTACGCGGATTTAAGACACTTGCCAGTGTCAGAGCTACATAGCCTAACATCACCTTGGCCATTCGCTGCTTGGGGAATAGACATTATTGGAGAGATCCGCCCTACGGCCCCCAATGGGCATAGATACATAATAGTCGCAATCGACTATTTTACAAAATGGGTAGAAGCGGAGTCCTTCAAGAAGATTGACGTAAGAGATATGGCTAGGTTCATTAAAAGGAATCTGATTTGCAGATACGGACTCCCACATCACGTAGTGTCGGATAACGGGGTGCAGTTCATGGGGGAGACCAGGAAGCTTCTTGAGAAGTACAGAATCGAGCAACATAAATCCTCTCCCTATCGACCATTAGCTAACGGGGCAGTAGAGGCTGCCAATAAGAATGTGAAGAAGATCCTAGCCAAGATGGTCCAAACCTATAAAGACTGGGCAGAGAAGCTACCTTTTGCTCTGTGGGGTTACAGAACGATGGTAAGGACATCTACAGGCGCTATGCCATATTCTCTGGTTTATAGGACAGAAGCAGTGCTGCCAGTCCAGGTAGAGCTCAAATCGCTGAGAGTAGTCAGGGAAGCCCAGATTCCAGAGACCGAATGGGCACAACATAGGCAATAGCATTTGAATTTATTGGATGAGGGTAGGCTGAAAGCTTACTATCATAATCAGATCTATCAGAAGAGGCTGGCCAGATCATTCGGGAGGAAGGTGAAAAATCATCCGCTGAAGGAGGGAGATTTAGTGTTCAAACAGATGAGACCAGGGGTAACGGATATCAGAGGAAAGTTTAGACCAACCTGGGAAGGACCATTCATCCTCAAGAAGCTGTTGTCAAAATGAGCTGCGATTTTATCGGATAGTGATGGCAATGAATTCAGAGAACCGATCAATATTGATAGACTCAAAAGGTTCCATGGCTAAAGGCTACAAAATCAAAAGAAGAGAATGAAAGCCCCGCGGGTCGAAAACTGGAAAAAAGGCGGCCTTGCTAAAATTAGGCGCCTCGTCAGGGTAAAAACCGAAAAAAGGCATCCTGGGCAAAATTTAGAGGCATGAGAGAAAATGTCCAATCATGAAAACCCGAGAGGGCAGATTGGAGATAGGAGTTAGGCGCTATCATGATTTGGTTCCATGAAAGAATGTAGTCATGCATAATTGAATCAGTACCAAAATGATCATGTATTTTGAAATCGTACTGAAATCTACACTATTTTGTGAAATGAAATTTGATTTATTCATTTATATCATTGTCTAATTCTGCTTCAAAAAGAAACATATTGCTCAAAATGCATGTAAATCTAAACTATGCCCTACTACTACCCTCGCTAGCTAAATGCCTCAGTCGCCGAGTTCGGTTGTCAGATGATGGGCTAAGTATCCACCTTTTGTACGCGCTGGTGGAAGTGACAGAGTGATTCCCGAAGGGAGGTATGATAGTTTTCAGTGGAAGCCGACTCCAGAGCTCATGATAGCGGGAAGCAAAAGCCACAGAAAGGACTCCACCTCGAAAGGATAGAGGAAGTCTCACCACATCCTGAGTCATCCCAAGCTGACGGGAGCAATGGGCCATAATGTAGAAAGTTGCCCCGCGAAGCTCGCATAGGGGAGCACATCCTGAAGACCCATAAATAATAGCACTGGACAAGGGAAGCTAAGCGTGCGTGAAGCTAATATCCTCATCTGATATCTACTGAATCTGGTAATGCCCTCGTCAGGGGTCCTAGGTAAGTACAAACGCCGACGAGGAAGAAAACACTTCGCAGAGTATTGATTAATGACTCTAGGAGGTGGCTCTGACAAAAGCTTCAATTTCTCCTACAATAAAAAAAACAGAAATAAAAAAGCCAAAGAAAATAGAATAAAAGGCAAAGAAAAGCTGCTGGAGTAAGTTGGATTTACTTCAGGCAAAAATTAGGCATAGGGTTATGTGAAAATCCGAAAGGACGTACTTCCCGCTAAGAAAAGCTAGTGTGAAAATTCACAAGGGACACACTACCTTTTAAAATAATGATGTACCTGAAGTAATAAGGGCCTTCCAGAGAATGAAGTGGTAGGCCCGACACGAACAGAGTCCAAACCCAAGATAGTCTCAGCCAGAATGAGAGGGAAAGGGGTCTGCCCGGGATGAAAGTCATCCAGAATTTCAAACAGATGGGGATCTCCGAGCAGTTCCTCTGAGGTCACGACTAGATACTTCATCAGGCAAAAATGGAAGAGGACGCTTACGCTGTATGAGGGAATGTTGGAGAACTCATCCATTGCTTCAATCAGAGGTTCCAAAGTAAATACTGGGCCCTAAGGAACTAAACGAGCAGCGTCAGAAGGAGCTATACTTAAGGACAGAGCAATATCCCAGTTTTGGATCAAACCACAGAGAGGTACACAGGGCAAAGCACCAGGAGGATACCAACTCCTGACGATAACAGCAAGTTCTTCAGGCAGTGGCCATATTTCCTGATAGGTGAACCTGAAAACATGAAAATGAGGATCCCAGAAGTGGGTCGCAGCCAAACGAAGGTTGTAGTCTATCTTGACTCTTTGTAAAAACCTCAGTCCAGAAAGGGGGGCAAGAGTTCTGTGTTCCCAAATTTGAGCATCGTCTAAGATACAGTGCATTTTGGAAAGAAAAGGAGAATTCATGGCCCAACAGCTAAAGTCACAGTTGCTAAGGGGAGTAAAGGAGGAAAAAAGGGAAAAAACTAGATAAAAGAGCCTATTATGAAGCAAAAATAAGGAAGAGGCACGAAATCCAAGAAAAAAGCTGGGTTATATAGTTTTGGTTTACCGACGGCTAGCCCGTCCCTATAGTCAAACGGTGAACCCGTCTGTACTTGTCCACCTGGCAGGTTGCATCGTGCATATTACGCGCATTAATTAGGTAATTAATGAGGGTTAAAAGCGGAATCTGAATAGACAGACGGAATGCCCGTCTGTCGCTACATGAATGGAAAGCCCATCGATACTTAAATTCTATATAAAGGCGCAGGTACCGATGGGCTGTCACTTTCTTTCCCTTCTTCTTTGCACCGACGCTGTTCCCTTTGTTTCCAGCGGTTTCTTTTTATTTTTTTTGCACCAGTTGTGAGTCTTTTACTTCTTCTTTTGGGTTTCAATTTCCAGGTTAGTAAAATCCTTCCATCTTTTGATCATTTTTATTTTATTTTATCATAAGTAATGTAATTTAATCTTCTTCCTTCTTCTTTCGAATTAGCATAATTAGTAGCCTTGTTAGTTAATTGAAATATCATTTATTTAGTAATAAAATGCATGACTTGAAGCATTGAGTAAATAGCATGCAATTTTTTTCTTTTTCTTTCTTTTTAATGGGCACAAGATGGATTTATTTAATTGACATATATTATTTAAAAACAATTAGTGATAAATGTATAGTTGTTCCCGAGTTTTTTAGATAAGACATGGCTTTAAAAATGCATGCACATTGGAACTAATACTAGGAAATAGGAAGCAAAGCAGATTTGAGCATGTTGCAATGATTGCTTGGGGCCTGAGGCCTGTCCTTTTTATTATGCAGGAGGTTGGACACACCCTTGCTGGGGTGCTGCCCAAATTTTTTTAGCAAATATATTACAATGATTGCTTGGGGCCTGAGGCCTGTCCTTCTTTTTTATGCAGGAGGTTGGACACACCCTTGCCGGGGTACTGCCCAAATGTTTTTAGCAAATGAGAACATATTGCAATGATTGCTTGGGGCCTGAGGCCTGTCCTTCTTTTTTGTTGTTTTTTATGCAGGAGGTTGGGCACACCCTTGTTGGGGTACTGCCCATAATTTATCTTATTGGTTTAGACACATTCCCGTCAGAATGCTGCCTCAATTTCTAAGCAAAGTTTCATTTATATCTATGATGCCAAGCTAACTATTTACCTCATTCGCAGGATGCCACCGCGACGATATGCTCCCCACGATGAGCCCGAGCCTCAGGCCCCGGGGTGGATGAGTGATGAGGCTAGACAGAGATATATGGCGCTGGCTTAAGTGCAGTTCCGAGCTAGCCGTTTCATTTCCCAACCATTCCTTGAGGCTCTAGGGATGGTGGATGAGGTTGACATTCTGATAGCAGGCGCGGGATGGACGGAGTTTTTGACGCCTGCCTTCCAGACTCACCTAGAGATAGTATAACAGTTTATTGCCACGTTACAGTATGGGGGATATCAGAGATCCGACACAGAGGTGGGTGTCATACAGTTTTGGATAGAGGGCCATCATTATAGTATTACCCGCCAGCGGTTCACAGAGGCCATGGGGCTTCCGTTCGGGCAGGATGTCATAGCGCCTCAGAGGTCAGTTAGACGTCAGCATTGGGCAGTTATTGCCTTGCCGGGAGTGCTATATGATCATAATACGGCAAAGAGCATGGTACTCTCATCACAGGCCCTGCGATATGTTCACAGAGTCTTATCCAGCTCATATTTAGGACGAGCTGATAACCCAAGATCTCTCAATGCCGCAGAGATTTTGAGCTTGTGGGCCATCGTGGCAGGTCAGAGACTTAACATCAGCCATGAGATATTGGTCAACCTGGTGAGGGTATCTAGGGGGACAGCCCCTATAGTGTATGTTGGGGGAGTTATTATAAGATTGCTTCTGAGTTTGGGAGTTCGTCCAGACATCCTAGGGCGTGCTTTGGATGAGAGCATTTATGTGGATGCTCTGGCAGCTATCACTATGGCTATGATAGTATCGATACTGGGCCAGCCAGAGGCATATAGGCTTCGTACTGTGCATGAGACCAGACGTGCATTCAGCTTTCCCTCGCTAGAGCCAGTGGAGGAGCAGCATCAGATGGAGGAGCCGCCTCAGATGGAAAAACCCCATATAGAGCAGCCTCAGATGGAGCACCAGCCTCCCTAGCCTCAGCAGTACTAGGAGGAGCATCCGGGTACGCCTTTTGACATGGGGATTGAGTTCACCATGGATGAGCTATTCGCTACCCCTTCAGGGCAGAGAGTACAGAGCCCCACTCCGCCTCCGCCATCGAGAGTACATCGAACTGCTCCCCGGGCCCATGAGAGGTTCAGTCCATATGCTAGAGTAGGGGATCCGGGGGCATCTACTTCTACAGCTCCACCTCCAGAGCCGGCACCAGAGTCAGCTCCCCCTCCATCCTCATCATCGGCTATCCTAGCGCAGCCCGATTTGGCTGTACTACTGGCTTCTACCTTAGCGTCCTTCGAGCACAGGCAGGAGGAGAGAGATAGGGCCCTTCTCGATCACCTCGGGGAGCGAGATAGAGTCATATTAGAGTGGCTGGATCAGCAGCAGAGTATTATTCCCGAGGAGGGGAGGCTCATTGACTTTTTTAGGCAGGAGCAGGAGAGGCTTATGGCTCAGCTGAGGCAGGAGATGAGGACCTCCCAGGATGGGGTAGCCCAGAGGATGGATGCATCCTTACAGATCATGGATGAGTTGGTTGAGGCTCTCAAGTTCAGGATTCAGGTTCTGGAGGGTACCATACCTCCCATTGCCCAGTCTCTTCGGGAGTTTAGGGAGCACACTGAGGATAGACTGAGGAGTATGGGGACCGCCTCCATAGATCAGACCCTTTGCCTGGGCGACACTTTTAGAGAGTTAGGGGGGTCGTCACTGATACGCTGTAGTTCATGACAGTATGTGCACAGCCTTTCCTAGATGGGTTTGCTCAGGTCCAGTTCTAGCAGCAGGATCCAGCGAGAGCACAACCATTATCAGTACCAGTGGCGGTACCTCCTATATACCAGAGATAGGCCAGAGCTTCAGCTACTCAGCGGGTCGGACCATCAGCCCCTCCCAGTCAGCCATCTGCTCCAGATGTGGGACCCTCTGCCTCTTCATCTCGGCCTCAGACAGTTCATATATCAAATGATGATGATGATCCGAAGGAGGAGCTTTCAGACTATCCACCCCTATAGCCCTTCAGGGAGTCATGATATCATTTTTGTATTTTATATCATCATGTTTACATTACATTGTACAAAATTTAACTTTTTAGTGGAAAAACATTTATGGCAAGCCTGTTAAATTTGCATTTTCTTCGTGATTTAACTCTCTTAAGAAAAAAGAAAAAGGGATAATTAATCATATGATAAAAAGATAAAAAATGTTCACCAAATCTACAGTCAAATGAATTGGTACGAGGATTAATGGGAATCTCTTGTAATACAGGAACGAGGTTTTACACCAATTCAAAATTGACCAACAGTTAAAAGGGAGAATAAACAGTTCAAACATCATGTCCTTTGAGATCACAAGATCATAATTATACTTCGGGGGCAAGATGAAGCCGCCAAATCAAAATACACAATTCAGAAGAACACCCTGCTCAGAGGAGCAATCTAGAATGACACTCAGCCAAGGAGAAGAACAGTCCAGAAGGACGCCCGAGTTGGAAGTGCCAACTTCGCACTTTGTCTGGAGTAGACTCGGTACAGCTCAGGAGAGCGATGATCCGCGCTTTGTAAGTCTGGAACAGACTCAGTGCAGCTCAAGAGAGCAATCATCCGTGCTTTGTAAGTTTGCAGTAGACTCAGTATAACTCAAGAGAGCAATCATCCGTGCTTTATAAGTCTGGAGTAGACTTGGTACAGCTCAGGAGAGCGATGATTCGCGCTTTGTAAGTCTGGAGTAGACTCAGTGCAGCTCAAGAGGGCAATCATCCGTGCTTTGTAAGTCTGGAGTAGACTCGGTACAGCTCAGGAGAGCCATCATCAGCACTTTGTAAGTCTAGAGTAGACTCGGTGCAGCTCAGGAGAGCAAACTTCACATTTTGCAAGTCCGGAACCGACTCGACGCATCGCCACTTCCCCGAAAAAAGGTAAGGACTACCTCAGGTATGCGTTTCTTTCCTTCTCTAAATTTTGGCTCATCTAGGCACTAGTGCGCTAGTTTCCCCAAAATTTGGGGCAACTGTAAACACCGGGTCTTGAGGTGGTCAAGGTTAGAGTTACTCGATGAAGAGATCAACGTTGGTTTTCGGATAAATGGGTGAAATTCGGAGGTTTTCGTCTTCCTTGTTTCGCGAGGATTAAAATCTTTTTCTTTAGCATGGAGTTTTAATAGAGTTTGATAAATTTTGGTTGAAATTGAGAATTTTGCTCCACAGACGGGATTCCCGTCTGTGTAGGGGTGCCTGTCCCTACTTGGGGCGATCCCCGTCTCTAGCCGTAGTGGGGACGGACGCGTGGCGGTATAGGGATGCCCGTCCCTAGTACCGCGCCCCGTCTGTAGGCGATTTTTCACGTATGCCCTTAGTAGGGACGGCCGTCGGTATCTGAAGGGAAGCCCGTTGGTACGTTAACTGATCAGATCACGCCGGATTTGATAAAATTTAATCTCTTTTCCTTCAAAATGGGGATAAGATCTATTAAAAAAATGGAATTTTAAAGTCCTTTTAAGATTCAAACTTTGGGTTGAGGCTTATCTGAATTTTTTCCTAAAAATAGTGGATTAAATTCCATTTTTGGGGGAGAAGTTTTGAGAATTTTGGTGAGGAAGGTGATTATTTTTTATAAGAAAAATTATTTGTAAAAATTTATTAATTTTCTTCGAGAGATTATTTCTTAGAAAAGGTTTTGTGAGCAATTTACACAAAAAAAAGTTTATAAAACCTCTGTTCATTTGCAGAATTTTATTTGATAAAATTTCTTCTAATTAATTGATTCCTTCGAATTTTTTTATGAATTAAGCCAAGTTGAGGTAACGAAATTCATTCGTTTTCCATCAATATAGCTAATTCAGACACTCAATTGCTATCAGATTTTCAAGGGAAGAAAAGTATAAATCTTCTTTCTCTGATTTTTTACTTAATCCGTGCGAAGCATACCGGAATCAAAGTCATTTGACATTCACCCTAAAAGGTAAAATCCGAGGATAAACATTCTGGACTAATATTTGTATAATTTTATTTGATTTATATTAATTTTTTATTATTCTACTTTATAATCTTTTACAAAGAACTGAAAGTTTTTCTCTTCTAATTGTTTCCCCGTACTAGGGACGGCCGCTGGCACAGTACAGGAGGCTGTCTATAGGCAAACTCTCATGTTTCTAATTTATAAATTTTATCTTTCAACTTATTTCTATTATAATTTCTAGCTCTTTTATTTTTATTTTTATCCGCGCTTTTGATGCTAACGTGTTTATCCCTATGAGTTATTTTCTGATCATTTGGAGTTGGAATTCTGAAAGATGGTGGTTGCATCAGTCTGAGGACTTCGACTCGGGTTCTTTCTTTACCCGTATCTTTTATTCATGTTATTATGGAAATAGTTTTAATATCGTTAAAGGAAAAAAGGCCAAAAGATTTCTAACAGTTAACTTTGGGATTTTCTCGGAAGTTGTGGACCAATGTCCCGTTTTAGCCAATAAAATTGACGCTTCATGAAAGATCACTTTTTGTAATAAAATATGCATGGTAGGACCAATGTCCTCATTCTAATGAATATCCTGTTTCATGCATGTGTTGTACTTTTATAAGTGGGAGTTGTATTCCGCTCCTAGTGTTTTGTAATATATTTTTTGAATGCCTCATTTTGATTTTTACTTCCTTTTACCGCTTTGGACGTGAATGATTGCGCCTTTAATTAAAATGCATCGTGTGGAAAGATGATGAAACAATGAATTCAAAACTTAATTATAATATTGATCAAGGTATAAATAAATGAGAAGTCCCGAACTCACTCTGGTCTTTGGGGCTCAAGAGGTGAGAGGTCTAGGACTTCCAAGACACCTCTTGAGTCTCACCAAAAGACTTAAATATACAAATCCTAGGCTCAAGGGGGTAAAGGCTGAGACCTCCAAAATCTCTCTGGCTAGCCCAAGATGGATATGTATGCGCCGTCTTAGGCTCGACGAGGCTAGACGACCCTTCCCAATGTTCTATTGGGTGGTGACTCCAAGAAACCTCATTGTTGCCCAAAATAGATGCACTTGTAAATACCTTACAAGCTTTAATGAATCCCATCCTGATCGCCCTAAAGAGGGCCTTCGGGAGGCCACGGGGTTCGGCGCGCGTCACACCTTGATTAAGTTTATAATCGAGTTTTGAATTTAGCGTTTCGTCCCATTTCTCATTCATTTTAATGCAGTTTAATTAAGGCGTAGATTGTCCGCTCAAGGAAAGTAATAAATAAAATCGTAAATAAAATAAAGTAAATGTAAATACATTGCAATAAAATTAGGGGCGAATACAACCCCCATTGTAAATAAAATACAAATCATACATAAATCGAGATGTTCATTAATGATGAGGACATTGGTCCTTGCGTGCGTGTTTATCATAAAACAATTTTGATGTGACAATTTTTATTTTGGATAGAAAAAATTGAGATATTGGTCCCATTTTCATTAGGAAAAATTCCAAGTTAATTAATAAAAATATTTTGGCAATTTTCTTTCTAGCGTGCCTAAATGAATAATTTTATTAAAGATTCATGGAAAAATAAATGAAAAAAGCTAGATAAATAAAATATTACAAATAAAACAATTAAATATCTAACCCAAACGAGCCTTCTGGATCTCCTCGTGTGCTCGCAAAAATGCCCAAGTAAAGAAAATAAGTTTTGACAAGAAAAACAACATACAAATGAAATAATGTTAGTAATTAAATCAATTAAATCAGTTAAATATATAATAAATGATAAAATCAAATAAAATAAGATAAAATAAGATGTCATCAAAATGACAAATTAATTAACATATCAACAATTTAAAATAAATGAGAAAAATGTATTATGAATGATAAAAGAATTAAATGATTTGATTAAAGTAAATAAAAAATGTTAATAATAATAATAATAATAATAATAATAATAATAATAATAATAATAATAATAATGAAAATAAACATATAAATGAATAAACAATGAATATATAATAATAGCAATGAAAAAGAATGATAAAAACGAATAAAAGAATGATGAATATAATTAAATGAGCGACATGATTAATTAATGTTATCCCAATTAACATAAAATATTTACATGGCAAAAAGATCAATCAAAATAAATTAATTAATTATATGTTGAAAATAATGAGCAATCAATATTTACGTGAACAAGAATAAAATAATATATAAGATATTGAATAAAACAAATATAAACTAATAAAATAAATGAATGAATGAAAATAATAAAAATGTACATGAATAATTAATTAATTACAAAAATAATAAAAAGAATAAGAAGAATGAGCCCAGAATGTTTATCCTCAGAGTTTTGGATTCGATAATGGTAAAAAATGATATTGATTTCCTTGTTTGTGGTTTGTAGGATTATAATTAAATAATAAAAATGTTAGAATTTTATTCCAAGGAAAAATATACTTGAAAAAAATGATGGAAGAAAATAAAAAATTCTTTAATAACAAAGAATCAATTTCTTTGCCTAAAGAATGATTTTTATTGATAAAAATGTTCTCATGAACCAAATAATTATTTTCTTTGTTCCAAAGAAAAAAAATCATTTATGAGAAAAAACTTGTTTTTTTAAAAAATCAAATGAAAAATTATATTTCAAGAACAAAAAATCATTTTGTTTGTCTCAAAACCAATTTTTCATCAAAAAAATGGATTCAAAATAAAAAAGAACCTTGTAAACAAATTTAATTGAAAACAAATAACAAGTTAAAAAATGAATTTTGAGAGCAAACAATTATTATGTTTGTCTCAAAATTAAATTCCATCAATAAAACTCTTTCTAAAAATATATTTAAAAGAAATTTTATTGGAAAAAGAAGAAGAATTGATGAACTTTCTTTTTATTTTTGTTGGGGAAAACTCTAAAAACCTAGAGAGAATTTATTGAAAGAAGAAGAAAAAAAACTAAAAAAATAAACCCTAAGAAAATCCCCCCTTTATCTCTTTCCATTATTTTCTTTTTATATGAAGAAAATGGGAAAATAAAATTAATTAAGGGAAAAAAACTAACTTATTCAGATATTAATTATTTTAAATTTTAAAAATGGAAAAAAAAACCTTTAAAAACCAAAAAAAAATTGGATAAAAAACGGATTTTTGGGTGAAAAATCGGAAAAAATGATTTTTGGGCAAAAAATGGCAATTTCGGCGGAACAGGTGCAACGGACGCCCGTAGCCACGCGCGATGGGGCATCAGTCACGCGCCCAGCACGCTGCGCTTCGCAGCGCACTGCTGTGCGTCGACATTCGCCAAAAAATTTATTTTTTTAAATTAACTAAAAACACTACAATTTCTAAACCCCCATTTTCAAAACTAATTTTAAAAATATTTTTTATCATTTTTATTTTTTACTCTAAAATGCAAATTTAACAAGGAAATCATTACTTTTAACCTTTTTGCCTGTGAACAGGCATCTTATCATCATTGGGTAACTCCGATTTGGGCTGACTCAGGAACCGGTGTTTACAGTTGCCCCCAATTTTGGGGAAACTAGTGCACTAGTGCCTAGATGAGCCAAAATTCAGAAAAGAAGGAAAGAGATGCTTACCTGAGGCAGCCCATACCTTTTTGCCATGTGGAATGTTGCGACTTGTTGCCGTTGAGCTATAGTGCTATCCGACTATGTCTCGTTTGCAATCTTTTCTATCACATTGTCCCGCTCGCCTCCAGTCGTCTTGCATGGTGTCTGTGAGATGTGGTGTCCTCTAACCACAATCCCATTGCAATCTGTTCCATCGCATGTGCCCCGCTATCCTCGTCTCGACATGCACATTGGCTGATCTGTCTCGCTGGCCTCATCTTGGCTTGCACGGCGTCTGTGGGATGTAGTACTCTCCGACTACAGTCCCGTTGCGATCTGCTCTATCGTGTGTGCCCCGCTATCCTCATTTCGGCATGCACGGTGGCTGGTCTGTCCCGCTGGCCTCATCTCGACTTGCACAGTGTCTATGAGATGCAGTACTCTTTGACTACAACCTCTGCTTGCGATCTGTTCTATCGCTGGTGTCCCGCTAGCCTCGTCCCGGCCTGCACGGAGTCTGTGAGATGTAGTGTTCTAACTACAACCTCTGCTTATGATCTGTTCTATCGCTGGTGTCCCGCTAGCCTCGTCCCGGCCTGCACAGAGTCCGTGAGATGCAGTGTTCCCTAACTATAACCTCTATTTGCGATCTGTTCTATCGCATGTATTCTGCTGGCCTCGTCTCGGCTCGCGCAGTGTCTGTGAGATCTAGTGTTCTCTAACTACAATCCCGGTTGCAATCTGTTCTACTATATGTGCTCTGCTGATATCGTCTCGGCTCGCACAGTGTCTGTGAGATGTAGTGTTCTCTAACTACAATCCCGGTTGCGATCTATTCTACCGCATGTGCTCTGCTGTCCTTGTCTTGGCTTGTGCAGTGTCTGTGAGATGTAGTGTTCTCTAACTACAATCCCGGTTGCGATCTATTCTACTGCATGTGCTCTACTGGCCTTGTCTCGGCTCGTGCAGTGTCTGTGAGATGTAGTGTTGTAACACCCCAAAACCACCCCAGTAGTTTGAGCCTGTCCGTGTCTGTATGTGTGTATTTGTATGTGTTACATGTATGTGTTTAATTGGATTATTTATTTAATTTATGTATATTAGTTGAGAAGAGGAGATAGGCTAGTGTAGGGTATGAGTGGATGTATAGAATTAAAGTATGAATAAGAGTTAGTTTAGTGTATATGATATTGTATGGGAGTAGGGTGTGATATGGGACATATGTCTTATGGGGATGATGACATGTGGCTAAGTGAATAGAGTAACAATTAATGGGTTTGGTGAGAGAGAGAGATCAACCTTTTCCCTTTTGAATCCCGTTCTTCTTTCTTCCTCACGCCATCTTCTTCTTTTCTTCTTCTTCTTTCTTTGTTCTTCCTTTTTCTTTGCACAATCTTGCTCCCTCTTCATTAATTGAGTAATTAGAGTTGATTAGCTTGTGATTTTGAAGCTTAAAGGTGAGTAGGAATTGTTGATGTCTTAGATTTCTTTCTCTTCCTCTTCTCTAGGTTTAAATATTTGTAAATTCATTTGTGGGTTATTTTAGAATTGATCTTGATTGTTATGGGTTTGTGGTTCAGAGGAGGCTCCTAGACCGGATAAAGGGAAAGGGATTGCTAGCGGGAGCGGAGCTCGCGAATAGGAGCTAAGGAGAGAAGGTTTGGGAACGTTTGTCTTTTATGTGTATTTGTGATTTGAGTTGGATAATTGTGGTTTTGCTTCGATTGGGTTTATGAGTTGTGTTATTATAGTTTGAATTGAAATTTGTGTGATATGTGATGTGAAAAAAGGAATATTGTTGAAGGATTTGTGAGAAATTATGTGAATAGTTGTAATTGATGTTAAAATTGCTGTTTTGGAAATTTGATTGAGTTTGAATTTAATAAAATTTTAGGGTTTGTGTTCTTGAGGGACTTAGATGTGTTTATGCATGATGTTGATTGTGTTGATTGTGGAATTAAGTTATTTTTATGTCATTTGTGATGTATGGAAGATCTATTGGAAGGTAAGAGGAGATTTGAAGTGTTTTGAGCCATTTTGGAGTTAATTCTGATGAAATTCCCGTTCCCAGTGTGTGTGTGTGTCGTGACCAGCAAAGAAAAGAGAAAAGGGAGTCTGTCACGAGTGGTGACGAGCGTGACGACTCGTGATAGAGGAGGCTTGTCATGAGTGGTGACGGCCGTGACGACTCGTGACAAGCAAAGAGAGTCTGTCACGAGTGGTGACGACCGTGACGAATCGTGACAGAGGAGGCTTGTCACGAGTGGTGACGATCGTGACGACTCGTGACTAGCCAAAAGAGAGTTTGTCACGAGTGGTGACGATCGTGACGACTCGTGACAGAGGAGGCTTGTCACGAGTGGTGACGACCGTGACGACTCGTGACAAGCAAAGTGAGGTTTGTCACGAGTGGTGACGACCGTGACGACTCGTGACAGAGGAGGCTTGTCACGAGTGGTGACATCCATGACGACTCGTGACCGGCCAACCACCCATTTTTTTCTTGAATTTTTGCTCAGTTTTAACTTAATTGAATTTTCGTATCTTTTCTGAATGAACTTTTACTATTATATAAGTGATATCATGATTCTTTAGATGAATTGTATGATGTGCTCTAAAATATGGATTGAATGGTTTATGCATGACCTGCTAGAGTTTAGCAAGTGGATAGTTAGGCATGCCTAATAGAGTTATGTGCCGCTGCAGCTATGTGTACGACTTTGGACCCTGATCAAGTCCCCGATCGGATCCTCGCGATCCTTCTGTCTGAATCTTTCTTAAGATTCTATGTGAATACAATTTGGAATAACATATAAAGAATGATTCGATACCTTCGGGTATCTATGTGTCCATAATAAGATATTGATACTCTTAAGTATCTATGTGTACTCGTTATCCACTCGTTATGATTAAGCAGGTGTCATTGTGTTTTGTACAAGAATCTTTGGATGAGAATACAAATATCTGAATTAATTATGTATGATTATATGCTCATAATTGTATTATTTTCATGTGTTTTCTGTTACCGTCACTGTGAGTGGCGGTCATGCATTGTGTGTTTCCCCACTAAGCGATTTCGCTTAGCACGGGTGTTTATCCGTGCAGGTGTGGAAGGTTTTCGATTGCCTCGGGTTGGGCGTGTCGCATCGGGAAGGCCAACGCAACTAGAGATCGGGAGTGTTATAGTATAGGCTTTCCTTTATTTTGTAATGAATGTAATATTTTGTTAGCCCTTTTGAACAATGTATCTTGGGCTTTTGTATATTCGTTCTTCTTTTTGTAAATTGATGTAAGATGTAAAGACCTCTTTGTATATTAATAAAAGTATCCATTTCGTCCTGTATCCCTCTTCTGTCTTTTAAAGTTTTTATTTATACCGGATATGTGATTCTGTTTGTGATGTTTGCATGTTTGTACTAGTGGGGTGTGGCACTCCTATCTATCTTGGGGCCTTCTCGCTCTAATCGAGTAGAAGTATCCATGGTATAGGTTGGGGTGTGACAAGTGTTCTCTAACTACAATCCCATTACGATCTGTTCTATCGCATGTGATTGAACGTTCTATCTTGGTAGCCGCTTCTGGGCTTGCATAGCATAACCTTGGTAACCTCTAACTGATCCGTGTAACATCCTATCTGCTAACCATTATTCGGTCAGTGTAATATCTGGTAACCACCATCCGGTCAGTACAATAACTGATCTGCTAACCACCATCTAGTCAGCACAATATCTGATCTACTAACCACAATCGGGTCAGTATAATATCTGATCTGCTAAGCACAATCCGGCTAGTACAATATTATGATCTGCTAACCCCCATCCAGCTAGTACAATGTCTGATCTACTAATCCCCATCCGGGTAGTACAATATTCTGATCCGCTAACCCACATCCGGCTAGTACAATATTTTGATCTGCTAACCCCCCATCCGGCTAGTACAATGTCTGATCTGCTAACCCCCATCCGGCTAGTACAATATTCTTATCTGCCAGCCCCCATCTGGCTAGTACAATGTCTGATTTGCTAACCCCCATCCGGCTAGTACAATATTCTGATCTCATAGCATCCCCATCCGGCTAGTACAATATTCTGATCTGCTAACCCCCATCCGGCTACTACAATATCTGATCTGCTAACCCAACTAGTACAATATTCTAATCTGCTAACCCCCATCCGGCTAGTACAACGTCTGATCTGCTTACCCCCATCCGGCTAGTACAATATTCTGATCCGCTAACCCACCTCCGGCTAGTACAATGTCTGATCTGCTAACCCCCATCCGACTAGTACAATATTCTTATCCGCTAACCCCAATCCGGCTAGTACAATATTCTTATCCGCTAACCCCCATCCGGCTAGTACAATGTCTGACTGTCGACCATCCTTAGGACGGCATGGTGGCTCATTCATCATTTTCTTTGTTGGCGTTTATCCTGAACCTCTTCTTTTTTGCTACAAAAGAGGGAAAAGCAAATGTACAGGGTATATAAAAGAGATGCATGCATGTGGCAGTACATACGTATAGGGCCCAATGTCAGACGAGTGCCCCCTGAAGGACGGTTGGTTGTTCCCCTAGAAGATAATTTGTGGAATATCATCCTCTTGGATTTTTACTAAGTCTTTTGTAAACTTCCAAAGCACAGATGCCATTCTCTTGATTATACCGACTGTGATATGCCTGACATCGATTCCTCTATCATCTTCGGCGTAGCTTCCTTGTTTAAAAGACCTGCATACTTCTCAAGAAGGTGAGCGAATTTGATGTTGAGCCTCCAGAGAGGCAAACAGATCAGAGAAAAGAAAAAAGATTAGAGGTTTTATTGCTTGCCTGCAGGTGGATGATTTTTCTATTTTTTTTGTTTTCGTCTTTGTTTCTATTTTTTGTTTTTTCCTTTTCTTTTTTTGTCTTGTTTTGTTTCTTTTGGGTTTTTATGTTTTGGATACGTTTGAATTTTTACAGTATATTGGATTTTTAAGGCCTTGAAAATGTCTTTTTTGTTTTTGTCATCTTTTTGTTTGAGAATTTGTATTCTTTGTGTTTCTTTTATTTGCCTTTGTTATTTATCTGAGAACTTGTATTCTTTGTACACTTGAGTTGGTTTTTGTACACTTATTGTGTGATGTGTGTGAGCGTACATCTTATGATAGAGAAACTTACCTTGTTGCTCCCGGCATGGCGTTCGTGAGTAGGCTCGCTCTTTTAAATGTCTTCTTGGGAGCAGGTTTGCAAGATTCCATTCTCGTGAGGACTTCATCTTGATCTGATTATTCGATATGGATGAGCGCCGATGTAGAGCTGAAACTGTACCTCAGCCCACTTTTGCATCTGATTGTCTTCAACTAAAGTATGTGTGGGCAGTCCGGCTTCTCAAGGGATCTTCTTTTCTGTAGATTTGTCTGATTCCGGATTGCCCTTAGCATGGTGTGCCCAGATAGGCTCGTTCTTTTTAGCGTTCCACCTCTGTACATATTTACTTGATTTTATGCCGGATACAGTGGCCGATAATGTTGAGCTGAATCCATCCTTTGGATCATCCTTGCTCATGAGGTCTATTTGGACCTTTCCCTCCGAGTCATGTACACAACAACATATACAAAAGATTGTGTGTGCATATTGAATTATGTGTGTGAAATATACATACAAAACTATATATAAGAAACACATGCAAAGGATTAATGTACAAGAATTGTGTGTGCATATCTAAGACTAAATGCACATAACATGCATGGTGTGTGCATATCTAAGACTAAATGCACGTAACATGCATGGTGTGTGCATATCTAAGACTAAATGCACGTAACATGCATGTGATATGCAAAAATGAATAGACCACATCATAGGTGGTTAAGGGATTCGTTGAGGGTACTGCTCGGCTGCTCACATTTTTTGATGCTCCCAAAGATGTAGAAAGGCATTGTCTTCGCTTTACGGACTCTGACCCATAATCTTTTAAAAGAGAACTGACTCGTACGCATGTTTGCCCCCCGTCCAATGAGCATCTTGCCCCCAGGACTCTGAATCATGATCTGTATTATGCACTACCTGCCTAAAGGGAAGTTATTCAGAGTAATGCCTCCTTATCACTCCAAGCTTCAAAAGTCATTATTTTAAAGGTAGTGCGTCCCTTGTGGATTTTCACACTAGCTTTTCTTAGCGGGAAATGTGTCCCTTTGAGGATTTTCACAAGACCCTGTGCCTAATTTTTGCCTGGAATGGACACAACCCACTCTAGCGGCTTTTATTCATTTTCATTTTTTCAAGGACAGACTGCCTGTTCCCAGGTTTTTACCCTGCCCTTTGGCCTAACTTTTGCTTAGAGTGCCAATTACGATTTTCATCTCTAACGGCCTTTTTTTTTTTTAGACTCTCTTGCCTTTCAGGTGCTGCTGCGAGAAAAGTTGAAGCTACTATCAAAGCCTCCTCCTAGGGTAATAAGTAGTTATTCTCTGAGGTATTTCTCTCTAGGCATCAGTTGTATTTCTTTGACTTTCTAGATGAGTGTCTTGCCAGATTAGGTGAGGTAGTGAATGAGGATCGAGTTCTTTAGGGCTTTATGAGGCTGCCTTGTACATTACCGCCCATTGTGGTCGATAGTTTAGAGGAATTAACGATATAACGAGGCATCCCTATCTTTCCAAGTTTGACCTTTATCTTCTGTTTTGACCTCCATACATCGTGGTCTCTAGGCAAGCTACTGATGAAGACTATTATACCATCTATCGGGGACTATTCTTTCACTCCCACTAATGCATTCAAGAGGTAGGTGCTTAGTCCCGCAATCAATACTAGAACTCGTTGACTTAGACATCCGGATGGTGAGAGCAGTGGTAGAGTGTAGCCATTTAGATTTCATGCATTTAGCAATGAACGATATTTCTCTTTTAATAAATGAACTAAAAAATAATGAACACATGTAGTTGCAAAGATTGTGTACAATTCAGTATGATTTCTCTATACATGATCATTATCTAACATCGATTCAAAATGCAAAACTACATCTAATCTTAGAGTAGATCTTGTAAGCATCAAATTCTTGTCTCCAATCAGCCCTCTCGGGTTTTCTTGATTGGACATTTTCTCTAAAGCCTTTAATTTTTGCCCAAGGTGCCTTTTTTCGGTAGCAAGGCCGCCTTTTTTCGATTTTTGAACCGCGGGGCTTTTATTATTTTCTTTTGATTTTTAGTCTTTAGCCATGGACCCTCTTGAGTCTGTCAATGTTGACCGATTCTTTGAAGTTATCTTCATTGTTGTCCGTTGCTGCTCTCTTGGATAACAATCTATGAAGAGCAAAAGGACCTTCTCACTTTAGCCTAAACCTATCCCGTATGCCCGGAACACCTGGTCTCATTTGCTTGACAATTGAATCTCCTCTTTCATCAAATGCTTTTTGATCTTCTTCCCAAATGATCAAGCAGCATGTTTTTTTGATAGATCTGACCGTGATGATAATCCCCTGACCTGTCCTTGTCTGACTAGTTCAATTGGTGCTACCGTTACTGTGCCCTATCGGTTTTAAAAATTTGGGCTTTTATGACTGTTCTTAAAGATTTGAGCTCTATTTTGATCAGCCATACTGTTTCTACCTTATGTATTAAGAACTAGGAGGTGACTCTTGTAGAGGGTTCGATGGTGGTTCTCTAGCCTCAAAGTACAGAAGGCCATTTCTCTGCCCAATCCTTGTAGTTTTGCGCCATCTTAATCAAGATCTTCTTGTTAGCAGTGTCTCCTGCCCTATTGGTTTGGGGGAAATACTGAGTGGACTTGTGGCTTTAAACGTCATACCCCTGAAGCAACTTTCTAGCCTTAACCATAAGGTGTCCTTCTGTCGTTGAACCCTGCATAGTGCGGTAAACCATCTTGACATGACCCTGTCCATTGGGACTGTAGGGCGCACCTTCCCTATGATGTCTATTTCCAAGCTCGAGCAACCTATATCTATTGTAAGTCGATATAATTCTTGTGGTCCTTTTCGGAAGTCAAGAAAAATGGCAAAGTACGGGCACGTGTAGATCAGCCGGATTTGAACAAAGCTTGCCCCCCATGATGGTTTTCCAATCTACATATTGATTCTTTTCCTTCCCTCTTTTTTGTATTTTATTTTACTCTTTTTTTTCCTTTGTTCTTTTTTCTATTCTTTATTTTTTCTTTTTATTCTTTTGAGGATAAGCTTTATTCAAATCCTAATAGTTTACACATACACGCACTCCTCCTCTTCTCGATTTGGGACAATGTTGACCAACTGAGTCTGGCCTTGAGCTTGGACCAGAAATTTTGGCTTTATTTCTACTTATGGATTCCTCTTTTTGACCTTTTCTGCCCCTTCTAGCTTCAATCTCTGAGCTTCTGCGTGGCCGGTTCATGATTGTGGTGTGTTTGAGCGATGTGCCTAGTGATTCCATAATCAACTCTTAATGTGTCTTCATATGTCCAGGCAAAGACCTTTTTTATATTTTGTTGAATTTCTCTCAAGTTTTGATCTCTCTTCAGGAGTTACATTAGATGCTATCAAGATTTTCTTTGGACTTACCAAATTTTTTGAGTTTAAATGGAGTAGCATCAATTGAATCAATATCAAATAGGGATGAGTCATGATTATGATTATTCATAGTGAAATCATTAGAGATATAACACAAGTAAGAAAAAACGTTCATCTTAGAAATGAAACTAAAAATGTCATTATTAAACAGTTCAAAAATAAAAAGAACATTCTAAACAACTAATCAACTTCCGTTCTTGCCAACACAGCTGTTGCAGTCGATGGTCCATTATCATCCCTAAGAACCGTCCTGCCTTTCGACTTAGGCACTTAGTCCATCTTATTCTTTCCCTCTCACTTTTTTGGGTCAAAGATCTTCTTGGAATCAGTTAGATCTTGCATGGCATGTCTTAAGGCCTTGCAATAATCTGTGGTATGCCCGGTGCGTTGGTGGAAGGTGCAATACTGATCCCCTTTATGATCGGGCTGCCCCTGGCTTCTAGCGGGCCTAGCCGGCAATGGCTGTAATATCCCCTCCTTCATCAGCCTCTTGGGGACCCAAGACAAATATTTGCCCAAATTAGAAAAATGCTTTTGCTTTACTTCCGTGGTTAGCGCTTCTACAATCTTTTCCTTTTCTGGGTCCGGCACTAATTCTTGAAGACGGTCTCTTAGAGGATGACAGTAGTCCGTTCTATGCCCTGAATACTAGTGATACGCACAGTACCAATCTACTCTATGTCTAGGGCGTCCTTGACTTGGGGCAGGCCCGGCCGGTAAGGGTTATAACTTCCCTTTCTTGATAAGACAGGTGAAGTGCCAGGATAATGGCCTACTCGAAATAGTGAGGTGGGACTGAACTGCTCTAGTGGCTAAGGCTTCTGTGACCTTAACATTTGCCTCACTGATGTTATGGCTTCTTGAGCTTTCACCTTTTAGAATATGCGTGGTTGCGGGGTCCCTATCCTTTTCAGGCACAATACTATATTATAGAGTAGGCCTTCTATTTCCTCCTTGCTCACCTGGTAAGTCAAATGGCCCCTTGTCTTTGGTCTCAAAAGGAAAAGGAGATACTTCAATTGTCGCTGTATAAGCCTTCCTGATCGTGGCCGGCTCCACTTGGTTATGAGTTATTGCCATAAGCTGAGCTTGGAGAACAAGTGCCATGGCATCCATTCTTTCTTTGATCATTGCCAATAGCCTTTTTTCAAGCTCTTAAAACCTTCTATCCATCTCCTGGGAAATCAAGGCATGAGTCTCTTTGGTCTGTTGCGAAGGGCAAGCCATTTCTACTACCTTTAGATCCTCTGGCAAGGATGCTAAATCTTTGTCAGCCAACCCAAAATTTGATCACTCTTTAGACAACTATTGGGATCCCCTAACCATCCAAGCAAATGGTCTACAATGGCTAAAAAGTAAGGCTTAGAATGATGCATGAATAATATGCAATTCATGGTCGGCTGTGCAACAAATAGTATACAGTGACTAAAAGAGATTATAATGATACATGTGAAATATTTGAAAAACTATACACAGGATGATATGTACATGTAATAATTATATTTAAAGAATAGGATGTATACATAGGGAGGAAATAAAAAATTTTATTTGTGCATGGATGACATGAATATGCAATGCATCATCCGCAACCACATGCAAGCACATAGGTCCTTCCAACCTTGTTACTCCCGCACATGAGGTCATAGTCTCTTTCCTAGGTGGGATTGGCCCATGGGTCAATAGGGGACCCGATGGGCGCGTATGGTGCACGGTGGGAAACCAGCAGCATAACCTCTCCTAACTAATACACAGGCGCATGGGTTATGATTGTCATGTATTTAGGCAGTCCGAATAAGTTGACCTGGGCCTATCGGGGCATGAAAGCCTTTGATTAGGAAACAAATCAAATTATCTGGTTTGTCCAATTCATAATATTCCATATAGCAAGCATAGTATTAAGGTTCATACCACTTAGGGGAAGTAACTATTTCCATTACATGAGCTTTAGTCAAGGTGATGATAATTTAGGGCTACCCAAGCATGGTCCTTGCCAACGGGTCTAGGTCATCACGAGCGTAACGACCGATCGGGTCTCCATTTAATATACCATAATGGTACGAGGCTTGAGTTGGTGATTATCCTTAACACTTCCCTACATTGAGTGAACATAGGGTCGTGCTTTGGGAATGCACCGGGGTAAAAAGAGGGACCAAACTAGCATAGATCTAAGGCTCTAATGAGATGTAATGCAATTCCAAAAAAAGGATGAAATTTTTAAATTAAAACTTAATTGTAAATTTTAACCAAGGCACTTTCGAAGCGAAGTCTCGAGTATTGTCCCCATTGGAGTTGCCACTGTGATGCGCCCCGAACCGCCCACTTTTAAGGCCTTTGAGATGAGGTTCATAAAAACTTATAAGGAATTACAAGTGCGTCCATTTTGGGCAACAAGGATGTTTCTTGGAGTCGCCACCCAATAGAACATTGGGAAAGGTCGTCTAGCCTCAGTGAGCCTAAGAAAGTACTGCTATATCCATTATAGGCAAGCTGGAGGTGACTTGGAGGCTTCAACCCTAATGATAAGATGGTCCTCTAGCCTCACGCTTGGGAAAACTAGAGGTGTCTTGGAGGTATCCACCCTAATAGAACATTAGGATGGCCCTCTCGCCTCGTGACGCCTAGGACTATGCAATTTTGAGACTTTTACAGGACACAAGAGGTGTATTAGAGGCCCCATCCCAATAGAACATTGAGATGGCCCTCTCGCCTCGTTGATCCCAAAGATTAGAGTAGGTTCGGGACTTCCAATTTATTCATACCTTGATTAAGTTTATAATTGAGTTTTGAATTTAGCATTTCATCCCATTTCTCATTCATTTTAATGCAGTTTAATTAAGGCGCAGATTGTCCGCTCAAGGAAAGCAATAAATAAAAGCGTAAATAAAATAAAGTATATGTAAATACATTATAATAAAACTAAGGGCGGAATACAACCCCCATTTTAAATAAAATACAAATCATACATAAATTGGGTTATTCATTAATGATGAGGACATTGATCCTCGCATGTGTGTTTATCATAAAACAATTTTGATGTGATAATTTTTATTTTGGATGGAGAAAATTGAGACATTGGTCCCATTTTTATTAGAAAAAGTTTCAAGTTAATTAATAAAAATGTTTTTGTGATTTTTCTTTCTAACGTGCCTAAATAAACAATTTCATTAAAGATTACATGGCAAAATAAATGAAAAAAGCCAGATAAATAAAATATTACAAATAAAGCAATTAAATATCTAACCCAAACGAGCCTTCTGGATCTTCTCGTGTGCTCGCAAAAATGCCCTAGTAAAGGAAATAAGTTTTGACAAAAAAAAACAACATACAAATGAAATAATGTTAGTAATAAAATCAATTAAATTAGTTAAATATGTAATAAACGATAAAATCAAATAAAATAAGATGCCATCAAAATGACAAATGAATTAACATATCAACAATTTAAAATAAATGAGAAAAATGTATTATGAATGATAAAAGAATTAAATGATTTGATTAAAGTAAATAAAAAATGTTAATGAATTAATACATAATAATAATAATAATAATAATAATAATAATAATAATGAATAATGAATAATGAAAATAAACATATAAATGAATAAACAATGAATATATAATAATAGCAATTAAAAAGAATGATAAAAATGAATAAAAGAATGATGAACATAATTAAATGAGTGACATGATTAATTAATGTTATCCCAATTAACATAAAATATTTACATGGCAAAAAGATCAATCAAAATAAATTAATTAATTATATGTTGAAAATAATGAGCAATCAATATTTACGTGAACAAGAATAAAATAGTGTATAACATATTAAATAAAACAAATATAAACTAATAAAATAAATGAATGAATGAAAATAATAAAAATGTACATGAATAATTAATTAAATACAAAAAAAATAAAAAGAATAAGAAGAATAATCCTAGAATGTTTACCCTCAGAGTTTTGGATTCGGTGAAGGTAAAAAATGATATTGATTTCCTTGTTTGTGGTTTGCAGGATTAGAATTGAATAATAAAAATGTTGGAATTTTATTCCAAGGAAAAATATACTAGAAAAAAAATGATGGAAGAAAATAAAAAATTCTTTAAGAACAAAGAATCAATTTCTTTGCCTAAAGAATGATTTTTATTGATAAAAATATTCTCATGAACCAAACAATTATTTTGTTTGCTCCAAAGAAAAAAAAATCATTTATGAGAAAAAATTTGTGTTTTTAGAAAATCAAATAAAAAATTAGATTTCAAGAATAAACAATCATTTTATTTGTCTCAAAACAAATTTTTCATCAAAAAAAGGGATTCAAAATAAAAAAAAAAACCTTGAAAAAAAGTTTAATTGAAAACAAATAACAAGTTAAAAAATGAATTTTGAGAGCAAATAATTATTATGTTTATCTCAAAATTAAATTCCATCAACAAAACTCCTTCTGAAAATATATTTAGAAGAAATTTTATTGGAAAAAGAAGAAGAATTGATGAACTTTCTTTTTATTTTTCTTGGGGACAACTCTAAAAACCTAGAGATAATTTGTTGAAAGAAGAAGAAGAAAAAAAACTAAAAAAATAAACCCTAAGAAAATCCCCTCTTTTTGTCATTCCATTATTTTCTTTTGATATGAAGAAAATGGGAAAATAAAATTAATTAAGGGAAAAAAACTAACTAATTCATATATTAATTATTTATAATTTTAAAAATGGAAAAACACCTCTAAAACCCCAAAAAAATGGGATAAAAAATGAATTTTTGGGTGAAAAATCTGAAAAAAATGATTTTGGGGCCAAAAAGGACAATTTCGGCGGAATATATATATATATATATATTTTAAATTAACTAAAAATACTACAATTTCTAAACCCCAATTTTCAAAACTAATTTTACAAATATTTTTTATCATTTTTATTTTTTTTACTCTAAAATGCAAATTTGACAAGGAAATTATCATTTTTAACCTTTTTGCCTGTGAACAGGCATCTTATCATCATTGAGTAACTCCGATTTGGGCTACCTCAGGACCTGGTGTCTACAACACCCTACAATGACGTGAGTAAACACACACTAATGCAACTCAACACATGCACTGTGACGCCCATTCCCTAATGACAGACTA
Source organism: Excoecaria cochinchinensis (assembly GCA_947683425.1). NCBI lineage: Eukaryota > Viridiplantae > Streptophyta > Magnoliopsida > Malpighiales > Euphorbiaceae > Excoecaria > Excoecaria cochinchinensis. Next base: position 2,295,778 of record CANTUQ010000013.1, read on the forward strand.
GCTCAGCTAATCTTAGTTAGAGAAGAACGCACACACACAACAGAACACATGCTTAGCTTGAATAATAAAATTTCATCACATACGATCTTAACTCACACATCACATGCCAACTACTTATAGTGCATTTCCATAGCCACACGCATTGCACATACATATTTAGGTTAACATTCATAGTTATCAGATTATTACATGCCTTTACATACCCGCTATACATACGATGGTACAAAAGCTTATACAGAAATCACAAAATATTAAACCCAGAACCTACACTTCCTATTTCCTACTGTTGACCGTACAAAATGCGGGGACATCCTTCGATCACCTCTGGTACGTACCTGCACGGATTAGAGTAAATCCATGCTAAGCGATAACGCTTAGTGGGGAACTCATATATAGCAAATAACTTATCACACCTCAGAAACACCATACATTACATGCTAGAAGTCATGCCAGAGCAATTATTATCAAGCAAATATCATTTTAAGCATAGTACTGTCCATTACTACATTCAATCATAAAGCATCAATCACTTATTCACATATCCACATCACATGCTTTATTATATTACAGTCACTTCCCTATATTAGTTGATTAATCAGTTAGCCTGCAATTCAATGACGCGGATAACGGGTATCGCATTGGTACCACTCAGGTACAAGAATCTCATCGAGATTACACTTACGCATGGGTACCCTCAGGTTCCAAAATATCTTTTCACTTATAATATAATCCAGCAAGGATTATTCACATTATTTTCGCATTGTGATTCCCATGGAATCAGACACATTATACGCATGGGGCTGTAGCACTTGACCCTATAGGCATGCCTAACTATCCACTACTTGACTCGCAGGCTTAAATTGTTAAGCAAAATATTCAGTTCACATTGACCGCTTTTCACATCACATACAAAGATAGCTCATATCACATTCACTGGCATATTCAATATGCTTCCAAATTCATTCTTCATAGTTCATAACTACATATTTGATTGCATTCAAGATTTATCACATAGTATGCAAGTGTACCCGCTTAACACTTACTCATAATGTCCTTCATTTCAGTTGAAGACTTACCATTAGAAAGTCTGAACACATTAGGGTTATATTGCCAAAATAGGGTAGGTCACGGTCACAATGAATTTCATTGTCACCGTGATATATTGAAGTTCAAAACAGAATGCAAGCTGGGGACAGGTCACGGACACAATCAATTTCATTGTCACCGTGACATGTTCCCAAGTCTCGGCAGAATGCATCTTGAGGGTATGTCACGGTCACAATGAACTCCATTGTCACCGTGACATTTTCTTGCTTGGCAAAACAGAATGCTCTCTTAAGTACCTCACGGTCACAATGAATTCCATTGTCACCGTGACATAAAAAAATCAAGTAGGCAGAATTTAACTCAAGCATATCTCACGGTCACAATCAATTTGATTGTCACCGTGACCTATGCAAAAACACCATGACATAGTTATGTTTTTCAGTCCATTTCTTCCTTCTCATTTAAGCTTCAAATCTCACTCTCACTTTTGGCAATCAACCCATAAACATCAACCACATAATCAATTAGCACATACCTGTTTTCCCTTTTTGTTTTGACATTCAATAATAGCACAAATCATAATCATTCTCAAGCATTATATCACCAAGCATATTACTATTACAATCACATAATCTAGCATCACATAATTCATGCTCAACTTCAATTTCGCATACACATACAATTCAATTCAAATCTCTGTTCAACCAACACAAATCATACAACCACACAATTAAGGTTTGTTCCCAAACCTCGTCGCCTTAGCTCCTAATCTCGACGGACGCTCGTCTCTCCGATTACAGCTTTTCCCTTATCTCTCTTCACTTCTTCAGCTAGCAAAACCAATTCAAATTCCAGGATTGAACACAACCCATCAGTTCTCATACCAATACCAAATCAAAACCAAGAAGAAGAGTAGAAGATGAGAATAAGCACACATAATCACTTACCCTTAAGTCTTAACACTTAATTCTTGCTCCAATTAGCTATATGCATACATCCACTTAAACCACTCTCATCCTCACTCACGGAAGCAAGAAGAAAGATAAAGTCAAATGCAGAAAAAAGAAGAATGAGGCCAACACATACTCACCTCTCACTTCTCTAGGCAAATGCATGCAAAGAAGGAGGTGGCTAACTCTCATGATGCCACACGGATTCCACTCTCAATTCTGCCTCCACTATCCATTTAATCAAGTTATTTTATTCTCTAATCCACACTTACTTAACTTAGTTAATCCAATTCTTACTAATCATGCACAATTCCCTTTTTAACCTCTTAAATTCCCTTAGCCTTTCAATTAAGTCCAATCCTACACACTTAATTAAACTTAGACCCCAAATTAAACTAATTGCAACTAGGGTACAAGTCCGGCCATGACAACTCTCCCCTCCTTAAAGAATTTTGTCCTCGAAATTCATACCTGAGTGGAACAGTTGTGGATGATGCTCTCGCATAGCCGCTTCTGGTTCCCAAGTTGCTTCCTCAACACCGTGATATTGCCAGAGCACTTTCACAAGTGGTATTTGCTTATTCTGAAGTTGCCTCACTTCTCTTGCTAAAATCACTTTCGGCTTCTCATCATAAGTAAAATCTTATTGCACTTCCACTTCTTGTACAGGTAGCACATGGGAATCATCCGACCTATATCTTCTTAACATGGATACATGGAATACATCATGCAGCTTAGCCAAAGCTGGGGGCAAAGCCAACCGATAAGCTACTGAACCTACTCTTTCAAGCACTTTGTATGGCCCGATAAACCTCGGACTCAATTTTCCTTTCTTACCGAATCTTAGCACCTTCCTCCAAGGAGACACTTTCAGAAATACTTTATCGCCCACACTGAATTCAATGTCCCTTCTCTTCAAATCAGCATACGATTTCTATCTGTCACTTGCTGCTTTCAACCTTTGCTGTACGATCTTAGCTTTCTCTTTTGTATCCCTCACTAGATCAGGTCCAATGATTCTGCTCTCATTCAATTCTGTCCAGCAAACCGGTGAACGACATTTCCTTCCGTACAAGACTTCATACGGTGCCATACCAATACTGGTCTGATAACTGTTGTTATAAGCAAATTCCATAAGTGGAAGATACCTATCCCAACTCTTAGAGAAATCCAAAACACATGGTCGCATCAAATCTTCCAAGACCTGAATAATTCTTTCCGATTGTCCATCAGTTTGCGGATGGAAAGCAGTACTGAAGTTCAATTTCGTACCCAAAGCCGCTTGTAAGCTCTTCCAAAACTTAAAAGTGGATCTGGGATCTCTATCAGAAACAATAGACAAGGGTATCCCATGCAATAGGACAATTTCTCTTATATACAATTCAGCCAACTTTTCCATAGAATAATCCATCCGAACTGGTATAAAGTGAGCCGATTTCGAAAATCTGTCCACAATAACCCATACTGCATCCTGTTGTCTTGAGGTCAGAGGCAATCCAGATACAAAATCCATCGTGATATTATCCCATTTCCATTGTGGGATAGGGAGTGGATGCAACATCCATTGAGGCACTTGATGCTCCGCTTTAGCTTGTTGACAGACAAGGCACTTAGACACATATTCCACTACATCTTTCTTCATCCCAGGCCACCAGTACAAATGTTTCATATCTTGATACATCTTGTTTCCACCTGGATGCATAGTGAAAATCATATTATAAGCCTCATGCATCAATCTCTTCTTTAATTCTTTATCACTTGCCACACACATTCTATTCTTATACAGCAGTACCCCGTCTTCATTCACTGAATAGTCAGTCTTATCCATATCACTGACTGACTGCAAAACTTATTGCAACCTCACATCATTTCTCTGAGCAACCATTAACTCGTCTCTCAGGATCGGTCTTGCTTTCAACTGTGCCAATAAAGCTCCGTCTGCAGAAAACCTCCACGTGATCCGCTTTAACTGTAATGCTAAAATTGACTTCCTGCTCAAGGCATCCGCCACTACATTAGCTTTTCCTGGGTGATAATCCACAATACAATCATAATCCTTAAACAACTCAAGCCATCTCCGCTGTCTCAGATTCAATTCCTTCTGTGTAAGCAGATATTTCAAACTCTTGTGATCGGTGTAAATTCTACACTTCTCACCATACAAGTAATGTCGCCAAATCTTTAAAACAAACACTACTGCTGCCAATTCCAAATCATGAGTCGGATAATTTTGTTCGTGCATCTTCAGTTGCCTTGACGCATATGCTATCACCTTCCCCTCTTGCATCAATACACAACCCAACCCGACACCTGAAGCATCGGTATACAACACATACTCTTTGCCAGTCATAGGCTGTGTAAGAATCGGTGCTTCTATTAACATCTTCCTTAACTGATTGAAACTCGCTTGACATCTTTCAGACCACTCATACTTCACTCCTTTTCGTAACAATTTTGTCAACGGTGAAGCTATCACTGAAAATCCTTTCACAAACCTTCTGTAGTATCCAGCCAACCCTAAGAAACTGCGAACCTCCAGCACATTCTTAGGCAGTTTCCAATTCACAATTGCTTCTATCTTAGTTGGGTCTACTTTAATCCCCTCAGATGAGATCACATGACCCAGAAATGACACCTCTTTGAGCCAGAACTAACACTTACTTAGTTTGGCATACAACTGATGCTCCCGTAGTGTCTGGAGCACAATTCTCAAATGCTGCTCGTGCTCCTTCTCATCCCTTGAATAAACTAGAATATCATCTATGAATACTACCACAAATTGATCCAGATACAGTCTGAATACCCTATTCATCAAATCCATAAATGCAGCTGGTGCATTAGTCAACCCAAAAGGCATCACCAGAAACTCATAGTGCCTATATCGAGTTCTAAATGCAGTCTTAGGTATATCTTCTTTCTTCACTTGCAACTTATAATACCCTGAACGCAAATCAATTTTTGAAAATACATCGGCTCCTCTTAACTGATCAAACAAATCTTCAATCCGAGGTAAAGGGTACCGGTTCTTTACTGTCACTTTATTCAACTGCCGATAATCGATGCACATTCTCATTGTACCATCTTTCTTCTTGAAAAATAGCACTGGTGCTCCCCAAGGTGAAACACTAGGTCTAATAAAACCCCTATTTAGCAATTCTTGCAGCTGTTCTTTCAATTCCTTCAACTCAGTTGGAGCCATTCTGTACGGTGCCTTAGATACAGGGACTATTCCAGGCGCCACATCAATCGATAGCTCAACCTCTCTTATCGGTGGTACACCGCTCAATTCTTCAGGAAACACGTCAGGAAACTCTCTGACTATCGGTATCTCTTGTATCTTCACATGTTCTCTCTTACTGCCTATCACCAAAGCTAGATAAGCTTCACATCCTTTTCTCATACACCGAGACAGGCTTGCATAGCAGATATCACATTCACAAGAGGGTTAGTGCACACTCCCCTCACTGTCGCTCTGTTCCCCTTCCCATCATAGAGTACAACCATCTTCCTCTTATGCTTAACATCCGCATCATATTCGGTTAACCAATCCATACCCAAAATCAAATCAAACTCATCAAACGGTAGTTCAATCAAATCCGCTGGAAACACACTACCTTGAACTTCTAAGGCACAGTTTCTATACACTCTGTTCACATTAATGTTACCACCCAAAGGGCTAGACACAAATATATCATATTTTAAACATTCAACTATAGGCATCTTTTCACATATCTTTTTATTACACACATAAGAATGAGTTGAGCCAGGATCAATAAGTGCAAACATTTCCACACCACAGAGTAGAATAGTACCTGCTATCACTTCAGGCACATCTTGATCCTCTCGTGCCCTCATAGCATAAGTCTGTACTGGTGCCGCATCAGGCCTATCCACAATTTCAGAATCAACTGCACCCCTGGACTGGCTACCTCTGCCACATCCTCTTCCTCTTCCTCTATTAGTAGAAGGCAAATTTGAACCACCCCTACTCTGCTCTTGTTGATTTCCTGACATCTCATAAGCATTCGGACAATTAGCAAGGAAATGCTCAGTGCTTCCACATCTAAAACAAGCACCCGTCACTCTCCAGCATTCTCCTCTATGCCTCTTACCACAATGAGGACACTCCTGAACCTCACTTCTGTTACCAGATGTTCCTCTTCCCGAACCAGATGCTGAGGGAGCGCCACGCTTCTTACCTCTTGCTGCAGAACTGAACCCAGATTCCGTAGGTGGTGCCACATGAGAATCTCTTGATCTTTTCCCCGTCTGGGAACTACCTCTACCTGCATTCTTCCTTTGTCTCCATTCTCTTTGAGCTACCAACGTCCTTTCAGCTCTCAAAGCTGCTTGTACAATTCGATAATAACTTATATTCTGTTCTGTTGTTAAAGAAATCAGTAATGCTTTAATTTCCTCAATCAACCCTTCCTCAAACTGTTGACACCGCAACACGTCGGTTAAAACACCTTTTGGTGCGTACTTGCTAAGACGACAAAATTCTGCTTCATACTCCGCCACCGACATGGTTCTCTGTCTTAAACTCAGAAACTTCTTCCAGTTTGCCTCACGATGTGCTTTAGTGATATACTTGTTCTTGAATTCCCTTTCAAAGAACTCCCAGTCTAATGGTTCAGGAAGCATCGGGTTCTGCAGGACCAGCTTCCACCAATCATATGCAGGGCCTTAGAGTAGTGACTCCACACATTCAACCCACTGGTCAAGAGGACACCGTATCTCCTTAAGAATCCTCTCCACCTTCTCAATCTAGTACTCTGCTTTTTCTGACTCATCTAACCTTGTTCCATGGAATTCCTCCAAACCATGCTTTCTCAAAGATTTTATTGGGGCTCTAGGCGCCAACATACGCTCCATCACTCTCGCCATATCTTATGTCATTTTCATCATAGCTTCCATAGGTCCAAACAGAATCTCATTCCCGAAACCAACCGATCTAGACTGTCCAGACCACGTCACCTCAGCTTCATGAGGATTCACACTTTCGGCAGATTCTTCTCCGGTATGCCTTCCAGAATCCATCGTTACTACATAGATTAAATAAGGACTTCTGCATTAGGTCAACAAACTTCACACATCTTATCTACCCAATTCCCAGAAAAGACTCAACCTAGGCTCTGATACCACAACTTATGACACCTATTCCCTATTGACAGACTAGCTCAGCTAATCTTAGTTAGAGAAGACCGCACACACACAACAAAACACATGCTTAGCTTGAATAATAAAATTTCATCACATACGATCTTAACTCACACATCACATGCCAACTACTTATAGTGCATTTCCATAGCCACACGCATTGCACATACATATTTAGGTTAACATTCATAGTTATCAGATTATTACATGCCTTTACATACCCGCTATACATACGATAGTACAAAAGCTTATACAGAAATCCCAAAATATTAAACCCAGAACCTACACTTCCTATTTCCTACTGTTGACCGTACAAAATGCGGGGACGTCCTTCGATCACCTCTGGTCCGTACCTACACGGATTAGAGTAAATCCATGCTAAGCGACAACGCTTAGTGGGGAACTCATATATAGCAAATAACTTATCACACCTCAGAAACACCATACATTACATGCTAGAAGTCATGCCAGAGCAATTATTATCAAGCAAATATCATTTTAAGCATAGTACTGTCCATTACTACATTCAATCATAAAGCATCAATCACTTATTCACATATCCACATCACATGCTTTATTATATTACAGTCACTTCCCTGTATTAGTTGATTAATCAGTTAGCCTGCAATTCAATGACGCGGATAATGGGTATCGCATTGGTACCACTCAGGTATAAGAATCTCATCGAGATTACACTTACGCATGGGTACCCTCAGGTACCAAAATATCATTTCACTTATAATATAATCAAGCAAGGATTATTCACATTATTTTTGCATTGTGTTTCCCATGGAATCAGACACATTATACGCATGGGGCTGCAGCACTTGACTCTATAGGCATGCCTAACTATCCACTACTTGACTCGCAGGCTTAAATTGTTAAGCAAAATATTCAGTTCACATTGACCGCTTTTCACATCACATACAGAGATAGCTCATATCACATTCATTGGCATATTCAATATGCTTCCAAATTCGTTCTTCATAGTTCATAACTACATATTTGATTTCATTCAAGATTTATCACATAGTATGCAAGTATACCCGCTTAACACTTACTCATAATGTCCTTCATTTCACTTGAAGACTTACCATTAGAAAGTATGAACACATTAGGGTTATATTGCCAAAATAGGGTAGGTCACGGTCACAATGAATTTCATTGTCACCGTGACATATTGAAGTTCAAAACAGAATGCAAGCTGGGGACAGGTCACGGTAACAATCAATTTCATTGTCACCGTGACATGTTCCCAAGTCTCAGCAGAATGCATCTTGAGGGTATGTCACGGTCACAATGAACTCCATTGTCACCGTGATATATTTTCGCTTTGCAAAATAGAATGCTCTCTTAAGTACCTCACAGTCACAATGAATTCCATTGTCACCGTGACATACAAAAATCAAGTAGGCAGAATTGAACTCAAGCATATCTCACGGTCACAATCAATTTGATTGTCACCGTGACCTATTTAAAAACACCATGATATAGTTATGTTTTTCAGTCCATTTCTTCTTTCTCATTTAAGCTTCAAATCTCACTCTCACTTTTGGTAATCAACCCATAAACATCAACCACATAATCAATTAGCACATACCTGTTTTCCCTTTTTGTTTTGACATTCAATAATAGCACAAATCATAATCATTCTCATGCATTATATCACCAAGCATATTACTATTACAATCACATAATCTAGCATCACATAATTCATGCTCAACTTCAATTTCGCATACACATACAATTCAATTCAAATCTCTGTTCAACCAACACAAATCATACAACCACACAATTAAGGTTTGTTCCCAAACCTCATCGCCTTAGCTCCTAATCTCGACGGACGCTCGGCTCTCCGATTACAGCTTTTCCCTTATCTCTCTTCACTTCTTCAGCTAGCAAAACCAATTCAAATTCCAGGATTGAACACAACCCATCAATTCTCATACCTATACCAAATCAAAACCAAGAAGAAGAGTAGAAGATGAGAATAAGCACACATAATCACTTACCCTTAGGTCTTAACACTTAATTCTTGCTCCAATTGGCTATATGCATACATCCACTTAAACCACTCTCATCCTCACTCACGGAAACAAGAAGAAAGATAAAGTCAAATGCAGAAAAATGAAGAATGAGGCCAACACATACTCACCTCTCACTTCTCTAAGCAAATGCATGCAAAGAAGGAGGTGGCTAACTCTCATGATGCCACACGGATTCCACTCTCAATTCTGCCTCCACTATCCATTTAATCAAGTTATTTTATTCTCTAATCCACACTTGCTTAACTTAGTTAATCCACTTCTTACTAATCATGCACAATTCCCTTTTTAACCTCTTAAATTCCCTTAGCCTTTCAATTAAGTCCAATCCTACACACTTAATTACACTTAGACCCTAAATTAAACTAATTGCAACTAGGGTACAAGTCCGGCCATGACATGCACACCCTAATATCATATATGCACTCACACAATAACAAAACCCTCAAAACATGCATTTTGCCCAAAATGCCCTCATCACATGACAAAACACACTCAATGCACATGCACAAACATGGCTCAAACTTCTAGGGGGCAAATGGGGTGTTATAGGCAGCAAAAATGGCGCTTCCTCTTCTCTCTCGTTCTATTTATACCTACTTCCTAAAACTCACACCTTACACCCAAATTTAACATCCCAAAAATAGCCTAGTTGAAATTGCATATTTAATTGGATGTATAAAGGGGTAATTTGGTAATTAGTAAGTGAATAGGGATTTAATTAAGGAATTATAAGAGTTTAGTGAGGGTAAATTGGTATTTGTGTAAGTGACTAGAGGATAAAAAGAAAGAATGTCAAAGAAGGGAATTAGTGGTCCAATGAGATTTGGACATGTGGATAAGTTGTTGAGAGCATTTAATGAGATTTGAAGGGAGTAGAGAGAGGGATAGCAGAAAATGAGTTGCTTCCTGTAGAAGCCACCTGCATCTCCTCTTTCTTGCACTCTCACGTTCTCTCACTCCCTCCCTCCCTCCTTCATTTTCTGCTCTCAAGTTATTGCATGTATGTATTCTTCAAGATTTGAGCTAGGATTTTGAGATCAAGAGTTGTCCAAGAGGTAAGTGTGACGCGCGCCAGATCCCCGCGGCCGCCCATGGGACCGCCCGCTTAAGGGCGATCGGGGCATTTGTGGGTCCCGTTGACAGCTTGCAATAAATTGCAAGTGCATCTATATTGGGCAACAAGGAGGTTTCATCGAATCGCCACCCAATAGAACATTGGGAAAGTTTCTCTCGCCTTGAAGAGCCTAAGACTGCGCTTAGTATCCATTTTGGGCCAGCTAAAGGGATCTTAGAAGGTAAACTTCTCGCCCTAAGGAGCCTAGGATTAACGTCAAAGTCTCGTGACACAAGAGGTGTCTTGGAGGGTAAACCTCTCGCCTCTTTGAGCCCAAAGACCAGAGTGAGTTCGGGACTTCTCATTTATTTATACCTTGGTTAAGTTTATAATTGAGTTTTGAATTTATTATTTCATCCCATTTCACATACATTTAATGCAATTAATTAAAGCGCACAATATACATTCAAGAAAAAGCGGTAAAAGCATAAGTAAAATAAAGCACATGTAAAAATATTACAATAAAACTAAGGGCGAAATACAACCCCCATTGTAAATAAAATACAGATCATGCATAAATCGAGATATTCATTAATGGTGAGGATATTGGTCCTCGCATGCATATTATTATGAAATAATTTTTATGTGATGATTTCGGATGGAGAAAATTGAGACATTGGTCCCATTTTTATTTAGAAAAAATACCAAGTTAATTAATAAAAATTGTTTAGTGACTTTCTTTCTAGCGGGCCTAAATAAACAATTTTACAAGAAAATTATATGGCAAAAATAAATAGGAAAAAGCCAAATAAACAAAATAATACAAATAAAGAAAAATAAATATTCCGAGCGAGCCACCTCCCCGTGTGCTCGTGAAAACGCCCAATCAAAAAATGAGTTTAGACATAAAAAACAAAATACAAATAAAATAATGTTAGTAATTAAATCAAGTAAATCAATTAAACATACAAAATAATGAATAACAAATTAAAATAAAATAAGATGACATGAAAAGAATGATAATGGAATCAAAATGTTAACAAACCAAAATAAAATGAGAAACATGCATTATACATGATAAATGATTAAATGATGTGATGAAAATAAAATAAAACATGTTAATTAATTAGTACATGAAAATATACACATGATGAAAATAATGATGAAAAGTGAAAAATAATAAATAAATAATAATCAAATCATGTAACAATGATAAAAAGAATAATAAAAATTAGTAAACAAATGAATGATGACAATAATAATGATATATAACAAGGTTAATTGATGTGTTGATAATTAATTAATTATTTACATGGCAAAAAGATTAATTTAAGTTAATTATTTGCATGTTAAAAATAATTAGGAATCAAAATAAAATCATTTACATGTTAGGAATTAAAAGAAAACAATATTGATATGAATAAAAATCAAATCATATATAAACAATTAAATGGAACAAATCTAAAATCAATACAACAAATGAATAAATGAAAACAATAAATAAATCAATAAAATCAATAAAATATACATGAATAAATTAAATAAAAATAGAATAGAATAGAAATTGAGCCTAGAATATTTACCCTCAGAGTATTGGATTTGATGAAGGAAAAGTGATGATTTTTCGGAAAATTGCTTGAAAAAATAATTTAGCAATAAAATTAATTCTCTTTGTTTATGGAGAAAACAAAGGAATTGATTTGTATGCTTAAGATTGAAAAGAAATTAATTTCAAAGTGATGATTAATTTCTTGTGTTTATGGGGGAAAAACAAAGAAATTAATTGGAATAATTAAGAATTGAAAATTGATCTTTCAATTTCAATTAAACCTTTTTAATAAAAAAAGAAATCTGAAATTTTTAAAGAGAAAAAATAGAAAAAGAAGAATTCTGGAAATTTTAGCTCTAAAAAATGTGTGGAGGCCCCCTTGATTTTTCATCATAAAATCCTTATAAAATAAAAAAGGTTGCCCTCATTTAATTAAGGAAAACAAACCTATTTTAACACAAAATTCTTTTATTTTTAATGATAAAATCAAGTTTTATTAATTAATTATCTAAAAAAATATTTTAAAATTTAATTTGAACTCAAAAACCCAAAAAAAATGGGATAAAAACCAGATTTTTGGGTAAAAAAAATCGGAAAAGTGGTGAAAAATCGGAAAAGAGGGTATCAGACCCTATAGCGACGGCCAGGGGAGGAGGGAAGCCCGTCGCTATACAGCGACGGGCTTCACGCAGCAAGGCTGCGCGAATCCGCGCGCAGAGGCGCGAAAATCGCGCGCTCCAGCGCACGGTGCGGCGCCTCAGTGCGCACAACGCTGCGCGTCGCTTTTTAGCGACGCGCAGCATTGGCTACGCTGCGCGTCGCCATATCGCGCCCAGCGTGCTGCCGTGCCCGACACTCGCGATCCGAATTATTTTTTTTTTTTCTTCTTCTTTTTTTTAAATTGACTAAAAACACTATCATTTTAAGCCCCCATTTTTCAAAATTAATTTTTTAAATATTTTTTTATTATTTTCTAATTTTTCACTCTAAAATGCAAATTTGACGAGAAAACCATCACTTTTACCCTTTTAAGCCTGTGAAGGCAATTATCATCATTGGGTAACTTCGATCTAGGCTGACTCAGGACTCTGTGTCTACAGTTGCCCCCAGTTTAGGGGAATCTAGTACACTAGTGTCTAGGTGAGCCTAAACTCAAAGAAGAAAAGGAAAGAGACAAGTACCTGAGTCAGCCGTCTTTCCGAACAGGAGAATTCTGAGATGGTGGTTATTACCATGGTGTGTTTTCGTTTGTTGAAGCGGTGCTATCTGTGAGCCCTTCGGTTGATTGCCCCCTGAGAGGTCTTCAGTTCATTGCTACCTGAGAGGTCTTCGATTTGCTGCTCCCTGAGAAGTCTTTAGTTGATTGCCCCCTGAGAGGTCTTCGGTTCATTGATCGTTTGCCCCCTGAGAGGTCTTCAGTTCATTGATCATTTGCCCCCTGAGAGGTCTTCAGTTCATTGATCGTTTGCCCCCTGAGAGGTCTTTGGTTCATTGATTGTTTTCCCCCTGAAAGGTCTTCAGTTCATTGATCGTTTGCCCCTTGAGAGGTCTTCAGTTCATTGATCATTTACCCCCTGAGAGGTCTTCGGTTCATTGATCGTTTTCCCCATGAGAGTTCTTTAGTTCATTGCCCCCTAAGAGGTCTTCGATTTGCTGCTCCCTGAGAATTCTTTAGTTGATTGCCCCCTGAGAGGTCTTCAATTTGCTGCTCCCTGAGAAGTCTTTGGTTGATTGCCCCTTGAGAGGTCTTCGATTTGCTGCTCCCTGAGAAGTCTTTTGTTGATTGCCCCCTAAGAGGTCTTCAATTTGCTGCTCCCTAAGAAGTCTTTTGTTGATTGCCCCCTGAGAGGTCTTCGATTTGCTGCTCCCTGAGAAGTCTTTTGTTGATTGCCCCCTGAGAGGTCTTCAATTTGCTGCTCCCTGAGAAGTCTTTGGTTGATTGCCCCCTGAGAGGTCTTCGATTTGCTGCTCCCTGAGAAGTCTTTGGTTAATTGATCGAACTGATGTTGTCACTCGGCTTTGGTCGGTGTCCGCATCAAATCTCTCTTTCTGCAAAACAGGGAAACTAAAATATGCAGGAAAAATAGTGAGCATGCAAGTCAAGTGCATGAGTCATGCAGGATAAAAATTCATCTATGTGGACTTGGAGATGATAGCCGGGCTAGCTACAATTTGCAACAGGATCGATGCCTTTTAAGCTGCTTTTGAATTTCATGCCTTTCGGGATTGCGAGATTCTCATCCGGTACTTGTAGTCATTATTTGAAGGTATTGCGTCCCTTGTGAATTTTCACACTAGCTTTTCTTAGTGGGAGATACGTCCTTTGTGGATTTTCACATAACCCTGTGCCTTAGTTTTTGCCTGGAATGGACCCAACCCAATCCAGTGGCTTTTCTCTTTCTTCCTTTTTTTTTTTGAAGGACAGACTGCCTGTTTTCAGGTTTTCACCCTATCATTTTGCCTAGTTTTTGCTTAGAACGCCAGTTACGGTTTTCACTCTAACGACTCTTTTCTTTTTTATTTTATTTTTTTTGAAGATTGCTGAAATTGTTGGCAAGAATCTTTCGGGAGTCTTAGGACATGATTGCATGAGCTTGATTCTTCTCATTTGATAGCAGGATGAATCGGCTGAAGCGCTTGACAATAGGCGACTTTGGTCACACAAAGTAAACTGCTCTGATCACATCATTGCAGAAATGCATGTGTTTCAATTTAATTTAATTAAGGATGATCATTATTTGTCATTAGTTTCAAAAAATACAAGACCTCAACTAACCTCGGGATAGATCTTAAAAGCATCAAACTCCTGTTATCAATCAGCCCTCTCGGGTTTTCATGATTGAAGATTTTCTCTCAATTTTTTAATTTTTTTGTTATTAACCTTCTTCAGACCATCGGTATTGATTAAACTTGCATTCGTCTTTATTAATTGGGGAAGCTGCCCTTTCTGACGATGATTCTTTTTAGAACCAAAGTTTTATTATTGGGCATTGTGCAAGCCAGCTAAAATAGTGAATTTCTTTGCTTGGATTTTAGATGTGAAAGTCTGTATCTTCCTTTTGTTGGCTTTAGGTGGCTCAATTTCTTAAGTAACCTTTAATGGTTTGAATGGAATTGGCCTTAGATGGTTTAATACCAATCTATGGCTTAGGATAGGACTATGGTTTTTTTTTCACATTTCTTTTTTGGGAACGAGCTGTCCTCCTAAGTCACAAGGGTCACTACTGGCCTTATATGATTAAAGATTGGTCTTGATTGGCTCTGGGGTGCATATCTGAAAAGGTCTGGAAAGAAAGAAATTTCCATAGTTTGACTCCAATGAGGGATTGGATTGTGTTTGGCTGCACTGCATCCATGTTGAATGTTTGAGGAGAAAAGATTGGCTTTTGTAAGCTTCGTTCGTTATTATATTGAAGCAGTATCGCCCCCAAAATATCTTAGTCAAGTGTCATGTCATTTCAAGTCCAAGCAAAGGCCCTCTTTTTTTTATTTTTTTTGTCTTTTTTTTTTCTATCTCTCAAGAATTTCCTCTCTTCAGGAGTTATATTAGATGCTATCAAGATTTTCTTTTGGATTTCCCAAAGTTTCGAGATTAAATGCAGCCATATTATTTGAATTAATGTCAAAACAAATGTGTTATGATCATGCAAAATGAAATCAATAGAAATATCATACAAATAAGCAAAAGTTTTTCTCTGTATTACAAACAGAAAATTGTAACATAAAAAGTTCCAGAAATAAAAAGATTCTAGCATCTAAAAGCAATATCACTAGTCGACTACAAGACACGGTCATGTTCGCGGTGGAGGGACTGTATTATAACCTGCTTTCTTCTTTTTCTCTCTCTTCTCAGGATCTGTGATCTGATTGGTGTAAATGAGATCCTGGATCTTGTTTCTCAGAATACGGCAATGGTCAGTCAAATGGCCGGTGTGCTGGTGGTAAGCGCAGTACTGATCACCTCTATGTCCCGGCTGTCCCTGACTCAAGGCTAGTCTGGGTGGCAATGGCTGCAACTTGCCTTCTTTTATTAATCTCTCCAGCACCCAGGATAGAGAGCGGCCTAGGTTGGAGTAGTATCTCTGACCCTACCCAACTCCAGTAGCTGAGACCTCTGCCGTCCTACCGTTTTTGCTGTTGCTGCTCCCGGCACCTCCTGATTTGAATCCCGACTGGTTCCTATAGCCTTTCCAAGCAAAGTTATTTTGGCTTGCTTTCATTGCTAGGTAAGCCGCCTCAGCTTCTATAGCGATATCCTTAAGCGACTCCCAGTCTTTGAGCCCCTTAAAACTGAGCAAGTCCCTTAAGTAAGGGCATGAGTTTCTGATAAATAGCCTGATCTGGTCTGCAGTGTCAGGCTTCCTCTTCATCTCTATGATCCTGTTTCTCCATCTTGTAAGGTACTCATGGAATGACTCATCATTCTTCTGCTGTAGAAGCTCGAGGTCTTTTAGGGTGACCTCTATCCTAGTGCTGCAGTCGTACTGCTTCATGAATTCTTCGGTCAATAGGTCCCAATCCTCTTTGGACCTCCTATCCAACCCGTGGTACCAGTCAACTGTCGGGCCCACCAGACTAAGGCAGAAATATTTCACCTTCTGCTTCTTGCTTAGCCCTGTGCCTTTCATGACCAGGGTGTACTGCTTAATGTGGGCGGATGGGTCAGATGTGCCATCAAATTTCGGCAGCTCGGGCATCTTGAATCTTTGGGGGAGCAGCTCTTCATCCCCCAGATCTCTGTCTTCTGGGTTGACCCCCTTTCCAGCTGAGAGCATATGGGTGATTGCCTCAATCTGCTGTCTCATTCCCCTTAAGGCTTTATCCTCTACTCTGGGTGCTCTGGGCCTCGCAGCTTGGTGGACTATCGGCACCTCTTCTTCTTCTTCCTCCGTCAGGAAATCATCGTTGGGGTTATGAATCCTTTCCCCTCTTGGCTCGATGGGTGCGGCAGCTCTGTGCTCATTGTTGGGTTGGCGAGCAGCAGCTCCAACGAAGGGAGCCTCCCCACCAGCAGGTGGTTCGGCTTGCCCCCGAGGAGGGGCTGCCTGTGGCTGTAGAGCAGCAGGCGGGTGGGCCATCCTTTCAGCCATAGCACCCATCATGTCTAGCACTCTCCGTTTGAAGTCCTCTAGCCTCCTAGCTAGGTCTTGAGTGGTCAGTGCTCCGGTTTCTTCTGCCATTGGTGGTTCTACAGAGGCTTCACTGATTGATGAGGATGACTCAGAATCCCAATCAGACACTAGTTTCGGTAACTTAAAGAGCAGATTTGTCCTTACTAGCTGACCGTCGGAACCTCTAGTCCACTTAGATGAATCTATGATGGCTGAAAAAATTAGATTGTTAGGATGATGTATGAATGACATATACAATGCATGATAGTGAGCTATGCAACATTTACAATCACATGCAAGCAAGTAAATCCTTCCAACCTTATTACTCCCACACACGAGGTAATGCGGTCTCTTTCCTAGGTCGACTTAATCCATGGGTTAGCGGGGGAACCCAATGGATGCGTATGGTGCTCGGTGGAAAACTGACATCATAATATCTCTTATCTAATGCGCATACATATGAATTTTGGACTTTATGTATTTAAACATTTCAACTAAATTAAGATGGGCCCATCGGGGCATGAAAGCCTTTGATAAAAGCCCATTTAATTGAGTTGAATTTGTTCAGTATATAATGGCCCATATAGCAAGCATTGTATTAAGGTACATGTCACCTAGGGGAAGTATCTATTGCCATTACATGAGCTTTGGTCATGGGTGATGATATTTTAGGGTTACCCAAGCATGGTCCCTGCCGACGGGCCTAGCTCATCACGAGCGTAACGACCGATCGGGTCACCATTTGATATACCTTGATGGTACGAGGCTTGGGCTGGTGATTATCCTTAACACTTCCCTAAATTGAGTGAAAATAGGGTCGTGCTTCGGGAATGCACCGGGGCTAAAAGAGGGACCAAACTAGCGTAGATCTAAGGCTCTAATGAGATGCAATGCAGTTTTGAAAAAGGATGAAATGTTTAAATTAAAAGTCAATTGTAAATTTTAACCAAGGTACTTTCGAATCGAAGTCTCGAGTATGTCCCCAGCGGAGTCGCCACTGTGACGCGCGCCGGATCCCGGCGGCCGCCCATGGGACCGCCCGCTTGAGGGCGATCGGGGCATTTGTGGGTCCTGTTGACAGCTTGCAATAAATCGCAAGTGCGTCTATGTTGGGTAACAAGGAGGTTTCATGGAGTCGCCATCCAATAGAACATTGGGAAAGTTTCTCTCGCCACGGAGAGCCTAAGACTGCGCTTAGTATCCATTTTGGGCCAGCCAAAGGGGTCTTGGAAGGTAAACTTCTCGCCCTAAGGAGCCTAGGATTAACGTCAAAATCTCGTGACACAAGAGGTGTCTTGGAGGGTAAACCTCTCACCTCTTTGAGCCCAAAGACCAGAGTGAGTTCGGAACTTCTCATTTATTCATACCTTTGTTAAGTTTATAATTGAGTTTTGAATTTATTATTTCATCCCATTCCACATACATTTAATGCAATTAATTAAAGCGCACAACATACATTTAAGAAAAAGCGGTACAAGCATAAGTAAAATAAAGCACATGTAAAAATATTACAATAAAACTAAGGGCGGAATACAACCCCCATTATAAATAAAATACAGATCATGCATAAATCGAGATATTCATTAATGGTGAGGACATTGGTCCTCGCATGCATATTATTATGAAACAATTTTTATGTGATGATTTTGGATGGAGAAAATTGAGACATTGGTCTCATTTTTATTTAGAAAAAATACCAAGTTAATTAATAAAAATGGTTTAGTGACTTTCTTTCTAGCGGGCCTAAATAAACAATTTTACAAGAAAATTATATGGCAAAAATAAATAGGAAAAATCCAAATAAACAAAATATTACAAATAAAGAAAAATAAATATTCCGAGCGAGCCACCTCCCCGTGTGCTCGTGAAAACGCCCAATCAAAAAATGAGTTTAGACATAAAAAACAAAATACAAATAAAATAATGTTAGTAATTAAATCAATTAAATCAATTAAATATACAAAATAATGAATAACAAATTAAAATAAAATAAGGTGACATGAAAAGAATGATAATGGAATCAAAATGTTAACAAACCAAAATAAAATGAGAAACATGCATTATACATGATAAATGATTAAATGATGTGATGAAAATAAAATAAAACATGTTAATTAATTAGTACATGAAAATATACACATGATGAAAATAATGATGAAAAGTGAAAAATAATAAATAAATAATAATCAAATCATGTAACAATGATAAAAAAGAATAATAAAAATTAGTAAACAAATGAATGATGAAAATAATAATGATATATAACAAGGTTAATTGATGTGTTGATAATTAATTAATTATTTACATGGCAAAAAGAATAATTTAAGTTAATTATTTGCATGTTAAAAATAATTAGGAATCTAAATAAAATCATTTACATGTTAGGAATTAAAAGAAAACAATATTGACATGAATAAAAATCAAATCATGTATAAACAATTAAATGGAACAAATCTAAAATCAATACAACAAATGAATAAATGAAAACAATAAATAAATCAATAAAATCAAAAAAATATACATGAATAAATTAAATAAAAATAGAATAGAATAGAAATTGAGCCTAGAATATTTACCCTCAGAGTATTGGATTTGATGAAGGAAAAGTGACGATTTTCCGGAAAATTGCTTCAAAAAATAATTTAGCAATAAAATTAGTTCTCTTTGTTTATGGAGAAAACAAAATTGATTTGTATGCTTAAGATTGAAAAGAAATTGATTTCAAAGTGATGATTAATTTCTTGTGTTTATGGGAGAAAAAGAAAGAAATTAATTGGAATAATTAAGAATTGAAAATTGATCTTTCAATTTCAATTAAACCTTTTTAATAAAAAAAGAAATCTGAAATTTTTAAAGAGAAAAAAATAGAAGAAGAAGAATTCTGGAAATTTTAGCTCTAAAAAATGTGTGGAGGCCCCCTTGATTTTTCATCATAAAGTCCTTATAAAATAAAAAAGGTTGCCCTCATTTAATTAAGAAAAACAAACCTATTTTAACACAAAATTCTTTTATTTTTAATGATAAAATCAAGTTTTATTAATTAATTATCTAAAAAAATATTTTAGAATTTAATTTGAACTCAAAAACCCAAAAAAATGGGATAAAAAACGGATTTTTGGGTGAAAAAATCGGAAAAGGGGTGAAAAATCGGAAAAGAGGGTATCAAACCCTATAGCGACGGCCAGGGGAGGAGGGAAGCCCGTCGCTATAGAGTGACGGGCTTCACGCAGCAAGGCTGCGCGAAATCCGCGCGTAGAGGCGCGAAAATCGCGTGGTGCGGCGCGCAGTGCGCACAACGCTGTGCGTCGTTTTTTAGCGACGCGCAGCATTGGCGACGCTGCACGTCGCCATATCGCGTCCAGCGCGCTGGTAGCCAGCGCGACTGCGCGCTGCCGCGCCCGACACTCGCGATCAGAAAATTTTTTTTTTTTATATTTTTTTTTCTTCTTTTTTTTTAAATTGACTAAAAACACTATAATTTTAAGCCCACATTTTTCAAAATAAATTTTTTAAATATTTTTTTATTATTTTCTAATTTTTCACTCTAAAATGCAAATTTGACGAGAAAACCATCACTTTTAACCTTTTAAGCCTGTGAAGGCAATTATCATCATTGGATAACTTCGATCTAGGCTGACTCAGGACTCGGTGTCTACAGTAAGTAGCTGGAATTATATATGAGGTTGCTTCATCTTCTTCTTCGTCTTCTTCTTCACGGGTTGATTGGGTTTAAAGTTTGGTTTGCATGGGTTAATTGGGTTTTGTTTTGGTTCGATTTTATGCGAGAATCTGAAGAGAGGAGAAAGAGTAAAGGAAAGGAAAAGATTGGATCTTGAAGATAGTGGATAGAGCTCCATTTCTAGGTTTGGGAGCTTTGTATGTAGATGTGTACATTTGGAAATGTTGTCCATTTCCTTCTGATCCTTGTGTGAGATGCAAATACCTGTCATTTGTGTGGTTTGATACATGAAGCTGCATGAGTATAATAGATTTGTGTATATAAGTTGAGATGATAGAATTATAAGGCTTTGCATGTCAATTTTTGAAGATTATGAACATGAACATGAGATGGATTTTTTGGGTTTTAACCTCAATATATGTTGAATTGATTTGTGTTATTATTGTGTAAATTGAGTTATATTTGTTATAAGCATGTTTTGAGAGCACTAGAGGTAAGTTTTACATGATTTTGGCATGAGAAATGGCTTTGGGTCAGTGTGGAATTGATTTTGTTAAGCTCTGAGTTTTGCGTTTTATGCTGAGAATTGGAAAACGCGATACTGTCATGAGCACAACGCTTGTCGCGATTGCGACAGAATCACGTAGTTCATCTTCTCGCATCAGCTTGCTGGGATGATCTTTTTGAGTCATGGCAGCACGACTCAGCAGTAGCGCCTAGCCTCTTCCCGAGTCGTGAAGATGGCTAGCGACTCGTGACGATTAGTGGGAAGGACACGAGTTGTGAAGGATAGGCACGACTAGTGCCCTCTTCCCTTTGTAGGTAGACACGAGTCATAGACTAGGTCATGACTCGTGCCTGCTCCCTCCTATGAGGCGACTTCGCCACGAGTCGCAACAGCATGCGCGACTCGCGACTGGTCTCTCTTCCTCGACTACTGTCGCGAGTGCGACAGTGAGCCCTTTTCTGCCCTGTTTTGAAAATGAGTTTCAAGGTTCTTTTTGCATGGGTTTTTAGTGCTACATAGTACATGATTTGTTTTAAGCTTGTCTTATAATATGATGCCTCTAATTATAAGTCATATGTACATGATTAATAATATTATACACGATTTAAATGTTCATGATTTATATGTATATGGATAATTTAATTATGAGTTATATGTCCATGATAAAGTCTGTATATGATTTATATGTCTTCGAACTTATCAATATACATGTATACATGAAATGACATGATTATATTTGAATTATTATCTATTATATGTTAGTAGTACTAGAACATGATTGGATTGTTTTTTGAACCTGATAGTCATAGTAGTGGATAGATAAGTGCTTATCCGGGGTTAGAGTGTGAGTGCAGCTGCTATATCTTACAAGTTATACGTTGATCCCCTTTGGGTCTATATGATTTGAGACTTTGGTCTCCGATATACCTTCAGGTATACATGTTTACACATGATTCGAGACTCTTGTCTCTATATGCTTGGATACTGTGTCCTATCAGTATCATTAGTACCTGTATCCACTAGTTAATGAGTAATCAGGCTACTACATGAGGTTATTACATGAGATTTGTGGCGCCCCAATACCCCTTGGGAGGATGTCGGAGTCGCTACGCACTCATACACATATAGAACACTCATGCGGAAGCGAAGATAAAATCATACAATCCCATGCAGCGGAATAATCGTCTTATATATAACAAAAACATGCCAAAAAGTAAACTCTTATATTCATTTATATATTCAAAATGAAACTATTCTTTTACGTTATAACATTTACTTTACGTTTACATTTTGTTTACATATCTTATACAAAATTGCTTTGCCAAATACATGTCCTATACAAAAGTCGTTTTACATTTACGTATGCCAAGCTATACAAAACGCTAGAACATGTATACAAAACTATGCCATATATAAAAAGACTTCAATATATACTCCTAGAGGCCATGACCTTGCAGATGTGTAACCCTCCGAACCTGTAAACCTACACGGGAAAACACCGTGCTAAGCGAAATCGCTTAGTGGGGATATCACATATAATAAAGACTTCTGCCGAAGTCACATGCGTCGTTTAGTCAACATTAAAGTCAACCATAAGCATTTATATTCATATAGCAATTATGCAACTTCTAGCATTCACCTATAGCATCATGTACATATAGACACATACATATATCATTTCATATACATGTCATTTATGATATCATAAATTTACCTTTCATATACTGTCATTTATACATCTAGACATTTAGCTTATACATAACCTTTCTTATGCATGTAACAACATCTCTTGTACATGTAACAACAATTCATATACTTTTACATTTTACATTTAGCCCAATGTCATAACATAAGTGGATACGGGTGCATGTAGATACCAAGTAATGGTACCAAAACATCTAGAGACCACAGTCTCAAGCCATCTAGAGACCATAATCCCAAACATCTAGATACTTTAACTATCAACATCTAGACATCCGTCGATGCCAAACATATAGAAACCCATCAGTGCCAAACATCTAGCAGCTGCAAATCATCTAACCCTTTATAGGCATGCCTATCTATGCACTTGTATGAGCATCTAAGGCTTATAACCATTATCCCATATCAAAACATGTATGGTCATTCATATACATTTATTTAAACCCATGC
Organism: Excoecaria cochinchinensis; assembly: GCA_947683425.1. Lineage (NCBI taxonomy): Eukaryota > Viridiplantae > Streptophyta > Magnoliopsida > Malpighiales > Euphorbiaceae > Excoecaria > Excoecaria cochinchinensis. Next base: position 2,319,035 of record CANTUQ010000013.1, read on the forward strand.
TAGTTATGTAATCTACTTCATATCTTACTATACATACATACATACCATTCTAAACTCATTCACATGTAACTCTATATGCATATCATTGCATACATGGTTCACCATGCTCAAGATATTTAAAATATATGCTTGTTAATACGCATCATCATTCATGATCTATCATACTTAATTTACACACGGATATACTCATATATATGCATTAGCACGTTCATGGTTATACGCATTCACATTTACACTTATACACCTTCACATCCTTGTTGTATGCATTCATATTCAAGACTATACATATTCGCATTCAAACTACAGCATTCGCATTCATGATTTATCATGTTCACATTCACATACTTAATTCATCACACTTAGAACACTTATAGCTCATACATATTTATATATATATTAGTATGCATAATTCATCATGCTTAAGATACTCATCTTACAATGATAAATATGTATTGGACAAGTCATGGGAACTCGTGGTGAAATTCGGGTGCATTTTGGGAAGAAAAACACCCTAAATAGACAAACAGGGAGGGGTCAGGGTGGTAACCACTTGGTTGTCACCGTGAGGTCCATTTACATGTGATTCTACCCTCTCTGGGCACTGGTCATGGTGGTAATGAATTGGTTGCCATCGTGACATACTAAATCAAGCAAAACAGAAGCCAACTTTCGAGACTGGATCACACTACAATTTTGTACAGACCAAACGGATGTCTTACACTCAATTATAGGCAAAGGTTCTTCATAATATTTGTTCCACTATGTCTTATCTTTCAAATGGGACAAGTTTCAGGTGAATTGGATTTATAATAAAGGAGTTATGGTCAAAATAACACAACTGGTTCAAAAAGCCCTCCTACAAAATTTCATCTACGGTTATTGTCAATTTTTAAGACCTTAGAGTCCTCAAATCAACAGAGATATTTCTAGGACATTTAAATCCACAGCTCTTATGGTTCTAATCCAATTGGTCTCACCCCTTTTAGAGTTGTAAAACTCAACTTATAAAATAAACAAGTTACGGGGGTCAGTATAAGCTTCTAAGACAGGTTAACACGATCAATAGTTAAAGTTGGTTCACTTATGATGCTAATTCCATGGTTCCTTACTCATCCCATGGAAATACACATTCAAATACGCTTCCATCAAAGTTCATAATCATGCTCAATTCCATAAATCACATATCAATATCAATAACACATTTAAGCTAAACAACCATCACATACACTTGAGCAAAATTAACACATAACGCACATATATATCCCAAACCTCTTGGAGCACTCCTTCCTCTACTCTTCTATATCACTTTCTCTTTCCCCTTTCCAGCTCTACTTGGCTGTTCAACTCATAACACATACAATACACACAAGTCCATTAGACTACACTCATAATCTTAACAATAAAATCAGAAATAGATGAAGATGGAGGAGATAATCTACATGTTTGCATACCTTCCGAACCAATTATTCTTCTTCTAACTTATCTCTATCTCATTCTTAGGACTTCATAATTAAAGAACAATTAAAAGAGAGAGACAAAAGGAAGGTAAACTTTTAGAGAGAGAGGGCCGGATCAAGGGATCAAAATGGCTGAATCAAGGAACAAAAGGACAGGTTTACTCACTAATCCACCTCATGCTTGCATGTAAGTGTGAGGTGTCAAGCTTTGGGTGTGTTCAAGCTAGGCGGCTGCCCTAGCACATTCCACTTGGACTCCACTAACATCCAGCTGAATACACTAACTTTGATTAACTTAATTAACAGCCCTTACACTAATAAATCTTCATTTGCTAGTTAATCATGCAAAGTACAATTCAACCACTACAATATTTTATTTCTTTTCAATTGGGTCCCTAGTTCATATTTTCAATTAAGTCCAACTCTGTAAACCCTAATTTTACACTCACTTAATCAAACTAATCACACTCAATAATATTAGGGTGATTTTCGGGATGTTACAAGATTGGTATATGAGACCATTATATAGGATTATGAATATATGTTACATGTATATGTACATACGATGTGACAAGATATGATGCGATACTTGTATTTGGATATGAATGGTTATATGATTATGTTGTGAAGATGCATATGAATATTGATTACTTGGATTTAAATGATTAATTCCTTTATTTGGCGAATACGCATTGGATGTATAAGCAATGGTTACTTTCCTTCATATATGTATATGATGAATAAGCATGAGTAGTATACGTTTATATGCTTTTGTTATTTTTAAGCTTTTATACTATTACTGCGATTATATGTGCATACATGTGCTATTGCTCCCCACTAAGTGTTATCGCTTAGCGCTGGCTCTTTTCCCATGTAGGTGGCAGGTTCTTTTTCATAGTTGGACATCTGCAAGTCGGCCACTAGAAGTCTATTGTTGGAGTTTATTTTGTCTTCCGTTGTATTTTTGTATTGTTATAAGTTTTGTATATGGAGTTTGATTTTGGAAATGTAATTTTGTAAAGGATGATTTTGTACATGTATATGTTTAATGGTTACAAATCCCTTTTATAAAACTATATGATTATTTATATATGGAATTGTTATCTTTATGATTATACATATTTGCTTTTAGCATGTTTGAGTATATGTTTATGTATTTGTGCGCGTGGTGCTCCGGTATCCTTCCAATGGGGATAACGGGGTGTTACACCCATGCATGGCACTACACACAAGACTAACTCCACTCACACATACACTACTTCCTTTTATGCATGCATACTCTATCAAAACCCACACACACACATGCACACATACCCATGGCTCAAACTACTTGGGGGAAATCGGGGTGTGACATTCCGTTACTTCTACCAGTACATATAAGAGATGGGTGCTCAGCCCTACATTTGATAACAGGACTCGATGACTTAGACACTTGGCCGACGAGAGTAGTGATAGAGCCTAGTTTAGTTTTGCATGCATTTTGAGCGGTGTATTTCTTTTTAAAACAGAACTAGAAAATAATGTAAATAAATAAATTCAGATTTATTTCATTCCACAAAGTTGTGTACATTTCAATAAGATTTCAGTATACATGATCATCATTTAACACTAATTAAAAATGCAAAGCTACATTTACTCATGGAACAAATCTTGATAGCATCAAACTCCTGTTACCAATCAACCCTCTTGGGTTTTCTTGATTGGACATTTTCTCTCAAGCCTCTAATTTTTGCCAAGGATGCCTTTTTTTTATTTTCACCCTGACGAGGTGCCCAATTTTAGCAAGGCCGCCTTTTTTTGGTTTTCGACTCACGGGGCTTTTATTCTCCTCTTTTGATTTTTATTGTCTATAGCCATGGAACCTCTTGAGTCTATCAACGTTGATTGGCTCTTTGAATTCATTGCCATCGCTGTCTGCTAGAATTGCTGCTCCTTTCGATAGTAACTTATTGAGGATGAAAGGGCCTTCCCATGTTGATCTAAATTTCCCCCTGATTTCGGGCGCACACGGTCTCATCTATTTGAATACCAGATCTCCACTACAAGAAATCAGGGGAATAGAGATGAAAAATAGAGACGAAATTCCGTCTCTAATTGAAAATAGAGACGGAAAAATTTTGTCTCTATTTTGGCGGTCTCTAAATTTAGAGACCGAAATTTTCCGTCTCTAAAAATAGAGACGGAAACGAATTTTACGTCTCTATTTTAGAGACAGAAATATCATTTTTGTCTCTAAAAATAGAGACGGATTAACGTTTTCGTCTCTATTTTAGAGACAAAAAAATCATTTCCGTCTCTAAAAATAGAGACGAAAAACTCGTTTTCGTCTCTATTTTTAGAGACGGAAATAATTTTTTCGTCTCTAAATTAAATACATAATTTTTTTAATATATTATTAACTATATCTTTTAATTATATTTAAATATATTTTCCGTCTTGAAATCTATTTTTAATACATTATTTTTTTTAATAATAAAACTATAATTGGCAAAATTTATATAATAATATTAATGAAACAAGTATTAAATAAAAATTAAGTAAAATAAATAAAAGTATAAATAGTAATGTATTAATATATATATATATATATATATGTCATAGGACTACAAGCAAAAGTACTTGAAAAGTGTATTAAATAGTAACTAAGATGGAGGTGACTGTGGACGATCAGCCGACGGTACATGAACATTTTGGATAATGAATTCCTCTAGCCTACTAATGCGGTCCATTAAAGTGTCGACTGTGATGCGAAGCTCAATGACCTCATTTGTAGTCGTAGCAAGTCTACTCGCCGTTGCCGTAGAGGATGAAGCAGCATGCGAATAACAAGTATTTGCATAAGAGCCCAAGCCGAAGACCCGTCCACGGCGGTCCCTACTGCCAGCTGCGTCATAATATACTCTTGCATGATCAACATTACCACCATCTGCCTGCTGACTCTGAAGACCCTCTAGTACCCGTTCCTATAATGAAAATTAATTGAATGTTATTTAAGAGTAATCTAAAACTAAAAACATATAGAAAAATAACAGTAACAATTTTAAAAATCATACATGAACTTGTCTAGCTCGATCGCTGACAAATGTGACACCGTCATGATTTTGCGTATGTGTATGCATAAATAACTCATGAGGATATGGTGCTATGCCCATACTAGACTCCTGTAAATAAATTATAGGTCAACAATATTTGAACTTAACGTTCCTTAAAATTGTATCAAAAGTAATTGTAGCGCGCGCCGGATCCCGAGCGCCGCCCCTATGACCGCCCGCTTGAGGGCGATCGGGCATTTGCGGGTCCGTTGGCATCTTGCAATAAATCGCAAGTGCGTCTATGTTGGGCAACAAAGAGGTATCATGGAGTCGCCACCCAATAGAACATTGGGAAAGTTACTCTCGCCTCGGAGAGCCTAAGACTGCGCTTAGTATCCATGTTGGGCCATGAGGCCTAGGATTAGCGCTAAAGTCTCGTGACCCAAGAAGTATTTTGGAGGATAACCTCTAACCTCTCGAGCCCAAAGACCAGAGCTGGGTCCGGGATTTCTCATCTATTTCTACCTCGATTAATTTATGATTGAATTTTAAATGTCATTAATTCGCTCTCTCTCCACACAATGCAATTAATTTAAGGCGCATTTATTCATGTTAGGAAAACCATAAATTAGCAAGTAAAGCAATGAATTACAATAATACAAGGAGCGGAATACAACTCCCATTTAAAAGTGCAAACATACATAAAACCGGGGAATTTATTAATTATGAGGACTTTGGTCCCCGCATGCACAATTAAAGAAAATATTCTTGATGTGATGATTTTATTTGGGATGAAAATTAGGACATTGGTCCCATTTTATTATGAAAAATCTAAATTAATTTAGTAAGAAATATTTTTATGATCTTTATTTAGGTGCGCATAGGAAAACATTTTATTCAATGAATATATACAAGGAAATTAAAAATATAAACGAAATGAGAATTAAAAATGTATAAAGGAAATACCAAACCCCGCAACTCCTCCTTCATGTGCATGGATGCTCAAATGAGAATAAAACAATGATTTGCAACCAAAAATCAAAAAGAAATTCATGTTAGTGATTAGGCCAACGAAATAATACAACATAAACGGTAATATGTACAATGACCATATAACATGCATAAGATACTATAACATGCATAAAAAATAATTATGATGCAATTTAACATGCATAAAGAATAATTATGATGCAATTTAACATGCATAAAGTGATTAAGATGCAATTTAACATGCATAAGGTGATGAAGTATCATGGCATATGCAACTTATTAATAATAGTTATTAACATACATGGAAGATTAGTGACAATCAATTTTATTATAGTTAAGACATGAATAAATGTGTAACATGAGAATAATTCCACTTGACATGCATAACTAGCATAAAATAATGACTATAACACTCATACATGCAAAAGAAAACATAATAATAAACATGATATAGCATTAAGAAATTAAAGGTATTTACAACCTAAAACATAGATAATTACATGAACAAAGAATAATTTGACATGAAAATAAAAGATTAATAGAATTTAAAAAAACTTATTTGTTATATGAATAATTGAAGATAAAAAAAATAAGAAGAAGAATATGGAGACTAAGAGAATTTACATGTTTGATATGTTAATTGGAAGCCAAAATAAATGAAATTAACAAGAGAATTAATGAGCAAAGCCAAGAATAATTACCCTCAAATTCAGTTTTGAAGAATTGAAGATAGAAGTGTTGAATTCCTTGTCTTCTCTTGTGAAAATCCTTAGAAAATAGCTTGAAAACTTGAAGAAAAGCTCTTGGAAACAAGTGTGTAAGATGGATTTTTTTCTCTCAACTCAAAGCTCCAAAATTCAGTTTTTTTTCTCCAAAATGTTCCTCATTCGTCCTCCCCCGTTTCTGAAATTTTCTAGTGTTTTTAACCCTCAAAAACTACCCAAAAACCACCCAAAACCGTCCAAAAACCGCTAAAAATCGTGTTTGGGTCGAAAAATGGGCGACATGGGCGAAGTGGGGCGTCAATCGGCGTCAGGGGCGAGAAAACGTGCGCGTCGCGCACGTTTCCGCGCGATTTGCGCGGAATTTCCGCGCACGACGTGCGCGGGGCGAGCGACGCCCTGCGCGGAGCGCCCGACGCCAAGGGCGTCGGACACGCGGAGCGCGCGCTACGTGCGCGGAGCGCACGGAAATTTGCGACGACCCTTGGCCGTCGCCTTTTCGTCGCGATTATTTTCCCCTATTTTATTTTCAACATTTTTCCATCATTTTTCACCTTTTTTTTTTTTTTTTTTTTTTTAAATACCACCAATCTAAAACACACTTTTTCTTCTTCAAAATAATTTAAAAAATATTTTTAAAATACCCTTTTTACTCACCGAAAAGACAAAGAAAATCACTTCTGAGCTCCAATCTTTTTGCCTATAAGCCGGCATAGCTAAATTTCATCATCGGGTAATCCTGATCAAGGCTACTCGGGACCCGGTGTCTACAGTTGCCCCCAATTTTGAAGAGACTAGTGCATGGGTGCCTAGGTGAGCCAAAATTCAGGAAAAGGAAAGAAACGCGTACCTGAAGCGGCGATCTTCCTGCTTGATGGAGTTATGATGATAGCTGCCGCTGTCTTTTGGTTGTAGTTGGTAATACCGTAGGTGCGCTAACCTCTTGTGGGTGGCGCCGCTATCGTGCTGAACATTGTGAGTTGGTAATGCCGTGGTCGTGCTAACCTCTTGTGGGTAATGCCGCCATCGTGCTAACCGCTATGAATTGGTAGTGCCGTGGTCATGCTAACCTCTTGTGGGTAGTGCCGCCATCGTGCTAACCGCTGTGAATTGGTAGTGCCGTGGTCGTGCTAACCTATTGTGGGTAGTGCCGCCATCGTGCTAACCGCTGTGAATTGGTTGTGCCGTGGTCGTGCTAACCTCTTGTGGGTAGTGCCGCCATCGTGCTAACCGCTGTGAATTGGTAGTGCCGTGGTCGTGCTAACCTCTTGTGGGTAGTGCCGCCATCGTGCTAACCGCTGCGAATTGGTAGTGCCGTGGTCGTGCTAACCTCTTGTGGGTAATGCCGCCATCGTGCTAACCGCTGTGAATTGGTAGTGCCGTGGTCATGCTAACCTCTTGTGGGTAGTGCCGCCATCGTGCTAACCGCTGTGAATTGGTAGTGCCGTGGTCGTGCTAACCTCTTGTGGGTAGTGCCGCCATCGTGCTAACCGCTGTGAATTGGTTGTGCCATGGTCGTGCTAATCTCTTGTGGGTAGTGCCGCCATCGTGCTAACCGCTGTGAATTGGTAGTGCCGTGGTCGTGCTAACCTCTTGTGGGTAGTGCCGCCATCGTGCTAACCGCTGTGAATTGGTAGTGCTGTGGTCGTGCTAACCTCTTGTGGGTTGGTAGTGCAGTGGTCGTGCTAACCTCTTGTGGGTAGTGCCGCCATCGTGCTAACCGCTGTGAATTTATTTTTTATTTTTTTATTTTTTATTTATTTTTTTTTTTGCTCCTTTAGATGTTTGGACTAGTGTCATCACTCGGCTTTTGTTGGTGTCCCCCGCCGATTTCTCCTGCAAGATTGTATGCATAGGGATATACAAGAAATCATATGTGCATGATATGGAATGCAAATGCTTGCAACAATGTATAGACTGTGCCCTAGGCGGTCCATGGTTCGCTGAGGTTGTAGCCTGCCGGCTCTATAATGCCCCCTGAATCCTGAGGATCGTCGACAAGTTTTCTGAAAGAGACGTCCGGTATATATCCTTGCCCCCCTGGTCAATGATCATTTACCCGGGATTCTGTTTCATGTTCTGTGTTGTGTGTTGTATGACTGACGGAAAATCATCTTGAAATAATGCCGCCTTATCGCTCCAGGCATTGAATGTCATTGTTTTAAAGGTAGTGCGTCCCTTGTGGATTTTCGCACTAGCTTTTCTTTGCGGGAAATGCGTCCCTTATGGGATTTTCACACAACCCTTTGCCTAACTTTTGCCTGGAATGGACCCAACCCAATCCAGCGGCTTTTGTTTATTTTATTTTTTGTAGGGCAGACTGCCTGTTTCCAGGTTTTCACCCTGCCCTTTGGCCTAACTTTTGCTTAGAGAGCCAGTTACGGTTTTCATCTCTAACGGCCTTCTTTTTTTTTTTTTTTTTTAATCTATTTTAGAGAAGGTTATCACCAAAGCTTCTGTTAAGAGCAAATAGCACATATCCAATGAAAGGACTGAGCAATAATCATTAGATGAACAATTGGTATATTTCTTTTTAAGACAGAACTGAAAGATCAATGAAAATGTATTCTTTTATTCATTGCGAAATTGTGTACATTTCTATATGATTTCATCATACATGATTTTCATTTGACAAGAATTCAAAAGCATATGACTACACCTAATCTCAGAGTGGGTTTTGTCAGCATCAAACTCCTGTTATCAATCGGCCCTCTCGGGTTTTCTCGATTGAATATTTTCTCTTGGCCCTTAATTTTTACCCAGGATGCCTTTTCCGGTTTTCACCCTGACAGGGCGCCCAATTTTAGCAAGGCCGCCTTTTTTCGGTTTTCGACCCGCGGGGCATTTATTCTCTTCTTTTTATTTTTTGGTCTTTAGCCATGGAACCTTTTAAGTCTATCGACATTGACCGGGTCCTTGAACTCATTCCCATCGCTGTCTGCTAAAATTGCTGCTCCTTTTGTTAGCAACTTTTTCAAAATGAAAGGTCCTTCCCAGGTTGGTCTGAATTTTCCTCGTATGTCTGGCACTCCCGGCCTCATCATCTTAAAGACCAAATCCCCTTCTTTCAACGGGTGCTTTCGTACCTTCTTGCCAAAGGACCGAGCTAGTCTCTTCTGATAAACCTGATTGTGGTAATAGGCTCTCAACCTATCTTCATCCAATAGATTCAACTACAACAATCGCTGTTGTGCCCATTCTGTCTCTGGAATCTCGGCTTCCATGACTACCCTTAATGATTTCAGCTCAATTTCAACCGGCAGGACTGCTTCAGTTCCATACACCAGAGAGAATGGTGTTGCCCCCGTAGAGGTTCTGACTGTTGTTCTATAACCCCAAAGTGCGAAGGGTAACTTTTCTGCCCAATCCTTGTAGTTCTGAACCATCTTGGCCAAAATTCTCTTCACATTCTTATTTGCCGCTTCAACTGCACCGTTTGCTTGAGGACGATAAGGAGAAGACTTATGATGTTGGATCCTATATTTCTGGAGCATCTGCTTAGTTTCTGCTAGGAATTGTACCCCATTATCAGACACTATGTGATGAGGGAGGCCATATCTGCATATCAAATTCCGCTCAACGAACTTAGCCATATCCCTTGCATCAACCTTCTTGAAAGATTCAGCCTCAACCCACTTAGTGAAGTAGTCAATGGCAACTATGATGAATCTATGCCCATTAGAAGCAGTAGGATGGATTTCGCCTATGATGTCTATTCCCCATGCTGCAAATGGCCATGGAGATGTTAAGTTATGTAACTCTGAAACTGGCACATGCCTCAAATTCGCGTACTGTTGGCATAACTGACATTGCTTCACAAATTTTGAACAATCTGTATCCATTGTGAGCCAATAAAACCCTTGGCGCATGATCTTCTTTGCTAAGGCTAAGCCATTCATGTGAGCTCCACAAACCCCGGCATGAACTTCTTCCATAACTCTTTTAGCTTCTTTCTCTGCCAGACATCTTAACTGGATACCATCAGCTTGCCTTTTGTATAAAGTGCCATTAACACTGATGAATTGAGTGGATAACTTCCTGATCATTCTTTGGTCCTTCTCACTGGCTTCCTCTAGAAAGACTGATCTCTCTAAATAATTCTGAATGTCATAATACCATGGATTTCCATCAATGGCCTCAATGTCCATCACTTGTTCAGCTTCAAAGCAAGGTCTTTCCGAGCTATAAATCAGCACGGGTTTCATTGCAACTCCTGTTGGGTTATCCCACATAGACACTAATGTTGCTAGAGCATCAGCTAACTGATTTTCGTCTCTGGGGATGAAGTGAAAAGTGCAAATCTCAAATTGGCTGCTCAACGCTCTCAAGTGCTTTACATAAGGCAACAGCCTTTCTTCCTTGACTGGCCACTCTCCTTTAATTTGATGAATTACCAAGGAAGAATCTCCGAATACTTCTGCGGTCTTTGCCCCCAGAGCAAGCAATGCTTCCAATCCAAAGATGCAAGCTTCGTATTCTGCTTCATTATTGGTAGCCTTATACCTCAACTTCTTAGCCAATGGTAGCCTTTCACCATCTGGGGTCGTAAGAATAACTCCTACGCCTGCTCCCTTATTATTGACTGCTCCATCAAAGAATAATTGCCACCCTTACACTGCTATGGCCGTGACGTCTTCATCTGGGAAGTTGTATTCAAATTGATCTCCCTCAATAGGATGCTCGGCTAAGAACTCCGCTACAGCTCTTCCCTTAATGGTTTTCCTGGTTATGTACTCAATGTCAAATTCCTGCAACAGCAGTAACCATCTTCCCATCTTCCCTAGTAAAGAGGGTGCTTCTTGGAGGTATCTAAGCGGATTATGTTTGGCAACCGTTTGTACCTTGAAGGAATGAAAGTAGTGTCGCAACTTCTTAGAAGCCCAGATAACTGCTAAACAAATCTTTTCTACCTCCACATATTTGGCTTCGTAAGGCAAGAACTTCTTGCTAAGATAGTAAACGGCAAACTCTACACCAAAATCGTCTTCCTGAGACATCATAGCACCCACTGAGTTATCTTCCACAGCCAGGTACAGGATTAATGGTTTGGCACGGCGTGGTGGTCTTAACACCGGAGGATTTAGCAGATAGTCCTTAATGGTGTCAAAGGCCAGTTGACAGTCATCGTTCCATAGCACCGGCTGATTCTTCCTAAGAAGCTTGAAAATAGGCTCACATACCGAAGCTAGCTTGGCAATAAATCGACTGATGTACTGAAGCTTTCCTAGGAAACTTCTGACGTCCTTCTCCTTCTGGGGCACTGGCATCTCTCTTATGGCTTTGACTTTATCGGGATCTACCTCGATTCCCCTCTGGCTTACCACATGGCCTAACAACTTTCCTGATGTAACTCCAAAAATGCACTTCTTGGGATTGAGTCGCAGATCATACTTGCTAATCCTTTGAAAGAACTTTTCTAATGCCTCAAAGTGACCTTCCCTGGTAGCCGACTTAATCATCATGTCATCGACGTACACCTCCACTTCTTTGTGGATTAAGTCATTGAGAACCTTGGTTGCCATCCTCTGATAGGTTGCTCCTGCATTCTTCAACCCAAAAGGCATAACCCGATAGGCATATGTCCCCCACTCGGTGATAAAGGCTGTCTTGATCCGGTCCACTATCTTGTTAAGAATTTGATTGTACCCTGCGTACCCATCCACAAAGCTATACATCATACAAGCAGCAGCACTATCTACTAGCACATCAATATGAGGCAGTGGGAAATCATCTTTAGGGCAAGCTTTGTTCAGGTCTCGATAGTCGACGCATACTCGAACCTTACCGTCTTTCTTAGCTACAGGAACCACATTAGCTAACCATGTTGGGTATTGAACCTCTATCAGGAACTTGGCCTCAATCTGCTTATGGATCTCCTCTTTCACTTTCTGTGCCCATTCTAGCCTAAGCCTCCGAAGCTTTTGCTTGACTGGTTTAAACTCTGGGTAAGTTGGGATGGCGTGTTCGGCAACATCTCGATCTATTCCTGGCATATCCTCATAGGTCCAGGCAAAGACTTTTTTATATTTTTTTAATATTCTCTCAAATTTTATTCTCTCTTCAGGAGTTATATCTGACGCTAGCAAAATTTCCTTTGGATTTTCCAAAGTTCCGAGATTAAATGCAGTTGTGCCAGTTGAATTAATATCAAAAATGAATGCATCATGCTTATGATCATGCGAAATGAAATCATCAGAAACATCACACAAGTAAGCAAAGTTGTTCATCTCAGAAACATTAACATTGTCCTCAAAGTGTTCTGGTATAAAAAGAGAATCTAAATGACTATCAACTTCAGTCGATGCCGATGCTGCAGATGACTATGCTTTGGCTTCTTGATTTGGTGAAATCCTGAGATCTTCTATCTTCGGTTCTGGTTCCACTATCTTCTCCTTCCCCTTGAGCTTAGTGGCTAACAGCTTATCAGTTACAATCTCTTCGGGCTCATCTCTATCCCAGATGCTGCATTGGGTCATAATCTCCTCATCCCAAAAGTTCTCTACAGCTTTAAAAACTCCGATCTCCCAATCAAAGACATCGTTGAAAATTTCAAATCCAGGGATAATCTTCCCATCTACCCAATGCGGTTCTTCTTCTCCGGTGTAAGCACAAACCGATGATGATGGCACAAAGCTCTCCGAAATATGGGGAATCTTCCCTGACCCTTTCTTCTTACCATATTCTCCTTTGTAGCCCAACCCCTTTCGATCTTTCTGACCACGTGTAGTGATAGCATTCTGCAGCCCTTGTGACTCTTTTCCCAAACCAGCCCCTGGGAGGAAGTGCATCTTCTTCAGCATATTCACCACTTGAGGGCTACCTTCTAGGTTTTGCTCTTCTCCGATCATCGATACATGAAAGCCACTGAATGGCTGATTAGAGATCTCCAAGGCAGACACTTGGTTCTCTCTTGCTGCTTTAATGGTCACTACTTCTCCTTCATGGGGTATTTTAATTATCTAGTGTAATGTGGATGGTACTCCCCCTAACTTGTGGAACCACGATCTACCAAGCAGAGCTGAGAAGTTTGCTGGAATCGGCAAGACCACAAAATCTGTTTCTGTCTCAATGGGCCCTGTCTTTACCAAAGCTTTGAAAATTCCCGATGCTTGCCTCCTGGAGTTGTCGTAGGCAGTGATGGTCAGGTCAGATTTGCTTAACATACTCTCATCCATCCCAAAGGCCTGAAGTGCCACCAAAGGGCAGACATTTATCGATGACCCGTCATCAACCATGACACAAGCGGTGTGTTTACCATTGATCTGTGCCTTGATGTACAAAGGTCGGTTGTGGTTGCGACCCTCTGTTGGTAGGTCTGCATCAGAAAAAACCAACTTCTCCCCGGATCCCCCCTTTACAAGGTCTAAAAGCTCGGATGGAGAGATTGTAGTTGCTACGGTGGATACGCTCAATGCTTCGACTAACTTCTGTCGGTGCGAGGGGGACCGTCTCAAGAGGTCCCAAATAGATATCTGAGCCGTGGTCTTTTTCAGTTGCTTCACTATTGAATTTTCTTCCGGCTCTTTCTCTGCGATTGCTTGTGCTGGGTCCTGCTGCTTCTCAGCTTCTGGAATGACCCTCCCACTTCTTGTTACTGCTTCTACTCTTTCTTCTTCCTCTGAATCCCACGGATCCGTAAACTCTCCATTTTTCTCATCTTCGTCATCTCCACTCTCACTAGTGGACCAACAGTCTATCGCTGCCACGGAAACCCCTTTTTCATCCACTGCAGGGCGAGTAATAACGACATACTCATTTCCATATAGATCTTGCATTACGTACCACTCTGGTAGGCTCGATCCGATCATAAAGACTGGAGGTGGCATTGTGTTATAACCCGACTTCTTCTTGCTTTCTCTCTGCTCAGGATCGGTGATCTGCTTGTTGTCAATTAGATCTTGGACCCGATGTCTTAGCGTTATACACTCGTCCGTCAAATGCTCGGTATGTTGGTGGAATGCGCAGTATTCATTCTCTTTGTGCCCTGGCTGCCCTTGGGCCTTGGCCGGTTTAGGTGATAGGGGCCGCAGTTTTCCTTCTTTTATTAGCCTCTTCAGCACCCATGATAAAGGCTTACCCAAGTTGGAGAAATACCTCTGACTTACGCCGGTTGCAGACACCTCGGCAGTCTTCCCAACTCTGTTACCACTGCTTGAACCTACTGGTTTGGCCGTCCCCTGATTGCTGTATCCCCTCCGGGCATAGGACTCACTATTTGCCCTCTTGGATAAATATTCTCCTTCCGCTTCTATGGCAATGTCCTTCAAAGACTCCCAATCCTTGAGTCCCTTCATTTTCAGTCCCTCTCTCAAGTAAGGACTGGCATTTCGAATGAATAGCCGAATCTGATCAGAAGTGTCCGGTTTGCGTTTCATCTCCATAACTCGGTTTCTCCGCCGAGTAAGGTACTCGTGGAAGGACTCCCCAGCCTTCTGCTGTAACAACTCGAGATCTTTCAAAGTGACCTCCATCCGGGTACTGCAATCGTACTGCTTAAGGAACTCTTCGGTCAACAAGTCCCAGTCCTCCTTGGATCTCTTGTCAAGCCCATGGTACCAATCAATAGCAGCTCCTGTGAGACTCAAGCAAAAATATTCTATCTTCTGCTTTCTTGTTAAGGTCGTTCCCTTCATGACCAGCGAGTATTGCTTGATGTGTGCGGCAGGGTCAGAGGTTCCATCAAATTTGGGAATGTCCGGCATCTTAAAATTCTGGGGAATTAGGTCATCCCCATCCAGCTCTCGGTCTTCCGGGTTCATTCCTTTTCCCACGGTCATCATCCTTGCCATGACCTCAAATCTCTCTTCCATTTTCCTCCATATTGCCTCATCTAGTTTTGGCGACTTCTCTTTAGCTACTTTATGCTCCTCTAGCTCATCTTCCCCAAATTCAGCTTCAGACCTGGGGCCCTCTCTGCGCTCAATAGGTGCAGGCACTCTTTGCTCGACAACAGGTGGGTCAACCACTGGTTGGTTAATTGCAACAGGACATTCTTCTCTTACAACCTCTTGTTCAGCTGGTACTCGGATAGGGGCAGCAGCAACTTGTTGACCAGCTATGGTGGTGGCAAGATTGCCCATCATTGCAATCATTCGGGCTTCAAATTCCTCCATTCTCTTTCCTACCTCCTCGGTGATTATTGCCCGAGTTGCATCAGACTCATTTGATGGATTAGCCATACTTACTTCTGTTGATGATTCGGAAGAAAACCCCACACTATTTTCTGAGATTGAATCTGAACTCTGATCTGACACTAACTCAGTTAACCCAAAAAGCGGCGTCCTTCTTAACCGTCCGTCGGGACCTCTAGACCACCCAGGAGAATCTATGATGGCTGAAATGCAAAAATTGTTAAGATGATGCATGATTAAAATGCAATGCATGCTCGTGCTGATGCAACATAGACAAACACATGCAAGCAAATAGATCCTTCCAACCTTATATCTCCCACACACGTGGTAGTGCGGTCTCTTTCCTAGGTGGGCTTGATCCATGGATTAACCTGGAACCCAATGGACACGTATGATGCGCGGTGAAAAACCGGCAGCATACCAGCTCCTATCTAATGTACATACGTATGGGTGTTTGGCCATTATGTATTTGAACAATTCAATTTAACTAGGATGGGCCCACCGGTGCATGAAAGCCTTTGATGAAGACCATTTAATTAAATTGGTTTCGTTTAATATATGATGGCCCATATAGCAAGCATAGTATTACGGTACATTTCACCTAGTGGAAGTATCTATTTCCATTACATGAGCTTTGGACAAGGGAGATGTTACTTTAAGGCTACCCAAGCATGATCCCTGCCGACGGGTCTAGCTCATCACAAGCATAGCGACCGGTCGGGTCGTCATTTTGATATACCATTGAGGTACATGGCTTGGGCTGGTGATTATCCTTAACACTTCCCCAAATTGAGTGAAAATGAGGTCGTGCTTCGGGAACGCACCGGGGCTTGAAAAGGGACCAAACTAACTTAATCTAAAGCTCTAATGAGATTATATGCAATTTTGAGATAAAGCGAATTTATGAATTAAATTTTAACCATAAATGTTAAACGAGGTATTTTCAAATTGAAATCTCGAACCATATCGTCCCCAGTGGAGTCGCCACTGTGACGCGCGCCGGATCCCGAGCGCCGCCCCTATGACCGCCCGCTTGAGGGCGATCGGGCATTTGCGGGTCCGTTGGCATCTTGCAATAAATCGCAAGTGCGTCTATGTTGGGCAACAAAGAGGTATCATGGAGTCGCCACCCAATAGAACATTGGGAAAGTTACTCTCGCCTCGGAGAGCCTAAGACTGCGCTTAGTATCCATGTTGGGCCATGAGGCCTAGGATTAGCGCTAAAGTCTCGTGACCCAAGAAGTATTTTGGAGGATAACCTCTAACCTCTCGAGCCCAAAGACCAGAGCTGGGTCTGGGATTTCTCATCTATTTCTACCTCGATTAATTTATGATTGAATTTTAAATGTCATTAATTCGCTCTCTCTCCACACAATGCAATTAATTTAAGGCGCATTTATTCATGTTAGGAAAACCATAAATTAGCAAGTAAAGCAATGAATTACAATAATACAAGGAGCGGAATACAACTCCCATTTAAAAGTGCAAATATACATAAAACCGGGGAATTTATTAATTATGAGGACTTTGGTCCCCGCATGCACAATTAAAGAAAATATTCTGGATGTGATGATTTTATTTGGGATGAAAATTAGGACATTGGTCCCATTTTATTATGAAAAATCTAAATTAATTTAGTAAGAAATATTTTTATGATCTTTATTTAGGTGCGCATAGGAAAACATTTTATTCAATAAATATATACAAGGAAATTAAAAATATAAATGAAATGAGAATTAAAAATGTATAAAGGAAATACCAAACCCCGCAACTCCTCCTTCATGTGCATGGATGCTCAAATGAGAATAAAACAATGATTTGCAACCAAAAATTAAAAAGAAATTCATGTTAGTGATTAGGCCAACGAAATAATACAACATAAACGGTAATATGTACAATGACCATATAACATGCATAAGATACTATAACATGCATAAAAAATAATTATGATGCAATTTAACATGCATAAAGAATAATTATGATGCAATTTAACATGCATAAAGTGATTAAGATGCAATTTAACATGCATAAGGTGATGAAGTATCATGGCATATGCAACTTATTAATAATAGTTATTAACATACATGGAAGATTAGTGACAATCAATTTTATTATAGTTAAGACATGAATAAATGTGTAACATGAGAATAATTCCACTTGACATGCATAACTAGCATAAAATAATGACTATAACACTCATACATGCAAAAGAAAACATAATAATAAACATGATATAGCATTAAGAAATTAAAGGTATTTACAACCTAAAACATAAATAATTACATGAACAAAGAATAATTTGACATGAAAATAAAAGATTAATAGAATTTAAAAAAACTTATTTGTTATATGAATAATTGAAGATAAAAAAAATAAGAAGAAGAATATGGAGACTAAGAGAATTTACATGTTTGATATGTTAATTGGAAGCCAAAATAAATGAAATTAACAAGAGAATTAATGAGCAAAGCCAAGAATAATTACCCTCAAATTCAGTTTTGAAGAATTGAAGATAGAAGTGTTGAATTCCCTGTCTTCTCTTGTGAAAATCCTTAGAAAATAGCTTGAAAACTTGAAGAAAAGCTCTTGGAAACAAGTGTGTAAGATGGATTTTTTTCTCTCAACTCAAAGCTCCAAAATTCAGTTTTTTTTCTCCAAAATGTTCCTCATTCGTCCTCCCCCGTTTCTGAATTTTTCTAGTGTTTTTAACCCTCAAAAACTACCCAAAAACCACCCAAAACCGTCCAAAAACCGCTAAAAATCGTGTTTGGGTCGAAAAATGGGCGACATGGGCGAAGTGGGGCGTCAATCGGCGTCAGGGGCGAGAAAACGTGCGCGTCGCGCACGTTTCCGCGCGATTTGCGCGAAATTTCCGCGCACGACGTGCGCGGGGCGAGCGACGCCCTGCGCGTCGCTTGCGCGGAGCGCCCGACGCCAAGTGCGTCGGACGCGCGGAGCGCACGGAAATTTGTGACGACCCTTGGCCGTCGCCTTTTCGTCGCGATTATTTTCCCCTATTTTATTTTCAACATTTTTCCATCATTTTTCACCTTTTTTTTTTTTTTTTTTAAATACCACCAATCTAAAACACACTTTTTCTTCTTCAAAATAATTTAAAAAATATTTTTAAAATATTTTTAAAATACCCTTTTACTCACCGAAAAGACAAAGAAAATCACTTCTGAGCTCCAATCTTTTTGCCTATAAGCCGGCATAGCTAAATTTCATCATCGGGTAATCCTGATCAAGGCTACTCGGGACCCGGTAGTGACCATTTAATTAAATTGGAAAAATGTTGAAAATAAAATAGGGGAAAATAATCGCGACGAAAAGGCGACGGCCAAGGGTCGTCGCAAATTTCCGTGCGCTCCGCGCACGGAGCGCGCGCTCCGCGCAAGCGACGCGCAGGGCGTCGCTCGCCCCGCGCACGTCGTGCGCGGAAATTCCGCGCAAATCGCGTGGAAACGTGCGCGACGCGCACGTTTTCTCGCCCCTGACGCCGATTGACGCCCCATGTCGCCCATTTTTCGACCCAAACACGATTTTTAGCGGTTTTTGGACGGTTTTGGGTGGTTTTTGGGTAGTTTTTGAGGGTTAAAAACACTAGAAAAATTCAGAAACGGGGGAGGACGAATGAGGAACATTTTGGAGAAAAAAAACTGAATTTTGGAGCTTTGAGTTGAGAGAAAAAAATCCATCTTACACACTTGTTTCCAAGAGCTTTTCTTCAAGTTTTCAAGCTATTTTCTAAGGATTTTCACAAGAGAAGACAAGGAATTCAACACTTCTATCTTCAATTCTTCAAAACTGAATTTGAGGGTAATTATTCTTGGCTTTGCTCATTAATTCTCTTGTTAATTTCATTTATTTTGGCTTCCAATTAACATATCAAACATGTAAATTCTCTTAGTCTCCATATTCTTCTTCTTATTTTTTTTATCTTCAATTATTCATATAACAAATAAGTTTTTTTAAATTCTATTAAACTTTTATTTTCATGTCAAATTATTCTTTGTTCATGTAATTATCTATGTTTTAGGTTGTAAATACCTTTAATTTCTTAATGCTATATCATGTTTATTATTATGTTTTCTTTTGCATGTATGAGTGTTATAGTCATTATTTTATGCTAGTTATGCATGTCAAGTGGAATTATTCTCATGTTACACATTTATTCATGTCTTAACTATAATAAAATTGATTGTCACTAATCTTCCATGTATGTTAATAACTATTATTAATAAGTTGCATATGCCATGATACTTCATCACCTTATGCATGTTAAATTGCATTTTAATCACTTTATGCATGTTAAATTGCATCATAATTATTCTTTATGCATGTTAAATTGCATCATAATTATTTTTTATGCATGTTATAGTATCTTATGCATGTTATATGGTCATTGTACATATTACCGTTTATGTTGTATTATTTCGTTGGCCTAATCACTAACATGAATTTCTTTTTGATTTTTGGTTGCAAATCATTGTTTTATTCTCATTTGAGCATCCATGCACATGAAGGAGGAGTTGCGGGGTTTGGTATTTCCTTTATACATTTTTAATTCTCATTTCGTTTATATTTTTAATTTCCTTGTATATATTCATTGAATAAAATGTTTTCCTATGCGCACCTAAATAAAGATCATAAAAATATTTCTTACTAAATTAATTTAGATTTTTCATAATAAAATGGGACCAATGTCCTAATTTTCATCCCAAATAAAATCATCACATCCAGAATATTTTCTTTAATTGTGCATGCGGGGACCAAAGTCCTCATAATTAATAAATTCCCCGGTTTTATGTATGTTTGCACTTTTAAATGGGAGCTGTATTCCGCTCCTTGTATTATTGTAATTCATTGCTTTACTTGCTAATTTATGGTTTTCCTAACATGAATAAATGCGCCTTAAATTAATTGCATTGTGTGGAGAGAGAGCGAATTAATGACATTTAAAATTCAATCATAAATTAATCGAGGTAGAAATAGATGAGAAATCCCGGACCCAGCTCTGGTCTTTGGGCTCGAGAGGTTAGAGGTTATCCTCCAAAATACTTCTTGGGTCACGAGACTTTAGCGCTAATCCTAGGCCTCATGGCCCAACATGGATACTAAGCGCAGTCTTAGGCTCTCCGAGGCGAGAGTAACTTTCCCAATGTTCTATTGGGTGGCGACTCCATGATACCTCTTTGTTGCCCAACATAGACGCACTTGCGATTTATTGCAAGATGCCAACGGACCCGCAAATGCCCGATCGCCCTCAAGCGGGCGGTCATAGGGGCGGCGCTCGGGATCCGGCGCGCGTCACAGTAATATGAAAAAACCACAACAATACTCATATATGTTAATATTTTAATACTAAGCGAAAACAATTCTAACTCAAAAAATAATAACACTTGGCCATAGATGTAAAAAATTTCGGCAGAAATTCCCCTTAATTTGTAACAAACTTCCTACTTAAAAAGCATGAAAATATATTTAGAATTGTATTATCCACAATCAAAATCCTTTTCAAACTCCTTACACAACATTTTTCCCATCCTCCTTTATGTAATGAAATATTTAGCCTATTATCAAGATGTGATGTATTGCAATAAAAAGTAGCTTGTATAAATTAAGATGTATGAATACTTACGAGTCTGTTAGCATGCTCCCGATGGGACAACGTTCCTCCAGTGTGTATAGAAACACTAACTCCCTCTATCCCGCCCATCCTATTAGTAGAATTCTGATCGGTAATTGTGAGGGCCTTCGGTGATGACCAGTAATGCATCCAATGTGCCCAAATTTCTTCATTTATGTACCGTGGTCGTCGACCCTTTTTGTGCAGCTTGTTAAGCCTGTCCTTGTAATGTACATGAGCACGTTTCTCACAAATAGTGTAGACTAGGTGATCAACCGAGGAATTCCAATAAAAAGCTTTCTGAGAAATATAAAACAAAAAGAAAAAAGTTAAGCATAATGTATGTATTTGTACAATACGTATAAAATTTAAATAATACATGAATTAAGGTGCAATAATTAGAAATAAATAATTTAATTTAATTACCCAAAACTCTTGAAAATAAAACATTTTTGTCTCATGAGATATATTCTTCCATAAAAAACCATTGAGTTCTATTCTCTCCTTAAATGTTCGAGCCATGGAGCGGGAGCAAACACCAGATGGCAAAAAGCTAATAGACAACATAAATATAATAAATTGTAAGAAATGCAGCATATCATATATAGTAAATAGAAATACGAATGTTAATAACTCACTATTTTCCTTCAATGACAATATAAATCCGTCCGTCCACACCAATTGATCCGGGCAAAGGGCCTTCAACTGTATCAGGATATCTCTGAGATGCCTCAGACGGAATCTCTGTAGGAGGCGCTCCAGCAGATGATATACCAGCAGGATGAGATGGGCCTGGATATGTCGGGGGTGTAGATTCTGCAGCCGTACGCGGAGGTGCAGAAGCATGAGACGATCCATCACCTTGACTAACTGGTGTGGATAATGACGAACGCACCCTAGGTGGTTGGATAGTACCAGTCCTTCTCTTGTGATGCATTTTTTTCCCTGAATATATTATTGAACAAGATTATACATCAGGTTATGATTACATAATCATAATTATATGTGGCAATAATACATATATGTGTTATTTGTAAATTAAACCAAACAGAAAGTATTAAATGATATGCGGGTCATATGGATCATACTCACGTGGTCAAAAAATTATTCGCTATCATCACTTAAATGTAATTCATTATCACTATCATCTTCATTTTCTGAATAATTAGAATCAAATTCGCTTTCCAATTCAGATGTAGACCTGGATTCCTCGTCCGATACAATATCAACCAATTCATTGTCGACATTATTCAAAGGCTCATTATCTTCATATGGCATGCTTTCATTTATTTCATGACTCGCCACTTCATCTTCTTGAAAGGCTTCACTTTTAATTCGTTTATTTTGTCGATTAGCTTTCATTTCAAATAAGCCTCTCGGTTTTACTTTGTAAACTGCCAACCAATCTTTCTTATCTCGCCTTAGGCTAGGAAATGGAAGATAATACACCTGAATCGCTTGCATAGCCAACACAAAAGGTTCAAAATTAGGAAGTCATCTTCTTTGATTTATCTCAACCAAATTGTAGCTGTTTTGCACTTTTGTTCCAATATTAAGCGTTGGATCAAACCATTCGCAGTTAAATAGCACACATCGTTTTATTGGCAAGGCGGGTTATTCAATTTCCAATATCTCTGTAATTTTGCCGTAATAATTCATCAATTCACCTTGAATGCAAACTCCACTATTTGTAGTAGCCTTGTTATGACCATGAGATTGCGTATGATATTTGTAGCCGTTCACAAAATAAACCGGATAAGATTTAACAGTACGCAATGGTATCAGATATGAAATTATTTTCAATTGTATGCATCGATGCCTACATAATGTAATTGCATTTAGTGATTTAATCAATTCACGAAATACAATATATGTCTTAAATATTTGAAGTAAACACTTACATATGTCTTGAACCATAAATGAAAGTGCTTTTCGACTTCCTTATTTATGTCATTTTGTGTTATATGTGGCATAAGCTCCTTTAACCATTCCTCATATAAACTGCAACGGACAACATAAATTACATATGATATTGATGGTATTAAATAAATATTCGCCTAGTCAAACAAGTAACACTTACTGCACAAATGGTTGAATTTCTTGGCAATTAAGTATGATATAACCATGTGCAGCCTCCAATTCCTCATCTGCCAGCATTCTTCAGGTAGAACGTCCGTGTAATCAACCAGGATATGTGAAAATAGCTAAATTTCCATCATGCGTACTTGTTTGGCATCCATCGTCATTACGAGGAACCTTGATGCGTCTTGTGCTGACGTGAGGCTTAAAGTAATGAGAACAAAACGTACTAGCTTCTTCAACCAAGTACGCATTGCATATTGAGCCTTCTGCTCGTGCTTTATTTTTGACATTTTTTTTTCAAGTGATACAGATACCTACATGACAAATTGTGGCTAGTTAATAATAAATTACCAAATTAATCAACCGTATGTATATCAAAGATTTAGGTTTACCTTTCAAAGGGATACATCCATCTATATTGAACGGGTCCTGCCAGTTTGGCCTCATGTGCAAAATGTATCGGTAAATGCTCCATAATGTCAAAGAAGCTCGGAGGAAAAAATCCCTCTAATTTGCAAAGTATGACTGCAATTTCATTCTCGAGTTTTTCCATGTCAGCCATCTTTATCTCAGACGATGTCAAGTTTTTGAAAAATATACTTAACTCAGTTATAGCTTCCCAAACTCTCCGTGGCAACAACTCGCGAAAAGCAACTAGCATCAACCTTTGCATGAATATATGACAATCATGGCTTTTCATTCCAAACAAATTATACTTTCTCATGTCAACACACCTTGCTAAATTTGAAACATAGCCGTCTGGGAACTTTATGATTCGCAACCGTTCGCACAAAACTTCCTTTTGCCTTTTGTCCAAAGTGTAACACGCTTTTGGATACTTGCCCGTTCGGGAATCTTTGTCTAATTCACTTCTTTTACAATACAATTTCAGGTCAGCACGCGATTTTGCATTATCTTTGGTCCTTCCTTCAATATTCATTATCGTGTTGAATACATTTTCGAAGATATTTTTTTCGATATGCATCACGTCCAAATTATGCCGTATCAAATTTGATTTCCAATAAGGCAAATCCCAGAATATAGAGCGTTTTCTCCAACCAAAGTTTTTGGAAATGCTACTGTTGAGTTCTTCAGCTTCAAGTTCTGTTACTTTCAGCAAACCCAATTCATCAATCTCTTGTAGGATTTCTTCACCCGATCTATTAGGTGGAGGGGGAGCATGGACAACTTTATTCTTAATGAATTTGTGTTTATTTTGTCTAAATGGGTGATTTGGAGGAAGAAATTTCCTGTGACTGTCAAACCACGAAATTTTACACCCATTAGTCAAATAAAAAGCATCCGAGTCGTTGCCACAGTAGGGAAAAGCTAACTTTCCCGCTATGCTCCAACCTGATAGCATAGCATATGCAGGGAAATCGTTAACTGTCCACATCAAAGCTGCTCTCATCATAAAATTCTGTTTGCGTGACACATCATATGTTAGCACACCAAATTCCAATAATATCCGCAATTCAGAAATCAATGGTTGTATGTATACATCAATTTTCTGCTTTGGATTCTTCGGGCCCGGCATAATTGCTATTAAAAACATGTAAGCCTCATTCATACACATCCATAGAGGCAAATTATAAGGAACTATTATTATTGGCCATGATGAATACTGTTGTCCTGATTGCCCAAAAGGCTAAAAACCATCAGTGCTTAGACCCAATCTAACATTTCGACTATCAGCAGCAAAATCGGGGTGAATATCATTAAAATGCTTCCATACAACTGCGTCTGATGGATGGCTCATTACTCCATTTGCCTGTTCATGTTCATCATACCATCGCATGTGATATGCAGTAACATCGGATGAATATAGCCGCTGAAGTCTTGGAGTAATAGGAAAGTAATACATCCGTTTCCATGGTACTAATTTTTGCTTCCTATTACCACTAATCGGCTTAAACCTTGGTTGATTACAAAATTTGCAATCCATTAAATCCACATCACCTCCCTAATAGATCATACATCCAAGTCGACAGCAATCAATTTTTTCTACAGGTAAACCCAGACCCCTAAGCAACTTCTTCATATCATAAAAACTTTCAACCATTTGATTGTCCGATGGCAACGATTCATTGTACCAAGCCAGTATTTCATTTAAACTCTGATAAAAAAATATGACCTTCAGATTTAATGTTCAATATTCGAGCCACGGAGCTTAACTGTGTCATACTATCACATCCTTGCCATAATTCCTGGTCAGCAGCATTAAGTAAGTGGAAAAAATTTTTGGCTGTTGGGTTCGGTTCCTCTTCTTCATTCCCACGAAAATTGGGTTGAAATGTATTTCCCGCTGCATCATAAACCATTTGGGCATAAGGATTTTCAGGTGCAAAAACATTGTTTGCCATCAAATTTCCTCCCCCCCCCCCCCCCATGCAACTCAGATTCAACCATCTCTGGTGCAAATTTCGAATGCACTTCAGCTTCAACTATATTCAGCCCAAATTCCGAACTTCTGGACATGCTACATATTATTGGTTCTCCATGCCTTGTCCATTCAAAATAATTAGGCACAAATCCCTTTTTCAGCAAATGTAGATGCACCTCCTTCGTAGGTAGATAACACCTATGTTTACACTTTTTGCATGGGCATCTAATTTTCAAACCGTCCATATATGCAGGCTGAGAGCTTGCATACTCAATGAAATATTGAACGCCTTCAGAAAACTCAAGATTAATGAAACCATCAGGTTTTAGTCTTCTATACATCCAACTTCTGTCTAAATTATTCATTATTGTTAAACTGTAGTGCAACAATCAAAAATACATAATTAGTACCAAAGCATTCAAATTCTCATAATTAAATTCAATTCTATTATATAATCTATTTCTTCAATCAAATTAATGCATAATTAGTTGTGCAATAAGTTCTCACATCTAATCCACTGTAAATATTTATTATTATCAAATTCAGTTTGGTATCGAAAAACTGACCTTTCGTCAATATACCAGTCGGTCAGGGAGGGGGCAGGGGATCGAAAAAATGCATGATGCGAAACTGATCAGCGGTCGATACCGATAACGGCGGGGTACATGAAACAAGATATATAATTTCATTTAAAAAAATTACATTTACGTTGACAACTATATATAATTGAATTCATACATGACCATTTGATATACAAATAATTTTATTATTATTAAATATTATTTTATAATCAAATAACTCTTATATTTATGTTAGACTTGTTGAAAAAAAAAACTCATGGGGGTTGGTGATATTAGATTCTCAACTTCCTATGTTTACAATTCCACCAACCCAAGCCGGTGGTTATTCAAAAAGGTTGACATCAACTGTAATAATTATTAAAGTCCCATTGATTTCTTTTTTCTATTTGTTTCTAAAATAAATTGGTAAAAGGATTTGACCAGATCAGCTTAATTTGGAGGTTAGTTTATTTTTTGAAAACATATATGTATATATGTAAGAATTTGGATGATATATATGAAATTTGGAGTAATTTATATTTCACATAATATCCATTTTTGGTTGAGTAATAAAGGGGATACGATTATTGAACCATGGAACCTAACAAAATTTCCTTTTTTTTATATTTTAATGAAGAAAAAACAAAAAAGATAGGGATTGAAATATGGCAGTTAATCGGTTTTTCTAATCTTTATTTTGTTGTGGATTGACAGTATAATTGCGTTGATTTTATGAATTAAAAAGGCATTGTGGTGTGTGTCCCAGTCAGTAGTTTAAACAAGTTTAGGTGTGAAAGCAGATGATTAAGCAAGAAACATAAATTATAAATTAAGTGAAGCTGGAGTAAAAAGAAAATGTAAGATAAATAAACATTAAAGAGCGGGTAAGTTTGACTTTGGTGTTCATGTTTAAAATCGGATCAAAGTTTCAATTAATGATGATTTAATTCAGCTAAATAATGATTCAATATTTTGTTTAATTTCTATTAGAATAGAATTCAAGTTTAAAAATATATTATAAAAAATAAAACTAAGATATTTCTTGCCAAATTTTGGATATTAAGTTTTAATAATGAAAAGTTTTAGGTTTAAAGTGGATTTCCGTATTTTGTTTTACTTCTGATGTTCTTCTTATTGTTTATGAGCAGGCCATTTTAACTTGTTAAATTTAAGACCATTGAAGTGCTAAAGAAAAAACTAAGCATAGTGTTAAATGATGCCTTATATATATTTGTATTTCGAATTTAAATTTTATGGATGACAAAATTAATATCTAAATAATACTCAAAATTATATAAAAGGAAAATTGAATATTGCTAAAGTATCTTTCACACCAATTGTCATAATTCAAGTTCATTAGTAGCATTTAGAAATTTGATTATGAAAAGGACATATATATCATGCAATGAAACCACAACATGTAATTACAATATTTTAGTTTTCTCCGCTCTAACCAACTTGGATTACATATTTGTTTCATTTTATATGCTCAAATTAAATCCTAAACGCTAAATAAACTTTAAAAACTAAACTCTAAACCATAAATCCTAGATATTAATATTCTAAACCTTAAACTCTAAATGTTTAATCCTAAAATCCACTGTCACAAAATAAGTCTATTTCAACATATTCTTAGCTTGAAAATGTTACCTTACTGTATATAAATCAACAATTTACCAATATATTTAAAATGCTACAAACTAATAATTATTGCAATAAAATGTTAAAATTCATACAATATATAAAATTTATATGAATTTTTGAAATTACAACAAATATTTACTCTACATTTTACATATAATAATTCAAAAAATAAAAAAAAAATTATTACCTGATGCAGATCTCGCCGGAGGAGGAACTCCGGAGCACACGACGGGCAGGAGAACAACGCCGGCGTCGACTCGTCGGTGGTAAGGGGACCGGACGGCGATGGGCAACGTACAGGGGGGCAGCGGAATAGGAGGAGAAAGGGAAAAGAAAGAAGAGGAGAAAAAAAGAAAGAGGGGGGAAAAAGAAAACCTCACCTGCGTCTACTCGACGGCGGCGGTGGGACCAAATGCCGGATGGCTCGAGCAACGGAGGGAGGGGGCAGTGAATACAGGGAGGAGAAAGGGGAGGGGAAAAGAAAGAGGAGAAAAAAGAAAGAAAGGGAATTAGGTTTAAACCCGAAATTTAGAGACGGAATTAAATTTCATCTCTATTTATAGACGGAAATAGTCTTCCGTCTCTAAAAATAGAGACGGAATAGGAAAATAATTTCCGTCTCTATTTAGAGACAGAAAATTCATACCATCTCTAAATAGAGACGGAAATATTATTCCGTCTCTATTTTTAGAGACGGTATAAATTTTTCGTCTCTATTTAGAGACGGAAACGTTATTCCGTCTCTATTTAGAGACGAAACAACTATTCCGTCTCTAATACTGGCGGGAAAAAATCCCGCGATATTTAGCGACCATATTTAGAGACAGAACGAATTCCGTCTCTAAATAGAGATGAAAATTTTAGAGACGGAATTCATTTCGTCTCTATTTTTCCGTCTCTATTTTTTATTTTTCTTGTAGTGCTCCTTCCATTAATGGCTGTTTCCTAACTTTCTTCCCAAATGACCTGGCTAGCCTTTTCTGATAAATCTAATTATGATAGTAGGCCCTTAATCTTCTTTCATCCTGCATGTTCAGATGTTGCAACCGCTGTTGTAACACCCCCTACCCATACGTAGGCGTACCCATCCTTATGGAGTGAGAAGCTATATGAATCGGGTGTCTCACCAAACAGATAAAGACACAAAGCATACATTCATATATAATAAACATACATCATTATGGGGAAATTAAAACTTTCATAAGCATCAGAATGATCCATCATTACAATAGCAAAATTCGTTAAAAAAATGTTCTGATCAAAAGCCAGAATAAAATAATTACATATCCCAAAGTATGTAAATGCGGAAGCTTTACAAAATAATGGTGTAAAGAGAGTTCCGATACAAAAGAAGCAATATGCTATCAAAAATAAAGCCCTAACACTAATCTCTCTGTGTTGGCTTGACTGGTGATGACTCTCCAAAAGGAATACCATCCTCCGCACCTGCACGGATAAAACACCGTGCTAAGTGATAAATGCTTAGTGGGGAACACACAACAAAAGAGTGGACGGCCATTCACAATGGTCATCAATGCCATACACATACAATATGACAAATGTGGATAATGATATCAGCTATATAATCATACTTGCATAATAAAGACATGCATTCAGAAGTTCACATTCACATTCATTTACACTTTAATTAATTTCTCATACTCATCATTATACGCATCCGAATACCGTATTCTTATAATCATATCAAAGAGGAACAAAACAAAAAGAGCACCTGCTGACTCACAATAGTGGATAACGAGTATACGGACAGTACCTTACGGGTACGAATCGAATACTGACAGTACCTTATGGGTACGAATCGAAAACCATTTCATTTTATCAATTACAAAACATTTTACTGAGGGGACCTTAAACAAGATCCAAATACTGAGGGGGTTCGCGAGGAACAAAACAGGGACCTGATCGGGGTCCAAACGGAACTGAGGCTACAGCTAAAGATTCTATTAGCCATGCCTAACTATCCACTAGATTGACTCTCGCAGGTCATGTATAATACAAATCATATTTCAAAGTACAACATACAATTCATCTAAAGAATCATGTTATTACTCATATAAAAGCATATAAAAGCATGACATGTATCATACAGTAGTATAAGTCCATTTAGAAGAGATACGAAATTCATTTTTAGTTAAAACTCGGCAATTTCAGAAAATAGGCCGAACAGAGGTGACCAATCGCACAAGGTTGGCCGGTCACGAGTCGTGACTGGCAATCACGACTCGTGACTGGTCTCTTGGTTGGTCACGAGTCGTGACTGGCAATCGCAACTCATGACTGGCCTCTTGGCTGGTCAGGAGTCATGACTGGCAATCACAACTCGTGACTGGCCTCTTGGCTGGTCACGAGTGCCGAGATCCACTCTCCCAATCAGAACTTCCCATCTTTTGATCGATAGCCGAGTGTGATGCACTCAAGGCATTTACGATCGGAAGATGGTAGGCCGATCGAGACTTGGACTGACTGATTTTCTGCATTCGCAACCACAGAAACTCTGCAGGAATCCTTAGTTCCTAAACTTGCCCAGAATGTTGAAAAACATTTCTTCAAAAATCTCTTACCTCAGATCGCTACTTTCCTCGTCACTAGCAATGCACAGACACAACTTTTAACACCCTTAACACAATTAGATCACATTTGAACAAAAGCAAATTCCGATCGTAGCAACCCAGAAAGTCACAGTAAACCCAAAACACACTAATCCGTTCTTTTGGTTTAAAACTTAAATCAACTAAAATACATTACATTACTTCCAGCATGCATCACAACGATCATCAAATTTCCACAAATCATTCAACCACAACATAAACACAAAAATGCAGAAATTCCCAAACCTTTAATCCTAGCTTCAATCACTTGGTTCCACTACTTCCAGCTTTCTCTTTGCCTTTCGGGTCACGGGGAGGCTCAACTAACAGCCGACACACCCAGAACACACAAACAAAAACCCTAAATCAAAACCCAATCTAGAAATGCAAAGAAGAAAATAAACAATGTGAAGAAGATGATGAAAATGTGGAAAACTTTACCTAGCGGAGGTTGAGGAGCGATCAAATTCCACCACAAATCACTTAAATCAAATACCAAGACACAAATGGGAAGGGAAAAGAGGAAGAAGGAGTAATGAAGAAGAGAAAACGGGGTGAGAGGCAGTAGGAGTGGCTGCCCTTCTTTCTCTTTCTTTTTACACCCATTTCCAAAAACCCTAGCCACATGTCATCCTAAGATTGGTGGAACTTGACCACTCACACTCAACAAGCATACACTACTCACACACAATGCACTCTCAACTTAAAACACCCTACTAATGTGTGAGTAAAGCACACAATCCTAACTCCACTACTCACACCCTACATTGGTACACTCATGCACACCCAAACTTAACCCAACTAATTCACACCCTAATAACATACATGCATCCACATGCCAATAAAACCATTAAAACATGCATTTTTACCAAAATACCCTTATGATATGCCCAAAACACACAATGCATGCACACATACAAATAGGCTCATACTACTAGGGGGCAAACGGGGTGTGACAGCTGTTGTGCCCATTCAGCTTCTGGAATTTGAGCTTCCATAACTACACTTAATGACCTGAGTTCTGTAGCAACCGGTGGCAGCCGACCGAGAGCTATCCCCGAAACATATCCCGTTGAGCCTTCCCAGCGCGTCTCACTAGTGCCATCGCATTGTAGTCATGATCTTTACACTTCCCCTTGTGCATTTTTGCCTTTCGTGGGATTCAAACCAAAGACCTAGGGAATAAGTCCTTAATTCATAGAATCCCACTACCAAATTATGGGCGTCACTCCCGCGAGAGACGGGGCTCCGCAAGTGAGTGACAGCCAGCGATCATCGCGAGAGACAGGTCTCTTATGCGAGCGACGGGCATTACTTCCACTGACGGTATACCCAATTTCCAAAATATTAACTCCCCCCGATTCCCCGAAATCTTCTATTGCCGAGAAAAAATCCTCAATCCTTGTAAAACCAGAGAATGAAAACTCACAACCTTCATCCATTTGTCTGGAAACAAACCTTGATGTCTTCATCAAGTAACTCTGATCTGGACTGCTTTAGGACCCGGTGTCTACACATATATATACCTATGTATACATATACATATATATACACATGAATATCACAAATTATTAGCAGGATTACTCATAGTATTTTTATTATTTTAGATTCTGGTAGTATTTCATACACTATTCTCATATTATTAGGTAGGATCACAGTTACCTTATTAAAACTAAATCTCATGTAGACTTGACTAACTTGCGCTTGCTTATAATATTTACTGCTAAAATAGTGTAACACATAACTATACATTTTTACTGATTAATTGCATCCCTACATACTTGAAGGAGATATGGCGAAACCCTATGATAAGTACCATTCATGTTGTTACCCATGGCATTTGGTACTTATTAGTTCAGCGTGATTCGGTTCGGACTTATATCCAACCTTCCTATGTGTCCCAAAAATTGGGAATCAGAATCATGTAGTTCTACATGCTCAATTATATAATGTAAGGACGAATACATATAGTTGAGTTAATGTATTAAATAATACTAATATTATGTAAATATAATTCAACCACACTCTTCATAAGATATACATTTGCATCTACTTATGCACCTATATCCATATACTTTTGTCCCATAATCACTTTAGGCTTTTCCTTCCTCTAAAAATATTCATAAACAAATGAATATCATAAATTATTAGCGGGATTACTAATAGTATTTTTATTATTTTAGATTCCTATAGTATTTCATACACTATTCTCAAATTATTAGGTAGGATCACAGTTACCTTATTAAAACTAAATCTCATGTAGACTTGACTAACTTGCGCTTGCTTATAATATTTAGTGCTAAAATAGTATAACACATAACTATACATTATTACTGATTAATTGCATCCCTACATACTTGAAGGAGATATGGAGAAACCCTATAATAAGTACCATTCATGTTGTTACCCATGGCATTTGGTACTTATTAGTTCAGTGTGATTTGGTTCGGACTTAGTATAGGTATATCCAAGCTTCCTACGTGTCCCAAAAATTTGGGATCAAAACCATGTAGTTCTACATGCTCAACTATATAATGTAAGGACAAATACATATAGTCGGGTTAATGTATAAAATAATATCAACATTATGTAAATATAATTCAACCACACTCTTCATAAGATATACATTTGCATCTACTTATGCACTTATATCCATATACTTTTGTACCATAATCACTTTAGGCTTTTCCTTCATTTCCCTTATTGTATATGTAAGCATAATATAAACTAGTCATGTAATTTGGTTATATATATAATATAACTTTCAATTTTTTTCAAAGTAATTAAAGATAAATAACAAAATGTGCTTACAAACACACAACAAACCTCATCACTTACACAAGTTATCATAAATCTCGATAAATAAATGGAATAAATAATGTAGGTAACCATGAAAATGCAAAGTGATTGAAATAAGATTCAACTTAATCGAATTCAAAATTCCATATGATATTCCGTTAATAATTTATCATATCATTTCACAAATTATCAATTCATGCATATGTCCGGCTATTAGGCATTCGAGCTCACTTATAAGTTATAAACTCTTTAAACTATATAATCATGTCTACTTTATTTCATTTAATTCTTTTATTATTGCTATTTCCCAAAATAATATGAAGGAATGCACTACATCAAATAGGATTGAAGTGGCTGGATTCGAAGCATGAATACTTTAACCTTGTAATGAGGGGTCTGAGTTGAGACTTGACTCTCAATACATCTAAATTATTTTAAGGGGTTCGAATCAAGACTTAATCCTCAATACACCAAAATTTTTTAAAAGGTCCGGATCGAGACTTAACCCTTAATTCATCTAAATTATTTTGAAGGGTCCGGATCGAGACATAACCCTCAATTCATCTAAATTATTTTGAAGGGTCTGGATCGAGACTTAACCTCACTTCATCTAAATTATTTTGATGAGGAAATGAGTTTTGACATGTGTAACACCGCTTACCAATACGTAGTAAATTGTATCATAATAAGACCGGTTCACCACATCGGGTGAAGGATGCTAACGAACTAGGCCCAATTGTTCAGAACCAAATACCAAAATCTGAATAATAAAATTTCTTTCATTGCAAAAACCATTTATTGCATAACACATTAAACAAAGTGTTACAAAACAATTTTCACGATACTCATAAAATAGAATTCACAATATCACTTTAATATTACATCCTTATAAGTGATTTACAAATTCAAAACCAATCCTTTTACACAACATTTATTAACATAATTAATTCATTCATTTACATCACTAATTCCATAATACAAAGACTGTTCAATAGACTCATATAGACTCATTGGCCTTGACAGGTGTGGGATGTCTTTGGCAAAGCAATTATCTTTAATACCTGCACGGATGAAACACCCGTGCTAAGCACAGTGGCTTAGTGAGGAACAAATATTATATGGACAACCCCTCACAGTGGTCGTTAACAAAACACATAAATGTTTGCATTTATCGAAGTTAAAAACATGTAGTACTTAATCATTACATGTATGAATATTAAACACATACACAAACTTCCATACCATGCTTACATTTGAAAAAATAGCAACAAAACATTTTATCATATTAATTATTGCATATCAACCCATACTTACTCTTTTATATATTCAAATAGTTCTTTCTTATTTGACCTACTAAAATTAGAGTTAGTTTCCTATGTTTATCTTAAGTCACCTTTCATACTTATATAATCAAACATATACATATCTACAGATATTCAATGTACATGGGTTTACCCTAAGGACATATTCATATTAGCAATTGTATATCTATATTTATCACATTAAAAAACATATAGCTATAAATGCAATTTACCACTCATTTCTTATGAATTGTGCACATTAAAGTCAACACACACATCATTTGTCTTATTATCAAATTAGAATGCTTAACTTTTTTTCATAAACCAATTTTAATGTATTAGGCATAGATTATAACAATTATTCATTACTATTGCATATATATGAAAAACTTAATTCCACAACTCCTTTCACAACACAAGTCTTCATATTCATAAAAGAATCATTCTTGATTAGCAAATCATTTAAGCATTTATTATAGTATACATTAGAATTCTATAGATTAAATCATGTTCAATTTATCGCATATCTCATATGGTTTATTTGATTTTCTTTTATTCACATATAGTCTTTTAATTGTGTAGAGCCTGCATTTTCAAAGAAGTGGATAACGGGTTAGAACGCATAGGTACGCGAGGGTACCATTATACTGAGGGATCCCACACGGGATCTAATAGAATACATAGGGATCCACAACCAAAATCCAAAGACAGAGGGGAATCCGCTTCTAGAATCCAAACGCATAGAAGGATCCATAACCAAAATCCTAACAAAAGGCTACATCATCAAAGGACCCTATAGGCATGCCTACATATCCACTAGTCGGCCAAAAGCAAGCATTAAGTGATATTTATTCTCAACTTATGATACTTATATTATCATCACACACATTACATTCACCAACATTTATAATGATCATATAATGATCATACACACTTACAAAGTTATCGAAATCGATTAACATGTAACATTTTCAATACTCAATATTTCAAGCCACATACCTATCTTATAACATTTACTGATATTCAATACTATATAATAACAGCATCACACACATTTCTTTCATGTCATTTCATACATATTATATGTATATTTTTATTAAACAAACCCTAAACGAATAATGAAATATTGTCGTTAATCCACACAATAAATACAAGCAGGTATCAAATATAGTTTATAAACATAACGCTATCTTTTATGTGAACTATAAACATTTCTTTATCCTTTACTCATGTATAAAGCCATAATCCTTAGTATCGAAAAAAAGAAGAAACTCAAATCATGTCAAGTCTACTCATATATGTAATTATTAATATAACCCTATTATTTGTATCCTCATTATACAAATATTCATGACATGTTATTCCATTATGTTGAGCAAGACTCTTGCTCATACATCCATCACATTAATAACCAATGCTTCATGCCCAATTGTTTTAGCAGTATTTATTAATTTTCTAATTAGACATACTCTTAGTTACTTCACTAATTAATTATGTGCATAATCTTAATCTTATATAAATGACATTCATATCATGTCCAATATCATAATAGTAACATTTTTATCATGCTTAATGTCATAAAGGTAGCATTTATATCATGCTTAATATCATTTAACACATCCATACACTTATCATGCATAATCTAGCATTTATACCATCTTAATAACACATAACATTCATTTTTCATCTAATATTTGCATATAGAATCCTAAAGTGTTTGCATTATAATCATTCTTACATGTTTATGCCTTATTTTTAAGTCTTATTGATGTCTTTTTAACTAATCCATGCCTTAAAAATACATTGGAACACTTTAGGATGAAAAATATTGCATAAATAATCAATGCGGGCCAAATTGGGGCTCTCATGAGTCTGCAAGGTGGTGCTGAGTCGTGACAAAGGTCAAAGGTGTTGAGTCGGCACATTGATGCCGAGTTAGGAGCCAACTCAGATACTACTTCCAAATTGTATCGCAATTTTGAGCTAGTAAATGACATATTTATCAAAAATGTTCAACTAGACTTTTATTCCCCTATTTCTTAACTTTCTATAAGGAACAAAATTTTCATTAGACCCCATGGCATTATTTTGGCCATAAACTGAGTGATAAAACTCCAAATTGTATGGAATTAGTTCCATTGGAAAGCTAAGACACATACCTACAAATGTCTTAGAAATAGTCATGAGCCAATTTTGGTTCTACATACCTAAAAATTGTCAAAAATAGAAGGTTATATGTTCTAGCCTGGTCAAGGGAACATTTTGGATTATTAAGGCCTTTTTTCGATTTATAATGCTCTAAATGTTATGAATCAAAATTCTAATGAAACTAGAAATCTAAGAGAACAACTTTCATGAAGAGAGTATGGTCTAATTATATCCCTATTGTTCCTAGTAATTTTTAAAAGTTGGGACACAATTCTGTCCTTGGAAGTTACTCTAGAATAGTCTAGAAGAACATTTTTTGTCTTAACTTTGTTCATAAAGAGAGTATGGTCTAATTATGTCTTAACTTTCTACTAGGTTTAAAACCCTGCCCGCCGTGTAATAATGTACAATTTTATGAATAGTAAACATAATCATTTTACATGGTGGCAGAAATGTTTCCCTACCTTATAACTTTTAAAAGTTTTAGGCAGTATTGTTTTACACAGCGAGCAGAAATATCTCCCCACCATGTAAACGTCAGTTTAGATTTAAATAGGCCTATTTTGTTTCATTTGCCTTCAAACCTTTTCATCTCCTGTTTTCATTTTCTCTTAAAAATGCATCCTGTTTGGTCCGGTGTACGATTTTACTAGTGTGGAATTTGTACAAACCTAATTTCCTGAGAACTTCATCTAAGTAAGTAATTTTCTTTTTTCTATTTCTTGTATTTCTCTTATTTTGCGTTATTTTCGCTTTCATTTGTTTGTTTTCGCTTCCTATGTTCTTTAAGTTTATTGCTTTTTAGGTTTTTCAATTTTTTAGTTTTTCTTTTCTTTCATTAGTGGCAATTGCTTATTTGGTCATGTTACACTGCATTTGGAACTTATTTTACAGAGTTATTGTGATGCGCGCTGAACCCCGGAAGGCCCCAAATGAACCGCTTTTAGGGTATTCGAGAGAGGTTCATAGAACTTATAAATATTACGAGGGCGTCTATTTTGGGCAACAAGGAGGTATTTTGGAGTCGCCACCCAATAAAATATTGGGAAAGGTCATCTAGCCTCACCGAGCCTAAGACAGTGCATGTGTGTCTATTTTGGGCAACCAGAGATATTTTTGAATCCTCTTTCCAATAGAGCATTGGAAAGAGTTATCTAATCTCGTGAAGCCTAAGACGATGCATATACGTCTATTTTGGGCAAACTAAAGATATTTTGGACACCTCCTTCTAATAGAACATTGAAAAGATCATCTAATTTCGTGGACCCTAAGACAATACAAATTGGGCTTATTTTGGGCACGCCGGAGATATTTTGGAGTCCCCACCCCAATATAACATTGAGATGGTTCGTGTAACCTCGTTGAGCCTAAAACCAGAGAAGGTTCGGGACTTACCATTTATTCATACCTTGTTTAAGTTATAATTGAGTTTTTGAATTAATGTTTAATCCCATTTTCTCATTCAGTTCAATGAAATAATTAAGATATCAGATCAATAAGCTTGTGAAAACAGTAAATAAAAGTCAATTAAATGCAAAGTAAATAAAGGCATAATAATTTACAATAAAACTAGTGGCGGATTGTAAATGAAATGTAAATCATATATAAAATGGGGTATTTATGAAGGGTGAGGATATTGATCCTCGCATGCATACTTAAGAGAAAAAAGTGCTAAAGGCGATAGTTTATTTAGATGGAAAAAACTAGGACATTGGTCCCATTTTTATTAGAAAAAATTTTAAATTAATTAATATAAATATTTTTTAATGATTCTCTTTTAAACGTGCATAAAATAAATAATTTTATTATAAATTATATGGCAAAATAAATGAAAAAGCTCAATAAAGAAAATGATACAAATAATAAAAATAATAAAAGGTCAAACCAAATAGGCCTCCTAAATCTCCCCATTTGCTCCCGAGAATGCCCAAACAAAGAAAACAAGTGTTGGAATCAAAAACAAAAACAAATAAAATTAATGTTAGTAATTTAATCAAGAAAATCAATTAAACACATGAAATGATAATTTATAAATAATAATAAAATAAAATAAGATGACATCAAAAATGGCACAGGAATTAAAATGTTAACAAATTAAAATAAATGCATTTTGAATGACAAAATAATTAAATGATATGATTGAAATAAATAAAAAAACATGTTAATATATTAATACATAAAAACATGACATAATAATAAATATGATAATAACAATAACAATAAATAATAGAACAAAATAATAATAATAGTAAAAATAAAATAATAATAATGATAATAATAACAACAACAACAACAACAACAACAACAACAACAACAACAAATAAGTAATAAGGATAGGAATAAATAATAATGACAATAAAAAGAAAGATGAATAATAAAGTAAAATGATAAAGAATAAAAAAATGGTTAGCAAAAATGTTAAATTTATATATAAAATAAAAAAAAATAAATGTATACACAATAGATTTAAAAATCTAAATAATTGTGAATGGGAAATAAAAACAATTGAATAAAATAAATAAATAAACAAAATAACCAATTGAATAAATAAATAAATAAATAAATTTATTAAATAAATTAGATAACACAAATATATACAATTGAACAAATAAATAAATAAATAAATAAAGATGATAAAGAAAATAAAGTAAAAAAAGACAATTAAAAAAATCACATCAAACAAATAAATAAATAATAGATCTAAGATATTCATGTTAATCAATTAATTGAAAGCAAGAAATAAAAATAATACAATAAATAAATAAAAAATAAACAAACAAAAAATATGAGATTGGATCCAAAATATTTACCCTCAAAATTCGAATTCGATGAAGGAAAAAATATGATTGATTTCCTTATTTTTGGTCCGCAAAATTAGAGATAAAATTGGAAATAATTGGAATTTTATTCTAAGGAAGAAAATTTTATTAAAAAAATAATAATGGAAGAAGATAAAAAAAATTTTAAGAACAAAAAATTGACTTTTTTGTCTCAAGAATATTTATTGATAAAAGAAATAAAAATATTATTAAGAACAAAACAATTATTTTTGCTTGTCTAAAAAATATTTGTTAAAAAAAATCTTATTTTTTAGAAAATCAAATGAAAAAAATTAGATTTTAATAACAAACAATTATTTTAAAATTTTGAAAAAATTTAATTAAAAGAAGAAAGTAAGAAAATTGAATTTTTGTGAGCAAATAACTACTTTATTTGTCTCAAAAATCAATTGTTCATCAACAAAATTCAATCTAAAAATGTTTAGAAGAAATTCTACTGAAATTAGAAGAAGAGGAAGAAGAATTGAAGGAGAAAAGAATTTTTATTTTGGATGAACAAAAAATAACAATCTCAATTTTTTGTTTGCGTCCCCTCATTTCTCTCTCTTTCATTTTCTATTGATATCAATAAAAATGAAAACCTAATTAATTAATGAAATAAAATATTTTTTAATCTGTAACACCCTTATACCCTATACGTATACTGCCGACTTAGTGATACTGTGCAATTACCATGATCGGTTAACTGTCATGCACTTATGAAATTAGGGGTCAATTTTTTTCCCTACACTCATATTTATTAACACTAAGTTCACTTAACACTTTATTCACTTATTCACTTTACATACCCTTTAACATTTACATTTACATTTACTTAGTTACCGATGACCTTTAACTGTCATATTTACAATTCATTTGGTATAAATTTCGGCAATATAATGGCTAGTAAATTGCACTACCCAAACCTGCAAATTGAAATCTCCACAGCCCCGGTAAGGGCACAACAACAATATCATCCTATATCGATACCTTTCCCATCCGCCTTTCATCACACAGTCACAAAATAATCCACAAAGATAAAATAACATATAACATCATTACATGCCCAAAATCAAATACTAGATAAGTATATACATGCCACAATTTATCCATTACACATACAAAATAAAATCCACTTCTACTCCTTTAGCTTGCTCCACCAAAATACCGAGGTATGCTACTCCAGTCCTATGGGGTACCTACACGCAGTAAAAAACAACTACGTGCTGAGCATTAGAATGCCTAGTGGTGGTTAACAATCTAAAAATTTTCTAACTAATCTTATTTAATTAACATATTATAAATACATATACTTATTATTTTCACTTATTATTATTTCTTCTCATTTCACTTAATTAATCACATTATTATTCACTTAATCATTCTCATAACTATAGATTAAATCATTTAATTACACTTTTATTTACTTAATTGCATTATTTATTTTATTAGCACACTTAATTCTTTATTTCTCATTAATTGCATTTTAATCACTAATTTTTTTCTCTTATTTCCACTTATGTCCTTAATATTTCTATTAATTCCCACTATATCCTTTCTTTTTCATTAATTACCATTATGTCCTTATAATTACATTAATACCCATTATATCCCATTTTCCACTTTAATTACACTTAAGTCCTCATTTAACACTTAATTACCAAAATACCCTTATTTATTGAATATTTACACTAATAATTTCATTTATGTTTATTTTCCACTTTTACCCTTAATTAACTTATTTAATTTCGATTATACCCTTTTTACTTCATTTTTCCACTCTTTAACTTACAATTTAGCCAAATTACATTTTAGTCCATGTTTTATCACATTTTTACTGTTTCACTATTTAAGCATCATATTTCACTAAAATTACCATTTTACCCTTCCACTTACCCTTTTAACTTATTTCTACCACTTTTTTATCAACTTTTAGAAAAATTACCGTTTTACCCCTAAATTTTTTATTTACTTCATTTTAGTTCTTTTTTCACTCATTTTCACCAATTTAATTATTTTAATAATTTTTATCGCATATTTACAAATATGCCCCTAGTATAGACCCGGTAGAAAATCTACTAACCGGATATGCGAGATATAGTCCCCACAGACCCATTTCACTATCAAATGGTCCCAGCAGGACCAATTTCACTGCACTACACTACACTATACACTGAATATCACTGTATACTGTGATAAGCTCTCATTGGCTTATCAATAATGAGTCGCTATGACTCATACAACGGTGTGGAATCCCTGTGGCTAGCCATCTATATCATGGACTAGATTTCACTACCAGATAACTATTAAGGACAATATTTCTCAAAATTCATATTATTATCACATTATGTCATTATGCAAAATTTATCATACATCTCATTTTTACTTACCACTATGCATGCACACTCATTTATCATTATATAGTCATAATATGCCATTATATTACATATACAATCAAAATACACATATATAATCTCACATGTACCGTTCAAGCAAGAGTTTAAAATCCCATATCAAGCACTTTAATTTCTCTTAATCACTCAATTACACTTATTTCATGTTATACACATCATATATACCATTTTCATGCCATATATCATCATATATTCCATTATAATCCACTTAATACCATTTGGCCTCACTATCATTCCTTCACTATGATTTCTTTTAAATTCTTTATTCACTCTATCATGAATTACACTAATTATACATGTTATAAACATTAATTTCATGCCTCAAAACTCATTAAAATCTCATTTTATCTTAGGTATACGATTCGGCCTCTATAGTGATTTTTATACCACTTTGTTTTAATTTCATCTAATCATATTTATACAGTAATTTAAGCCTTCTAAGCATGAATATCAAGTTAGATTTAATTAATCACATCTCTATCTTATACCTACAGTTAAACATAACCTAAAAATCAACTTGTACATTAGGAAATAGGTACATTTAGTAACCACAAACCTCTTTTCCAAGCTTTATATCACTCTAGAGTTGCTTATCTTCCCCTTTGGCATGAGGATCTTCCCTTTTCCTTGAAGAACCTACCATAGCCGAATAGGAAAACATCCATATCATCAAAACAAAGCTTCAAATGTAAAATCTAACTTCACAATCATGTTCCACAGCCCCAAAAACCTCTATAGAGACCAATAAAAGAATTTAAAAACCCTTGAATAAAAAACCCAAAAACTCACCCTCACCTTTGATCTCTTGATTTCACCCACTTCCAGTGCACCAAATGAACTCGAAACACTGTTATTGGATTGTAGAGGAGCTGAAATTTAGTTTAGGAGCTAATATTTGGAGAGAAATTGGTGTAGAAGAGATGAAAATGGAAGAAATAGAGAGAAAAGAGGTTATGTTTTGGGGGACGAAGATAATCCCAAATTTAGCTGGATTTTTCTAGAGAAATCCAGCCATTTCTCCTTAATATAGCCCCCTTATGAACTAAACCAGTCCAACTGAAGTGGTCCAACCAAAATAAACAAAAATTTTGATTTTTCGGTTCATTTACATTTTTCCAAAGAATCTAAATGTTCCTCTCATTATTTTCACTTCTACCTAATTCCGTTGATCCTAAAACATCAAAAATAGGCTCCCTGCAAATTTTTAACTCAATCGGAGTCCATTTGGGCACCGGTTCACTTAAATCGATCTGATTCGATCAATTTTCATTCTGCCGTAAAATACAACTCTAAAGCTACCAAAATTCACAGAGATCACTTCCATTGTCTTATTTAACACACTTAACATCTATTGGACCATTTAAACCTCTAATAAGCCCTTGGTAAAATCTTGGTCAAACCCCGATTCAAATTGAACTGAACCGGAGGCCAACTTCAGAATGACCTTCGGAGGTTATTTTAGCTCCGTTTTCAGTTCTGATTTCACCACTAGACTCCTTATGACCCACAGATCATCTTCGCAAAATTAGAATTTTTTGGGCGCTGGACAGCCGGGTTTGCTGTATAGCCATCCCGATGTCACCCGTCCCGAAATCACTATATTTTCAACACACTTAACACGGAACTCCGACACTTGTAAACTCTCTCCCTACACTGTTTGACACTGCGATTATCATGGTAACACTGAAATAATACACTGACACTTCTAGACCGGTATTTGGGCCATTACAATTTTACCCTCCTTAAAGAAAATTTCATCCTCGAAATTTACCTGAATAAAAAAGCTGTGGATACTACTATTGCATGGTTGTTCATGCTCCCATATCGCTTCTTCCACGTTGCGATGATTCCATAGCACTTTCACTAAGGGAATCTGCTTGTTTCTGAGTTGTCTAATCTCTCTAGCTAAGATCTTCACTGGATATTCTTCATAAGTTAGATCAGCTTGCACTTGCACTTCTTCTGGTTCAATCACATGGCTTACATCGGATCGATATCTTCTTAGCATCGACACATGGAATACATCATGAATCCTTCCCAAGGCCTGTGGAAGCTTTAGCCTATACGCCACCGGTCCCACTCGACACATGGAATACATCATGAATCTGGGTGACAACTTACCCTTCTTCCCAAATCTGAGAACCCGCTTAATGGAGAAACCTTTAAAAACACTTTATCACCCACTTGGAACTCTATGTCTTTTCTCTTCAAGTCAGCATAAGATTTCTGTTTGAAATGATGGAGGTGGGTACTCCATGCAATCTCACTATCTCATTGATTTACAATTTTTCCAGTCGAGTCAATGGAAAATCCATCCTCACTGGTAAGAAATGGGCAGATTTAGTAAGTCTGTCGATAATCACCCAAATTGCATCATGCTTCCTTCGGGTGATAGGTAATCCAGTCCAAAAATCCATTGTCACTCAGTCCCACTTCCATTTGGGTATGGATGATGGGCTGAAGTAACTCGGATGGCACTTGGTGTACTGCCTTAACTTGCTGATATATCAGACACTTACCCACAAAATCTGATACATACCGCTTCGTTCCTGGCCACCAATAATGCATCTTGAAATCTTGATACATCTTATTACCCCCTGGGTGCATAGCATAACTACTGTAGTGAGCTTATGTCAAGATACTTTTCTTTAATTCTGGTTGATTTGGCACACATAACCTTTGTTTGTAATATACACTACCATCTAGGGCCACTGTATAATCATCACTGCCACTATTCTTCACTCGATCTATCACTGCCATCAATTTGTCATCTTGCTTTTGAGCGGCTTTAAGTTGCTGCATAAAGTCAGGCTTGACGTGTAACTCATCTATCAATGCTCCACTGTCAGCTACATCAAGCTTCACATTCATAGCTTTCAATGCTGCCATGAACTTTCTACTAAGTGCATCAGCCACTATATTAGCCTTCCATGGATGATAATCAATGAAACATTGATAATCCTTTATCAATTCAAGCCATCTTCGCTGTCTGAGATTTAGCTCCTTCTGTGTGAGCAAGTATTTCAAACTTTTATAATCTGTGAAGATATAACACTTTTGACCATAAAGGTAGTGCCTCTATACCTTCAGTGCAAACACTATCGCTGTTAGCTCAAGATCATGTGTGGGGTAGTTCATTTCATGATTCTTAAGCTGGCGGGAGGCATAAGCAATCACTTTGCCATCTTGCATCAGCACACAACCCAAACCATTCAAAGATGCATCACTATAGATGGTGAAGTCTTTACCTAATTC
Organism: Excoecaria cochinchinensis; assembly: GCA_947683425.1. NCBI lineage: Eukaryota > Viridiplantae > Streptophyta > Magnoliopsida > Malpighiales > Euphorbiaceae > Excoecaria > Excoecaria cochinchinensis. The sequence goes on from CANTUQ010000013.1 coordinate 2,364,010, forward strand.
GAGTTGAATTAACACTGGAGCTTCTGTCAACATTCTCTTAAACTGATCAAAGCTGGCATGGCAATTTTCTGTCCACTCAAATTTTGCATTCTTTTGTAATAGACGTGTTAAAGGTGCTGCAATAATAGAAAAGCCTTTAATAAACCTTTTGTATTAGCCTGCTAAACCCAAGAAACTTCTAATTTCAGCGGCATTCTTGGGTGTTCTCCACTGCAACACTGCTTCAATCTTCTTAGGATCCAATTTAATACCTTCTGCTAACACTATATGTCTAAGGAAAGACACTTCATTCAACCAGAAATCACACTTACTGAACTTGGCGTACAGCTTCCTATCTCTTAGGGTTTGTAGCACGATTCTCAAATACTTGTCATGCTCTTTTGGAGTCTTTGAATACACCAGATATCATCAATAAAGACCCCTATGAACTGATCTAGATATGGATGGAAGTTCCTGTTCATAAGGTCCATAAAAGCTGCTGGTGCATTCGTGAGTCCAAAAGGCATCACTAGGAACTCATAATGTCCATATCTGGTGCGAAAGGCTGTCTTAGGCACATCTGCTTCTTTAATTTTTAATTGATGACATCCTGATATCAAATCAATCTTTTAAAACACACCTACTATAACAACCCAAAAAGGGCCTAGTCGGAATTTGAATGCTAAGTCAAAAAATTAAGGGCATTTTGGTAATTAGTGTATGCGAAATTGGATTTATTAAAGACTTAATTGAAGAAATTAAATTAATAAGATGTTAAGTGAGGAATTATTTAGTGGAACATGTGTAGTGTACCAAGGATGTTATGGTTATTATGGAAGTTATCTAGTGTGTGTGGGTATATGGTGCTTAAGAAGTGAATGGACAAGATTATGACATTTGGGTTTGTAGGATGGTGACAAGTGGCTTGGTAGGTGTGAGCAATTAATGAGAATGAAGAAAAGGAAAAGAAGAAAGGGAAGAAGAGCAGAAATTCATGTTTGGGCCCTCTTCTCCCTCCCGTTCTCTCTTTTCTTTTCTTCTTTCCCTTTGCTTGTTCTTCCTCTTGGTTGTGTGTGAGTTGGAGCTGTTTTTGAAGAGTATGGGAGCAAGATTGAAGAGGTAAGTGGTTAGGTTTTGGTTATTGTGCTTTGATCTTCCTCTTTTTCTAGTTTGCTTTCGATTTGAGCAAGTTAGGGTTTTGGTTTAGTGATTCTTGGGTTTGTTTGTGCGAGATGTGGATGATTTGAAGATGAGCTAAGGCTAGATAGAGTGGGTTCTTGAAGATTGAGGTGTTGAGCACCATTTCTAGATTTGGGAGCTTTGATTTCTACATTTGAGTTTGAGCTGTCTCTGTCCTAATCCTCCTTGGATCATGGAGGTGTATTTGTGTTTGTTTGTGTTTTTCAAATTCCGAAAATCTTGAGTGTTTTGTTTGGGTAAATGCATATATTGCTTATGAAGTGATTATGAGTCTAAATGCTAGTGATATAGTGATGTTTGCATGTGTATTTGAAGAATAAGAAAATTTTAGAGGAATGAGATTCTGGGTTTGTTAGTAGTTTTGATTTCACAAGCTCAAAGTGTTTTATCAGTGTGTTAATTGTGTGTTGAGCATGTTCTGGAAGCTTGGGAGGTAAGAATTTGCATGTGCTTGCATGACAAATGAGTTTGGGACAAATGAGTTCTGTTTTTGTTTACTGTGAACTGCATGTTTTGGCCTTGGAAGTGGAAAACACGATGCTGTCGCGAGCGCGACGCTTTTCGCGATCCCAATAGAATCTTGTTGTCCACTCCGAGCTCCGAGTCGTGATGATGGCCATTTCTGTGAGTGGGAAGTCACGAGTCGTGATCAAGCATCACGACTCGTGACCTCTCTCTCTCTTGTGAGGAAGTCCCGTCACGAGTCATGAGGCGAGATCACGACTCGTGATTCCTGCTGAGCCTCGTTACGAGTCGTGATGAGGGATCACGACTCATGACCATTCTCTCTGGTGGGCATGGAGGGGCTTCGTCACGAGTCGCCACTGCGTGTGCGACTCGCGACTGGGCTTTTCTCCCTCAGCTACTGTCACGAGCACGACAGTGAACCTTTTTCCTGTCATTTTGCTCTGTTTTGCCTATATGTCTTCTTCTTTCTCTTTGGCATGGCTTTTCATACTGTGTGAGTTATGTTCTGTATTTTTCTACTAGTGTAGTGATGTTTTTGACTTGTGTTAATAATTAATGACATTGACTAGTGTTAAGTGTCTAGAATAAGTGTTCTGAGCCTGAAGTGTCAAGGTAGGGGATAATTAAGCATGCTTAAGAAGGGTTAGTGAGTGCAGCTGCCTATGTCCAACCTGTTTGGACGAAGTGGTCGACCTTCGAGATGGTCATCTTCCGTGTAGTGATAAAATATTTTGAGACTCCGATCTCCCGCGCTACCTTCGGGTATTAAAACTATTTTTGAGGCTTCGGTCTCCCGTGCCGTGTTCCCGTATCCTCCACCATTGGAATTCAGGCTATTGTTTCAAGTGTTTGGTATTGGTTTCGTGAAGTGTTTTGTTTATTTCGTGACTTTGGTTATGATAATTGCTTAGTCTTTTCTTTTATGAATTTCGATTTCATATAGTGATTCTTGACATATATCTCTGTCCTCTTATATTGAGGGAATTCTGTATTGTGATGCATCTTTACATTTAGATGTTAATGCAAGACATCATTGTATAGTGTTCTGTATAGTGTCATAATTGTTTAGTGCAGTGTTCTAAGCAATGAGTGACTTGATAGTGATTATATTCTGATATGATTTTTAGTATGTCGTGCATGTGATATTTCGCGTGTTGCCATGGTAAGAATTTCGGTATGTGTACGTATTTGTTTATGCATGACTTATTGTATTCCTGTTTAGTGTACTGGTTTCTGTCTGCTTTGTTCCTCCCCACTAAGCGTTATCGCTTAGCACGGGCTATTTTCCCGTGTAGGTGGCAGGTTTGTTCGGTTTGCGTCGCACATCTGCAGGGTCGGCCACTAGGAGTTGGAGTTTTATTTTTGTTCAGTTCCTGTAGTTTGTGATTTAAGGTTGTATATTGTTTTGTATTTTATATAAGTATTAAGTAAATATAATCAAGGATCGGTATGTAATTTTATAAGTGATGTGTAATTTATTATTTTATTATTTTTATTGCTACTTCCGCTAATCTGTATGAATATTTCTGAGTGAGCGTCGGGTAGCGCTCCGGTATCCTTCCTACGTGGGTATCGGAGTGTTATATTTAGTGGTATCAGAGCGCCGATTTAGGCGGTTCTGGTTGCCTTTGATTGTTATGTGTCAAGTCTTTGCATGAGAGTCGGTTTTGTGTTGTGGCCTAATGCAGATGCAGTTGTGTAGTGTATGATTGTGTAGTGTATAGATGATGGATTAGTGTGATGGCGAATTTAGTGAGCGATATAAGATTATGTGTATAGTGTGAGTTTGAGGTGTCACTCTGTATACCTGTCAGGTATTTCCCTTGAATCGAGTGAACATAAGCATAGTGAAGTATGGGGATGGGAAAAAAATGCATTACTACAGCTCACGTTGCATTTTCGCATCATCTTGCATACATAAATCATTACGTAGCCATTTTATTCGCATCCCTCATCTGTATGTAAAAAGCATCATTGTATGCATTTCATTGAGAAAAGCTGACAGGATATACTTTGAGTGATTGGTGTTAAGATGAAGTGTTGGGATAAGAGTATAGTGCGATAAGAAGTGTGAAGTGCTAGTGGTTAGAGCTAAGAAGAGAATAGTGTTAGGGAATCATGTGCTAGTGAAGGAGTTAAGATTTTATTTGTGTCTTGAGTGTTTTATGTAGGAGGATAGTGATGTGTGTATCAAAGGGATTTGAGGTATTAGAATTCAGATGTTATGTGTAGTTTGGTTCTGGTGTGAAGTGTATTTTTTTGAGAATCGTATGGTATGAGTGATACCGATTTAGAGATTTGTTTAAGGAATTACCTATGTAAGTGGTTAGCGGGGAAATTTCGAGGACAAAATATCTTAAGGGGGAGTGATTGTATCAACCCAAAAAGGGCCTAGTCGGAATTTGAATGCTAAGTCAGAAAATTAAGGGCATTTTCGTAATTAGTGTATGTGAATTTGGATTTATTGAAGAAATTAAATTAATAAGATGTTAAGTGAGGAATTATTTAGTGGAACATGTGTAGTGTACCAAGGATGTTATGGTTATTATGGAAGTTATCTAGTGTGTGTGGGTATATGGTGCTTAAGAAGTGAATGGACAAGATTATGACATTTGGGTTTGTAGGATGGTGACAAGTGGCTTGGTAGGTGTGAGCAATTAATGAGAAAGAAGAAAAGGAAAAGAAGAAAGGGAAGAAGAGCAGAAATTCACGTTTGGGCCCTCTTCTCCCTCCCGTTCTCTCTTTTCTTTTCTTCTTTCCCTTTGCTTGTTCTTCCTCTTGGTTGTGTGTGAGTTGGAGCTGTTTTTGAAGAGTATGGGAGCAAGATTGAAGAGGTAAGTGGTTAGGTTTTGGTTATTGTGCTTTGATCTTCCTCTTTTTCTAGTTTGCTTTCGATTTGAGCAAGTTAGGGTTTTGGTTTAGTGATTCTTGGGTTTGTTTGTGCGAGATGTGGATGATTTGAAGATGAGCTAAGGCTAGATAGAGTGGGTTCTTGAAGATTGAGGTGTTGAGCACCATTTCCAGATTTGGGAGCTTTGATTTCTACATTTGAGTTTGAGTTGTCTCTGTCCTAATCCTCCTTGGATCATGGAGGTGTATTTGTGTTTGTTTGTGTTTTTCAAATTTCGAAAATCTTGAGTGTTTTGTTTGGGTAAATGCATGTATTGCTTATGAAGTGATTATGAGTCTAAATGCTAGTGATATAGTGATGTTTGCATGTGTATTTGAAGAATAAGAAAATTTTAGAGGAATGAGATTCTTGGTTTGTTAGTAGTTTTGATTTCACAAGCTCAAAGTGTTTGATCAGTGTGTTAATTGTGTGTTGAGCATGTTCTAGAAGCTTGGGAGGTAAGAATTTGCATGTGCTTGCATGACAAATTAGTTTGGGACAAATGAGTTATGTTTTGGTTTGCTGTGACTTGCATGTTTTGGCCTTGGAAGTGGAAAACACGATGCTGTCGTGAGCGCGACGCTTGTCGCGATCACAACAGAATCTCGTTGTCCACTCCGAGCGCCGAGTCGTGATGATGGCCGTTTCTATGAGTGGGAAGTCAAGATTCGTGATCGGTAAACTGTGCAATTACCATGATCGGTAAACTGTCATTCACTTATGAAATTACGTATACTGCCGACTTAGCGATACTGTGCAATTACCATGATCGGTAAACTGTCATTCACTTATAAAATTACGGGTCAATTTTTTTGCCCTACACTCATATTTATTCACACTAAGTTCACTTAACACTTTATTCACTTATTCACTTTACATACCCTTTGACATTTACATTTACATTTACTTAGTTACCGATGACCTATAACTGTCTTATTTGCTATTCATTTGGTATAAATTTCGGCAGTATAACGGCTTGTAAATTGCACTACCTAAACCTGCAAATTGAAATCTCCACTGCCCCGGCAAGGGCACCACAACAATATCATCCTATATCGATACCTTTCCCGTCCGCCTTTCATCACACAATCACAAAATAATCCACACAGATAAAATAACATATAACATCATTACATGCCCAAAATCAAATACTAGATAATTATATACACGCCACAATTTATCCATTACACATACAAAATAAAATCCACTTCTACTCCTTTAGCTTGCTCCACCAAAATACCGAGGTATGTTGCTCCAGTCCTATGGGGTACCTACACGAAGTCAAAAACAACTACATGCTGAGCATTAGAATGCCCAGTGGTGGTTGCTAATCTAAAAATTGCCTAACTAATCTTATTTAATTAACATATTATAAATACATATACTTATTATTTTCACTTATTATTATTTCTTCTTATTTCACTTAATTGATCACATTATTATTTATTTAATCACTTAATCATTCTCATAACTATAGATTAAATCATTTAATTACACTTTTATTTACTTAATTGCATTATTTATTTTATTAGCACACTTAATTCTTTATTACCCATTAATTACATTTTAATCACTAATATTTTTCTCTTATTTCCACTTATGTCCTTAACATTTCCATTAATTCTCACTAAATCCTTACGTTTTCATTAATTACCATTATGTCATTACAATTACATTAATACCCATTATATCCCATTTTCCACATTAATTACACTTATGTCCTCATTTAACACTTAATTACCAAAATACCCTTATTTATTAAATATTTACACTAATAATTCCATTTATGTTTATTTTCCACTTTTACCCTTAATTAACTTATTTAATTTCGATTATACCCTTTTTACTTCATTTTTCCACTCTTTAACTTACAATTTAGCCAAATTACATTTTAGTTCATGTTTTATCACTTTTTCACTATTTTACTATTTAAGCATCATATTTCACTAAAATTACCATTTTACTCTTCCACATACCATTTTAACTTATTTCCTCCACTTTTTTATCAACTTTTAGAAAAATTACCGTTTTACCCCTAAACTTTTTATTTACTTCATTTTAGTTCTATTTTTACTCATTTTCACCAATTTAATTATTTTAATCATATTTATCGCATATTTACCAATATGCCCCTAATATGGACCCGGTAGAAAATCTACTGACCGGATATGCGAGATATGTAAAATGGTCCCAGCATGACCAATTTCACTGTAAAATGGTCCCAGCATGACCAATTTCACTACACTGCACTACACTATATACTGAATATCACTGTACACTGTGATAAGCTCTCATTGGCTTATCAATAATGAGTCGCCATAACTCATACTGCGGTATGGAATCCCTGTGGCTAGCCATCTATATCCAGGACTAGATTTCACTACCAGATAACTACTAAAGGCAATATTTCTCAAAATTTATATTATTATCACATTATGTCATTATGCAAAATTTATCATACATCTCATTTTCACTTACCACTTTGCATGCACACTCATTTATCATCATATAGTCATAATATGTCATTATATTACATATACAATCAAAATACACATATATAATCTCACATGTACCGTTCGGCCAAGAGTTCAAAATCCCATATCATGCACTATAATTTCTCTTAATCACTCAATTACACTTATTTCATGTTATAGACAACATGTATACCATTTTCATGCCATATATCATCATATATTCCATTATAATCCACTTAATACCATTCGGCCTCACTATCATTCCTTCACTATGATTTCTTTTCATTTCTTTATTCACTCTATCATGAATTACACTAATTATACATGTTATAAACATTAATTTCATGCCTTAAAACTCATTAAAATCTCATTTTATCTTAGGTATACCATTTGGCCTCTATAGTGATTTTCATACCACTTTGTTTTAATTTCATTTAATCATAATTATACACTAATTTAAGCCTTCTAAGCATGAATATCCAGTTAGATTTAATTAATCACATCTCTATCTTATACCTACACTTAAACATAACCTAAAAATCAACTTATACATTAGGAAATAGGTAGATTTTGTAACTATAAACCTCTTTTCAAAGCTTTATATCACTTTAGAGTTGCTTATCTTCCCCTTTGGCATGAGGATCTTCCCTTTTCCTTGAAGAACCTACCATGGCCGAATAGGAAAACATCCATATCATCAAAACTAAGCTTCAAATATAAAATCTAACTTCACAATCATGTTCCACAACCCCAAAAACCTCTATAGGGACCAATAAAACAATTTAAAAACCCTTGAATAAAAAACCCAAAAACTCACCCTAACGTTTGATCTCTTGATTTCACCCACTTCCAGTGCACCAAATGAACTCCAAACACTGCTATAAGATTGTAGAGGAGCTGAAATTTAGTTATGGAGTTAAGATTTGGAGAGAAATTGGAGTAGAAGAGATGAAAATAGAAGAAAGAGAGAGAAAATAGGTTATGTTTTGGGGGAGTAAGATGATCCCGACTTTGGCCGAACCGGTCCAATCGAAGTGGTCCAACAAAAATAAACCAAAATTTCGATTTTTCGGTTCATTTACACTTTTCCAAAGCATCTATATGTTCCACTCATTATTTTCACTTCTAACTAATTTCATTGATCTTAAAACAACAAAAATAGGCTCCCTGCAAATTTTTAACTCAATCGGAGTCCATTTGGGCATCGGTTCACTTAAACTGGTCTTATTCGATCAATTTTCATTCTGCCGTAAAATACAACTCTAAAGCTGCCAAAATTCACAGAAATCACTTCCATTCTCTTATTTAACACACTTAACATCTATTAGGCCATTTAAACCTCTAATAACCCCTTTGTCAAACCTCGGTCAAACCCCGGTTCAAATTGAACCAAACCGGAGGCCAACTTCAGAATGATCTTCGGAGGTCGTTTTAGCTCCGTTTTCAGTTCCGATTTCACCACTAGACTCCTTACGACCCACAGATAATTTTTGCGAAATTAGAATTTTTCGGGCGCAGAACAGCCGGGTTCGCTGTATAGCAATCCCGATGTCACCCGTCCCGAAATCACTATATTTTTAACACACTTAACTCTGAACTCCAACACTGGTAAACTCACTCCCTACACTATTTGACACTACGATTATCATGGTAACATTCAAATAATGCACTAACACTTCTAGGCCAGTATTTGGGCCATTATATAATTAGATCATTTATTATTTAAATTTTAAAATTGAAAAAATCATGAAAATCACAAAAAATAGGGATAAAAAATCAATTTTGAGTAAAAAATCCCGATAAAAGGCCAAAAATCTCATTTTCGGCGGATTTAGGCTGACAAGGTAACTGACGGGCGTTGCTAGGCGAGCGATGCCTGTCGGTGGGCGTGCGTTGTGCACAACGCCGATGCATGTTGGGCGATGCGAATAGCGCCTCGCGTAGCGCCCTGCCGATGCTCACCCGCGGGCTACTGACTGCCGAATTTTTGTTTTTAATAACAAATTTTGACCTAAAAAATATAATTTTGCACCCTCTCCTTTTTATTTATTTTATTTTTATAATTTTTTATTTTTTTTTTATCTCTAAAAAGCAAATTTGATAAGAAAATCATGGCTTCCAACCTTTTTGCTTGTGAATAGGAGTCTAACTTTATCCTTGGATAACTCTAATCTGGACTGTCTCAGGACCTAGTATCTACAGTTATGCTGGTTTGTTTTGCAATTCTGAATGCATGGGTTAAAAATTTGATTGGAATGTTAAAATGCAACCCAATTGTTCGTTGGAATGCCCCAACCAAGTCTTGTGTGTGTTTTAAATTCCATAATGCATGTTTGAGCTTTAATTTATAATTGATATATACATGTTTGCTCTAAAATTGTTGGTCTTATTGAATTTGGTGAACTTTGCACTTCTCATACTTAAGTTCGAGCTTATTTTTATTCAATTTTGGCATAGAGTTACATTGTTGGCTTTAACATAATTTGTGAGCCTTAACTATGGTGGAATTTTAATGTTAATTATTTTTCTTCGCATGCAGTGGCTCTAAAGTGTTCTCAACATGATCAACCTTCATTTTCTAAGGGTCTGGCTCATCGTACCAGGAAAGAGACCTTGCTATTCCTGCCTAGGTTCCTCAGATTTTTAGGCATAACTACAAGTGTTTCTCTGAAGTTTTGTATCTATATTTCACATTTATTGACTTTTATGTACTAGGCAAACTGGATATCCGAGAGGAAGTGGAGGCACTGATTGCTGCAATTGGATGGACTGAGTTCTTTAAGAAGGAAGAGAGGGTACACCCTAATTTGTCTCAAGACTTCCTTTCCACAGTTAATTGTAAAGTGGACAAGGATAATGTGTAGGATCCTAGGCATATTACATTATGGCTGAACAATAAGGTATACAAAATGACATTTAATGTGTCACACCCCATTTGCCCCCTAAAAGTTTGAGCCATGTTTGTGCATGTGCATTGAGTGTGTTTTGGCATGTGATTAGGGTGTTTTGGGCAAAATGCATGTTTTGAGGGTTTTGTTATTGTGTGAGTGTATTTATGATATTTGGGTGTGCATGTGTTGAGTTGCATTAGTGTGTTTTGGTCACATCTTTGTAGGGTGTGAATTAGTGAGATAGCCTTGTGTGCATTGTGGAGTATGCTTGTAGGGTGTGAGTGGCTAAATTCTACCATTAGGGAAGTGACATGTGGCTTGGGTTAGATGAAGGGAGTGATTAGAGGAAGAAAGAGAAAAGGGAAAGCAGAAATTTTCTAGCTATTCCTGTTTCTCTCTTCTCTCTACCCCTCTTCTTCCTCTTCTCTTCCCATATTGTGCCCTAGGCTTGGATTTAAGTGTTTGTGGTGGAAATTAATCACTCCTCAACCCTCATTTGGTAAATCCACTGCATTTTCTTCATCTCCTTCATCTTCTTCTTCTTCATCTCCTTCATCTTCTTCTTCTTTATCTTTTCCCATTTCTGGTTTTGAGTTTGATGTAGGGTTTGTTGTTTGTGTGATTTGTGGGTTTGGTCGTTAGTTGAGCCTCCTCGCGATCCTAAAGGCAAGGAGAAGGCAGGTGAAAGTGGCACCAAGTGATTTGAGCTTAGGAGTTTCAGGTTTGGGAGTTATTGTGTTTAATGCATTTTGTGGGTTTTGCATGTTTGGTTGAATTTCAAGAAAATCTGATGTTTCTTGATGTTTATAAGGGTTTATATGTTATGGGTTTTGATTTAGATGATGCATGGAGCCTTAAATGTGAATTATTGAACCCAATTGTGCATTTGATTGAGTTGATGAGTGAATAGTGCAGAGATTTTAATTGTGTTAATTGATGTTGTTATGGGCATGATTTAATTGGAATTTTTGGCTTAAATGTTGCATTTTATGTTGTTAATGGTGTTTGGGTTGCTGGATTTAAGGTAAGTTGAGGTTTGGTTGAGTTGTAGTTGAGATTGAACATTTGGGTGTGGTGGAAGTGAGTTTTCTGCAGATTTTCCTGTGCAAGAGCTAGAAATCACGAATCTGTCGCGAGCGCGACATTTTTGCGAGCTCACGACAGAGCCCGGTGAAAGCAGCTCTCGCACGCGTCCGAGCTGTCTGCCGAGCCGAGCAGTAGAGCCTCTGTCGCGAGTGTGACAGAGCGCTCGATTGCCGAGCGAGCGTGTATCTACTGAATGGTGTGTTTTAAATGGTTTTCGATTCGTACCCGTAAGGTACCGTCACTATTTACTCGTTATCCACAATTGTGAGTCAGCAGGTGTTATGTTTTGCACTGCTTATTTTGATATGATCACATGAATGAGATATCCAAATGAGTCTGATAACAAGTATGAGCCATCAGATTACATGTATATGAATGTGACTATGAGCTTCCGAATATTATATATTTATATATGTGACTCAAGCATGATTATGTATTTGATACATTTATCCGCATATGTCATAGTGTATGTGTTTTGCCTTGGAGACCATTGTGAATGGTCGTCCACTCTTTTGTTGTGTGTTTCCCCACTAAGCATTATTGCTTAGCATGGTGTTTTATCCGTGCAGGTGTGGAAGGCATTTTTGCTTTAGCAGAGTCGCCGCCAGTCAAGCAACACAGAGGGATTAGTGTTAGGGCTTATTTTTGTAGTCTGTTGACAATTCTTTTGTAATAGAACTCTCATTGTATCAATAATTTTGTAAGCTTTCGCTTGTACATTTTGGATATGTAATTATTTTGTTTTGGCATCTGATCAAAATATTATTATAATGAATGTTGTTATATTAATGCATGATCATGATGATGTTTCTCAAAAGTTTTAATTTCAGCTGTATTTATACATGTTTATTGTGCATGAATGTATGTTTTGCCTCGATCTGTTTGGTGACACACCCTGCTCATACGGCTTTTCACTCCGATACGGATGGGTTCGCCTACGTATGGGTATGGGGTGTTACATAATGAGTTTTTTGAGGCTTTGGGATTTTCAGTAGATGGAGTAAGGCATCTTCCTGATGCCAAAAGGCACACTGCGTGGCCTACTATTTGTGATCTTGTGAAACCTACACAATACGTTACTGGGCACTCAAAGGCCCACTATTTGAGGAGCCATGCTGCGAGGATCATCTATTACTTCTTAGCTTTGTCATTTGATGGCCACAATGAGTTCACTTAAGCTGTGAATCAGGTAGAGGCTTTGTTTTTACATTGCATGTTCGCATGGATCCGGCTGAATGGAGCATACTTCCTTCGAAAGAAATTTAAAGATTTGTAGGGATATCCCACTAAGGTTAAGAGGATTTCCATTGACTGGATTGTAATGGTATTAGCTAAGAAGGTTGGGCCCACTTCTCTAGGGTTGGACATGGGACCTTACCTACTATGGATTTCAGAATGCTAAAAAACCTCCGCATAGCCATAGACTCTAATGCACATATCTGAAAAATTCAGCTGACCACCCGAGAGGAGTACTTGAGATTAGTGGAGAGGGCTAGGATTCAATTACCTACTGCCCAAGCTGAGCCAAATAATAAGGGAGCTAATGAAGGAGAAATAGCTGCTACCCCGCCTACTTCCTAGAGTTATTCAGAGCTTATTTTGCAAGTAAAGATGCTATCCACGGGCCAGGCTCAGCTTCATTCTAGCATTTTGGATGTGCAGGATCAGAGTCTTGACCTTTTTGATCAGCGGTTCAAGCACATGGAGCGATCATTAGACCTTATGAGGCAAGAGTAAAAGCACTTTTATAGGACTTTGTTGGAGAGATTGCCGCCACCACCACCTCCACAGGAGTGATTCTGGGAGTTGTCCTTTCAGAAATTTTACTTTTTGCTCAATTATCTATTATTTATCTTGATAAATTATCTGTTTGTTGGGGATAATAAATTTTTAAGTGTGGGGTAGGGTATATTTTTTGAAAAATTGATTTAGCCACATTTATGTTTTGGTAGTTTTAGTTTGATTTTAGTTTGTCTTAGTTTTTTAATACTGTTATCTTTTTATCTTTTAACTTTAGTTTTTTTGTTTTAGTCAGTGACTTTAGTTTTTTTTGTAGACTATTTGCTTTAGTTTTTTTTTTGTTTTTGTTTTTCTATTTTAGTTATGGTATCTAATTTGAATTTATCAAATCCTTTGCTTAACGCTAGTTGCTAAAAATGCTGACTCCGTAAGTGCATGGTTAATTGCTTATAGTACTTAAGATATCGATCCCACAGAGAATGTAGACTAAATATCACTCACTATTACTTACTTGATTTTATCTCGTTTACATTGTTCAATAATTTTGTAAGTTAATTCTATACTACTCGTGTCATGCAAATTAATTAAACCTAGTTAATGATAATCAAAGAAGACAATGTAGATAATGAAGAACTAATAATATGAAACTTGATCCCATCTTTTAATTATAATTATACTCTTTTAAGCAAGTCAAATTCGAATAATATTCTAATTCACTTTCTCAAGATGAATTAGAGTGCCTAAAATATGCAATTACAATACTAATCCTTAACTCTCATTAATGAACTAGTTAATTCTAATTATATATTCTAAGATTAATTACCAACTTATAGCAATTATCTTGACATACTAATCTCTCAAGTTATGTTTTGATAATGAAATCCTATTAGTTTTAAGTTAAAAATGAATCTCTCAACTCTACTTTAACTTATAATGATCATGCAAATATACCAATAGAGAATTCTGTAGTCAAAAACTATTAATATTAAAGAAAATAGAAATAACATTAATATTATTCAAGTTTCTTAAATAACATTCATTTAATGTTTACAAAGAAGAAGTGAAGATTAGTAATAGAAGAAGGAGATCTCTCAACCCTTTTTCCCTTCACAAAGTGTAAACTTCTTCCTTGCAATTGCCGTCTTTTCAAAACATAAAACTAACTTAGAACTTCAATTCCAGAAATTGTTCTCTCAAACTTACAGAAAATTGATTAGTTAAAAATTCCATCCTGTGACGCGTAATGAAACCCAGGGCGCCCCGAATCCCTCGCTTCTAGGGCCTTCGAGATGAGGTTCATGAACACTTGTAAGAAATTACAAGTGCGTCCATTTTGGATAACTAGGAGGTTTCTTGGAGTCGCCACCCAATAGAACATTGGGAATGGTCGTCTAGCCTCAGTGAGCCTAAGACAGCACTGCTATGTCCATTATAGGTAAGCTGGAGGTGTCTTGGAGGCTTCCACCCTAATGATAGGATGGTCCTCTAGCCTCACGATTTGGCGAACCAGAGGTGTCTTGGAGGCATCCACCCTAATAGAACATTAGGATAGCCCTCTCGCCTCGTGGTGCCTAGGACTGTTCAATTTTGAGCCTTTTACGGGACACAAGAGGTGTCTTGGAGGCCCCATCCCAATAGAATATTGAGATGGCCCTCTTGCCTCGTTGAGCCCAAAGACCAGAAAAGGTTCGGGACTTCCCATTTATTCATACCTTAGTTAGGTTTATAGTTGAGTTTTACATTTATCGTTTCATCCCATTTCTCATTCAATTTAATGCAGTTAAATTAAAGCGCAAGTTATCTATTCAAAGGAAGCGATAAATAAAAGCATAATTAAAATGAAGCGTATGAAAATAAATTACAACAAAACTAGGGGCGGAATACAACCCCCATTGTAAATAAAATACAAATTATACATAAATATTTATCATAAAACAATTTTAATGTGACAATTTGTATTTTGGAAGGAGAAAATTGGGACATTGGTCCCATTTTTATTAGGAAAGATTCCAAGTTAATTAATAAAAATATCCTTGTGATTTTCTTTTTAGCGTGGATGAAAATAAACAATTTTACATAAAATACACAAATACGATAAATAAATCAAAATAAAGGAAAATGAGGAATTTAAATATGCAAACCAAAGTGAGATTCCTAATCCCTCGATCTCGCATCTTCGTCCATGGATAATGCTCAAATAAAAGGACAAGTGTTATAGCCAAAAAGAAAAAGAAATTAAGGTTAGTAATTAAATCAAATTGAATAAAATACAATAAAATAAAATGGATCAATCAAATTAAATTAGATAAATAAGACTAACAAAAATATCAATGAAGCCAATCAAGTGAGTAAAACGACTAAATAAAAAAGGATAAAACACATAAGTGTGAGTAATGAAAGGAATTAAAGATAAAAAATTGATTTAATTAAATTAACTATTTACATGTTATCAAGATTAGCATAATATTATTAAATGGCAAAGAAAATCAAAGAAAATTAATTAACTATATGTTAAAAATAATAAGAAATCAAAGCAAAAATAAATTAATTACAAGTTAGAAAAATAATTTATAAACATATTAAATAAAATAAATAAAAAATAATAGAATAAATAAATAAATGAAAATAATAAAAATATACATGAATAAATGAAATATGAACAAAAATAAAGAAAAGAATAAGAAGAATAAGCCCAAAATGTTTACCCTCAGAGTTTCGGATTCGATAAAGGTAAAAAAATGATGATTGACTTCCTTGTTTGTGATTTGCAAGATTAGAGTTAAGATATGGTGAAAATGTTGGAATTTTATTCCAAGAAAAAAAAATTAAAAAAATGATCAAAAATTCTTTAAGAACAAAAAATGATTTTTATTGATAAAAATATTTTCAAGAAAAAACAATATTTATTTACGAAAAAAAACTTATTTTTTAGAAAATCAAATGAAAAAATTAGATTTTAAAAACAAAACAATTATCTTGTTTATCTCAAAATAAACTATTCATCAAAAAATTGATTCAAATAAAAATCATTTAAAAAAAATGCAAGTAAAAGAAAAATTATTGAAAGACAATAGAATGAAAATTGAATTTTTAAAGAACCAATAATCACTTTATTTATCTCAAAAATTAATTTTCCATAAACAAAATTCCATCTAAAATATATTTAGAAGAAATTTTATTGGAAAAAGATGAAGAGTTAAACTATTTTCTCTTTGTTTTTTGGGGAAAATCTGAAAATGTAGAAAGAATTTTAGAGGAAGGAGAAGAGAAAACCTAAAAAACCTAAAAGAAATTCCCCCTATTTCTCTTTCCATCATTTTCTTTTTATATGAATAAAAAAGGAAAAAAAAATAATTACCTAAGGGAAAAGCAAATTAATTAATTAATAATATCATTTATCAAGATTTAAAATTAAAAAAAAAACTAGAAAATCCCTTTAAAAAGGGATAAAAAATCAAATTTAGGTGAAAAAAAGGTGAAAAAATTGATTCCGGGCAATTTGTGGCAGATTTGGGCGGGGGACGCTTGTCGCTGGCGAGCGGCGGGTTGCCAGCGTGCGCGTGGAGCGCCGCGCGATGGCTCTCCGCGTCACAGCAGCGCCCCGCCGCGGCCGACGCTCGAAATTTATTTTTTTTAATTCTTAAAATTAACTAAAAATACCAAAATTTCTAAACCCCATTTTTTAAATCTAATTTTCAAAATATTTTTATTATTTTTTATTTTTTTCACTCTAAAATACAAATTTGACAAGGAAATCACCACTTTTAACCTTTTTGCCTGTGACAAGGCATCTTATCATCATTGGGTAACTCTGATCTGGGCTTCCTCAGGACCTGGTGTCTACAGTTGGCCCCAATTTTGGGGAAACTAGTGCACTAGTGCCTAGGTGAGCCAAAATTCAGAGAAAAAGGGAAGAGATGTGTACCCGAGGCAGCCCTTACCTTTTTGCCGTGTGCAAGGTTGCGGCTTATCGCTGTCGAGCAGTAGTGCTATTAGACTGTGGCTCATTTGCAATCTTTTCTATCGCAATGTCCCGTTCGCCTCCGGTCGGCTTGCACGGCGTCTGTGAGATGCGGTGTCCTCTAACCCCAATCCCGTTGCGATCTGTTCTATCGCGTGTGCCCCACTATCCTCGTCTCAGCATGCATGGTGGCTAATCTTTCCCGCTAGCCTCATCTCGTCTTGCACGGTGTCAGTGAGATGCGGTATTATCTAACCATAGTCCCGTTGGGACATGTTCTATCTCATGTGCCCCGCTGTCCTCGTCTTGGTATTCATGGTGGCTGGTTTGTCCCGCTGGCCTCATCTCAGCTTGCATGGTGTCTGTGGGATACAATATTCTCTAACCACAATCCCGTTGTGATCTGTTATATCGCGTGTGCCCCGCTGTCCTCGTCTCGGCATGCACGGGAGCTGGTTTGTCCCGCTGGTCTCATCTCGGCTTGCACAGTGACTATGAGATACGGTATTCTCTAACCACAGTCCCGTTACGATCTGTTCTATCCCGTGTGCCCCGCTGTCCTCATCTCGGCATGCACGATGGCTTGTCTTTCCCGCTGGTCTCATCACGGCTTGCACGGTGTCATGAGATGCAGTACTCTCTGACTACAACCTCTGTTTGCGATTTGTTCTATCGCTGGTGTCCCTCTAGCCTTGTCCCGGCCTGCACGGAGTCTGTGAGATGCAGTACTCTAACTACAACCTATGTTTGCGATCTGTTCTATCCCTGGTATCCCACTAGCCTCGTCCCGGCCTGTACGGAGTCTATGAGATGCAGTATTATCTAACTACAACCTCTATTTATAATCTGTTCTACCGCATGTGTTCTGCTAGCCTTGTCTCGGCTCGCGCAGTGTTTGTGAGATGTAGTGTTCTCTAACTACAACCTCCGTTTGCGATCTATTATATCGCTGGTGTTTATCTTGAACCTCTTCTTTTTTTCTACAAAAAAAGGGAAAAGAAAATATGCAGGGTATATAAAAAAGATGCATACCTGTGGCAATACATGCTTGTTGGGGGCGTTGTCAGATGTGTGCCCCATGAAGGACGGTTAGTTGTTCCCTAGACCGATTCCTCTATCATCTCCATCGGGGTCTCCTTGTTGGGAAGACCTATGTGTCTCTTAATAGGGCTTTGTGCTCGTAGGGAGATTTTGAAAATATGTGCTCACTAAGAGGCTTTGACGCTCACTGAGAGACTTTGATGCTCACTGAGAGTCTTTGATGCTCACTGAGAGTCTTTGATTTCGAGCCTCTAGAGAGGAAAATATGTTTGAGCCTCCTCAGAGGAAAATTATATTTGAGCCTCCAGAGAGGATATTAGATTTGAGCCTCCTTAGAGGAAAATTATATTTGAGCCTCCTTAGAGGAAAATTATATTTGAGCCTGCAAAGAGGAAATTGAATTTGAGCCTCCTTAGAGGAAAATTATATTTGAGCCTCCAGAGAGGAAATTGAATTTGAGCCTCCTCAGAGAAAAATTTTATTTGAGCCTCCAGAGAGGAAATTATATTTGAGCCTCCACAGAGGAAAATTAGATTGGAGGTTTTATTGCCTGCAGGCGGATAGGTTTCAATGTCTTTGGAGTCTCTTAAAATGATCTTTGTTATTTTTTTTTTGGTTTTTGTTGTTCCTGTTGTTTTTGGGATTTTTACATTTTGGATGTATTTGAATTTTTACAGTATATTGGATTTTCAAGGCCTTGAAAATATCTTCTTCTTTTTGTTTTGTGTTGTTTTGTTTGCGTTTGAGGATTTGTATTCTTTGTACATTTTGAAGTTTGATTTTGTACACTTATTGTACGACATGTGTGAGCGTACATATTATTAGAGAGAAACTTACCTGATTGCCCCCGGCATGGCGTACATGGATAGGCTTGCTCTTTTGAATGTCTTATTGGGAGCGGGTCCGCGAGATTCTACTCTCGTGAGGATTTTATCTTGATCTGATTGTTCGCCGTGGATGAACGCCGATGTAGAGTTGGGACTGTATCTCGGCCCACTTTTGCGTCTAATTGCCTAAAGTATGTGTGGGTAGTCTGGCTTCTCAAGGGATCTTCTTTTCTGTAGATTTGTGTGATTACGGATTGCCCTTAGCATGGTGTGCCTGGACAGGCTGGTTCTTTTGGGCGTTCCACCTTTGTACATTTTTACTTGATTTTATACCAGATACAGTGGCCGATCATGTTGAACTGAATCCATCCCTTGGATTATCCTTGCTCATGAGGTCTATTCGGACCTTTCCCTTTGAGTCATGTACACAACAACATATACAAAAGATTGTGTGTGCGTATGGAGCTATGTGTGGGAATATATGCATAAAGCTATATACACGAAACACGAGCAAAGGATTAATGTACAAGAATTGTGTGTGCATATCTATATGTGTTAAAGACTGAATGCACGTGACATGCATGTGATATGCAAAATTGAATAGAGCATCCCAGGTGGTTAAGGGATTCGTTGAGGGTACTGCTCGGCTGCTCACATTGTCTGATGCTCCCAAGGATCTAGAAAAGCATTGTCTTTGCTTTATGGACTTTGACCCATAATCTTTTAAAAGAGAACTGACTCGTGCGCATCTTTTGCCCTCGATCAATGAGCATTTTGCCCCCAAGGACTCTGAATGAAATTCTACATTATGCACCACCTGCCTAAAGGAAATTTATTTGGAGTAATGCCGCCTTATCGCTTCAGGCTTCAAAAGTCATTATTTTAAAGGTAGTGCGTCCCTTGTGGATTTTCACACTAGCTTTTCTTAGCGGGAGATACGTCTCTTTAGGGATTTTCACATAATCCTATGCCTAATTTTTGCTTGGAATGGACCCAACCCACTACAGCGGCTTTTTTCATTTATTTTTTTGAAGGACAGACTGCCTGTTCCTAGGTTTTCACCCTGCCTTTTGGCCTAACTTTTGCTTAGAGAGCCAGTCACGGTTTTCATCTCTAATGGCCTTCTATTTTTTGAGACTCTTCTGCCTTTCAGGTATAGATGTAAGAAAAGTTGAAGCTACTATCAAAGACCCTTCCTAGGGTAATCAGCAGTTATTCTCTGATGCATTTTCTCCTTAGGCATCGGTTGCATTCCATGGCCTCCCTTGATGAATGTGTTGCTAGATTGGGTGAGGTAGCAGATGAGGATCGGGTTCTTTAGGACTTCATGAGGCTGCCTTTTTACCTTACCTACCCATTGTGCTCGATAGTTCAGAGGGACTAATAATGCAATGAGGCATCCCTATCTTTCCAAGGTGGACCTTATCTTTGGCTTTTACCTCCAGATACCATAGCCTCTGGGCAAGCTGCCGGTGAAGACTATTATGCCATCTATTTGGAGTTGTTCTTTCACTCCCACTAATGCACTCAAGAGGTAGATGCTTAGTCTCGCAATCGATAGTAGAACTCATCGACTTAGACATCCGGATTGTGAGAGTAGTAGCAGAGTGTAGCCATTTAGATTGCATGCATTCAGCAATGAACAACATTTATCTTTTTATAAATGGACTAGAAAATAATGAACACATGCAGTTGCAAAGATTGTGTACATGTCGGTAAGATTTCTCTATACGTGATCATTATCTAACATTGATTCAAAATGCAAAACTACATCTAATCTCAGAGTATATCTTATAAACATCAAACTCCTGTCTCCAATCAGCCCTCTCGGGTTTTCTTGATTAGACATTTTCTCTCAAGCCTCTAATTTTTGCCCAGGGTGCCCTTTTCCGGTTTTCACCTTGGCAAGGTGCCAATTTTTAGTAATGCCACCTTTTTTCGATTTTCGACCTGCGGGGCTTTTATTCTCTTCTTTTGATTTTTAAGTCTTTAGCCATAGACCCTCTTGAGTTTATCGATGTTGATCGGTTCTTGAAGCCATCTTCATCGCTTCTAGTTGTTGCTCCCTTGGATAACAATCTTTGAAGGACAAGGGGTCCTCTCACATTAGCCTAAACCTATCCCATATGCCTAGAACACCTGGTCTCATTTGCTTGACAATTGAATCTCCCTCTTTAATCGGATACTTTCTTGCCGTCTTTCCAAATGATCAAGCAGAATGTTTTCTGATAGATCTGACCATGGCGATAATCCCATGACCTATCCTTGTCTTACTTGTTCAATTGCTGCTGCCGTTTCTGTGCCCCGTCGGCTTCCAAAATTTGGGTTTTCATGATTGTTCTTAAAGATTTGAGCTCTATTTTGATCGGCCATACTGTTTGTACCCTATGTATAGAGAACTGGGAGGTGACTCTTGTAGAGGTTCAGATGGTGGTTCTCCAGCCTCAAAGTGCAAAAGGCCATTTCTCTGCCCAATTCTTGTAGTTTCGAGCCATCTTGACCAAGATCTTCTTGTTAGCGACCTCTTCTGTCCCATTGGTTTGATGGCAATACGGAGAGGACTCATGGTCTTTAATGTCGTACCTTTGAAGTGACTCCTTTGCCATAAATTTCCCTTCCATCCTTGAACCCTACGTGGTGCGGGAGACCATCTTGACATGAGCCTGTCCGTTGGGGATGTAGGGCGGAGCTCCCCAATGATGTCTATTTCCAAGCTCGAGCGTCCCGTATTAATTGTAAGTCAATAGAACCCCTTTTGGTCTTTTTTGAAAGTCAAGAAAAATGGCAAAGTACGGGCACGTGTAGATCAGTCGGATTTGAACAAAGCTTGCCCCCCATGATGGTTTTCCAATCTATATATTGAGTCTTTTCCTTCTCTCTTTTTTGTATTTTATTTTTCTCTTTTTTCCCTTTGTTCTTTTTTCTGTTCTTTTTCTTTTTATTCTTTTGAGGATAAGCTTTGTTCAAATCCTAATAGTTTACATATACATGCACTCCTCCTCTTCTCGATTTGGTACAACATTGACCAACCAAGACTGGCATTGTACTTCGACAAGAAATTTTGGCTTCGCTTCTGCTTGTTGATTCCTCTTTTTGACCTTTTCTGCCCCTTCTAGCCTTAATCTTCTGAGCTTATGAGTGGCCGGTTCATGATTGTGGTGTGTTTGAACGATGTACTTAGTGATTCCACGATCAACTCTTAGTGTGTCTTCATCTGTCAAGGCAAAGACCTTTTTTATATTTTGTTGAATTTCTCTCAAGTTTTGATCTCTCTTCAGGAGTTACATTAGATGCTATCGAGATTTTCTTTGGACTTTCTAAAGTTTCTGAGATTAAATGGAGTAGCATCAATTGAATCAATGTCAAATATGAATGAGTCATGCTCATGATTATGCAGAGTAAAATCATTAGAGATATAACACGAGTAAGCAAAGACGTTCATCTTATTAATGAAACTAAATTGTCATTACTAAATAGTTCAAAAATAAAAAGAACATTCTAAACAGCTAATCAACTTCCATTCTTGCCAACATAGCTGTTGCAATCGATGGTCCATTATCATCCCTAAGAACCATCCATCTCATTTTTTCCCCTCACTTTTCTGGGTTGGAGATCTTCTTAGAATCAATCAAATCCTGAATAGCATATCTCAAAGTCTTACAATCGTCTGTGATATGCCCGGTGTGTTGGTGGAAGGCACAATAGTGATCCCCCTTGTGATCGGGTTGTCCCTGGCTTCTAGCAGGCCTAGTCGGCAATGGTTGTAAGGACCCAGGATAAGGATCTACCTAAATTAAAAAAATGCCTTCGATTTACTTTTGTGGTCGGCACTTTTCCTGTCCTTCGGGCACTATTGCTATTATCATAACAACCCAATTTATACTTGTAGGACCAGTAGCAGTTTTATGGAGAAGCACTCAGGTAGTTACAAGCTTGAACTTCATAATTTCTTTTTTAAGATCAGTTGTCTCTTTTTTCATGCTAGAGGATCTAGGGATGTCAATTGACTATGAAGGCTCTATTCCTTCTGCCCTTCTTACTTGTTCTTGTAACTGCATCGAAGACACCTCCAATGTTTCACCTAAGTATGGACCTGAGCCTAACCTTAAATCATATCCTGCCCTTGATGCTTTACTATTCAGAGCTTGTGTCACTGCTGAAATGTTTTCCTTTTCAGGAATACTGTCATAATCTAGAGCAGGCTTCTTGCCTCTTCCTTGTTCAATTGGCAAAATAAATAGCCCTTTGGCTCTGGGTTCGCAAGCAAAAGGAGACGCTATTGCCATCGCGGTATAGGCCTTCTTGATAATGGCCGGCTTAACCTGGTTAAGTGTAGTAGTCGCCATAAGTTGAGCTTGCAGAATAAGTGCCATAGCATCCATCCTTTCTTTGACCATGGCCAGCATCTTTGTTTCAAGCTCCTTGAATCTTCTATCCAACTCTTGGGCGATTAGGGCACGAGTCTCTTCAGTCTATTGTAAGGGGCAAGCCATTTCTGATACCTCCAGAAGCTCTAGTAGGATGTTAAATGTAATAACCCAAATTAGGCCTGGTCGGATTATGCATGGTAAGTAAGGAAATTTAAGGGCGAGTTGGTAATTTTGTTATGTGAATTCATTATTTAAGTTTGAGTAAAGGAAATAATCAAGTGGATTGTGTATGTGGTGCCTTGGATGAAAAAGTGTCATATAAGGTATTATATGGTGTGAGTCAAGTTTGGTGCCATGGTTTGTTAGTCAAAAGATGAGATTAAGAGGTCCATTAGTAAAGTGACATGTGTGTGAGTGGGTGGGAACATTAAATGTGATTTGAGGGAGTAGAGAGAGGGAAGAGAGGAAGTGAAACTTCCCATGGAAGCCACTTAAAGCTGCTCTCTCCCTTCTCACGTCCTCTCTCTCTCTTCTCCTCATCTCCATTTTTCTGCTCTCTCAAGTCTTGCAAGTGGGTATTCGTCCATCTTTGAGCTAGGGTTTGAGCTTTGAAAGATTCTAAGAGATAAGTGGCTGTGTTTTCTTTGGATTTTCTTCTTCTTCCCCTTCTACGGGATTGGTTGGATTTTTAAAGGATTTGTTCATGGGTTAGTAGAATTATTGTTTTGATTGGTTGCAAGAATCTGAAGAAAAGAAGAAGGATATAGGGAAAGGAAAGGTTGTGGCTTGAAGGAAGTGCAGTTTGAGCTCCATTCCAGGTTTGGGAGCTTACTTGGTTAAATGTTTGAGAGTTTATTTGAAGTGTTTGGCTCATCTCTTGTGGATCTTGTTTTTGAGTTAAGTGTAAATGTTATTTGTGTATTTATGATATATGAGAATGCATGAGTAAAATAGATTTTGTGTGTATGTGATTGTAGTGGTGAAATGATGAAGATATGCATGTTAAAATGTGAGTTAGGAACATGGACATGTGAGATGAAATTCTTGGGTTTTTGAATCTCTATAAATGATATTTTTATGGGTGACAATCTCCTTTGATTATGTTAAATGACGTGTAATTTGTGTTAGTAAAGTTGTAAATGAGTTTTGGAGGCCAAGAAGGTAAGCTTTTACATGTTTTATCATGAAAAAATGGATTTGGGTAAAGTTGGGTTTTGATTTTTCCTTCAGTTCTAATTTTCTACATTTCTGAGGTTGTAGAAGACCGTCTCTGTCGCGAGTGCGACGTTGCTGCGAGCGCGACAGAGACTAGCTTTTCCTCCCACTCGCGTGGGTTTCGATTTATGCCTTGAGGGAGACGACTCGGATGGCCGAGCACGAGTCGGACAAGTGAACATGACTCGGCCATACGAGCGTACCCCTAGCGTTCTAGCAGCCTGTCTCGAATGAGGGAGCACGTATGGAGAGGGAGAACACAAGTAGGAGGGAGGCATTCGACTCGTGTCCTCTAAAATTTTGTAGAACACGAGTCGGAGGGAATCCTCCGACCCGTGTCCCGAATAGCCTAGCCGAGCACGAGTTGTGCTGTTGCGTCCGACTCGTGCTGGGCCTCTCTTCTGTGCAGCTCCCTCAGCTACTGTCGCGACTGCGATTCCTTGTCTGGAGCGCGACAGTAGCCCCACTTGGTTGCCTCTCCTGTCTTCTAAAATGAATTTTAAACTTCCTTTTTATGGGGTTTTTTATTACATGGCATATGATTCGGTTTGATATGTACTTAATTTGATAATTATATGTTCTTAATTAGATTTATACATGATTTATATGTTTACATCTTGTTTAAATACACAAGAATTCATAAATTAACATGATTATACTTGATTTATTCTCTATCATATGATATTATTTTAAAACATGACTGAGTTGTTAATTGAGCCTGGTAGTCATAGTTAGTGGATAGATAAGCGCTTATCAAGGGTCAAGGTGTGAGTGCAGCTGCTATAGGTTATCTTTTTACATGCGGACCCTATTTGGGTCATATAAGATGTTTGAGGCCTCGGTCTCTGGTATACTTTCGAGTATACATGATCATAAAATGTTTTGAGACCCATGTCTCCATATGCTTGGGATACTGTGTCCTATCAGTATCATTAGTACCCGTATCCACTAGTTAGCGAGTAATCAGGCTATTACTTGAGTATAGTACATGCGATGGTTATATGAAGTTAATAGTTATATGAAATGTATATATGTTACGTGTGTATGTATATATGATGTAAAATGCTAAAATGTAATACTCGTATTCGGATATGAACATTTACCTTCCGATATGCGTGCATGATAATTACTTGTTATAAGCATGAGTAGGATGTGTTTATATGCCTTTGTTATTATATATATGTTTATTTCATCTATATGTACATATACGTGTTGTTACTCCCCACTAAGCGTCATCGCTTAGCACGGATTCTTTTCCCGTGTAGGTGGCGGGTTCTTCATGGAGTCGGACATCTGCAAGTCGGCCACTAGAAGTCTTTTTTTTAGATGGAGTTTATGTTATGTCTTCCACTGTATTTCTTTTGTACAAGGGAGCTGATTTTGAGAAATGTAACTTTTTGTAAAGGATTATTTTGTATATGTATTTACTTGCAAATTCCTTTTTGTAAAATGATATGACAATATGGCTATATGTATATGGATAAGTTATCTTTTGTTTAAATGTACTTGTTTTCTTAACATGTCTTGAGTATATGTTTGCATTTAAGTGAGTTGTGCGCATAACGCTCCGGCATCCCTCTATCGGGGGTAACGGGGTGTTACATTTAGTGGTATCAAAGCACCGGTTTAGTCAGTTCTTGTCCTATATGATTGGTTGAGTATAGAGTCTTTACATAAGAGTCTAGAGTCGTGGCCTAATGCAGATGTTATTTTGTGTAGTGTCTAGATGGAGTCAGATCCAACTGAGTATATGGGCGACACGATGGAAAGTGTGAATCCAGTTAGAAGTAATCCGGTCAATCAAGATAGGCCTGCCCCTGAGCGTGCACCAGTTGAAGGTCAGGGTTTCGATCCAGCATTGGTACAAGGTTTACTTCAAGTGGTAGACAGATTGACTGCTCCTAAGGCCCCTTCTGAACTTATAAGGAAAAAGGGAGCAAAAGAATTCCATGTCCTTGGACGAATCAGATGTAGTGGAATTTTAGTTAAAGAGAACTGATCGAATTCTACAAGAGATAGCTTGCCCTCTGCAACAACGAGTTACTTGTGCCGTATCGCTTTTACAAGGATCAGCATATGATTGGTGGAACCTTGCGCTTCTCAATCCCCAAAGACCAGCTAAATTGACATGGAAGTTGTTCGTGAAAGAGTTTGAGAAAAAATATGTGACCAACGCCTACTGAGAGGCAAAGTGGAATGAATTCATCAATTTGAAACAGAGGAACCTATCGGTCAGCGAGTACGAGAAAGAGTTTAGCCGATTGACCAAGTATGTGCCCCAACCGCTGTTGACGAAAGACTTTAAGTACCAGCATTTTAAGGGAGGATTAAGAAAAGTCATTAGAGGTCCATTGTCAGCAATGGCGGTTATGCATTCGGTGGGATACTATCAGTTAGTGGCTGCAGTGATAAAGTTAGAAGAATCCGAAATGGCAAAGCAAAGAATGGAACAGAAGAAAAGAGCATTTGATGGTGGAGTTGCTAGTAGTAAGAATTCTAAAGGTGCTCCAATTGACCAAGGAACTAGAGGGACTGCCCAAGTGCCTTCTGAGGTGGGAAGTGTAGCACCGCCCACGAGTAGAGGAAATAGAGCACTGGAGTGTGAGCATTGCTGAAGGCACCATTGGGGTACTTGCCACAAGATCACGGGTGCATGTTTTAAGCATGGAAGTATGGAGCATCGGTGTGCTAATTGCCCCGATCGACAAGAGAATAAGAGCCAACAAGAAAGCAAAGTGGGTGGAGGTAAATCGAATGCAACCAAAGGCAATAATGATCGAAGTAGAGCTCCTCAGGCGCCATCGAAAACCGTACATCGGCCAAGGACTACGGGAGAGTATGCTCCGGCTAGGGCATATAACACCCCAAAACGGGTGTGACGCGCACCGGACCCTGCATGCCGCCCCTTTGACCGTCCGCTTGAGGGCGATCGGGCAATTGAGGATCCGTTGGCAACTTGTAAAGGTATTTACAAGTGCGTCTATTTTTGGGCAACAAGGAGGTTTCATGGAGTCGCCACCCAATAGAACATTGGGAAAGTTCCTCTCACCTCAGAGAGCCTAAGACAGCGCATGCATCCATTTTGGGCCAAGCAAAAGGGGTCTTGGAGGATGAACCTCTCTCCCTTGGAGCCTAGGATTTATTGATTAAGTCTTTGAACAGGACACAAGATGTGTCTTGGAGGTTCCAATGGGTGATCGGCAAGACCTCTCGCCTCGTTGAGCCCAAAGACCAGAGCTAGGTTCGAGACTTCTCATCTATTTCTACTTTGATTAATTTTACGTTTAGATTTTGAATTTATTAATTTGCTCCCTCTCCATACGATGCAATTTAATTAAAGGCACACTTATTCATGTCAAAAGAGTAATTAATAAATAAATAAAGTGTAACAAAAAAAGGACTATAAAGATAAATACAATAACACTAGGAGCGAAATACAACTCCCCTTTGTAAAAGTGCAGTACATACATAAAACGGGGAATTCATTTATTTTGAGGACTTTGGTCCTCACATGTACTTATTATAAAAGAAATTAGTTTTTACCGTGGATGTTTTTATTGGATGGAAATTTGGACGTTGGATCCTTGAGTTAATAAAAAAGCCTAATTTTATTTACTATAAAATATTTATCCATTCTTATTTAACCCGAAATAAAACGATACATTGTGAGCACGAAATAATCAATAAAAAATGAATAAATAAGTCATTAAATAAATAAATGAAGGATAGAGAGGTAAACCAAATGGAGTCTGCCATGGCAAAACTCCTCTTAAGCTCTAAATTATCCCAAAGACATAAAAATAATCTCACAAAGTAATCAATAATGTTAATATAAAAAAAGCAAAACATATCAATGAAAGTAAAGGTCAAAATTCAGAACTAAAATAATAAGAATAAAACTATTGATAAAAGACAGAAGAGAAAGGATTTAGAAATAAATAGAAATAAACAATAGAAAAAAGATGAAAAAAAAAGGTTTTGAGAATTGCAAACAGATCCCAGGGACGGCCTCTAACGAATGACAGACAGGAGTCGCTCGAAACGACCAACGGATTGCATACCATCGTTCATCCGAGAGACGGGCCTATCTTGGGGTGAACGACGGGCCGTAACGCGCTACGTACGTGCCATCGCTCGAACGAGCGGCGAGCATCGGTGGCCTTATGCCCCGTTGGTCGCTACTGTTCTTCAAAAAAAACAGTAAAAACCAAGTTTTCTCAAACAAAATATTTTTCCAATGCAAAAGTCCAAAAAAGGGCAAAATAATTAAAATAAACTAAATGAGATGGGTGTCCAGAATATTTACCCTCGAATTTTACCTTTTAGGTTGGATTCTTGATGATTCGGACCCCACACGCTTCACGAAAAATGGGTAAAAATCAAGAAAAGAAAGGTTTGAATTTTTCTTTCTTGGTTTTCACAAAATGCATAAATGTCGAAATTCAAAATTTTTAGAAAACTAATCAATTTTAGCTCCTTTGAATATTTTGATTCACAAAAATCAAAAAATAGAATGGAGAAATCTTGAGATGAATAGAAGAATGTTGGCAAATGTGTTTTTAGGTAAAAAAATGCAAATTCGTCCAACTAGCCAACCAACCCCCAAAACGGGTGTAAAAAAGGTTTTTATAGGCCTTGAAATACTGACGGCCGTTGGAATCATACCAACGAGCATCGGTTGAATCCTCCTAAAGCCACAGACGGGCATCGGCGTTTTCCATCGAGCGATGGGCATGCCGTTATCGACGGGCTGGCCGCCGGTGGAGGTAAATTTCCTTTTTTACCCTAAAACTCCCAATTCTCTTTTCCTCTTTGTCGGGAACACGGAAAACATATTTCTCGTGAATCTAGAGGGCCAAAATCTCTGAATCCCAACCGTTCATTCAGACTCGGGCATCGATTTCTTCATCGATTAATCTCTGATCCGGACTACCTCGGGACACGGTGCTTACAGTTGCCCCCAATTTTGGGGAAACTAGTACGCAAGTGCCTAGATGAGCCAAAATTCAGAGAAAAAGGAAAATAGATGGAAGAATAGCATACCTGAAGCAATCCTTACCTTCTGTGTTTCTTACTGGGTAAGCCTTGTCTCGGTCTGCTCAGCGGATAGTGATGGATGTCCCTATCGATCTCGTCTTGACCTGTAAGGGGTTGATAAGGTGTAGCATTCTCTAGCTACAACCTTGCTGTGAAGAGCAGTGTTGTCTAACTGCAGCTTCAGTTGCCTTACTGACCTCGTCTCGGTCTGCATGGCCTCCCGCTGGCCTCGTCTCGGCCTACACAGGGGATGTGAGACGGAGCACTCTCTGACTGCAATCCTAGTTGCAAGATGTAGTGTTATCTAACTGTAGTCCTGCCGCGATGTATTCTATCGCTGGTACCCTACTGACCTTGTCTCGGTCTGCATGGTCTTCCGCTAGCCTCATCTCGGCCTACACGGGGAAGGTGAGATGCAGCGCTCTTTGACTGCAATCCCGGTGTGAAGAGGAGTGTTCTCTAACTGCAACTTCGATTGTGAGATGCGGTGTTCTCTAACCACTATCTCGAGGTGGAGAGCAGTGTTCTCTAACTGCAACTCCGATTTTGAAGTTCCCCTGCTAACCTCCGTCCGATCTGCAAGGTGCGTAGCACTCTCTGGCTACCGCGAGAACTGTAAGATGCAGCACTCTCTGTCTGCAATCTCGATTTTGTAAGAAATTCCTTGCTAATCCCCATCCGATCTGCAAGGCGTGTAGTGCTCTCTGACTACACCGTGGATTTTGAGGTGCGGTACTCTCTGACCACAGTCTCTGCTTGTTGGCATTCCCTTACTAATCCTCATCCAATCTGCAAAATGAATGCCCGTTGGAGTATGATTTTGGAGGACATAATGCTTGATGTGTCCATCCTCCAATGTGATTGATGTCTGTGCTTGGATCAATATTAAGTAATGTTCCTGTGTGACAAAGAATTTTTTTTTTTGTTAATTCATATAAAAGTGATTCTTGCTTGGTATGCTCACAAATGATTTTGGATTACCATTTATTATTTATCATTATTTTCTATGCATCATTTCTTGTGGTCATGTAATTTTAA
Source organism: Excoecaria cochinchinensis (assembly GCA_947683425.1). Classification (NCBI taxonomy): domain Eukaryota; kingdom Viridiplantae; phylum Streptophyta; class Magnoliopsida; order Malpighiales; family Euphorbiaceae; genus Excoecaria; species Excoecaria cochinchinensis. The sequence continues at coordinate 2,394,227 of CANTUQ010000013.1, forward strand.
AGTAGATAAACAAAAAAGTTTACAACCATCCTTAATGCAAATAAATCGCAAATAAAGATAGAAAAGAAATAAAAATATGTAAATCTAAAAGTAAATGTTTTTTCCACTAAAATTCCATTTTTTTATAATGTATATACAAGTGCACTGATAATAAATAGTATATAAAAAGAAACAAAATACAAAAATGACATCCCAACTCCCTGAATGACTACAATGGCAGATAATCCGTGAACTCCTCCTCGGGGTCATCATCGGCCGAGGCTGAGGCTGAGGTGAAACGGGCTGAGGCTGAGGTGGAGGCTGAGGCTGCGATGCAGCAGGTCCGGCTCAAGAAATAGAAGGCTGGCTAGAAGGACCTGCTGGGTCGGGCCACTGAGAGCTCCATACTCTGACCATGGGCTGGAAGCTAGGAGGAACTACCACTGGCATGGATCGAGGCTATTGTCTCTCAGAACTCTGTGACTGAAACTGTACCTGAGCATACCCGTCCAGGAAGCGCTGCGCACATATTGTCATGAAGCCCAAGGTGTCTAAGATCATCCTCCCTAGCTCCTTGAAGGCCCTGCTAAACTGGCGAGTCTGCTCAACCGAATCGGTCCTCATACTCTCTAGTCTCTGCTCTGTCTGCCCCCTGAACTCCCACATGGACTGAGCTAGGGGAGGAACGGTCCCCTCCAATCCCTGGACTCTGGACCTAAGAGACTCAAGTGACTCATCTATCATCTGAAGAGTCATGTCGATCCTCTGAGCCGCCTGGTCCTGGGAAGTCCTCAACTCATGCCAGAGCTGCTCTCTGGGGCCCTCCTGCTCCTGTACGATGTGCTCTATGAGCCCAGTCTGCTCCTGACTCATACGCTCCACGATCCTGGCTTGCTCTCGGACCATATGCTAAATAAGCCCGGCCTGCTCCTGGTGCATACGCTCAATGATGCTTGCCTGCTCTCATGAGTGAGTCTGTCCCTCTCTCTAAACTGCTCATGGAGGATCCTATCCCTCTCGTCCTGCCTACGCTCAAATGCGGCGAACATGGAGATCATGAACTGGGAGATGTCTGGCTGTGAAGACTGAGGCTGAACTGGCTCCGGAGTCTGCTCTGGTGGTGGAGCTGTGGAGGTAGATGCCCTCGGGTCGCCTCTGGAGTAGGGGTGGAACCTCTCTGATGGCCTGCGTATGGCTCGTTGTACCCTCGTAGCTGGAGGAGGAGTGGGGGTCGGCACCCTCAGTGCTTTAGGAGTGCCAAACAGGTCATCCATTGTGAACTCCACCTCAAAGTCCGATAGCGTCCTGGGCTGCTCCTGCTCTAGCTATAGCTGTGGCTGCTCCTCCTGATAGCCCTGGTGCTGGGGAGGCTACTCCCCCGGATACTCTGGTTGTAGGGGCTGCTGCTCCTGCGGCTGTGGCGGTGCCTGCTCCTGTGCTGGTGCCTGCTCTGGCTGCTCCTGCACTGGTGCTAGCGGAGGGAGTGCAAAGGCTCGCCGAGTCTCGTGTATGGTAAGGAGTCTGAATGCCTCAGGCTGCCCTGCTAGCTGCAACACCATCCCCATCTATACAACGGCTGGAGCATCTATGTATATCCCCTCATCTAAGGCACCCCCAAGTCTCTCCGGGGCGACTCCCAATCCCAGGAGTAATCTGGTAATAACTCTACCGATGATGACCATTGGGCCTGTCCCCCTAGAAACCCTGACCATGTTAGCCAATATCTCATGGCTAATATTGAGACGCTGGCTTGCCACCATGGCCCAGAGGCTCCAGATCTCTGCCTCATTAAGCGACCCTGGGTTACCAGCCCGTCTGAGGTACGAGCTAGAAAGCACTCTGTGCAAGTACCGGGGCGCCTGTGAAATCAACACGGTACTTTTTTCTGTATCGTTGTCATATAGCACTCCAGGTAGGGCTATGGCCGCCCAATGGGCGCGTCTCACTGCTCACTGGGGCACCATCACTCCGTCGCCCCGTGGGAGTCCCATAGCCTCTGCAAAACGCTGACGTGTGATGCTGAACTGCTAACCATCGAACCAAAACCGTATCTGTCACACCCCAAAATGGCCCTAGTCGGGATTGTGCATGCTAAGTCGAGATCGAAAGGGTATTTCAGTAACTTGTGTATGAGAATTTGGATAATAAGGACTTTATGGTAATTAATTAATTAAGTGTGTTAAGAAGAGAAGTGCTAGTGTGTGCTTGTGGTGTATGGAAGTAGGATATGAGTGGTTTTGGAAATGATTGGGTGTGACTCAAGTATGGTGCTTTGATTTGGAAAGTGAGTGGATTTTATGGTCCAATTGAGTGCTGCCAAGTGGACTGTTAGGTGGGCATTGAAAGAAGAAAAAGAAGAAGTAAGAGGAAGAGAGAAGAGGGAACACAGATTTTTGGTTTGGCTTTCCCATCCCCTCCTCTCACGCCATCCCTTCTTCTTCTCTTCTCCTTTCTCATTTGGCTTGAGTTGTGTTTGGCTTAAAGTGAGGCTGCTTTGAAGAGGTAAGTTGGTTTAAGGTGTTCTGCGTGTTGTGTTTCTTCTTCTTCTTCATCTACTGGTTTTATCTTCAATTAGGGTTTGAACTAAGGAATTGTGGGTTTTGTTGTGCAAGCTTTGGATTGCTTGAAGAAGCATAGTAAAGGCATGGAAAGGATTGAGGACTGATCTTGAAGCTGATTTTGGATCGTCATTTCCAGGTTTGGGAGTGTTTTGATTGCATGCAATGTTTGGGAGCTCTCTGTTCTTCAATCCCAGTTTGTGTATTTGATGAATGTCTTTGCCCTATTCTCACGTAGGATGTAAATATATGTTTTGTTTAGTTTATGGAATTTGGTGTGTTTTAGCATGAGAATACGTATGATTTATGTGATTAGATGTGCTAATAATGCATGTATAGGATTGAATGGAAGTTATTGAGTTTGTGTTTTTAACTTACTGTAAGTTTTAGGGTTTATGTTCTTGAATGGATTAAATGTGGTTATGCTTGATTTTGAATGTTTGATTAATTTCTGGAATGCTGAGTTTAGTTTGATCTCGAGTATGTTGGGTTATGCATCTGAGTGATAAGGTAAGAGTTTATGCATGATTGAATGAATTCTGAGTGGTTTTAGAAAGAATTTCTGGGAAAAAGATGGGAAATCTGCAGGTTTGCGATAGCAGGGAAGAAGAAGGAACCGGCTCACGCGACGTGAGCTATGCTCACGTGACGTGAGCCATGCTCACGCTAGGTGAGCAATGCTCACGCTACGTGAGCTATGCTCATGCGACGTGAGCAATTGCTCACGAGGCGTGAGCTATGCTCACGCGACGTGAGCAATGCTCACAAGGCGTGAGCTATGCTCGCACGACGTGAGCAACCTTCACGTGACGTGAAGGTTGCTCAGGTCTCCCGATTCTTCTGTTTTGCTTCTGTTTTTCTTTCCCTAAGCGACCAGTTTTTATAAAATGATTTCCAAATGCTTTTTATGGTATTTTTCTTTACTGTGTGCTATGTTACCTTGCTGATATGATGGATTATCCCAATTTATTTGGTATTAGTAATATGTTATCTATGGTAAGTTATATGTGGTATTTTGGAATAAGTTTTGGATTATAGTGATCCTGTTAAATGATTGTGGGATTTCAACGGTATGGTTTGGACTGTGATATGCTTATTGTTGTGATATGTATTGCACGTCATATTTTGAATGCGAAGGAATTATGAAGGCTGACTTTTTGATTGTTTAGTCCCAAACACGTTCTGTCTTAATGTGAATTATGTTATGCATATCTTTAGTCTGTTTCTTCTTTAAGAATAATTTGCCATGCCTAAGATTATGTTGTAACTTTCCCCGATTATGATGATGCGTCCTTGGTCATTAGCATAATATGATTCCACATGTGTTCCTGACATGCTTTAGTATGAAAAGTAGTGCTTGAATGTTATTGAGTGAATTATTGCATGCTCCAGAATATGACTTGTATGAAGTATGATTGGCATCCTGCTATGCCAAACTTATTTGAATAATATGGTTGATGTCGGAATACATTGTTATGCTTTAGCCTTTGAATTCAATGTGTTATATTTAAATGTAATTTGGATTATGCATGATTATACTTAGTTATCCTCCCTAACGCATGATTAGGATTTTGTATTGATAACCATTGGCATGGTACTGCTTCTTTACCTGATTCTTGGCATGCTTTAGAACATTGTTTAAATGTTAAAGTATATTGACTGTATTATGTTTTGCAATGGGAATTGTATGAGATATGATCAACTTTATGAGCATACTTATATGTCTATTGGACTCTGGTATATGCATGATGTATATATATATATTTATGCGTTGTGCGATTCGTAATGTGAATGATTTTATGCATGACTTGTGAGAGTCAGTCTAGTGGATAGTTAGGCATGCCTAATAGAGTCTTATGTAGCTGCAACGTCCTTTGAACGTTTGGACCCTGATCAGGTCCCCCGACTGGTTCCTCGCGAGCCCCCCCATCAGTACGGATCCTCGTGATCCTTTTTAATGTATTTGGATCGGGTTAAGATCCCCCTTCAGTAAAATGCTTTTGTGACAAAATAAAGTGGTTTTTGATTCGTACCCGTAAGGTACCCTTTGCCTGACTTGTACCCGTAAGGTACTAATCAGTACACTCGTTATCCACTATTATGAGTCAGCAAGTACTTTATTGGTTGTGTTACTTTGAAATAACTATCAGAATGTGATATCCATTTGAGCATGATAAGGATTTCAGGAATCAGTTTATATGTATATGGATGTGTCTGTGGGCTTTAGAATGTATGTCTGTATTAAGTAAGCACGATTTTATATCTAACATGATTATCCATACTTGTCATGTGATTTGTTATAAGTTTCTGAATGCTTTGAAATGGTTCGATTGATGTATTTAAGTATATGACTTAAGCATAGTTTTGTTATATATATTAGCATGTGGACTGAAGCAGTTGTGATGGTAAGTATGTGATGATTACTGTACTTTCTGCATGTTGATGATATGATTGTAATGTTATGTGATTATGCTTTCAGTCTCCGCTATTAGAGTGTTTTCGCTTAATACTTTATATATGAGAGTTGCGCAGCGGTAATATGATACTTTGGATGTTGTACCTTGGATTTTTGACTAGTGTGTGTGTTTAGTATGTCAAAGTATGTTGTTTAGCTAGCATTCTCAACATGATGATTGGGTTGTCAGTTCAGGCATGGGTACTTAGTTATGTCAATTGCATGTGTCAAGCTTATGTGACTCCGCACGATAAGATGCTGATAATTGTTACCATTGTAGGTTTATGAATGTATTATAGTATGTAGTTTTGCATGATGATCTCTGTATCGTGTATTGTTTTATGTCTATTTTGGCCTATTCTTGACATGAGTATATGTTATGGTTATGAGTTATCGAATGAATGCCTTTACTATGCCAGCATGATCATATTTGTTATGAATATCCGCATTTGTCATTTGAATGTGTTATGCCTCGGCGACCATTGTGAATGGCCGTCCATATTCTTGTGTGTTCTCCCCACTAACCGTTTATCGCTTAGCATGAATTTCCTTTCCGTACAGGTGGCAGGTTTGGTTCTGTTCGAGTCGCGCTTCTGCAAGGTCGGCCACGTAGGAGTTAGAAGTTCTGTATTTTGTTCAGCTTCTGTACTTCAGCTTTTGTACGTCTTTAGTATTGTATTTACGTATTTGGTTATGTAAGGATCTTTTTGTAATTATGTTTAGTTATTCCTTTGTTTTATTATTTCGCTATGCTTCCGTTGAATGGTTATATGTATGCTTCTGTGTATGCTTTTGCTTAGTGTCTGCATATGCGTGAGTTATTGCATGTTCAGTCTGTACCGCAAGGTAAGTTAAGGTAAGTTTTTAATCACTCTTTTCCTAAACCCTAGCCATGTGTCACTACCTCATTGGTGGAAATTAGTCACTTACACCCTACAACCATGCAACACATAAACACTAAGCCTTCCTCACAAAAACACACCTGTGACGCGCGTCGAACCCCGGGGCACCCCGAACCGCCCGCTTTTAGGGCCCTCGGGATGAGGTTCATAAAAATTCATAAGGAATTACAAGTGCATCCATTTTGGGCAACAAGGAGATTTCTTGAAGTCGCCACTAATTAGAACATTGGGAAAGGTCATCTAGCCTCAGTGAGCCTAAGACAGCACTGCTATGTCAATTATAGGCAAGCTGGAGGTGTCTTGGAGGCTTTCACCCTAATGATAGGATGGTCCTCTAGCCTCACGTTGGGCAAACCAGAGGTGTCTTGGAGGTATCCACCCTCATAAAACATTAGGATGGCCCTCTCGCCTCGTGATGCCTAGGACTATGCAATTTTGAGACTTTTATAGGACACAAGAGGTGTCTTGGAGGCCCCATCCCAATAGAACATTGAGATGGCCCTCTCGTCTCGTTGATCCAAAAGATCAAAGTAGGATCGGGACTTCCAATTTATTCATACCTTGTGTAGACATCGGGTCTTGAGGTAGTCCAGGTTAGAGTTACTCGATGAAGAGATCAATGTTGGTTTTCGGATAAATGGGTGAAATTCGGAGGTTTTCGTCTTCCATGTTTCGCGAGGATTAACATCTTTTTCTTTAGCATGGAGTTTTAATAGAGTTTGATAAATTTTGGTTGAAATTTAGAATTTTTCTTCACAGACGGGATTCCCGTCTGTGTAGGGGCGCCCGTCCCTACTTGGGGCGATCCCCATCTCTAGGCGTAGTGGGAACGGATGTGTGGCGGTATAGGGATGCCCGTCGTTAGTACCGCGCCCCATCTGTAGGCGATTTTCCGCGTGTGCCCTTAGTAGGGACGGCCGTCGATATCTGAAGGGAAGCCCGTCGGTATGTTAACTTATCAGATTATGCTGGATTGGATAAAATTTAATCTCTTTTCCTTCAAAATGGGGATAAGATCTATTAAAAAATTGGAATTTTAAAGTCCTTCTAAGATTCAAACTTTGGGTTGAGGCTTATCTAAAATTTTTCCAAAAACTAGTGGATTAAATTCCATTTTTGGGGGAGAAGTTTTGAGAATTTTTGTGAGGAAAGTGATTATTTTTTATAAGAAAAATTCTTTGGAAAAATTTATTAATTTTCTTTAAGAGATTATTTCTTAGAAAAGGTTTTGTGAGCAATTTACTCAAAAAAAAAGTTTATAAAACCTATATTCATTTGCAGAATTTTATTTGATAAAATTTCTTCTAATTAATTGATTCCTTTGAATTTTTTTATGAATTAAGCCAAGTTGAGGTAACGAAATTCATTCGTTTTCCATCAATATAGCTAATTTAGACACTCAATTGCTATCAGATTTTCAAGGGAAGAAAAGTATAAATCTTCTTTCTCTGATTTTTTACTTGATCCGTGCGAAGCATACGGGAATCAAAGTCATTTGATATTCACCCTAAAAGGTAAAATCCGAGGGTAAACATTCTGGACTAATATTTGTATAATTTTATTTGATTTACATTAATTTTCTATTATTCTATTTTATAATCTTTTACAAAGAACTGAAAGTTTTTCTCTTCTAATTGTTTCCCTGTACTAGGGACGGCCGCTGGCACAGAACAAGAGGCCGTCCCTAGGCAAACTCTCATGTTTCTAATTTATAAATTTTATCTTTCAACTTATTTCTGTTAGAATTTCTAACTCTTTTATTTTTATTTTTATCCGCGCTTTTGATGCTAACGTGTTTATCCCTATGAGTTATTTTCTGATCATTTGGAGTTGGAATTTTGAAAGATGGGGGTTGCATCAGTCTGAGGACTTCCACTCGGGTTCTTTCTTTACCCTTATCTTTTATTCATGTTATTATGGAAATAGTTTTAATATCTTTAAAGGAAAAAAGGCCAAAAGATTTCTAACAGTTAACTTTGGGATTTTCTCGGAAGTTGTGGACCAATGTCCCATTTTAGCCAATAAAATTGACGCTTCATGAAAGATCACTTTTTGTTATAAAATATGCATGGTAGGACCAATGTCCTCATTCTAATAAATACCCCATTTTATGCATGTGTTGTACTTTCACAAGTGGGAGTTGTATTCCGCTCCTGGTGTTATTGTAATATATTTTTTGAATGCCTCATTTTGATTTTGACTTCCTTTTACCGCTTTGGACGTGAATGATTGCGCCTTTAATTAAAATGCATCGTGTGAAAAGATGGTGAAACAATGAATTCAAAACTTAATTATAATATTGATCAAGGTATAAATAAATGAGAAGTCCCGAACTCACTCTGGTCTTTGGGGCTCAAGAGGCGAGAGGTCTAGGACTTCTAAGACACCTCTTGAGTTTCACCAAAAGACTTAAATATACAAATCCTAGGCTCTAGGGGGTAGAGGCTGAGACCTCCAAAATCTCTCTGGCTAGCCCAAGATGGATATGTATGCGTCGTCTTAGACTCGACGAGGCTAGACGACCCTTCCCAATGTTCTATTGGGTGGCGACTCCAAGAAACCTCATTATTGCCCAAAATAGACGCACTTGTAAATACCTTACAAGCTTTAATGAATCTCATCCTGATCACCCTAAAGAGGGCCTTCGGGAGGCTACGAGGTTCGGTGCGCGTCACAGTGGCGACTCCGCTGGGGAGGATACTCGAGACTTCGATTCGAAAGTACCTTGATTAAAAATTATAATAGAGTTTTAGTTTAAAAATTTTGCCTTCTTTCAAAATTGCATTGCATCGCATTAGAGCCTTAGATCTATGCTAGTTTTGTCCCTCTTTTAGCCCCGGTGCGTTCCTGAAGCACGACCCTATTTTCACTCAATTTAGGAAAGTGTTAAGGATAATCACCAGCCCAAGCCTCGTACCATCATGGTATATTAAATGGTGACCCAATCGGTCGTTACGCTCGTGATGAGGTAGACCCGTCGGCAGGGACCATGCTTGGGTAGCCCTAAAGCAACACCATCCTTTGACTAAAGCTCATGTAGTGGAAATGGTTACTTCCCCTAAGTGGTATGAACCTTAATACTATGCCTGTTGTATGGATCATTATGTATTGGACAAGCCCAGATAGTTTGACTGGTCACCTAATCAAAGGCTTTCATGCCCCGATGGGCCCAAGATGACTTATTCGGATTGCCTAGATACATAATGATCATAACCCATCTGTTTGCACATTAGTTAGGAGAGGTTATGCTGCCGAATTATCACCGTGCACCATACGTGTTCATCGGGCCCCACATGACCCATGGCCCAATCCCACCTAGGAAAGAGACTATGACCTCGTGTGCGGGAGTAATAAGGTTGAAAGGACCTATGTGCTTGCATGTGGCTTATGAGTGTTGCATAGCATGATCATGCATTTTTAGCACAGTCATGCATCATCCTGACCCCTTGTGCTTTTCAGCCATTATAGATTCGCCTAGGTGGACAAGAGGGTCTCGGGGGCGCCTATGCAGAAATCCGTTCTTTGAGTTACCAGAAAGGGTAGAGTATCCGGACACTTCTTCTGAAAACCAGTTACGCTACTTCAGAACAGTTTTCTGTACCCGAAGAAATGGCAAACTCACCGAGAGGGGCAGAGGCCACCAGAGCAATGATATTAGAGGAAGTGGGCCGAAGGTTGGAAGAATTTGAGAGTCGGATGATGGCAGTGATAGCCACAATAGGTCAGCAAGCGGCCCCGCAGAATCCACAACCCCCTCTTATGAGAAATAATGAAAGGGAAGAGGTCAGAGAAGACCCACAAGAGGAAACTCGCCCGCCACTTGTGAACCTAAGAGCTACTACTTCGGGGGCACAAAGGGGAAGACCTGTCACTAGGTTGGATGATGATTGGGAAGATGAAGAATATGAGGACTGTATGTCTAAGAAAGGGAAAGCCCCTCAAATTGAAGAGGCCATCTGGAGGAAGATGGAAGAGAAATTTGAAGCTATGACGAGAATGTTGATGAAGGGCCGAGGAGTGAACCCTGAGGATAAGGAGTTAGAAGGAGAGGATCTAGTACCCATGAACTTTAAAATGCCGGATGTCCCGAAGTTTGACGGTACTTCTGATCCCCTAGCACATATAAAGCAGTACTCGCTGGTGATGAAAGGCACCACTTTAACAAAAAAACAGAAGATTGAGTACTTTTGCTTGAGCTTGACGGGCCCGGCAGTGGATTGGTACCACGGGCTCGATCGCCGAACTAAAGAAGACTGGGATTTATTGACGGAGGAGTTTTTGAGGCAATACGACTGCAGTACAAGGATGGAGGTAACCTTGAAGGACCTAGAGCTATTACAGCAGAAGGGGGGTGAGTCCTTCCACGAGTATTTAACCCTGTGGAGGAATCGGGTGATGGAAATGAAGAGGAAACCAAATACTCAGGATCAAATACGGCTATTCATTAAAAATACGAGCCCATATTTGAGAGAGGGATTAAGAATAAAAGGACTGAAGGATTGGGAGTCGCTGAAGGACATCGCCATTGAGGCCAAGGGAGAGTACCTTGTTAGGAAAGCAGGTAATGAGAACTATCCTTGGAGGGGTAGCACTAGCCAGGGGGCCAGTAGACCATCAGGTACCGCCAGTGGTATAAGGAAGACTGCTGAGGTGTCAGCTGCGAATGCTACCCCAAGGCGTTTTTCTAATCTTGGAAGGTCTTTGTCATGGGTATTGAGGAGATTGATGAAAGAGGGTAAGTTGCAACCTATGCCACCCAAACCTGCCAGAACCCAAGGCATGCCAGGACATAAGAATGATGAGTATTGTGCATATCACCAGCACACTGAGCATATAACTGATAACTGTAAGACTTTGAGGCACGCGATTCAAGATCTGATTGACTCAAAGCAAATTACAAACCCGGAGAAGAGAGGGGGTCAACAGAAAGCTGGGTACAATAACATACCTCCGCCAGTGAATATAATCGGGTCCAGTTTGCTCGAGAACTTTGTGTTGAAGGAGTTATACGGCAACGATATCCACACTGCTGTCACAAACCTCCATGAGGGGAGTGAAGAAGGGCTTCCTACTGCAGTGATCGATTGCTAGTCCACTGATGATAGTGGAACTAAAAATGATGATTCTGAAGTATTTGCCGACCTATGGGGTTCGGAGGAAGAAGGAGAAGAGCCAAAAAGGAGGGAAGTGGGAGCTGTGACTCGGAGTGGAAGGGTAGCCCCAGAAGTTGAGAAGTCCCAAGAGCCGGGTGAGGGCAGAAGGGGAAAGGAGCCAGAAGAAGATTCAATTTTTAAACAGCTAAAAAAGACACCGGCTCAGATTTCAATATGGGATCTTCTGAGGCAGTTGCCATCACATAGACAGAGGGTGGTAGAAGCTTTGTGCGAAATAACTGTGGCAACAACTATCTCGCCTACGGAACTTCTGGATGTAGTGAAAGGAGGATCGGGGGAAAATGTTGTTTTCACCAGTGCTGATTTGCCGGCGGAAGGCCGCAATCATCATCGCCCTCTGTATATAAGGGCGCAGATTAACCAGAAGTACACCGCTTGTGTAATGGTAGATGATGGTTCTTCGATAAATGTGTGCCCACAGGTAGCAATGGCAGCTTTTGGGGGTAACAGAGGATATGTTGGCAAAATCTGATCTCACCATCACAGCATATGACAACTCACGTAGGCAGGCTTCGGGACATTCACAGTAGTGGTGAAGACGGGACCGATAGAGTCAGAAATGGAGTTTGTGGTGCTGCCTATACCCGCCAATTTCTCAGCTTTGCTAGGAAGACCATGGTTTCATAAGTTGGGAGGAGTCCCCTCTACACTGCACCAAATGGTAAAGATACCTCACGAAGGCCAGATTGTGACTATAAAGGCTGCACGGGAGAATCAGGTTTTAGTACTGGAGATAGCTAGGCAGCCGTTTAGTGTGTTTCATGTTGCCATGATAGGTGAAGAAGAGCAGAAGGAAGAAAGCCCCCAGGTATTAAATATGATGAAAAAGATGTCATTCCTCTGCGGCGCAGGATTGGGCAAGAATTCTCAGGGGATACCAACAGCGGTTACCACCAAGGGCCAAAAGGATAGAAGGGGCCTAGGATACACAGGTGTTGTAGGGAAGGGTGAGAAGTCAAAATCGAAATTCCTCATATCTGGAAAACTTTTGTTCCAACAAACGCAGCATGTGCCTATACAGGGGAAGAGGAACCTCAGTGGCTGAATGGAAGAATTGTGCCAGGGTTTGAGGTTTTCAATGATGTCTATGACTGGGACATTGGATTGATCAAGCCAGCAGAGGGCTTTTAGGACGAGGAAGTCGTGACCAGTAAGACGATTTGGGACCGTGAGATGCCTAAAGAAGTTATGACAGAAAAAATGGTAGCCGCCCAGCTGAAAGGGAAAGCGAAGGTGGAGGGAACCATGCAGGAGTTGATTGGGAAGCCCCTGAAGAGCCAAAGTGATGCAGAGGAGGAAGAGGAAAATAGTTTAGATTTTCTTTTTGCTCTAGAACTTTTCAATGATGTTAATGACAATTTCAATCTTATTAATAAATTGAATGATTTTGCTTACTTGTGCGATGTTTCTGAAGATTTCACTATGCATGATCAGGATCATCCATCCATATTTGATATTGATTCAACTGATGCTACTCCATTTAATATTGGAACCATAGAAAACCCAAAAGAAATTTTAGTAGCATCAAATATAACTCCTGAAGAGCGAGAAAAATTCGAGAGAATCTTAAAAAAATATGAAAAAGTCTTTGCTTGGACCTACGAAGATATGCCAGGAATCGATTGGGAAATTGCAGAGCACGCCATTCCCACCTATCCATACCATAAACCCGCTAAACAGAAATTGAGAAGGCTTAGGCCAGAATGGGCAGAGAAAGTGAAAGAGGAGATTCACCAGCAAATCAAAGCCAAGTTTCTAGTTGAGGTGCAATATCCAATTTGGTTGGCCAATGTTGTCCCTGTAGCCAAAAAGAATGGCAAAGTAAGGGTATGCGTGGATTATCGGGATTTGAATAAGGCCTGTCCAAAGGATGATTTCCCATTGCCTCATATAGACATACTGATAGATAGCGCCGCTGCTTGCGAGATGTATAGCTTTGGAGATGGTTATGCGGGTTACAATCAGATTCTCAATAAAATAATTGACCGAATTAAGACGGCTTTCATCACAGAATGGGGGACCTATACTTATCGGGTAATGCCTTTTGGCTTGAAAAATGCGGGAGCCACTTATCAGAGGATGGCCATAAATATATTGGATGACCTGATCCATAAAGAAGTGGAGGTGTACGTGGACGATATGATGATCAAGTCAGTCACTAGAGAAGGTCATTTTGAAGCCCTAGAAAAGTTCTTTCAGAGGATAAGCAAGTATAACCTGCGGTTAAACCCTAAGAAGTGTATTTTTGGTGTTACCTCAGGGAAGCTCCTAGGACACATAGTTAGTCAATGGGGAATTGAAATTGGCCCGGATAAGGTTAGGGCTATAAGAGAAATGCCGATACCGCAAAAGGAGAAGGATGTGAGAAGCTTTCTAGGAAGGTTGCAATATATCAGTAGGTTTATTGCCAAGCTTACTTCGATCTGTGAACTGATCTTCAAACTACTCAGAAAAAACCAACCAGTAGTATGGAACGAGAGTTGTCAGAAGGCTTTTGACACTGTCAAAGAATACCTGCTGAATCCACCGGTACTGAGACCACCACGGCCTGTCAAACCACTGATCCTATACCTGGCCATAGAGGACAGCTCTGTAGGTGCTATGATGGCCCAAGAGGACGAATTTGGAGTGGAATTTGCTGTCTCCTACCTCAGCAAGAAATTCTTTGCCTATGAGGTCAAATACACAGAAGTAGAAAAGATTTGCCTTGCAGTAATCTGGACTTCTAAGAAATTACGACATTACTTTCATGCCTACAAGGTACAGGCAGTCGCAAAGCAGAATCCCCTGAGATTCTTGCAAGAGGCCCCGTCCTTACTTGGGAAAATGGGTAGGTGGTTGTTGTTACTTCAAGAATTCGATGTAGAGTATGTTACTCGAAAGACCATCAAGGGACGTGCAGTGGCTGAGTTTCTAGCAGAACACCCGATTCAAGGAGACTCATACGAGTTTAACTTTCCAGATGAGGATGTGACTACCATCGGAGTTCAGGGTTGGAAATTGCACTTTGATGGAGCCGTAAACAGCAAGGGGGCAGGAGTAGGAGCCATTTTGACAACTCCGGACTATGAGAAGCTTCCCTTGGCGAAGAAGTTGAGATTCAAGGCTACCAACAACGAGGCTGAGTATGAAGCTTGTATTTTTGGATTGGAGGCCTTAATAGCCTTAGGAGCAAAGAATGTGGAAGTGTTTGGTGATTCCTCCCTGGTGGTCAATCAAATTCGAGGTGAATGGGACTTGAAAGAAGAGAGGCTAATGCCATATATCCAGCATTTAAGGGGCCTAAGTAGTCGGTTTGAAGTATGTACATTCCATTTTGTTCCAAGGGATGAGAGTCAATTAGCCGATGCGCTCGCCACGTTAGTATCAATGTGGGACAACCCTGAAGGAGTGGTAATGAAGCCAGTTTTGATTTACAGCTTCGAGCCTAAATCAGTTATGGAGGTAGAAGTGGCAGATGGGAAGCCGTGGTATCAGGATATTATGAACTATCTAGAGAATGCGACATTTGCAGAAGAGGCTACCGAAAAGGATCAGAGAATGATTCGCAAACTGTCCACTCAGTTCATCTGCATAGATGGGATGTTGTACAAACGACAAGCTGATGGTATCCAATTGAGGTGTTTGGATGAGAAAGAGGCCAAGAGGGTAATGGAAGAAACTCACGCCGGAGTATGCGGAGCCCATATGATTGGGCTGACATTGGCCAAGAAGATCATGAGGCAAGGCTTCTACTGGCTTACGATGGACAACGATTGTTCAAAGTATGTCAAGCAGTGTCAGCTATGCCAGCAGTACGCGGATTTAAGACACTTGCCAGTGTCAGAGCTACATAGCCTAACATCACCTTGGCCATTCGCTGCTTGGGGAATAGACATTATTGGAGAGATCCGCCCTACGGCCCCCAATGGGCATAGATACATAATAGTCGCAATCGACTATTTTACAAAATGGGTAGAAGCGGAGTCCTTCAAGAAGATTGACGTAAGAGATATGGCTAGGTTCATTGAAAGGAATCTGATTTGCAGATACGGACTCCCACATCATGTAGTGTCGGATAACGGGGTGCAGTTCATGGGGGAGACCAGGAAGCTTCTTGAGAAGTACAGAATTGAGCACCATAAATCCTCTCCCTATCGACCATTAGCTAACGGGGCAGTAGAGGCTGCCAATAAGAATGTGAAGAAGATCCTAGCCAAGATGGTCCAAACCTATAAAGACTGGGCGGAGAAGCTACCTTTTGCTCTGTGGGGTTACAGAACGATGGTAAGGACATCTACAGGCGCTATGCCATATTCTCTGGTTTATAGGACAGAAGCAGTGCTGCCAGTCCAGGTAGAGCTCAAATCGCTGAGAGTAGTCAGGGAAGCCCAGATTCCAGAGACCGAATGGGCACAACATAGGCAATAGCATTTGAATTTATTGGATGAGGGTAGGCTGAAAGCTTATTATCATAATCAGATCTATCAGAAGAGGCTGGCTAGATCATTCGGGAGGAAGGTGAAAAATCATCCGCTGAAGGAGGGAGATTTAGTGTTCAAACAGATGAGACCAGGGGTAACGGATATCAGAGGAAAGTTTAGACCAACCTGGGAAGGACCATTCATCCTCAAGAAGCTGTTGTCAAAAGGAGCTGCGATTTTGTCGGATAGTGATGGCAATGAATTCAGAGAACCAATCAATATTGATAGACTCAAAAGGTTCCATGGCTAAAGGCTACAAAATCAAAAGAAAAGAATGAAAGCCCCGCGGGTCAAAAACTGGAAAAAAGGCGGCCTTGCTAAAATTAGGCGCCTCGTCAGGGTGAAAACCGAAAAAAGGCATCCTGGGCAAAATTTAGAGGCATGAGAGAAAATGTCCAATCATGAAAACCCGAGAGGGCAGATTGGAGATAGGAGTTAGGCGCTATCATGATTTGGTTCCATGAAAGAATGTAGTCATGCATAATTGAATCAGTACCAAAATGATCATGTATTTTGAAATCGTACTGAAATCTACACTATTTTGTGAAATGAAATTTGATTTATTCATTTATATCATTGTCTAATTCTGCTTCAAAAAGAAACATATTGCTCAAAATGCATGTAAAACTAAACTATGCCCTACTACTACCCTCACTAGCTAAATGCCTCAGTCGTCGAGTTCGGTTGTCAGATGATGGGCTAAGTATCCACCTTTTGTACGCGCTGGTGGAAGTGACAGAGTGATTCCCGAAGGGAGGTATGATAGTTTTTAGTGGAAGCCGACTACAGAGCTCATGATAGCGGGAAGCAAAAGCCGCAGAAAGGACTCTACCTCGAAAGGATAGAGGAAGTCTCACCACATCCTGAGTCATCCCAAGCTGACGGGAGCAATGGGCCATAATGTAGAAAGTTGCCCCGCGAAGCTCGCATAGGGGAGCGCATCCTGAAGACCCATAAATAATAGCACTGGACAAGGGAAGCCAAGTGTGCGTGAAGCTAATATCCTCATCTGATATCTACTGAATATGGTAATGCCCTCGTCAGGGGTCCTAGGTAAGTACAGACGCCGACGAGGAAGAAAACACTTCGCAGAGTATTGATTAATGACTCTAGGAGGTGGCTCTGACAAAAGCTTCAATTTCTCCTACAACAAAAAAAAAACAGAAATAAAAAAGCCAAAGAAAATAGAATAAAAGGCAAAGAAAAGCTACTGGGGTAAGTTGGATTTACTTCAGGCAAAAATTAGGCATAGGGTTATGTGAAAATCCGAAAGGACGTACTTCCCGCTAAGAAAAGCTAGTGTGAAAATTCACAAGGGACACACTACCTTTTAAAATAATGATGTACCTGAAGTAATAAGGGCCTTCCAGAGAATGAAGTGGTAGGCCCGACATGAACAGAGTCCAAACCCAAGATTGTCTCAGCTAGAATGAGAGGGAAAGGGGTCGGCCCGGGATGAAAGTCATCCAGAATTCCAAACAGATGGGGATCTCCGAGCAGTTCCTCTGAGGTCACGACTAGATACTTCATCAGGCAAAAATGGAAGAGGACGCTTACGCTGTATGAGGGAATGTTGGAGAACTCATCCATTGCTTCAATCAGAGGTTCCAAAGTAAATACTGGGCCCTAAGGAACTAAACGAGCAGCGTCAGAAGGAGCTATACTTAAGGACAGAGCAATATCCCAGTTTTGGATCAAACCACAGAGAGGTACACAGGGCAAAGCACCAGGAGGATACCAACTCCTGACGATAGCAGCAAGTTCTTCAGGCAGTGGCCATATTTCCTGATAGGTGAACCTGAAAACATGAAAATGAGGATCCCAGAAGTGGGTCGCAGCCAAACGAAGGTTGTAGTCTATCTTGACTCTTCGTAAAAACCTCAGTCCAGAAAGGGGGGCAAGAGTTCTGTGTTCCCAAATTTGAGCATCGTCTAAGATACAGTGCATTTTGGAAAGAAAAGGAGAATTCATGGCCCAACAGCTAAAGTCACAGTTGCTAAGGGGAGTAAAGGAGGAAAAAAGGGAAAAAACTAGAGAAAAGAGCCTATTATGAAGCAAAAATAAGGAAGAGGCACGAAATCCAAGAAAAAAGCTGGGTTATATAGTTTTGGTTTACCGACGGCTAGCCCGTCCCTATAGTCAGACGGTGAACCCGTCTGTACTTGTCCACCTGGCAGGTTGCATCGTGCATATTACGCACATTAATTAGGTAATTAATGAGGGTTAAAAGCGGAATCTGAATAGACAGACGGAATGCCCGTCTGTCGCTACATGAATGGAAAGCCCATCGATACTTAAATTCTATATAAAGGCGCAGGTACCGATGGGCTGTCACTTTCTTTCCCTTCTTCTTTGCACTGACGCTGTTCCCTTTGTTTCCAGCGGTTTCTTTTTATTTTTTTGCACCAGTTGTGAGTCTTTTACTTCTTCTTTTGGGTTTCAACTTCCAGGTTAGTAAAATCCTTCCATCTTTTGATCATTTTTATTTTATTTTATCATAAGTAATGTAATTTAATCTTCTTCCTTCTTCTTTCGAATTAGCATAATTAGTAGCCTTGTTAGTTAATTGAAATATCATTTATTTAGTAATAAAATGCATGACTTGAAGCATTGAGTAAATAGCATGCAATTTTTTTCTTTTTCTTTCTTTTTAATGGGCACAAGATGGATTTATTTAATTGACATATATTATTTAAAAACAATTAGTGATAAATGTATACTTGTTCCCGAGTTTTTTAGATAAGACATGGCTTTAAAAATGCATGCACATTGGAACCAATACTAGGAAATAGGAAGCAAAGCAGATTTGAGCATGTTGCAATGATTGCTTGGGGCCTGAGGCCTGTCCTTTTTATTATGCAGGAGGTTGGACACACCCTTGCTGGGGTGCTGCCCAAATTTTTTTAGCAAATATATTACAATGATTGCTTGGGGCCTGAGGCCTGTCCTTCTTTTTTATGCAGGAGGTTGGACACACCCTTGCCGGGGTACTGCCCAAATGTTTTTAGCAAATGAGAACATATTGCAATGATTGCTTGGGGCCTGAGGCCTGTCCTTCTTTTTTGTTGTTTTTTATGCAGGAAGTTGGGCACACCCTTGTTGGGGTACTGCCCATAATTTATCTTATTGGTTTAGACACATTCCCGTCAGAATGCTGCCTCAATTTCTAAGCAAAGTTTCATTTATATCTATGATGCCAAGCTAACTATTTACCTCATTCACAGGATGCCACCGCGACGATATGCTCCCCACGATGAGCCCGAGCCTCAAGCCCCGGGGTGGATGAGTGATGAGGCTAGACAGAGATATATGGCGCTGGCTCAAGTGTAGTTCCGAGCTAGCCGTTTCATTTCCCAACCATTCCTTGAGGCTCTAGGGATGGTGGATGAGGTTGACATTCTGATAGCAGGCGCGGGATGGACGGAGTTTTTGACGCCTGCCTTCCAGACTCACCTGGAGATAGTATAACAGTTTATTGCCACGTTACAGTATGGGGGATATCAGAGATCCGACACAGAGGTGGGTGTCATACAGTTTTGGATAGAGGGCCATCATTATAGTATTACCCGCCAGCGGTTCACAGAGGCCATGGGGCTTCCGTTCGGGCAGGATGTCATAGTGCCTCAGAGGTCAGTTAGACGTCAGCATTGGGCAGTTATTGCCTTGCCGGGAGTGCCATAGGATCATAATACGGCAAAGAGCATGGTACTCTCATCACAGGCCCTGCGATATGTTCACAGAGTCTTATCCAGCTCATATTTAGGATGAGCTGATAACCCAAGATCTCTCAATGCCGCAGAGATTTTGAGCTTGTGGGCCATCGTGGTAGGTCAGAGACTTAACATCAGCCATGAGATATTGGTCAACCTGGTGAGGGTATCTAGGGGGACAGCCCCTATAGTGTATGTTGGGGGAGTTATTATAAGATTGCTTCTGAGTTTGGGAGTTCGTCCAGACATCCTAGGGCGTGCTTTGGATGAGAGCATTTATGTGGATGCTCTGGCAGCTATCACTATGGCTATGATAGTATCGATACTGGGCCAGCCAGAGGCATATAGGCTTCGTACTGTGCATGAGACCAGACGTGCATTCAGCTTGCCCTCGCTAGAGCCAGTGGAGGAGCAGCATCAGATGGAGGAGCCGCCTCAGATGGAAAAACCCCATATAGAGCAGCCTCAGATGGAGCACCAGCCTCCCTAGCCTAAGCAGTACTAGGAGGAGCATCCGGGTACGCCTTTTGACATGGGGATTGAGTTCACCATGGATGAGCTATTCGCTACCCCTTCAGGGCAGAGAGTACAGAGCCCCACTCCGCCTCCGCCATCGAGAGTACATCGAACTGCTCCCCGGGCCCATGAGAGGTTCAGTCCATATGCTAGAGTAGGGGATCCGGGGGCATCTACTTCTACAGCTCCACCTCCAGAGCCGGCACCAGAGTCAGCTCCCCCTCCATCCTCATCATCGGCTATCCTAGCGCAGCCCGATTTGGCTGCACTACTGGCTTCTACCTTAGCGTCCTTCGAGCACAGGCAGGAGGAGAGAGATAGGGCCCTTCTCGATCACCTCGGGGAGCGAGATAGAGTCATATTAGAGCGGCTGGATCAGCAGCAGAGTATTATTCCCGAGAAGGGGAGGCTCATTGACTTTTTTAGGCAGGAGCAGGAGAGGCTTATGGCTCAGCTGAGGCAGGAGATGAGGACCTCCCAGGATGGGGTAGCCCAGAGGATGGATGCATCCTTACAGATCATGGATGAGTTGGTTGAGGCTCTCAAGTTCAGGATTCAGGTTCTGGAGGGTGCCATACCTCCCATTGCCCAGTCTCTTCGGGAGTTTAGGGAGCACACTGAGGATAGACTGAGGAGTATGGGGACCGCCTCCACATATCAGACCCTTTGCCTGGGCGATGCTTTTAGAGAGTTAGGGGGTCGTCACTGATACGCTGCAGTTCATGACAGTATGTGCACAGCCTTTCCAAGATGGGTTTGCTCAGGTCCAGTTCTAGCAGCAGGATCCAGCGAGAGCACAGCCATTATCAGTACCAGTGGCGGTACCTCCTATATACCAGAGACAGGCCAGAGCTTCAGCTACTCAGTGGGTCGGACCATCAGCCCCTCCCAGTCAGCCATCTGCTCCAGATGTGGGACCCTCTGCCTCTTCATCTCGGCCTCAGAGAGTTCATATATCAAATGATGATGATGATCCGAAGGAGGAGTTTTCAGACTATCCACCCCTATAGCCCTTCAGGGAGTCATGATATCATTTTTGTATTTTATATCATCATGTTTACATTACATTGTACAAAATTTAACTTTTTAGTGGAAAAACATTTATGGCAAGCCTGTTAAATTTGCATTTTCTTCGTGATTTAACTCTCTTAAGAAAAAAGAAAAAGGGATAATTAATCATATGATAAAAAGATAAAAAATGTTCACCAAATCTACAGTCAAATTAATTGGTACGAGGATTAATGGGAATCTCTTGTAATACAGGAACGAGGTTTTACACCAATTCAAAATTGACCAACAGTCAAAAGGGAGAATAAACAGTTCAAACATCATGTCCTTTGAGATCACAAGATCATAATTATACTTCGGGGGCAAGATGAAGCCGCCAAATCAAAATACACAATTCAGAAGAACACCCTGCTCAGAGGAGCAGTCTAGAATGACACTAAGCCAAGAAGAAGAACAGTCCAGAAGGACGCCCGAGTTGGAAGTGCCAACTTCGCACTTTGTCTGGAGTAGACTCGGTACAGCTCAGGAGAGCGATGATCCGCGCTTTGTAAGTCTGGAACAGACTCAGTGCAGCTCAAGAGAGCAATCATCCGTGCTTTGTAAGTTTGCAGTAGACTCAGTATAGCTCAAGAGAGCAATCATCCGTGCTTTATAAGTCTGGAGTAGACTTGGTACAGCTCAGGAGAGCGATGATTCGCGCTTTGTAAGTCTGGAGTAGACTCGGTGCAGCTCAAGAGGGCAATCATCCGTGCTTTGTAAGTCTAGAGTAGACTCGGTACAGCTTAGGAGAGCCATCATCAGCACTTTGTAAGTCTAGAGTAGACTCGGTGCAGCTCAGGAGAGCAAACTTCACATTTTACAAGTCCGGAACCGACTCGACGCATCGCCACTTCCCCGAAAAAAGGTAAGAACTACCTCAGGTATGCGTTTCTTTCCTTCTCTAAATTTTGGCTCATCTAGGCACTAGTGCGCTAGTTTCCCCAAAATTTGGGGCAACTGTAGACACCGGGTCTTGAGGTGGTCAAGGTTAGAGTTACTCGATGAAGAGATCAACGTTGGTTTTCGGATAAATGGGTGAAATTCGGAGGTTTTCGTCTTCCTTGTTTCGCGAGGATTAAAATCTTTTTCTTTAGCATGGAGTTTTAATAGAGTTTGATAAATTTTGGTTGAAATTGAGAATTTTGCTCCACAGACGGGATTCCCGTCTGTGTAGGGGCGCCCGTCCCTACTTGGGGCGATCCCCGTCTCTAGGCGTAGTGGGGACGGACGCGTGGCGGTATAGGGATGCCCGTCCCTAGTACCACGCCCCGTCTGTAGGCGATTTTCCGCGTATGCCCTTAGTAGGGACGGCCGTCGGTATCTGAAGGGAAGCCCGTTGGTACGTTAACTGATCAGATCACGCCGGATTGGATAAAATTTAATCTCTTTTCCTTCAAAATGGGGATAAGATCTATTAAAAAAATGGAATTTTAAAGTCCTTTTAAGATTCAAACTTTGGGTTGAGGCTTATCTGAATTTTTTCCTAAAAATAGTGGATTAAATTCCATTTTTGGGGGAGAAGTTTTGAGAATTTTGGTGAGGAAAGTGATTATTTTTTATAAGAAAAATTCTTTGGAAAAATTTATTAATTTTCTTCGAGAGATTATTTCTTAGAAAAGGTTTTGTGAGCAATTTACTCAAAAAAAAGTTTATAAAACCTCTGTTCATTTGCAGAATTTTATTTGATAAAATTTCTTCTAATTAATTGATTCCTTTGAATTTTTTTATGAATTAAGCCAAGTTGAGGTAACAAAATTCATTCGTTTTCCATCAATATAGCTAATTCAGACACTCAATTGCTATCAGATTTTCAAGGGAAGAAAAGTATAAATCTTCTTTCTCTGATTTTTTACTTAATCCGTGCGAAGCATATGGGAATCAAAGTCATTTGACATTCACCCTAAAAGGCAAAATCCGAGGATAAACATTCTGGACTAATATTTGTATAATTTTATTTGATTTATATTAATTTTTTATTATTCTACTTTATAATCTTTTACAAAGAACTGAAAGTTTTTCTCTTCTAATTGTTTCCCCGTACTAGGGACGGCCGCTGGCACAGTACAGAAGGCCATCTATAGGCAAACTCTCATGTTTCTAATTTATAAATTTTATCTTTCAACTTATTTCTGTTATAATTTCTAGCTCTTTTATTTTTATTTTTATCCGCGCTTTTGATGCTAACGTGTTTATCCCTATGAGTTATTTTCTGATCATTTGGAGTTGGAATTCTGAAAGATGGTGGTTGCATCAGTCTGAGGACTTCGACTCGGGTTCTTTCTTTACCCGTATCTTTTATTCATGTTATTATGGAAATAGTTTTAATATCGTTAAAGGAAAAAAGGCCAAAAGATTTAACAGTTAACTTTGGGATTTTCTCGGAAGTTGTGGACCAATGTCCCGTTTTAGCCAACAAAATTGACGCTTCATGAAAGATCACTTTTTGTAATAAAATATGCATGGTAGGACCAATGTCCTCATTCTAATGAATATCCTGTTTCATGCATGTGTTGTACTTTTATAAGTGGGAGTTGTATTCCGCTCCTGGTGTTTTGTAATATATTTTTTGAATGCCTCATTTTGATTTTTACTTCCTTTTACCGCTTTGGACGTGAATGATTGCGCCTTTAATTAAAATGCATCGTGTGGAAAGATGATGAAACAATGAATTCAAAACTTAATTATAATATTGATCAAGGTATAAATAAATGAGAAGTCCCGAACTCACTCTGGTCTTTGGGGCTCAAGAGGCGAGAGGTCTAGGACTTCCAAGACACCGCTTGAGTCTCACCAAAAGACTTAAATATACAAATCCTAGGCTCAAGGGGGTAAAGGCTAAGACCTCCAAAATCTCTCTGGCTAGCCCAAGATGGATATGTATGCGCCGTCTTAGGCTCGACGAGGCTAGACGACCCTTCCCAATGTTCTATTGGGTGGTGACTCCAAGAAACCTCAATGTTGCCCAAAATAGACGCACTTGTAAATACCTTACAAGCTTTAATGAATCTCATCCTGATCGCCCTAAAGAGGGCCTTCGGGAGGCCACGGGGTTTGGCGCGCATCACACCTTGATTAAGTTTATAATCGAGTTTTGAATTTAGCGTTTCGTCCCATTTCTCATTCATTTTAATGCAGTTTAATTAAGGCGTAGATTGTCCGCTCAAGGAAAGTAATAAATAAAATCGTAAATAAAATAAAGTAAATGTAAATACATTGCAATAAAACTAGGGGCGGAATACAACCCCCATTGTAAATAAAATACAAATCATACATAAATCGAGATGTTCATTAATGATGAGGACATTGGTCCTGGCGTGCGTGTTTATCATAAAACAATTTTGATGTGACAATTTTTATTTTGGATAGAAAAAATTGAGACATTGGTCCCACTTTCATTAGGAAAAATTCCAAGTTAATTAATAAAAATATTTTGGCAATTTTCTTTCTAGCGTGCCTAAATGAATAATTTTATTAAAGATTCATGGAAAAATAAATGAAAAAAGCTAGATAAATAAAATATTACAAATAAAACAATTAAAAATCTAACCCAAACGAGCCTTCTGGATCTCCTCGTGTGCTCGCAAAAATGCCCAAGTAAAGAAAATAAGTTTTGACAAGAAAAACAACATACAAATGAAATAATGTTAGTAATTAAATCAATTAAATCAGTTAAATATATAATAAATGATAAAATCAAATAAAATAAGATAAAATAAGATGTCATCAAAATGACAAATTAATTAACATATCAACAATTTAAAATAAATGAGAAAAATGTATTATGAATGATAAAAGAATTAAATGATTTGATTAAAGTAAATAAAAAATGTTAATAATAATAATAATAATAATAATAATAATAATAATAATAATATTAATAATAATAATAATAATAATAATAATAATAATAATAATGAAAATAAACATATAAATGAATAAACAATGAATATATAATAATAGCAATGAAAAAGAATGATAAAAACGAATAAAAGAATGATGAATATAATTAAATGAGCGACATGATTAATTAATGTTATCCCAATTAACATAAAATATTTACATGGCAAAAAGATCAATCAAAATAAATTAATTAATTATATGTTGAAAATAATGAGCAATCAATATTTACGTGAACAAGAATAAAATAATATATAAGATATTGAATAAAACAAATATAAACTAATAAAATAAATGAATGAATGAAAATAATAAAAATGTACATGAATAATTAATTAATTACAAAAATAATAAAAAGAATAAGAAGAATGAGCCCAGAATGTTTATCCTCAGAGTTTTGGATTCGATAATGGTAAAAAATGATATTGATTTCCTTGTTTGTGGTTTGCAGGATTAGAATTGAATAATAAAAATGTTGGAATTTTATTCCAAGGAAAAATATACTTGAAAAAAAATGATGGAAGAAAATAAAAAATTCTTTAAGAACAAAGAATCAATTTCTTTGGCTAAAGAATGATTTTTATTGATAAAAATGTTCTCATGAACCAAACAATTATTTTGTTTGCTCCAAAGAAAAAAAAATCATTTATGAGAAAAAATTTGTGTTTTTAGAAAATCAAATAAAAAATTAGATTTCAAGAATAAACAATCATTTTATTTGTCTCAAAACTAATTTTTCATCAAAAAAAGGGATTCAAAATAAAAAAAAAACCTTGAAAAAAAGTTTAATTGAAAACAAATAACAAGTTAAAAAATGAATTTTGAGAGCAAATAATTATTATGTTTGTCTCAAAATTAAATTCCATCAACAAAACTCCTTCTGAAAATATATTTAGAAGAAATTTTATTGGAAAAAGAAGAAGAATTGATGAACTTTCTTTTTATTTTTCTTGGGGACAACTCTAAAAACCTAGAGATAATTTGTTGAAAGAAGAAGAAGAAAAAAAACTAAAAAAATAAACCCTAAGAAAATCCCCTCTTTTTGTCTTTCCATTATTTTCTTTTGATATGAAGAAAATGGGAAAATAAAATTAATTAAGGGAAAAAAACTAACTAATTCATATATTAATTATTTATAATTTTAAAAATGGAAAAACACCTCTAAAACCCCAAAAAAATGGGATAAAAAATGAATTTTTGGGTGAAAAATCGGAAAAAAATGATTTTGGGGCCAAAAAGGACAATTTCGGCGGAATATATATATATATATATATTTTAAATTAACTAAAAATACTACAATTTCTAAACCCCAATTTTCAAAACTAATTTTACAAATATTTTTTATCATTTTTATTTTTTTACTCTAAAATGCTAATTTGACAAGGAAATTATCATTTTTAACCTTTTTGCCTGTGAACAGGCATCTTATCATCATTGAGTAACTCCGATTTGGGCTACCTTAGGACCTGGTGTCTACAACACCCTACAATGACGTGAGTAAACACACACTAATGCAACTCAACACATGCACTGTGACGCCCATTCCCTAATGACAGACTAGCTCAGCTAATCTTAGTTAGAGAAGACCGCACACACACAACAGAACACATGCTTAGCTTGAATAATAAAATTTCATCACATACGATCTTAACTCACACATCACATGCCAACTACTTATAGTGCATTTCCATAGCCACACGCATTGCACATACATATTTAGGTTAACATTCATAGTTATCAGATTATTACATGCCTTTACATACCCGCTATACATACGATGGTACAAAAGCTTATACAGAAATCACAAAATATTAAACCCAGAACCTACACTTCCTATTTCCTACTGTTGACCGTACAAAATGCGGGGACATCCTTCGATCACCTCTGGTACGTACCTGCACGGATTAGAGTAAATCCATGCTAAGCGATAACGCTTAGTGGGGAACTCATATATAGCAAATAACTTATCACACCTCAGAAACACCATACATTACATGCTAGAAGTCATGCCAGAGCAATTATTATCAAGCAAATATCATTTTAAGCATAGTACTGTCCATTACTACATTCAATCATAAAGCATCAATCACTTATTCACATATCCACATCACATGCTTTATTATATTACAGTCACTTCCCTATATTAGTTGATTAATCAGTTAGCCTGCAATTCAATGACGCGGATAACGGGTATCGCATTGGTACCACTCAGGTACAAGAATCTCATCGAGATTACACTTACGCATGGGTACCCTCAGGTACCAAAATATCATTTCACTTATAATATAATCCAGCAAGGATTATTCACATTATTTTCGCATTGTAATTCCCATGGAATCAGACACATTATACGCATGGGGCTGTAGCACTTGACCCTATAGGCATGCCTAACTATCCACTACTTGACTCGCAGGCTTAAATTGTTAAGCAAAATATTCAGTTCACATTGACCGCTTTTGTCACACCCCAACCCATACTCTGGAGACTTCTATTCGGATTAGAGGAAGAAGAATCCAAGATAGATAGGAGTGTCACATCCCACTAGAGTAAACAAGTAAACATCACATAAATAGAGTGACATATCCAGGATAATTAAAACTTTGAAAGAGTAGATTTGGACATGCATACTTCGCAAAATGCACATACACTAAACAAAAGCCTACCGTTGAGAAAGCTTATGAGCATACAACAGAAGTTATTCTCACATCATCGCTATACAAATATTTACATGGTCCAGAATATTACATAAGTATCTTTACATTTTATTACAGATACATATATTTCAGAATTACAAAATCCAAAATAAAGAAGCTGGACAAAAACCAAAACTCCTAGCTCCTATGTGGCCAACCCTAGCAGACGTGAGACTCGAACCGTACCAGATCTGCCACTTGCACGGGGAAAAGAACCCGTGCTAAGCGATAACGCTTAGTGGGGAAAACAAACATAATAATATGGACGGCCATTCACAATGGTCGTCGAGGCATAACACATACAAATCTCATACACACATAGTTCTTACCGAGAAATATATATATGCTTACATATAATAGCTGTGCATTCAATTGTTTCTTATCATATTCATATACTTATGTGCGACACAAACCAAGTCAACATCATCCTACAAAATGTAAGTATATTTATGCATAACTACATATAACTTCACATGCATGCGCCTACCTATACATTACAGGTCAGTATTAATACACCTATATGCCAATACTTGTATCGTTATACCAGTACAGGTCCTCATTTGCATACATTTACCGAACACGTTGGGGAATCAAGCTTTTGAAAGTACATCATGCATAGATACATAATCACAATACCATTACACTTCCGTTGCGCAACATTAATCTTTAACATAAGCAACAATATGATATTGCATTCCAATCACGGTGTTCCAGAGAGCCAACAAATCTGCACTTATTAGTTCACATAACTATAATCATAACTGATCAGAACCGCATACTTATAAACATGATATAACAAATCATACACCTGCTGACTCACAATAGTGGATAACGAGTACTGAGGGGGAAACCTCATGAGGGAACATATAGCCCGATCTCTGACCGGGTAAACCTCAGAGGGAACATATAATATAATGTACCATACAGGTACAAGTCGAAAGGCAACATTTCATTGAACAGGACCTTAAACAAGATCCATACATATACACATAATAGGGGTTCGCGAGGAACCATTCGGGGACCTGATCAGGGTCCAAATCGTTCAAAGGGCGCTGCAGCTACAAATACGTAGACTCTATTAGGCATGCCTAACTATCCACTAGACTGACTCTCGCAGGTCATGCATAATACAAATCATATTTCCAATCATATAATTTATATCATTGCACATAATCAGCAATAGATGAGACATATGAATAAGGTCATAAAATCAATCATGTATCATACAATTTACACTTAAGCATAACATAATAATCTTAGAGAGATATCATAAGTATAGATATGCATAATACATTCAATTATATTAACATACTTAATAAAATAGTCAAAGAATAAACCTAAAGGCATCACAAGTTCGGAATTCAAACATTGAAATCACCAAAGAAAACTCATTCAACACAACACATCTGTCGCGCTCGCGATGCCTGTCGCGCTCGCGACAGAGACCATAGTCTCTTCGCTGTACGCGCGCGACGGACTTCGCGATCGCGGGAAGGAGAGAAGGGCCCAGCTCTGTCGCGCTCGCGATGTTATCGCGATCGCGATAGAGGGCAAGCATTACTATCGCGGGGTCGCGACAAGTCGCGTGCTCGCGATAGCACAGGCCAACAATGTGCTCTGTCGCGATCGCGACGGTTGTCGCGCTCGCGACAGAGAGCAGACAAGCTATTGCTATCGCGGGCTCGCGACGGCGTCGCGTGCTCGTGACGGCACAACATCGACATCACCGGTCTCTGTCGCGCTCGCGACAGTGTCGCGATCGCGACAGAGTCATGATTCCGAAAATCTGCAGAATTTTGCAAGATCTTTCCTTCCTCAAACTCACCCACAAACACACGAAACACATCCAAAAGTCTCTTACCTCATCTCCAGCCAGTCACACATTATTGACAACATAATCCAACATTCGCATCAAGTATTTCAATCAAACACGCCATTAACAATATCCATATACACAATCTATAATAATAACATTATTCGTCAATCATCTCAATCGCACCCACATTAAATGAATTCGTACATATGGTACGTCATGCTAAGGTTACCCATGAGACCATCACATAATAGCACTCATCAATAAACAACCTTCATGGAGTTATATCTATTATTAATTACTAGTTAAGTCATCAATCTTAATCATACTCATAAGTTTTTCCCGACGATAATTATTTATATAGCCATTTAATTACCCTAAACATGCATAATAACTGATGGAAAAGGTACGGGATTGATCCGGGTCAACCCTAGACTCAAAAATAGAGAAGAAAAGGCTCAAAACATACTTTTCAGTCGCGAGGTCGCGACCCTTGTCGCGCTCGCGACAGAGGCTCGCCTCAGCAACCTTAACAGACTGCTTTTTACTACTAACTAGCATCGTGAAAACCGTCCTCTAAACCTCATTTTTAGGAAAAGTGTTCTTCTTAACAAATGTTCTCCTACGTCTTAACTTTTAAACGGAACAAGTTTCAGGTCAATTGAACATCTAGAACTCGAGATATGAACTCCACAACCTATACTGGTCAAATAACCCGACGTAAAAAGAAACACTACGGATTTATCCAAATTTGATGATCTTAGAGCAAGTATTTTCCCAAGACTATTTCTAAGACTTTTAAAGTAATGGAACTCATGGTTCTAATGGTTCAAGAATCACATGATTTGGAGTTCTAAAACTCAAAATACAGACTAATTACTGAAGAGAGGTCAAGTGCATTCCAACCCAGTTTCACCCAAAAATCTATTCACATGCACAATTGAGCAATTTAAACCAATACTCACTACCATCATCATCTATCATCAACCACACAATCAAGAACTTATATCATACATGAATATATAAACAAAAATTCATATATATACAATAATATTTCCCAAACCTGGAAATCAAAGATCCAAAGTCACTTTCTAGCTTCTATCTACAATCTTTTCCTTGCCCTTGAATTTCCTCTTGTTACCACCAACTTGCACAAACCAAAAACCCAGAAATTACTTTTAATTCAAAACCCTAACTCACACAAAATCAAAAGAAATAAAAAGAGAGAAAGGAGAACCCAACCGTAGGAACCCTAAAACCCCAACTTACCTTAACAATCTTACTTCCCAAGCTCCACTAAATCACTTCCAATTCATTCAAAACCAAGAGATTGAACAAAGAAAGGGAAAAAAAAAAAGAAAGAAATGGAGAATAGGGAGAATGAGAGAGCAAAAACTCCCTAACACTTAATCTTTCTTTCACATTAAATGTACACCTACCCAATGCCACTTGTCCACCTCCTATAGGTCCACATGTCATAATCTTCAATCCCACTTTGACTTACTCCTACATGCACCATACACTAAACACACACAAACAATTCTTGAATAAATATCTTCAATACACCAAACACCACTCACACCATATCATTTCTTAACCCACTTACATCCTACTTCTATACACTTCAAGCACACTCTAACAATTCCTTATAAACCACTTGTCATCATCCTACAAACCCAAATGTCACAATCTTATCCAATCACTTCCTACATACCATACACACGTTCCACTAGATGATTTCTCACTTAACATCTTATTAATTAATTATTTTCTTTGCACTTTAGTCCTAATTAACCAAACTTTCTCAAGCACAAATTACCGAAATACCCTTCACTTAACTGACTTAGCTTTCCGATTCCGACTAGGCCCGATTTGGGGTGTTACAGCTTTTCACATCACATACAGAGATAGCTCATATCACATTCACTGGCATATTCAATATGCTTCCAAATTCATTCTTCAAAGTTCATAATAACATATTTGATTGCATTCAAGATTTATCACATAGTATGCAAGTGTACCCGCTTAACACTTACTCATAATGTCCTTCATTTCAGTTGAAGACTTACCATTAGAAAGTCTGAACACATTAGGGTTATATTGCCAAAATAGGGTAGGTCACGGTCACAATGAATTTCATTGTCACCGTGATATATTAAAGTTCAAAACAGAATGCAAGCTGGGGACAGGTCACGGACACAATCAATTTCATTGTCACCGTGACATGTTCCCAAGTCTCGGCAGAATGCATCTTGAGGGTATGTCACGGTCACAATGAACTCCATTATCACCGTGACATTTTCTTGCTTGGCAAAACAGAATGCTCTCTTAAGTACCTCACGGTCACAATGAATTCCATTGTCACCGTGACATAAAAAAATCAAGTAGGCAGAATTTAACTCAAGCATATCTCACGGTCACAATCAATTTGATTGTCACCGTGACCTACGCAAAAACACCATGACATAGTTATGTTTTTCAGTCCATTTCTTCCTTCTCATTTAAGCTTCAAATCTCACTCTCACTTTTGGCAATCAACCCATAAACATCAACCACATAATCAATTAGCACATACCTGTTTTCCCTTTTTGTTTTGACATTCAATAATAGCACAAATCATAATCATTCTCAAGCATTATATCACCAAGCATATTACTATTACAATCACATAATCTAGCATCACATAATTCATGCTCAACTTCAATTTCGCATACACATACAATTCAATTCAAATCTCTGTTCAACCAACACAAATCATACAACCACACAATTAAGGTTTGTTCCCAAACCTCGTCGCCTTAGCTCCTAATCTCGACGGACGCTCGTCTCTCCGATTACAGCTTTTCCCTTATCTCTCTTCACTTCTTCAGCTAGCAAAACCAATTCAAATTCCAGGATTGAACACAACCCATCAGTTTTCATACCAATACCAAATCAAAACCAAGAAGAAGAGTAGAAGATGAGAATAAGCACACATAATCACTTACCCTTAAGTCTTAACACTTAATTCTTGCTCCAATTAGCTATATGCATACATCCACTTAAACCACTCTCATCCTCACTCACGGAAGCAAGAAGAAAGATAAAGTCAAATGCAGAAAAATGAAGAATGAGGCCAACACATACTCACCTCTCACTTCTCTAGGCAAATGCATGCAAAGAAGGAGGTGGCTAACTCTCATGATGCCACACGGATTCCACTCTCAATTCTGCCTCCACTATCCATTTAATCAAGTTATTTTATTCTCTAATCCACACTTACTTAACTTAGTTAATCCAATTCTTACTAATCATGCACAATTCCCTTTTTAACCTCTTAAATTCCCTTAGCCTTTCAATTAAGTCCAATCCTACACACTTAATTACACTTAGACCCCAAATTAAACTAATTGCAACTAGGGTACAAGTCCGGCCATGACAACTCTCCCCTCCTTAAAGAATTTTGTCCTCGAAATTCATACCTGAGTGGAACAGTTGTGGATGCTGCTCTCGCATAGCCGCTTCTGGTTCCCAAGTTGCTTCCTCAACACCGTGATATTGCCAGAGCACTTTCACAAGTGGTATTTGCTTATTCTGAAGTTGCCTCACTTCTCTTGCTAAAATCACTTTCGGCTTCTCATCATAAGTAAAATCTTATTGCACTTCCACTTCTTGTACAGGTAGCACATGGGAATCATCCGACCTATATCTTCTTAACATGGATACATGGAATACATCATGCAGCTTAGCCAAAGCTGGGGGCAAAGCCAACCGATAAGCTATTGAACCTACTCTTTCAAGCACTTCGTATGGCCCGTGTGACGTGCGCCGGATCCCCGCGGCCGCCCGCTCGACCGCCCGCACGTGGGCGATCGGGGCAATTGTGGGTCCGTCAACAGCTTGCGATAAATCGCAAGTGCGTCTATGTTGGGCAACAAGGAGGTTTCATGGAGTCGCCACCCAATAGAACATTGGGAAAGTTTCTCTCGCCTCGGAGAGCCTAAGACTTGCGCATTTTATCCACATTGGGCCATGAGGCCTAGGATTAACGTCTAAGTCTCGTGACACAAGAAGGTGTCTTAGAGGATAACCTCTAGCCTCTTGAGCCCAAAGACCAGAGCAGGATTCAGGACTTCTCATTTATTCGTACCTTGATTAATATCATAATTAAGTTTTGAATTCATTATTTCATCAACTTTCCACACAATGCAATTTTAATTTAAAGGCGCAATCATTCATATCAAAAGCAGTAAATGTAAGCAAAATCCAAAATAAAGCATTCAAAAATGAATTACAATAACACTAGGAGCGGAATACAACTCCCATTTATAAAAGTGAAATACATGCATAAAACGGGTTATTCATTAATAGTGAGAACATTGGACCTCGCATGCATATTTATTATGAAACAGTTTTGATGTGATGATTTATTTGGGTATGAAAAACTAGGACATTGGTCCCCTTTTATTTAGAAAAAATGTCATGTTAATTAATAAAAACGTTTTTGTGATTTTCTTTTTAGCGAGCCTAAATAAATAATTTTACAAGAAAATTAAATGGCAAAATTAAATAAAATATTACAAACCAAACGAGCCTTTTTGGACCTCCCGATGTGCTCGCAAAAAACGCCCAAGCGAAAAAAAATGAGTTTAGACATAAAAACAAATACAAATAAAATAATGTTAATAATTAAATCAATTAAACATACAAAATAATGAATAACAAATTAAAATAAAATAAGATGATATGAAAAGAATGATAATGGAATCAAAAATATTAACAAACCAAAATAAAATGAGAAACATGCATTATATGTGATAAATGATTAAATGATGTGATGAAAATAAAATAAAACATGTTACTTAATTAGTACATGAAAATATACACATGATAATAATGATGATGAAAATAAACGAATCAAAGAATATATAAAATGATAAAGAAAAGAATGATAAATGAAAACGATTAAAGAATGATGAAAACAATTAAATGAACAATACGATTAATTAAATATGTTCACAAATGATATAAACCATTTACATGGCAAAAAGATTAATTAAAATTAAATTATTATTTGCATGTTAAAAATAATGAGGAATCAAAGTGAAATAAATTAATTACATATTAAAAATTAATAAACAATCAATATTTATGTGAATAAAAATCATATCATGTATAAACAATTAAATGGAACAAATATAAAATCAATACAACAAATTGAATAGATTAAAACAATAAATAGATCAATAAAAACAATACAATATACATGAATAAATTAAATAAAATAGAAATTGAAATTGAAATTGAGCCTAGAATATTTACCCTCAGAATATTGGATTTGATGAAGGAAAAGTGATGATTGATTTCTTTGTTTGATGATTCACAATATTAGAGTGAAATATTATGAAAATGTTGGAATTTTATTCCAAGGAACATGAAAATAAAAATGATCAAAAATTCTTTAAGAACAAAGAATTGATACCTTTGCCTAAAGAAATTATTTTGATCAAAAAAAGTTTTATTGATTGAAATAAAGAAAAATTGATTGAAGTTTTATTTTAGAAAATCAAATAAAAATTAGATTTTGATGACAAACAATTATTTTATTTGTCTCAAAATCAAGTTTTTATCAAAAAGAGATTCAAAACAAAATCAATGAAAAAAGTTTGATTGAACCCAAAATAAAAGAAGAAAAACAATTTTGAGAACAAATAATTATTCTATTTGTCTCAAAATTGAATCCAACAACAAAACTTCCTCTAAAAAATATGTTTAGAAGAAATTATGTTGGAAAAAGAATGAAACACTTGATTTTTCTTTTTGGGGAAAAAATCTAGAATTTTAGTGGAAGGAGAAGAAGATGAAGAGAAATTTTAGGTCTAAAAAATGTGTGGAGAGGAGCTCTTTTGATTTCATCATAAACTATTTATAGGATAAAATAGGTTGCCCTAATTTAATTAAGGAAAAAAACCTATTTTAACCCAAAATTATTTTATTTTTAATGATAAAATCAAGTTTTATTATTTAATTACCTAAAAAAATATTTTAGAATTTAATTTGAAGTCAAAAACCCCAAAAAAATGGGATAAAAAACGGATTTTTGGGTGAAAAAATCGGAAAAAAGCTGGAAAAAAGGAAAATAGGTAACAGACCCTGTACCGACGGCCAGGAGGCCGTCGCCATAGAAGGCGCCGCCCGTCGCTATAGAGCGACGGGCACTCACGCGGCGAGGCGAGAATCGCGCGAAGTCCGCGCGCTGGCGCTCGCGCACGAGCGCTCCGTGCGGCGCTCAGCGTGCGCGATGCTGCGCGCACCTTTAGCGACGCGCAGCATCGGCGACGCTGAGCGTCGCCTTTTGCGCTCGCTGCGCGATGGGCGCCTGTGCGCTGGGCGCCCAGGCGCCTGCGAGCTGGGCGCCAGCGCCCCTGCGCGCTGCCGCGCCCGACACTCGCGGTCCGAAATTTTTTTTTATTTTTTATTTTTTTTTCTATTTTTTTAAATTTTAAATTGACTAAAAACACCATAATTTTAAGCCCCCATTTTTTAAAATTAATTTTTTTTTAATATTTTTTATTAGTTTCTAATATTTCACTCTAAAATGCAAATTTGACGAGAAAACCATCACTTTTAACCTTTTAAGCCTATGAAGGCAATTATCATCATTGGGTAACTTCGATCTAGGCTGACTCAGGACCAGGTGTCTACAGTTGCCCCCAGTTTAGGAGAATCTAGTACACTAGTGTCTAGGTGAGCCTAAACTCAAAGAAGAAAAGGAAAGAGACGCGTACCTGAGTCGGCCGTCTTTCCTGCTTGATGGAATTGTAATGATAGCTGTTGCTGTCTTTTGGTTGTAGCTGGTAATGCTGTGGTCGTGCAAACCTCTTGTGGGTAGTGCCGCCATCGTGCTAACCGCTGTGAATTTTGGTAGTGCCGTGGTTGTGCCAACCTCTTGTGGGTTGTGCCGCCATCGTGCTAACCGCTGTGCATTGGTAGTGCCGTGGTCGTGCTAACCTCTTGTGGGTAGTGCCGCCATCGTGCTAACCGCTGTGAATTGGTAGTGCCGTGGTCGTGCTAACCTCTTGTGGGTAGTGCCGCCATCGTGCTAACCGCTGTGAATTTTGGTAGTGCCGTGGTCGTGCCAACCTGTTGTGGGTTGTGCCGCTATCGTGCTAACCACTGTGAATTGGTAGTGCCGTGGTCGTGCTAACCTCTTGTGGGTAGTGCCGCCATCGTGCTAACCACTGTGAATTGGTAGTGCCGTGGTCGTGCTAACCTCTTGTGGGTAGTGCCGCCATCGTGCTAACCGCTGTGAATTTTGGTAGTGCCGTGGTCGTGCCAACCTCTTGTGGGTTGTGCCGCCATCGTGCTAACCGCTGTGAATTGGTAGTGCCGTGGTCATGCTAACCTCTTGTGGGTTGTGCCGCCGTCGTGCTAACCGCTGTGAATTTTGGAACTGTGCTCCCCCTGAGAGGTCTTCAGTTCTTTGCCATTTGCCCCGTGAGAGGTATTCAGTTCATTGATTGTTTGCCCCCTGAGAGGTCTTCGATATGCTGCTCCCTGAGAAGTCTTCGATTTTCTGCTCGTTTGCCCCCTGAGAGGTCTTCAGTTTGCTGCTCCCTGAGAAGTCTTCGATTTTCTGCTCCCTGAAAAGTCTTCGGTTTGCTGCTCCCTGAGAAGTCTTCGGTTTGCTGCTCCCTGAGAAGTCTTTGATTTTCTGCTCCCTGAGAAGTCTTCAATTTTCTGCTCCCTGAGAAGTCTTCGGTTTTCTGCTCCCTGAGAAGTCTTCGGTTTTCTGCTCCCTGAGAAGTCTTCGGTTTGCTGCTCCCTGAGAAGTCTTTGATTTTCTGCTCCCTGAGAAGTCTTCGGTTTGCTGCTCCCTGAGAAGTCTTTGATTTTCTGCTCCCTGAGAAGTCTTCGGTTTGCTGCTCCCTGAGAAGTCTTTGATTTTCTGCTCCCTGAGAAGTCTTCGGTTTGCTGCTCCCTGAGAAGTCTTCGGTTTTCTGCTCCCTGAGAAGTCTTCGATTTTCTGCTCCCTGAGAAGTCTTCGGTTTGCTGCTCCCTGAGAAGTCTTTGATTTGCTACTCCCTGAGAAGTCTTTGATTTGCTTGGATTTATGATTAAGCTGGTATGTGGATTGATGATTTGATCGATGTCTGGATTGATGAATGAGTTGAGGCTTGGATTGATGATTTGACCGATGTCATCACTCGGCTTTTGTCGGTATCCGCCTCAAGTCTCTCTTTCTGCAAAATAAGGAAACTAAACTATGCAAAAATGGTGAGCATGCAAGTGAAATGCATGAATTATGCAGGAATGCAGGATAAAAATTCATCTATGTGAACTCGAAGATGATGCCGGGCTAGCTGCGATTTGCGATATAATTGATGCCTTTTGAGCTGCTTTTGAATTTCATGCCCTTTGGGGTTGCGAGATTCTCATCCGGTACCTGTAGTCATTATTTGAAGGTAGTGCGTCCCTTGTAAATTTTCACACTAGCTTTTCTTAGTGGGAGATGCGTCCTTTGTGGATTTTCACATAACCCTGTGCCTTATTTTTTTTTTTTTTGCCTGGAATGGACCCAACCCAATCCAGCGGCTTTTCTCTTTCTTCTTTTTTTTGAAGGACAGACTGCCTGTTTTCAGGTTTTCACCCTATCCTTTTGCCTAGTTTTTGCTTAGAGCGCCAGTTACGGTTTTCACTCTAACGGCTTTTTTCTTCTCTTTTTTTTTTTTTTTTTTTTTTTTTAAGATTGCTGAAGTTGTTGGCAAGAATCTTTCGGGAGTCTTAGGACATGGTTGCATGAGCTTGATTCTTCACATTTGATAGCAGGATGAATCGGTTGAAGAGTTTGCGTGCTGAGAGTAGCAGAGGGTAGGCATATACATGACTTTGATCACACAGGGTACAATACTCTGATCACATCATTGCATAAATGCATGTGTTTCAATTTGATTTCATTAAACATGATCATTATTTTGGCATTGATTTTAAAAAATACAAGACTTTAGCTAATCTCGAGATAGATCTTGAAAGCATCAAACTCCTGTTATCAATCAGCTCTCTCGGGTTTTATGATTGACGATTTTCTCTCAATTTTTTCTTGAATGCGAATTCTAGAAGCAATGTTGGAGACGAGACTTAACTCGAATGCATGAATGCACTCGTGGCTCCTCGCTTGAAGCTCAAGAAACACCATAGGCCTCTTCTTACGTACCAAACCTCTTTAGAAGGTCATCTCCGCTAATTGGATAAGACTGAACCAAGAATCAAGAGGTCTTACTTGGGTTGTAATGTCAGGCTTAGGTAGATGGCTATCAAAGGAGGATCAGGTCGCTAGAGAAAAATGGCCGCAATATTTTCTCGACTGATGGATGAACCATTCTCAGCTCAGTTGTATATACAAAGGTATTCTTGAATTTGGGTTTGATAACATTTCAGCTCCTTGAGATCAGAATAACAATAAAAGGATAATTATTGAAACTAGTCAATTGGTTACTGTTTTGAGATCTTTTTGTTTTTTTTTCTTTTTTTCACAGTGTAAACTCGCCCTTACCAAGGCAATTTTGATAACCCACAAAGAAATTGTTAATTGTTAAAACGTTCATCCATCCTTTTTAGAGCAGCCACTCTTCTAAGGTGAAGCCAAAATCATTTTAGGCGAGGGGATAGTTTTAATGTGTGTAACAACAAAATTGGTACGCATTTAGCATACCCACATAAAGGCTCAATGGGCTAGCAAGCGATTGTGAAGTAAGGGTAGGAAATGGTCATTTAGAGAGCTATACAAAGAAAATGTTGCCTAAATCATTTTCTAGGTTCCGTCTTATCCAGGGATCGCTTTGACGGGTAATCAGAAAGGTTCTAGTGCTCTTAGTGAGTTTCCATCCAGTCCCCTAATTGCAACTAGTTTTTCTCTCTTATTTTCATTTTTTCTCTGACTCTCTCTCTCTTCAGGAGTTATATCAGATGCTATCAAAATTTTCTTTGGGTTCCCCAAAGTTTTCGAGATTAACTGCAGTCATATTATTTGAATTAATGCCAAAGTTAATTTGTTATGATCATGCAAAATGAAATCAATAGAAATGCCATACAAATAAGCAAAATTGTTCTCTTTATTACAAATAGAAAATTGTAATATAAAAAGTTCCAGAAATGAAAAGATTCCAGCATCTAAAAGCAATATCACTAGTGGACTGCAAGACACGATCATGTTTGCGGTGGAGGGACTGCGTTGTAGCCTGCCTTTTTCTTCTTTTCTCTCTTCTCAGGATCTGTGATCTGATTGGTGTCAATGAGATCCTGGATCTTGTTTCTCAGAATACGGCAATAGTCAGTCAAATGGCCGGTGTGCTGGTGGTAAGCGCAGTACTGATCACCTCTATGTCCTGGCTGTCCTTGACTCAAGGCTGGTCTGGGTGGCAAAGGTTGCAACTTGTCTTCTTTCATTAGTTTCTCCAGTACCCAGGATAGAGAGCGGCCTAAGTTGGAGTAGTATCTTTGACCCTGCCCAACTCCAGTAGCTGAGACCTCTGCCGTCCTACTATTTCTGCTGTTGCTGCCCCCGGCACTTCCTGATTTGAATCCCGACTGATTCCCATAGCCTTTCCCAGCAAAGTTATTTTGGCTTGCTTTCTTTGCCAGGTAAGCCGCCTCAGCTTCTATAGCGATATCCTTAAGCGACTCCCAGTCCTTGAGCCCCTTAAAACTGAGCAAGTCCCTTAAGTAAGGGCATGAGTTTCTAATAAACAGCCTAATCTGGTCTGCAGTGTCAGGCTTCCTCTTCATCTCCATGACCCTGTTTCTCCATCTTGTAAGGTACTCATGGAATGACTCATCATTCTTCTGCTGTAGAAGCTCGAGGTCTTTTAGGGTGACCTCCATCCTAGTACTGCAGTCGTACTGCTTCATGAATTCTTCGGTCAAAAGGTCCCAGTCCTCTTTGGACCTCCTATCCAACCCGTGGTACCAGTCAACTGCCGGGCCCACCAGACTAAGGCAGAAATATTCCACCTTCTGCTTCTTGCTCAGCCCTGTGCCTTTCATGACCAAGGTGTACTGCTTGATGTGGGCGGATGGGTCAGAGGTGCCATCAAACTTCGAAAGCTCGGGCATCTTGAATCTTTGGGGCAGCAGCTCTTCATCCCCCAGATCTCTGTCTTCTGGGTTGACCCCCTTGCCTGCTGACAGCATGCAGGTGATAGCTTCGATCTGTTGTCTCATACCTCTTAAAGCTTCATCCTCTACTCTGGGTGCTCTGGGCCTTGCAGCTTGGTGGACTATCGGCACCACTTCTTCTTCCTCCTCCATCAGGAAATCATCGTTGGGGTTGTGAATCCTTTCCCCTCTTGGCTCGATGTGTGCGGCAGCTCTGTGCTCATTGTTGGGTTGGCGAGCAGCAACTCCAACGAAGGGAGCTTCCCCACCAGCAGGTGGTTCGGCTTGCCCCCGAGGAGGGACTGCCTGTGGCTGTAAAGTAGCAGGCGGCTGTGGGACAGCAGGTGGATGGGCAATCCTTTCAGCCATGGCACCCATCATATCCATCATTCTTCGTTCAAAATTCTCTAGCCTCCTAGCTAGGTCTTGAGTGGTCAAAACTCCAGGTTCTTCTGCCATTGATGATTCTACAGAGGCTTCACTGATTGATGGGAATGACTCAGAATCCCAGTCAGGCACTAGTTCCGGCAACTCAAAGAGCAGATTTGTCCTTATTAACCGACCGTCGGAACCTCTAGTCTACTTAGATGAATCTATGATGGCTGAAAAAAATTAGATTGTTAGGATGATGCATGAATGACATATACAATGCATGATAGTGAGCTATGCAACATTTACAATCACATGCAAGCAAGTAGATCCTTCCAACCTTATTACTCCCACACACGAGGTAATGCGGTCTCTTTCCTAGGTGGGCTTCATCCATGGGTTAGCGGGGAACCCAATGGATGCGTATGGTGCTCGGTGGAAAACCGGCATTGTAACATCTCTTATCTAATGTGCAAGCACATGGGTTATGATCGTTATGTATTTAGGCAGCCCGGACAAGTTGACATGGGCCTATCGGGGCATGAAAGCCTTTGATTAGGTGACCAATCAGATTATTTGGGTTTGTCCAATACATAATGATCCATATAGCAAGCAAGGTATTACGGTTCATACCACCTAAGGGAAGTATCTATTTCCATTACATGAGCTTTGGTCAAAGGGTGGTGTTACTTTAGGGCTACCCAAGCATGATCCCTGCCGACGGGTCTAGCTCATCACGAGCGTAACGACCGATCGGGTCACCATTTAATATACCATGATGGTACGAGGCTTGGGCTGGTGATTATCCTTAACACTTCTCCAAATTGAGTGAAAATGGGGTCGCGCTTCGGGAACGCACCGGGGCTAAAAGAGGGACCAAACTAGCATAGATCTAAGGCTCTAATGAGATGCAATGCAGTTTTGAAAGAATATGAAAATTTTAAATTAAAACTCAATTATGATTTTTAATCAAGATACTTTCGAATCGAAGTCTCGAGTATGTCCCCAGTGGAGTCGCCACTGTGACGCGCGCCGGATCCCCGCGGCCGCCCGCACGTGGGCGATCGGGGCAATTGTGGGTCCGTCAACAGCTTGCGATAAATCGCAAGTGTGTCTATGTTGGGCAACAAGGAGGTTTCATGGAGTCGCCACCCAATAGAACATTGGGAAAGTTTCTCTCGCCTCGGAGAGCCTAAGACTTGCGCATTTTATCCATATTGGGCCATAAGGCCTAGGATTAACGTCTAAGTCTCGTGACACAAGAAGGTGTCTTGGAGGATAACCTCTAGCCTCTTGAGCCCAAAGACCAGAGCAGGATTCGGGACTTCTCATTTATTCGTACCTTGATTAATATCATAATTAAGTTTTGAATTCATTATTTCATCAACTTTCCACACAATGCAATTTTAATTTAAAGGCGCAATCATTCATATCAAAAGCAGTAAATGTAAGCAAAATCCAAAATAAAGCATTCAAAAATGAATTACAATAACACTAGGAGCGGAATACAACTCCCATTTATAAAAGTGAAATACATGCATAAAACGGGTTATTCATTAATAGTGAGAACATTGGTCCTCGCATGCATATTTATTATGAAACAGTTTTGATGTGATGATTTATTTGGGTATGAAAAACTAGGACATTGGTCCCCTTTTATTTAGAAAAAATGTCATGTTAATTAATAAAAATGTTTTTGTGATTTTCTTTTTAGCGAGCCTAAATAAATAATTTTACAAGAAAATTAAATGGCAAAATTAAATAAAATATTACAAACCAAACGAGCCTTTTTGGACCTCCCGATGTGCTCGCAAAAAACGCCCAAGCGAAAAAAATGACTTTAGACATAAAAACAAATACAAATAAAATAATGTTAGTAATTAAATCAATTAAACATACAAAATAATGAATAACAAATTAAAATAAAATAAGATGATATGAAAAGAATGATAATGGAATCAAAAATATTAACAAACCAAAATAAAATGAGAAACATGCATTATATGTGATAAATGATTAAATGATGTGATGAAAATAAAATAAAACATGTTACTTAATTAGTACATGAAAATATACACATGATAATAATGATGATGAAAATAAACGAATCAAAGAATATATAAAATGATAAAGAAAAGAATGATAAATGAAAACGATTAAAGAATGATGAAAACAATTAAATGAACAATACAATTAATTAAATATGTTCACAAATGATATAAACCATTTACATGGCAAAAAGATTAATTTAAATTAAATTATTATTTGCATGTTAAAAATAATGAGGAATCAAAGTGAAATAAATTAATTACATATTAAAAATTAATAAACAATCAATATTTATGTGAATAAAAATCATATCATGTATAAACAATTAAATGGAACAAATATAAAATCAATACAACAAATTGAATAGATTAAAACAATAAATAGATCAATAAAAACAATACAATATACATGAATAAATTAAATAAAATAGAAATTGAAATTGAAATTGAGCCTAGAATATTTACCCTCAGAATATTGGATTTGATGAAGGAAAAGTGATGATTGATTTCTTTGTTTGATGATTCACAATATTAGAGTGAAATATTATGAAAATGTTGGAATTTTATT
Source organism: Excoecaria cochinchinensis (assembly GCA_947683425.1). Taxonomy (NCBI): domain Eukaryota; kingdom Viridiplantae; phylum Streptophyta; class Magnoliopsida; order Malpighiales; family Euphorbiaceae; genus Excoecaria; species Excoecaria cochinchinensis. The sequence continues at coordinate 2,437,552 of CANTUQ010000013.1, forward strand.
CCAAGGAACATGAAAATAAAAATGATCAAAAATTCTTTAAGAACAAAGAATTGATACCTTTGCCTAAAGATATGATTTTGATCAAAAAAAGTTTTATTGATTGAAATAAAGAAAAATTGATTGAAGTTTTATTTTAGAAAATCAAATAAAAATTAGATTTTGATGACAAACAATTATTTTATTTGTCTCAAAATCAAGTTTTTATCAAAAAGAGATTCAAAACAAAATCAATGAAAAAAGTTTGATTGAACCCAAAATAAAAGAAGAAAAACAATTTTGAGAACAAATAATTATTCTATTTGTCTCAAAATTGAATCCAACAACAAAACTTCCTCTAAAAAATATGTTTAGAAGAAATTATGTTGGAAAAAGAATGAAACACTTGATTTTTCTTTTTGGGGAAAAAATCTGGAATTTTAGTGGAAGGAGAAGAAGATGAAGAGAAATTTTAGGTCTAAAAAATGTGTGGAGAGGAGGAGCTCTTTTGATTTCATCATAAACTATTTATAGGATAAAATAGGTTGCCCTAATTTAATTAAGGAAAAAAACCTATTTTAACCCAAAATTATTTTATTTTTAATGATAAAATCAAGTTTTATTATTTAATTACCTAAAAAAATATTTTAGAATTTAATTTGAAGTCAAAAACCCCAAAAATATAGGATAAAAAACGGATTTTTGGGTGAAAAAATCGGAAAAAAGCTGGAAAAAAGGAATATAGGTAACAGACCCTGTACCGACGGCCAGGAGGTCGTCGCCATAGAAGGCGCCGCCCGTCGCTATAGAGCGACGGGCACTCACGCGGCGAGGCGAGAATCGCGCGAAGTCCGCGCGCTGGCGCTCGCGCACGAGCGCTCCGTGCGGCGCTCAGCGTGCGCGATGCTGCGCGCACCTTTAGCGACGCGCAGCATCGGCGACGCTGAGCGTCGCCTTTTGCGCTCGCTGCGCGATGGGCGCCTGGGCGCTGGGCGCCCAGGCGCCTGCGAGCTGGGCGCCAGCGCGCTGCCGCGCCCGACACTCGCGGTCCGAAATTTTTTTTTATTTTTTATTTTTTTTTCTATTTTTTTAAATTTTAAATTGACTAAAAACACCATAATTTTAAGCCCCCATTTTTTAAAATTAATTTTTTTTTAATATTTTTTATTAGTTTCTAATATTTCACTCTAAAATGCAAATTTGACGAGAAAACCATCACTTTTAACCTTTTAAGCCTATGAAGGCAATTATCATCATTGGGTAACTTCGATCTAGGCTGACTCAGGACCAGGTGTCTACAGCCCGATAAACCTCGGACTCAATTTTCCTTTCTTACCGAATCTTAGCACCTTCCTCCAAGGAGACACTTTCAGAAATACTTTATCGCCCACACTGAATTCAATGTCCCTTCTCATCAAATCAGCATACGATTTCTATCTGTCACTTGCTGCTTTCAACCTTTGCTGTACGATCTTAGCTTTCTCTTCTGTATCCCTCACTAGATCAGGTCCAATGATTCTGCTCTCATTCAATTCTGTCCAGCAAACCGGTGAACGACATTTCCTTCCGTACAAGACTTCATACGGTGCCATACCAATACTGGTCTGATAACTGTTGTTATAAGCAAATTCCATAAGTGGAAGATACCTATCCCAACTCTTAGAAAAATCCAAAACACATGGTCGCATCAAATCTTCCAAGACCTGAATAATTCTTTCCGATTGTCCATCAGTTTGCGGATGGAAAGCAGTACTGAAGTTCAATTTCGTACCCAAAGCCGCTTGTAAGCTCTTCCAAAACTTAAAAGTGAATCTGGGATCTCTATCGGAAACAATAGACAAGGGTATCCCATGCAATAGGACAATTTCTCTTATATACAATTCAGCCAACTTTTCCATAGAATAATCCATCCGAACTGGTATAAAGTGAGGCGATTTCGAAAATCTGTCCACAATAACCCATACTGCATCCTGTTGTCTTGAGGTCAGAGGCAATCCAGATACAAAATCCATCGTGATATTATCCCATTTCCATTGTGGGATAGGGAGTGGATGCAACATCCATTGAGGCACTTGATGCTCCGCTTTAGCTTATTGACAGACAAGGCACTTAGACACATATTCCACTACATCTTTCTTCATCCCAGGCCACCAGTACAATTGTTTCATATCTTGATACATCTTGTTTCCACCTGGATGCATAGTGAAAATCATATTATAAGCCTCATGCATCAATCTCTTCTTTAATTCTTTATCACTTGCCACACACATTCTATTCTTATACAGCAGTACCCCGTCTTCATTCACTGAATAGTCAGTCTTATCCATATCACTGACTGACTGCAAAACTTATTGCAACCTCACATCATTTCTCTGAGCAACCATTAACTCGTCTCTCAGGATCGGTCTTGCTTTCAACTGTGCCAATAAAGCTCTGTCTGTAGAAAACCTCCACTTGATCCGCTTTAACTGTAATGCTAAAATTGACTTCCTGCTCAAGGCATCCGCCACTACATTAGCTTTTCCTGGGTGATAATCCACAATACAATCATAATCCTTAAACAACTCAAGCCATCTCCGCTGTCTCATATTCAATTCCTTCTGTGTAAGCAGATATTTCAAACTCTTGTGATCGGTGTAAATTCTACACTTCTCACCATACAAGTAATGTCGCCAAATCTTTAAAGCAAACACTACTGTTGCCAATTCCAAATCATGAGTCGGATAATTTTGTTCGAGCATCTTCAGTTGCCTTGACGCATATGCTATCACCTTCCCCTCTTGCATCAATACACAACCCAACCCGACACCTGAAGCATCGGTATACAACACATACTCTTTGCCAGTCATAGGCTGTGTAAGAATCGGTGCTTCTATTAATATCTTCCTTAACTAATTGAAACTCGCTTGACATCTTTCAAACCACTCATACTTCACTCCTTTTCGTAACAATTTTGTCAACGGTGAAGCTATCACTGAAAATCCTTTCACAAACCTTCTGTAGTATCCAGCCAACCCTAAGAAACTGCGAACCTCCAGCACATTCTTAGGCAGTTTCCAATTCACAATTGCTTCTATCTTAGTTGGGTCTACTTTAATCCCCTCAGATGAGATCACATGACCCAGAAATGACACCTCTTTGATCCAGAACTAACACTTACTTAGTTTGGCATACAACTGATGCTCCCGCAGTGTCTGGAGCACAATTCTCAAATGCTGCTCGTGCTCCTTCTCATCCCTTGAATAAACTAGAATATCATCTATGAATACTACCACAAATTGATCCAGATACAGTCTGAATACCCTATTCATCAAATCCATAAATGCAGCTGGTGCATTAGTCAACCCAAAAGGCATCACCAGAAACTCATAGTGCCCATATCGAGTTCTAAATGCAGTCTTAGGTATATCTTCTTTCTTCACTTGCAACTGATAATACCCTGAATGCAAATCAATTTTTGAAAATACATCGGCTCCTCTTAACTGATCAAACAAATCTTCAATCCGAGGTAAAGGGTACCGGTTCTTTACTGTCACTTTATTCAACTGCCGATAATCGATGCACATTCTCATTGTACCATCTTTCTTCTTGAAAAATAGCACTGGTGCTCCCCAAGGTGAAACACTAGGTCTAATAAAACCCCTATTTAGCAATTCTTGCAGCTGTTCTTTCAATTCCTTCAACTCAATTGGAGCCATTCTGTACGGTGCCTTAGATACAGGGACTGTTCCAGGTGCCACATCAATCGATAGCTCAACCTCTCTTATCGGTGGTACACCGCTCAATTCTTCAGGAAACACGTCAGGAAACTCTCTGACTATCGGTATCTCTTGTATCTTCACATGTTCTCTCTTACTGCCTATCACCAAAGCTAGATAAGCTTCACATCCTTTTCTCATACACCGACAGGCTTGCATAGCAGATATCACATTCACAAGAGGGTTAGTGCACACTCCCCTCACTGTCGCTCTGTTCCCCTTACCATCATAGAGTACAACCATCTTCCTCTTATGCTTAACATCCGCATCATATTCGGTTAACGAATCCATACCCAAAATCAAATCAAACTCATCAAACGGTAGTTCAATCAAATCCGTTGGAAACACACTACCTTGAACTTCTAAGGCACAGTTTCTATACACTCTGTTCACATTAATGTTACCACCCAAAGGGCTAGACACACATATATCATATTTTAAACATTCAACTATAGGCATCTTTTCACATATCTTTTTATTACACACATAAGAATGAGTTGAGCCAGGATCAATAAGTGCAAACATTTCCACACCACAGAGTAGAATAGTACCTGCTATCACTTCAGGCGCATCTTGATCCTCTTGTGCCCTTATAGCATAAGTCTGTACTGGTGCCGCATCAGGCCTATCCACAATTTCAGAATCAACTGCACCCCTGGACTGGCTACCTCTGCCACATCCTCTTCCTCTTCCTCTATTAGTAGAAGGCAAATTTGAACCACCCCTACTCTGCTCTTGTTGATTTCCTTACATCTCATAAGCATTCGGACAATTAGCAAGGAAATGCTCAGTGCTTCCACATCTAAAACAAGCACCCGTCACTCTCCAGCATTCTCCTCTATGCCTCTTACCACAATGAGGACACTCCTGAACCTCACTTCTGTTACCAGATGTTCCTCTTCCCGAACAAGATGCTGAGGGAGCACCACGCTTCTTACCTCTTGCTGCAGAACTGAACCCAGATTCCGTAGGTGGTGCCACATGAGAATCTCTTGATCTTTTCCCCGTCTGGGAACTACCTCTACCTGCATTCTTCCTTTGTCTCCATTCTCTTTGAGCTACCAACGTCCTTTCAGCTCTCAAAGCTGCTTGTACAATTCGATAATAACTTATATTCTGTTCTGTTGTTAAAGAAATCAGTAATGCTTTAATTTCCTCAATCAACCCTTCCTCAAACTGTTGACACCGCAACACGTCGGTTAAAACACCTTTTGGTGCGTACTTGCTAAGACGACAAAATTCCGCTTCATACTCCGCCACCGACATGGTTCTCTGTCTTAAACTCAGAAACTTCTTCCAGTTTGCCTCACGATGTGCTTTACTGATATACTTGTTCTTGAATTCCCTTTCAAAGAACTCCCAGTCTAATGGTTTAGGAAGCATCGGGTTCTGCAGGACCAGCTTCCACCAATCATATGCAGGGCCTTAGAGTAGTGACTCCACACATTCAACCCACTGGTCAAGAGGACACCGTATCTCCTTAAGAATCCTCTCCACCTTCTCAATCTAGTACTCTGCTTTTTCTGACTCATCTAACCTTGTTCCATGGAATTCCTCCAAACCATGCTTTCTCAAAGATTCTATTGGGGCTCTAGGCGCCAACATACGCTCCATCACTCTCGCCATATCTTATGTCATTTTCATCATAGCTTCCATAGGTCCAAACAGAATCTCATTCCCGAAACCAACCGATCTAGACTGTCCAGACCACGTCACCTCAGCTTCACGAGGATTCACACTTTCGGTAGATTCTTCTCCAGTATGCCTTCCAGAATCCATCGTTACTACATAGATTAAATAAGGACTTCCGCATTAGGTCAACAAACTTCACACATCTTATCTACCCAATTCCCAGAAAAGACTCAACCTAGGCTCTGATACCATAACTTATGACGCCTATTCCCTAATGACAGACTAGCTCAGCTAATCTTAGTTAGAGAAGACCGCACACACACAACAGAACACATGCTTAGCTTGAATAATAAAATTTCATCACATACGATCTTAACTCACACATCACATGCCAACTACTTATAGTGCATTTCCATAGCCACACGCATTGCACATACATATTTAGGTTAACATTCATAGTTATCAGATTATTACATGCCTTTACATACTCGCTATACATACGATGGTACAAAAGCTTATACAGAAATCACAAAATATTAAACCCAGAACCTACACTTCCTATTTCCTACTGTTGACCGTACAAAATGCGGGGACATCCTTCGATCACCTCTGGTACGTACCTGCACGGATTAGAGTAAATCCATGCTAAGCGAGAACGCTTAGTGGGGAACTCATATATAGCAAATAACTTATCACACCTCAGAAACACCATACATTACATGCTAGAAGTCATGCCAGAGCAATTATTATCAAGCAAATATCATTTTAAGCATAGTACTGTCCATTACTACATTCAATCATAAAGCATCAATCACTTATTCACATATCCACATTACATGCTTTATTATATTACAGTCACTTCCCTATATTAGTTGATTAATCAGTTAGCCTGCAATTCAATGACGCGGATAACGGGTATCGCATTGGTACCACTCAGGTACAAGAATCTCATCGAGATTACACTTACGCATGGGTACCCTCAGGTACCAAAATATCATTTCACTTATAATATAATCCAGCAAGGATTATTCACATTATTTTCACATTGTGATTCCCATGGAATCAGACACATTATACGCATGGGGCTGTAGCACTTGACCCTATAGGCATGCCTAACTATCCACTACTTGACTCGCAGGCTTAAATTGTTAAGCAAAATATTCAGTTCACATTGACCGCTTTTCACATCACATACAGAGATAGCTCATATCACATTCACTGGCATATTCAATATGCTTCCAAATTCATTCTTCATAATTCATAACTACATATTTGATTGCATTCAAGATTTATCACATAGTATGCAAGTGTACCCGCTTAACACTTACTCATAATGTCCTTCATTTCAGTTGAAGACTTACCATTAGAAAGTCTGAACACATTAGGGTTATATTGCCAAAATAGGGTAGGTCACGGTCACAATGAATTTCATTGTCACCGTGATATATTGAAGTTCAAAACAGAATGCAAGCTGGGGATAGGTCACGGACACAATCAATTTCATTGTCACCGTGACATGTTCCCAAGTCTCGGCAGAATGCATCTTGAGGGTATGTCACGGTCACAATGAACTCCATTGTCACCGTGATATATTTTCGCTTTGCAAAATAGAATGCTCTCTTAAGTACCTCACAGTCACAATGAATTCCATTGTCACCGTGACATACAAAAATCAAGTAGGCAGAATTGAACTCAAGCATATCTCACGGTCACAATCAATTTGATTGTCACCGTGACCTATGCAAAAACACCATGATATAGTTATGTTTTTCAGTCCATTTCTTCTTTCTCATTTAAGCTTCAAATCTCACTCTCACTTTTGGCAATCAACCCATAAACATCAACCACATAATCAATTTGCACATACCTGTTTTCCCTTTTTGTTTTGACATTCAATAATAGCACAAATCATAATCATTCTCATGCATTATATCACCAAGCATATTACTATTACAATCACATAATCTAGCATCACATAATTCATGCTCAACTTCAATTTCGCATACACATACAATTCAATTCAAATCTCTGTTCAACCAACACAAATCATACAACCACACAATTAAGGTTTGTTCCCAAACCTCATCGCCTTAGCTCCTAATCTCGACGGACGCTCGGCTCTCCGATTACAGCTTTTCCCTTATCTCTCTTCACTTCTTCAGCTAGCAAAACCAATTCAAATTCCTGGATTGAACACAACCCATCAATTCTCATACCTATACCAAATCAAAACCAAGAAGAAGAGTAGAAGATGAGAATAAGCACACATAATCACTTACCCTTAAGTCTTAACACTTAATTCTTGCTCCAATTGGCTATATGCATACATCCACTTAAACCACTCTCATCCTCACTCACGGAAGCAAGAAGAAAGATAAAGTCAAATGCAGAAAAATGAAGAATGAGGCCAACACATACTCACCTCTCACTTCTCTAAGCAAATGCATGCAAAGAAGGAGGTGGCTAACTCTCATGATGCCACACGGATTCCACTCTCAATTCTGCCTCCACTATCCATTTAATCAAGTTATTTTATTCTCTAATCCACACTTACTTAACTTAGTTAATCCACTTCTTACTAATCATGCACAATTCCCTTTTTAACCTCTTAAATTCCCTTAGCCTTTCAATTAAGTCCAATCCTACACACTTAATTACACTTAGACCCCAAATTAAACTAATTGCAACTAGGGTACAAGTCCGGCCATGACATGCACACCCTAATATCATATATGCACTCACACAATAACAAAACCCTCAAAACATGCATTTTGCCCAAAATGCCCTCATCACATGACAAAACACACTCAATGCACATGCACAAACATGGCTCAAACTTCTAGGGGGCAAATGGGGTGTTATAGGCAGCAAAAATGGCGCTTCCTCTTCTCTCTCGTTCTATTTATACCTACTTCCTAAAACTCACACCTTACACCCAAATTTAACATCCCAAAAATAGCCTAGTTGAAATTGCATATTTAATTGGATGTATAAAGGGGTAATTTGGTAATTAGTAAGTGAATAGGGATTTAATTAAGGAATTATAAGAGTTTAGTGAGGGTAAATTGGTATTTGTGTAAGTGACTAGAGGATAAAAAGAAAGAATGTCAAAGAAGGGAATTAGTGGTCCAATGAGATTTGGACATGTGGATAAGTTGTTGAGAGCATTTAATGAGATTTGAAGGGAGTAGAGAGAGGGATAGCAGAAAATGAGTTGCTTCCTGTAGAAGCCACCTGCATCTCCTCTTTCTTGCACTCTCACGTTCTCTCACTCCCTCCCTCCCTCCTTCATTTTCTGCTCTCAAGTTATTGCATGTATGTATTCTTCAAGATTTGAGCTAGGATTTTGAGATCAAGAGTTGTCCAAGAGGTAAGTGTGACGCGCGCCAGATCCCCGCGGCCGCCCATGGGACCGCCCGCTTAAGGGCGATCGGGGCATTTGTGGGTCCCGTTGACAGCTTGCAATAAATCGCAAGTGCGTCTATATTGGGCAACAAGGAGGTTTCATCGAGTCGCCACCCAATAGAACATTGGGAAAGTTTCTCTCGCCTCGAAGAGCCTAAGACTGCGCTTAGTATCCATTTTGGGCCAGCTAAAGGGATCTTAGAAGGTAAACTTCTCGCCCTAAGGAGCCTAGGATTAACGTCAAAGTCTCGTGACACAAGAGGTGTCTTGGAGGGTAAACCTCTCGCCTCTTTGAGCCCAAAGACCAGAGTGAGTTCGGGACTTCTCATTTATTTATACCTTGGTTAAGTTTATAATTGAGTTTTGAATTTATTATTTCATCCCATTTCACATACATTTAATGCAATTAATTAAAGCGCACAATATACATTTAAGAAAAAGCGGTAAAAGCATAAGTAAAATAAAGCACATGTAAAAATATTACAATAAAACTAAGGGCGAAATACAACCCCCATTGTAAATAAAATACAGATCATGCATAAATCGAGATATTCATTAATGGTGAGGATATTGGTCCTCGCATGCATATTATTATGAAACAATTTTTATGTGATGATTTCGGATGGAGAAAATTGAGACATTGGTCCCATTTTTATTTAGAAAAAATACCAAGTTAATTAATAAAAATTGTTTAGTGACTTTCTTTCTAGCGGGCCTAAATAAACAATTTTACAAGAAAATTATATGGCAAAAATAAATAGGAAAAAGCCAAATAAACAAAATAATACAAATAAAGAAAAATAAATATTCCGAGCGAGCCACCTCCCCGTGTGCTCGTGAAAACGCCCAATCAAAAAATGAGTTTAGACATAAAAAACAAAATACAAATAAAATAATGTTAGTAATTAAATCAAGTAAATCAATTAAACATACAAAATAATGAATAACAAATTAAAATAAAATAAGATGACATGAAAAGAATGATAATGGAATCAAAATGTTAACAAACCAAAATAAAATGAGAAACATGCATTATACATGATAAATGATTAAATGATGTGATGAAAATAAAATAAAACATGTTAATTAATTAGTACATGAAAATATACACATGATGAAAATAATGATGAAAAGTGAAAAATAATAAATAAATAATAATCAAATCATGTAACAATGATAAAAAGAATAATAAAAATTAGTAAACAAATGAATGATGACAATAATAATGATATATAACAAGGTTAATTGATGTGTTGATAATTAATTAATTATTTACATGGCAAAAAGATTAATTTAAGTTAATTATTTGCATGTTAAACATAATTAGGAATCAAAATAAAATCATTTACATGTTAGGAATTAAAAGAAAACAATATTGACATGAATAAAAATCAAATCATATATAAACAATTAAATGGAACAAATCTAAAATCAATACAACAAATGAATAAATGAAAACAATAAATAAATCAATAAAATCAATAAAATATACATGAATAAATTAAATAAAAATAGAATAGAATAGAAATTGAGCCTAGAATATTTACCCTCAGAGTATTGGATTTGATGAAGGAAAAGTGATGATTTTCCGGAAAATTGCTTGAAAAAATAATTTAGCAATAAAATTAATTCTCTTTGTTTATGGAGAAAACAAAGGAATTGATTTGTATGCTTAAGATTGAAAAGAAATTAATTTCAAAGTGATGATTAATTTCTTGTGTTTATGGGGGAAAAACAAAGAAATTAATTGGAATAATTAAGAATTGAAAATTGATCTTTCAATTTCAATTAAACCTTTTTAATAAAAAAAGAAATCTGAAATTTTTAAAGAGAAAAAATAGAAAAAGAAGAATTCTGGAAGTTTTAGCTCTAAAAAATGTGTGGAGGCCCCCTTGATTTTTCATCATAAAATCCTTATAAAATAAAAAAGGTTGCCCTCATTTAATTAAGGAAAACAAACCTATTTTAACACAAAATTCTTTTATTTTTAATGATAAAATCAAGTTTTATTAATTAATTATCTAAAAAAATATTTTAGAATTTAATTTGAACTCAAAAACCCAAAAAAAAATGGGATAAAACCAGATTTTTGGGTAAAAAAAATCGGAAAAGTGGTGAAAAATCGGAAAAGAGGGTATCAGACCCTATAGCGACGGCCAGGGGAGGAGGGAAGCCCGTCGCTATAGAGCAACGGGCTTCACGCAGCAAGGCTGCGCGAATCCGCGTGCAGAGGCACGAAAATCGCGCGCTCCAGCGCACGGTGCGGCGCCTCAGTGCGCACAACGCTGCGCGTCGCTTTTTAGCGACGAGCAGCATTGGCGACGCTGCGCGTCGCCATATCGCGCCCAGCGCGCTGCCGTGCCCGACACTCGCGATCCGAATATTTTTTTTTTTTTTTTCTTCTTCTTTTTTTATTAAATTGACTAAAAACACTATCATTTTAAGCCCCCATTTTTCAAAATTAATTTTTTAAATATTTTTTTATTATTTTCTAATTTTTCACTCTAAAATGCAAATTTGACGAGAAAACCATCACTTTTACCCTTTTAAGCCTGTGAAGGCAATTATCATCATTGGGTAATTTCGATCTAGGCTGACTCAGGACTCGGTGTCTACAGTTGCCCCCAGTTTAGGGGAATCTAGTACACTAGTGTCTAGGTGAGCCTAAACTCAAAGAAGAAAAGGAAAGAGACAAGTACCTGAGTCAGCCGTCTTTCCGAACAGGAGAATTCTGAGATGGTGGTTATTACCATGGTGTGTTTTCGTTTGTTGAAGCGGTGCTATCTGTGAGCCCTTCCGTTGATTGCCCCCTGAGAGGTCTTCGATTCATTGATCGTTTGCCCCCTGAGAGGTCTTCAGTTCATTGCTACCTGAGAGGTCTTCGATTTGTTGCTCGATGAGAAGTCTTTAGTTGATTGCCCCCTGAGAGGTCTTCGGTTCATTGATCGTTTGCCCCCTAAGAGGTCTTCAGTTCATTGATCATTTGCCCCCTGAGAGGTCTTCAGTTCATTGATCGTTTGCCCCCTGAGAGGTCTTTGGTTCATTGATCGTTTTCCCCCTGAAAGGTCTTCAGTTCATTGATCGTTTGCCCCTTGAGAGGTCTTCAGTTCATTGATCATTTACCCCCTGAGAGGTCTTCCGTTCATTGATCGTTTGCCCCCTGAGAGGTCTTTAGTTCATTGCCCCCTAAGAGGTCTTCGATTTGCTGCTCCCTGAGAATTCTTTAGTTGATTGCCCCCTGAGAGGTCTTCAATTTGCTGCTCCCTGAGAAGTCTTTGGTTGATTGCCCCTTGAGAGGTCTTCGATTTGCTGCTCCCTGAGAAGTCTTTTGTTGATTGCCCCCTAAGAGGTCTTCAATTTGCTGCTCCCTAAGAAGTCTTTTGTTGATTGCCCCCTGAGAGGTCTTCAATTTGCTGCTCCCTGAGAAGTCTTTTGTTGATTGCCCCCTGAGAGGTCTTCAATTTGCTGCTCCCTGAGAAGTCTTTGGTTGATTGCCCCCTGAGAGGTATTCGATTTGCTGCTCCCTGAGAAGTCTTTGGTTGATTGATCGAACTGATGTTGTCACTCGGCTTTGGTCGGTGTCCGCATCAAATCTCTCTTTCTGCAAAACAGGGAAACTAAAATATGCAGGAAAAATAGTGAGCATGCAAGTCAAATGCATGAGTCATGCAGGATAAAAATTCATCTATGTGGACTTGGAGATGAAAGCCGGGCTAGCTACAATTTGCAACAGGATCGATGCCTTTTAAGCTGCTTTTGAATTTCATGCCTTTCGGGATTGCGAGATTCTCATCCGGTACTTGTAGTCATTATTTGAAGGTATTGCGTCCCTTGTGAATTTTCACACTAGCTTTTCTTAGTGGGAGATACGTCCTTTGTGGATTTTCACATAACCCTGTGCCTTAGTTTTTGCCTGGAATGGACCCAACCCAATCCAGTGGCTTTTCTCTTTCTTCCTTTTTTTTTGAAGGACAGACTGCCTGTTTTCAGGTTTTCACCCTATCATTTTGCCTAGTTTTTGCTTAGAGCGCCAGTTACGGTTTTCACTCTAACGACTCTTTTCTTTTTTATTTTATTTTTTTTGAAGATTGCTGAAGTTGTTGGCAAGAATCTTTCGGGAGTCTTAGGACATGATTGCATGAGCTTGATTCTTCTCATTTGATAGCAGGATGAATCGGCTGAAGCGCTTGACAATAGGCGACTTTGGTCACACAAAGTAAACTGCTCTGATCACATCATTGCAGAAATGCATGTGTTTCAATTTAATTTAATTAAGGATGATCATTATTTGTCATTAGTTTCAAAAAATACAAGACCTCAACTAACCTCGGGATAGATCTTAAAAGCATCAAACTCCTGTTATCAATCAGCCCTCTCGGGTTTTCATGATTGAAGATTTTCTCTCAATTTTTTAATTTTTTTGTTATTAACCTTCTTCAGTCCATCGGTATTGATTAAACTTGCATTCGTCTTTATTAATTGGGGAAGCTGCCCTTTCTAACGATGATTCTTTTTAGAACCAAAGTTTTATTATTGGGCATTGTGCAAGCCAGCTGAAATAGTGAATTTCTTTGCTTGGATTTTAGATGTGAAAGTCTGTATCTTCCTTTTGTTGGCTTTAGGTGGCTCAATTTCTTAAGTAACCTTTAATGGTTTGAATGGAATTGGCCTTAGATGGTTTAATACCAATCTATGGCTTAGGATAGGACTATGGTTTTTGTTTCACATTTTTTTTTTTGGGAACAAGCTGTCCTCCTAAGTCACAAGGGTCACTACTGGCCTTATATGATTAAAGATTGGTCTTGATTGGCTCTGGGGTGCATATCTGAAAAGGTCTGGAAAGAAAGAAATTTCCATAGTTTGACTCCAATGAGGGATTGGATTGTGTTTGGCTGCACTGCATCCATGTTGAATGTTTGAGGAGAAAAGATTGGCTTTTGTAAGCTTCGTTCGTTATTATATTGAAGCAGTATCGCCCCCAAAATATCTTAGTCAAGTGTCATGTCATTTCAAGTCCAAGCAAAGGCCCTCTTTTTTTTTATTTTTTTTTGTCTTTTTTTTTTCTATCTCTCAAGAATTTCCTCTCTTCAGGAGTTATATTAGATGCTATCAAGATTTTCTTTGGGATTTCCCAAAGTTTCGAGATTAAATGCAGCCATATTATTTGAATTAATGTCAAAACAAATGTGTTATGATCATGCAAAATGAAATCAATAGAAATATCATACAAATAAGCAAAAGTTGTTCTCTGTATTACAAACAGAAAATTGTAACATAAAAAGTTCCAGAAATAAAAAGATTCCAGCATCTAAAAGCAATATCACTAGTCGACTACAAGACACGGTCATGTTCGCGGTGGAGGGACTGTATTATAACCTGCTTTCTTCTTTTTCTCTCTCTTCTCAGGATCTGTGATCTGATTGGTGTAAATGAGATCCTGGATCTTGTTTCTCAGAATACGGCAATGGTCAGTCAAATGGCCGGTGTGCTGGTGGTAAGCGCAGTACTGATCACCTCTATGTCCCGGCTATCCCTGACTCAAGGCTGGTCTGGGTGGCAATGGCTGCAACTTGCCTTCTTTTATTAATCTCTCTAGCACCCAGGATAGAGAGCGGCCTAGGTTGGAGTAGTATCTCTGACCCTACCCAACTCCAGTAGCTGAGACCTCTGCCGTCCTACCGTTTTTGCTGTTGCTGCTCCCGGCACCTCCTGATTTGAATCCCGACTGGTTCCTATAGCCTTTCCAAGCAAAGTTATTTTGGCTTGCTTTCATTGCTAGGTAAGCCGCCTCAACTTCTATAGCGATATCCTTAAGCGACTCCCAGTCTTTGAGCCCCTTAAAACTGAGCAAGTCCCTTAAGTAAGGGCATGAGTTTCTGAAAAATAGCCTGATCTGGTCTGCAGTGTCAGGCTTCCTCTTCATCTCTATGATCCTGTTTCTCCATCTTGTAAGGTACTCATGGAATGACTCATCATTCTTCTGCTGTAGAAGCTCGAGGTCTTTTAGGGTGACCTCTATCCTAGTGCTGCAGTCGTACTGCTTCATGAATTCTTCGGTCAATAGGTCCCAATCCTCTTTGGACCTCCTATCCAACCCGTGGTACCAGTCAACTGTCGGGCCCACCAGACTAAGGCAGAAATATTTCACCTTCTGCTTCTTGCTTAGCCCTGTGCCTTTCATGACCAGGGTGTACTGCTTAATGTGGGTGGATGGGTCAGATGTGCCATCAAATTTCGGCAGCTCGGGCATCTTGAATCTTTGGGGCAGCAGCTTTTCATCCCCCAGATCTCTGTCTTCTGGGTTGACCCCCTTTCCAGCTGAGAGCATACGGGTGATTGCCTCAATCTGCTGTCTCATTCCCCTTAAGGCTTTATCCTCTACTCTGGGTGCTCTGGGCCTCGCAGCTTGGTGGACTATCGGCACCTCTTCTTCTTCTTCCTCCATCAGGAAATCATCGTTGGGGTTATGAATCCTTTCCCCTCTTGGCTCGATGGGTGCGGCAGCTCTGTGCTCATTGTTGGGTTGGCGAGCAGCAGCTCCAACGAAGGGAGCCTCCCCACCAGCAGGTGGTTCGGTTTGCCCCCGAGGAGGGGCTGCCTGTGGCTGTAGAGCAGCAGGCGGATGGGCCATCCTTTCAGCCATAGCACCCATCATGTCTAGCACTCTCCGTTTGAAGTCCTCTAGCCTCCTAGCTAGGTCTTGAGTGGTCAGTGCTCCGGTTTCTTCTGCCATTGGTGGTTCTACAGAGGCTTCACTGATTGATGAGGATGACTCAGAATCCCAGTCAGACACTAGTTTCGGTAACTTAAAGAGCAGATTTGTCCTTACTAGCTGACCGTCGGAACCTCTAGTCCACTTAGATGAATCTATGATAGCTGAAAAAATTAGATTGTTAGGATGATGTATGAATGACATATACAATGCATGATAGTGAGCTATGCAACATTTACAATCACATGCAAGCAAGTAAATCATTCCAACCTTATTACTCCCACACACGAGGTAATGCGGTCTCTTTTCTAGGTCGGCTTAATCCATGGGTTAGCGGGCCAATGGATGCGTATGGTGCTCGGTGGAAAACTGACATCATAATATCTCTTATCTAATGCGCATACATATGAATTTTGGACTTTATGTATTTAAACATTTCAACTAAATTAAGATGGGCCCATCGGGGCATGAAAGCCTTTGATAAAAGCCCATTTAATTGAGTTGAATTTGTTCAGTATATAATGGCCCATATAGCAAGCATTGTATTAAGGTACATGTCACCTAGGGGAAGTATCTATTGCCATTACATGAGCTTTGGTCATGGGTGATGATATTTTAGGGTTACCCAAGCATGGTCCCTGCCGACGGGCCTAGCTCATCACGAGCGTAACGACCGATCGGGTCACCATTTGATATACCTTGATGGTACGAGGCTTGGGTTGGTGATTATCCTTAACACTTCCCTAAATTGAGTGAAAATAGGGTCGTGCTTCGGGAATGCACCGGGGCTAAAAGAGGGACCAAACTAGTGTAGATCTAAGGCTCTAATGAGATGCAATGCAGTTTTGAAAAAGGATGAAATGTTTAAATTAAAACTCAATTGTAAATTTTAATCAAGGTACTTTCGAATCGAAGTCTCGAGTATGTCCCCAGCAGAGTCGCCACTGTGACGCGCGCCGGATCCCGGCGGCCGCCCATGGGACCGCCCGCTTGAGGGCGATCGGGGCATTTGTGGGTCCTGTTGACAGCTTGCAATAAATCGCAAGTGCGTCTATGTTGGGCAACAAGGCGGTTTCATGGAGTCGCCATCCAATAGAACATTGGGAAAGTTTCTCTCGCCACAGAGAGCCTAAGACTGCGCTTAGTATCCATTTTGGGCCAGCCAAAGGGGTCTTGGAAGGTAAACTTCTCGCCCTAAGGAGCCTAGGATTAACGTCAAAATCTCGTGACACAAGAGGTGTCTTGGAGGGTAAACCTCTCGCCTCTTTGAGCCCAAAGACCAAAGTGAGTTCGGAACTTCTCATTTATTCATACCTTTGTTAAGTTTATAATTGAGTTTTGAATTTATTATTTCATCCCATTTCACATACATTTAATGCAATTAATTAAAGCGCACAACATACATTTAAGAAAAAGCGGTACAAGCATAAGTAAAATAAAGCACATGTAAAAATATTACAATAAAACTAAGGGCGGAATACAACCCCCATTATAAATAAAATACAGATCATGCATAAATCGAGATATTCATTAATGGTGAGGACATTGGTCCTCGCATGCATATTATTATGAAACAATTTTTATGTGATGATTTTGGATGGAGAAAATTGAGACATTGGTCTCATTTTTATTTAGAAAAAATACCAAGTTAATTAATAAAAATGGTTTAGTGACTTTCTTTCTAGCGGGCCTAAATAAACAATTTTACAAGAAAATTATATGGCAAAAATAAATAGGAAAAAGCCAAATAAACAAAATATTACAAATAAAGAAAAATAAATATTCCGAGCGAGCCACCTCCCCGTGTGCTCGTGAAAACGCCCAATCAAAAAATGAGTTTAGACATAAAAAACAAAATACAAATAAAATAATGTTAGTAATTAAATCAATTAAATCAATTAAACATACAAAATAATGAATAACAAATTAAAATAAAATAAGGTGACATGAAAAGAATGATAATGGAATCAAAATGTTAACAAACCAAAATAAAATGAGAAACATGCATTATACATGATAAATGATTAAATGATGTGATGAAAATAAAATAAAACATGTTAATTAATTAGTACATGAAAATATACACATGATGAAAATAATGATGAAAAGTGAAAAATAATAAATAAATAATAATCAAATCATGTAACAATGATAAAAAAGAATAATAAAAATTAGTAAACAAATGAATGATGAAAATAATAATGATATATAACAAGGTTAATTGATGTGTTGATAATTAATTAATTATTTACATGCCAAAAAGAATAATTTAAGTTAATTATTTGCATGTTAAAAATAATTAGGAATCAAAATAAAATCATTTACATGTTAGGAATTAAAAGAAAACAATATTGACATGAATAAAAATCAAATCATGTATAAACAATTAAATGGAACAAATCTAAAATCAATACAACAAATGAATAAATGAAAACAATAAATAAATCAATAAAATCAAAAAAATATACTTGAATAAATTAAATAAAAATAGAATAGAATAGAAATTGAGCCTAGAATATTTACCCTCAGAGTATTGGATTTGATGAAGGAAAAGTGACGATTTTCCGGAAAATTGCTTGAAAAAATAATTTAACAATAAAATTAGTTCTCTTTGTTTATGGAGAAAACAAAATTGATTTGTATGCTTAAGATTGAAAAGAAATTGATTTCAAAGTGATGATTAATTTCTTGTGTTTATGGGGGAAAAAGAAAGAAATTAATTGGAATAATTAAGAATTGAAAATTGATCTTTCAATTTCAATTAAACCTTTTTAATAAAAAAAGAAATCTGAAATTTTTAAAGAGAAAAAAATAGAAGAAGAAGAATTCTGGAAATTTTAGCTCTAAAAAATGTGTGGAGGCCCCCTTGATTTTTCATCATAAAGTCCTTATAAAATAAAAAAGGTTGCCCTCATTTAATTAAGGAAAACAAACCTATTTTAACACAAAATTCTTTTATTTTTAATGATAAAATCAAGTTTTATTAATTAATTATCTAAAAAAATATTTTAGAATTTAATTTGAACTCAAAAACCCAAAACAAATGGGATAAAAAACGGATTTTTGGGTGAAAAAATCGGAAAAGGGGTGAAAAATCGGAAAAGAGGGTATCAAACCCTATAGCGACGGCCAGGGGAGGAGGGAAGCCCGTCGCTATAGAGCGACAGGCTTCACGCAGCAAGGCTGCGCGAAATCCGCGCGTAGAGGCGCGAAAATCGCGTGGTGCGGCGCGCAGTGCGTCGCTTTTTAGCGACGCGCAGCATTGGCGACGCTGCACGTCGCAATATCGCGTCCAGCGCGCTGCCACGCCCGACACTCGCGATCCGAAATTTTTTTTTTTTATATTTTTTTTTCTTTTTTTTTTAAATTGACTAAAAACACTATAATTTTAAGCCCACATTTTTCAAAATTAATTTTTTAAATATTTTTTTATTATTTTCTAATTTTTCACTCTAAAATGCAAATTTGACGAGAAAACCATCACTTTTAACCTTTTAAGCCTGTGAAGGCAATTATCATCATTGGATAACTTCGATCTAGGCTGACTCAGGACTCGGTGTCTACAGTAAGTAGCTGGAATTATATATGATGTTGCTTCATCTTTTTCTTCGTCTTCTTCTTCACGGGTTGATTGGGTTTAAAGTTTGGTTTGCATGGGTTAATTGGGTTTTGTTTTGGTTCGATTTTATGCGAGAATCTGAAGAGAGGAGAAAGAGTAAAGGAAAGGAAAAGATTGGATCTTGATGATAGTGGATAGAGCTCCATTTCTAGGTTTGGGAGCTTTGTATGTAGATGTGTACATTTGGAAATGTTGTCCATTTCCTTCTGATCCTTGTGTGAGATGCAAATACCTGTCATTTGTGTGGTTTGATACATAAAGCTGCATGAGTATAATAGATTTGTGTATATAAGTTGAGATGATAGAATTATAAGGCTTTGCATGTCAATTTTTGAAGATTATGAACATGAACATGAGATGGATTTTTTGGGTTTTAACCTCTATATATGTTGAATTGATTTGTGTTATTATTGTGTAAATTGAGTTATATTTGTTATAAGCATGTTTTGAGAGCACTAGAGGTAAGTTTTACATGATTTTGGCATGAGAAATGGCTTTGGGTCAGTGTGGAATTGATTTTGTTAAGCTCTGAGTTTTGCGTTTTATGCTGAGAATTGGAAAACGCGATACTGTCATGAGCACAACGCTTGTCGCGATTGCGACAGAATCACGTAGTTCATCTTCTCGCATTAGCTTGCTGGGATGATCTTTTCGAGTCATGGCAGCACGACTCAGCAGTAGCGCCTAGCCTCTTCCCGAGTCGTGAAGATGGCTAGCGACTCGTGACGATTAGTGGGAAGGACACGAGTTGTGAAGGATAGGCACGACTAGTGCCCTCTTCCCTTTGTAGGTAGACACGAGTCATAGACTAGGTCATGACTCGTGCCTGCTCCCTCCTATGAGGCGACTTCGCCATGAGTCGCAATAGCATGCGCGACTCGCGACTGGTCTCTCTTCCTCGACTACTGTCGCGAGTGCGACAGTGAGCCCTTTTCTGCCCTGTTTTGAAAATGAGTTTCAAGGTTCTTTTTGCATGGGTTTTTAGTGCTACATAGTACATGATTTGTTTTAAGCTTGTCTTATAATATGATGCCTCTAATTATAAGTCATATGTACATGATTAATAATATTATACACGATTTAAATGTTCATGATTTATATGTATATGGATAATTTAATTATGAGTTATATGTCCATGATAAAGTCTGTATATGATTTATATGTCTTCGAACTTATCAATATACATGTATACATGAAATGACATGATTATATTTGAATTATTATCTATTATATGTTAGTAGTACTAGAACATGATTGGATTGTTTTTTGAACCTGATAGTCATAGTAGTGGATAGATAAGTGCTTATCCGGGGTTAGAGTGTGAGTGCAGTTGCTATATCTTACAAGTTATACGTTGATCCCCTTTGGGTCTATATGATTTGAGACTTTGGTCTCCGATATACCTTCAGGTATACATGTTTACACATGATTCGAGACTCTTGTCTCTATATGCTTGGATATTGTGTCCTATCAGTATCATTAGTACCTGTATCCACTAGTTAATGAGTAATCAGGCTACTACATGAGGTTATTACATGAGATTTGTGGCGCCCCAATACCCCTTGGGAGGATGTCGGAGTCGCTACGCACTCATACACATATAGAACACTCATGCAGAAGCGAAGATAAAATCATACAATCCCATGCAGCGGAATAATCGTCTTATATATAACAAAAACATGCCAAAAAGTAAACTCTTATATTCATTTATATATTCAAAATGAAACTATTCTTTTACGTTATAACATTTACTTTACGTTTACATTTTGTTTACATATCTTATACAAAATTGCTTTGCCAAATACATGTCCTATACAAAAGTCATTTTACATTTACATATGCCAAGCTATACAAAACGCTAGAACATGTATACAAAACTATGCCATATATAAAAAGACTTCAATATATACTCCTAGAGGCCATGACCTTGCAGATGTGCAACCCTCCGAACCTGTAAACCTACACAGGAAAACACCGTGCTAAGCGAAATCGCTTAGTGGGGATATCACATATAATAAAGACTTCTGCCGAAGTCACATGCGTCGTTTAGTCAACATTAAAGTCAACCATAAGCATTTATATTCATATAGCAATTATGCAACTTCTAGCATTCACCTATAGCATCATGTACATATAGACACATACATATATCATTTCATATACATGTCATTTATGATATCATAACTTTACTTTTCATATACTGTCATTTATACATCTAGACATTTAGCTTATACATAACCTTTCTTATGCATGTAACAGCATCTCTTGTACATGTAACAACAATTCATATACTTTTACATTTTACATTTAGCCCAATGTCATAACATAAGTGGATACGGGTGCATGTAGATACCAAGTAATGGTACCAAAACATCTAGAGACCACAATCTCAAGCCATCTAGAGACCATAATCCCAAACATCTAGATACTTTAACTATCAACATCTAGACATCCGTCGATGCCAAACATATAGAAACCCATCAGTGCCAAACATTTAGCAGCTGCAAATCATCTAACCCTTTATAGGCATGCCTATCTATGCACTTGTATGAGCATCTAAGGCTTATAACCATTATCCCATATCAAAACATGTATGGTCATTCATATACATTTATTTAAACCCATGCTAGTTATGTAATCTACTTCATATCTTACTATACATACATACATGCCATTCTAAACTCATTCACATGTAACTCTATATGCATATCATTGCATACATGGTTCACCATGCTCAAGATATTTAAAATATATGCTTGTTAATACGCATCATCATTCATGATCTATCATACTTAATTTACACATGGATATACTCATATATATGCATTAGCACGTTTATGGTTATACGCATTCACATTTACACTTATACACCTTCACATCCTTGTTGTGTGCATTCATATTCAAGACTATACATATTCGCATTCAAACTACAGCATTCGCATTCATGATTTATCATGTTCACATTCACATACTTAATTCATCACACTTAGAACACTTATAGCTCATACATATTTATATATATATTAGTATGCATAATTCATCATGCTTAAGATACTCATCTTACAATGATAAATATGTATTGGACAAGTCATGGGAACTCGTGGTGAAATTCGGGTGCATTTTGGGAAGAAAAACACCCTAAATAGACAAACAGGGAGGGGTCAGGGTGGTAACCACTTGGTTGTCACCGTGAGGTCCATTTACATGTGATTCTGCCCTCTCTGGGCACTGGTCATGGTGGTAATGAATTGGTTGCCATCGTGACATACTAAATCAAGCAAAACAGAAGCCAACTTTCGAGACTGGATCACACTACCATTTTGTACAGCCCAAACGGATGTCTTACACTCAATTATAGGCAAAGGTTCCTCATAATATTTGTTCCACTATGTCTTATCTTTCAAATGGGACAAGTTTCAGGTGAATTGGATTTATAATAAAGGAGTTATGGTCAAAATAACACAACTGGTTCAAAAAGCCCTCCTACAGAATTTCATCTACGGTTATGGTCAATTTTTAAGACCTTAGAGTCCTCAAATCAACAGAGATATTTCTAGGACATTTAAATCCACAACTCTTATGGTTCTAATCCAATTGGTCTCACCCCTTTTAGAGTTGTAAAACTCAACTTATAAAATAAACAAGTTACGGGGGTCAGTATAAGCTTCTAAGACAGGTTAACACGATCAATAGTTAAAGTTGGTTCACTTATGATGCTAATTCCATAGTTCCTTACTCATCCCATGGAAATACACATTGAAATACGCTTCCATCAAAGTTCATAATCATGCTCAATTCCATAAATCACATATCAATATCAATAACACATTTAAGCTAAACAGCCATCACATACACTTGAGCAAAATTAACACATAACGCACATATATATCCCAAACCTCTTGGAGCACTCCTTCCTCTACTCTTCTATATCACTTTCTCTTTCCCCCTTCCAGCTCTACTTGGCTGTTCAACTCATAACACATACAATACATACAAGTCCATTAGACTACACTCATAATCTTAACAATAAAATCAGCAATAGATGAAGATGGAGGAGATAATCTACATGTTTGCATACCTTCCGAACCAATTATTCTTCTTCTAACTTATCTCTATCTCATTCTTAGGACTTCATAATTAAAGAACAATTAAAAGAGAGAGACAAAAGGAAGGTAAACTTTTAGAGAGAGAGGGCCGAATCAAGGGATCAAAATGGCTGAATCAAGGAACAAAAGGACAGGTTTACTCACTAATCCACCTCATGCTTGCATGTAAGTGTGAGGTGTCAAGCTTTGGGTGTGTTCAAGCTAGGCGGCTGCCCTAGCACATTCCACTTGGACTCCACTAACATCCAGCTGAATACACTAACTTTGATTAACTTAATTAACAGCCCTTACACTAATAAATCTTCATTTGCTAGTTAATCATGCAAAGTACAATTCAACCACTACAATATTTTATTTCTTTTCAATTGGGTCCCTAGTTCATATTTTCAATTAAGTCCAACTCTGTAAACCCTAATTTTACACTCACTTAATCAAACTAATCACACTCAATAATATTAGGGTGATTTTCGGGATGTTACAAGATTGGTATATGAGACCATTATATAGGATTATGAATATATGTTACATGTATATGTACATACGATGTGACAAGATATGATGCGATACTTGTATTTGGATATGAATGGTTATATGATTATGTTGTGAAGATGCATATGAATATTGATTACTTGGATTTAAATGATTAATTCCTTTATTTGGCGAATACGCATTGGATGTATAAGCAATGGTTACTTTCCTTCATATATGTATATGATGAATAAGCATGAGTAGTATACGTTTATATGCTTTTGTTATTTTTAAGCTTTTATACTATTACTGCGATTATATGTGCATACATGTGCTGTTGCTCCCCACTAAGCGTTATCGCTTAGCGCTGGCTCTTTTCCCATGTAGGTGGCAGGTTCTTTTTCATAGTTGGACATCTGCAAGTCGGCCACTAGAAGTCTATTGTTGGAGTTTATTTTGTCTTCCGTTGTATTTTTGTATTGTTATAAGTTTTGTATATGGAGTTTGATTTTGGAAATGTAATTTTGTAAAGGATGATTTTGTACATGTATATGTTTAATGGTTACAAATCCCTTTTATAAAACTATATGATTATTTATATATGGAATTGTTATCTTTATGATTATACATATTTGCTTTTAGCATGTTTGAGTATATGTTTATGTATTTGTGCGCGTGGTGCTCCGGTATCCTTCCAATGGGGATAACGGGGTGTTACACCCATGCATGGCACTACACACAAGACTAACTCCACTCACACATACACTACTTCCTTCTATGCATGCATACTCTATCAAAACCCACACACACACATGCACACATACCCATGGCTCAAACTACTTGGGGGAAATCGGGGTGTGACATTCCGTTACTTCTACCAGTACATATAAGAGATGGGTGCTCAGCCCTACATTTGATAACAGGACTCGATGACTTAGACACTTGGCCGACAAGAGTAGTGATAGAGCCTAGTTTAGTTTTGCATGCATTTTGAGCGGTGTATTTCTTTTTAAAACAGAACTAGAAAATAATGTAAATAAATAAATTCAGATTTATTTCATTCCACAAAGTTGTGTACATTTCAATATGATTTCAGTATACATGATCATCATTTAACACTAATTAAAAATGCAAAGCTACATTTACTCATGGAACAAATCTTGATAGCATCAAACTCCTGTTACCAATCAACCCTCTTGGGTTTTCTTGATTGGACATTTTCTCTCAAGCCTCTAATTTTTGCCAAGGATGCCTTTTTTTTATTTTCACCCTGACGAGGTGCCCAATTTTAGCAAGGCTGCCTTTTTTTGGTTTTCGACTCACGGGGCTTTTATTCTCCTCTTTTGATTTTTATTGTCTATAGCCATAGAACCTCTTGAGTCTATCAACGTTGATTGGCTCTTTGAATTCATTGCCATCGCTGTCTGCTAGAATTGCTGCTCCTTTCGATAGTAACTTATTGAGGATGAAAGGGCCTTCCCATGTTGATCTAAATTTCCCCCTGATTTCGGGCGCACACGGTCTCATCTATTTGAATACCAGATCTCCACTACAAGAAATCAGGGGAATAGAGATGGAAAATAGAGACGAAATTCCGTCTCTAATTGAAAATAGAGACGGAAAAATTCCGTCTCTATTTTGGCGGTCTCTAAATTTAGAGACCGAAATTTTCCGTCTCTAAAAATAGAGACGGAAACGAATTTTACGTCTCTATTTCAGAGACAGAAATATCATTTTTGTCTCTAAAAATAGAGACGGATTAACTTTTCGTCTCTATTTTAGAGACGGAAAAATCATTTCCGTCTCTAAAAATAGAGACGAAAAACTCGTTTTCGTCTCTATTTTTAGAGACGGAAATAATTTTTCTGTCTCTAAATTAAATACATAATTTTTTTAATATATTATTAACTATATCTTTTAATTATATTTAAATATATTTTCCGTCTTAAAATCTATTTTTAATACATTATTTTTTTTAATAATAAAACTATAATTGGCAAAATTTATATAATAATATTAATGAAACAAGTATTAAATAAAAATTAAGTAAAATAAATAAAAGTATAAATAGTAATGTATTAATATATATATATATATATATATATATATATATATATATGTCATAGGACTACAAGCAAAAGTACTTGAAAAGTGTATTAAATAGTAACTAAGATGGAGGTGACTGTGGACGATCAGCCGACGGTACATGAACATTTTGGATAATGAATTCCTCTAGCCTACTAATGCAGTCCATTAAAGTGTCGACTGTGATGCGAAGCTCAATGACCTCATTTGTAGTCGTAGCAAGTCTACTCGCCGTTGCCGTAGAGGATGAAGCAGCATGCGAATAACAAGTATTTGCATAAGAGCCCAAGCCGAAGACCCGTCCACGGCGGTCCCTACTACCAGCTGCGTCATAATATACTCTTGCATGATCAACATTACCACCATCTGCCTGCTGACTCTGAAGACCCTCTAGTACCCGTTCATATAATGAAAATTAATTGAATGTTATTTAAGAGTAATCTAAAACTAAAAACATATAGAAAAATAACAGTAACAATTTTAAAAATCATACATGAACTGGTCTAGCTCGATCGCTGACAAATGTGACACCGTCATGATTTCGCGTATGTGTATGCATAAATAACTCATGAGGATATGGTGCTATGCCCATACTAGACTCCTGTAAATAAATTATAGGTCAACAATATTTGAACTTAACATTCCTTAAAATTGTATCAAAAGTAATATGAAAAAACCACAACAATACTCATATATGTTAATATTTTAATACTAAGCGAAAACAATTCTAACTCAAAAAACAATGACACTTGGCCATAGATGTAAAAAATTTCGGCAGAAATTCCCCTTAATTTGTAACAAACTTCCTACTTAAAAAGCATGAAAATATATTTAGAATTGTATTATCCACAATCAAAATCCTTTTCAAACTCCTTACACAACATTTTTCCCATCCTCCTTTATGTAATGAAATATTTAGCCTATTATCAAGATGTGATGTATTGCAATAAAAAGTAGCTTGTATAAATTAAGATGTATGAATACTTACGAGTCTGTCAGCATGCTCCCGATGGGACAACGTTCCTCCAGTGTGTATAGAAATGCTAACTCCCTCTATCCCGCCCATCCTATTAGTAGAATTCCGATCGGTAATTGTGAGGGCCTTCGGTGATGACCAGTAATGCATCCAATGTGCCCAAATTTCTACATTTATGTACCGTGGTCGTCGACCCTTTTTGTGCAGCTTGTTAAGCCTGTCCTTGTAATGTACACGAGCACGTTTCTCACAAATAGTGTAGACTAGGTGATCAACCGAGGAATTCCAATAAAAAGCTTTCTGAGAAATATAAAACAAAAAGAAAAAAGTTAAGCATAATGTATGTATTTGTACAATACGTATAAAATTTAAATAATACATGAATTAAGGTGCAATAATTAGAAATAAATAATTTAATTTAATTACCCGAAACTCTTGAAAATAAAACATTTTTGTCTCATGAGATATATTCTTCCATAAAAAACCATTGAGTTCTATTCTCTCCTTAAATGTTCGAGCCATGGAGCGGGAGCAAACACCAGATGGCAAAAAGCTAATAAACAACATAAATATAATAAATTGTAAGAAATGCAGCATATCATATATAGTAAATAGAAATACGAATGTTAATAACTCACTATTTTCCTTCAATGACAATATAAATCCGTCCGTCCACACCAATTGATCATCCGGGCAAAGGGCCTTCAACTGTATCAGGATATCTCTGAGATGCCTCAGACGGAATCTCTATAGGAGGTGCTCCAGCAGATGATATACCAGCAGGATGAGATGGGCCTGGATATGTCGGGGGTGTAGATTCTACAGCTGTACGCGGAGGTGCAGAAGCATGAGACGATCCATCACCTTGACTAACTGGTGTGGATAATGACGAACGCACCCTAGGTGGTTGGATAGTACCAGTCCTTCTCTTGTGATGCATTTTTTTCCCTGAATATATTATTGAACAAGATTATACATCAGGTTATGATTACATAATCATAATTATATGTGGCAATAATACATATATGTGTTATTTGTAAATTAAACCAAACAGAAAGTATTAAATGATATGCGGGTCATATGGATCATACTCACGTGGTCAAAAAATTATTCGCTATCATCACTTAAATGTAATTCATTATCACTATCATCTTCATTTTCTGAATAATTAGAATCAAATTCGCTTTCCAATTCAGATGTAGACCTGGATTCCTCGTCCGATACAATATCAACCAATTCATTGTCGACATTATTCAAAGGCTCATTATCTTCATATGGCATGCTTTCATTTATTTCATGACTCGCCACTTCATCTTCCTGAAAGGCTTCACTTTTAATTCGTTTATTTTGTCAATTAGCTTTCATTTCAAATAAGCCTCTCGGTTTTACTTTGTAAACTGCCAACCAATCTTTCTTATCTCGCCTTAGGCTAGGAAACGGAAGATAATACACCTGAATCGCTTGCATGGCCAACACAAAAGGTTCAAAATTAGGAAGTCATCTTCTTTGATTTATCTCAACCAAATTGTAGCTGTTTTGCACTTTTGTTCCAATATTAAGCGTTGGATCAAACCATTCGCACTTAAATAGCACACATCGTTTTATTGGCAAGGCGGGTTATTCAATTTCCAATATCTCTATAATTTTGCCGTAATAATTCATCAATTCACCTTGAATGCAAACTCCACTATTTGTAGTAGCCTTGTTATGACCATGAGATTGCGTATGATATTTGTAGCCGTTCACAAAATAAACCGGATAAGATTTAACAGTACGCAATGGTATCAGATATGAAATTATTTTCAATTGTATGCATCGATGCCTACATAATGTAATTGCATTTAGTGATTTAATCAATTCACGAAATACAATATATGTCTCAAATATTTGAAGTAAACACTTACATATGTCTTGAACCATAAATGAAAGTGCTTTTCGACTTCCTTATTTATGTCATTTTCTGTTATATGTGGCATAAGCTCCTTTAACCATTCCTCATATAAACTGCATCGGACAACATAACTTACATATGATATTGATGGTATTAAATAAATATTCGCCTAGTCAAACAAGTAACACTTACTGCACAAATGGTTGAATTTCTTGGCAATTAAGTATGATATAACCATGTGCAGCCTCCAATTCCTCATCTGCCAGCATTCTTCAGGTAGAACGTCCGTGTAATCAACCAGGATATGTGAAAATAGCTAAATTTCCATCATGCGTACTTGTTTGGCATCCATCGTCATTACGAGGAACCTTGATGCGTCTTGTGCTGACGTGAGGCTCAAAGTAATGAGAACAAAACGTACTAGCTTCTTCAACTAAGTACGCATTGCATATTGAGCCTTCTGCTCGTGCTTTATTTTTGACATTTTTTTTTTCAAGTGATACAGATACCTACATGACAAATTGTGGCTAGTTAATAATAAATTACCAAATTAATCAACCGTATGTATATCAAAGATTTAGGTTTACCTTTCAAAGGGATACATCCATCTATATTGAACGGGTCCTGCCAGTTTGGCCTCATGTGCAAAATGTATCGGTAAATGCTCCATAATGTCAAAGAAGCTCGGAGGAAAAAATCCCTCTAATTTGCAAAGTATGACTGCAATTTCATTCTCGAGTTTTTCCATGTCAGCCATCTTTATCTCAGACGATGTCAAGTTTTTGAAAAATATACTTAACTCAGTTATAGCTTCCCAAACTCTCTGTGGCAACAACTCGCGAAAAGCAACTAGCATCAACCTTTGCATGAATATATGACAATCATGGCTTTTCATTCCAAACAATTTATACTTTCTCATGTCAACACACCTTGTTAAATTTGAAACATAGCCGTCTGGGAACTTTATGATTCGCAACCGTTCGCACAAAACTTCCTTTTGCCTTTTGTCCAAAGTGTAACACGCTTTTGGATACTTGCCCGTTCGGGAATCTTTGTCTAATTCACTTCTTTTGCAATACAATATCAGGTCAGCACGCGATTTTGAATTATCTTTGGTCCTTCCTTCAATATTCATTATCGTGTTGAATACATTTTCGAAGATATTTTTTTTCGATATGCATCACGTCCAAATTATGCCGTATCAAATTTGATTTCCAATAAGGCAAATCCCAGAATATAGAGCGTTTTCTCCAACCAAAGTTTTTGGAAATGCTACTGTTGAGTTCTTCAGCTTCAAGTTCTGTTACTTTCAGCAAACCCAATTCATCAATCTCTTGTAGGATTTCTTCACCCGATCTATTAGGTGGAGGGGGAGCATGGACAACTTTATTCTTAATGAATTTGTGTTTATTTTGTCTGAATGGGTGATTTGGAGGAAGAAATTTCCTGTGACTGTCAAACCACGAAATTTTACACCCATTAGTCAAATAAAAAGCATCCGAGTCGTTGCCACAGTAGGGACAAGCTAACTTTCCCGCTATGCTCCAACCTGATAGCATAGCATATGCAGGGAAATCGTTAACTGTCCACATCAAAGCTGCTCTCATCATAAAATTCTGTTTGCGTGACACATCATATGTTAGCACACCAAATTCCAATAATAGCCGCAATTCAGAAATCAATGGTTGTATGTATACATCAATTTTCTGCTTTGGATTCTTCGGGCCCGGCATAATTGCTATTAAAAACATGTAAGCCTCATTCATACACATCCATAGAGGCAAATTATAAGGAACTATTATTATTGGCCATGATGAATACTGTTGTCCTGATTGCCCAAAAGGCTAAAAACCATCAGTGCTTAGACCCAATCTAACATTTCGACTATCAGCAGCAAAATCGGGGTGAATATCATTAAAATGCTTCCATACAACTGCGTCTGATGGATGGCTCATTACTCCATTTGCCTGTTCATGTTCATCATACCATCGCATGTGATATGCAGTAACATCGGATGAATATAGCCGCTGAAGTCTTGGAGTAATAGGAAAGTAATACATCCGTTTCCATGGTACTAATTTTTGCTTCCTATTACCACTAATCGGCTTAAACCTTGGTTGATTACAAAATTTGCAATCCATTAAATCCACATCACCTCCCTAATAGATCATACATCCAAGTCGACAGCAATCAATTTTTTCTACAGGCAAACCCAGACCCCTAAGCAACTTCTTCATATCATAAAAACTTTCAATCATTTGATTGTCCGATGGCAACGATTCATTGTACCAAGCCAGTATTTCATTTAAACTTTGATAAAAAAAATATGACCTTCAGATTTAATGTTCAATATTCGAGCCACGGAGCTTAACTGTGTCATACTATCACATCCTTGCCATAATTCCTGGTCAGCAGCATTAAGTAAGTGGAAAAAATTTTTGGCTGTTGGGTTCGGTTCCTCTTCTTCATTCCCACGAAAATTGGGTTGAAATGTATTTCCCGCTGCATCATAAACCATTTGGGCATAAGGATTTTCAGGTGCAAAAACATTGTTTGCCATCAAATTTCCTCCCCCCCCCCCATGCAACTCAGATTCAACCATCTCTGGTGCAAATTTCGAATGCACTTCAGCTTCAACTATATTCAGCCCAAATTCCGAACTTCTGGACATGCTACATATTATTGGTTCTCCATGCCTTGTCCATTCAAAATAATTAGGCACAAATCCCTTTTTCAGCAAATGTAGATGCACCTCCTTCGTAGGTAGATAACACCTATGTTTACACTTTTTGCATGGGCATCTAATTTTCAAACCGTCCATATATGCAGGCTGAGAGCTTGCATACTCAATGAAATATTGAATGCCTTCAGAAAACTCAAGATTAATGAAACCATCAGGTTTTAGTCTTCTATACATCCAACTTCTGTCTAAATTATTCATTATTGTTAAACTGTAGTGCAACAATCAAAAATACATAATTAGTACCAAAGCATTCAAATTCTCATAATTAAATTCAATTCTATTATATAATCTATTTCTTCAATCAAATTAATGCATAATTAGTTATGCAATAAGTTCTCACATCTAATCCACTGTAAATATTTATTATTATCAAATTCAGTTTGGTATCGAAAAACTGACCTTTCGTCAATATACCAGTCGGTCAGGGAGGGGGCAGGGGATCGAAAAAATGCATGATGCGAAATTGATCAGCGGTCGATACCGATAACGGCGGGGTACATGAAACAAGATATATAATTTCATTTAAAAAAATTACATTTACGTTGACAACTATATATAATTGAATTCATACATGACCATTTGATATACAAATAATTTTATTATTATTAAATATTATTTTATAATCAAATAACTCTTATTTTTATGTTAGACTTGTTGAAAAAAAAAACTCATGGGGGTTGGTGATATTAGATTCTCAACTTCCTATGTTTACAATTCCACCAACCCAAGCCGGTGGTTATTCAAAAAGGTTGACATCAACTGTAATAATTATTAAAGTCCCATTGATTTCTTTTTTCTATTTGTTTCTAAAATAAATTGGTAAAAGGATTTGACCAGATCAGCTTAATTTGGAGGTTAGTTTATTTTTTGAAAACATATATGTATATATGTAAGAATTTGGATGATATATATGAAATTTAGAGTAATTTATATTTCACATAATATCCATTTTTGGTTGAGTAAAAAAGGGGATACGATTATTGAACCATGGAACCTAACAAAATTTCCTTTTTTTTATATATTTTAATGAAGAAAAAACAAAAAGATAGGGATTGAAATATGGCAGTTAATCGGTTTTTCTAATCTTTATTTTGTTGTGGATTGACAGTATAATTGCGTTGATTTTATGAATTAAAAAGGCATTGTGGTGTGTGTCCCAGTCAGTTGTTTAAACAAGTTTAGGTGTGAAAGCAGATGATTAAGCAAGAAACATAAATTATAAATTAAGTGAAGCTGGAGTAAAAAGAAAATGTAAGATAAATAAACATTAAAGAGCGGGTAAGTTTGACTTTGTTGTTCATGTTTAAAATCAGATCAAAGTTTCAATTAATGATGATTTAATTCAGCTAAATAATGATTCAATATTCTGTTTAATTTCTATTAGAATAGAATTCAAGTTTAAAAATATATTATAAAAAATAAAACTAAGATATTTCTTGCCAAATTTTGGATATTAAGTTTTAATAATGAAAAGTTTTAGGTTTAAAGTGGATTTCCGTATTTTGTTTTACTTCTGATGTTCTTCTTATTGTTTATGAGCAGGCCATTTTAACTTGTTAAATTTAAGACCATTGAAGTGCTAAAGAAAAAGCTAAGCATAGTGTTAAATGATGCCTTATATATATTTGTATTTCGAATTTAAATTTTATGGATGACAAAATTAATATCTAAATAATACTCAAAATTATATAAAAGGAAAATTGAATATTGCTAAAGTATCTTTCACACCAATTGTCATAATTCAAGTTCATTAGTAGCATTTAGAAATTTGATTATGAAAAGGACATATATATCATGCAATGAAACCACAACATGTAATTACAATATTTTAGTTTTCTCCGCTCTAACCAACTTGGATTATATATTTGTTTCATTTTATATGCTCAAATTAAATCCTAAACGCTAAATAAACTTTAAAAACTAAACTCTAAACCATAAATCCTAGATATTAATATTCTAAACCTTAAACTCTAAATGTTTAATCCTAAAATCCACTGTCACAAAATAAGTCTATTTCAACATATTCTTAGCTTGAAAATGTTACCTTACTGTATATAAATCAACAATTTACCAATATATTTAAAATGCTACAAACTAATAATTATTGCAATAAAATGTTAAAATTCATACAATATATAAAATTTTATGAATTTTTGAAATTACAACAAATAATTACTCTACATTTTACATATAATAATTCAAAAAATAAAAAAAAATTATTACCTGATGCAGATCTCGCCGGAGGAGGAACTCCGGAGCACACGACGGGCAGGAGAACAACGCCGGCGTCGACTCGTCGGTGGCAAGGGGACCGGACGGCGATGGGCAACGTACAGGGGGGCAGCGGAATAGGAGGAGAAAGGGAAAAGAAAGAAGAGTGGAAAAAAAGAAAGAGGGGGGAAAAAGAAAACCTCACCTGCGTCTACTCGACGGCGGCGGTGGGACCAAACGCCGGATGGCTCGAGCAACGGAGGGAGGGGGCAGTGAATACAGGGAGGAGAAAGGGGAGGGGAAAAGAAAGAGGAGAAAAAAGAAAGAAAGGGAATTAGGTTTAAACCCGAAATTTAGAGACGGAATTAAATTTCATCTCTATTTAGAGACGGAAATAGTCTTCCGTCTCTAAAAATAGAGACGGAATAAGAAAATAATTTCCATCTCTATTTAGAGACAGAAAATTCATACCATCTCTAAATAGAGACGGAAATATTATTCCGTCTCTATTTTTAGAGACGGTATAAATTTTTCGTCTCTATTTAGAGACGGAAACGTTATTCCGTCTCTATTTAGAGACGAAACAACTATTCCGTCTCTAATACTGGCGGGAAAAAATCCCGCGATATTTAGTGACCATATTTAGAGACAGAACGAATTCCGTCTCTAAATAGAGATGAAAATTTCTTTCCGTCTCTATTTAGAGACGGAATTCATTTCGTCTCTATTTTTCCGTCTCTATTTTTGATTTTTCTTGTAGTGCTCCTTCCATTAATGGCTGTTTCCTAACTTTCTTCCCAAATGACCTGGCTAGCCTTTTCTGATAAATCTAATTATGATAGTAGGCCCTTAATCTTCTTTCATCCTGCATGTTCAGATGTTGCAACCGCTGTTGTAACACCCCCTACCCATACGTAGGCGTACCCATCCTTATGGAGTGAGAAGCTATATGAATCGGGTGTCTAACCAAACAGATAAAGACACAAAGCATACATTCATATATAATAAACATACATCATTACGGGGAAATTAAAACTTTCATAAGCATCAGAATGATCCATCATTACAATAGCAAAATTCGTTAAAAAAATGTTCTGATCAAAAGCCAGAATAAAATAATTACATATCCCAAAGTATGTAAATGCGGAAGCTTTACAAAATAATGGTGTAAAGAGAGTTCCGATACAAAAGAAGCAATATGCTATCAAAAATAAAGCCCTAACACTAATCTCTCTGTGTTGGCTTGACTGGTGATGACTCTCCAAAAGGAATACCATCCTCCGCACCTGCACGGATAAAACACCGTGCTAAGTGATAAATGCTTAGTGGGGAACACACAACAAAAGAGTGGACGGCCATTCACAATGGTCGTCAATGCCATACACATACAATATGACAAATGTGGATAATGATATCAGCTATATAATCATACTTGCATAATAAAGACATGCATTCAGAAGTTCACATCCACATTCATTTACACTTTAATTAATTTCTCATACTCATCATTATACGCATCCGAATACCGTATTCTTATAATCATATCAAAGAGGAACAAAACAAAAAGAGCACCTGCTGACTCACAATAGTGGATAACGAGTATACGGACAGTACCTTACGGGTACGAATCGAATACTGACAGTACCTTATGGGTACGAATCGAAAACCATTTCATTTTATCAATTACAAAACATTTTACTGAGGGGACCTTAAACAAGATCCAAATACTGAGGGGGTTCGCGAGGAATAAAACAGGGACCTGATCGAGGTCCAAACGGAACTGAGGCTACAGCTAAAGATTCTATTAGCCATGCCTAACTATCCACTAGATTGACTCTCGCAGGTCATGTATAATACAAATCATATTTCAAAGTACAACATACAATTCATCTAAAGAATCATGTTATTACTCATATAAAAGCATATAAAAGCATGACATGTATCATACAGTAGTATAAGTCCATTTAGAAGAGATACGAAATTCATTTTTAGTTAAAACTCAGCAATTTCAGAAAATAGGCCGAACAGAGGTGACCAATCGCACAAGGTTGGCCGGTCACGAGTCGTGACTGGCAATCACAACTCGTGACTGGTCTCTTGGTTGGTCACGAGTCATGACTGGCAATCGCAACTCATGACTGGCCTCTTGGCTGGTCAGGAGTCGTGACTGGCAATCACAACTCGTGACTGGCCTCTTGGCTGGTCACAAGTGCTGAGATCCACTCTCCCAATCAGAACTTCCCATCTTTTGATCGATAGCCGAGTGTGATGCACTCAAGGCATTTACGATCGGAAGATGGTAGGCCGATCGAGACTTGGACTGACTGATTTTCTGCATTCGCAACCACAGAAACTCTGCAGGAATCCTTAGTTCCTAAAGTTGCCCAGAATGTTGAAAAACATTTCTTCAAAAATCTCTTACCTCAGATCGCTACTTTCCTCGTCACTAGCAATGCACAGACACAACTTTTAACACCCTTAACACAATTAGATCACATTTGAACAAAAGCAAATTCCGATCGTAGCAACCCAGAAAGTCACAGTAAACCCAAAACACACTAATCCGTTCTTTTGGTTTAAAACTTAAATCAACTAAAATACATTACATTACTTCCAGCATGCATCACAACGATCATCAAATTTCCACAAATCATTCAACCACAACATAAACACAAAAATGCAGAAATTCCCAAACCTGTAATCCTAGCTTCAATCACTTGGTTCCACTACTTCCAGCTTTCTCTTTGCCTTTCGGGTCACGGGGAGGCTCAACTAACAGCCGACACACCCAGAACACACAAACAAAAACCCTAAATCAAAACCCAATCTAGAAATGCAAAGAAGAAAATAAACAATGTGAAGAAGATGATGAAAATGTGGAAAACTTTACCTAGCGGAGGTTGAGGAGCGATCAAATTCCACCACAAATCACTTAAATCAAATACCAGGACACAAATGGGAAGGGAAAAGAGGAAGAAGGAGTAATGAAGAAGAGAAAACGGAGTGAGAGGCAGTAGGAGTGGCTGCCCTTCTTTCTCTTTCTTTTTACACCCATTTCCAAAAACCCTAGCCACATGTCATCCTAAGATTGGTGGAACTTGACCACTCACACTCAACAAGCATACACTACTCACACACAATGCACTCTCAACTTAAAACACCCTACTAATGTGTGAGTAAAGCACACAATCCTAACTCCACTACTCACACCCTACATTGGTACACTCATGCACACCCAAACTTAACCCAACTAATTCACACCCTAATAACATACATGCATCCACATGCCAATAAAACCATTAAAACATGCATTTTTACCAAAATACCCTTATGATATGCCCAAAACACACAATGCATGCACACATACAAATAGGCTCATACTACTAGGGGGCAAACGGGGTGTGACAGCTGTTGTGCCCATTCAGCTTCTGGAATTTGAGCTTCCATAACTACACTTAATGACCTGAGTTCTGTAGCAACCGGTGGCAGCCGACCGAGAGCTATCCCCGAAACATATCCCGTTGAGCCTTCCCAGCGCGTCTCACTAGTGCCATCGCATTGTAGTCATGATCTTTACACTTCCCCTTGTGCATTTTTGCCTTTCGTGGGATTCAAACCAAAGACCTAGGGAATAAGTCCTTAATTCATAGAATCCCACTACCAAATTATGGGCGTCACTCCCGCGAGAGACGGGGCTCCGCAAGTGAGCGACAGCCAGCGATCATCGCGAGAGACAGGTCTCTTATGCGAGCGACGGGCGTTACTTCCACTGATGGTATACCCAATTTCCAAAATATTAACTCCCCCCAATTCCCCGAAATCTTCTATTGCCGAGAAAAAATCCTCAATCCTTGTAAAACCAGAGAATGAAAACTCACAACCTTCATCCATTTGTCTGGAAACAAACCTTGATGTCTTCATCAAGTAACTCTGATCTGGACTGCTTTAGGACCCGGTGTCTACACATATATATACATATGTATACATATACATATATATACACATGAATATCACAAATTATTAGCAGGATTACTCATAGTATTTTTATTATTTTAGATTCTGGTAGTATTTCATACACTATTCTCATATTATTAGGTAGGATCACAGTTACCTTATTAAAACTAAATCTCATGTAGACTTGACTAACTTGCGCTTGCTTATAATATTTACTGCTAAAATAGTGTAACACATAACTATACATTTTTACTGATTAATTGCATCCCTACGTACTTGAAGGAGATATGGCGAAACCCTATGACAAGTACCATTCATGTTGTTACCCATGGCATTTGGTACTTATTAGTTCAGCGTGATTCGGTTCGGACTTATATCCAACCTTCCTATGTGTCCCAAAAATTGGGAATCAGAATCATGTAGTTCTACATGCTCAATTATATAATGTAAGGACGAATACATATAGTTGAGTTAATGTATTAAATAATACTAATATTATGTAAATATAATTCAACCACACTCTTCATAAGATATACATTTGCATCTACTTATGCACCTATATCCATATACTTTTGTACCATAATCACTTTAGGCTTTTCCTTCCTCTAAAAATATTCATAAACAAATGAATATCATAAATTATTAGCGGGATTACTAATAGTATTTTTATTATTTTAGATTCCTGTAGTATTTCATACACTATTCTCAAATTATTAGGTAGGATCACAGTTACCTTATTAAAACTAAATCTCATGTAGACTTGACTAACTTGCGCTTGCTTATAATATTTAGTGCTAAAATAGTATAACACATAACTATACATTATTACTGATTAATTGCATCCCTACATACTTGAAGGAGATATGGAGAAACCCTATAATAAGTACCATTCATGTTGTTACCCATGGCATTTGGTACTTATTAGTTCAGTGTGATTTGGTTCGGACTTAGTATAGGTATATCCAAGCTTCCTACGTGTCCCAAAAATTTGGGATCAGAACCATGTAGTTCTACATGCTCAACTATATAATGTAAGGACAAATACATATAGTTGGGTTAATGTATAAAATAATATCAACATTATGTAAATATAATTCAACCACACTCTTCATAAGATATACATTTGCATCTACTTATGCACTTATATCCATATACTTTTGTACCATAATTACTTTAGGCTTTTCCTTCATTTCCCTTATTGTATATGTAAGCATAATATAAACTAGTCATGTAATTTGGTTATATATATAATATAACTTTCAATTTTTTTCAAAGTAATTAAAGATAAATAACAAAATGTGCTTACAAACACACAACAAACCTCATCACTTACACAAGTTATCATAAATCTCGATAAATAAATGGAATAAATAATATAGGTAACCATGAAAATGCAAAGTGATTGAAATAAGATTCAAGTTAATCGAATTCAAAATTCCATATGATATTCCGTTAATAATTTATCATATCATTTCACAAATTATCAATTCATGCATATGTCCGGCTATTAGGCATTCGAGCTCACTTATAAGTTATAAACTCTTTAAACTATATAATCATGTCTACTTTATTTCATTTAATTCTTTTATTATTGCTATTTCCCAAAATAATATGAAGGAATGCACTACATCAAATAGGAT
Source organism: Excoecaria cochinchinensis (assembly GCA_947683425.1). Lineage (NCBI taxonomy): Eukaryota > Viridiplantae > Streptophyta > Magnoliopsida > Malpighiales > Euphorbiaceae > Excoecaria > Excoecaria cochinchinensis. The sequence goes on from CANTUQ010000013.1 coordinate 2,476,728, forward strand.
TGAAGTGGCTGGATTCGAAGCATGAATACTTTAACCTTGTAATGAGGGGTCTGAGTTGAGACTTGACTCTCAATACATCTAAATTATTTTAAGGGGTTCGAATCAAGACTTAATCCTCAATACACCAAAATTTTTTAAAAGGTCCGGATCGAGACTTAACCCTTAATTCATCTAAATTATTTTGAAGGGTCCGGATCGAGACATAACCCTCAATTCATCTAAATTATTTTGAAGGGTCTGGATCGAGACTTAACCCTCACTTCATCTAAATTATTTTGATGAGGAAATGAGTTTTGACATGTGTAACACCGCTTACCAATACGTAGTAAATTGTATCATAATAAGACCGGTTCACCACATCGGGTGAAGGATGCTAACGAACTAGGCCCAATTGTTCAGAACCAAATACCAAAATCTGAATAATAAAATTTCTTTCATTGCAAAAACCATTTATTGCATAACACATTAAACAAAGTGTTACAAAACTATTTTCACGATACTCATAAAATAGAATTCACAATATCACTTTAATATTACATCCTTATAAGTGATTTACAAATTCAAAACCAATCCTTTTACACAACATTTATTAACATAATTAATTCATTCATTTACATCACTAATTACATAATACAAAGACTGTTCAATAGACTCATATAGACTCATTGGCCTTGACAGGTGTGGGATGTCTTTGGCAAAGCAATTATCTTTAATACCTGCACGGATGAAACATCCGTGCTAAGCACAGTGGCTTAGTGAGGAACAAATATTATATGGACAACCCCTCACAGTGGTCGTTAACAAAACACACAAATGTTTGCATTTATCGAAGTTAAAAACATGTAGTACTTAATCATTACATATATGAATATTAAACACATACACAAACTTCCATACCATGCTTACATTTGAAAAAATAGCAACAAAACATTTTATCATATTAATTATTGCATATCAACCCATACTTACTCTTTTATATATTCAAATAGTTCTTTCTTATTTGACCTACTAAAATTAGAGTTAGTTTCCTATGTTTATCTTAAGTCACCTTTCATACTTATATAATCAAACATATACATATCTACAGATATTCAATGTACATGGGTTTACCCTAAGGACATATTCATATTAGCAATTGTATATCTATATTTATCACATTAAAAAACATATAGCTATAAATGCAATTTACCACTCATTTCTTATGAATTGTGCACATTAAAGTCAACACACACATCATTTGTCTTATTATCAAATTAGAATGCTTAACTTTTTTTCATAAACCAATTTTAATGTATTAGGCATAGATTATAACAATTATTCATTACTATTGCATATATATGAAAAACTTAATTCCACAACTCCTTTCACAACACAAGTCTTCATATTCATAAAAGAATCATTCTTGATTAGCAAATCATTTAAGCATTTATTATAGTATACATTATAATTCTATAGATTAAATCATGTTCAATTTATCGCATATCTCATATGGTTTATTTGATTTTCTTTTATTCACATATAGTCTTTTAATTGTGTAGAGCCTGCATTTTCAAAGAAGTGGATAACGGGTTAGAACGCATAGGTACGCGAGGGTACCATTATACTGAGGGATCCCACGCGGGATCTAATAGAATACATAGGGATCCACAACCAAAATCCAAAGACAGAGGGGAATCCGCTTCCAGAATCCAAACGCATAGAAGGATCCATAACCAAAATCCTAACAAAAGGCTACATCATCAAAGGACCCTATAGGCATGCCTATCTATCCACTAGTCGGCCAAAAGCAAGCATTAAGTGATATTTATTCTCAACTTATGATACTTATATTATCATCACACACATTACATTCACCAACATTTATAATGATCATACACACTTACAAAGTTATCGAAATCGATTAACATGTAACATTTTCAATACTCAATATTTCAAGCCACATACCTATCTCATAACATTTACTGATATTCAATACTATATAATAACAGCATCACACACATTTCTTTCATGTCATTTCATACATATTATATGTATATTTTTATTAAACAAACCCTAAACGAATAATGAAATATTGTCGTTAATCCACACAATAAATACAAGCAGGTATCAAATATAGTTTATAAACATAACGCTCTCTTTTATGTGAACTATAAACATTTCTTTATCCTTTACTCATGTATAAAGCCATAATCCTTAGTATCGAAAAAAAGAAGAAACTCAAATCATGTCAAGTCTACTCATATATGTAATTATTAATATAACCCTATTATTTGTATCCTCATTATACAAATATTCATGACATGTTATTCCATTATGTTGAGCAAGACTCTTGCTCATACATCCATCACATTAATAACCAATGCTTCATGCCCAATTGTTTTAGCAGTATTTATTAATTTTCTAATTAGACATACTCTTAGTTACTTCACTAATTAATTATGTGCATAATCTTAATCTTATATAAATGACATTCATATCATGTCCAATATCATAATAGTAACATTTTTATCATGCTTAATGTCATAAAGGTAGCATTCATATCATGCTTAATATCATTTAACACATCCATACACTTATCATGCATAATCTAGCATTTATACCATCTTAATAACACATAACATTCATTTTTCATCTAATATTTGCATATAGAATCCTAAAGTGTTTGCATTATAATCATTCTTACATGTTTATGCCTTATTTTTAAGTCTTATTGATGTCTTTTTAACTAATCCATGCCTTAAAAATACATTGGAACACTTTAGGATGAAAAATATTGCATAAATAATCAATGCGGGCCAAATTGGGGCTCTCATGAGTCTGCAAGGTGGTGCTGAGTCGTGACAAAGGTCAAAGGTGTTTAGTCGGCACATTGATGCCGAGTTAGGAGCCAACTCAGATACTACTTCCAAATTGTATCGCAATTTTGAGCTAGTAAATGACATATTTATCAAAAATGTTCGACTAGACTTTTATTCCCCTATGTCTTAACTTTCTATAAGGAACAAAATTTTCATTAGACCCCATGGCATTATTTTGGCCATAAACTGAGTGATAAAACTCCAAATTGTATGGAATTAGTTCCATTGGAAAGCTAAGACACATACCTACAAATGTCTTAGAAATAGTCATGAGCCAATTTTGGTTCTACATACCTAAAAATTGTCCAAAATAGAAGGTTATATGTTCTAGCCTGGTCAAGGGAACATTTTGGATTATTAAGGCCTTTTTTCGATTTATAATGCTCCAAATGTTATGAATCAAAATTCTAATGAAACTAGAAATCTAAGAGAACAACTTTCATGAAGAGAATATGGTCTAATTATATCCCTACTGTTCCTAGTAATTTTTAAAAGTTGGGACACAATTATGTCCTTGGAAGTTACTCTAGAATAGTCTAGAAGAACATTTTTTGTCTTAACTTTGTTCATGAAGAGAGTATGGTCTAATTATGTCTTATCTTTCTACTAGGTTTAAAACCCTGCCCGCCGTGTAACAATGTGCAATTTTATGAATAGTAAACATAATCATTTTACATGGTGGCAGAAATGTTTCCCTACCTTATAACATTTAAAAGTTTTAGGCAGTATTGTTTTACACAGCGAGCAGAAATATCTCCCCACCATGTAAACGTCAGTTTAGATTTAAATAGGCCTATTTTGTTTCATTTGCCTTCAAACCTTTTCATCTCTTGTTTTCATTTTCTCTTAAAAATGCATCCTGTTTGGTCCGGTGTACGATTTTACTAGTGTAGAATTTGTACAAACCTAATTTCCTGAGAACTTCATCTAAGTAAGTAATTTTCTTTTTTCTATTTCTTGTATTTCTCTTATTTTGCGTTATTTTCGCTTTCATTTGTTTGTTTTCGCTTCCTATGTTCTTTAAGTTTATTGCTTTTTAGGTTTTTCAATTTTTTAGTTTTTCTTTTCTTTCATTAGTGGCAATTGCTTATTTGGTCATGTTACACTGCATTTGGAACTTATTTTACAGAGTTATTGTGACGCGCGCTGAACCCCGAAAGGCCCCAAATGAACCGCTTTTAGGGTATTCGAGAGAGGTTCATAGAACTTATAAATATTACGAGGGCGTCTATTTTGGGCAACAAGGAGGTATTTTGGAGTCGCCACCCAATAAAATATTGGGAAAGGTCATCTAGCCTCACCGAGCCTAAGACAGTGCATGTGTGTCTATTTTGGGCAACCAGAGATATTTTGGAATCCTCTTTCCAATAGAGCATTGGAAAGAGTTATCTAATCTCGTGAAGCCTAAGACGATGCATATACGTCTATTTTGGGCAAACTAAAGATATTTTGGACACCTCCTTCTAATAGAACATTGAAAAGATCATCTAATTTCGTGGACCCTAAGACAATACAAATTGGGCTTATTTTGGGCACGCCGGAGATATTTTGGAGTCCCCACCCCAATATAACATTGAGATGGTTCGTGTAACCTCGTTGAGCCTAAAACCAGAGAAGGTTCGGGACTTACCATTTATTCATACCTTGTTTAAGTTATAATTGAGTTTTTGAATTAATGTTTAATCCCATTTTCTCATTCAGTTCAATGAAATAATTAAGATATCAGATCAATAAGCTTGTGAAAACAGTAAATAAAAGTCAATTAAATGCAAAGTAAATAAAGGCATAATAATTTACAATAAAACTAGGGGCGGATTGTAAATGAAATGTAAATCATACATAAAATGGGGTATTTATGAAGGGTGAGGATATTGATCCTCGCATGCATACTTAAGAGAAAAAAGTGCTAAAGGCGATAGTTTATTTGGATGGAAAAAACTAGGACATTGGTCCCATTTTTATTAGAAAAAATTTTAAATTAATTAATATAAATATTTTTTAATGATTCTCTTTTAAACGTGCATAAAATAAATAATTTTATTATAAATTATATGGCAAAATAAATGAAAAAGCTCAATAAAGAAAATGATACAAATAATAAAAATAATAAAAGGTCAAACCAAATAGGCCTCCTAAATCTCCCCATTTGCTCCCGGGAATGCCCAAACAAAGAAAACAAGTGTTGGAATCAAAAACAAAAACAAATAAAATTAATGTTAGTAATTTAATCAAGAAAATCAATTAAACACATGAAATGATAATTTATAAATAATAATAAAATAAAATAAGATGACATCAAAAATGGCACAGGAATTAAAATGTTAACAAATTAAAATAAATGCATTTTGAATGACAAAATAATTAAATGATATGATTGAAATAAATAAAAAAACATGTTAATATATTAATACATAAAAACATGACATAATAATAAATATGATAATAACAATAACAATAAATAATAGAACAAAATAATAATAATAGTAAAAATAAAATAATAATAATAATAATAATAATAATAATAATAACAACAACAACAACAACAACAAATAAGTAATAAGGATAGCAATAAATAATAATGACAATAAAAAGAAAGATGAATAATAAAGTAAAATGATAAAGAATAAAAAAATGGTTAGCAAAAATGTTAAATTTATATATAAAATAAAAAAAATAAATGTATACACAATAGATTTAAAAATCTAAATAATTGTGAATGGGAAATAAAAACAATTGAATAAAATAAATAAATAAACAAAATAACCAATTGAATAAATAAATAAATAAATAAATTAGATAACACAAATATATACAATTGAACAAATAAATAAATAAATAAATAAAGATGATAAAGAAAATAAAGTAAAAAAAGACAATTAAAAAAATCACATCAAACAAATAATTAAATAATAGATCTAAGATATTCATGTTAATCAATTAATTGAAAGCAAGAAATAAAAATAATACAATAAATAAATAAAAAATAAACAAACAAAAAATATGAGATTGGATCAAAAATATTTGCCCTCAGAATTCGAATTCGATGAAGGAAAAAATATGATTGATTTCCTTATTTTTGGTCCGCAAAATTAGAGATAAAAATTGGAAATAATTGGAATTTTATTCTAAGGAAGAAAATTTTATTAAAAAAATAATAATGGAAGAAGATAAAAAAAAATTTAAGAACAAAAAATTGACTTTTTTGTCTCAAGAATATTTATTGATAAAAGAAATAAAAATATTATTAAGAACAAAACAATTATTTTTGCTTGTCTAAAAAATATTTGTTAAAAAAAATCTTATTTTTTAGAAAATCAAATGAAAAAAATTAGATTTTAATAACAAACAATTATTTTAAAACTTTGAAAAAATTTAATTAAAAGAAGAAAGTAAGAAAATTGAATTTTTGTGAGCAAATAATTACTTTATTTGTCTCAAAAATCAATTGTTCATCAACAAAATTCAATCTAAAAATGTTTAGAAGAAATTCTACTGAAATTAGAAGAAGAGGAAGAAGAATTGAAGGAGAAAAGAATTTTTATTTTGGATGAACAAAAAATAACAATCTCAATTTTTTGTTTGCCTCCCCTCATTTCTCTCTCTTTCATTTTCTATTTATATCAATAAAAATGAAAACCTAATTAATTAATGAAATAAAATATTTTTTAATCTGTAACACCCTTATACCCTATACGTATACTACCGACTTAGTGATACTGTGCAATTACCATGATCGGTTAACTGTCATGCACTTATGAAATTAGGGGTCAATTCTTTTCCCTACACTCATATTTATTAACACTAAGTTCACTTAACACTTTATTCACTTATTCGCTTTACATACCCTTTAACATTTACATTTACATTTACTTAGTTACCGATGACCTTTAACTGTCATATTTACAATTCATTTGGTATAAATTTCGGCAATATAATGGCTAGTAAATTGCACTACCCAAACCTGCAAATTGAAATCTCCACAGCCCCGGTAAGGGCACAACAACAATATCATCCTATATCGATACCTTTCCCATCCGCCTTTCATCACACAGTCACAAAATAATCCACAAAGATAAAATAACATATAACATCATTACATGCCCAAAATCAAATACTAGATAAGTATATACATGCGACAATTTATCCATTACACATACAAAATAAAATCCACTTCTACTCCTTTAGCTTGCTCCACCAAAATACCGAGGTATGCTACTCCAGTCCTATGGGGTACCTACACGCAGTCAAAAACAACTACGTGCTGAGCATTAGAATGCCTAGTGGTGGTTAACAATCTAAAAATTTTCTAACTAATCTTATTAAATTAACATATTATAAATACATATACTTATTATTTTCACTTATTATTATTTCTTCTCATTTCACTTAATTAATCACATTATTATTCACTTAATCATTCTCATAACTATAGATTAAATCATTTAATTACACTTTTATTTACTTAATTGCATTATTTATTTTATTAGCACACTTAATTCTTTATTTCTCATTAATTGCATTTTAATCACTAATTTTTTTCTCTTATTTCCACTTATGTCCTTAATATTTCTATTAATTCCCACTATATCCTTTCTTGTTCATTAATTACCATTATGTCCTTATAATTACATTAATACCCATTATATCCCATTTTCCACTTTAATTACACTTAAGTCCTCATTTAATACTTAATTACCAAAATACCCTTATTTATTGAATATTTACACTAATAATTTCATTTATGTTTATTTTCCACTTTTACCTTTAATTAACTTATTTAATTTCGATTATACCCTTTTTACTTCATTTTTCCACTCTTTAACTTACAATTTAGCCAAATTACATTTTAGTCCATGTTTTATCACATTTTTACTATTTCACTATTTAAGCATCATATTTCACTAAAATTACCATTTTACCCTTCCACTTACCCTTTTAACTTATTTCTACCACTTTTTTATCAACTTTTAGAAAAATTACCGTTTTACCCCTAAATTTTTTATTTACTTCATTTTAGTTCTTTTTTCACTCATTTTCACCAATTTAATTATTTTAATAATTTTTATCGCATATTTACAAATATGCCCCTAGTATGGACCCGGTAGAGAATCTACTGACCGGATATGCGAGATATAGTCCCCACAGACCCATTTCACTATCAAATGGTCCCAGCATGACCAATTTCACTGCACTACACTACACTATACACTGAATATCACTGTATACTATGATAAGCTCTCATTGGCTTATCAATAATGAGTCGCTATGACTCATACAGCGGTGTGGAATCCCTGTGGCTAGCCATCTATATCATGGACTAGATTTCACTACCAGATAACTATTAAGGACAATATTTCTCAAAATTCATATTATTATCACATTATGTCATTATGCAAAATATATCATACATCTCATTTTCACTTACCACTATGCATGCACACTCATTTATCATTATATAGTCATAATATGCCATTATATTACATATACAATCAAAATACACATATATAATCTCACATGTACCGTTCAAGCAAGAGTTTAAAATCCCATATCAAGCACTTTAATTTCTCTTAATCACTCAATTACACTTATTTCATGTTATACACATCATATATACCATTTTCATGCCACATATCATCATATATTCCATTATAATCCACTTAATACCATTTGGCCTCACTATCATTCCTTCACTATGATTTCTTTTAAATTCTTTATTCACTCTATCATGAATTACACTAATTATACATGTTATAAACATTAATCTCATGCCTTAAAACTCATTAAAATCTCATTTTATCTTAGGTATACGATTCGGCCTCTATAGTGATTTTTATACCACTTTGTTTTAATTTCATCTAATCATATTTATACAGTAATTTAAGCCTTCTAAGCATGAATATCAAGTTAGATTTAATTAATCACATCTCTATCTTATACCTACAGTTAAACATAACCTAAAAATCAACTTGTACATTAGGAAATAGGTACATTTAGTAACCACAAACCTCTTTTCCAAGCTTTATATCACTCTAGAGTTGCTTATCTTCCCCTTTGGCATTTGGATCTTCCCTTTTCCTTGAAGAACCTACCATAGCCGAATAGGAAAACATCCATATCATCAAAACAAAGCTTCAAATGTAAAATCTAACTTCACAATCATGTTCCACAGCCCCAAAAACCTCTATAAAGACCAATAAAAGAATTTAAAAACCCTTGAATAAAAAACCCAAAAACTCACCCTCACCTTTGATCTCTTGATTTCACCCACTTCCAGTGCACCAAATGAACTCGAAACACTGTTATTGGATTGTAGAGGAGCTGAAATTTAGTTTAGGAGCTAATATTTGGAGAGAAATTGGTGTAGAAGAGATGAAAATGGAAGAAATAGAGAGAAAAGAGGTTATGTTTTGGGGGACGAAGATGATCCCAAATTTAGCTGGATTTTTCTGGAGAAATCCAGCCATTTCTCCTTAATATAGCCCCCTTATGAACTAAACCTGTCCAACTGAAGTGGTCCAACCAAAATAAACAAAAATTTTGATTTTTCGGTTCATTTACATTTTTCCAAAGAATCTAAATGTTCCTCTTATTATTTTCACTTCTACCTAATTCCATTGATCCTAAAACATCAAAAATAGGCTCCCTGCAAATTTTTAACTCAATCGGAGTCCATTTGGGCACCGGTTCACTTAAATCGATCTGATTCGATCAATTTTCATTTTGCCGTAAAATACAACTCTAAAGCTACCAAAATTCACAGAGATCACTTCCATTGTCTTATTTAACACAATTAACATCTATTGGACCATTTAAACCTCTAATAACCCCTTGGTAAAATCTTGGTCAAACCCCAATTCAAATTGAACTGAACCGGAGGCCAACTTCAGAATGACCTTCGGAGGTTATTTTAGCTCCGTTTTCAGTTCTGATTTCACCACTAGACTCCTTATGACCCATAGATCATCTTTGCAAAATTAGAATTTTTTGGGCGCTGGACAGCCGGGTTTGCTGTATAGCCATCCCGATGTCACCCGTCCCGAAATCACTATATTTTCAACACACTTAACACGGAACTCCGACACTTGTAAACTCACTCCCTACACTGTTTGACACTGCGATTATCATGGTAACACTGAAATAATACACTGACACTTCTAGACCGGTATTTGGGCCATTACAATTTTACCCTCCTTAAAGAAAATTTCATCCTCGAAATTTACCTGAATAAAAAAGCTGTGGATACTACTATTGCATGGTTGTTCATGCTCCCATATCGCTTCTTCCACGTTGCGATGATTCCATAGCACTTTCACTAAGGGAATCTGCTTGTTTCTGAGTTGTCTAATCTCTCTAGCTAAGATCTTCACTGGATATTCTTCATAAGTTAGATCAGCTTGCACTTGCACTTCTTCTGGTTCAATCACATGGCTTACATCGGATCGATATCTTCTTAGCATCGACACATGGAATACATCATGAATCCTTCCCAAGGCCTGTGGAAGCTTTAGCCTATACGCCACTGGTCCCACTCGACACATGGAATACATCATGAATCTGGGTGACAACTTACCCTTCTTCCCAAATCTGAGAACCCGCTTAATGGAGAAACCTTTAAAAACACTTTATCACCCACTTGGAACTCTATGTCTTTTCTCTTCAAGTCAGCATAAGATTTCTGTTTGAAATGATAGAGGTGGGTACTCCATGCAATCTCACTATCTCATTGATTTACAATTTTGCCAGTCGAGTCAATGGAAAATCCATCCTCACTGGTAAGAAATGGGCAGATTTAGTAAGTCTGTCGATAATCACCCAAATTACATCATGCTTCCTTCGAGTGATAGGTAATCGAGTCCAAAAATCCATTGTCACTCAGTCCCACTTCCATTCGGGTATGGATGATGGGCTGAAGTAACTCGGATGGCACTTGGTGTACTGCCTTAACTTGCTGATATATCAGACACTTACCCACAAAATCTGATACATACCGCTTCGTTCCTGGCCACCAATAATGCATCTTGAAATCTTGATACATCTTATTACCCCCTGGGTGCATAGCATAACTACTGTAGTGAGCTTATGTCAAGATACTTTTCTTTAATTCTGGTTGATTTGGCACACATAACCTTTGTTTGTAATATACACTACCATCTAGGGCCACTGTATAATCATCACTGCCACTATTCTTCACTCGATCTATCACTGCCATCAATTTGTCATCTTGCTTTTGAGCGGCTTTAAGTTGCTGCATAAAGTCAGGCTTGACGTGTAACTCATCTATCAATGCTCCACTGTCAGCTACATCAAGCTTCACATTCATAGCTTTCAATGCTGCCATGAACTTTCTACTAAGTGCATCAGCCACTATATTAGCCTTCCATGGATGATAATCAATGAAACATTGATAATCCTTTATCAATTCAAGCCATCTTCGCTGTCTGAGATTTAGCTCCTTCTGTGTGAGCAAGTATTTCAAACTTTTATAATCTGTGAAGATATAACACTTTTGACCATAAAGGTAGTGCCTCTGTATCTTCAGTGCAAACACTATCGCTGTTAGCTCAAGATCATGTGTGGGGTAGTTCATTTCATGATTCTTAAGCTGGCGGGAGGCATAAGCAATCACTTTGCCATCTTGCATCAGCACACAACCCAAACCATTCAAAGATGCATCACTATAGATGGTGAAGTCTTTACCTAATTCGAGTTGAATTAACACTGGAGCTTCTGTCAACATTCTCTTAAACTGATCAAAGCTGGCATGGCAATTTTCTGTCCACTCAAATTTTGCATTCTTTTGTAATAGAAGTGTTAAAGTTGCTGCAATAATAGAAAAGCCTTTAATAAACCTTTTGTATTAGCCTGCTAAACCCAAGAAACTTCTAATTTCAGCGGCATTCTTGGGTGTTCTCCACTGCAACACTGCTTCAATCTTCTTAGGATCCAATTTAATACCTTCTGCTAACACTATATGTCTAAGGAAAGACACTTCATTCAACCAAAAATCACACTTACTGAACTTGGCGTACAGCTTCCTATCTCTTAGGGTTTGTAGCACGATTCTCAAATACTTGTCATGCTCTTTTGGAGTCTTTGAATACACCAGATATCATCAATAAAGACCCCTATGAACTGATCTAGATATGGATGGAAGTTCCTGTTCATAAGGTCCATAAAAGCTGCTGGTGCATTCGTGAGTCCAAAAGGCATCACTAGGAACTCATAATGTCCATATCGGGTGCGAAAGGCTGTCTTAGGCACATCTGCTTCTTTAATTTTCAATTGATGACATCCTGATATCAAATCAATCTTTTAAAACACACCTACTGTAACAACCCAAAAAGGGCCTAGTCGGAATTTGAATGCTAAGTAAAAAAATTAAGGGCATTTTGGTAATTAGTGTATGCGAAATTGGATTTATTAAAGACTTAATTGAAGAAATTAAATTAATAAGATGTTAAGTGAGGAATTATTTAGTGGAACATGTGTAGTGTACCAAGGATGTTATGGTTATTATGGAAGTTATCTAGTGTGTGTGGGTATATGGTGCTTAAGAAGTGAATGGACAAGATTATGACATTTGGGTTTGTAGGATGGTGACAAGTGGCTTGGTAGGTGTGAGCAATTAATGAGAATGAAGAAAAGGAAAAAAAGAAAGGGAAGAAGAGCAGAAATTCATGTTTGGGCCCTCTTCTCCCTCCCGTTCTCTCTTTTCTTTTCTTCTTTCCCTTTGCTTGTTCTTCCTCTTGGTTGTGTGTGAGTTGGAGCTGTTTTTGAAGAGTATGGGAGCAAGATTGAAGAGGTAAGTGGTTAGGTTTTGGTTATTGTGCTTTGATCTTCCTCTTTTTCTAGTTTGCTTTCGATTTGAGCAAGTTAGGGTTTTGGTTTAGTGATTATTGGGTTTGTTTGTGCGAGATGTGGATGATTTGAAGATGAGCTAAGGCTAGATAGAGTGGGTTCTTGAAGATTGAGGTGTTGAGCACCATTTCCAGATTTGGGAGCTTTGATTTCTACATTTGAGTTTGAGCTGTCTCTGTCCTAATCCTCCTTGGATCATGGAGGTGTATTTGTGTTTGTTTGTGTTTTTCAAATTCCGAAAATCTTGAGTGTTTTGTTTGGGTAAATGCATATATTGCTTATGAAGTGATTATGAGTCTAAATGCTAGTGATATAGTGATGTTTGCATGTGTATTTGAAGAATAAGAAAATTTTAGAGGAATGAGATTCTGGGTTTGTTAGTAGTTTTGATTTCACAAGCTCAAAGTGTTTTATCAGTGTGTTAATTGTGTGTTGAGCATGTTCTGGAAGCTTGGGAGGTAAGAATTTGCATGTGCTTGCATGACAAATGAGTTTGGGACAAATGAGTTCTGTTTTTGTTTGCTGTGAACTGCATGTTTTGGCCTTGGAAGTGGAAAACACGATGTTGTCGCGAGCGCGACGCTTGTCGCGATCCCAATAGAATCTTGTTGTCCACTCCGAGCTCCGAGTCGTGATGATGGCCATTTCTGTGAGTGGGAAGTCACGAGTCATGATCAAGCATCACGACTCGTGACCTCTCTCTCTTGTGAGGAAGTCCCGTCACGAGTCATGAGGCGAGATCACGACTCGTGATTCCTGCTGAGCCTCGTTACGAGTCGTGATGAGGGATCACGACTCATGACCATTCTCTCTGGTGGGCATGGAGGGGCTTCGTCACGAGTCGCCACTGCGTGTGCGACTCGCGACTGGGCTTTTCTCCCTCAGCTACTGTCGCGAGCACGACAGTGAACCTTTTTCATGTCATTTTGCTCTGTTTTGCCTATATGTCTTCTTCTTTCTCTTTTGCATGGCTTTTCATACTGTGTGAGTTATGTTCTGTATTTTTCTACTAGTGTAGTGATGTTTTTGACTTGTGTTAATAATTAATGACATTGACTAGTGTTAAGTGTCTAGAATAAGTGTTCTGAGCCTGAAGTGTCAAGGTAGGGGATAATTAAGCATGCTTAAGAAGGGTTAGTGAGTGCAGCTGCCTATGTCCAACCTGTTTGGACGAAGTGGTCGACCTTCGAGATGGTCATCTTCCGTGTAGTGATAAAATATTTTGAGGCTCCGATCTCCCGCGCTACCTTCGGGTATTAAAACTATTTTTGAGGCTTCGGTCTCCCGTGCCGTGTTCCCGTATCCTCCACCATTGGAATTCAGGCTATTGTTTCAAGTGTTTGGTATTGGTTTCGTGAAGTGTTTTGTTTATTTCGTGACTTTGGTTATGATAATTGCTTAGTCTTTTCTTTTATGAATTTCGATTTCATATAGTGATTCTTGACATATATCTCTGTCCTCTTATATTGAGGGAATTCTGTATTGTGATGCATCTTTACATTTAGATGTTAATGCAAGACATCTTTGTATAGTGTTCTGTATAGTGTCATAATTGTTTAGTGCAGTGTTCTAAGCAATGAGTGACTTGATAGTGATTATATTCTGATATGATTTTTAGTATGTCGTGCATGTGATATTTCGCGTGTTGCCATGGTAAGAATTTCGGTATGTGTACGTATTTGTTTATGCATGACTTATTGTATTCCTGTTTAGTGTACTGGTTTCTGTCTGCTTTGTTCCTCCCCACTAAGCGTTATCGCTTAGCACGGGCTGTTTTCCCATGTAGGTGGCAGGTTTGTTCGGTTTGCGTCGCGCATCTGCAGGGTCGGCCACTAGGAGTTGGAGTTTTATTTTTGTTCAGTTCCTGTAGTTTGTGATTTAAGGTTGTATATCGTTTTGTATTTTATATAAGTATTAAGTAAATATAATCAAGGATCGGTATGTAATTTTATAAGTGATGTGTAATTTATTATTTTATTATTTTTATTGCTACTTCCGCTAATCTGTATGAATATTTCTGAGTGAGCGTCGGGTAGCGCTCCGGTATCCTTCCTACGTGGGTATCGGAGTGTTATATTTAGTGGTATCAGAGCGCCGGTTTAGGCGGTTCTGGTTGCCTTTGATTGTTATGTGTCGAGTCTTTGCATGAGAGTCGGTTTTGTGTTGTGGCCTAATGCAGATGCAGTTGTGTAGTGTATGATTGTGTAGTGTATAGATGATGGATTAGTGTGATGGCGGATTTAGTGAGCGCTATAAGATTATGTGTATAGTGTGAGTTTGAGGTGTCACTCTATATACCTGTCAGGTATTTCCCTTGAATCGAGTGAACATAAGCATAGTGAAGTATGGGGATGGGAAAAAAATGCATTACTACAGCTCACGTTGCATTTTCGCATCATCTTGCATACATAAATCATTACGTAGCCATTTTATCCGCATCCCTCATCTGTATGTAAAAAGCATCATTGTATGCATTTCATTGAGAAAAGCTGACAGGATATACTTTGAGTGATTGGTGTTAAGATGAAGTGTTGGGATAAGAGTATAGTGCGATAAGAAGTGTGAAGTGCTAGTGGTTAGAGCTAAGAAGAGAATAGTGTTAGGGAATCATGTGCTAGTGAAGGAGTTAAGATTTTATTTGTGTCTTGAGTGTTTTATGTAGGAGGATAGTGATGTGTGTATCAAAGGGATTTGAGGTATTAGAATTCAGATGTTATGTGTAGTTTGGTTCTAGTGTGAAGTGTATTTTTTTGAGAATTGTATGGTATGAGTGATACCGATTTGGAGATTTGTTTAAGGAATTACCTATGTAAGTGGTTAGCGGGGAAATTTCGAGGACAAAATTGCTTAAGCGGGAGTGATTGTAACAACCCAAAAAGGGCCTAGTCGGAATTTGAATGCTAAGTCAGAAAATAAAGGGCATTTTCGTAATTAGTGTATGTGAATTTGGATTTATTGAAGAAATTAAATTAATAAGATGTTAAGTGAGGAATTATTTAGTGGAACATGTGTAGTGTACCAAGGATGTTATGGTTATTATGGAAGTTATCTAGTGTGTGTGGGTATATGGTGCTTAAGAAGTGAATGGACAAGATTATGACATTTGGGTTTGTAGGATGGTGACAAGTGGCTTGGTAGGTGTGAGCAATTAATGAGAAAGAAGAAAAGGAAAAGAAGAAAGGGAAGAAGAGCAGAAATTCACGTTTGGGCCCTCTTCTCCCTCCTGTTCTCTCTTTTCTTTTCTTCTTTCCCTTTGCTTGTTCTTCCTCTTGGTTGTGTGTGAGTTGGAGCTGTTTTTGAAGAGTATGGGAGCAAGATTGAAGAGGTAAGTGGTTAGGTTTTGGTTATTGTGCTTTGATCTTCCTCTTTTTCTAGTTTGCTTTCGATTTGAGCAAGTTAGGGTTTTGGTTTAGTGATTCTTGGGTTTGTTTGTGCGAGATGTGGATGATTTGAAGATGAGCTAAGGCTAGATAGAGTGGGTTCTTGAAGATTGAGGTGTTGAGCACCATTTCCAGATTTGGGAGCTTTGATTTCTACATTTGAGTTTGAGTTGTCTCTGTCCTAATCCTCCTTGGATCATGGAGGTGTATTTGTGTTTGTTTGTGTTTTTCAAATTTTGAAAATCTTGAGTGTTTTGTTTGGGTAAATGCATGTATTGCTTATGAAGTGATTATGAGTCTAAATGCTAGTGATATAGTGATGTTTGCATGTGTATTTGAAGAATAAGAAAATTTTAGAGGAATGAGATTCTGGGTTTGTTAGTAGTTTTGATTTCACAAGCTCAAAGTGTTTGATCAGTGTGTTAATTGTGTGTTGAGCATGTTCTAGAAGCTTGGGAGGTAAGAATTTGCATGTGCTTGCATGACAAATTAGTTTGGGACAAATGAGTTATGTTTTGGTTTGCTGTGACTTGCATGTTTTGGCCTTGGAAGTGGAAAACACGATGCTGTCGCGAGCGCGACGCTTGTCGCGATCACAACAGAATCTCGTTGTCCACTCCGAGCGCCGAGTCGTGATGATGGCCGTTTCTGTGAGTGGGAAGTCAAGATTCGTGATCGGTAAACTGTGCAATTACCATGATCGATAAACTGTCATTCACTTATGAAATTACGTATACTGCCGACTTAGCGATACTGTTCAATTACCATGATCGGTAAACTGTCATTCACTTATAAAATTACGGGTCAATTTTTTTGCCCTACACTCATATTTATTCACACTAAGTTCACTTAACACTTTATTCACTTATTCACTTTACATACCCTTTGACATTTACATTTACATTTACTTAGTTACCGATGACCTATAACTGTCTTATTTGCTATTCATTTGGTATAAATTTCGGCAGTATAACGGCTAGTAAATTGCACTACCTAAACCTGCAAATTGAAATCTCCACAGCCCCGGCAAGGGCACCACAACAATATCATCCTATATCGATACCTTTCCCGTCCGCCTTTCATCACACAATCACAAAATAATCCACACAGATAAAATAACATATAACATCATTACATGCCCAAAATCAAATACTAGATAATTATATACACGCCACAATTACTATTTAAGCATCATATTTCACTAAAATTACCATTTTACTCTTCCACATACCATTTTAACTTATTTCCACCACTTTTTTTATCAACTTTTAGAAAAATTACCGTTTTACCCCTAAACTTTTTATTTACTTCATTTTAGTTCTATTTTTACTCATTTTCACCAATTTAATTATTTTAATCATATTTATCGCATATTTACCAATATGCCCCTAGTATGGACCCGGTAGAAAATCTACTGACCGGATATGCGAGATATGTAAAATGGTCCCAACATGACCAATTTCACCGTAAAATGGTCCCAGCATGACCAATTTCACTACACTGCACTACACTATATACTGAATATCACTGTACACTGTGATAAGCTCTCATTGGCTTATCAATAATGAGTCGCCATAACTCATACTGCGGTATGGAATCCCTGTGGCTAGCCATCTATATCCAGGACTAGATTTCACTACCAGATAACTACTAAAGGCAATATTTCTCAAAATTTATATTATTTTCACATTATGTCATTATGCAAAATTTATCATACATCTCATTTTCACTTACCACTTTGCATGCACACTCATTTATCATCATATAGTCATAATATGTCATTATATTACATATACAATCAAAATACACATATATAATCTCACATGTACCGTTCGGCCAAGAGTTCAAAATCCCATATCATGCACTATAATTTCTCTTAATCACTCAATTACACTTATTTCATGTTATACACAACATGTATACCACTTTCATGCCATATATCATCATATATTCCATTATAATCCACTTAATACCATTCGGCCTCACTATCATTCCTTCACTATGATTTCTTTTCATTTCTTTATTCACTCTATCATGAATTACACTAATTATACATGTTATAAACATTAATTTCATGCCTTAAAACTCATTAAAATCTCATTTTATCTTAGGTATACCATTCGGCCTCTATAGTGATTTTCATACCACTTTGTTTTAATTTCATTTAATCATAATTATACACTAATTTAAGCCTTCTAAGCATGAATATCCAGTTAGATTTAATTAATCACATCTCTATCTTATACCTACACTTAAACATAACCTAAAAATCAACTTATACATTAGGAAATAGGTAGATTTTGTAACTATAAACCTCTTTTCCAAGCTTTATATCACTTTAGAGTTGCTTATCTTCCCCTTTGGTATGAGGATCTTCCCTTTTCCTTGAAGAACCTACCATGGCCGAATAGGAAAACATCCATATCATCAAAACTAAGCTTCAAATATAAAATCTAACTTCACAATCATGTTCCACAACCCCAAAAACCTCTATAGGGACCAATAAAACAATTTAAAAACCCTTGAATAAAAAACCCAAAAACTCACCCTAACGTTTGATCTCTTGATTTCACCCACCTCCAGTGCACCAAATGAACTCCAAACACTGCTATAAGATTGTAGAGGAGCTGAAATTTAGTTATGGAGCTAAGATTTGGAGAAAAATTAGAGTTGAAGAGATGAAAATAGAAGAAAGAGAGAGAAAATAGGTTATGTTTTGGGGGAGTAAGATGATCCCGACTTTGGCCGAACCGGTCCAATCGAAGTGGTCCAACAAAAATAAACCAAAATTTCGATTTTTCGGTTCATTTACACTTTTCAAAAGCATCTATATGTTCCTCTCATTATTTTCACTTCTAACTAATTTCATTGATCTTAAAACAACAAAAATAGGCTCCCTGCAAATTTTTAACTCAATCGGAGTCCATTTGGGCATCGGTTCACTTAAACTGGTCTGATTCGATCAATTTTCATTTTGCCGTAAAATACAACTCTAAAGCTGCCAAAATTCACAGAAATCACTTCCATTCTCTTATTTAACACACTTAACATCTATTAGGCCATTTAAACCTCTAATAACCCCTTTGTCAAACCTCGGTCAAACCCCGGTTCAAATTGAACCAAACCGGAGGCCAACTTCAAAATGATCTTCGGAGGTCGTTTTAGCTCCGTTTTCAGTTCCGATTTCACCACTAGACTCCTTACGACCCACAGATAATTTTTGCAAAATTAGAATTTTTCGGGCGCAGAACAGCCGGGTTCGCTGTATAGCAATCCCGATGTCACCCGTCCCGAAATCACTATATTTTTAACACACTTAACTCTGAACTCCAACACTGGTAAACTCACTCCCTACACTATTTAACACTACGATTATCATGATAACATTGAAATAATGCACTAACACTTCTAGGCCAGTATTTGGGCCATTATATAATTAGATCATTTATTATTTAAATTTTAAAATTGAAAAAATCATGAAAATCACAAAAAATAGGGATAAAAAATCAATTTTGAGTAAAAAATCCCGATAAAAGGCCAAAAATCTCATTTTCGACGGATTTAGGCTGACAAGGTAACTGACGGGCGTTGCTAGGCGAGCGATGCCTGTCGGTGGGCGTGCGTTGTGCACAACGCCGATGCATGTTGGGCGATGCGAATAGCGCCTCGCGTAGCGCCCTGCCGATGCTCACCCGCGGGCTACTGACTGCCGAATTTTTGTTTTTAATAACAAATTTTGACCTAAAAAATATAATTTTGCACCCTCTCCTTTTTATTTATTTTATTTTTATAATTTTTTATTTTTTTTATCTCTAAAAAGCAAATTTGATAAGAAAATCATCGCTTCCAACCTTTTTGCTTGTGAATAGGAGTCTAACTTTATCCTTGGATAACTCTAATCTGGATTGTCTCAGGACCTAGTATCTACAGTTATGCTGGTTTGTTTTGTAATTCTGAATGCATGGGTTAAAAATTTGATTGGAATGTTAAAATGCAACCCAATTGTTCGTTGGAATGCCCCAACCAAGTCTTGTGTGTGTTTTAAATTCCATAATGCATGTTTGAGCTTTAATTTGTAATTGATATATACATGTTTGCTCTGAAATTGTTGGTCTTATTGAATTTGGTGAACTTTGCACTTCTCATACTTAAGTTCGAGCTTATTTTTATTCAATTTTGGCATAGAGTTACATTGTTGACTTTAACATAATTTGTGAGCCTTAACTTTGGTGGAATTTTAATGTTAATTATTTTTCTTCGCATGCAGTGGCTCTAAAGTGTTCTCAACATGATCAACCTTCATTTTCTAAGGGTCTGGCTCATCGTACCAGGAAAGAGACCTTGCTATTCCTGCCTAGGTTCCTCAGATTTTTAGGCATAACTACAAGTGTTTCTCCGAAGTTTTGTATCTATATTTAACATTTATTGACTTTTATGTACTAGGCAAACTGGATATCCGAGAGGAAGTGGAGGCACTGATTGCTGCAATTGGATGGACTGAGTTCTTTAAGAAGGAAGAGAGGGTACACCCTAATTTGTCTCGAGACTTCCTTTCCACAGTTAATTGTAAAGTGGACAAGGATAATGTGTAGGATCCTAGGCATATTACATTATGGCTGAACAATAAGGTATACAAAATGACATTTAATGTGTCACACCCCATTTGCCCCCTAAAAGTTTGAGCCATGTTTGTGCATGTGCATTGAGTGTGTTTTGGCATGTGATTAGGGTGTTTTGGGCAAAATGCATGTTTTGAGGGTTTTGTTATTGTGTGAGTGTATTTATGATATTTGGGTGTGCATGTGTTGAGTTGCATTAGTGTGTTTTGGTCACATCTTTGTAGGGTGTGAATTAGTGAGATAGCCTTATGTGCATTGTGGAGTATGCTTGTAGGGTGTGAGTGGCTAAATTCTACCATTAGGGAAGTGACATGTGGCTTGGGTTAGATGAAGGGAGTGATTAGAGGAAGAAAGAGAAAAGGGAAAGCAGAAATTTTCTAGCTATTCCTGTTTCTCTCTTCTCTCTACCCCTCTTCTTCCTCTTCTCTTCCCATATTGTGCCCTAGGCTTGGATTTAAGTGTTTGTGGTGGAAATTAATCACTCCTCAACCCTCATTTGGTAAATCCACTACATTTTCTTCATCTCCTTCATCTTCTTCTTCTTCATCTTCTTCTTCTTTATCTTTTCCCATTTCTGGTTTTGAGTTTGATGTAGGGTTTGTTGTTTGTGTGATTTGTGGGTTTGGTCGTTAGTTGAGCCTCCTCGCGATCCTAAAGGCAAGGAGAAGGCGGGTGAAAGTGGCACCAAGTGATTTGAGCTTAGGAGTTTCAGGTTTGGGAGTTATTGTGTTTAATGCATTTTGTGGGTTTTGCATGTTTGGTTGAATTTCTAGAAAATCTGATGTTTCTTGATGTTTATAAGGGTTTATATGTTATGGGTTTTGATTTAGATGATGCATGGAGCCTTAAATGTGAATTATTGAACCCAATTGTGCATTTGATTGAGTTGATGAGTGAATAGTGCAGAGTTTTTAATTGTGTTAATTGATGTTGTTATGGGCATGATTTAATTTGAATTTTTGGCTTAAATGTTGCATTTTATGTTGTTAATGGTGTTTGGGTTGCTGGATTTAAGGTAAGTTGAGGTTTGGTTGAGTTGTAGTTGAGATTGAACATTTGGGTGTGGTGGAAGTGAGTTTTCTGCAGATTTTCCTGTGCAAGAGCTAGAAATCACGAATCTGTCGCGAGCGCGACATTTTTGCGAGCTCACGACAGAGCCCGGTGAAAGCAGCTCTCGCACGCGTCCGAGCTATCTGCCGAGCCGAGCAGTAGAGCCTCTGTCGCGAGTGCGACAGAGCGCTCGATTGCCGAGCGAGCGTGTATCTACTGAATGGTGTGTTTTAAATGGTTTTCGATTCGTACCCGTAAGCTACCGTCACTATTTACTCGTTATCCACTATTGTGAGTCAGTAGGTGTTATGTTTTGCACTGCTTATTTTGATATGATCACATGAATGAGATATCCAAATGAGTCTGATAACAAGTATGAGCCATCAGATTACATGTATATGAATGTGACTATGAGCTTCCGAATATTATATATTTATATATGTGACTCAAGCATGATTATGTATTTGATACATTTATCCGCATATGTCATAGTGTATGTGTTTTGCCTTGGAGACCATTGTGAATGGCCGTCCACTCTTTTGTTGTGTATTTCCCCACTAAGCATTATTGCTTAGCATGGTGTTTTATCCGTGCAGGTGTGGAAGGCATTTTTGCTTTAGCAGAGTCGCCGCCAGTCAAGCAACACAGAGGGATTAGTGTTAGGGCTTATTTTTGTAGTCTGTTGACAATTCTTTTGTAATAGAACTCTCATTGTATCAATAATTTTGTAAGCTTTCGCTTGTATATTTTTGATATGTAATTATTTTGTTTTGGCATCTGATCAAAATATTATTATAATGAATGTTGTTATATTAATGCATGATCATGATGATGTTTCTCAAAAGTTTTAATTTCAGCTGTATTTATACATGTTTATTGTGCATGAATGTATGTTTTGCCTCGATCTGTTTGGTGACACACCCTGCTCATACGACTTTTCACTCCGATACGGATGGGTTCGCCTACGTATGGGTATGGGGTGTTACATAATGAGTTTTTTGAGGCTTTGGGATTTTCAGTAGATGGAGTAAGGCATCTTCCTGATGCCAAAAGGCACACTGCGTGGCCTACTATTTGTGATCTTGTGAAACCTACACAATACGTTACTGGGCACTCAAAGGCCCACTATTTGAGGAGCCATGCTGCGAGGATCATCTATTACTTCTTAGCTTTGTCATTTGATGGCCACAATGAGTTCACTTAAGCTGTGAATCAGGTAGAGGCTTTGTTTTTACATTGCATGTTCGCATGGATCCGGCTGAATGGAGCATACTTCCTTCGGAAGAAATTTAAAGATTTGTAGGGATATCCCACTAAGGTTAAGAGGATTTCCATTGACTGGATTATAATGGTATTAGCTAAGAAGGTTGGGCCCACTTCTCTAGGGTTGGACATGGGACCTTACCTACTATGGATTTCAGAATGCTAAAAAACCTCCGCATAGCCATAGACTCTAATGCACATATCTGAAAAATTCAGCTGACCACCCGAGAGGAGTACTTGAGATTAGTGGAGAGGGCTAGGATTCAATTACCTACTGCCCAGGCTGAGCCAAATAATAAGGGAGCTAATGAAGGAGAAATAGCTGCTACCCCGCCTACTTCCTAGAGTTATTCAGAGCTTATTTTGCAAGTAAAGATGCTATCCACGGGCCAGGCTCGGCTTCATTCTAGCATTTTGGATGTGCAGGATCAGAGTCTTGACCTTTTTGATCAGCGGTTCAAGCACATGGAGCGATCATTAGACCTTATGAGGCAAGAGTAAAAGCACTTTTATAGGACTTTGTTGGAGAGATTGCTGCCACCACCACCTCCACATGAGTGATTCTGGGAGTTGTCCTTTCAGAAATTTTACTTTTTGCTCAATTATCTATTATTTATCTTGATAAATTATCTGTTTGTTGGGGATAATAAATTTTTAAGGGTGGGGTAGGGTATATTTTTTGAAAAATTGATTTAGCCACATTTATGTTTTGGTAGTTTTAGTTTGATTTTAGTTTGTCTTAGTTTTTTAATACTGTTATCTTTTTATCTTTTAACTTTAGTTTTTTTGTTTTAGTCAGTGACTTTAGTTTTTTTTGTAGACTATTTGCTTTAGTTTTTTTTTTTGTTTTTGTTTTTCTATTTTAGTTATGGTATCTAATTTGAATTTATCAAATCCTTTGCTTAACGCTAGTTGCTAAAAATGCTGACTCCGTAAGTGCATGGTTAATTGCTTATAGTACTTAAGATATCGATCCCACAGAGAATGTAGACTAAATATCACTCACTATTACTTACTTGATTTTATCTCGTTTACATTGTTCAATAATTTTGTAAGTTAATTCTATACTACTCGTGTCATGCAAATTAATTAAACCTAGTTAATGATAATCAAAGAAGACAATGTAGATAATGAAGAACTAATAATATGAAACTTGATCCCATCTTTTAATTATAATTATACTCTTTTAAGCAAGTCAAATTCGAATAATATTCTAATTCACTTTCTCGAGATGAATTAGAGTGCCTAAAATATGCAATTACAATACTAATCCTTAACTCTCATTAATGAACTAGTTAATTCTAATTATATATTCTAAGATTAATTACCAACTTATAGCAATTATCTTGACATACTGATCTCTCAAGTTATGTTTTGATAATGAAATCCTATTAGTTTAAAGTTAAAAATGAATCTCTCAACTCTACTTTAACTTATAATGATCATGCAAATATACCAATAGAGAATTCTGTAGTCAAAAACTATTAATATTAATGAAAATAGAAATAACATTAATATTATTCAAGTTTCTTAAATAACATTCATTTAATGTTTACAAAGAAGAAGTGAAGATTAGTAATAGAAGAAGGAGATCTCTCAACCCTTTTTCCCTTCACAAAGTGTAAACTTCTTCCTTGCAATTGCCGTCTTTTCAAAACATAAAACTAACTTAGAACTTCAATTCCAGAAATTGTTCTCTCAAACTTACAGAAAATTGATTAGTTAAAAATTCCATCCTGTGACGCGTAATGAAACCCAGGGCGCCCCGAATCCCTCGCTTCTAGGGCCTTCGAGATGAGGTTCATGAACACTTGTAAGAAATTACAAGTGCGTCCATTTTGGGCAACTAGGAGGTTTCTTGGAGTCGCCACCCAATAGAACATTGGGAATGGTCGTCTAGCCTCAGTGAGCCTAAGACAGCACTGCTATGTCCATTATAGGTAAGCTGGAGGTGTCTTGGAGGCTTCCACCCTAATGATAGGATGGTCCTCTAGCCTCACGATTTGGCGAACCAGAGGTGTCTTGGAGGCATCCACCCTAATAGAACATTAGGATAGCCCTCTCGCCTCGTGGTGCCTAGGACTGTTCAATTTTGAGCCTTTTACGGGACACAAGAGGTGTCTTGGAGGCCCCATCCCAATAGAATAATGAGATGGCCCTCTTGCCTCATTGAGCCCAAAGACCAGAAAAGGTTCGGGACTTCCCATTTATTCATACCTTAGTTAGGTTTATAGTTGAGTTTTACATTTATCATTTCATCCCATTTCTCATTCAATTTAATGCAGTTAAATTAAAGCGCAAGTTATCTATTCAAAGGAAGCGATAAATAAAAGCATAATTAAAATGAAGCGTATGAAAATAAATTACAACAAAACTAGGGGCGGAATACAACCCCCATTGTAAATAAAATACAAATTATACATAAATATTTATCATAAAACAATTTTAATGTGACAATTTGTATTTTGGAAGGAGAAAATTGGGACATAGGTCCCATTTTTATTAGGAAAGATTCCAAGTTAATTAATAAAAATATCCTTGTGATTTTCTTTTTAGCGTGGATGAAAATAAACAATTTTACATAAAATACACAAATACGATAAATAAATCAAAATAAAGGAAAACGAGGAATTTAAATATGCAAACCAAAGTGAGATTCCTAATCCCTCGATCTCGCATCTTCGTCCATGGATAATGCTCAAATGAAAGGACAAGTGTTATAGCCAAAAAGAAAAAGAAACTAAGGTTAGTAATTAAATCAAATTGAATAAAATACAATAAAATAAAATGGATCAATCAAATTAAATTAGATAAATAAGACTAACAAAAATATCAATGAAGCCAATCAAGTGAGTAAAACGACTAAATAAAAAAGGATAAAACACATAAGTGTGAGTAATGAAAGGAATTAAAGATAAAAAATTGATTTAATTAAATTAACTATTTACATGTTATCAAGATTAGCATAATATTATTAAATGGCAAAGAAAATCAAAGAAAATTAATTAATTATATGTTAAAAATAATAAGAAATCAAAGCAAAAATAAATTAATTACAAGTTAGAAAAATAATTTATAAACATATTAAATAAAATAAATAAAAAATAATAGAATAAATAAATAAATGAAAATAATAAAAATATACATGAATAAATGAAATATGAACAAAAATAAAGAAAAGAATAAGAAGAATAAGCCCAAAATGTTTACCCTCAGAGTTTCGGATTCGATAAAGGTAAAAAAATGATGATTGACTTCCTTGTTTGTGATTTGCAAGATTAGAGTTAAGATATGGTGAAAATGTTGGAATTTTATTCCAAGAAAAAAAAATTAAAAAAATGATCAAAAATTCTTTAAGAACAAAAAATGATTTTTATTGATAAAAATATTTTCAAGAACAAACAATATTTATTTACGAAAAAAAACTTATTTTTTAGAAAATCAAATGAAACAATTAGATTTTAAAAACAAAACAATTATCTTGTTTATCTCAAAATAAACTATTCATCAAAAAATTGATTCAAATAAAAATCATTTAAAAAAAATGCAAGTAAAAGAAAAATTATTGAAAGACAATAGAATGAAAATTGAATTTTTAAAGAACCAATAATCACTTTATTTATCTCAAAAATTAATTTTCCATAAACAAAATTCCATCTAAAATATATTTAGAAGAAATTTTATTGGAAAAAGATGAAGAGTTAAACTATTTTCTCTTTGTTTTTTGGGGAAAATCTGAAAATGTAGAAAGAATTTTAGAGGAAGGAGAAGAGAAAACCTAAAAAACCTAAAAGAAATTCCCCCTATTTCTCTTTCCATCATTTTCTTTTTATATGAATAAAAAAGGAAAAAAAAT
Organism: Excoecaria cochinchinensis; assembly: GCA_947683425.1. NCBI lineage: Eukaryota > Viridiplantae > Streptophyta > Magnoliopsida > Malpighiales > Euphorbiaceae > Excoecaria > Excoecaria cochinchinensis. Next base: position 2,503,612 of record CANTUQ010000013.1, read on the forward strand.
AATTACCTAAGGGAAAAGCAAATTAATTAATTAATAATATCATTTATCAAGATTTAAAATTAAAAAAAAAAACTAGAAAATCCCTTTAAAAAGGGATAAAAAATCAAATTTAGGTGAAAAAAAGGTGAAAAAACTGATTCCGGGCAATTTGTGGCAGATTTGGGCGGGGGACGCTTGTCGCTGGCGAGCGGCGGGTTGCCAGCGTGCGCGTGGAGCGCCGCGCGATGGCGCTCCGCGTCACAGCAGCGCCCCGCCGCGGCCGACGCTCGAAATTTATTTTTTTTTTAATTCTTAAAATTAACTAAAAATACCAAAATTTCTAAACCCCATTTTTTAAATCTAATTTTCAAAATATTTTTATTATTTTTTATTTTTTTCACTCTAAAATACAAATTTGATAAGAAAATCACCACTTTTAACCTTTTTGCCTGTGACAAGGCATCTTATCATCATTGGATAACTCTGATCTGGGCTTCCTCAGGACCTGGTGTCTACAGTTGGCCCCAATTTTGGGGAAACTAGTGCACTAGTGCCTAGGTGAGCCAAAATTAAGAGAAAAAGGGAAGAGATGTGTACCCGAGGCAGCCCTTACCTTTTTGCCGTGTACAAGGTTGCGGCTTATCGCTGTCGAGCAGTAGTGCTATTAGACTGTGGCTCATTTGCAATCTTTTCTATCGCACTGTCCCGTTCGCCTCCGGTCGGCTTGCACGGCGTCTGTGAGATGCGGTGTCCTCTAACCCCAATCCCGTTGCGATCTGTTCTATCGCGTGTGCCCCACTATCCTCGTCTCAGCATGCATGGTGGCTAATCTTTCCCGCTAGCCTCATCTCGTCTTGCACGGTGTCTGTGAGATGCGGTATTATCTAACCATAGTCCCGTTGGGACATGTTCTATCTCATGTGCCCCGCTGTCCTCGTCTTGGTATTCATGGTGGCTGGTTTGTCCCGCTGGCCTCATCTCAGCTTGCACGGTGTCTGTGGGATACAATATTCTCTAACCACAATCCCGTTGTGATCTGTTCTATCGCGTGTGCCCCACTGTCCTCGTCTCGGCATGCACGGGAGCTGGTTTGGCCCGCTGGTCTCATCTCGGCTTGCACAGTGACTATGAGATGCGGTATTCTCTAACCACAGTCCCGTTACGATCTGTTCTATCGCATGTGCCCCGCTGTCCTCATCTCGGCATGCACGATGGCTTGTCTTTCCCGCTGGTCTCATCACGGCTTGCACGGTGTCTATGAGATGCAGTACTCTCTGACTACAACCTCTGTTTGCGATTTGTTCTATCGCTGGTGTCCCTCTAGCCTTGTCCCGGCCTGCACGGAGTCTGTGAGATGCAGTACTCTAACTACAACCTATGTTTGCGATTTGTTCTATCCCTGGTATCCCACTAGCCTCGTCCCGGCCTGTACGGAGTCTATGAGATGCAGTATTATCTAACTACAACCTCTATTTATAATCTGTTCTACCGCATGTGTTCTGCTAGCCTTGTCTCGGCTCGCGCAGTGTTTGTGAGATGTAGTGTTCTCTAACTACAACCTCCGTTTGCGATCTATTATATCGCTGGTGTTTATCTTGAACCTCTTCTTTTTTTCTACAAAAAAGGGAAAAGAAAATATGCAGGGTATATAAAAAAGATGCATACCTGTGGCAGTACATGCTTGTTGGGGGCGTTGTCAGATGTGTCCCCATGAAGGACGGTTAGTTGTTCCCTAGACCGATTCCTCTATCATCTCCATCGGGGTCTCCTTGTTGGGAAGACCTGTGTGTCTCTTAATAGGGCTTTGTGCTCATAGGGAGATTTTGAAAATATGTGCTCACTAAGAGGCTTTGACGCTCACTGAGAGACTTTGATGCTCACTGAGAGTCTTTGATGCTCACTGAGAGTCTTTGATTTCGAGCCTCTAGAGAGGAAAATATGTTTGAGCCTCCTCAGAGGAAAATTATATTTGAGCCTCCAGAGAGGATATTAGATTTGAGCCTCCTTAGAGGAAAATTATATTTGAGCCTCCTTAGAGGAAAATTATATTTGAGCCTGCAAAGAGGAAATTGAATTTGAGCCTCCTTAGAGGAAAATTATATTTGAGCCTCCAGAGAGGAAATTGAATTTGAGCCTCCTCAGAGAAAAATTTTATTTGAGCCTCCAGAGAGGAAATTATATTTGAGCCTCCACAGAGGAAAATTAGATTGGAGGTTTTATTGCCTGCAGGCGGATAGGTTTCAATGTCTTTGGAGTCTCTTAAAATGATCTTTGTTATTTTTTTTTTGGTTTTTGTTGTTCCTGTTGTTTTTGGGATTTTTACATTTTGGATGTATTTGAATTTTTACAGTATATTGGATTTTCAAGGCCTTGAAAATATCTTCTTCTTTTTGTTTTGTGTTGTTTTGTTTGCGTTTGAGGATTTGTATTCTTTGTACATTTTGAAGTTTGATTTTGTACACTTATTGTACGACATGTGTGAGCGTACATATTATTAGAGAGAAACTTACCTGATTGCCCCCGGCATGGCGTACATGGATAGGCTTGCTCTTTTGAATGTCTTCTTGGGAGCGGGTCCGCGAGATTCTACTCTCGTGAGGATTTTATCTTGATCTTATTGTTCGCCGTGGATGAACGCCGATGTAGAGTTGGGACTGTATCTCGGCCTACTTTTACGTCTAATTGCCTAAAGTATGTGTGGGTAGTCTGGCTTCTCAAGGGATCTTCTTTTCTGTAGATTTGTGTGATTACGGATTGCCCTTAGCATGGTGTGCCTGGACAGGCTGGTTCTTTTGGGCGTTCCACCTTTGTACATTTTTACTTGATTTTATACCAGATACAGTGGCCGATCATGTTGAACTGAATCCATCCCTTGGATTATCCTTGCTCATGAGGTCTATTCGGACCTTTCCCTCTGAGTCATGTACACAACAACATATACAAAAGATTGTGTGTGCGTATGGAGCTATGTGTGGGAAATATATGCATAAAGCTATATACACGAAACACGAGCAAAGGATTAATGTACAAGAATTGTGTGTGCATATCTATATGTGTAAAAGACTGAATGCACGTGACATGCATGTGATATGCAAAATTGAATAGAGCATCCCAGGTGGTTAAGGGATTCGTTGAGGGTACTGCTCGGCTGCTCACATTGTCTGATGCTCCCAAGGATCTAGAAAAGCATTGTCTTTGCTTTATGGACTTTGACCCATAATCTTTTAAAAGAGAACTGACTCGTGCGCATCTTTTGCCCTCGATCAATGAGCATTTTGCCCCCAAGGACTCTGAATGAAATTCTACATTATGCACCACCTGCCTAAAGGAAATTTATTTGGAGTAATGCCGCCTTATCGCTTCAGGCTTCAAAAGTCATTATTTTAAAGGTAGTGCGTCCCTTGTGGATTTTCACACTAGCTTTTCTTAGCGGGAGATACGTCTCTTTAGGGATTTTCACATAATCCTATGCCTAATTTTTGCTTGGAATGGACCCAACCCACTACAGCGGCTTTTTTCATTTATTTTTTTGAATGACAGACTGCCTGTTCCTAGGTTTTCACCCTGCCTTTTGGCCTAACTTTTGCTTAGAGAGCCAGTCACGGTTTTCATCTCTAATGGCCTTCTATTTTTTGAGACTCTTCTGCCTTTCAGGTATAGATGTAAGAAAAGTTGAAGCTACTATCAAAGACCCTTCCTAGGGTAATCAGCAGTTATTCTCTGATGCATTTTCTCCTTAGGCATCGGTTGCATTCCATGGCCTCCCTTGATGAATGTGTTGCTAGATTGGGTGAGGTAGCAGATGAGGATCGGGTTCTTTAGGACTTCATGAGGCTGCCTTTTTACCTTACCTACCCATTGTGCTCGATAGTTCAGAGGGATTAATAATGCAATGAGGCATCCCTATCTTTCCAAGGTGGACCTTATCTTTGGCTTTTACCTCCAGATACCATAGTCTCTGGGCAAGCTGCCGGTGAAGACTATTATGCCATCTATCTGGAGTTGTTCTTTCACTCCCACTAATGCACTCAAGAGGTAGATGCTTAGTCTCGCAATCGATAGTAGAACTCATCGACTTAGACATCCGGATTGTGAGAGTAGTAGCAGAGTGTAGCCATTTAGATTGCATGCATTCAGTAATGAACAACATTTATCTTTTTATAAATGGACTAGAAAATAATGAACACATGCAGTTGCAAAGATTGTGTACATGTCGGTATGATTTCTCTATACGTGATCATTATCTAACATTGATTCAAAATGCAAAACTACATCTAATCTCAGAGTATATCTTATAAACATCAAACTCCTGTCTCCAATCAGCCCTCTCGGGTTTTCTTGATTGGACATTTTCTCTCAAGCCTCTAATTTTTGCCCAGGGTGCCCTTTTCCGGTTTTCACCTTGGCGAGGTGCCAATTTTTAGTAATGCCACCTTTTTTCGATTTTCGACCTGCGGGGCTTTTATTCTCTTCTTTTGATTTTTAAGTCTTTAGCCATAGACCCTCTTGAGTTTATCGATGTTGATCGGTTCTTGAAGCCATCTTCATCGCTTCTAGTTGTTGCTGTAACACCCCCGCCGCCGCCCCCGTTGGAAGGGCGCCGGCGGGCGCGCTACCACACGACACTCACTCACGACACGGCAAAGCATACAGCGGAAGCATACATGCGCGAAGCGGAAGCATTCAATAACCATATAATAAAATCTTGGAAAAATATAAAAGGAAACATACTTCATTACATGAATAATCAAATACGAGTTATATACAACGGCCCAAAAGATTACATCTTTAAAATCCTTTACAAAAAGAGTTATACATAAACAAAAGAATTATACATATACAAAAGAAAATTTCAGGAGGAGACAGAAATAATAAACTCGACTCCTAAATGGCCTGCCTGCAGATGCACGACTCGAGCACTCCCAAAATCCTCCACGATACCTGCACGGGATAAAAGCCCGTGCTAAGCGATAATGCTTAGTGAGGAGAAACAAACAATAACAGAACACTATGCAAGGAAACATGCATTAATATACATAAATCATTATGCATCAGAGTACAGAGATATTACGATATAATCAGGATAATATAACGCAATGCACTAAACCATCACACTATTCGGAAATCACACTTTGATCAGAACACTCACTTTATCAATACAAGACACTACACACAATAGCCTGAAATCAATGGTTGAGGATACGGGAACACGGCACGGGAGACCGAAGCCTCAAAAACACTTTAATACCCGAAGGCAGCGCGGGAGATGGAGTCTCAAAACATTTTATCACTACACGATTGATGACCATCTCGGAGGTCAACCGCTTCGCCCAAACGGTGCGGACAGAACAGCTGAACACTAACCCTTCTTAAGCATGCTTAATTATCCTATACCTTGACACTTCAGGCTCGACAACACAATAATTCACCAGACAATATATAACAAAAACAATATTCAATTTAAGACTCTTATATAAAATAAATCCATAACAAGGACACTAGCACATTAATATCACGAATCCAAAAGCACACACATATTCCATGCAATAGTGAGAAACCGTGCAAAGTGAACAAAAGAAACACATTCAGAAAAACAAGGCAAGCAGGAAGGGCCTCTGTCGCGATCGCGATAAGTGTCACACTCGCGACAGAGCACGGGGTACTCCCTCGCGAGGTCGCGCCAAGGGCCTCCTCGTGACGAAGCACTCGCGGCAGAATTTCACGGAGCCGATCTCTGTCGCTCTCGCGACCACCGTCGCGATCGCGACAGCGACCAGTTCCTTCCTCCTCGCGCGCACGCTCGGCAGCACGCCCGCGCGGAGGTTTCCACGACCAAACTCTCTATCGCGCTCGCGACAAGCGTCGCGATCGCGACAGAGGGCTCTTCAAGAACAAGGGGCCAAGTCCGCCTTCTGTCGCGATCGCGGCACTTGTCGCGATCGCGACAGAACCCAGATTCGCCCAACTCTGTTCTTTTCCTACTCTTTTCACACACAACTCTTCATACATACACACAACATATTCAAAACACTTACCTCTCGCCTCCAGCACATCACCGCATCATTCACAAGCCACATAAACACATTTACACTATAATCAATTATAATTACCACAAGAAATCACCCACAATCAAACTCAAATACACTAACAGGGCCTGCTCAATTCTGAAAACGCATAACATCGTCACTATATCACTTGCACTTCACTATAAGTCACTACACCATTTAAACATGCATTCATAATATACTCAAGATTACACATAACATGCAAACACTAGCTAGAGTTGATCCAAGGAGAAAATAGGGGAGAAACCACAATCTATAACACAGCTCAAATAAACTCCCAAACCTGGAAATCGCAGCTTCAAATCGAGCTCCTCACGAGTCCACTTTATCCTTGCCCTTGCTCTTCCTTCTCTCTTCCGATTCTTGCACAAAAACCCAGCCACAATACACTCAAATCAGACCCAAACACAAACCCAGACCAAAATCCCAAGAACACAATTAAATAAAGGAACCTCAATCCGAATTCAAACACTTACCTTCAACACTTCCAGCTCAAACCTTCCAAGATCCCACTCAAAACTCAAGAAATCACAAGAGAAGAGAGAAGAGAGTAGAAGAATGAAAGCAAGAGAGAGGGGAGAACGGGAAAATGAGGAAAGCAAGGGGAAATTGAGATAGCTTCCACGGGAAGCTAGGCAATTTCTGCCCTTCCCTCATCTCTCTCATACTTTACATTAATTACTCACCAACTCAAGCCACATGTCACAATCTTAGAGCATCCATCAATCCATCTTAACAAACACCACTTAAGGCACCATACACCAACCACACACAAGCCCAATCCACACAAATATCTTCCAAGTACCAAACACTCACTCACACCATAATATTTCTTATAATCCTCTTCACATCCTAGGTACCATGCACCACAAAGCACACAATAAAAACCTTAAGTCCATAAACACCCTACAACTATACACTATAATCACACACTAATATACCCCTCACTTCACTTAACACTTAATTATTTAATTCCTTTAAAACAAAATTCTTAAATGTCCAAAATTCCTCTTTACCCAAATTACGAAAATACACTCACTTATCCGACTTAAAACACAGATTCCGACTAGGCCCTATTTGGGTTGTTACAAATCACTCCCCCTTAAGAAATTTCGTCCTCGAAATTTCCCCGCTAATCACTTAAATCCAAACAACCCAAACACAAACCGCAACTTAACTGAAAACTAATAACATAACTTACCAGAAGGTCCCGCTCGATCTGCTATATCCCCTAGTTGCAACGCATAAACTCTTGGACGCGAAGGCACTTCTTTTGCAGATGGTTTCTGCACTGACTCTGATGGCGCTTGCGAAGGACGTCCACTGGCTCTTCCACTCTGATTCCCTCTCGCTCTCTAACCACTGGCTCTACCCTCTATTCTACCCTGAAGCTCTCTTCGATCCGGACAATTCGCCACCATGTGCTCCTGACTTCCACATCTGAAGCACGCTCCAGAGATCCTTCTGCACTCGCCCCAGTGGCGCTTATAACAATGCTCACACTCCGGAACAACACTTCCCTTGCTAGAGGGTGGCACTACACTCTCGACTTCCGAACGAACCGAAATCGAACTCTTTCCACTTTGGCCACTCGGAACTCCTCTCGACTTCTTGCCACTTCCAAACCCATCACTCGGTGCTCTCCTCTTGCTCTCGATCCTTTGTTTGATCACCTCAGACTCTTCTAACTTCATCGCCGCTGCCACAAGCTGATAATACCCCACGGGTTGCAAAACTGAAAATGCCGACAACTGACCTCTATACACCTCCCGAAGTCCCTCTAGGAAATGTCGACTTCTGAACTCATCCGTCAACAAAGTCTCAGGCACATACTTACTCAACCGGCTGAATTCCTTATCATACTCGCTCACTGTCATACCTCGCTGCCTCAGACTGATAAACTCTCTCCACTTAGCCTCTTGATACGCCTTCGTCACATACTTCTGCTCAAATTCTTGCTTAAAGAACTCCCAAGTCAACTCGGCTGGTCGCTGAGGATTTCGCATCACTAATTCCCACCAGTCATACGCTGGCCCCTGAAGCAACGACACTGCACAAAGCACCCTCTGTTCTGCAGGACATCTAATCTCTTGCAAAATCCGATCTACTCTCTTAAGCCAAAACTCAGCCACATCAGATTGGTCCAAAGCAGTACCATGAAAATCCTCGGCTCCTCTCTTCCTTAACAACTCAGTCGGGGCCTTAGGAGCAGTTAGCCTCTCAACCAGCTGAAGCAAACCTTGCACTAACGCCGGGTTCTCTTGACCAAAACCCACACCAGGAATCTCCTCTCGCTGACGCTGCGGAGCAGGTTGCTCACCTCTCACTACACTTGCACTACCAACTGTCTCACCCACATGCTCACTTGGATCAGACTCCATCTAAACACTACACAAGACAAGACACATCTGCATTAGGCCACGACACAAAACCAAAAACTCAACACATAACAAACAGAGGCAACCAGAACCGCCTAAACCGGCGCTCTGATACCACTAAATTGTAACACCCCCGCTGCCGCCCCCGTTGGAAGGGCGCCGGCGGGCGCGCTACCACACGACACTCACTCACGACACGGCAAAGCATACAGCGGAAGCATACATGCGCGAAGCGGAAGCATTCAATAACCATATAATAAAATCTTGGAAAAATATAAAAGGAAACATACTTCATTACATGAATAATCAAATACGAGTTATATACAACGGCCCAAAAGATTACATCTTTAAAATCCTTTACAAAAAGAGTTATACATAAACAAAAGAATTATACATATACAAAAGATAATTTCAGGAGGAGACAGAAATAATAAACTCGACTCCTAAATGGCCTGCCTGCAGATGCACGACTCGAGCACTCCCAAAATCCTCCACGATACCTGCACGGGATAAAAGCCCGTGCTAAGCGATAACGCTTAGTGAGGAGAAACAAACAATAATAGAACACTATGCAAGGAAACATGCATTAATATACATAAATCATTATGCATCAGAGTACAGAGATATTACGATATAATCAGGATAATATAACGCAATGCACTAAACCATCACACTATTCGGAAATCACACTTTGATCAGAACACTCACTTTATCAATACAAGACACTACACACAATAGCCTGAAATCAATGGTTGAGGATACGGAAACACGGCACGGGAGACCGAAGCCTCAAAAACACTTTAATACCCGAAGGCAGCGCGGGAGACCGGAGTCTCAAAACATTTTATCACTACACGATTGTTGACCATCTCGGAGGTCGACCGCTTCGCCCAAACGGGGCGGACAGAACAGCTGAACACTAACCCTTCTTAAGCATGCTTAATTATCCTATACCTTGACACTTCAGGCTCGACAACACAATAATTCACCAGACAATATATAACAAAAACAATATTCAATTTAAGACTCTTATATAAAATATATCCATAACAAGGACACTAGCACATTAATATCACGAATCCAAAAGCACACACATATTCCATGCAATAGTGAGAAACCGTGCAAAGTGAACAAAAGAAACACATTCAGAAAAACAAGGCAAGCAGGAAGGGCCTCTGTCGCGACCGCGACAAGTGTCGCGCTCGCGACAGAGCACGGGGTACTCCCTCGCGAGGTCGCGCCAAGGGCCTCCTCGCGACGAAGCACTCGCGGCAGAATTTCACGGAGCCGATCTCTGTCGCGCTCGCGACCACCGTCGCGATCGCGACAGCGACCAGTTCCTTCCTCCTCGCGCGCACGCTCGGCAGCACGCCCGCGCGGAGGTTTCCGCGACCAAACTCTCTGTCGCGCTCGCGACAAGCGTCGCGATCGCGACAGAGGGCTCTTCAAGAACAAGGGGCCAAGTCTGCCTTCTGTCGCGATCGCGGCACTTGTCGCGATCGCGACAGAACCCAGATTCGCCCAACTCTGTTCTTTTCCTACTCTTTTCACACACAACTCTTCATACATACACACAACATATTCAAAACACTTACCTCTCGCCTCCAGCACATCACCGCATCATTCACAAGCCACATAAACACATTTACACTATAATCAATTATAATTACCACAAGAAATCACTCACAATCAAACTCAAATACACTAACAGGGCCTGCTCAATTCTGAAAACGCATAACATCGTCACTATATCACTTGCACTTCACTATAAGTCACTACACCATTTAAACATGCATTCATAATATACTCAAGATTACACATAACATGCAAACACTAGCTAGAGTTGATCCAAGGAGAAAATAGGGGAGAAACCACAATCTATAACACAGCTCAAATAAACTCCCAAACCTGGAAATCGCAGCTTCAAATCGAGCTCCTCATGAGTCCACTTTATCCTTGCCCTTGCTCTTCCTTCTCTCTTCCGATTCTTGCACAAAAACCCAGCCACAATACACTCAAATCAGACCCAAACACAAACCCAGACCAAAATCCCAAGAACATAATTAAATAAAGGAACCTCAATCCGAATTCAAACACTTACCTTCAACACTTCCAGCTCAAACCTTCTAAGATCCCACTCAAAACTCAAGAAATCACAAGAGAAGAGAGAAGAGAGTAGAAGAATGAAAGCAAGAGAGAGGGGAGAACGGGAAAATGAGGAAAGCAAGGGGAAATTGAGATAGCTTCCACGGGAAGCTAGGCAATTTCTGCCCTTCCCTCATCTCTCTCATACTTTACATTAATTACTCACCAACTCAAGCCACATGTCACAATCTTAGAGCATCCATCAATCCATCTTAACAAACACCACTTAAGGCACCATACACCAACCACACACAAGCCCAATCCACACAAATATCTTCCAAGTACCAAACACTCACTCACACCATAATATTTCTTATAATCCTCTTCACATCCTAGGTACCATGCACCACAAAGCACACAATAAAAACCTTAAGTCCATAAACACCCTACAACTATACACTATAATCACACACTAATATACCCCTCACTTCACTTAACACTTAATTATTTAATTCCTTTAACACAAAATTCTTAAATGTCATAAATTCCTCTTTACCCAAATTACGAAAATACACTCACTTATCCGACTTAAAACACATATTCCGACTAGGCCCTATTTGGGTTGTTACAGTTGCTCCCTTGGATAACAATCTTTGAAGGACAAGGGATCCTCTCACATTAGCCTAAACCTATCCCATATGCCTAGAACACCTGGTCTCATTTGCTTGACAATTGAATCTCCCTCTTTAATCGGATACTTTCTTGCCGTCTTTCCAAATGATCAAGCAGAATGTTTTCTGATAGATCTGACCATGGCGATAATCCCATGACCTATCCTTGTCTTACTTGTTCAATTGCTGCTGCTATTTCTGTGCCCCGTCGGCTTCCAAAATTTGGGTTTTCATGATTGTTCTTAAAGATTTGAGCTCTATTTTGATCGGCCATACTGTTTCTACCCTATGTATAGAGAACTGGGAGGTGACTCTTGTAGAGGTTTAGATGGTGGTTCTCCAGCCTCAAAGTGCAAAAGGCCATTTCTCTGCTCAAGTCTTGTAGTTTCGAGCCATCTTGACCAAGATCTTCTTGTTAGCGACCTCTTCTGTCCCATTGGTTTGATGGCAATACGGAGAGGACTCGTGGTCTTTAATGTCGTACCTTTGAAGTGACTCCTTTGCCATAAATTTCCCTTCCGTCCTTGAACCCTACGTGGTGCGGGAGACCATCTTGACATGAGCCTGTCCGTTGGGGATGTAGGGCGGAGCTCCCCAATGATGTCTATTTCCAAGCTCGAGCGTCCCGTATTAATTGTAAGTCAATAGAACCCCTTTTGGTCTTTTTTGAAAGTCAAGAAAAATGGCAAAGTACGGGCACGTGAAGATCAGCCGGATTTGAACAAAGCTTGCCCCCCATGATGGTTTTCCAATCTATATATTGAGTCTTTTCCTTCTCTCTTTTTTGTATTTTATTTTTCTCTTTTTTTCCTTTGTTCTTTTTTCTGTTCTTTTTCTTTTTATTCTTTTGAGGATAAGCTTTGTTCAAATCCTAATAGTTTACATATACATGCACTCCTCCTCTTCTCGATTTGGTACAACATTGACCAACCAAGACTGGCATTGTACTTCTACAAGAAATTTTGGCTTCGCTTCTGCTTGTTGATTCCTCTTTTTGACCTTTTCTGCCCCTTCCAGCCTTAATCTTCTGAGCTTATGAGTGGCCGGTTCATGATTGTGGTGTGTTTGAACGATGTACTTAGTGATTCCACGATCAACTCTTAGTGTGTCTTCATCTGTCAAGGCAAAGACCTTTTTTATATTTTGTTGAATTTCTCTCAAGTTTTGATCTCTCTTCAGGAGTTACATTAGATGCTATCGAGATTTTCTTTGGACTTTCCAAAGTTTCTGAGATTCAATGGAGTAGCATCAATTGAATCAATGTCAAATATGAATGAGTCATGCTCATGATTATGCAGAGTAAAATCATTAGAGATATAACACGAGTAAGCAAAGACGTTCATCTTATTAATGAAACTAAATTGTCATTACTAAATAGTTCAAAAATAAAAAGAACATTCTAAACAGCTAATCAACTTCCATTCTTGCCAACATAGCTGTTGCAATCGATGGTCCATTATCATCCCTAAGAACCATCCATCTCATTTTTTCCCCTCACTTTTCTGGGTTGGAGATCTTCTTAGAATCAATCAAATCCTGAATAGCATATCTCAAAGTCTTACAATCGTCTGTGATATGCCCGGTGTGTTGGTGGAAGGCACAATAGTGATCCCCCTTGTGATCGGGTTGTCCCTGGCTTCTAGCAGGCCTAGTCGGCAATGGTTGTAAGGACCCAGGATAAGGATCTACCTAAATTAAAAAAATGCCTTCGATTTACTTTTGTGGTCGGCACTTTTCCTGTCCTTCGGGCACTATTGCTATTATCACAACAACCCAATTTAGACTTGTAGGACCAGTAGCAGTTTTATGGAGAAGCACTCAGGTAGTTACAAGCTTGAACTTCATAATTTCTTTTTTAAGATCAGTTGTCTCTTTTTTCATGCTAGAGGATCTAGGGATGTCAATTGACTATGAAGGCTCTATTCCTTCTGCCCTTCTTACTTGTTCTTGTAACTGCATCGAAGACACCTCCAATGTTTCACCTAAGTATGGACCTGAGCCTAACCTTAAATCATATCCTGCCCTTGATGCTTTACTATTCAGAGCTTGCGTCACTGCTGAAATGTTTTCCTTTTCAGGAATACTGTCATATTCTAGAGAAGGCTTCTTGCCTCTTCCTTGTTCAATTGGCAAAATAAATAGCCCTTTGGCTCTGGGTTCGCAAGCAAAAGGAGACGCTATTGCCATCACGGTATAGGCCATCTTGACAATGGCCGGCTCAACCTGGTTAAGTGTAGTAGTCGCCATAAGTTGAGCTTGCAGAATAAGTGCCATAGCATCCATCCTTTCTTTGACCATGGCCAGCATCTTTGTTTCAAGCTCCTTAAATCTTCTATCCAACTCTTGGGCAATTAGGGCACGAGTCTCTTCAGTCTATTGTAAGGGGCAAGCCATTTCTGATACCTCCAGAAGCTCTAGTAGGATGTTAAATGTAATAACCCAAATTAGGCCTGGTCGGATTATGCATGGTAAGTAAGGAAATTTAAGGGCGAGTTGGTAATTTTGCTATGTGAATTCATTATTTAAGTTTGAGTAAAGGAAATAATCAAGTGGATTGTGTGTGTGGTGCCTTGGATGAAAAAGTGTTATATAAGTGATTATATGGTGTGAGTCAAGTTTGGTGCAAGATTCATGGGTTAATAGAATTATTGTTTTGATTGGTTGCAAGAATCTGAAGAAAAGAAGAAGGATATAGGGAAAGGAAAGGTTGTGGCTTGAAGGAAGTGCAGTTTGAGCTCCATTCCAGGTTTGGGAGCTTACTTGGTTAAATGTTTGAGAGTTTATTTGAAGTGTTTGGCTCATCTCTTGTGGATCTTGTTTTTGAGTTAAGTGTAAATGTTATTTGTGTATTTATGATATATGAGAATGCATGAGTAAAATAGATTTTGTGTGTATGTGATTGTAGTGGTGAAATGATGAAGATATGCATGTTAAAATGTGAGTTAGGAACATGGACATGTGAGATGAAATTCTTGGGTTTTTGAATCTCTATAAATGTTATTTTGATAGGTGACAATCTCCTTTGATTATGTTAAATGACGTGTAATTTGTGTTAGTAAAGTTGTAAATGAGTTTTGGAGGCCAAGAAGGTAAGCTTTTACATGTTTTATCATGAAAAAATGGACTTGGGTAAAGTTGGGTTTTGATTTTTCCTTCAGTTCTAATTTTCTACATTTCTGAGGTTGTAGAAGACCGTCTCTGTCGCGAGTGTGACGTTGCTGCGAGCGCGACAGAGACTAGCTTTTCCTCCCACTAGCGTGGGTTTCGATTTATGCCTTGAGGGAGACGACTCGGATGGCCGAGCACGAGTCGGACAAGTGAACATGACTCGGCCATACGAGCGTACCCCTAGCGTTCTAGCAGCCTGTCTCGGATGAGGGAGCATGTATGGAGAGGGAGAACACAAGTAGGAGGGAGGCATTCGACTCGTGTCCTCTAAAATTTTATAGAACACGAGTCGGAGGGAATCCTCCGACCCGTGTCCTGAATAGCCTAGCCGAGCACGAGTTGTGTTGTTGCGTCCGACTCGTGCTGGGCCTCTCTTCTGTGCAGCTCCCTCAGCTACTGTCGCGACTGCGATTCCTTGTCTGGAGCGCGACAGTAGCCCCGCTTGGTTGCCTCTCCTGTCTTCTAAAATGAATTTTAAACTTCCTTTTTCTGGGGTTTTTTATTACATGGCATATGATTCGGTTTGATATGTACTTAATTTGATAATTATATGTTCTTAATTAGATTTATACATGATTTATATGTTTACATCTTGTTTAAATACACAAGAATTCATAAATTAACATGATTATACTTGATTTATTCTCTATCATATGATATTATTTTAAAACATGACTGAGTTGTTAATTGAGCCTAGTAGTCATAGTTAGTGGATAGATAAGCGCTTATCAAGGGTCAAGGTGTGAGTGCAGCTGCTATAGGTTATCTTTTTACATGCGGACCCTATTTGGGTCATATAAGATGTTTAAGGCCTCGGTCTCTGGTATACTTTCGAGTATACATGATCATAAAATGTTTTGAGACCCATGTCTCCATATGCTTGGGATACTGTGTCCTATCAGTATCATTAGTACCCGTATCCACTAGTTAGCGAGTAATCAGGCTATTACTTGAGTATAGTACATGCGATGGTTATATGAAGTTAATAGTTATATGAAATGTATATATGTTACGTGTGTATGTATATATGATGTAAAATGCTAAAATGTAATACTCATATTCGGATATGAACATTTACCTTCCGATATGCGTGCATGATAATTACTTGTTATAAGCATGAGTAGGATGTGTTTATATGCCTTTGTTATTATATATATGTTTATTTCATCTATATGTACATATACGTGTTGTTACTCCCCACTAAGCGCCATCGCTTAGCACGGATTCTTTTCCCGTGTAGGTGGCGGGTTCTTCATGGAGTCAGACATCTGCAAGTCGGCCACTAGAAGTCTTTTTTTTAGATGGAGTTTATGTTATGTCTTCCGCTGTATTTCTTTTGTACAAGGGAGCTGATTTTGAGAAATGTAACTTTTTGTAAAGGATTATTTTGTATATGTATTTACTTGCAAATTCCTTTTTGTAAAATGATATGACAATATGACTATATGTATATGGATAAGTTATCTTTTGTTTAAATGTACTTATTTTCTTAACATGTCTTGAGTATATGTATGCATTTAAGTGAGTTGTGCGCATAACGCTCCGGCATCCCTCTATCGGGGGTAACGGGGTGTTACATTTAGTGGTATCAAAGTACCGGTTTAGTCGGTTCTTGTCCTATATGATTGGTTGAGTATAGAGTCTTTACATAAGAGTCTAGAGTCGTGGCCTAATGCAGATGTTATTTTGTGTAGTGTCTAGATGGAGTCAGATCCAACTGAGTATATGGGCTACACGATGGAAAGTGTGAATCCAGTTAGAAGTAATCCGGTCAATCAAGATAGGCCTGCCCCTGAGCGTGCACCAGTTGAAGGTCAGGGTTTCGATCCAGCATTGGTACAAGGTTTACTTCAAGTGGTAGACAGATTGACTGCTCCTAAGGCCCCTTCTGAACTTATAAGGAAAAAGGGAGCAAAAGAATTCCATGTCCTTGGACGAATCAGATGTAGTGGAATTTTAGTTAAAGAGAACTGATCGGATTCTACAAGAGATAGCTTGCCCTCCGCAATAACGAGTTACTTGTGCCGTATCACTTTTACAAGGATCAGCATATGATTGGTGGAACCTTGCGCTTCTCAATCCCCAGAGACCAGCTGAATTGACATGGAAGTTGTTCGTGAAAGAGTTTGAGAAAAAATATGTGACCAACGCCTACTGAGTGGCAAAGTGGAATGAATTCATCAATTTGAAACAGAGGAACCTATCGGTCAGCGAGTACGAGAAAGAGTTTAGCCGATTGACCAAGTATGTGCCCCAACCGCTGTTGACGAAAGACTTTAAGTGCCAGCATTTTGAGGGAGGATTAAGAAAAGTCATTAGAGGTCCATTGTCAGCAATGGCGATTATGCATTCGGTGGGATACTATCAGTTAGTGGCTGCAGTGATAAAGTTAGAAGAATCTGAAATGGCAAAGCAAAGAATGGAACAGAAGAAAAGAGCATTTGATGGTGGAGTTGCTAGTAGTAAGAATTCTAAAGGTGCTCCAATTGACCAAGGAACTAGAGGGACTGCCCAAGTGCCTTCTGAGGTGGGAAGTGTAGCACCGCCCACGAGTAGAGGAAATAGAGCACTGGAGTGTGAGCATTGCTGAAGGCACCATTGGGGTACTTGCCGCAAGATCACGAGTGCATGTTTTAAGCGTGGAAGTATGGAGCATCGGTGTGCTAATTGCCCCGATCGACAAGAGAATAAGAGCCAACAAGAAAGCAAAGTGGGTGGAGGTAAATCGAATGCAACCAAAGGCAATAATGATCGAAGTAGAGCTCCTCAGGTGCCATCGAAAACCGTACATCGGCCAAGGACTATGGGAGAGTATGCTCCGACTAGGGCATGTAACACCCAAAAACGGGTGTGACGCGCACCGGACCCTGCATGCCGCCCCTTTGACCGTCCGCTTGAGGGCGATCGGGCAATTGAGGATCCGTTGGCAACTTGTAAAGGTATTTACAAGTGTGTCTATTTTTGGGCAACAAGGAGGTTTCATGGAGTTGCCACCCAATAGAACATTGGGAAAGTTCCTCTCACCTCAGAGAGCCTAAGACAGCGCATGCATCCATTTTGGGCCAAGCAAAAGGGGTCTTGGAGGATGAACCTCTCTCCCTTGGAGCCTAGGATTTATTGATTAAGTCTTTGAACAGGACACAAGATGTGTCTTGGAGGTTCCAATGGGTGTTCGGAAAGACCTCTCGCCTCGTTGAGCCCAAAGACCAGAGCTAGGTTCGAGACTTCTCATCTATTTCTACTTTGATTAATTTTACGTTTAGATTTTGAATTTATTAATTTGCTCCCTCTCCATACGATGCAATTTAATTAAAGGCACACTTATTCATGTCAAAAGAGTAATTAATAAATAAATAAAGTGTAACAAAAAAAGGACTATAAAGATAAATACAATAACACTAGGAGCGAAATACAACTCCCCTTTGTAAAAGTGCAGTACATACATAAAATGGGGAATTCATTTATTTTGAGGACTTTGGTCCTCGCATGTACTTATTATAAAAGAAATTAGTTTTTACCGTGGATGTTTTTATTGGATGGAAATTTGGACGTTGGATCCTTGAGTTAATAAAAAAGCCTAATTTTATTTACTATAA
This sequence comes from Excoecaria cochinchinensis, assembly GCA_947683425.1. Lineage (NCBI taxonomy): Eukaryota > Viridiplantae > Streptophyta > Magnoliopsida > Malpighiales > Euphorbiaceae > Excoecaria > Excoecaria cochinchinensis. Next base: position 2,521,554 of record CANTUQ010000013.1, read on the forward strand.
AATATTTATCCATTCTTATTTAACCCGAAATAAAACGATACATTGTGAGCACGAAATAATCAATAAAAAATGAATAAATAAGTCATTAAATAAATAAATGAAGGATAGAGAGGTAAACCAAATGGAGTCTGCCATGGCAAAACTCCTCTTAAGCTCTAAATTATCCCAAAGACATAAAAATAATCTCACAAAGTAATCAATAATGTTAATATAAAAAAAGCAAAACATATCAATGAAAGTAAAGGTCAAAATTCAGAACTAAAATAATAAGAATAAAACTATTGATAAAAGACAGAAGAGAAAGGATTTAGAAATAAATAGAAATAAACAATAGAAAAAAGATGAAAAAAAAGGTTTTGAGAATTGCAAACAGATCCCAGGGACGGCCTCTAACGAATGACAGACGGGAGTCGCTCGAAACGACCAACGGATTGCATACCATCGTTCATCCGAGAGACGGGCCTATCTCGGGGTGAACGACGGGCCGTAACGCGCTACGTACGTGCAATTGCTCGAACGAGCGGCGAGCATCGGTGGCCTTATGCCCCGTTGGTCGCTACTGTTCTTCAAAAAAAACAGTAAAAACCAAGTTTTCTCAAACAAAATATTTTTCCAATGCAAAAGTCCAAAAAAGGGCAAAATAATTAAAATAAACTAAATGAGATGGGTGTCCAGAATATTTACCCTTGGATTTTACCTTTTAGGTTGGATTCTTGATGATTCGGACCCCGCACGCTTCACGAGAAATGGGTAAAAATCAAGAAAAGAAAGGTTTGAATTTTTCTTTCTTGGTTTTCACAAAATGCATAAATGTCGAAATTCAAAATTTTTAGAAAACTAATCAATTTTAGCTCCTTTGAATATTTTGATTCACAAAAATCAAAAAATAGAATGGAGAAATCTTGAGATGAAAAGAAGAATGTTGGCAAATGTGTTTTTAGGTAAAAAAATGCAAATTCGTCCAACTAGCCAACCAACCCCCAAAACGGGTGTAAAAAAGGTTTTTATAGGCCTTGAAATACTGACGGCCGTTGGAATCATACCGACGAGCATCAGTTGAATCCTCCTGAAGCCACAGACGGGCATCGGCGTTTTCCATCGAGCGATGGGCATGCCGTTATCGACGGGCTGGCCGCCGGTGGAGGTAAATTTCCTTTTTTACCCTAAAACTCCCAATTCTCTTTTCCTCTTTGTCGGGAACACGGAAAACATATTTCTCGTGAATCTAGAGGGCCAAAATCTCTGAATCCCAACCGTTCATTCAGACTCGGGCATCGATTTCTTCATCGGTTAATCTCTGATCCGGACTACCTCGTGACACGGTGCTTACAGTTGCCCCCAATTTTGGGGAAACTAGTACGCAAGTGCCTAGATGAGCCAAAATTCAGAGAAAAAGGAAAATAGATGGAAGAATAGCATACCTGAAGCAATCCTTACCTTCTGTGTTTCTTACTGGGTAAGCCTTGTCTCGGTCTGCTCAGCGGATAGTGATGGATGTCCCTATCGATCTCGTCTTGACCTGTAAGGGGTTGATAAGGTGTAGCATTCTCTAGCTACAACCTTGTTGTGAAGAGCAGTGTTGTCTAACTGCAGCTTCAGTTGCCTTACTGACCTCGTCTCGGTCTGCATGGCCTCCCGCTGGCCTCGTCTCGACCTACACAGGGGATGTGAGACGGAGCACTCTCTGACTGCAATCCTAGTTGCAAGATGTAGTGTTATCTAACTGTAGTCCCGCCGCAATGTATTCTATCGCTGGTACCCTACTGACCTTGTCTCGGTCTGCATGGTCTTCCGCTAGCCTCATCTCGGCCTACACGGGGAAGGTGAGATGCAGCGCTCTTTGACTGCAATCCCGGTGTGAAGAGGAGTGTTCTCTAACTGCAACTTCGATTGTGAGATGCGGTGTTCTCTAACCACTATCTCGAGGTGGAGAGCAGTGTTCTCTAACTGCAACTCCGGTTTTGAAGTTCCCCTGCTAACCTCCGTCCGATCTGCAAGGTGCGTAGCACTCTCTGGCTACCGCGAGAACTGTAAGATGCAGCACTCTCTGTCTGCAATCTCAATTTTGTAAGAAATTCCTTGCTAATCCCCATCCGATCTGCAAGGCGTGTAGTGCTCTCTGACTACACTGTGGATTTTGAGGTGCGGTACTCTCTGACCACAGTCTCTGCTTGTTGGCATTCCCTTACTAATCCTCATCCAATCTGCAAAATGAATGCCCGTTGGAGTATGATTTTGGAGGACATAATGCTTGATGTGTCCATCCTCCAATATGATTGATGTCTGTGCTTGGATCAATATTAAGTAATGTTCCTGTGTGACAAAGAATTTTTTTTTTGTTAATTCATATAAAAGTGATTCTTGCTTGGTATGCTCATAAATGATTTTGGATTACCATTTATTATTTATCATTATTTTCTATGCATCATTTCTTGTGGTCATGTAGTTTTAAAGTAGATAAACAAAAAAGTTTACAACCATCCTTAATGCAAATAAATCGCAAATAAAGATAGAAAAGAAATAAAAATATGTAAATCTAAAAGTAAATGTTTTTTCCACTAAAATTCCATTTTTTTATAATGTATATACAAGTGCACTGATAATAAATAGTATATAAAAAGAAACAAAATACAAAAATGACATCCCAACTCCCTGAATGACTACAATGGCAGATAATCCGTGAACTCCTCCTCGGGGTCATCATCGGCCGAGGCTGAGGCTGAGGTGGAACGGGCTGAGGCTGAGGTGGAGGCTGAGGCTGCGATGCAGTAGGTTCGGCTCAAGAAATAGAAGGCTGGCTAGAAGGACCTGCTGGGTCGGGCCATTGAGAGCTCCATACTCTGACCATGGGTTGGAAGCTAGGAGGAACTACCACTGGCATGGATCGAGGCTATTGTCTCTCAGAACTCTGTGACTGAAACTGTACCTGAGCATACCCGTCCAGGAAGCACTGCGCACATATTGTCATGAAGCCGAAGGTGTCTGAGATCATCCTCCCTAGCTCCTTGAAGGCCCTGCTAAACTGGCGAGTCTGCTCAACCGAATCGGTCCTCATACTCTCTAGTCTCTGCTCTGTCTGCCCCCTGAACTCCCACATGGACTGAGCTAGGGGAGGAACGGTCCCCTCCAATCCCTGGACTCTGGACCTAAGAGAGTCAAGTGACTCATCTATCATCTGAAGAGTCATGTCGATCCTCTGAGCCGCCTGGTCCTGGGAAGTCCTCAACTCATGCCAGAGCTGCTCTCTGGGGCCCTCCTGCTCCTACACGATGTGCTCTATGAGCCCAGTCTGCTCCTGACTCATACGCTCCACGATCCTGGCCTGCTCTCGGACCATATGCTCAATAAGCCCGGCCTGCTCCTGGTGCCTACGCTCAATGATGCTTGCCTGCTCCTGAATGATGGCCTGCTACTAGTCCAGCCTCTCATGAGTGAGTCTGTCCCTCTCTCTAAACTGCTCATGGAGTATCCTGTCCCTCTCGTCCTGCCTACGCTCAAATGCGGCGAACATGGAGATCATGAACTGGGAGATGTCTGGCTGTGAAGACTGAGGCTGAACTGGCTCCGGAGTCTGCTCTGGTGGTGGAGCTGTGGAGGTAGATGCCCTCGGGTCACCTCTGGAGTAGGGGTGGAACCTCTCTGATGGCCTGCGTATGGCTCGCTGTACCCTCGTAGCTGGAGGAGGAGTGGGGGTCGGCACCCTCAGTGCTTTAGGAGTGCCAAACAGGTCATCCATAGTGAACTCCACCTCAAAGTCCGATCGCGTCCTGGGCTGCTCCTGCTCTAGCTGTAGCTGTGGCTGCTCCTCCTGATAGCCCTGGTGCTGGGGAGGCTACTCCCCCGGATATTCTGGTTGTAGGGGCTGCTGCTTCTGCGGCTGTGGCGGTGCCTGCTCCTGTGCTGGTGCCTGCTCTGGCTGCTCCTGCACTGGTGCTAGCGGAGGGAGTGCAAAGGCTCGCCGAGTCTCGTGTATGGTAAGGAGTCTGAATGCCTCAGGCTGCCCTGCTAGCTGCAACACCATCCCCATCTATACAACGGCTGGAGCATCTACGTATATCCCCTCATCTAAGGCACCTCCAAGTCTCTCCGGGGCGACTCCCAATCCCAGGAGTAATCTGGTAATAACTCTACCGATGATGACCATTAGGCCTGTCCCCCTAGAAACCCTGACCATGTTAGCAAATATCTCATGGCTAATATTGAGACGCTGGCTTGCCACCATGGCCCAGAGGCTCCAGATCTCTGCCTCATTAAGTGACCCTGGGTTACCAGCCCGTCTGAGGTACGAGCTAGAAAGCACTCTGTGCAAGTACCGGGGCACCTGTGAAATCAACACGGTACTTTTTTCTGTATCATTGTCATACAGCACTCCAGGTAGGGCTATGGCTGCCCAATGGGCGCGTCTCACTGCTCACTGGGGCACCATCACTCCGTCGCCCCGTGGGAGTCCCATAGCCTCTGCAAAACGCTGACGTGTGATGCTGAACTGCTAACCATCGAACCAAAACCGTATCTGTCACACCCCAAAATGGCCCTAGTCGGGATTGTGCATGCTAAGTCGAGATTGGAAGGGTATTTCAGTAACTTGTGTATGAGAAATTGGATAATAAGGACTTTATGGTAATTAATTAATTAAGTGTGTTAAGAAGAGAAGTGCTAGTGTGTGCTTGTGGTGTATGGAAGTAGGATACGAGTGGTTTTGGAAATGATTGGGTGTGACTCAAGTATGGTGCTTTGATTTGGAAAGTGAGTGGATTTTATGGTCCAATTGAGTGCTGCCAAGTGGACTGTTAGGTGGGCATTGAAAGAAGAAAAAGAAGAAGTAAGAGGAAGAGAGAAGAGGGAACACATATTTTTGGTTTGGCTTTCCCATCCCCTCCTCTCACGCCATCCCTTCTTCTTCTCTTCTCCTTTCTTTGCTTCTCCTTTCTTTCTCATTTGGATTGAGTTGTGTTTGGCTTGAAGTGAGGCTGCTTTGAAGAGGTAAGTTGGTTTAAGGTGTTCTACGTGTTGTGTTTCTTCTTCTTCTTCTTCATCTACTGGTTTTATCTTCAATTAGGGTTTGAACTAAGGAATTGTGGGTTTTGTTGTGCAAGCTTTGGATTGCTTGAAGAAGCATAGTAAAGGCATGGAAAGGATTGAGGACTGATCTTGAAGCTGATTTTGGATCATCATTTCCAGGTTTGGGAGTGTTTTGATTGCATGCAATGTTTGGGAGCTCTCTGTTCTTCAATCCCAGTTTGTGTATTTGATGAATGCCTTTGCCCTATTCTCACGTAGGATGTAAATATATGTTTTGTTTAGTTTATGGAATTTGGTGTGTTTTAGCATGAGAATACGTATGATTTATGTGATTAGATGTGCTAATAATGCATGTATAGGATTGAATGGAAGTTATTGAGTTTGTGTTTTTAACTTACTGTAAGTTTTAGGGTTTATGTTCTTGAATGGATTAAATGTGGTTCTGCTTGATTTTGAATGTTTGATTAATTTCTGGAATGCTGAGTTTAGTTTGATCTCGAGTATGTTGGGTTATGCATCTGAGTGATAAGGTAAGAGTTTATGCATGATTGAATGAATTCTGAGTGGTTTTAGAAAGAATTTCTGGGAAAAAGATGGGAAATCTGCAGGTTTGCGATAGCGGGGAAGAAGAAGGAACCGGCTCACGCGACGTGAGCTATGCTCACGTGACGTGAGCCATGCTCACGCTAGGTGAGCAATGCTCACGCTACGTGAGCTATGCTCACGCGACGTGAGCAATTGCTCACGAGGCGTGAGCTATGCTCACGCGACGTGAGCAATTGCTCACGAGGCGTGAGCTATGCTCACACGACGTGAGCAACCTTCACGTGACGTGAAGGTTGCTCAGGTCTCCCGATTCTTCTGTTTTGCTTCTGTTTTTCTTTCCCTAAGCGACCAGTTTTTATAAAATTATTTCCAAACGCTTTTTATGGTATTTTTCTTTACTGTGTGCTATGTTACCTTGCTGATATGATGGATTATCCCAATTTATTTGGTATTAGTAATATATTATCTATGGTAAGTTATATGTGGTATTTTGGAATGAGTTTTGGATTATAGTGATCCTGTTAAATGATTGTGGGATTTCAACGGTATGGTTTGGACTGTGATATGCTTATTGTTGTGATATGTATTGCACGTCATATTTTGAATGCGAAGGAATTATGAAGGCTGACTTTTTGATTGTTTAGTCCCAAACACGTTCTGTCTTAATGTGAATTATGTTATGCATATCTTTAGTCTGTTTCTTCTTTAAGAATAATTTGCCATGCCTAAGATTATGCTGTAACTTTCCCCGATTATGATGATGCGTCCTTGGTCATTAGCATAATATGATTCCACATGTGTTCCTGACATGCTTTAGTATGAAAAGTAGTGCTTGAATGTTATTGAGTGAATTATTGCATGCTCCAGAATATGACTTGTGTGAAGTATGATTGGCATCCTGCTATGCCAAACTTATTTGAATAATATGGTTGATGTCGGAATACATGGTTATGCTTTAGCCTTTGAATTCAATGTGTTATATTTAAATGTAATTTGGATTATGCATGATTATACTTAGTTATCCTCCCTAACGCATGATTAGGATTTTGTATTGATAACCATTGGCATGGTAGTGCTTCTTTACCTGATTCTTGGCATGCTTTAGAACATTGTTTAAATGTTAAAGTATATTGACTGTATTATGTTTTGCAATGGGAATTGTATGAGATATGATCAACTTTATGAGCATACTTATATGTCTATTGGACTCTGGTATATGCATGATGTATATATATATATATTTATGCATTGTGCGATTCGTAATGTGAATGATTTTATGCATGACCTGCGAGAGTCAGTCTAGTGGATAGTTAGGCATGCCTAATAGAGTCTTATGTAGCTGCAGCGCCCTTTGAACGTTTGGACCCTGATCAGGTCCCCCGACTGGTTCCTCGCGAACCCCCCCATCAGTACGGATCCTCGTGATCCTTTTTAATGTATTTGGATCGGGTTAAGATCCCCCTTCAGTAAAATGCTTTGTGACAAAACAAAGTGGTTTTTGATTCGTACCCGTAAGGTACCCTTTGGTTGACTTGTACCCGTAAGGTACTAATCAGTACACTCGTTATCCACTATTATGAGTCAGCAAGTACTTTATTGGTTGTGTTACTTTGAAATAACTATCAGAATGTGATATCCATTTGAGCATGATAAGGATTTCAGGAATCAGTTTATATGTATATGGATGTGTCTGTGGGCTTTAGAATGTATGTCTGTATTAAGTAAGCACGATTTTATATCTAACATGATTATCCGTACTTGTCATGTGATTTGTTATAAGTTTCTGAATGCTTTGAAATGGTTCGATTGATGTATTTAAGTATATGACTTAAGCATAGTTTTGTTATATATATTAGCATGTGGACTGAAGCAGTTGTGATGGTAAGTATGTGATGATTACTGTACTTTCTGCATGTTGATGATATAATTGTAATGTTATGTGATTATGCTTTCAGTCTCCGCTATTAGTGTGTTTTCGCTTAATACTTTATATATGAGAGTTGCGCAGCGGTAATATGATACTTTGGATGTTGTACCTTGGATTTTTGACTAGTGTGTGTGTTTAGTATGTCAAAGTATGTTGTTTAGCTAGCATTCTCAACATGATGATTGGGTTGTCCGTTCAGGCATGGGTATTTAGTTATGTCAATTGCATGTGTCAAGCTTATGTGACTCCGCACGGTAAGATGCTGATAATTGTTACCATTGTAGGTTTATGAATGTATTATAGTATGTAGTTTTGCATGATGATCCCTGTATCGTGTAATGTTTTATGTCTATTTTGGCCTATTCTTGACATGAGTATATGTTATGGTTATGAGTTATCGAATGAATGCCTTTACTATGCCAGCATGATCATATTTGTTATGAATATCCGCATTTGTCATTTGAATGTGTTATGCCTCGGCGACCATTGTGAATGGCCATCCATATTCTTGTGTGTTCTCCCCGAAGGTCGGCCACGTAGGAGTTAGAAGTTCTGTATTTTGTTCAGCTTCTATACTTCAGCTTTTGTACGTCTTTAGTATTGTATTTACGTATTTGGTTATGTAAGGATCTTTTTGTAATTATGTTTAGTTATTCCTTTGTTTTATTATTTCTCTTATGCTTCCGTTGAATGGTTATATGTATGCTTCTGTGTATGCTTTTGCTTAGTGTCTGCATGTGCGTGAGTTATTGCATGTTCAGTCTGTACCGCAAGGTAAGTTAAGGTAAGTTTTTAATTAACCCGTATTTCTGTATGTATGTTATGTAAGAAAGTATGCTTCTGTATTGTGCATGTGCATATCTGTATGAGTGAGCGTCGGGTAGCGCGTCCGTCGGCATCCTTCCAACGGGGACGGCGATGGGGGTGTTACAGTTAGTGGTATCAGAGCCCAGGTTTGATGGTTCTGGGTATGTTATTTGTTATGTGTTGAGACTTTGCATGAGAGTCGGTTTTGTGTCGTGGCCTAATGCAAATGCGTCTTGTTTTGTGTCGTGTCTAGATGGAGTCTGATCCTAGTGAGAATGTGGGCAAGACAACAGAAAGTGTGAACCGAGTTAGTGCTGATCAGAATATTTTCGAGCGTCTTCCAGTTGAAGATTCTGGTAGGGTTTCTGAGGATAGGGCTCTCGTACAAGGGTTGATTCGAATTTTTGACAGATTGACTGCTCCTCGGGCTTCTCAAGAATTTTTTCAGAATGTACCTAAGAATAGAAAAGGATCGGTTAGTGAAGTGTCAGCAAGGAAAAGAGTTCGAGAGGCATCGTTGTGTCAACAATGTCAGAAGCAACATGGGAACAAGTGTAGGAAGTGGGTACCATCAAGTTGTCAGCACTGGCAGAAGCGACATCGTGGCCCATGTCGGAAGCTTTCAGGTGCTTGTTTCAGATGTGGCAGTATGGAACATCAGATAATCGATTGTCCTAAGAAGATGAGTGAGAGTCTAGCTGGGCAAGCTAGAAAGGATGTGGAGGATTTGCTCAGATCTTCTCGAATGTCTTCAGAGTTTGTAGCATCTAGCAAGGATTCGAAGGAGACCGCAGGTTCTTCTGGTAAGTTGCATTGTAAGCTTTTGTTTAAGTCAGTTTTGTTTGTTTGGGTTGTGTGGATCTAAGTGTTTTGCTGTGAATTTCGAGGATGAAATTCTTTTAGGAGGGAAGAGTTGTCACACCCCAAAATGGCCCTAGTCGGGATTGTGCATGCTAAGTCGAGATCGGAAGGGTATTTCAGTAATTTGTGTATGAGAATTTGGATAATAAGGACTTTATGGTAATTAATTAATTAAGTGTGTTAAGAAGAGAAGTGCTAGTGTGTGCTTGTGGTGTATAGAAGTAGGATATGAGTGGTTTTGGAAATGATTGGGTGTGACTCAAGTATGGTGCTTTGATTTGGAAAGTGAGTGGATTTTATGGTCCAATTGAGTGCTGCCAAGTGGGCTGTTAGGTGGGCATTGAAAGAAGAAAAAGAAGAAGTAAGAGGAAGAGAGAAGAGGGAACACAGATTTTTGGTTTGGCTTTCCCGTCCCCTCCTCTCACGCCCTACCTTCTTCTTCTCTTCTCCTTTCTTTGCTTCTCCTTTCTTTCTCATTTGGCTTGAGTTGTGTTTGGCTTGAAGTGAGGCTGCTTTGAAGAGGTAAGTTGGTTTAAGGTGTTCTACGTGTTGTGTTTCTTCTTCTTCTTCTTTATCTACTGGTTTTATCTTCAATTAGGGTTTGAACTAAGGAATTGTGGGTTTTGTTGTGTGTGACGCTCGCCGAACCCGAAATAACCCAGCAAGGGCCCTCGCTTTGAATCCGCCTTTGGGATTCGAGGTATGAAGGTTCGCGTCTTTTGATCATGGGCGCCATGAGACATCATCGGTATACTCCTCTCAATAGAACATTGGGGAGAATAACCTAGCCTATTGACGCCTAAAGGCACCTTTGAGGTTTTTGGAGTCGCCACCCAATTTGCAAGAAATTGGGAAAAGGTTTCTCACCTCTATTGGTCTAAACCAGAGATATGGTGTCCGGAACTTCCCTCTTATTTATGCTTTGGTTAATTATAAATGGGTTTTTAAATTCTTAAAATTATATCTCTCATCTCACACGAGCGATGCATTAAAAGTAAAAGCGCATTTTCTAGCACGTAAAGGAAGTAAATAAAAGCGATAAAGCAATAGATAGAGAAAGCGATAAATGAAAGCAGTAAACACGCAAGCACACAATTACAATAGAAATAAGGGCAGAATACAACCCCAATAAGAGGAGGTTAAAGATGTAAGTGGGACGGAATACAATCCCCAAAAGATAAATAAAGTTGCCCCAAAAATTAATTACAAGGGCCCAAAAAAGAAATGAACTTGAATTTAAAACACTCACCCAAGATTAAAATAAAAGAGCATACATAAATCGGGGCATTATTTAAGGAACGTTGGTTCCTTCGCGCTTGTTCGAAATTTAGGAACATTGGTTCCTTCGTATTAATTTGAAGAGGGTTCGAAGAGTCATTTTTGATTGCTTGAATTAAAAAACCGGGATGAGTGATCCCATTTTTGTAGAAAAGTTGACTCTTCATTTTAATTGTGACATTTTTATTGTCGGGCTAAAATAAGGGACATTGGTCCCGATTTTATTAATGAAAATTCCAATTTAATTATAAAATATTTTTGTGAGTTTTTTCCTCACGCGTGGATAAATAAAATAAATATTTACAAATAAACACGTAACACGTAAAGAGAGAGTCAAAAAGATCTCACCAAACCAGAGTGACTCTCCACGCGTCACGACCCATCCGGGGAGTCGCGGGGACGCCCAAATAACTCGATTCAAGTTAAACTCATACAAAAATTAACATCAAAAATAATATTAGTAACAACCCCAAAAAATTAATCAAATGAAGACAATATAATGACAATAATAGAATCATAACAAATAATCATGGTATGGCGGCAACAACAAAATAATAATAATAATAATAATAATAATAATAATAATAATAATAATAATAATAATAATAATAATAATAATAATAATAATAATAATAATAATAATAATAATAATGGACAATGATAATAAATAATAGTGAGTATAATATGAACAAATATGATAATAATAATGATAAGCAATAACAATAATAATAATAGGATATTGAATAATAATAATAATAGTAATAAAACAAATGAAATCTTTACTAACAATAACGATATAAAAATAGTGAATGAAAGAAATAATTGCAAGAATAATAATGATGACCAATTGTAGGACAAATAATGACAACGAAATAATAATAATAATAATAATAAATGTAAAAAACAGAAAATAAGTTAATAACAACCACTATAATAGTAATAATAATAATAGTGATGATAGGATGGTGATAATGCAAATAATAACAATAATGAATGATGAGTAGTATTGAAAACTGAAAAATCAATTAGTAATAAACAATAGTAATAACTACATGTGATAATAATGAATAATAAAAATGATAGTGACAAATAATAGCATGAGCCTAAACATGAACACAAACATAAATAGTGATGACGATAAATCATGATAATATTAGCACATGGACATGAAAATCTATTTGAAGCCAACAAATAACATATTAATGGTGGTATTAATACAGTAAAATACTAAAAGTAAATAATAGACATGATATTGATAACAAAAAAAATATTTTGAACAACAATAAATAATATGCAAAAATAATGAGAACGAGTCCAAGAATGTTTACCCTCGGAATTTTTTAGATTGGAAAATGTGGCGTTCCGATCCGCTCCTCTTGTCAATTTTGGTGATAAATATTTAGGGAAGATATAAAAATCTGTGTTCTAAACGAAATAATTTGAGAAAAATATTTTTTGTGGGATGAGAAAGCCAAGAAAATTGATTTTTCTTGCTCAAATCAACCCAATATCAAAGGTTTTTAGTAGCAGAAACTAAAATGTGAGAATAAGGCTTGAAGATTTTTTGAAGAATTTTCAAGAAAAAGAAGAAAAGCTTCCTGGAGAGTAGCCAAAACTAAAAGAAAAGCCAAACATCCTTTTTCCCAATATCTGCCGTCCTCTTCAAAATGAGGGCAAATTCCTCATTTAAGCTTGTCTTGGCCAAAAATGGCAAGGGACAAAAGAGACTTTATTTTTAGTTAATCCAAAATAGCATAAAATGGTGAAACATCGGAAATGTCAGACTGAAAAAAAGCAGACTGAAAAACAGCGAAAAAAAATGGACAGGCGAAGACCAGGTCGCGCGGAGAGGGCAAGAGCGCGCGCGGCAGCAGCCTGCTGCGCGCGGCATGCAGTTGCCTCGCGCGCAGGGGGGCGCCGCCTCGCGCACAGGGTGCTGCGCGCGAGGCCCCCTGCCTCGCGCGCAGGGGGGGCGCGCGACGCCCCCCGCCTAGCGCGCAGGGGCTGCGCGCGAGGCCCCCTGCCTCGCGCGCAGGGGGCCTGCGCGCGAGGCTCCTGCCTTGCGCGCAGGCGCCCCTACACGCTGGGGCGGCCTGCCGCGCAGGCAGCCCCGCGCTGCCGCAGGTGGCCTTCGCGACTTTTTTTTTTTTTTAAATTGTAACACAAAATTAATATATTTTTTTACTCCATCTTAATTTTAATTTCCCCAAAAATATATATTTTAATTATTTTTCGAAAAACACATCTTTTGACAAGGAACGATCGATTCTCACCTTTTTTGCCAAAAATCGGTCTTCTATTTCATCATCAGGTAATCATGATCTTGGACCGCCTCGGGACCCGGTGTCTACAGTTGCCCCCAATTTTGGGGAACTTAGAACCTTGGTGCCTAAGTGAACCAAAATTCAGAAAAGAGAGGGAGAGATGCGTACCTGAGGCGGTCGCTGTTCGAGACTTGGTCTTGCCAGCTTGTCGGCATCATAGGATTACTACTGGTCACATGATTGAGGAACGTCAGCTTGTCGACGTGAAACTAGGGCTGAACGACTGATAAACACCAGCTTGTCGGTGTGTGAAGGCGCCAGACTTTGAAGAACGCGATTGATGAAACACCAGCTTGTCGGTGTGTGAAACCACGACTGAGCGACTGATAAACACCAGCTTGTCGGTGTGTGAAGGCGCCAGACTTTGAAGAATGCGATTTATAGAACACCAGCTTGTCGGTGTGTGAAACCACGGCTGAGCGACTGATAAACACCAGCTTGTCGGTGTGGGAAGGCGCCAGACTTTGGAGGACGTGATTGATAAAACACCAGCTTGTCGGTGTGTGAAACCACGGCTGAGCGACTGATAAACACCAGCTTGTCGGTGTGTGAAGGCGCCAGACTTTGAAGATCGCGATTGATGAAACACCAGCTTGTCGGTGTGTGAAACCACGGCTGAGCGACTGATAAACACCAGCTTGTCGGTGTGTGAAGGCGCCAGACTTTGAAGAATGCGATTGATGAAACACCAGCTTGTCGGTGTGTGAAACCACGGCTGAGCGACTGATAAACACCAGCTTGTCGGTGAGTGAAGGCGCCAGACGTTCCTGCGAAAACAAAAGAGATTTGTATGCAAGGGTAAGTTATGCACGTGCATATGCATATGTCATGCAGGATGCAGGTGACACCATTCATCTAAGTGGCCTAGTGGTCGAGGTGCGATAACTCTTGCTGAAGCGACTCGTGGCTTTGTTTGGTCGATTATGCCCCCAAGTGTCTGAAGGTGCTGTCCTGATTTAGGGACTCCGACTCATGATAATTTTTTTTTTCAGGGAAGATTGCCCGATGTGCATCCTTGCTTGGAAGGGGTTGCCCAGGGTAATGCCGCCTTATCGCTCCTAGCGTCATTGCTTTAAAGGTAGTGCGTCCCTCGTGGATTTTCATACTAGCTTTTCTTAGCGGGAGATGCGTCCTTGTCGGATTTTCACATAACCCTGTGCCTTATTTTTGCCTGGAATGGACCCAACCCAATCCAGCGGCTTTTATTCATTTCATTTTTTTTTGTAGGGCAGACTGCCTGTTGCCAGGTTTTCACCCTGCCCTTTGACCTAACTTTTGCTTAGAGCTCCAGTCACGGTTTTCATCTCTAACGGCTTTTTTTTCTCTTTTTTTTTCTTTTTTTTTAAATAAAGTTTCTGTCGGTTGCACGGATAAATTGTGCTCATTCGAATGGGAAGTGACAGCAGTGATATATTACTCGTCTGAAAAGAACTATGGACATTCATTGGATAAAAGAACTTCTCTGAGTGCATAATTGCATACATGTACACGTTTCTCGTGCGATTTCATTACACATGATCGTCATTTGACATTAGGCCCCAAGATACCAGACCACATCTAATCTCGAGATAGATCTCAAAAGCATCACACTCCTGTTATCAATCAGCCCTCTCGGGTTTTCTTGATTGAACATTTTTCTCTCTCTCTTTTTTTTTTTTTCTTCAGCCGTGGAATCTTTTCAATCTGTCGACGTTGACCAGCTCCATGAATTCATTCCCATCACTATCTGTCAGGATCGCAGCTCCTTTAGACAAAAGCTTCTTCAGAACGAAGGGTCCTTCCCAAGTTGGCCTGAACTTGCCTCGAAAATCCAGAACCCCTGGCCTCATTTGTTTGAAGACTAGGTCTCCTTCCTTCAATGGGTGCTTTCTTACTTTCTTCCCAAATGAATGGGCTAGCCTTTTCTGGTAGATCTGGTTGTGGTAGTATGCCCGCATCCTATCTTCGTCCAATAGGTTCAACTGTAGTAGCCGCTGCTGGGCCCATTTGGCTTTTGGTAGCTGAGTTTCTGTCACCACCCTCAATGACTGGAGTTCTATTTCTACCGGTAGAACTGCTTCCGTCCCGTAACCCAAGGAGAAAGGGGTAACCCCTGTGGAAGTTCTGGCGGTGGTCCTGTAGCCCTATAGTGCGAATGGCAATTTCTCGGCCCAGTCTTTATAGGTTTGCACCATCTTAGCCAATATCTTCTTGATGTTCTTATTAGCTGCCTCGACCGCCCCGTTGGCCTGTGGTCGGTATGGAGAGGACTTATGGTGTTGGATGGCGTACTTCTTGAGCATCTGCTTAGTCTCAGCTTGGAACTGTACCCCATTATCTGACACGATGTGATGAGGGAGACCGTACCTACAGATCAAATGTCGCTCAATGAACCTGGCCATTTCCCGGGCGCCTAATTTCTTGAAGGATTCAGCTTCAACCCACTTGGTAAATTAATCAATGGCGACTACAATGAACCTGTGCCCATTAGAGGCTGTCGGGTGTATCTCTCCTATAATATCAATCCCCCATGCTGCAAATGGCCACGGCGACCTCAGGTTGCACAATTCCGACACCGGCAGGTGTCTCAGATTAGCATATTGCTGGCATAATTGGCACTCCTTCACATATTTAGAGCAATCTGTATCCATTGTTAACCAGAAGAGACCTTGTCGCATTATTTTCTTTGCTAGGGCCAGACCACTCATATGGGCCCCATAGACCCCTGCATGGGTTTCCTCCATAACCCTTTTAGCCTCTTTCTCATCTAAACATCTTAGTTGTATGCCATCGGCTTGTCTCTTGTACAACACCCCGTCTATACTGATGAATTGAGTGGATAGTTTGCGGATTAGCCTTTGGTCTTTTTTAGTGGCTTCTTCCGGGAATATTGACCCCTCCAAATAATTCAGGACATCATAGTACCATGGCTTTCCATCAGTAATTTCAACATCCCCGACTTGTTCGGTCTCAAAGTATGGCTTGCTCGAACTAGAAATGAGCACGGGCTTCATAACTATTCCTTCGGGGTTATCCCACATGGATACCAAGGTAGCTAGGGCATCTGCCAATTGGTTCTCATCTCGGGGCACGTACTTAAAAGTGCAAATTTCAAACCGGCCACTAAGTCCTTTCAAGCACTTCGCATATGGCAACAGCCGCTCTTCCTTGATGGCCCATTCACCCCTGACTTGGTGGATTACTAAGGATGAGTCCCCGAAGACCTCTACTACTTTTGCCCCCACGGCTGAGAGCGCTTCTAACCCAAAGATGCAGGCTTCATACTCAGCCTCGTTATTGGTGGCTCTGTACCTTAGTTTCTTGGCTAAGGGAAGCTGCTCTCCGTCTGGGGTTACTAGAATCACTCCTGTTCCGGCTCCCTTGCTATTTACTGCCCCATCAAAATACATCTGCCACTTCTGCACGGTGATGGCTACCACGTTTTCGTCGGGGAATTCATATAATAGCTGGTCTCCTTCAATTGGATGGTCAGCAAGAAACTCGGCCACTGCTCGACCTTTAATGGTCTTTCTAGTAATGTATTCCACGTCGAATTCTTGTAGCAATATCAACCATCTTCCCATATTCCCTAGTAAAGAGGGTGCCTGTTGCAGGTATCGGAGGGGATTTTGCTTGGCAACAGCCTGCACTTTGTAGGAATGAAAGTAATGCCTCAGTTTCTTTGATGCGCAGATTACTGCTAGGCAGATCTTTTCCACTTCAACATACTTGGCTTCATAAGGGAGGAATTTCTTGCTAAGGTAGTAAACCGCAAATTCGACCCCGAATTCATCCTCTTGGGCCATCATGGCTCCTACAGAATTTTCCTCTATTGCTAGGTAGGGAATCAAAGGTTTCGCGGGCCGTGGCGGTCGTAGTACTGGGGGATGTTGGAGGTAATCCTTAATGACATCAAATGCTTTCTGGCAGTCGTCGTTCCACCTGACTGGCTGATTCTTCCTGAGGAGCTTAAAAATTGGTTCGCACACTGAAGCGAGCTTGGAAATGAACCTACTGATGTACTGCAATTTGCCTAGAAAACTCCGAATTTCCTTTTCCTTTTGGGGCGCTGGCATCTCTCTGATTGCCTTGATTTTATCAGGGTCCACTTCTATTCCCCTTTGGCTTACCACATGGCCTAACAGCTTACCCGAGGTGACTCCAAAAATGCATTTCTTAGGATTGAGGCGAAGATTATACTTGTCGATCCTCTGAAAGAACTTTTCCAAGGCCTCGAAATGTCCTTCTCGAGTTGCTGACTTTATCATCATATCATCGACATACACTTCAACTTCCTTGTGGATCAAGTCACCCAAGATCTTGGTAGCCATCCTTTGGTACGTCGCTCCGGCATTCTTCAACCCAAAAGGCATTACTCGGTAGGCGAACGTCCCCCATTCTGTGATGAAAGCTGTCTTGATTTGATCCATAATCTTGTTAAGGATTTGATCCACAATCTTGTTAAGGATTTGGTTGTATCCCGCATACCCATCCACAAAGTTGTACATCATACAAGCGGCCGCGCTATCCATTAGTACATCAATATGGGGTAGGGGAAAGTCATCTTTTGGGCAGGCTTTATTCAGGTCTCGGTAGTCAACACATACTCGGACTCTCCCATCCTTCTTGGCTACGGGGACAACATTGGCTAACCACGTGGGGTATTGGACCTCTACTAGGAACTTAGCTTCGATCTGCTTGTGCACCTCTTCCTTTACCTTTTCTGCCCATTCTGGCCTCAGTCTTCTGAGCTTCTGTTTGACCGGCTTGCACTCTGGGTAGGTCGGAATGGCGTGTTCGGCAACTGTCCGATCAATCCCTGGCATATCCTCATAGGTCCAGGCGAAGACTCTTTCATATTTTTTCAAAATTCTCTCAAATTTTATCCTTTCCTCAAGAGTTACGTCGGATGCTATCAAGATTTCCTTTGGATTTTCCAAAGTCCCGAGATTAAATGAGGTGGTATTGGTTGAGTTAATGTCAAATATAAATGATTCATGCTCGTGATTATGCATAATGAAATCATGAGAAACATCGCACAAGTAAGCAAAGTCATTCATATTATTAAAGTACTCAGAATTACAGACAGAATTGTCAAATAGTTCGGGAATAAAAAGTACATCAGCAAAGCTATCATTATCATCTTCCACTGGTGCTGGTGCTGAAGCCGACGGCCCCTCATCTTGAACCTCAGCTGCATTCAAACTCTTCAATTCTGGCACTGCCGCTCCGTCTTCCATCTTCTCTTTACCCTTTGATTGAGCAGCCAGCAGGCTTTTGGTGATAACTTCCTCGGGAACTTCTCGATCCCATGCTAGAGTCTGATTGAAGATTTCCTCATCTCAGAAGGCTTCCACCGTCTTGACCATCCCCTCGGACCAGTCAAACACATCATTGAAGATTTCAAAACCTGGGGTGATCTTGCCATCAATCCACTGAGGCACTGCCTCCCCATAGTAGGCACACACCGATGCAGCCGGTACGAAAGTCTCCAAAATGTGCGGCACTTCCGCAGGCTTCCCTGCGGGCTTGTTCTTCCTGGCATCAACAGCGTAGCCCAAACCTCGCCTATCCTTTTGCCCCCTTGAGGCGACGGGCTCTTGAATCCCTTGTGAGCTCTTACCCAAACCAGCCCCGAGGAGGAAGCTCATCCTTTTCATCATATTGACAACTTGGGGGCTTACCCCCGACTCATCTTCCTCATTCACCATAGCCACGTGGAAACCACTGAAGGGTTGATTGGAAATTCCGAGCACTGACACTTGATTATCACTAGCTGCTTTAATTGTTACGATCTGGCCTTCATGGGGAATCTTAATCATTTGGTGGAACGTAGATGTAACCCCTCCCAACTTGTGAAACCAAGGTCTTCCAAGCAGCACTGCAAAGTTAGCCGGTATTGGCAAGACAACAAACTCAGCCTCTATCTCAACTGGACCGATCTTGACTTGAGCTTTAAAAGTCCCAGCAGCTTGCCTTCTCGAGTTGTCATAAGCAGTGATAGTCAGATCAGATTCACTCAACATGCTCTCATTCAATCCAAGTGAAGGTAGCGCCACCAGTGGGCACACATTAATGGAGGACCCATCATCCACCATGACACAGGCCGTGTGTTTACCATTGATCTGAGCTCGGATATATAGAGGGCGATTGTGGTTACGACCCTCGATTGGCAAATCGGCTTCGGTGTAGACTATGTTTTCTTCAGATCCCCCTTTCACAATTCCCAATAACTAGGAGGGTGATATAGTGGTGGCGACTGTCGATTCACATAAGGCTTCAACTAGCTTCTGCCTGTGGCTCGGGGATTGCCTCAATAGGTCCCAGATAGATATTTGTGCTGTCGTCTTCTTTAGCTGCTTCAGGATATGATTCTCTTCCGTTTCTTGCTCCACCGTCGGAGGCATCGGGTCCTGTTGCTTCTCAATTTTTGGCACCACTCTTCCGCTGCGAGTAACAGCCTGTACCTCTTGCACTTTGTCTTCTTCACCCCCAGAGTTCCATACATCCTTCAGCTCGTCGGCCTCTTCAGTCTCACCTTCACTGGCTGAGTCCCAACATTCTATCATGTTGACTTGGGGCTTCTCCCTATTGACTTCCTGTTCGGGGCGGATGATAGCCATGTAGTCATTGCCGTAGAGATCCCTCAGCACATACCATTCTGGCAAGCTTGACCCTATCATGAAGACTGGAGGAGGAACGGCGTTATATCCGGTATTCTTCTTCTTTTCCCTCTTTTCAGGGTCAGAGATCTGCTTACTATCAATAAGATCTTGGACCCGATCCCTTAAAGTTCTGCAAGAGTCAGTGAGGTGACCAGTGTGCTGGTGGAAAGCACAGTATTGGTCCCCTCTATGGTTCGGCTGGCCGTAGGTCTTAGCTTGTCTAGCTGGCAATGGCTGAAGTTTTCCCTCTTTCATTAATCGTTCTAGGACCCAGGATAATGGTCTTCCCAAATTTGAATAGTGCCTTTGGTTCGCATCCGTGGCTGAAACTTCCGCTGTTTTGCCCACTCTGTTACTGCTGCTTTCGGTGCCACTCGACCTATTCCCGCCTTGGTTCCCAAAGTTCTTCCGAGCAAAATTGTCATTATTGGCTTTCCTTGCCAAGTACTCCGATTCAGCTTCAATTGCTATGTCTTTTAAGGATTCCCAATCCTTGAGCCCTTTCATCTTAAGCCCCTCCCTCAAGTATGGGCTTGCATTTTTGAGAAATAGTCTGATTTGGTCCGAGGTATCGGGCTTCCTCTTCATCTCCATAATGCGATTCCTCCACCGCATAAGGTAGTCATGGAAAGATTTACCAGACTTTTGTTGCAGGAGCTTGAGGTCTTTTAACGTCACTTCCATGCGGGTGCTGCAGTCGTACTGCCTCATAAAATCACTTGTAAGCAAAACCCAATCTTCTTTCGACCTCCTGTCCAAATTGTGGTACCAATCAATCGCTGACCCCATCAAACTAAGGCAGAAGTACTCTACTTTTTGCTTCCTGGTAAGACCTGTGCCCTTCATGATCAAGGCATATTGTTTAAGATCTGCCGAAGGGTCAGACGTGCCATCAAACTTTGGTAAATCTGGCATCTTAAATCTTTGAGGCAGCAGCTCCTCCTCACCCAAGTCTACATCTTCGGGGATGACCCCCTTTCCGACCGACACCATTCGTGCGATGGCCTCCATTCTTTCCTCCATCTTTCTCACCACATCATCCTCTAGCTTAGGAGCTTTGCACCTCACCGCTTGGGGAACTACTGGCTCATCTTCCTCTTCCCCTAAGAAATCATCCCTTGGATCTGGAATTCTCACCCTCGGTTGCTCAACTGGTGCCACCACACTAGGTTCAGTGACTGGCTGTGGTACAGTGGTAGTTGGTATAGTGGTCTCCACAACAGGTGCTTCGACCGGGTCAACAACTGGAGCTCCGGACGGTTGTCCAGCGTGTGGCAACATCTGAGTGATAAGGTTCCCCATCATAGCAAGCATTTTCCTTTCAAAGTCTTCGAATCTCTTGTCCAAGTCCTGTGTTGTTACAGCACCCGAATCTTGCGGTAATTCTGCCATTACTGATCCGGAGGATTATTCTGAACAAGAGTCTGAGTTTCTATCCCAATCTGAACCCGATGCTGATGCCAAACTTGATGGCTCAACTACTTGATTTCTGACCAACCTTCCGCTAGGATCTCTGGACCACTCAAATAGATCTATGATGGCTGAAAAAAATCCAATTCGTTAGCATGATGCATGGATGGCATTAAGAATGCATGGTCGTGTTGATGCAGCATCCACAACCACAAGCAAGCAAACAGACCCTTCCAACCTTATTACTCCCGCACACGGGGCAATGTGGTCTCTTTCCTAGGTGGGCTTAGTTCATGGGTCAACAGGGGACCCTATGAACGCACAAAGTGCACGGCGAAAAGCCGGCAGCATAACAGCTCTAGTCTAATGTACACGCGTATGAGTTTTGGCCATTTACGCATTTGGACAATTCAATCAAGTTAAGGTGGGCTTACCGGGGCATGAAAGCCTTTGATAAAAGACCACTTAAATTGGTTGATTTCGTTTAATACGTGACGACCCATACCACAAGCATCGTATTAAGGAGCATACCACCTAGGGAAGTTTCTATTTGCCATTACATGGGCTTTAGTCAGGGTGATTTTCTTTAGGCTACCCAAGCATGGTTCGCGCCAACGGGTCTAACTCATCACGAGCATAACGATCGATCGGGTCTCCATTTTGATATACCAAAAGGTACAAGGCTTGGGCTAGTGATTATCCTTAACACTTCCCCACAATGAGTGAAAGCAGGGTCGTGCTTCGGGAATGCACCGGGGTAAGATAGGGACCAACTAGCGTAAGTCTAAGGCTCTAAAATGATATGATGCAATTTTTGAAAAGAGATAGAATTTTAAGTTTCAAAAACCCAATTATAAATTTTAACCAAAGCACTTTCGGAGTGAAGTCTCAAACACAAAGTCCCCAGCGGAGTCGCCACTGTGACGCGCGCCGAACTCGAAACAACCCAGCAAGGGCCCTCGCTTTGAATCCGCCTTTGGGATTCGAGGTATGAAGGTTCACGTCTTTTGATCATGGGCGCCATGAGACATCATCGGTATACTCCTCTCAATAGAACATTGGGGAGAATAACCTAGCCTATTTACGCCTAAAGGAACCTTTAAGGTTTTTGGAGTCGCCACCAAATTTGCAAGAAATTGGGAAAAGGTTTCTCACCTCTATTGGTCTAAACCAGAGATATGGTGTCCGGAACTTCCCTCTTATTTATGCTTTGGTTAATTATAAATGGGTTTTTAAATTCTTAAAATTATATCTCTCA
The DNA here is from genome assembly GCA_947683425.1 of Excoecaria cochinchinensis. Classification (NCBI taxonomy): domain Eukaryota; kingdom Viridiplantae; phylum Streptophyta; class Magnoliopsida; order Malpighiales; family Euphorbiaceae; genus Excoecaria; species Excoecaria cochinchinensis. The sequence continues at coordinate 2,543,631 of CANTUQ010000013.1, forward strand.
TCTCACACGAGCGATGCATTAAAAGTAAAAGCGCATTTTCTAGCACGTAAAGGAAGTAAATAAAAGCGATAAAGCAATAGATAGAGAAAGCGATAAATGAAAGCGGTAAACACGCAAGCACACAATTACAATAGAAATAAGGGCAGAATACAACCCCAATAAGAGGAGGTTAAAGATGTAAGTGGGACGGAATACAATCCCCAAAAGATAAATAAAGTTGCCCCAAAAATTAATTACAAGGGCCCAAAAAAGAAATGAACTTGAATTTAAAACACTCACCCAAGATTAAAATAAAAGAGCATACATAAATCGGGGCATTATTTAAGGAACGTTGGTTCCTTCGCGCTTGTTCGAAATTTAGGAACATTGGTTCCTTCGTATTAATTTGAAGAGGGTTCGAAGAGTCATTTTTGATTGCTTGAATTAAAAAACCGGGATGAGTGATCCCATTTTTGTAGAAAAGTTGACTCTTCGTTTTAATTGTGATATTTTTATTGTCGGGCTAAAATAAGGGACATTGGTCCTGATTTTATTAATGAAAATTCCAATTTAATTATAAAAGTATTTTTGTGAGTTTTTTCCTCACTCGTGGATAAATAAAATAAATATTTACAAATAAACACGTAACACGTAAAGAGAGAGTCGAAAAGATCTCACCAAACCGGAGTGACTCTCCACGCGTCACGACCCATCCGGGGAGTTGCGGGGACGCCCAAATAACTCGATTCAAGTTAAACTCATACAAAAATTAACATCAAAAATAATATTAGTAACAACCCCAAAAAATTAATCAAATGAAGACAATATAATGACAATAATAGAATCATAACAAATAATCATGGTATGGCGGCAACAGCATAATAATAATAATAATAATAATAATAATAATAATAATAATAATAATAATAATAATAATAATAATAATAATGGACACTGATAATAAATAATAGTGAGTATAATATGAACAAATATGATAATAATAATGATAAGCAATAACAATAATAATAATAGGATATTGAATAATAATAATAGTAATAAAACAAATGAAATCTTTACTAACAATAACGATATAAAAATAGTGAATGAAACAAATAATTGCAAGAATAATAATGATGACCAATTCTAGGACAAATAATGACAACGAAATAATAATAATAATAATAATAATAATAATAATAATAATAATAAATGTAAAAAACAGAAAATAAGTTAATAACAACCACTATAATAGTAATAATAATAATAGTGATGATAGGATGGTGATAATGCAAATAATAACAATAATGAATGATGAGTAGTATTGAAAACAGAAAAATCAATTAGTAATAAACAATAGTAATAACTACATGTGATAATAATGAATAATAAAAATGATAGTGACAAATAATAGCATGAGCCTAAACATGAACACAAACATAAATAGTGATGACGATAAATGATGATAATATTAGCACATGGACATGAAAATCTATTTGAACCCAACAAATAACATATTAATGGTGGTATTAATACAGTAAAATACTAAAAGTAAATAATAGACATGATATTGATAACAAAAAAAAATATTTTGAACAACAATAAATAATATGCAAAAATAATGAGAACGAGTCCAAGAATGTTTACCCTCGGAATTTTTTAGATTGGAAAATGCGGCGTTCCGATCCGCTCCTCTTGTCAATTTTGGTGATAAATATTTAGGGAAGATATAAAAATCTGTGTTCTAAACGAATTAATTTGAGAAAAATATTTTTTGTTGGATGAGAAAGCCAAGAAAATTGATTTTTCTTGCTCAAATCAACCCAAGATCAAAGGTTTTTAGTAGCAGAAACTAAAATGTGAGAATAAGGCTTGAAGATTTTTTGAAGAATTTTCAAGAAAAAGAAGAAAAGCTTCCTGGAGAGTAGCCAAAACTAAAAGAAAAGCCAAAGATCCTTTTTCCCAATATCTGCCGTCCTCTTCAAAATGAGGGCAAATTCCTCATTTAAGCTTGTCTTGGCCAAAAATGGCAAGGGACAAAAGAGACTTTATTTTTAGTTAATCCAAAATAGCATAAAATGGTGAAACATCGGAAATGTCAGACTGAGAAAAAGCAGACTGAAAAACAGCGAAAAAAATGGACAGGCGAAGGCCAGGTCGCGCGGAGAGGTCAAGGGCGCACGCGGCAGCAGCCTGCTGCGCGCGTGGTGCCCCCGCACCGCGCGCGGCAGGCAGCTGCCTTGCGCGCAGGGGCTGCGCGCGGCGCCCCCCGCCTCGCGCGCAGGGGCTGTACGCGAGGCCCCCTGCCTCGCGCGCAGGGGGCCTGCGCGCGAGGCGCCTGCCTTGCGCGCTGGGGCAGCTTGCCGCGCAGGCGGCCTTCGCGACTTATTTTTTTTATTTTAAATTTTAACACAAAATTAATATATTTTTTACTACATCTTAATTTTAATTTCCCCAAAAATATATATTTTAATTATTTTTCGAAAAACACATCTTTTGACAAGGAACGATCGATTCTCACCTTTCTTGCCGAAAATCGGTCTTCTATTTCATCATCGGGTAATCCTGATCTTGGACCGCCTCGGGACCCGGTGTCTACATTGTGCAAGCTTTGGATTGCTTGAAGAAGCATAGTAAAGGCAAGGAAAGGATTGAGGACTGATCTTGAAGTTGATTTTGGATCGTCATTTCCAGGTTTGGGAGTGTTTTGATTGCATGCAATGTTTGGGAGCTCTCTGTTCTTCAATCCCAGTTTGTGCATTTGAGGAAAGTCTCTGCCCTATTCTCACGTAGGATGTAAATATATTTTTGTTTAGTTTATGGAATTTGGTATGTTTTAGCATGAGAATACGTATGATTTATGTGATTAGATGTGTTAATAATGCATGTATAGGATTGAATGGAAGTTATTGAGTTTGTGTTTTTAACTTACTGTAAGTTTTAGGGTTTATGTTCTTGAATGGATTAAATGTGGTTATGCTTGATTTTGAATGTTTCATTAATTTCTGGAATGCTGAGTTTAGTTTGATCTCGAGTATGTTGGGTTATGCATCTGAGTGATAAGGTAAGAGTTTATGCATGATTGAATGAATTCTGAGTGGTTTTAGAAAGAATTTCTAGGAAAAAGATGGGAAATCTGCAGGTTTGCGATAGCGGGGAAGAAGAAGGAAGCGGCTCACGCGACGTGAGCCATGCTCACGCTAGGTGAGCAATGCTCACACTACGGGAGCTATGCTCACGTGACGTGAGCAATTGCTCACGAGGCGTGAGCTGTGCTCACGCGACGTGAGCAATGCTCACAAGGCGTGAGCTATGCTCACACGACGTGAGCAACCTTCACGTGACGTGAAGGTTGCTCAGGTCTCCCGATTCTTCTGTTTTGCTTCTGTTTTACTTTCCCTAAGCGACTAGTTTTTATAAAATGATTTCCAAACGCTTTTTATGGTATTTTTCTTTACTGTGTGCTATGTTACCTTGCTGATATGATGGATTATCCTAATTTATTTGGTATTAGTAATATGTTATCTATGGTAAGTTATATGTGGTATTTTGGAATAAGTTTTGGATTATAGTGATCCTGTTAAATGATTGTGGGATTTCAATGGTATGGTTTGGACTGTGATATGCTTATTGTTGTGATATGTATTGCACGTCATATTTTGAATGCGAAGGAATTATGAAGGCTGACTTTTTTATTGTTTAGTCCCAAACACGTTCTGTCTTAATGTGAATTATGTTATGCATATCTTTAGTCTGTTTCTTCTTTAAGAATAATTTGCCATGCTTAAGATTATGCTGTAACTTTCCCCGATTATGATGATGCGTCCTTGGTCATTAGCATAATATGATTCCACATGTGTTCCTGACATGCTTTAGTATGAAAAGTAGTGCTTGAATGTTATTGAGTGAATTATTGCATGCTCCAGAATATGACTTGTATGAAGTATGATTGGCATCCTGCTATGCCAAACTTATTTGAATAATATGGTTGATGTTGGAATACATTGTTATGCTTTAGCCTTTGAACTCAATGTGTTATATTTAAATGTAATTTGGATTATGCATGATTATACTTAGTTATCCTCCCTAACGCATGATTAGGATTTTGTATTTATAACCATTGGCATGGTAGTGCTTCTTTACCTGATTCTTGGCATGCTTTAGAACATTGTTTAAATGTTAAAGTATATTGACTGTATTATGTTTTGCAATAGGAATTGTATGAGATATGATCAACTTTATGAGCATACTTATATGTCTATTGGACTCTGGTATATTCATGATGTATATATATATATTTATGCGTTGTGCGATTCGTAATGTGAATGATTTTATGCATGACCTGCGAGAGTCAGTCTAGTGGATAGTTAGGCATGCCTAATAGAGTCTTATGTAGCTGCAGTGCCCTTTGAACGTTTGGACCCTGATCAGGTCCCCCGACTGGTTCCTCGCGAACCCCCCCATCAGTACGGATCCTCGTGATCCTTTTTAATGTATTTGGATCGGGTTAAGATCCCCCTTCAGTAAAATGCTTTTGTGACAAAATAAAGTGGTTTTCGATTCGTACCCGTAAGGTACCCTTTGGCTGACTTGTACCCGTAAGGTACTAATCAGTACACTCGTTATCCACTATTATGAGTCAGCAGGTACTTTCTTGGTTGTGTTACTTTGAAATAACTATCAGAATGTGATATCAATTTGAGCAGGATAAGGATTTCAGGAATCAGTTTATATGTATATGGATGTGTCTGTGGGCTTTAGAATGTATGTCTGTATTAAGTAAGCACGATTTTATATCTAACATGATTATCCGTACTTGTCATGTGATTTGTTATAAGTTTCTGAATGCTTTGAAATGGTTCGATTGATGTATTTAAGTATATGACTTAAGCATAGTTTTGTTATATATATTAGCATGTGGACTGAAGCAGTTGTGATGGTAAGTATGTGATGATTACTGTACTTTCTGCATGTTGATGATATGATTGTAATGTTATGTGATTATGCTTTCAGTCTCCTCTATTAGAGTGTTTTCGCTTAATACTTTATATATGAGAGTTGCGCAGCGGTAATATGATACTTTGGATGTTGTACCTTGGATTTTTGACTAGTGTGTGTGTCTAGTATGTCAAAGTATGTTGTTTAGCTAGCATTCTCAACATGATGATTGGGTTGTTAGTTCAGGTGTGACGCGCGCCGGATCCCGAGCGCCGCCCCTATGACCGCCCGCTTGAGGGCGATCGGGCATTTGCAGGTCCGTTGGCATCTTGCAATAAATCGCAAGTGCGTCTATGTTGGGCAACAAAGAGGTATCATGGAGTCGCCACTCAATAGAACATTGGGAAAGTTACTCTCGCCTCGGAGAGCCTAAGATTGCGCTTAGTATCCATGTTGGGCCATGAGGCCTAGGATTAGCGCTAAAGTCTCGTGACCCAAGAAGTATTTTGAAGGATAACCTCTAACCTCTCGAGCCCAAAGACCAGAGCTGGGTCCGGGATTTCTCATCTATTTCTACCTCGATTAATTTATGATTGAATTTTAATTGTCATTAATTCGCTCTCTCTCCACACAATGCAATTAATTTAAGGCACATTTATTCATGTTAGGAAAACCATAAATTAGCAAGTAAAAGCAATGGATTACAATAATACAAGGAGCGGAATACAACTCCCTTTAAAAGTGCAAACATGCATAAAACCGGGGAATTTATTAATTATGAGGACTTTGGTCCCCGCATGCACAATTAAAGAAAATATTCTGGATGTGATGATTTTATTTGGGATGAAAATTAGGACATTGGTCCCATTTTATTATGAAAAATCTAAATTAATTTAGTAAGAAATATTTTTATGATCTTTATTTAGGTGCGCATAGGAAAACATTTTATTCAATGAATATATACAAGGAAATTAAAAATATAAACGAAATGAGAATTAAAAATGTATAAAGGAAATACCAAACCCCGCAACTCCTCCTTCATGTGCATGGATGCTCAAATGAGAATGAAACAATGATTTGCAACCAAAAAATCAAAAAGAAATTCATGTTAGTGATTAAGCCAACAAAATAATATGACATAAAAAGATAATATGTACCATGAAAATATAATATGCATAAAATAATCATGATGTAATTTAACATGCATATAATAATTAAGATTCAATTTAACATGCATAAAAAATAATTATGATGCAATTTAACATGCATAAAGTGATGAAGATGCAATTTAACATGCATAAGGTGATGAAATATCATGGCATATGCAACTTATTAATAATAGTTTTTAACATACATGGAAGATTAGTGACAATCAATTTTATTATAGTTAAGACATGAATAAATGTGTAACATAAGAATAATTCCACTTGACATGCATAACTAGCATAAAATAATGACTATAACACTCATACATGCAAAAGAAAGCATAATAATAAACATGATATAGCATTAAGAAATTAAAGGTATTTACAACCTAAAACATAGATAATTACATGAACAAAGAATAATTTGACATAAAAAAAAATATTAATAGAATTTAAAAAAAAGCTTATTTGTTATATGAATAATTGAAGATAAAAAAAAATAAGAAGAAGAATATGGAGACTAAGAGAATTTACATGTTTGATATGTTAATTAGAAGCCAAAATAAATGAAATTAACAAGAGAATTAATGAGCAAAGCCAAGAATAATTACCCTCAAATTCAGTTTTGAAGAATTGAAGATAGAAGTGTTGAATTCCTTGTCTTCTCTTGTGAAAATCCTTAGAAAATAGCTTGAAAACTTGAAGAAAAGCTCTTGGAAACAAGTGTGTAAGATGGATTTTTTTCTTTCAACTCAAAGCTCCAAAATTCAGTTTTTTTTCTCCAAAATGTTCCTCACTCGTCCTCCCCTGTTTCTGAATTTTTCTAGTGTTTTTAACCATCAAAAACTACCCAAAAAAACCACCAAAAACCGCTAAAAATCGTGTTTGGGTCGAAAAATGGGCGAAATGGGCGAAGTGGGGCGAGAAATCGGCGTCAGGGGCGAGAGATCGTGCGCGTCGCGCACGTTTCCGCGCGATTTGCGCGGAGTTTCCGCGCACGATGTGTGCGGGGCGAGCGACGACCTGCGCGTCGCTCGCGCGGAGCGCCCGACGCCAAGGGCGTCGGACGCGCGGAGCGCACGGAAATTCGCGACGGCCCTTGGCCGTCGCCTTTTCGTCGCGATTATTTTCCCCTATTTTATTTTCAACATTTTTCCATAATTTTTCACCTTTTTTTTTTTATTATTTTTTATATAAGATACCCTCAACCTAAAACACACTTTTTCTTCTTCAAAATAATTTAAAAAATATTTTTAAAATATTTTTAAAATACCCTTTTTACTCACCGAAAAGACAAGGAAAATCACTTCTGAGCTCCAATCTTTTTGCCTATAAGCCGGCATAGCTAAATTTCATCATCGGGTAATCCTGATCAAGGCTACTCGGGACCCGGTGTCTACAGTTGCCCCCAATTTTGAAGAGACTAGTGCATGGGTGCCTAGGTGAGCCAAAATTCAGGAAAAGGAAAGAAACGCGTACCTGAAGCGGCGATCTTCCTGCTTGATGGAGTTATGATGATAGCTGCTGCTGTCTTTTGGTTGTAGCTGGTAATACCGTAGGTGCGCTAACCTCTTGTGGGTGGCGCCGCTATCATGCTAAACATTGTGCATTGGTAGTGCCGTGGTCGTGCCAACCTCTTGTGGGTTGTGCCGCCATCGTGCTAACCGCTGTGCATTGGTAGTGCCGTGGTCGTGCCAACCTCTTGTGGGTAGTGCCGCCATCGTGCTAACCGCTGTGAATTGGTAGTGCCGTGGTCGTGCTAACCTCTTGTGGGTAGTGCCGCCATCGTGCTAACCGCTGTGAATTGGTAGTGCCGTGGTCGTGCTAACCTCTTGTGGGTAGTGCCGCCATCGTGCTAACCGCTGTGAATTGGTAGTGCCGTGGTCGTGCTAACCTCTTGTGGGTAGTGCCGCCATCGTGCTAACCGCTGTGAATTGGTAGTGCCGTGGTCGTGCTAACCTCTTGTGGGTAGTGCCGCCATCGTGCTAACCGCTGTGAATTGGTAGTGCCGTGGTCGTGCTAACCTCTTGTGGGTAGTGCCGCCATCGTGCTAACCGCTGTGAATTGGTAGTGCCGTGGTCGTGCTAACCTCTTGTGGGTAGTGCCGCCATCGTGCTAACTGCTGTGAATATATGTTGTGGTCGTGCTAACCTCTTGTGGGTAATGCCGCCATCATGCTAACCGCTGTGGATTTATTTTTTATGTTTTTTTTTTGCTCCTTTAGATGTTTGGACTAGTGTCATCACTCGGCTTTTGTTGGTGTCCCCCGCCGATTTCTCCTGCAAGATTGTATGCATAGGGATATACAAGAAATCATGTGTGCATGATATGGAATGCAAATGTTTGCAACAATGTATAGACTGTGCCCTAGGCGGTCCATGGTTCGCTGAGGTTTTAGCCTGCCGGCTCTATAATGCCCCCTGAATCCTGAGGATCGTCGACAAGTTTTCTGAAAGAGACGTCCGGCGTATATCCCTTGCCCCCTGGTCAATGATCATTTACTTGGGATTCTATTTCATGTTCTGTGTTGTGTGTTGTCTGACTGATGGAAAATCATCTTGAAATAATGCCGCCTTATCGCTCCAGGCATTGAATGTCATTGTTTTAAAGGTAGTACGTCCCTTGTGGATTTTCGCACTAGCTTTTCTTTGCGGGAAATGCGTCCCTTATGGGATTTTCACACAACCCTTTGCCTAACTTTTGCCTGGAATGGACCCAACCCAATCCAGCGGCTTTTGTTTATTTTATTTTTTTGTAGGGCAGACTGTCTGTTTCCAAGTTTTCACCCTGCCCTTTGGCCTAACTTTTGCTTAGAGAGCCAGTTACGGTTTTCACCTCTAACGGCCTTCTTTGTTTTTTTTTTTTTTTTATTTTATTTTATCACCAGAGCTTCTATTAAGAGCAAATAGCACATATCCAATGAAGGGACTGAGCAATAATCATTAGATGAACAATTGGTATATTTCTTTTTAAGACAGAACTGAAAGATCAATGAAAATGTATTCTTTTATTCATTGCGAAAATTGTGTACATTTCTATATGATTTCATCATACATGATTTTCATTTGACAAGAATTCAAAAGCATATGACTACATCTAATCTCGGAGTAGATTTTGTCAGCCTCAAACTCCTGTTATTAATCGGCCCTCTCGAGTTTTCTCGATTAAATATTTTCTCTGATGCCTCTAATTTTTGCACAAGATGCCTTTTTTCGGTTTTCACCCTGTCGAGGCGCCCAATTTTAGCACAGCCGCCTTTTTTCGGTTTTCGACTTGCAGGGCATTTTATTCTCTTCTTTTTATTTTTGGTCTTTAGTCATGGAACCTTTTAAGTCTATCGACATTGACCGGGTCCTTGAACTCATTCCCATCGCTGTCTGCTAAAATCGCTGCTCCTTTTGTTAGCAACTTTTTCAAAATGAAAGGTCCTTCCCAGGTTGGTCTGAATTTTCCTCGTATGTCTGGAACTCCTGGCCTCATCATCTTAAAGACCAAATCCCCTTCTTTCAACGGGTGCTTTCGTACTTTCTTGCCAAATGACCGAGCTAGTCTCTTCTGATAAACCTGATTGTGGTAATAGGCTCTCAACCTATCTTCATCCAATAGATTCAACTGCAATAATCGCTGTTGTGCCCATTCTGTCTCCGGAATCTCGGCTTCCAGGACTACCCTTAATGATTTCAGCTCGATTTCAACCGGCAGGACTGCTTCAGTTCCATACACCAGAGAGAATGGTGTTGCCCCCGTAGAGGTTCTGATTATTGTTCTATATCCCCAAAGTGCGAAGGGTAACTTTTCTACCCAATCCTTGTAGTTCTGAACCATCTTGGCTAAAATTCTCTTCACATTCTTATTCGCCGCTTCAACTGCACCATTCGCTTGAGGACGGTAAGGAGAAGACTTATGATGTTGGATCCCATATTTCTGGAGCATCTGTTTAGTCTCTGCTAGGAATTGTACCCCATTATCAGACACAATGTGATGTGGGAGACCATATCTGCATATCAAATTCCGCTCGATGAATTTAGCCATATCCCTTGCATCAACCTTCTTGAAAGATTCAGCCTCAACCCACTTAGTGAAGTAGTCAATGGCAACTATGATGAATCTATGCCCATTAGAAGCAGTAGGATGGATTTCGCCTATGATGTCTATTCCCCATGCTGCAAATGGCCATGGAGATGTTAAGTTATGTAACTCTGAAACTGGCACATGCCTCAAATTCGCGCACTGTTGGCATAACTGGCATTGCTTCACAAATTTTGAACAATCTGTATCCATTGTGAGCCAATAAAACCCTTGGCGCATGATCTTCTTTGCTAAGGCTAAGCCATTCATGTGAGCTCCACAAACCCCGGCATGAACTTCTTCCATAACTCTTTTAGCTTCTTTCTCTGCCAGACGTCTTAACTGGATACCATCAGCTTGCCTTTTGTATAAAGTGCCATTAACACTGATGAATTGAGTGGATAACTTCCTGATCATTTTTTGGTCCTTCTCAGTGGCTTCCTCTGGAAAGACTGATCTCTCTAAATAATTCTGAATGTCATAATACCATGGATTTCCATCAGTGGCCTCAATGTCCATCACCTGTTCCGCTTCAAAACCAGGTCTTTCCGAACTATATATCAGCACGGGTTTCATCGCAACTCCTGTTGGGTTGTCCCACATAGACACTAAAGTTGCTAGAGCATCAGCTAACTGATTTTCGTCTCTGGGGATGAAGTGAAAAGTGCAATTCTCAAATTGGCTGCTCAACGCTCTCAAGTGCTTTACATAAGGCAGCAGCCTTTCTTCCTTGACTGACCACTCTCCTTTAATTTGATGAATTACCAAGGAGGAATCCCCAAATACTTCTGCGGTCTTTGCCCCCAGAGCGAGTAATGCTTCCAATCCAAAGATGCAAGCTTCATATTCTGCTTCATTATTGGTAGCCTTATACCTCAACTTCTTAGCCAATGGTAGCCTTTCACCATCTGGGGTCGTAAGAATAACTCCTACGCCTGCTCCCTTATTATTGACTGCTCCATCAAAGAATAACTGCCACCCTTGCTCTGCTATGGCCATGACATCTTCATCTGGGAAGTTGTATTCAAACTGATCTCCCTCAATAGGATGCTCGGCTAAGAACTCCGCTACAGCTCTTCCCTTAATGGTTTTCCTGTTTATGTACTCAATGTCAAATTCCTGCAACAGCAGTAACCATCTTCCCATCTTCCCTAGTAAAGAGGGTGCTTCTTGGAGGTATCTAAGCGGATTATGTTTGGCAACCGTTTGTACCTTGAAGGAATGAAAGTAGTGTCGCAACTTCTTAGAAGCCCAGATAACTGCTAAACAAATCTTTTCTACCTCCACATATTTGGCTTCGTAAGGCAAGAACTTCTTGCTAAGATAGTAAACGGCAAACTCTACACCAAAATCGTCTTCCTGAGACATCATAGCACCCACTGAGTTATCTTCCACAGCCAGGTACAGGATTAATGGTTTGGCACGGCGTGGTGGTCTTAACACCGGAGGATTTAACAAATACCTCTTAATGGTGTCAAAGGCCAATTGGCAGTCATCGTTCCATAGCACCGGCTGATTCTTCCTAAGAAGCTTGAAAATAGGCTCACATACCGAAGCTAGCTTGGCAATAAATCGGCTGATGTACTGAAGCTTTCCTAGGAAACTTCTAACGTCCTTCTCCTTCTGGGGCACTGGCATCTCTCTTATGGCTTTGACTTTATCGGGATCTACCTCGATTCCCCTCTGGCTTACCACATGGCCTAACAACTTTCCTGATGTAACTCCAAAAATGCACTTCTTGGGATTGAGTCGCAGATCATACTTGCTAATCCTTTGAAAGAACTTTTCTAATGCCTCAAAGTGACCTTCCCTGGTAGCCGACTTAATCATCATGTCATCGACGTACACCTCCACTTCTTTGTGGATTAAGTCATTGAGAACCTTGGTCGCCATCCTCTGATAGGTTGCTCCTGCATTCTTCAACCCAAAAGGCATAACCCGATAGGCATATGTCCCCCACTCGGTGATAAAGGCTGTCTTGATCCGGTCCACTATCTTGTTAAGAATTTGATTGTACCCTGCGTACCCATCCACAAAGCTATACATCATACAAGCAGCAGCACTATCTACTAGCACATCAATATGAGGCAGTGGAAAATCATCTTTAGGGCAAGCTTTGTTCAGGTCTCGATAGTCGACGCATACTCGAACCTTACCGTCTTTCTTAGCTACAGGAACCACATTAGCTAACCATGTTGGGTATTGAACCTCTATCAGGAACTTAGCCTCAATCTGCTTATGGATCTCCTCTTTCACTTTCTGTGCCCATTCTGGCCTAAGCCTCCGAAGCTTTTGCTTGACTGGTTTAAACTCTGGGTAAGTTGGGATGGCATGTTCGGCAACATCTCGATCTATTCCCGGCATATCCTCATAGGTCCAGGCAAAGACTTTTTTATATTTTTTTAATATTCTCTCAAATTTTATCCTCTCTTCAGGAGTTATGTCTGACGCTAGCCAAATTTCCTTTGGATTTTCCAAAGTTCCGAGATTAAATGCAGTTGTGCCAGTTGAATTAATATCAAAAATGAATGCATCATGCTTATGATCATGCGAAATGAAATCATCAGACACATCACACAAGTAAGCAAAGTTGTTCATCTCATTAACATAATCAGAAACATTAACATTGTTCTCAAAGAGTTCTGGTATAAAAAGAGAATCTAAATGACTATTAACTTTAGTCGACGCTGATGCTGCAGATGACTGTGCTTTGGCTTCTTGATTTGGTGAAATCCTGAGATCTTCTATCTTCGGTTTTGGTTCCACTATCTTCTCCTTCCCCTTAAGTCTGGTGGCCAACAGCTTATCAGTTACAATCTCTTCAGGCTCATCCCTGTCCCATATGCTGCATTGGGTCATAATCTCCTCATCCCAAAAGTTCTCTACAGCTTTAACAACTCCGATCTCCCAATCAAAGACATCGTTGAAAATTTCAAATCCAGGGATAATCTTCCCATCTACCCACTGCGGCTCTTCTTCTCCGGTGTAAGCACAAACCGATGATGATGGCACAAAGCTCTCCGAAATAAGGGGAATCTTCCCTGACCCTTTCTTCTTACCATATTCTCCTTTGTAGCCCAACCCCTTTCGATCTTTCTGACCACGTGTAGTGATAGCATTCTGCAGCCCTTGTGACTCTTTTCCCAAACCAGCCCCTGGGAGGAAGTGCATCTTCTTCAGCATATTCACCACTTGAGGGCTACCTTCTAGGTTTTGCTCTTCTCCGATCATCGATACATGAAAGCCACTGAATGGCTGATTAGAGATCTCCAAGGCAGACACTTGGTTCTCTCTTGCTGCTTTAATGGTCACTACTTCTCCTTCATGGGGTATTTTAATTATCTGGTGTAATGTGGATGGTACTCCCCCTAACTTGTGGAACCACGATCTACCAAGCAGAGCTGAGAAGTTTACTGGAATCGGTAAGACCACAAAATCTGTTTCTGTCTCAATGGGCCCTGTCTTTACCAAAGCTTTGAAAATTCTCGATGCTTGCCTCCTGGAGTTGTCATAGGCAGTGATGGTCAGGTCAGATTTGCTTAACATACTCTCATCCATCCCAAAGGCCTGAAGTGCCACCAAAGGGCAGACATTTATCGATGACCCATCATTAACCATGACACAAGCGGTGTGTTTACCATTGATCTGTGCCTTGATGTACAAAGGTCGGTTGTGGTTGCGACCCTCTGTTGGTAGGTCTGCATCAGAAAAAACCAACTTCTCCCCGGATCCCCCCTTTACAAGGTCTAAAAGCTCGGATGGAGAGATTGTAGTTGCTACGGTGGATACGCTCAATGCTTCGACTAACTTCTGTCGGTGCGAGGGGGACTGTCTCAAGAGGTCCCAAATAGATATCTGAGCCGTGGTCTTTTTCAGTTGCTTCACTATTGAATTTTCTTCCGGCTCTTTCTCTGCGATTGCTTGTGCTGGGTCCTGCTGCTTCTCAGCTTCTGGAATGACCCTCCCACTTCTTGTTACTGCTTCTACTCTTTCTTCTTCCTCTGAATCCCACGGATCCGTAAACTCTCCATTTTTCTCATCTTCGTCATCTCCACTCTCACTAGTGGACCAACAGTCTATCGCTGCCACGGAAACCCCTTTTTCATCCACTGCAGGGCGAGTAATAGCGACATACTCATTTCCATATAGATCTTGCATTACGTACCACTCTAGTAGGCTCGATCCGATCATAAAGACTGGAGGTGGCACTGTGTTATAACCCGACTTCTTCTTGCTTTCTCTCTGCTCAGGATCGGTGATCTGCTTGTTGTCAATTAGATCTTGGACCCGATGTCGTAGCGTTATACACTTGTCCGTCAAATGCCCGGTATGTTGGTGGAATGCGCAGTATTCATTCTCTTTGTGCCCTGGCTACCCTTGGGCCTTGGCCGGTTTAGGTGATAGGGGCCGCAGTTTTCCTTCTTTTATTAGCCTCTTCAGCACCCATGATAAAGGCTTACCCAAGTTGGAGAAATACCTCTAACTTACGCCGGTTGCAGACACCTCGGCAGTCTTCCCAACTCTGTTACCACTGCTTGAACCTACTGGTTTGGCCGTCCCCTGATTGCTGTATCCCCTCCGGGCATAGGACTCACTATTTGCCCTCTTGGATAAATATTCTCCTTCCGCTTCTATGGCAATGTCCTTCAAAGATTCCCAATCCTTGAGTCCCTTCATTTTCAGTCCCTCTCTCAAGTAAGGACTGGCATTTCGAATGAATAGCCGGATCTGATCAGAAGTGTCCGGTTTGCGTTTCATCTCCATAACCCAGTTTCTCCACCGAGTAAGGTACTCGTGGAAGGACTCCCCAGCCTTCTGCTGTAACAACTCGAGATCTTTCAAAGTGACCTCCATCCGGGTACTGCAATCGTACTGCTTAAGGAACTCTTCGGTCAACAAGTCCCAGTCCTCCTTGGATCTCCTGTCAAGCCCATGGTACCAATCAATAGCAGCTCCTGTGAGACTCAAGCAGAAATATTCTATCTTCTGCTTTCTTGTTAAGGTCGTTCCCTTCATGACCAGCGAGTATTGCTTGATGTGTGCGGCAGGGTCAGAGGTTCCATCAAATTTGGGAATGTCCGGCATCTTAAAATTCTGGGGAATTAGGTCATCCCCATCCAGCTCTCGGTCTTCCGGGTTCATTCCTTTTCCCACGGTCATCATCCTTGCCATGACCTCAAATCTCTCTTCCATTTTCCTCCACATTGCCTCATCCAGTTTTGGCGACTTCTCTTTAGCTACTTTATGCTCCTCTAGCTCATCTTCCCCAAATTCAGCTTCAGACCGGGGGCCCTCTCTGCGCTCAATAGGTGCAGGCACTCTTTGCTCGACAACAGGTGGGTCAACCACTGGTTGGTTAATTGCAACAGGACGTTCTTCTCTTACAACCTCTTGTTCAGCTGGTACTCGGATAGGGGCAGCAGCAGCTTGTTGACCAGCTATGGTGGTGGCAAGATTGCCCATCATTGCAATCATTCGGGCTTCAAATTCCTCCATTCTCTTTCCTACCTCCTCGGTGATTACTGCTCGGGTTGCATCAGACTCATTTGATGGATTAGCCATGCTTACTTCTGTTAATGATTCGGAAGAAAACCCCACACTATTTTCTGAGATTGACTCTGAACTCTGATCTGACACTAACTCAGTTAACCCCAAAAGCGGCGTCCTTCTTAACCGTCCGTCGGGACCTCTAGACCACCCAGGAGAATCTATGATGGCTAAAATGCAAAAATCGTTAAGATGATGCATGATTAAAATGCAATGCATGCTCGTGCTGATGCAACATAGACAAACACATGCAAGCAGATAGATCTTTCCAACCTTGTATCTCCCACACACGTGGTATTGCGGTCTCTTTCCTAGGTGGGCTTGATCCATGGATTAACGTGGAACCCAATGGACACGTATGGTGCGCGGTAAAAAACCGGCAGCATAACAGCTCCTATCTAATGTACATACGTATGGGTGTTTTGGCAATTATGTATTTAAACAATTCAACTTAACTAAGATGGGCCCACCGGGGCATGAAAGCCTTTGATGAAGACCATTTAATTAAATTGATTTCGTTTAATATATGATGGCCCATATAGCAAGCATAGTATTACGGTACATTTCACCTAGTGGAAGTATCTATTGCCATTACATGAGCTTTGGACAAAGGAGATGTTACTTTAAGGCTACCCAAGCATGATCCCTGCCGACGGGTCTAGCTCATCACAAGCATAGCGACCAGTCGGGTCGTTATTTTGATATACCATTGAGGTACATGGCTTGGGCTGGTGATTATCCTTAACACTTCCCCAAATTGAGTGAAAATGAGGTCGTGCTTCGGGAACGCACCGGGGCTTGAAAAGGGACCAAACTAACTTAATCTAAAGCTCTAATGAGATGATATGCAATTTTGAGATAAAGCGAATTTATGAATTAAATTTTAACCATAAATGTTAAACGAGGTATTTTCAAATTGAAATCTCGAACCATATCATCCCCAGTGGAGTCGCCACTGTGACGCGCGCCGGATCCCGAGCGCCGCCCCTATGACCGCCCGCTTGAGGGCGATCGGGCATTTGCGGGTCCGTTGGCATCTTGCAATAAATCGCAAGTGCGTCTATGTTGGGCAACAAAGAGGTATCATGGAGTCGCCACCCAATAGAACATTGGGAAAGTTACTCTCGCCTCGGAGAGCTTAAGACTGCGCTTAGTATCCATGTTGGGCCATGAGGCCTAGGATTAGCGCTAAAGTCTCGTGACCCAAGAAGTATTTTGGAGGATAACCTCTAACCTCTCGAGCCCAAAGACCAGAGCTGGGTCCGGGATTTCTCATCTATTTCTACCTCGATTAATTTATGATTGAATTTTAATTGTCATTAATTCGCTCTCTCTCCACACAATGCAATTAATTTAAGGCGCATTTATTCATGTTAGGAAAACCATAAATTAGCAAGTAAAAGCAATGGATTACAATAATACAAGAAGCGGAATACAACTCCCTTTAAAAGTGCAAACATGCATAAAACCGGGGAATTTATTAATTATGAGGACTTTGGTCCCCGCATGCACAATTAAAGAAAATATTCTGGATGTGATGATTTTATTTGGGATGAAAATTAGGACATTGGTCCCATTTTATTATGAAAAATCTAAATTAATTTAGTAAGAAATATTTTTATGATCTTTATTTAGGTGCGCATAGGAAAACATTTTATTCAATGAATATATACAAGGAAATTAAAAATATAAACGAAATGAGAATTAAAAATGTATAAAGGAAATACCAAACCCCGCAACTCCTCCTTCATGTGCATGGATGCTCAAATGAGAATGAAACAATGATTTGCAACCAAAAAATCAAAAAGAAATTCATGTTAGTGATTAAGCCAACAAAATAATATGACATAAAAAGATAATATGTACCATGAAAATATAATATGCATAAAATAATCATGATGTAATTTAACATACATAGAATAATTAAGATTCAATTTAACATGCATAAAAAATAATTATGATGCAATTTAACATGCATAAAGTGATTAAGATGCAATTTAACATGCATAAGGTGATGAAATATCATGGCATATGCAACTTATTAATAATAGTTATTAACATACATGGAAGATTAGTGACAATCAATTTTATTATAGTTAAGACATGAATAAATGTGTAACATAAGAATAATTCCACTTGACATGCATAACTAGCATAAAATAATGACTATAACACTCATACATACAAAAGAAAGCATAATAATAAACATGATATAGCATTAAGAAATTAAAGGTATTTACAACCTAAAACATAGATAATTACATGAACAAAGAATAATTTGACATAAAAAAAATATTAATAGAATTTTAAAAAAAGCTTATTTGTTATATGAATAATTGAAGATAAAAAAAATAAGAAGAAGAATATGGAGACTAAGAGAATTTACATGTTTGATATGTTAATTGGAAGCCAAAATAAATGAAATTAACAAGAGAATTAATGAGCAAAGCCAAGAATAATTACCCTCAAATTCAGTTTTGAAGAATTGAAGATAGAAGTGTTGAATTCCTTGTCTTCTCTTGTGAAAATCCTTAGAAAATAGCTTGAAAACTTGAAGAAAAGCTCTTGGAAACAAGTGTGTAAGATGGATTTTTTTCTTTCAACTCAAAGCTCCAAAATTCAGTTTTTTTTCTCCAAAATGTTCCTCACTCGTCCTCCCCTGTTTCTGAATTTTTCTAGTGTTTTTAACCATCAAAAACTACCCAAAAAAACCACCAAAAACCGTCCAAAAACCGCTAAAAATCGTGTTTGGGTCGAAAAATGGGCGAAATGGGCGAAGTGGGGCGAGAAATCGGCGTCAGGGGCGAGAGATCGTGCGCGTCGCGCATGTTTCCGCGCGATTTGCGCGGAGTTTCCGCGCACGACGTGCGCGGGGCGAGCGACGCCCTGCGCGTCGCTCGCGCGGAGCGCCCGACGCCAAGGGCGTCGGACGCGCGGAGCGCGTGCTCCGTGCGCGGAGCGCACGGAAATTCGCGACGGCCCTTGGCCGTCGCCTTTTCGTCGCGATTATTTTCCCCTATTTTATTTTCAACATTTTTCCATCATTTTTCACCTTTTTTTTTTTTTTTTTTTAATTTTTTATATAAAATACCCTCAACCTAAAACACACTTTTTCTTCTTCAAAATAATTTAAAAAATATTTTTAAAATACCCTTTTTACTCACCGAAAAGACAAGGAAAATCACTTCTGAGCTCCAATCTTTTTGCCTATAAGCCGGCATAGCTAAATTTCATCATCGGGTAATCCTGATCAAGGCTACTTGGGACCCGGTGTCTACATCAGGCATGGGTACTTAGTTATGTCAATTGCATGTGTCAAGCTTATGTGACTCCGCACGGTAAGATGCTGATAATTGTTACCATTGTAGGTTTATGAATGTATTATAGTATGTAGTTCTGCATGATGATCCCTGTATCGTGTATTGTTTTATGTCTGTTTTGGCCTATTCTTGACATGAGTATATGTTATGGTTATGAGTTATCGAATGAATGCCTTTACTATGCCAGCATGATCATATTTGTTATGAATATCCGCATTTGTCATTTGAATGTGTTATGCCTCGGCGACCATTGTTAATGGCCGTCCATATTCTTGTGTGTTCTCCCCACTAAGCGTTTATCGCTTAGCACGGATTTCCTTTCCGTGCAGGTGGCAGGTTTGGTTCTGTTCGAGTCGCGCTTCTGCAAGGTCGGCCACGTAGGAGTTAGAAGTTCTGTATTTTGTTCAGCTTCTATACTTCAGCTTTTATACATCTTTAGTATTGTATTTACGTATTTGGTTATGTAAGGATCTTTTTGTAATTATGTTTAGTTATTCCTTTGTTTTATTATTTCGCTTATGCTTCCGTTGAATGGTTATATGTATGCTTCTGTGTATGCTTTTGCTTAGTGTCTGCATGTGCGTGACTTATTGCATGTTCAGTCTGTACCGCAAGGTAAGTTAAGGTAAGTTTTTAATTAACCCGTATTTCTGTATGTATGTTATGTAAGAAAGTATGCTTCTGTATTGTGCATGTGCATATCTGTATGAGTGAGCATCGGGTAGCGTGTCCGTCGGCATCCTTCCAACGGGGACGGCGATGGGGGTGTTACAGTATCACTCCTGTCTCGGTATCGGATATCTAGTACCCTCCGTAGTGCAATGTGGCCAGGACCTGCCGCACCGCCTCTGGATGTGTCTGGAAGGCCGGTGTCAAGAACGGCCGATATCAAGAACTTCGTCCAGCCTGCGCCCTCTAGAAGTATGTCAATCTCCTCGGCCATCCCTAAGGCCTCTAGGAATGGCCTAGAAATGAATCGACTGGCTCGAAACTCTACCTGAACCAGCGCTCTGTATCTCTGTGCAGCCTCGGGGTCCATCCAACCCGGAGCCTGTGGCTCAGGCTGGCCCTGTGGGACACGTCGTCATGGAGGCATCCTGCAAGAAAGAAGTTATGCAATTAATTTAACATAACGGCCATAAATAGACCCGATTTCTTGTATAAGGCAAATCAGGCATCCTCCCGATAAGGAGGGTCTAACCCAAAAAAGAAATAAGATAAAAATAAAAATAGAAATAATAATAACATAAAATGTTGGGATGTGCCCAACCCCCTACATTAGGAAAGGCAAAATAACGACAGGCCTCAGGCCCCAATAACCAATCATAATAATAAAATAAAAATAAAAATAAAAATTTGGGCAGCATCCCGGCAGGGATGTGCCCAACCCCCTGCATTAGGAAAGGCAAAATAATGACAGGCCTCAGGCCCCAATAACCAATCATAATAATAAAATAAAAATTTGGGCAGCATCCCGGCAGGGATGTGCCCAATCCCCAGCATTAGGAAAGGCAAAATAACAACAGGCCTCAGGCCCCAACAGCAAAACAACATTTATTGGTTTCACAACTAATACATGCATAAGAATTTCTCATTTATACGCAAGCATGCTTTATTAGAATTCAAGGCAACAAAAGTTTCATGTAGAGTTGTCTAATAGTGTAACTGAGGAAAAATATACACCCAAAATTAATTATTTAAACAACACCTAAGGCTAATTATTAAGGCGCAATATCTATACTAACAGCAATCCTCAGTAATAAAAAAATGGAAAAAATAAATATATTTTCTTGAAATGAAGACAAGGAGAAAAAGATAATTAGAAGAAAATAAAATAATAATAAAAATAAATAATAATAAAATTAAATTAAATTAAATAAAAATAAAATAAAATTAAAATAAATAAATAATAAAATGAAAAATTGTTACTAACCTGTAATTGGTAGAAAAATGACGAAAATGCTGAAAATATACTTCACTGGGTGTCCGGTAGCGTAAGGAATGTGAAAATGCAAGACAAAAATGTGAAAAGATGAAGAAAAGGTGAGAAAACCGTAATGAGGGACGGTTTGAAGAAGGAAAGCAAAAAGACAAATGCCAAAAACTGCCCGTCCGTCGGTCTCTACTCATTTTTATAGTTTTCGTGACCGACGAGCTAGGTGCCTCCAGGAGCGACCGACGGGCTGCCTGTCTGTCGTTCAAAATTCCCTCATTTAATGCGTAATTAATGCGTGTGATAAATGCAATGATGATGCATGCATCTTCCAGGTGGATGACTGCCAGGTGGATGACTTCCGACGGGTAGGCCACCGCCACTGAGGCACGGGCAGGCCGTCTGTAGAGTGTTTCTATAAATTTGACCAATTTTCCTTGGGATTTGTGCCTTTTTCTTATTTTGACCCTTTTCTATCTTCAGTCTTTGACTTTTAAAGGATGACTTCTCATTCTTTCCATAAGATGTACCGCATCTTGGATGACGCTCACACCTGGGAAAATAACGTCCTTACTACTCTGTCCGGGCTAAAGCACTTACGGAGAGCCAAAATAGACCACAACTTACTCCTAGCTGCAACCCATTTTTGGAATCCTTGCTTCCATGTTTTCAAGTTTACTTATTAGGAGTTGTGCCCCCTGTTTGAGGAGTTCGCTGCTATCACTGGAGCATGGTATCCTCCCCATGCTCTGCCCTGCGTCCCTTGCTGTGGTCTGATTCAGATTCGGGATATCGCCCTATCTCTGGGCATAGCTCCTTCTGAGGCCGCTCGGCTGGTCTCACAGGGTCCCACCTTTCCGTTGGAGCCATTGATCGAGGCTCTAGATAGACTTTCTGATGTCCCTACATATTGGGTAAGCATTGTGTTCTTATTCTGTATGATGAGTTTCTTGACCGTAGCTCTAGGGGACTTGGTTGGCGACCTTCGCCTGTTTGGGGTTCTAGATGACTTTCACCGCGGATTATACCCCTTTCCCCTTATTCTGGCCGAAACCATTCTGGGCCTGGATGCTGTACGTTCTGGATCCACCACCTCATTCACCGGAAGCCCCTTATTACTCCAGGTACATCAATATTTTAAAAGGTAGTGCGTTCCTTGTGGATTTTTGCACTAGCATTTCTTAGCGAGAAATGCGTCCTTTTGGATTTTCACATAACCCTATGCCTAATTTTTGCCTGAAGTAAACCCGACTTACTCCAACGGCTTTTTTTTTCTTTTTTTTTTTTTTTAGATATGGTTGCAGGAGAAACTGAAGATGCTGTCAGAGCCACCTCCTCGAGTCATCGCAGAATACTCGCTGAGACACTTCCTCCCGCGTCAACGGCTGTATTCTTTCACAACTCCTGATGAAGGCACCGCTAGATTTGGCGAGCTATCAGATGATGACATCAGTTTCATGTCTGCTTGGCTCCCTCTGTCGCATGCAGTCGTTGACGGATAATCAGGGTCTATTCCTCTATGCGGGCTTCATCAGGCCACATTCTGCATTGCGGCTCGATGTGCTCGTCAGCTCGGGATAACCCAAGACGTGGTGAGGGTCCCGTTATCCTTTCGGGGAGGAGCTTTTTCTGCTGCTTTTGCTTCTTGCTATCATGAGCTGTAGAGCCAACTTCCGGTTAAGACCGTCATACCTCGATTCGGAGCTCATTCCGTGGCCTCCAGCAGCAAATATAAGAGATGGCTTCTCAGCCCGGCGTCTGACAACAGGACGTGAGGACTTAAACATTTGGCCGGTGAGAGTAGCGGTAGGACCTAGCTTATCTTACACATGTACACCCCTTTGGGCAGTATGCTTCTTTTCAAAACAGAACTAGAAAATGACGGAAATGAAAAGAATAATTCTTGTTTTATTTCACAAAATTATGTACATTTCCACAGAATTTCAGCATACATGATCAATTTTTGACACTAACTCGACTGTGTACGCCCTATTAATTCATGAAACCAAATCTTGATAGCATCAGCTCCAGTTACCAATCGGCCCTCTCGGGTTTTCTCGATCAGACATTTTCTCTCATGCCTCTAATTTTTGCACAGGATGCCTTTTTCCAGTTTCACCCTGTCGAGGCGCCAAATTTTAGCAAAGCCGCCTTTTTTCGATTTTCGACCCACAGGGAATTTTATTCTCTTCTTTTTTATTTTTTAGTCTTTAGTCGTGGAACCTTTTGAGTCTGTCTATATTGATCAGTTCCTTAAATTCGTTGCCATCACTATCCGATAGAATTGCAGCTCCTTTGGATGCTTCTTAACCTTCTTCCCAAAGGACCGAGCGAGTCTCTTCTGGTAGACCTGGTTGTGGTAGTAGGCTTTCAATCTGCTCTCATCCAACAGGTTCAGATGTTGCAACCTTTGCTATGCCCATTCAGCCTCAAGAATCTGGGCTTCCATGACCACCCTATGTAACACCCACACCGCCGCCCCCATTGGAAGGGCGCCGGCGGGCGTGCTACCCGACGCTCACTCACGATGCGACAAAACATACAGCGGAAGCATACATGCGCTAAGCGGAAGCATTCAATAACCAATAATAAAAATCTTAGAAAATATACTTCATTACTATAAAAACAAAATACAAAGCTATATACAATATTCCAACAGATTACAACTTAATATCCTTTACAAAAAAGATAATACATATACAAAAAGAATTACAGGAGGAGACAAAATAAATAACTCAACTCCTATGTGGCCAGCCTGCAGATGCACGACACGAGCAACTCCCAAAAATCCTTCACGCTACCTGCACGGGATAAAAGCCCGTGCTAAGCGATAACGCTTAGTGGGGAGAAACAAGCACAACAGAACACTATATAATAAACATGCACTAACATACCTCATTCTCGAAGAAATCAGAGTACAGAGATATACATATTCAGGATAAATAATACAATGCACTAAACCATTACACTATTCAGAGTCACAATATGATCAGAACACTTCATTAAATCAATACCAGACAGTTCACACAATAGCCTGAAATCAATGGTGGAGGATACGGGAACATGGCATGGGAGACCAAAGCCTCAAAAAGACTTTAATCCCCGAAGATAGCGTGGGAGACCGGAGTCTCAAAACATTTTATCACTACACGGAAGATGACCATCTCGGAGGTCGACCGCTTCGCCCAAACGGGGCGGACAGAACAGCTGTACACTAACCCTTCTTAAGCATGCTTAATTATGCTATACCTTGACACTTCAGGCTCGACAACACATTCATTCACACGACCTTACCCAATCAAAAGAAAAATTCAATGCAAGATTCTAATATTAAATAAATTCCTAACTAAAACACTAGTACATAGACATCACGAGTTATAAGCACAAACATATTTCATGCAATAGTTAAAAACCGTGCAAAGTGGAACAAAAGAAACTCATTCAGAAAACAGGGCAAGCAGGAAGGGCCTCTGTCGCGATCGTGACAAGTGTCGTGCTCGAGACAGAGCACGGGGCATTTCCTCGCGAGGTCGCGCCAAGGGGCCTACTCACGACGAAGCACTCGCGGCAAAAATTCATGGAGCCGAGCTCTGTCGCGTTTGCGACAAGCGTCGCGATCGCGATAGAGACCAATTCCTTCCTCCTCGCGCGCATGCTCGACAGCACGCCCGCGCGGAGGGTTCCGCTACCGAGCTCTCTGTCGCGACATAGGGCTCATCAAGAACAAGTGGCCAAGTCCGCCTTCTGTCGCGATCGAGGCACGTGTCGCGATCGCGACAGAACCCAGATTCGCCCACTTCTGCACTTTTCCCTTCACTTTTCACACACAATACTCCATACATGCAAACAAGAGACACAAACACTTACCTCATGGCTCTTGCACATCACCGCATCATTCTCAAGGTCCCGTAAACATATTTACACAATAATCAAATATAAATTCAACATGAAATCACTCACAACCAAACTCAAATACACTAACGTGGCATGTTCAAATTCCGAAAACACATAACATCTTCACTATATCACTTGCACTTCACTATAAATCACTACTTGATTTAAACATGCATCCATAAAACACTAAAGATTACAAATGACATACAATCTCAAAATAGAGTAGATCCAAGGAGGAAATTAGGGAAAAACACAATCCACAAGCATAGCTCCCAACACTTGCATGCATTCAAAACCCATACCCAATAAACACTCAAGAACACAGCTCCCATACCTGGAAAACGAAGCTTCAAACCGTGCTCCTCACGAAACCACTTTATCCTTGCCCTTGGTCTTCCTTCTCTCTTCCGATGCTTGCACAAAACCCCAGCCACAACACACTCAAATCAGACCCAAAACCACAACAAAACCAGAAATGAAGTAGAAGAAGAACCCAAGATTAAAACTCAAGAAATCCAAACACTTACCTCTTATAATCCTACTCAAAGCTCAAGGAGAACAAAAGAGATAGGGTTGAGAACAGAAAAATGAAGCAAGAGGGAGTAGGGAGAACGGGAAATGGAAACAAGGGAAAAGGGACTAGCTTCCACGGGAAGCCTCACCAAAAGCTGCCCCTCCCTTCCTCTCTCCTACTTTTCATTAATTGCTCACCAACCCTTGCCACTTGTCACAATCTTAGAGGACCAAACAATCCACTATAACTTAATCCACTCTTGGCACCATACACTAAACACACCCAAGTCTTTCTTACACAAATATCTTCAATACACCAAACACTCACTCACACCATATTATTTCTTAAAGCTCCTTTAGGCACCATGCACCACAAACCACACAATAAAAGCCTTAAGTCCACTTACACCCTACAACCATACACTATAAGCACACACTATTATTTCCTTTAACACATAATTCCTTATTTTCCTATTTTCCTCATACAAAAATTATGAAAATACTCTCACTTACCGACTTACCACGCAAATTTCGACCAGGCCCTATTTAGGTTGTTACACCCTAAGTGACTTAAGCTCTACCTCCACTGGCAGCACTGCTTTCGTCCCATACACAAGAGAAAATGGCGTAGCACCCGTACATGTTTTAACTGTTGTCCTGTAACCCCACAACGCGAAAGGTAGCTTTTCTGCCCAATCTTTGTAAGTTTGGACCATTTTGGCTAGAATCTTCTTGACGTTCTTATTAGCGGCCTCTACTGCTCCATTGGCCTATGGTCAGTATGGAGAAGACTTAAGGTGCTCAATCCCATACTTCTCAAGCAGCTTCCTCATTTCTCCCATAAATTGGACACCGTTATCAGACACTACATGATGTGGGAGGCCATATCTGCAAATCAGATTCTTCTCAATGAACTTTGCCATATCCCGTGCATCAATCTTCTTAAAGGACTCTGCCTCTACCCATTTGGTGAAGTAGTCGATAGTAACTATGATATATCTGTGCCCATTAGATGCTGTAGGACGGATCTCCCCATTGATATCTATTCCCTAGGCTATAAACGGCCAAGGCGACGTTAAGCTATGTAGTTCTGACACAGGCAAGTGTCTCAAATCCGCATACTGCTGGCATAGCTAGCACTGCTTCACTTTGAACAATCATTATCCATAGTGAGCCCGTAGAATCCTTGTCTAATGATTTTCTTTGCTAGTGTCAAACCATTCATATGAGCTCCACATACACCTGCATGAGTTTCTTCCATCACCTTCCGGGCCTCCCTTTCGTCCAGGCATCTGAGCTGAATACCGTCGGCCTGCCTCTTGTACAATGCTCCGTTTATGCATATGAATTGAGTGGACAGCTTGCGGATCATTCTTTGGTCTTTTTCAGTAGCTTCTTATGAAAATTTCATCCTTTCCAAATAATTCGTGATATCAAAATACCATGGCTTTCCATCCGCTATCTCTATTTCCATTATTGGTTTGACCTCAAAGCTAGGCCTCTCAAAACTCAAGATTAGAACTGGTTTCATGGCTACTCCTTCCGGATTATCCCACATTGATACTAGGGTTTCCAGTGCATCAGCCAACCGATTTTCATCCCTTGGCACGAAATGGAACGTGCAAGTCTCAAACCGACTACATAGCTCCCTCATATATTCGACGTACGGCACTAAACGCTCTTCCTTGATAACCCACTCTCCCCGAATCTAGTTGATTACTAAGGTTGAATCTCTATACACCTCCACGTCCTTTGCCCCCAGGGCAATTAAAGCTTCCAGTCCGAAAGTGCACGCCTCATACTCGGCTTCGTTATTAGTGGCCCTGTATCTTAACTTTTTGGCCAAAGGGAGTTTTTCGTCATCCGAGGTTGTCAGGATGATTGCTACTCCTGCTCCCTTATTGTTAACAGCCACGTCAAAATGCAGTTCCCAACCTTGAATAGAGATCGTCGCTACATTTTCATCAGGAAAATTGAACTCAAGTGAATCACCCTGGATGGGACGATCGGCTAGAAAC
The DNA here is from genome assembly GCA_947683425.1 of Excoecaria cochinchinensis. NCBI lineage: Eukaryota > Viridiplantae > Streptophyta > Magnoliopsida > Malpighiales > Euphorbiaceae > Excoecaria > Excoecaria cochinchinensis. The sequence continues at coordinate 2,570,983 of CANTUQ010000013.1, forward strand.
TCGGCTACTGCCCGCCCTTTGATAGTTTTTCGAGTAATATACTCGATATCGAACTCCTGTAGTAACAACAACCACCTTCCCATTTTCCCGAGCAAAGATGGTGCTTCTTGCAAATACCTCAGAGGGTTCTGCTTTGCCACTGCCTGTACTTTGTATGAATGGAAATAGTGTATCACGGCGAGGCAGATCTTTTCTACTTCTGTATATTTTACCTCATAACCGAGGAATTTCTTACTGAGATAATAGACTGCGAATTCCACTCCAAATTCATCTTCCTGAGCCATCATGGCACCTACAGAGCTATCTTTCACTGCCAAATGCAAAATGAGCGGCTTGACTGGTTGTGGCGGCCTCAGTACTGGTGGGTTCAATAAATACTCTTTGATGCTGTCGAAGGCCTTCTGGCAGTCCTCGTTCCATACTACAGGCTGATTCTTTCTAAGCAGCTTTAAAATTAGCTCGCATATCGAGGTGAGCTTTGCAATGAATCGACTGACATATTGTAACTTGCCCAAGAAACTTCTCACATCCTTTTCCTTTTGTGGCACTAGCATTTCCCTAATAGCTTTGACCTTATCCGGGTCGATTTCGATCCCCCTTTGGCTGACCACATGTCCTAGCAACTTTCCTTAAGTTACTCCTAAAACGCACTTTTTGGGATTTAGCCGCAGGTTGTATTTATCTATTCTGGCGAAAAACTTCTCTAATGCTTCAAAGTGGCCCTCTCTGGTGGCTGACTTGACCATCATGTCATCTACATATACTTCCACCTCTTTATGGATCAAGTCACTCAAGATCTTTGTCGCCATCCTCTGGTAGGTAGCCCCTACGTTCTTTAAACCAAAAGGCATCACTCTATAAGCATATGTCCTCAACTCTGTGATAAAAGCCATTTTGATCCGATCAGTTATCTTATTGAGGATCTAGTTGTAGCCCGCATAACCATCCCCAAAGCTATACATCAAGCAATTAGCAGCGATGTCTATCAATACATCAATATAGGGCAGTGGGAAATCATCCTTCGGACAAGTCTTGTTCAGATCTCGATAATCCATGCATACCCTCACCTTTCCGTTCTTTTTGGCCACAGGGACTACATTGGCTAACCATGTGGGGTACTGTACTTCTACCAAAAACTTAGCTTCAATTTGTTGCCAAATCTCTTCTTTCACCTTATTTGCCCATTCCGGCCTAAGTCTTCTCAGCTTCTGTTTCACAGGCTTATGGTGTGGATAAGTCAGAATGGCGTGTTCCGCGATATTTCGATCGATTCCCGGCATGTCCTCATAGGTCAAGGCAAAGACTTTTTCATATTTCTTTATTATTCTCTCAAATATTTCTCTTTCCTTAGGAGTTATGTTTGATGCTATCAAGATTTCTTTTGGATTTTTCGGGGTTCCAAGATTAAATGGGGTAGTATCAGTAGAATCAATATCAAATATGGATGGAATGTGATCACGATCATGCATGTAGAAATTATCAGAAACATTGCACAAGTAAGCAAAATCATTCATTTCATTAATAAAATTATAATTGTCATTTACATTATTAAAAAGTTCAGGAATGAAAATACCATCTAAACCAGTCACTTCCTCATCTCCCGTTGGATCTGCAAATGCCGACGGTCCTGCCTCATCTGGGTTGACAAGAGGCTCTTTATCTACCTCTTGAGTAGCTTCTTCCATCTTTGCCTTCCCTTTGACATGAGCAGTCAGCATAGCTTCGGTCACCACTTCCTCAGGCTCTTCCCTGTCCCAGATAACTCTGTTGGTCAAGACCTCTTCATCCCAGAAGTCATCAGCTGGCTTGATCATCTCGATGTCCCAGTCATAAACATTATTGAATACCTCAAAACCTGGCACAATCCTCCCATCAACTAACTGAGGCTCGGCCTCCCTGGTGTAAGCGCAAAGTGCTGTTGTGGGCACAAAACTTTCCCAAAGATAGGGAATCCCCTTCGCTGGCTTCACTTCTCTCTGCACTCCTCCTTTATAGCCCAAGCCCTTTCTATCTTTCTGACCTCTAGCGGCGATGGCCTCTGGCATCCCTTGGGAGTTCTTACCCAATCCAGCACCCGGAAGGAACGACATCTTCTTCATCATAGCTAGCACTTGTGGGCTTCGTCCTATTGTCCCTTCCTCCTTGATCATGGCCACGTGGAATCCATTGAAAGGCTACCTCGCTATCTCGAGTATTGACACTTGATTCTCTCTTGCAACCTTGATGGTCACCACTTGTCCTTCGTGTGGTATCTTGACCATTTGGTGGAGAGTAGAGGGAACACCTCCCAACTTGTGGAACCACGGTCTCCCCAGCAATGCTAAAAAATGGGCAGGAAAGGGCAAGACCACGAATTCTACCTCAGTCTCCATTGGCCCCGTCTTGACCAATGCCTTGAAAGTCCCTGAAGCATGTCGACGAGAATTGTCATAGGCTGTGATCATCAAATCTGACTTGGCTAGCATGTCCCTCATCACTGCAAAGGCTGCCATGGCTACTTGAGGGCACACATTAATCGACGACCCATCATCCACCATCACACAAGAAGTGTGCTTCTGATTGATTTGAGCCCTAATGTACAAAGGGCGATTGTGGTTATGGCCTTCCGCGGGTAAATCAGCATTCGTGAACACTACACTCTCTCCAGCACCTCCTTTCACCACTTCCAGCAGCTAGTGGGTGAAATCGTTGTAGCCACAGTCATCATGCATAGAGCCTATACCAGTCATTGCCTATGAGAGGGGGACTGTCTCAATAAATCCCAGATGGAAATCTGGGCTGGTGTCTTCTGCAATGTTTGACTATCTGATCTCCTTCGGGCTCTTTTCCCTTCTCTTTCTGACCTGCCACTGGCTCTTGAGGCGCTACCACTTTTGGCATTACTCTCCCACTGCGGGTCACCGCTCCTACCTTCATTTTTCCTTTGCGCTCTTCCGCTTCCTCCTCCTCTGAACCCCATGGGTCAGGAAACTCGGCAGTTTCATCATCATCACTTCCACTCTCACTAGTGGACTAGCAATCGATCACTGCAGTGGGCATCCCTTTTTCACTTACCTCATAGAGGTTCGTGACGGCAGTGTTTACATTGATGCCTTATAATTCATTCAAGACAAACTCCTCCGATAAATTGGACCCAATCATGAACACGGGTGGGGGTACCTTATTATATCCGGCTTTCTTCTGGCCTTCCCTCTTCTCAAGGTCTGTAATCTGCTTTGTATCGATTAGGTCTTGGACTGCATGCCTCAAAGCCCTACAGTTGTCTGTCACATGACCCGTATGCTGATGGTAAGCACAGTACTCATTCTCTTTGTGGCCCGGCATTCCTTGTGTCATGGCAGGTCTAGTAGGCAATGGCTGTAATTTTCCTTCCTTCATCAGTCTTCTCAGAACCCAAGATAAGGACCTCCCCAAAATGCCTCATGGTTGCATCAGCAGCAGACACCTCAACCGTTCTTCTGGTGTTACCGCTGGGGCCCACTGGCCTACTTACCCCCTGGCTACCAATCCCCCTCTTGGCCTAATTATCACTGTTCGCTCTTCGGGCTAGGTACTCTCCCTCCGCTTCAATGGCTATATCCTTCAAGGACTCCCAGTATTTTAATACCTTCATCTTCAACCCTTCTCTTAAGTATGGGCTTGCGTTTTTGATGAATAATCTAATCTGGTCCTGAGTCTCCGGCTTCCTTCTCATTTCCATCACTCTGTTCCTCCAGCGAGTTAAGTACTCATGGAAAGATTCTCCAACCTTTTGTTGCAACAATTCTATATCTTTGAGGGTCACATCCATCCTCGTATTACAATCGTATTGCCTCAAGAACTCTTCCATAAGAGAATCCCAGTCTTCTTTGGTTCTACGGTCAAGACCATGGTACCAATCTATAGTCGGACCAGTCAGACTTAAGCAACAATATTCCACCTTTTATCTCTTCGTCAAGGTGGTCCCCTTCATAATTAATGAATATTGCTTCACATGGGCAGTTGGGTCGGAGGTACCATCGAATTTGGGAACATCTGGCATTTTGAAATTGTAAGGGATCGGATCCTCTCCTTCCAGCTCCTTATCCTCAAGATTCATTCCTTGACCCCTACTCAACATTCGAGCCATCGCCTCGAACTTTTCTTCCACTTTCTTCCACATGGTCTCTTCTGACTGGGGAGCCTTCCCTTTTTTTGACACGATACTCTCTTCATAATCCTCATCCACGCGGTCATCCTCTAACCTCTGAATCGATCTTCTCCTTTGAACCCCCGATGCTACTGACCTTAAATCCACCGGCGGTGGTCGGATCTCTTCCTGCCTTTCTTCTCTATCCTCCCCCCATTCATTTTATCTCATGGGAGGAGGAAGTGGGTCTTGCAGAGCAGCGCGCTGGGTTAATACGGCCAGCATATTCATCATCCAACCCTCAAATTCCTCAAATCTTCTACCAACCTCTTCAGCAACCAAAACCCTAGTGGCATCATTTCCCCTTGGTGAGTTAGCTATCTTTGATGCGGTATAGCTGGTCTCTGGATAGTTCTCTAAGAAGCTCTCTCTTTCTGGTGATTCAGACACAGAAGTTCTGATCAATTGCCCCGTGGGTCCTCTCGTCCACCTGGACAGATCTATGATGGCTGTAGAAACAAGGAGTTAGAATGATGCATGAATGCAAATGAAATGCATGATCGTGATATGCAACACCCACAAATCACATACAAGTAGATAAGTCCTTCCACCCTTATTTCTTCCACACACATGGTCATACTCCGTTCCCTAGGCAGGATTAGCCCATTGGTCAACAGAGAACCCGATGGACATGCATGGAGCACGGCAAAAAAATCGGCAGCATAACACTCCTAAATTAATGCACAAACGCATGGGAATTGGTCATTATGTATTTAAGTAATCCAAATACATCGACGTGGTCCTACCGGGGCATGAGAGCCTTTGGCTAGGTAACCAAGTGAGACATTTGGACTCACCCAATACATAAGGACCTATACAGCAGGCGCAGTATTACAGTTCATATTACCAAGGGGAAGTATCTACCGCCATTATATGAGTTTTAGTCAAGGGTGGTGTTACTTTAGGTCTACCAAAGCATGGTCCCTGCCAACAGGCTTAGCTCATCGCGAGCGTAATGACCGATTGGGTCTCCATTTTATATACCAAATGGTACGAGGCTTGGGCTGGTGATTATCCTTAACACTTCCCTACATTGAGTGAACATAGGGTTGTGCTTCGGGAATTTACGGAGGTTTAGAAAGGAGCAATCTAGTATAGTCTAAGGCTCTAATGTGATGTAAATACAAATTTGAAAGAAAGCGAATTATAAACTAAAATTTAATCATAAATTTAAACCAAGGTATTTTCAAATCAAAGTCTCGAACCAGTGTCCCTAGTGGAGTCGCCACTGCGACGAGCGCCGGACCCCGCGTGCTGCCCCTTTGACCGTCCGCTTGAGGGCGATCGGGCAATTGAGGATCCGTTGGCAACTTGTAAAGGTATTTACAAGTGCGTCTATTTTGGGCAACAAGGAGGTTTCATGGAGTCGCTACCCAATAGAACATTGGGAAAGTTCCTCTCGCCTCGGAGAGCCTAAGACATTGCATGTATTCATTTTGGGCCAACCAAAAGGGGTCTTAGAGGATGAACCTGTCTCCCTTGGAGCCTAGGATTTATTGATTAAGTCTTTGAACAGGACACAAGAGGTGTCTTGGAGGTTCCAATGGGTGATCGGAAAGACTTCCCGCCTCGTTGAGCCCAAAGACCAGAGCTGGGTTCAGGACTTCTCATTTATTTCTACTTTGATTAATTTTACGATTAGATTTTGAATTTATTAATTCGCTCCCTCTCCATATGATGCAATTTAATTAAAGGCGCACTTATTCACATCAAAAGCGTAATGAATAAATAAATAAAGTGTAACAAAAAAGGGACTATAAAGATAAATACAATGTAAAAGTGCAGTACATACATAAAACGGGGAATTCATTTATTTTGAGGACTTTGGTCCTCGCATGTACTTATTATAAAAGAAATTAGTTTTTATCGTGGATGTTTTTATTGGATGGAAATTTGGATGTTGGATCCTTGAGTTAATAAAAAAGACTAATTTTATTTACTATATAATATTTATCCATTCTTATTTAACGCGGAATAAAATAATACATTGTGAGCACGAAATAATCAATAAAAAATGAATAAATAAGTTATTAAATAAGCAAATAAATAAATAAATAAATAAATGAAGGATAAAGAGGTAAACCAAATGGAGTCTCCCATGGCAAAACTCCTCTTAAGCTCCAAATTATCCCAAAGACATAAAAATAATCTCACAAAGTAATCAATAATGTTGATAAAAAAAAAAATAAAACATAACAATGAAAGTAAAGGTTAAAATTCAGAACTAAAATAATAAGAATAAAACTATTGATAAAAGACAGAAGAGAAAGGATTTAGAAATAAATAGAAATAAACAATAGAATGAAGATGAAAAAAAAGGTTTTGAGAATTGCAAACAGATCCCAGGGACGGCCTCTAACGAATGACAGACGGGCGTCGCTGGAAAGGACCGACGGATTGCATACCGTCGTTCATCCGAGAGACGGGCCTATCCCGGGGTGACCGACGGGCCGTAACGCACTACGTACGTGCCGTCGCTCGAACGAGCGATGAGCGTCGATGGCCTTATGCCCCGTCAGTTGCTACTGTTCTTAAAAAAAAACAGTAAAAACTAAGTTTTCTCAAACAAAATATTTTTCCAACGCAAAAGTCCAAAAAAGGGCAAAATAATTAAAATAAACTAAATGAGATGGGTGTCCAAAATATTTACCCTCGGATTTTACCTTTTCCCGTGCAGGTGGCAGGTTTGCTTCGGTTCGAGTCGCGCATCTACAAGGGTCGACCACATAGGAGCTAGAAGTTCTGTATTTTGTTCAGCTTCTGTATTTTAGATTTTGTATCTCTGTGTAATATGTATATGTAATAATACGTAAAGATTCTAAAGTAATATTTTGGGCTATGTAAATATTTTTATGCTAATATGTTAAGTATTTCCTCTGTTTTATCTTTCGTCTTAGGCTTCTGTTGTATGATTGTAAGTATGCATGTGTGGGTGCTTTCGCTTAGCATATGTGCATTGGTGTATTATGTATGTTCAGCTTTTGCTCCTTAAGTTTTAAATTCTTCCGTATTTTTATATGCTTTGTATCGCTTCTGTCCGGTAACACACCTACTCGTACGGCTTCTTACACCCTTGCAGATGGGTTCGCCTACGTATGGGTAAGTAGTGTTACAGGGCATATGCAATGATCAGGGATGATACTCCAGAAGCTGCAAGACCTTCCGGTAAGTTGTGCTATTAGCTTTTGTCAAGTTCGGTTTTCAGTTTTGGGTTGTTGATATAAGTGGTTAGCAGGGAAATTTCGAGGACGAAATTTCTTAAGGGGAAGTGATTATAACAACCCAAATTATGCCTTGTCGGATTATGCATGGTAAGTAAGGAAATTTAAGGGCGAGTTGATAATTTTGTTATGTGAATTCATTATTTAAGTTTGAGTAAAGGAAATAATCAAGTGGATTGTGTGTGTGGTGCCTTGGATAAAAAAGTGTTATATAAGTGATTATATGGTGTGAGTCAAGTTTGGTGCCATGGTTTGTTAGTCAAAAGATGAGATTAAGAGGTCCAATAGTAAAGTGACATGTATGTGAGTGGGTCGGAGCATTAAATGTGATTTGAGGGAGTAGAGAGAGGGAAGAGAGGAAGTGAAACTTCCCGTGGAAGCCACTTGAAGCTGCTCTCTCCCTTCTCACGTCCTCTCTCTCTCTTCTCCTAATCTCCATTTTTCTGCTCTCTCAAGTCTTGCAAGTGGGTATTCTTCCATCTTTGAGATAGGGTTTGAGCTTTGAAGGATTCTAAGAGGTAAGTGGCTGTGTTTGCTTTGGATTTTCTTCTTCTTCCCCTTCTACGGGATTGGTTGGATTTTTAAAGGATTTGTTCATTGGTTAATAGAATTATTGTTTTGATTGGTTGCAAGAATCTGAAGAAAAGAGGAAGGATAAAGGGAAAGGAAAGGTTGTGGCTTGAGGGAAGTGCAGTTTGAGCTCTATTCCAGGTTTGGGAGCTTACTTGGTTAAATGTTTGAGAGTTTATTTGAAGTGTTTGGCTCATCTCTTGTGGATCTTGTTTTTGAGTTAAGTGTAAATGTTATTTGTGTATTTATGATATATGAGAATGCATGAGTAAAATAGATTTTGTGTATATGTGATTGTAGTGGTGAAATGATGAAGATATGCATGTTAAAATGTGAGTTAGGAACATAGACATGTGAGATGAAATTCTTGGGTTTTTAAATCTCTATAAATGTTATTTTGATGGGTGATAATGTCCTTTGATTATGTTAAATGACGTGTGATTTGTGTTAGTAAAGTTGTAAATGAGTTTTGGAGGCCAAGAAGGTAAGCTTTTACATGTTTTATCGTGAAAAAATGGATTTGGGTAAAGTTGGGTTTTGATTTTTCCTTTAGTTCCCATTTTTTGCATTTCTGAGGTTGCAGAAAACCGTCTCTGGCGTGACATTGCCGCGAGCGCGCCCCTGGCATTCTGGCAGCCTGTCTCGGATGAGGGAGCACGATACGTGCTCCCCTGGAGAGGGAGAACACGAGTCAGAGGGAGGCATCCGATTTGTGTCCTCTAAAATTTTGCAGAACACGAGTCGGAGGGAATCCTCCGACCAGTGTCCTGAATAGCCTAGCCGAGCATGAGTCGTGTTGTTGCCTCCGACTCGTGCTGGGCCTCTCTTCTACGCAGTTCCCTCAGCTACTATCGCGACCATGATTCCTTGTTGCGAGCGCGACAGTAGCCCCGCCTGGTTGCCTCTCCTGTCTTCTAAAATGAATTTTAAACTTCCTTTTTATGGGGTTTTTCATTACATGGCACAAGATTGGGTTTGATATGTACTTATTTTGATAATTATATGTTTTTAATTAGATTTGTACATGATTTATATGTTTACATCTTGTTTAAATACACAAGAATTCATAAATTAACATGATTATACTTGATTTATTCTCTATCATATGATAATTATTTTAGAACATGATTGAGTTGTTATTTGAGCCTGGTAGTCATTGATAGGAGCTTAATTGAGGTATAATTTAGTGTATGTTTTATATGAGTTTATGGAATTAATCATGTAATTGTGAGTATATTTGATGTTATATGTGTTATTTTATGTTTATTTGTATTAGTTGTGTGTTTTTGTGTTTACTAGTGTTTTTAGGTGAAAAATGAAGAGAAGAAGCATATATGTGGAGAGGATCACGAGAGCAGAAAAGGGTCACAACTAGTGATGCTAGATCATGAGTCATGACTGGCAAAGAAGAACGAAGAGGTAAGGAGGAAAAGAAGAGGAGCTGAGGAAGTAGGGTCATGAGTCGTGAAAGACCATCATGACTCGTGACGACAGAGAGAGGCCAAGCACAGCGAGAAAAGAAAAGAGAAAGGGAAGAGAAGGCGAGACGTGAGCACCAGTCACGACTCACACGCAAAGTCACGACACGTGATGGGAGGTTGCGACTCGTGAGTGGCCAGAGAGAAGAATAAAAGTGAAAGAAGAAAAGAGAAAAGGGAAAAGCCAAATCCGCGTTCTGTTGCGAGCTCGATATTCTCGCGATTACGACAGAAGTGACCGTTGGAGCAGTTTCTCTTGAAAAGTAATCTGAAGGGGCACCTAACTTCATCAATCTTTGCAACCATTTGCAAGGGGCATCTCCAAAGGACATAACTCTTAGTATTCTATAAATATATAAGGTTATCTGTAAAATGAAGAGGATGATTATTAAGTAATTTTCTGTATTTTGGTTAAACAATTTCTTTTCTCTAGTTAATTTTCTTAATTAGTTTTCATGTTTTGAAGAAGAAGATCAAGGAGAAGAAAATCTATTTGAAGAGTTGAGAAAAGAGTTGAAAGACTTCTATCTTAATCTCTTATCTTTTATTTCTTCTCTGAACATTTAATGAATATTAATCTAATGAATTTGTTCATTATTAACATTCTTTAATTCCATCTGCTTTAAGAGTCTTTGAATGCAGATTTTCTATTAGTATCTTTTGCATAATCTTTATAAGTTAAAGTAATTCAAAAGTTTGCTTTATCTGAAATATAATAGAATTTCATTATCAAAATGTATTTTGAGAAATCGATATGTTGAGATAATTGCTATAGGTTGGCTTTTATTCTTGGAATATGTAATTAGAAACCTTTAATTCATTAATGAAAATTGTGAATTAGAATTTTAATTGCATGTTTTAGGCATTTTGATTCATGTCGAGAGAGTGAGTTAAAAATATATTCCAACTTGGCTTGCATGAAAAGATGAATAAATGTTGATAAGAACGATGAAATCAAGTTCATTATCTTTAGTTCTTCATTATATATTTTATCTTCTTCTGATTATCCATAACTAGGCTTCATTAGTTCATTTGTTAAGATAGTTTAAAATCACTTTTCCATTAATTTATCATTGTAAACAAAGTTAAAATTAGGTAGTAATAGTGTGTAAATCACATTCCTCGTGGGATCGACATTCTTAAGTACTATTTCGGTACACTGTATACTTGCAGTTATTAGCATTTATAGAAAAAGCTCAACAAGTTTTTGGCGCCGTTGCCAATGAACGTTGATTTTGCCATTATGAAACTTGATTTATGATTTTGGATTACAATATTTTGTTTGTTTTAATTTGTTAGTTTGTTTAGTTTAACTTTGTGTTTTGTTTTTGGTTTTACAGGATTTGAAAGTTCATGCCTAGTACAAGGAGTTCTTTAGAAGAGCTTGAACCCTTAAATCCTGAAATTGAAAGGTTTTTTGTCAAGTAACCGGAAGTCCAATAAGAAAAAGAACAAGGATAAGAGACCAATTATCATGGCTGAAGAAAATCCACCGAGACTTATGGACTTTGCCACACCTGCTTTGAGTGGTGCTCAACAAGGAGTGGTAAGACCAACGGTAAATGCAAATCAATTTGAGATTAAACCATCTTTATTACAAATAATTCAAAATAGCATTCAATTTTATGGTTTGGCAAATGAGGATCCTAATGCTCATTTGGCAAATTTTCTTGAAATATGTGATACCTTTAAGATTAATGGTGTCTCGGCTGATGCAATCAAACTTAGGCTTTTCCCTTTCACTTTTAAAGATAAGGCCAAAGCTTGGTTGAATTCACTAGCAAGAGGATCAATTACTACTTGGGACCAATTGACCCAAGCATTTTTATCCAAATATTTTCCCTTGGCTAAAATAGCCAAAATCATAAAGGATATCACTACATTTGTTCAAAATGACAATTAATCTTTTTATGAGGCTTGGGAAAGATTTAAAGAATTGCAAAGAATGTGTCCTCACCATAACCTTCCAAGGGAGCTTTTGATGCAAACCTTCTATAATGGAGTTAACCCAACTACAAGAGGTACAATAGATGCTACAGCTGGTGGATCCTTGATGAGAAAAACTACTGAAGCAGCTTTTGAATTATTGGAGGAAATGTCAATGAATAATTGTATGTGGCCTCCTGAAAGAATAAGGGAGTATAATAATTCTAATGCTAGGGGGATACATTCAGTAGATTCTATGGTTTCATTACAAGCCCAAATTGAAGCATTGAATCATAGAGTTAATAGTCTAAGTATGGGTGGTAATTCATCAAATGCATGTAATGTTTGTGGTCAACAAGGGCATAAGAGTGAAAATTGCAATTTAGGCATGGTTAATAAGGAAGAACAAGTTAATTTTATTCAAAGCCAAGGGCGTGGTAATCCTTATTCTAACACCTATAACCCTAGTTGGAGGAGTCATCCAAATCTTTCATGGGATAATAATAATAATAATAACAAACATAGGGGAGTAGGATACAAACAACCACAAGATAGGTTTGGTGCTTTTGAAGGGAAGATTGATAAGTTTATTGAGGAGATTAATTATAAGATGAATTCTCAAGATGAAAGTCAAAAGAAACATGAGGCAAAAATTAACCAAATAACTAAAAATCATGCAGCCTCTATTCATAATCTTGAAATTCAATTGGGACAATTAGCTAGTTCTTTACCTTCTAGGAGTCTAGGATCTCTTCCAAGTAATACGGAAGAAAATCCTAGGGGCCATATTATACCATAATATTTTTGTTCTCTTGTTTAGGTTGCTTAATTAGATTTTCTTTCTGTATGTGTTTTTTGTTATTTTAAGTTATTTTACATTAATTTGTTAATTAATTTTTACTATTACTAATATAATTAATTTTTGTTCTACAAGTCAAACTAGTATGAATAGGTGTTATTTTATTTATTATTATTAAAAAAAAGATTTTGCAGATGTTGTATTCTGTCGCGAGCGCGACAATAATCGCGATCGCGACAGAATGAACAAGGTTGCGCTTGAGGTTGTTGTCGCAATCGCGGCAAGTATCGCGATCGTGACAACAAGCGAGGCTAGCAGGACATCCGACTCGTAAGGCTAAATTACGAGTTGTAAGCAGCTTCCTAGGTAAGTGAGGAGCTTTACGAGTCGTGATGTTGCCTCACGACTCACGAAGCGTGATCTGGTAAATCAGGTAAGTTTTTTTATTATTTTGTTTTATTTCATTTTCTTATCATTTTTTAATTTTTTTTAATTGAATTGATTTTATTTCTAATTGGATTAATATGCTTTGATTTTAACTACATTGATTTACATTAACCCTAACCCAAACTCACACAGATAAAAAACTAAACGAGGGAAATTTTTAAATTTCAAAACCCTAAAATTCGTGACCTCTGTTATTCTTTCTTTTCTTTTTATTTCACTTAACTTGTTATATTTTTCTCATTTTTTCTCTTCTTAGCATTCTAGGTCACAAGTCGCAATCCAGTATTCGACTCTTAATCTTTATAATTCTTAGACTTTTCTTCTTCCTTCATACATATCCTTCGTTGTTCTTTTTTTCTTAAGGTTTGCGTGATTCTTGTTCATCTTGGTTTCTAAATTAAATCCACTTTCATCTTTGTCATAAACTTCTTTATTAGTTAGACTTTGTTTCATTTGGCATTTTCTCAGTAACAGTCATCAACTTTCCATAGGAGTTTCTTTTCCTACGTTTGGATTTGTTAATTTCTTCCATTGTATTAGAGATCTGTACTTGGTTCTTTTTATTTCATTTTCATTTTCATTGTTCTTTGTTATTTTGGTACTTTGTTTATTTCGGCAATTCCCCCATCTTTGTTTCTTTTTGTGTTAGCAGTTCCAGTTCTTTTTACACTCTATCTTTTTCAATCTCTATTTCACTAATCACCAATGGTTAGAACCAAAAACCCATCATCTTCAAGGGTTGAGCAGGAAGCTAAAGAGGGCAATATTGCTGTTCATTATGGTGCTCTATTTCCCATATTTTCGGTGGATGAAGGTAGTAGGTATTTAACCCTTCGTAATAGACATTTGTTGCAATGTAAGTATTTTCCTGTTTCCTTGCTTACACAAATTGGCATGTTAGATGTTGTTAATGAAATGTTGAGATTCTGTTGCTTATTGAAATTTGCATCTATGTATGAAGATGTTCATCCTGATTTGGTTTTAGAGTTTTACACCACATTGAAAAAGAACGATGATAATGAGAATTGGTTGGATTTTAGGATGGCTGGTAATCCTTATTCTTTGACCTATTTTATGATGAATAAGATGTTTAGATTTTCTCAAACTGGTTTAACTGATCCACCTAAATCTTTTAAGCCAAATGAATTTTGGAACCTTTTAACTGATTTGCCAAAACCTTATAGAGCTAGAGATGCTAAGTCTATGTTTATTAAAGATTTGAGATTTTGGATTTTGCATAGGGTTTTAGCTTCCCTAGTTTTTAATAGGTCTGAATTTAACATAGTTTCATATCATGAATTATTTTTGATGTACTGTGTACATAAACGTAAGGATGTATGTTGGCTTTATTGGATAGTTACTCAATTGTTGCAATGTGTTAATAAGCACGATTCACCTTTAACTCATGGGCATGTTATTTCTAGTATTGCAAGGAATTTAAATGTGGATTTAAATGCATACTATTAAGTTTTTTCTTGCCTTTATTTTACGAAGCATGTGTTGGTACGTGGAGAGGTGGTTGGTAATAATTTTTAGGAAATTCCACATCGTGCTCGATCATGTTGGAGGGATATTCCTGGACCTTTTGAGCCACAAGTAGAGGCACAAGCAGAAGAGGGTGGTGATGAGGGGGCAAGTGAAGATAAAATTCTGCCTGATGTTCCAGCAGATGTGGCTGATGCCCCTGATGTTGGTTCATCTAGCCATAATATACCAATGATGTTATCTCATATGCAAGATCAGCTTTCCTCTATAGCGCAACGTCAAAGGCGGTTGGAGTACAATTTTGATAACTTCATCACACAAGCTGGATTTGTGGTTCCATCACCTCCACCTTCACCATGATAGGGGAGTGTTTCTTTTCTTTTCTTTATTTTATTTCTTTCTTTTAATTGTTTGTTTTGTTTCATTTCTTCACATTGAGGACAATGTTGGTTCTAAGTGTGGGGGAGTGAGTGTGTTGTGTTATTTGTGTTTACTTATGCTTTATAAGTTTTTGTATGTATTTTGTATGATAATTGCATGATTATTTGTGTGTCTTTGTTTTTCAATTAGGTTCTTAGTAAGCTTTATTATTAAGTATTGTTCTTTCGGTATATTATATAGATTGTGAAGTCATTTATTTTTTATGCTCATTTTTATCAGTTTTTCAAAATTTTTGGCATGTGTTTTAAGTTTTTCAAGTTATTTTCTTTTACTTCTTTTAACATTATAGATTATTTAATCTCTTTACTAACCATGATTTTAAAGTTAGAATTTGCTCATTTAGTTTAAAATTTTAAATTTCTAGTTGCCTATGGAAACTATAGCCATAATACTTACCTTTTATCTTTTCAATAATGGATGAGGACTCAAAAAGAAAAGAAAAATAAAAATATGTGGGATGGAGCATAAAATGCACCCACTCAAGTCTTAAAAAGAAAAGGAAAGCAAGATATACATCAAAATTGAAATGTATGGGATGGAGCGTAAAACGCACCCATATTACTTTTTCTTGCTATGCATGGGATAAATATAAAAATGAAAACTATACCCATGTAAAATAAAAATAAAAATCAAAAAGAAAATAAAAAAAAGAGAGTCTAAAAATGCCAAGAGATTGGATTAAGGGTAAGTGAGCTTGAACTGTCCTATATGCAGCTAGCAATCTTAGAATTTTTAACTTTTATGATCAAATTTTCTATCTCTGATTCATGTTTAGTTTTTGAGACTTTATATTCTTTATGTTGGAAGTAGTAAAGTTAGATGATTTGTTGAATTTCCAATACATACTTTGAATTTTGATTTACTAATATTTGTGAGTGTTTGAGATGGTCGATCTTTGCAATTTTAGTATATATGCTGAATGGACAGTGCTATATAATTATATTTACTAGCTATTAAATTTTCTTATTTATTTTCTCTTGCTTGGGGACAAGTAAGAATTAAGTGTGGGGGAATTTGATAGGAGCTTAATTGAGGTATAATTTAGTGTATGTTTTGTATGAGTTTATGGAATTAATCATGTAATTGTGTGTATATTTGATGTTATATGTGTTAGTTTATGTTTATTTGTATTAGCTGTGTGTTTTTGTGTTTACTGGTGTTTTTAGGTGAAAAATGAAGAGAAGAAGCATATATGTGGAGAGGATCACAAGAGCAGAGAAGGGTCACGACTAGTGATGCTAGATCACGAGTCATGACTGGCGAAGAAGAACGAAGAGGTAAGGAGGAAAAGAAGAGGAGCTGAGGAAGTAGGGTCACAAGTCGTGAAAGACCATCACGACTCGTGACGACAAAGAGAGGCCAAGCACAGAGAGAAAAAAAAAAGAGAAAGGGAAGAGAAGGTGAGACGTAAGCACCAGTCACGACTCACACGCGAAGTCACGACACGTGATGGGAGGTTGCGACTCGTGAGTGGCAAGAGAGAAGAAGAAAAGCGAAAGAAGAAAAGAGAAAAGGGAAAAGCCAAATTCGCGTTCCATCGCGAGCCCGATATTCTCGCGATCGCGACAAAAGTGACCGTTGGAGCAGTTTCTCTTGAAAAGTCATCGAAGGGGCACCTAACTTCATCAATCTTTGCAACCATTTGCAAGGGGCATCTCCAAAGGACATAACTCTTAGTATTCTATAAATATATAACGTTATCTGTAAAACGAAGAGGATGATTATTAAGTAATTTTTTGTATTTTGGTTAAATAGTTTCTTTTCTCTAGTTAATTTTCTTAGTTAGTTTTCATGTTTTGAAGAAGAAGATCAAGGAGAAGAAAATCTATTTGAAGAGTTGAGAAAAGAGTTGAAAGACTTCTATCTTAAACTCTTATCTTTTATTTCTTCTTTGAACATTTAATGAATATTAATCTAATGAATTTGTTCATTATTAACATTCTTTAATTCCATCTGCTTTAAGAGTCTTTGAATGCAGATTTTCTATTAGTATCTTTTGCATAATCTTTATAAGTTAAAGTAATTCGAAAGTTTGCTTTATCTAAAATCTAATAGAATTTCATTATTAAAATGTATTTTGAGAAATCGGTATGTTGAGATAATTTCTATAGGTTGGCTTTTATTCTTGGAATATGTAATTAGAAACATTTAATTCATTAATGAAAATTGTGAATTAGAATTTTAATTGCATGTTTTAGGCATTTTGATTCATGTCGAGAGAGTGAGTTAAAAATATATTCCAACTTGGCTTGCATGAAAAGATGAATAAATGTTGATAAGAACGATGAAATCAAGTTCATTATCTTTAGTTCTTCATTATATATTTTATCTTCTTCTGATTATCCATAACTAGGCTTCATTAGTTCATTTGTTAAGATAGTTTAAAATCACTTTTCCGTTAATTTATCATTGTAAACAAAGTTAAAATTAGGTAGTAATAGTGTGTAAATCACGTTCCTCGTGGGATCTACATTCTTAAGTACTATTTCGTTACACCGTATACTTGCGGTCATTAGCATCTATAGAAAATGCTCAACAGTCATAGTTAGTGGATAGATAAGCGCTTATCAAGGGTCAAGGTGTGAGTGCAGCTGCTATAGGTTATATTTTTACATGCGGACCCTGTTTGGGTCATATAAGATGTTTGAGGCCTCGGTCTCCAGTATACATTCGAGTATACATGGTCATAAAATGTTTTGAGACCCATGTCTCCATATGCTTGGGATACTGTGTCCTATCAATATCATTAGTACCCGTATCCACTAGTTAGCGAGTAATCAGGCTATTACTTGAGTTTAGTACATGCGATGGTTATATGAAGTTAATAGTTATATGAAATGTACATATGTTACGTGTGTATGTATATATGATGTAAAATGCTAAAATGTAATACTCATATTCGGATATGAACGTTTACCTTCCGATATGTGTGCATGATAATTACTTGTTATAAGCATGAGTAGGATGTGTTTATATTCCTTTGTTATTATATATATGTTTGTTTCATCTATATGTACATATATGTGTTGTTACTCCCCACTAAGCATTATCGCTTAGCATGGGTTCTTTTCCCGTGTAGGTGGTGGGTTCTTCGTGGAGTCGAACATCTGCAGGTCGGCCACTAGAAGTCTTTTTTTTAGATGGAGTTTATGTTGTGTCTTCCGCTGTATTTCTTTTGTACAAGGGAGCTGATTTTGGGAAATGTAACTTTTTGTAAAGGATTATTTTGTATATGTATTTACTTGCAAATTCCTTTTTGTAAAATGATATGACAATATGATTATATGGATATGTTATCTTTTGATTAAATGTACTTGTTTTCTTAACATGCCTTGAGTATATGTATACGTTTAAGTGAGTTGTGCACGTAACGCTCTGGTATCCCTCTATCGGGGGTAACGGGGTGTTACACTAAACCTTTATCAGCCAACTCAAACTTTGATTGCTCTTTAGACAACTATCGGGATCCCTATACCACCCAAGCAAATGGTCTATGATGGCTGAAAAGCAAGGTGTTAGAATGATGCATGAATAATATGTAATGCATCATCGTGCTATGCAAGTGGTCCTCGATGGCTAAAAGAGACTGCAATGATACACGTTAATTATGTAAAAACTATACATAGGTTGACATGTATGGTATCTTCAATTTAGTATTTAGATTTAACAGTATTTTTGTATGATTTTTGGGAGTTTAGTGGTGTTTTTTGTCATGTCATGCTTACTTTAGATTAATTTTGTAAATTTTAGTGAAATTAGAATTTTTATGCATTTTAGTTAGTATTTTGATTTAGTTTGAATTTTGTTTGTAGACCTATCTGGTTGTCACCGTGACATCCAAAGGATTCAAAAATGGCATGCAGGCATACTATGGGTCACGGTGGCAACCAATGTCATTGCTACCGTGACATATTAATTCATCTGGCAGAATGCTAGCAAGAAGTACCTCACGGTGGCAACCTATCTGGTTGTCATCGTGACATAATTCTCACCAAGGCAGAATCAATTGAGGGGGTAGCTCATGGTGGCAAGAGAATCTGGTTGCCACTGTGACATAGGGAATTCCTGGACAGAAGCGAAATTGGAGCATCTCACGGTGGCAACAAATCTGGTTGCCACCGTGACCCCTATCCTACCCGCAAGGCACATTCACTTCCTCCACACCCTCACAGTGACAACCATTTTGGTTGCCACCGTGACCCCTCGGGATATTTAAAAGACAAGTTTTTTGTAATTGAGGGGCGGCTAATTTTTGAACCTATTTTCATATTAGGGTTTTAGAGATAGAATTTTGAGGAGTTTTCGGTTGTTCTTAATTTAAGTTTTCAATTTTATCTTTAGAATTAATTTGCAAATCAGGAGTTTTACATTTGAAACCCATAGTTTAATTTCAATACACAATTTTTACATTTAAAGATTTCCAGAATTTTTCTCCATTGAAGATTTGAAGAAGGAGATAGAAGAAAGTGGGATTCAACCGGGATTTATGCCTTAATGAATTTTTGGGTTTATTCTTTCCTTTTTCCTTTTGATTTTGTAATGGATCGTGAGTAGTCTTTTAGTTGTTTGGGGGATCTTTGAATCCCCTACCCATGATGTGAATTCTGAATATCTTTTGAATTTAAATATATGATTAAAGGGTTTATTTCACTGGTTTTTATTGTTAATTCATGGGATTTATTCTCTCAAGTTAATTTCCAGTTTTGATGAATGATTTATCTTTTGGACAACTCCGATTGGGAATATAGAAGTGTAGAATTTTATGATTTAAGACTAGAGTGGTAAGTGAGATAATTAAGTTCTGGGTTATTTGACTCCATATTGGGAATATAAACCAAACTTAGGATTTTAAACCCGTGCATAGGCTAGTTATGTGGCTGACTCCGATTTGGGACGTCATATAATTAGAGTGGCTGACTCCGGATTGGGAAGCCTAGGTTAAGAGGGTTATCCCAATTTCTTTCATAGTTGGTTCTTGGATTAATTTTATTCATGTTTGGGTATGGGGTGGATGAGTGAACCCGAGCAACGTTCGTCTAATTTGAATTCTAATCTTGTTAATTTTTCCATCATTTTATTTCTTTCAATTATTGACATCAATTTAATTTGATTATTTCTGCTTGCTTATATTTGTTATTTAAATTCTTTATTTTTAATCAATAAATAACTCAATCAATTCAAACAATTGGGAATTCTTTAGCATACACTTGATTCTCATTGCTTGCACACACAGTCCCTTGGGTACGATAATTCGGGATCCTAAATTTACCCCACTGTATTACTTGTCGATTCAGTACACTTGCTGAGATCGCGTCAATGTACATGTAATAATTATTTGCAAAGAATAGGATGTATACATAGGGAGGAAATAAAAAAAAATTATTTGTAAATGAATGACATAAATATGCAATGCATCATCCATAAATCACATGCAAGCACATAGGTCCTTCCAACCTTGTTACTCCCGCACACGAGTTCATAGTCTCTTTCCTAGGTGGGATTGGCCCATGGGTCAATAGGGGACCCGATGGGTGCGTATGGTGCACAGTGGGAAACCGACAGCATAACCTCTCCTAAGTAATGCACAGGCGCATGGGTTATGATCATTACGTATTTAGGCAGTCCGAATAAATTGACATGGGCCTATCGAGGCATGAAAGCCTTTGATTGGATGACTAGCCAGATTATCTACGTCTGTCCAATACGTAATGATCCATATAGCAAGCAAGGTATTATGGTTCATACCAGCTGGGTGAAGTATCTATTACCATTCCATGGGCTTTAGTCAAAGGTGATGTTACTTTAGGGCTACCCAAGCATGGTCCCTGCCAACGGGTCTAGCTCATCACGAGCATAATGACCGATCGGGTCTCCATTTAATATACCATGATGGTACAAGGCTTGGGCTGGTGATTATCCTTAACACTTCCCTACATTGAGTGAACATAGGGTTGTGCTTCGGGAACGCATCGAGCTTGAAAGAAGGACCACACTAGCATAGATCTAAGGCTCTAATGTGATGCAATGCAGTTTCGAAAAAGGAAGAAATTTTTAAATTAAAACTCAATTTTAAATTTTAACCAAGGTACTTTCGAAACGAAGTCTCGAGTATTATCCCTAGTGGAGTCGCCACTGTAACGCGCGCTTCTAGGGCCTTCGGGATAAGGTTCATGAAAACTTGTAAGAAATTATAAGTGCGTCCATTTTAGGCAACAAGGAGGTTTCTTGGAGTCGCCACCCAATAGAACATTGGGAAAGGTCGTCTAGCCTCAGTGAGCCTAAGCTAGCGCTGTTATGTCCATTATAGGTAAGCTGGAGGAGTCTTGGAGGCTTCCATGCTAATGATAGGATGGTCCTCTAGCCCCATGCTTGGGTAAACCAGAGGTGTCTTGGAGGCATCCACCCTAATAGAACATTAGGATGGCCCTCTCGTCTCATGGTGCCTAGGACTATGCAATTTTGAGCCTTTTACGGGACACAAGAGGTTGGAGGCCCCATCCCAATAGAACATTGAGATGGCCCTCTCTCCTCGTTGAGCCCAAAGACCAGAAAAGGTTTGGGACTTCCCATTTATTCATACCTTAGTTAGGTTTATAGTTGAGTTTTGAATTTATCATTTCATCCCATTTCTCATTCAATTTAATGCAGTTAAATTAAAGCGCAAGTTATTCATTCAAAGGAAGCGATGAATAAAAGCATAATTAAAATGAATCGTATGAAAATAAATTACAACAAAACTAGGAGTGGAATACAACCCCCATTGTAAATAAAATACAAATCATACATAAAACGGGATATACATTAAAGATGAGGACATTGGTCCTCGCATGAATATTTATTATAAAATAATTTTGATGTGACAATTTTTATTTTGGATGGAGAAAATTGGGACATTGGTCCCATTTTTATTAGGAAAGATTCCAAGTTAATTAATAAAAATATCCTTGTGATTTTCTTTTTAGCATACATGAAAATAAACAATTTTACATAAAATACACAAATACGACAAATAAATCGAAATAAAGGAAAACGAGGAATTTAAATATGCAAACCAAAGTGAGATTCCTAATCCCTCGATCTCACATCTTCGTCCATGGATAACGCTCAAATAAAAGGACAAGTGTTATAGCCAAAAAGAAAAAGAAATTAAGGTTAGTAATTAAATCAAATCAAATAAAATACAATAAAATAAAATGAATTAATCAAATTAAATTAGATAAATAAGACTAACAAAAATATCAATGAAGCCAATCAAGTGAGTAAAACGAATAAATAAAAAGGATAAAAACACTTAAGTGTGAGTAATGAAAGGAATAAAAGATACAAAATTGATTTAATTAAATTAACTATTTACATGTTATCAAGATTAGAATAATATTATCAAATGCCAAAGAAAATCAAAGAAAAATAATTAATTACATGTTAAAAATAATAAGAAATCAAAGCAAAAATAAATTAATTACATGTTAGAAAAATAATCTATAAACATATTAAATAAAACAAATATAAAATAATAGAATAAATAAATAAATGAAAATAATAAAACTATACATGAATAAATGAAATATGAACAAAAAGAATAAAAAGAATAAGAAGAATAAGCCCATAATGTTTACCCTCAGAGTTTCGGATTCGATGAAGGTAAAAAAAATGATGATTGACTTCCTTGTTTGTGATTTGTAAGATTATAGTTGAGATATGGTGAAAATGTTGGAATTTTATTCCAAGAAAAAAATATTAAAAAAATGATAAAAAATTCTTTAAGAACAAAAAATGATTTTTATTTATAAAAATATTTTCAAGAACAAACAATATTTTGTTTGTCTCAAAAAACTATTTATGAAAAAAACACTTGTTTTTTAGATAATCAAATGAAAAAAATTAGATTTTAAGAACAAAACAATTATCTTGTTTATCTCAAAATTAACTTTTCATTAAAAAAGTGATTCAAATAAAAATCATTTAAAAACAATGCAAGTAAAAAAAAATTATTGAAAGACAAAAGAATGAAAATTGAATTTTTAAAGAACAAATAATCACTTTATTTGTCTCAAAAATCAATTTTCCATCAACAAAATTCCATCTAAAATATATTTAGAAGAAATTTTATTGGAAAAAGATGAAGAGTTAAACTATTTTCTCTTTGTTTTTTGGGGAAAATCTAAAAATGTAGAGAGTATTTTAGAGGAAGGAGAAAAAATAACCTAAAAAACCCTAAAAGAAATTTCCCCTATTTCTCTTTCCATCATTTTTTTTCTATATGAAGGAAAAATGAAAAAAATAATAATTAACTAAGGGAAAAGCAAATTAATTAATTAATAACATCATTTATCTAAGATTTAAAATTTAAAAAAACCTGAAAATCCCTTAAAAAAGGGATAAAAAATCGAATTTAGGTGAAAAAAAAGTTGAAAAAACTGATTTCGGGCGATTTGTGGCGGATTTGGGCGGGGGACGCCCGTCGCTAGTAAGCGACGGGCTGCTAGCGTGCGCGCCGTGCGCTGGCAGGCGAGCGACAATTCTCCCGTCGGGCGCGCTGCACGCGGACCGCCATGCGATGGCGCTCCATGTAGCAGCAGCGCCCCGCAGAGCGCGTAGGCGCTTCGCGCACGCACGCCTACGCGCTGCCGTAAGGCCCCGCCGCGGCCGACACTCGAATTTTTTTTTTCTTTTTTTCTTAAAATTAACTTAAAATACCATAATTTCTTAACCCCCTTTTTCAAATCTAATTTTCAAAATATTTTTATTATTTTTTTTTCACTCTAAAATGCAAGTTTAACAAGGAAATCACCACTGCAACCTTTTTACCTGTGACAAGGCATTTTATCATTATTGGGTAACTCTGATCTAGGCTTTCTCAGGACCCGGTGTCTACACATCCTCTTTTCAAATTATAGTTGAATTAAATATATATAATGTTCTAAAAGTCATGTCCCTTGATAAGTTTCTTTAAGGAGTTGCAAAAGTTGGTGAGAAAGCATGATTCTTCAAGGCAATGTTTGAAAATAACTGTCCAACGGCTCTCTCTATCGTGCTCCCGACAGAGCACGGCCGTTTCTCCCCCTTGCTTTTCTTTAGCTGCGCTGGCTGCTTGCTTTCCTCTGCGTCTCGTCACGCTCGTGACTCTTTCGCGCTCGTGATAGCGAGTGGCTTCTCCTTTAGTTCTTCTCTTTCTCTCATTTCTTCCCTCTTCTTTGGTACTTCCTGTCACGCTCACGATGCTTTTTGCAATCACGACAGTTTCCTCTTCTCTTGCACCATTTTGCTCCTTTTTCCATTGTTTTCTCCAATTTCTCCTATACTCACAAAACATAGAACAACACATAAAACATACCTAATTCTAACACAATTAACTACAAATAAACATTATTTTAATTACAAAACATGGACTAAATATGAGCAATTTAGGCTCATCTCAAGCCCCCATACTTAAATATTTGCTTGTCCCCAAGCAAAACAAAACAAACAATCAAACAAAACACATAACACAAAATAACATTCACACACTTCTTTGGAGCTTGCATCTATATTTGGCAAACATTTGGAAACAACAAGCATAAGCTTTCATCCCTTCACGTAATAGTTTAAATATGCAACTTCTCAAACAATATCATTGTCCATTAAATTTGAACAACGATGCACAATTGGAAAATCATGAAGTTGCAAAACACAAGAATGTATGAATTCAAGAATTTGAATATCTTAACACATGTACAGATTATTTCACACAAAGCATTGCCTAAAGTAATTCTCACTCAAACACTATATTCTTCAATCACTCAATGTGTTTATGGGTTGGTGTTTCACTCATTCCCTAAAACTAGCATTTGTAGACACCATGTTCTGAGGCAGCCCAGATCAGAGTTACCCAATGATAATAAGATGCCTACTCATAGGCAAAAAGGTTAAAAGTGATGATTTCTTGTTCAAATTTGCATTTTAGAGTGAAAAAATAAAAATAATAAAAAATATTTTTAAAATTAGATTTTAAAAATGGGGTTTAGAAATTATAGTCTTTTTTAAGTTAAATTTAAAAATAAATAAAAAATCGCGAGTGCCGGCGCGCGCCAGCTTCAACGGGCAGGAGCGCGCGTGAGCGACGCCCAGGGCGTTGCCTGTGCGGAGCGATGTGCAGCACTGCTCCGCGCACTGGGCGAGCGACCGACACCCGTCGCACGCGCCGACGAGCGTCGGTTGCCCCTGTTCCGCCGTAAATGGCCAATTTCGCCCAAAAACTGATTTTTTCCAATTTTTTCCACAAAATTCGATTTTTATCCCTTTTTAAGGGATTTTCAGGCTTTTTTCAATTTTTAAAATTTAAAATAATTCATATCTGATTTAATTAAGATTTTTTTTCATTAATTAGTTAGGTTTTAATTTTTTCTTCATATAAAAAGAAAAAGATATAAAGAGAATGGGGGGATTTTTTATTAGGTTTTTTGAGGTTTTCATTTCTTCTTCCTTTGAAATTCTCTCTAAAAAATTTTCAGATTTTTCCCAAGCAAAAATTAAAAGAAAAAAAGTTCATCTTTCATTCTTTTTCCAACACAATTTATTCTAAACATATTTTTAGAAGAAGTTTTATTGATGAATTTAATTTTGAGACAAATAAATTGATTATTTGCTCTCAAAGTTCAATTTCTTATCTTTGTTTTCCAATTAGACTTTTTTTCAAGATTTTTTTCTTCTTATTTTGAATCCTTTTTTATGAATAATTGATTTTGGGCAAATAAAATAATTGTTTGTTCCTAAAATCTAATTTTCATTTCATTTTCTAAAAACAAGTTTTTAAAATGATTTTTTTCTAAAGACAAACAAAATAATTGTTTGTTCTTGAGATCGTTTTTCATTTTTTATAAATAAAAATAATTCTTTAGGCAAAAAAAATAATTTTTTGTTCTTAAAGAATTTTTGATCATTTTTTCTATCTTTTTCCTTGGAATAAAATTCCAACATTTTATCGTCCAATTCTAATCCTACAAACCACAAACAGGGAAATCAATATCACTTTTGACGTTCATCGAATCCGAAACTCTGAGAGTAAATATTTTGGGCTCATTCTTCTTATTCTTTTTTATTATTTTTGTATTTAATTAATTATTCATGTACATTTTTATTATTTTCATTCATTCATTTATTTTATTAGTTTATATTTGTTTTATTGAATATGTTATATATTATTTTATTCTTGTTCACGTAAATATTGATTGGTCATTATTTTCAACATATAATTAATTAATTCATTTTGATTAATCTTTTTTCCATGTAAATGGTTTATGTTAATGGTGATAATAGTAATTAATCATGTTATTCATTTAATCGTTTTCATCATTTTTTTATTATTCCTTTCATTGTTATTTTATGTATTCATCGTTTATTCATTTATTTTCATTTTTCATTATGAATATTATCATGTTAATATTTTTATATGTTGATTCATTAACATGTTATATTTTATTTCAATTACATCTTTTAATTCATTTGTCATTTATAATACATTTTTCTCATTTATTTTAAATTGTTAACATGTTAATTCATTAATCATCTTTCATGCCATCTTATTTTATTTTAATTTGTCTTTCATTATTTTATATGTTTAATTGATCTTATTATTTTAATTACTAACATTATTTCATTTGTATGTTGTTTTTTCTATCAAAACTTATATCCTTTACTTGAGCATTTTTGCGAGCACACGAGTAGATCCAGAAGGCTCGTTTGAGTTAGATATTTAATTGCTTTATTTGTAATATTTTATTTATTTGGCTTTTTTCATTTATTTTCCCATGTAATCTTTAATAAAATTGTTTATTTAGGCACGCTAGAAAGAAAATCACTAAAACATTTTTATTAATTAAATTGGAACTTTTCCTAATAAAAATGGGACCAGTGTCTCAATTTTCTCCATCCAAAATAAAAATTGTCACATCAAAATTATTTTATGATAAATACGCATGCGAGGACCAATGTCCTCATCATTAATGAACATCCCGATTTATGTATGATTTGTATTTTCTTTACAATAGGGGTTGTATTCCGCTCCAAGTTTTATTGTAATTTATTTTCATGCACTTTACTTTAATTATGCTTTATTTATTTATCGCTTCCTTTTCATGAATAACTTGTGCTTTAATTAAACTACACCGAATTGAATGAGAAAAGGGATGAAACGCTAAATTCAAAGCTCAATTATAAAATTAGCCAAGGTATGAATAAATGGGAAGTCCCAAACCTGCTCTGGACTTTGGGCTCAACGAGGCAAGAGGGCCATCTCAATGTTCTACTGGGATGGGGCCTCCAAGACACCTTTTGTGTCTCGTAAAAGGCTCAAAATTGCATAGTCTTAGGTGCCACGAGGCAAGAGGGCCATCCTAATGTTCTATTAGGGTGGATGCCTCCAAGACACCTCTGGTTTGCCCAAGTGTGAGGCTAGAGGACCATCCTGTCATTAGGGTGGAAACCTCCAAGACACCTCCGGCTTGCCTATAATGGACATAGCAGCGCTGTTTTAGGTTCATTGAGGCTAGACGACCTTTCCCAATGTTCTATTGGGTGGCGACTCCAAGAAACCTCCTTGTTGCCTAAGATGGACGCACTTGTAATTTCTTACAAGTTTTCATGAATCTCTCCCGAACACTCCTAAAAGCGGGTGGTTTGGGGCGACCCGAGGTTCGGTTTGCATACCAAAAGCTTGTAATGGGTAAACCTCTCCACTACAAGTATAAGGTAGTACATGAAATCCAAAGGGTCTTATTAAAGGTTGTAACTTGGCTTGGGTTAAGGTAGGACAATTTTGTTTAAGTAGCTCATCATGTATAGAGAAAAAGTATCACCATATCATAGGAGACTTAAATCTAAGCATAGCATGATCTCATGTCATTTTAACTTATTGTTCTAATTCCCTTCTTAATGGTCACATTTGCTACTAGTTTCTTTTTCCACAATTTCTTTTCTTCCTTTTTTTTATGAATTTTGTGGGTGCATTTTATGCTTCGTCCCACTTTGTTATTTTATTTTATTTTATTTTTGTTTTTTTTTCAGAAAACTAGCCTTTTCCTAATATTGGACTTTGAGAATAAGGGAATTTAACTCACAATTCAACTAACATTATGCTTACTCTAAACAAAATTTATCTCCAATGATATAGCAATTCTAATTCTCTCCACAAAAAAGGGTAACAAAAAGAAATAGTTTATTGTTTAGCAAATGATTTAGGCTAATTATGTGCTTCACAACAAAAATAGGTTAAAGGCTCAAAATTGGCTACCTAAAGTCAAAAAGGGTAAGTTATTTAAGCAAGCCAAAATGGTTTATTCTAAATGCCCTTATCATTTTTCATGCACATCTTATATTAAATGTAGTCTCAAAATTTACCAAAAATAAGTTCTAGAGGATATGGCATATTTAGGCTCTCATACAAGAAAATTTTCAATGTACAAGGCTCAAAAGCGCACTTTAGCTATAGGTCAAACTACCTTAAGCAATGAATTGCCAAAATAATCCTTTTTTGCATGTGAAAAGATAAACAACTTAAAAAGAACCTACACTAAAGTGCTTTGCTAAGTCATGACCTTCACTATGTACATTAAATTGTCAAAGTAAAATATATATATTCTTTAAGAATTTGCCTAATTAGACTAAAGCGCTAAAAATTCAAGCTAAAGCATATATATATATATATATATATATATATATATATATATATATATTCCCAAATAGGCATCAAATATACAAGCTCTAAAATTAAACAAACTCACAAACAATAAACACATAAAAACAAAAACCTAATACTAGCATCTCATGCATATCCACAGGTTATACTAATCACACACACAAATATACATACAAATATACATGAACATAACATGGTTTACCCCACACTCAAAGGACACAATGTCCTCATTGTGAAGAAAATCAAACACAAATTAACACACACAATAAAAACAATCAAAATACAAAACAAAATATAAATAAAATAAAAAAAACAATAAAAAGCACTAGAATAAGGAGGAACCTAATCTCAATTCCCACTTGGGGAACTTGGCAGAGAAGGGGTAAATTCAACATTTTTCTTGCAGTAGAAAAAGAGGAGTTTACGATTCAAACTTTTCTGGCTGTTGTGCATTTCCTTCATGGTGGTCTCCATATTGTCCATGCGTGCAGCCATGCTTTAGTTAGCAGCGTCAACACCATCCAAGCATGTCAAAACTTGCTGCCAACCAATAGAAGCAGCCCCTCCACCAGCAGAAATGCTAGCTCCTTCCTCCTCAGATTCCTCTTCGTCAGAATCCTCTTCTTCAGCAGCTGCAGCAGAGGTTTCAGGTGCTTTGCTTCTGCCTTTGTCCACACTTGGGCCTCTAGCCTGCACACCATGGTTAACAAACCTTGGAGGCCAACTGCCCCTTGTTAACACATTAGCATTCCTTAAATATTTGGCATCAAGCAAGGCAACAATCTTATGCTCATTCATGACAAAATTGCGCAATTCCCCCATACATCTTAATACAATCCCAATCACCATATGGCTCATTCCTACTATTTTAGTTCTTGAAATGGAAGTGTGATAGAGACCATCAAATATAAAATCAACAGAACGAGGTGTTTTTCTAGATTGTATTAGTAAATCCTTGGTTTGAACTTTATTACTTTCCACTCTTTCAAATAAAGCATGACATATATATTTATGAATCAACAAGACATCATCTTTAAATTGACGATTAATGTAATACTTATTATTAAAGGTATCCAAACCAGTTAATTTTTTCCAAACAGGGGCATGAATAAAAGTGTGAAAATCAAAGCGTTTGCCATTTAAGGGAAAATAAAACAAGTCATGCATCTCATTAAAACCAAATACATATTCTGTGACTTGGTGCCTAAATTTGAAACTGATTTTTCTCTTGTCCACATATTCAAGAGTTACAAAAAATTAGATAGCCCATTCCTTCCTTATTGGCAAAGTTAAATGCACAAATTGACCCCCATAATGCATATACTTTACGAATTTTTTAAATTGCTCGGTTATGCCTAAATCATCCAACAAATGAAATTGCACATGCCACATACCTACATAGGTTTTCTTAGCAAAATATAACAAATTCTCACCTTTTTCGTCTGTGTAAATAGGAAATGGACAATGATACTTGAGTTGGAGAGACAACGAGTCAGAATAGTGGCCTTGAGCACTAGTCTCTCCAGTTGCCTTCTTCCCTTTTCCTTTATTGGCCAGAGTTTTAGTACGGACCATCTTGAAATTTGCAACAATACAACAAAAATCCAACACAAAAATACAGAAAAACCAAGAAAAAAATTAAAGGACCAGAAGAAGTTTAAGAGAAAACTAACATAAATATAGAGAGAAAACTGAAAACCAAAGTTAAAATAAAGAATAAGGGCATAAAAAGTATTTATAGGGGGCTTTCCTGCAGTTAAAATTCCCCAAAATTTAAAATCCCGTGTACTGTCGCGAGCTCGAGACAGAAACGAAATCCCCTCAAATTGCCGCTCGCGATACTAAGTGCACTCGCGACAGAAGGTTTTCTCCCCGTTCTATCACGGTCGCGACAAAATCGAATTGCTAAAACATACTCCTTACATTGTTGATCTCACGACAGTAAGGAAAAACTCAATGAAAATTTTTACTTTTTAAAGAAGACACTAAATATTTGGATTACACTAATGACTTACTAACTAAGTTAGCCTGTATAACAAAAAATAAACTATGTTAGTATACGAAATCAACTTAAAATAATACAATACATAAATAATAAAAAAATGAAAAGAATGTGTAAATAAGCTTTAACCCAATTTTAAAGAAATAGTTGAGACCTCTCTACCTTGAAAAGTTCCATCCAAATATACCTTACATCTTTGACCATTAGCTTTAAATAATTCCCCTTTTTCATTTTTAAGCTCCAAATAGCCCTGGTCAAATACTTGTGTTACCTCAAAAGGTCCTCTCCACCTAGACCTCAATTTTTCAGCAAATAATTTTAACATAGAATTAAATAAAAGAACTTT
This sequence comes from Excoecaria cochinchinensis, assembly GCA_947683425.1. Classification (NCBI taxonomy): domain Eukaryota; kingdom Viridiplantae; phylum Streptophyta; class Magnoliopsida; order Malpighiales; family Euphorbiaceae; genus Excoecaria; species Excoecaria cochinchinensis. Next base: position 2,601,538 of record CANTUQ010000013.1, read on the forward strand.
ATCCCCTACCTTAAAGCTCTTATATCTAATGTGAGTATCATGCAATTTCTTTGATCTTTCCTTATATATTGTGGCATTTTCATAGGAAATAAGTCATAATTCATCAAGTTCATTTAATTACGAACATCTTTGTGCACTAGCATCCTTAATGTCATAATTAAAAGTCCTAATGGCCCAATAGGCTTTATGCTCTAACTCAACAAGCAAATGGCATGCTTTCCCATACACTAACCTCTATGGGGACATCCCAATAGGTGTTTTGAATGTTGTGCGGTATGCCCATAGTGCATCATCAAGTTTATATGCCCAATCTTTCCTAGAGTTAGAAACTATTTTTTCTAGTATCCACTTAAGCTCTCTATTGGAAACCTCTACTTGACCACTTATTTGTGGATGGTAAGGAGTAGCTATTCTATGATGCACACCATTTTTATACAATAGTGTAGCAAAAGAACAACTAATGAAATGCTTATCCCCATCACTTATGATAGCTCTTGGCACTCCAAATCTTTAAAAGAGTTTCTTTAAAAACTTTATCACCACCTTTGAATCATTGGCTGGTGTTGCTTTGGCTTTCACCCATTTGGAGACATAGTCCACCCCAACCAATATGTAGTTTTGCCCAACCCTTTGACACCTATCACATTTAGCTACAAAATTCCTAGCATCATAAAATAGGGTAGGCCAATAGAAACCACATTCAAGCACACGAGAGGTGGTTTTTGTACTACAATTATGACCCGAATACAAAGATGAATGGCAATGTGTCAAAATGTTCACATACTCATCCTCATTTACACACCTACGAATCACACCATCCCCACCTATCTTAAACAAATAGGGCTCCTCCCAAAGGCAATTCTTGACATCACTAAAGAACTTTTTCCTGTGTTGCCATGTCAAACCATGAGGTACAATCCCTGCAGCAAGAAAGTTAGCAAAATCTGCAAACCATGGTGCATGCACTTGTTCAATTGACATTAGTGATTCATCCGAAAAAGATTCATTAATTTCATTGCTATCCCCTATAGGTCCTTTATCATTTTCTAACCTTAACAAGTGATCAGCCACTAAGTTTTCAGAACCTTTCTTATCTCTAATCTCAAGGTCAAATTCTTGTAACGAAAGAACCCAAAGAATTAAATGAGGTTTAGCATCTTTTTTAGCAAATAAATACCTATGTGTTGCATGATCCGTATATATTATAACTTTAGATCCTAACAAATAAGAGCTAAATTTATCACATGCATAAACAACATCTAACATTTCCTTTTCAATTATAGTGTAATTCACTTGAGGTGGTGACAATGTATGGCTAGCATAATAAATGACATGCAAGTGTTTATCTTGATGTTGACCTAACACACATCCTACAATAAGGTCACTAGCATCACACATGATTTCAAAAGGTAAACTTCAATTAGGTGAAGTTATTATGGGTGCACTTACAAGAGCTTTCTTTAATGTTTTAAAAGCTTTCATACATACATCCGAAAATTAAAAAGGCACATCCTTTACCAACAAGTTCGTTAAAGGCTTAGTAATTAACGAAAAATCCTTTATAAACCTTCTATAGAATCCTACATGTCCTAAAAAGGATCTTACACCCTTAAGTGTAGTAGGTGGAGGCAATTTCTCTATAAATTCAGTTTTTGCTCTATCTACTTCTATACACCAACTTGAGATCTTATGGCCTAGAACTATCCCTTCTTCGACCATAAAATGGCATTTTTCCTAATTGAGTACCAAGCAAGTCTCCTCACATCTAGCCAACACTCTATCCAAATTTCTTAAACACAACTCAAACGAATCACAATAAATAGAAAAATCATCCATGAAAACTTCCATGATCTCTTCTATCATATCCCCAAAAATAGAAGTCATACACCTTTGAAAAGTTGCTGATGCATTATATAGCCCAAAGGGCATCCTTCTATAGGCAAAAGTCCCATAAGGACAAGTAAAGGTGTTCTTTTCTTGATCACAAAGGTATATGAATCTTTGGAAATACCTCAAATAACCATCTAGAAAATAATAATGAAAATGGCCAGCTATCTTTTCTAACATTTGATCAATGAATGGTAAAGCAAAGTGATCTTTCCTAGTAGCTTAATTTAACTTCCTATAGTAAATACAAACCCTCCAACCTCTGGTGGTTCTAGTAGGAATTAAATCTGCATTCTCATTCCAAATTATAGTCATTCCCCCTTTCTTAGGTACACAATGAATTGGACTCACCCATGCACTATCCGAAATTGGATAGTTAATCCTAGCGTCTAACAACTTAATGACTTCTTTTTTAACTACTTCCTTTATATTGGGATTAAGCCTCCTTTGTCTATCAACCTTAGGTTGACATTCATCTTCCATGTTAATTGTATAAATGACAATGTTTGGACTAATTCCCTTCAAATCAGAAATTTGCCAACCTATACTTTTAATCCTCTTTCTAACAACTTCTAACAACAAATCTTCTTGCTTACTACTTAGCTTGTTAGAAACAATGATAGGTAAAGTATTATTCGAACCAAGAAATGCATACCTTAAATGGCTTGGTAGTTACAAGCAAAAATGTTTTGCAAATAAAAGAAAAGGATGATTTCGATACCCTCGGGTATCCATGCATTTTGAATGATTATGCATTACTCGCTATTCATTATATTTTGAGTACGTAGGTTTTCTCTTCTTATATGATGATGAGTTTTGATTTGGCACTGTATGTTTGATTGATTAGTATAAGATATTTTTACCTTCGGTATGATGAATTGTTTAAGTATGGATTTAAGTATGTGCCATGTGTATGTGATTTGTATCAGCGTCCACTGTGAGTGGTCATTTTTCATTGCGCTTTTCCCCACTAAGCGTATATGCTTAGCACGGGTGTTTTATCCGTGCAGGTGTGGAAGATATTGGAGTCTGTGAGTAGGGTGATCCGTTTCAGAAGGGTCGACACAACTAGGAGAGAGATTTTATAGTTCCAAATTGTACGTCTTTTTGCATATGTAATAGTTTAGTGATTTTGTAATGAAAACTATTGATGTAAGTTCTTCTTTTGTAAGTTGGTGTGATACCAAGTTTGTAAGCGATCTTTTGTGCTACGACACTTTTGTAATATGATATGTAAAGACTATTTCGTACATTAATAATATTATACCTTTTGTTCCCAGCCTTGGTCTTGTGTTTGTGAAATTTTAATTTACTGCTTTGAGTGTAAGATTTATTATTATATGTTTGTGCTTGAGGTTTTGTGTGACAACCCTCATCTATCGAGACCCTTCATCCTCCTCCAAAGATGAAGCTTCCTACGTATAGGTAAGGGGTGTTACATTTTGTGGTATCAGAGCCATAGGTTTCGACGTTTCTAGGCTAGTTTAAGATAAAGTGTACTTTTAGTGTTATATTGACCTGATGCGGATCATTATGTATATTTTATAGTTTGATGGAGTCTGCTCGTGGATCACTAGAGGGGTCAACCGAGAGTACGAATCGCCGAGAGAAAGATCCATCTGTTTTAGGTCCAGCTCAGCCGCTTAGGGTGCAACTTGAGACCCTTGCGGTCCCTTTTAAGGCTATGCTCAAGATATCCAAGGATATGGCTAGGGTTTTGGAAAGAGTTACTGCTCCTAGAGCTTCGATAGAGAATATGCGAAAGTATGGAGTGGATGATTTCTTTGGAACCAGTTTGGATGAATCAGATAAAGCTAAAATGTGGATTGATAAAGTTAGGCGGGTGCTAAGGGAGATCCGTTGTCCCTCGGAGAGTAAGGTGGAGTGTGTGATATCTTTATTGTAGGGCTCAGCTTTTAATTTGTGGACATTGGTGCTTAAGCATCCTCAGCTTCCTGAACCTATGACATGGGAGTTCTTTGAAAGGGAGTTTCGGAACAAGTATGTGAAAAAAGCATTTAAGGAGGCTAGATGGGCGCAGTTTTTGAGTCTCCGTGAAAGAGTGTTGTCTGTAGCTGATTATGAGAAGGAGTTCAATCGACTCAGCAAGTATGTACCACCAGGAGTTCTCACTGAGGAATTTAGATGTCAACAGTTTGAGGCGGGTTTGAATGAGTCTTTGAAGGTAATGTTGGTTTTGTTGATGTCAGCACCGGATGTCAGTTACTATCAGATTGTGCAGGCAGCTTTGAGAGCGGAGCGCTCTGAGAATGTGCTAAGAGAAAAGGCTTAGAGGAAGAAGGCTTCTAGAGGAGGTTCTTCTTCAGGAAAGAGGTCATAGGAGTCTCAAGGGAACCCCTCTAGTGAGTCGCATCCTAGTCCGGCTACTAGAGGGAGCTTCAGGTGGTCGAGGTGATGGTGTGGCCCAATGTTCTCATTATAACAAGCGACATTGGGGTGAGTGTCGGTGGTTGACTGGGGGATGTTGTAAATGTGGTAGCACCGACCATTTTCTTGCCAATTGCTCGAATTTGTATGAGAATACCCAAGGTCAGCAGGAAGCAAGTCGAGCTGGGTCAAATGTTCCTCAAGGCAGTCGTCCTAGAGGTAGAGGATGGGGTCGTGGTGGATGGCCTTGGGAAAGAGATTCTTTTGAGATAGTTGATCATCCAGTGCTTGCAGCTATAAAAGCCTATGCGATGAGAGCCCGTGATGATCAAGATGATCCGAAAGTTATAGCCTGTAAGTTCTTACTTTTCAGTACTGAGATGCATGCTTTAATAGATCCGGGTTCTACCTATTCCTATCTGTGTTCTGATAAGTTGAGTGATGAATTATCTAATGAGGATAAATTGGATTATGAGATTTGTGCCACTAGTCCATTAGGGCATGAAAGTGAATAGGTTATGTCGGAATTGTCCTCTAATAGTGCAAGGTAAGGAATTTCAAATTGATTTGATTAGGCTACCATTTCATTAGTTCGACCTTATTTTAGGTATGGATTGGTTGTCCAAGCATCGGGCTATAGTGGATTGTCAGAGGAAAATAGTTGTGCTCAAGGCTAAGGATCAGATGCATGTGGTTGTTAGAGGTATAACAAGTGACTCGCTTCATAATGTGATCTCGACTATGAAAGCCAAGCGGTATATGAGGAAGGGATGTGAAGTGTATTTGGCCTTGATTTTGGATTCCCGACAAGAGCAAGTAAAGATATAAGAGATTCTAGTAGTAAGAGAATTTGTGGTTGTGTTTCTAGAGGAATTATCGGGTTTGCCACCAGAAAGAGAAGTAGAATTGTCTATGGATGTTGTGCCGGGTGCAGCTCCAATTTCTAAGGTTTCGTATAGGATGGCTCCGATAGAATTGAAAGAGTTCAAAAGTCAGTTGCAAGAGCTCTTGGATAAAGGTTTCATTCGACTAAGTGTGTCGCCATGGGGTGCTCTGGTTCTATTTGTCAAGAAAAAGGAAGGAACTTTGAGAATGTGTATTGATTACCAGCAAATCAACAAGGTTATGGTGAAGAATAAGTATCCGTTGCCACGAATTGAGGATCTTTTTGACCAGCTTCGAGGAGCTGGAGTGTTTTCAAAGATAGACTTGAGATCGAGTTACTATCAGTTGAGAGTTAAGGATGCAAATGTGGCAAAAACGGCTTTTCGGATGCGTTATGGTCACTACGAATTTTTAGTGATGCCATTTGGTCTGACTAACATGCCCGCAGCTTTCATGGATTTGATGAACAGTGTATTCAGTTAGTATTTGGATCGTTTTATTGTAGTGTTCATCGACAACATCTTGGTATATTCTAAGAATGAAAAGGAACATGAAGAACACCTGAGATTGATATTGCAAGTGTTGAGAGACCATCAGTTGTATGCCAAGCTTAGTAAGTGTGAATTTTGGTTGAAAGAGGTGACATTCCTCAGACATGTGGTTTCAGTAGAAGGTATCCGAGTAGATCCATCCAAGATTGAAGCTATTGTGAACTGGTTGCCACCAAAGTTTGTACCAAAAGTGAGGAGTTTTCTAGGATTGGCTGGGTATTATAGACGATTTGTGAAGGGCCTTTTAGTGATAGCTTTGCCTCTAACTTGGCTTCTTAGAAAGGAGGTTAAGTTCTTATGGTCTGATAAGTGCTAAGCGAGTTTTGAGCAGTTGAAAGATATGTTGACTAAGGCTCCTGTACTCACTCAACCCGTTTTGGGTAAAGAGTATGCTATGTACAGTGATGCTTTGGGTATAGGATTGGGTTGTGTTCTTATGCATGATGGTAAAATGATCACCTATGCTTCCAGGCAGCTGAAACCTCATGAGAAACACTATCTAACGCATGCCTTAGAACTAGCAGCAGTAGTGTTTGCTCTTAAGGTATGGCAGCAATATTTATATGGAGAGACTTGCAGGATCTTTACAGATCACAAAAGTCTGAAGTATTTGCTCACTCAAAAGGAATTGAACTTAAGGTAGCGAAGATGGCAAGAGTTTTTCAAAGACTATGATTGTATCATTGATTATCATCCAGGTAAGGCTAACGTAGTAGCAGATGCTCTGAGTAGGAAATCAGTATCAGCTTTATCTCTGAGTAGAGGAAGGTGGAGGTTTGATTCATAAGGAGCGCTAATAGCTCTATTAAAGGCTAGACCGAGCTTGAAGTAAGTGATAATGGATGCGCAATTGAGTCATCTGGTGTTACAGTATGCTTTTCGCACGGTTAGGGATGGTAAGCAGACTATATTTTCTTTAGACAATGAGGGAGTGCTCAGATTTGGGAATCGGTTATATGTTCCCAATGTGGATGAAGTAAAAAGGAGGCTTTTACAAGAAGCTTATTCATTGGTTTTCATGATTCATCCAGGAGGAAATAAGATGTACAGAGACCTGAAATAATTCTATTGGTGGCCAAGTATGAAGAGGGATATGGTAGATTTTATTTTGAAGTGTCTGGTGTGCTAACAGGTGAAAGCTGAACATCAAGTCCCGACGGGATTGTTGCATCCCTTACCCATTCCTCTATGGAAGTGGGACGATGTTACGATGGACTTTGTAGTCGGATTGCCTTTGTTATAACCCAAGCATGATTCAGTTTGGGTGATAGTCGACCGATTGATGAAATTAGCACACTTTTTTCGAGTTCGGGTAGATTATTCTATGGACAAGCTGGCTAAGATTTATGTGGATGAGATAGTGAGGCTTCATGGAGTTCCAGTCTCTATTGTGTCTGATCGGGATTCGAGGTTTACCTCAAAGTTTTGGAAGGAGTTACAATTGGCTTTGGGTACTCAGTTAAACTTTAGCACTGCATTTCACCCTCAGATGGATGGTAAGTCGAAAAGAGTTATTCAGAGTTTTAAAGACATGCTTTGGGGTTGTACTTTGGAGTTCTCCGGTAGTTGGTATAGATATGTGTCCTTAATGGAGTTTGTATACAATAATGGTCATCAAGCGAGTATCGGGATGGCTTCTTATGAAGCTCTTTATAGACGAAAATGTATAACCCCATTGTGTTGGATGGAGTTATCAAAAAGATCATTTGTGGGTCGAAATTGGTTAGAGACACAGAGGAAAAGATACCAGTGGTGTAACGAAATTTGAAAGCAGCTAAAGATAGGCAACGATCTTATGCTGACTTGAAGCGAAGGGGCATTCGTTATGGGATTGGTGATAAAGTATTCTTAAAAGTGTCACCTTGGGGGAAGGTTCTCCGGTTTGGTAAGAAAGGGAAATTAAGTCCTCGGTTTATTGGATCGTATGAGATTTTGGATAAGGTTGGCCCAGTAGCTTATCGATTAGCGTTGCTAGTGGAGTTAGCTAAGTCACACGATGTTTTTCACATGTCTATGCTCGGCTGCTACCGATATGATCCATCTCATTTGTTGCAAGTGCAAGATATTTAGGTTCAGCCAGATTTCTCATTTGATGAAGAACTGAAGGAGATTTTGGCTAGGGAGATCAGACAGCTCCGCAGTAAGCAAATTCCATTGGTTAAGGTACTCTGGAAGCACCATGGAATTGAGGAGGCAACCTGGGAACCAGAAGCAGCTATGAGAGTTCAGCATCCTCAATTATTCAGATCAGGTGAGAATTTCGAGGATGAAATTTTGTTAAGGGGGAGTGTTGTAACACCCCGTAAACACCCTAGCAGTATGAGCCATTTGAATGTGTGATTTTGTGCGTGTGTTCAAGTGTGGCATGTGTTATTATGCATGTGTGTATGATTTAAATTGAAATACTATGTGTTGTAGAGTTATTTTTGGGTGTGAGTGAGTAGCTGGGAGTAGGGAATATTTAGTGAGGTCTGTTTTATGTGTAGGTGAGAGAATGGGTTTTGTGTATTTCTTGGGGTGGTTTTCCAATGGGGAGTTGCCATGTGGCATTAGAGTGGGTATGTGAGTGAGGAAAGAGGTGAAGAAAAGTCAGATTTTTCCCTTGTCTCTTCTTTCCCCATTTCCTTTCTTATTCCCGTCCCTCTTCTTCCTCTTATTTTCTCTTTAAATTTCTTGCAATCTTCTCTTTCTAGCTGCAATTTTGGTGAGTTTTGGGTAATCTTAAGCTGTTCTAGGTGAGTGTTAGCTTGTTATTGTTCTTCTTCTTTCTCTTGTCTCTAATTTGGGTATTTGGGTTATTATGGGGGTTTGAGTTTTAAAGTTGTTTAATGTTTATTTGCTCAGTGAATCCTCCTAGAGAGTCCAGAGGCAAGGAAATTGCGAGTGGAAGCGGAGCCCGAGATTAGAGTCGAAGAAATTGAGGTTTGGGAACATTTATGGTTTTGTGTGTGTTTGGGAATTTTGTGAATTTTTATGCTTTGTTCTTCTTTGATCTTTTTCTGGAAAAGTTGGCATGTTGAGGAAGTTTTATGATGGTTGATTTGCTATGTGAATGTGGTATTGTGCTAGAAATGCGTAATTGTGATTTTGTTGGGTCAAATGCTATATGGGTTGAAATAAGATTCAAGATCTTTGGGTTGATTTGAACTATTATTTATGTTTCTAATATGTTCTTAGGTGTTAAGAGCTCTAAAAAGGTGAGTTTTAAGTTGATATTAATATTTTGAATGTTGGTTTTAAGTTGTGTGTTATGGTGTGTTGAAGTTGGGTTCGTTTCTGGGGGGTTTCTGGCGATCCACATGGCGGTATGGGTTTCCATACCCCCATGTGAATCGTTGGATTTTCCACAGAAGTGAAGGCTGTGATTTTACACCGTGTAAGGGGTCTTACACGGCAGTAAGACAGTTCCATACCGCCGTGTAAACCCCTACTGCCCAACTTTTGAATTTTTTCGATTTTTCTTCGTTTCGTTCCTTTTTCGTTATTTATTGGTTTTAAATATTTGTTAGTGCCATTTCATGTATTTAATATCATTAGATTGTATTTTGCTACATCAAATTATATTGAATGCTTTGGTTGGAATTGAGAGTGTGTTGTGCATATTTTTAACTCTTGAATTCTTCACTTTGAACACTGTGTTCTACTTTGAGTATGAATTGGGATTATGTATAACCTGCAAAAGTCAAATTAAGTGGATGATAGGCATGCCGATAGAGTTTATTCGCTGCAGCCATGCGTATGCATTTTGGACCCCGATCAGGTCCCTGAATTGGATCCGCGCGATCCCCATTTAACTTGAATCTTGTTTAAGATTCCATGCGAAAATGTTTTGCAAATAAAAGAAAAGGAAGATTTCAATACCCTCGGGTATCCATGCATTTCAAATGATTATGCAATTACTCGCTATCCACTATATTTTGAGCAAGCAGGTTTTCTCTTCTTATGTGATGATGAGTTTTGATTTGGCACTGTATGTTTGATTGATTAGTATAAGATATTTTTACCTTCAGTATGATGAATTTTTTAAGTATGGATTTAAGTATGTGCCATATGTATGTGATTTGTATCAGCGTCCACTGTGAGTGGTCGTTTTTCATTGCGCTTTTCCCAACTAAGCGTATTCGCTTAGCACGGGTGTTTTATCTGTGCAGGTGTGGAAGATGTTGGAGTCCGTGAGCAGGGTGATCCATTTCAGAAGGGCCGACACAACTAGGAGAGAGATTTTGTAGTTCTAAATTGTACTTCTTTTTGCATATGTAATAGTTTAGTGATTTTGTAATGAAAGCTATTGATGTAAGTTCTTCTTTTGTAAGTTGGTGTGATACCAAGTTTGTAAGTGATCTTTTGTGCTACGACACTTTTGTAATATGATATGTAAAGACTATTTCGTACATTAATAATATTATACCTTTTGTTCCCAAGTGATCTTTTGTGCTACGACACTTTTGTAATATGATATGTAAAGACTATTTTGTACATTAATAATATTATACCTTTGTTCCCAGCCTTGGTATTGTGTTTGTGAAATTTTATTTTACTGCTTTAAGTGTATGATTTATTATTGTATGTTTGTGCTTGAGGTTTTGTGTGACAACCCTCATCTATCGAGACCCTTCATCCTCCTCTAAGGATGAAGCTTCCTATGTATAGGTAAGTGGTGTTACAATTTTGCTATAAGAATTTGATGTGGATTATGTCACTCGAAAGACTATTAAGGGGCGAGCAGTAGCTAAGTTCCTAGCTGAGACGCCTTTTGATGGAGACCAAGTCGAGTATGAGTCCCCTCCTGAGCATGTAACAGTGATCGCCGTGCAAGGATTGAAATGTATTTTGATGGAGCTTTTAATAATAAAGGAGCTGGAGTAGGGGTGATTCTCATAACATCGGATGGTGAGAATCTTCCTTTAGCTAAAAAGCTAAGATACAAGGTGTGACGAGCGCCGAACCCCGGTGCACCACGAGCGACCCGCTTTTAGGGCATTCGAGAGAGGTTCATATAACTTGCAAGAGATTGCAAGTGCATCTATTTTGGGCAACAAGGAGGTGTTTTAGAGTCGCCACCCAATAGAACATTAGGAAAGGTCATCTAGCATCACTGAGCCTAAAACAGCGCATGTGTGTCTATTTTGGGCAATCAGAGATATTTTTGAAACCTCCTTCCAATAGAACATTAGGAGGATCATCTAATCTCATGAATCAGAAGGTTTGAGGATTATTTAATGGTGAAGTAAAGAAAAAGGTAGAAGAAATCAAAATGAAAGAAAATGAGGCCGGATGAGGAGGATGAAAGAAAAGAAAATAAGGCCGGAGGAGGAGGATGAAGAGCTCCATCATGACCTGGAATCTCGTTTTCTATCGTATTTACAGAGAAAGATTTAGGGTTTCTTTTAAGTAAATAAATTTCTGCAAGTTAATTTTTAGCTCTTCTTATGGGGTGGTTCTAAAGGGCAAAAGGAAAAGCGGGATATGTTCGCGCGCATAGCTTCACAATCAGGGACCAGATTTTTTAATTTTAGTGACCGTATATTTTTACCTTCGCTGTTTATTGGCCCAAAAATGAGAGAAGATGAAAGGGATAAATTTCGGTCCCTATTATTATATGTTTAGGGACAGGAAATTTTTACCTTCATTAATTTTGGTCACTAATACCCCTTTTTCTTATAGTGACATGTCATAATTACTTTTATTTGCCCATTTACATGTAAACATACATATATATTTATATATATATACTTGTCTAAAATTTATTTGAATAATTAAATTATGTAGTTTTAAAGAAAATTACACCTTTTATGTGTCAAAAATTATCTTTCGATAAAATTTTGGCCTATCAAAACACTATTCACAACATGAAAATTTTCAGGACATTACACGTAGCCCCCTGTAATAGCCAATTTGAGTCGTTAAAAATAACGTTTAGGTTTTCGTTTTTCAATTTAAAGTTTAGGGTGTATTTTCGTAATTTTATTAATTTTTTCATATAAATTGTTGTTTACCCTACTTTTGAAAGGGGACTTGGAATTTTGAATAAAATATATTTTTCATTATAATTTCGCTGCATCACATAATTTCTTTGTCATATATTAGCATTACAATCAACTGTTATGAAAAAATATTATTATCATTAATTGATTGTATTGGTGACGAAATTGCATTTCGTCATAATATATTCCTTTTTTGTAACATATTTATTTATCATAAATAACATTATTGTGATGAAATAATTTTATCGTCACTAATTCATTAAATTGTGACAAAAATAATTAATGTCACAAAAATAATAAATATTTCATGACGAATTTATATGTCACAAATAGTAAATTTTTCCGTTATATTTTTTCCTTCCAAAAGAAAAAGATTGAAAATTTTTCCTTTATATCAAAGGTGACGAAATTGTACCTCGTCACAGTATATTCATTTTTTGTGATATATTTATTTGTTATAAATATAATAATTTTTTATACCGATATGTTATTTGTGACGAAATTATTTTATTATCACTAATTTATTTAATTATGACAAAAAGAATTCGTCATGAAAAATAAATTTTTTGTGATGATTTTATATGTTGTAATAAGTTATTATTTTGTCATTATATTTTTTTTCCCTCCAAAAAAATGGTGGGAAATTATCTCTCCTAAATAAACCATGACGAAATATATCTTTTCGTCACAAAATTAATCTTTTAGTGACGACAATTAAAATATAAAAGGACGCAAGATAATTTCGTCACAGTAATAAATAGTATGGTGACATTTTAAAAAATTCGTTATTGTAAGTTATAATTAGTGACGAAATTTTATGCGTCATTAAAAAATTTGTCACAAAAAGTCAAATTTCTTGTAATGTAGGAAGCAGCGAATTTCTAGCACATTTCTAGGTGGCTTCCAATTCACAATAGCTTCAATCTTAGCTGGATCCACCTGAACACCTTCAGAAGATATCACATACCCCAGAAAAGATACCTCTCGCAACCAGAACTCACACTTACTCAACTTGGCATATAACTGATGTTCCCATAATGTCTAAAGCACAATTCTCAAATGCTACTTGTAATGGTTGAAAATGTACCCTAGGAGAAATTGGCTTAAATTAAGATTGGTGAGTTTGGTTGCATTGAGTTTGTTAATTTAGAACCTAAAAGTAAGTTAATGGAGGACTTGATTGAATAACCAAAAGAAAGTCAAGTGGCATATTAGCTATTGTGCATGATCATTATTAAGTAGGGATTAATTAATATTAATAATGCTTAACTAAATCAGATTTGGATTAAGGGAGTTATGGTGGAGTCCACGTGTGAGGCAAGGAAATTGACACTTCTTCCTTTGCATGCAATATAAGTTTTAGGTGGAGAGAGAAAGATCATTGTATTGCATGTGTTTCCAGCCATCTTTATCTCTCTCAATTCTATTTTTCTACCCTTCTTGGCATGTGTATTTCTTTAGAATTCTTTCTTTTGGTTCCATGAGTTTTGCTATATTGATCAAAGAAATAAGAAGTGGAAATTGAAAGGTAAGTGGTTTTGTTAGTTTACTCTTTATCTTCTCTTCTTGTTCCTTTCATTTTGAATGGGTGTGGAAGCTAATGTTGTGTTTCAATTCTGGAAATTAGACTGGGATTTGTAGTGGAAGGAACAAAGCAAGACAAGGGAAAAGCAAATATTAGAGAAGCAAGTGCTCAAAGAATAATAGGAGCATAGGCGACGAGGTTAGGGAACTAACCCTAAAAGTGTATTGGCGTGTTTTGTATTTTGCTTGTATAATTTGACTAAGCATGAACTAATTGGTAGTAGGAATCCTGAAAGATATGAATGAATGTGTTGATTAGGTTTAAAGACCGAAAATTGTATCTTGAGGAGACTAGAGACTATTGTTGTATTTATGATATTTGAATAGAATGTTGAGTATTGAGTTTATGTATGTGGTAAATTCTATAAATTTTGATGAGTTTGGCTTAGAGGAAATCAGGTATGTGTTGGTTATTATGTTGTTAAAGAATGTGTTGGCTTGAATGATAGAAAGGGGATTGGTTTTGAGGTCTGAAAGGGGATATGAGAATTGAGGCCGGGAACACAGCTATGCTTAGGTAAAACACAGCTGAGTTTTGATATTTTTGCATAGGTCACGGTGATAACCAAATTGGTTGTAACCATAAGGTAAGCAGGAATACCATTCTGTCTAACTGAGTTTAGCATGTCACGGTGATAACCAAATTGGTTGTGACCGTGAGGCGCCAAAGTGTGCATTCTGCCTGCAAGTGTGTTGTATCTCACGGTGACAACCAAATTGGTTGTGACCGTGAGATACCTAGTTTCAACATCCTGTTTGGGAATGTTTGGTATTTCATGGTGACAACTAAATTGGTTGTGACCATGAGATACCTCATTTTGCATTCTGCTTTGGAAGTGCTTGGTACGTCACGGTGGCAACCAAATTTGTTGTGATCGTGAGGTACCATGGCTTGCTTTCTATTTTAAAGACCTCAGTATATCACGGTGACAACCAAACTGGTTGTGACCGTGAGGTACCCCATTTTGGCAAGTAACTCTAAATTATTTTGGTTTGTTAATTGTGTGGCTTTTGACCAAGCTTGTGACTGTTTTACATGAGCATGATATCAAGGTTATATGAAGCAAATATACATATAAATAAGATGATTAAAGAATGCAAATGCTTGTTGGTTAATGACCTAATTATAAGTTATTCAAGAGTTATAAGATGTGTAAAAGAATAATGTGGCCTGTTAATGTTTTGTAATTATGCAAAGTGAAGAATTTGATGTGGTTTATGTATGTACTATTGAAATTAACAACTATGAAATCAATAATGAAATTAATCAACTTTAGCCTGCGAGTCAAGTAGTGGATAGATAGGCATGCCTATAGGGTCAAGTGCTGCAGCCCAATGCGTTCGATTCCTCTGGAATCACAATGTGAAATAAATCCTTACTAGATTCTTTAATGTGGAATATTGATCTTATTGAGTTACTATACCTTGGGTACAAATGTGTATATGTGTATCCATGGATATAATGAAATTACAGTACCACAGGGGTACCAATGTGATACCCGTTATCCGCATCTTTGAACTGCAGGCAAACCCAAAACATAAAAGATAAAGATAATCCTAAGGTTGGATGTGTCTGAAAAAGCAGAGTACTAGATAAAGAAGGTGCAGAGGGTTCTAGGAGAGATAAAATGTCCTTCGGATCAACGAGTAGAATGTGTAATATCACTGCTTCAGGGTGCAACATATGACTAGTGAAAATTAGTTCTGCAGCATCCGATGCTACTCGAATCCAATTACTGGGGAATTCTTTGAAAGAGAGTTTCGAAATAAGTTTGTAACCAAGGCATATAGAGAGGCCTACTGGAAGCAATTCTTGAATCTGAGGTAGAAAATATTGACTGTAGCAGAGTATGAGAAAGAATTCTATCGATTGAATAAGTATGCACCAAAGGGTGTATTGACTGAGGAGTTCAGGTGTCAGCAGTTTGAAGAAGGGTTAATTGAACAGATTAAGGCATTACTGATCTCACTGATAACTGAGCAGAATGTAAGCTGCTATCGGATAGTTCAAGCTGCTATACGAGCTGAGAGGTCTTTGGGAGTACAAAGGGAAAGGATGCAGAAAAGGAATTTCAATCGAGGTGTGTCTAATGCTGGCAAGAGATCAAGGGATTCACCTATGGCTCCACCGGTAGAATCTATGTTTATTTCAGCAGCAAGGGGTAAGAAGTGAGGAGCACCTTCTGTATCCGGATCTGGTAGAGGTACATCCGGTACCAAGAATGAAGTGCATGAGTGTTGTTAGCATATTTTATAGGTTGTAATTCCGCAAGTATATGGTGTACCGAAATAGCACAAAAGATGTCGATCCCACGAGGAATGTGATTTTTACACACTATTATAATTTGATTTTAATCTTGTTTACAATGATCATTAAATGGAATGTTAGTGTTTATCTACTTAATCATGCAACTAAATTTAATCTAGTTCTATATAATCAAAAGGAGACAAAATATATAATGAAGAACTTAAAATAATGAACTTGATTCATCATTCCAATTAATAATAATCATCTTTTCATGCAAGCCAAGCTGGAATATATTTCTAACTCATTCTCTCGACATGAATTAGAATGCTTAAAGTATACATTTAAAGCACTAACTCCTAATTCTCATTAATGAATTAGTTAACACTAGTTGCATACTTTAAGATTATTTAATCAACCTATAACAGCTATCTCAACATATAGATCTCTCTAGTTATGTTTTGATAATGAAATTCTATTAGATTTAAGTTAAAATGATCTCTTGACTCTATCTTAACTTATAAAAATCATGCAATTATACTAATAGAAATTTTGCATTCAAAGACTCTTAGAATAGATGGAAGTAGAGAATAATAATAACATTCAAATTCATTGAAGTAATATTCATTAATTTACAGGGAAGAAATAAAAGATAAGAGTAATGAGAAAAATGACTTGTGCACTTTCCTCAAGCCCTTGTAATAATTTTCCTTCTCCTTGATCTTCTTCTTCAAAACATGAAAAACTACTTAGAATTTTTTCAGAAAATAAAATTTAACTTGTAATGAAAATAATCCTCTAAATTACATTCTCTTAAATTACAGTTGATATCTAAATTTATCGAAGTCCAAAAGTTGTTTTTCCTCCTTCAAAAGTTGCAAGTGTTGGTGAAAAATTATGCCTTTTCATGTGACTTTTGATGAATAACTGTCCCAATGGATAGTTCTGTAGCACTCGCGATAGAACACGGATGCCCTTTCTTTCATCTTCTTTTCTCCCTTGCTTTTCCTCTTCTCTCTGGCCACTCACGACTCGTGATGGTCTTTCACGAGTCGTGAGCCTTTTGTGTTAGTCGTGAGCACACTCATGTCTCTTTACTTCTGCTTATTCTTCTTTCTTTTTCCCTTTTCTTTCTTCTCTTCACGCTGGCCTCTCTGTGTCATCACGAATCGTGATGGTCTTTCACGACTCATGACCCTACTCCTCTCTTCTTCTCTTGCTCTTTCTCTTCTTCTCTTCTCTTGCTTAGCTGGTAATGAGTCGTGATTTCCTTTTACTACTCATGACCCCCACTCCTTTGCTTCTTCTTCTCTGGTCTTCACATCCTATTCCATATCTGCACCTTCACGAGTCGTGAAGCATCATCACCACTCGTGTCCATCCAATTAGTCTACCCAGTTCTTCTCTGTTTTTCCCCAATATATGTTGTTTTCTTACTTTTCACCTAAATAAGCCTGTGAGCACAAAAACACATAAACTAACAAAAATACCCGAAATATAAACATATTAGCAAACTTAACTTAACTTAAATTCACATAAAACACATACTAAATATTGCTTTAATTAAGCACCTATCAAATTCCCCCACACTTAAACCTTGCTTGTCCTCAAGCACGATAAAAGAAATAGGAAAATTCAACAATAAGTAAACATTATTATACAATATTTTTCGTTCAGCATATATAATAGAATTGAAAAGATCAAATATCTCAAACACTCAAAAATATCAGTAAATCAAATTTCAAAGCATGTTTTAAAATTTTAACAAGTCACTTAATTTTACTAATCCAAACATTAAGAGTATAAGTCTCAAAAAACTAAACATAATTTAAAGAGAGAAATTTGATCATAAAGTTGTAAATTCTAAAGTTGCTAGCTGCATTGGAATAATTTTGAGCTCACTTACCCTTAATCCAATCTCATGGCATTTTTAGACTTTCTTTTTTCTTTTTTTTTTTCTTTTACATGGGTATATTTCTTGATTTAATCCCATGCATAGTAAGAGAAGGTAATATCGATGCGTTTTATGCTCCATCCCATATTTTTTTGCAATTTTAGATATACATCTTGCTAATTATTTTTGAAAATTGTGGGTGCATTTTATGCTCCATCCCACTTGTGATTTTCTTTTACTTTTTCTAAGTCCTCATCCATTATTGAAAGAAATAAGGGAGTATTATGGCTATAGTTTGCTCTAGGCAACTAGAAACTTATAATTGTTAACTAAATGAACAAATTCTAACTTTACAAACATGGTTAATAAAAAGACTAAATAATCTATAATGTTGAAAGAAGTAAAAGAAAATAACTTGAGAAAGTTAAAACTCATACCGAAAATTTTGAAAAACTGATAAAAATGAGCATAAAAGATAAATGTCTAACAACCTATATAACATACCACTTAAACAATACCTCATAATAAAATTTACTAGAAAACCTAATTAAACAAGAAACACATACAAACAAACATACAATTAACATGTAAAACAAACAAACACTCACACTCCCACACACTTAGAACACACATTGTCCTAAATGTGAAGAAACGAAATAAAATAAACAGATAAAAGAAAGAAATAAAACAAAGAAAAGAAAAACTCCCTGCTCATGGTGAAGGTAGAGGCGATGGTACCTCAAATCCAGATTGAGTAATAAAATGATCCATCCTATACTCCAACCGCTTTTGGCGTCTTGCTATAGATGAGAGTTGATCTTGCATATGAGATTGATTTTGTAAAAGCTGCTCAAACATAGCTGGTATGTTATGGCTAGATGATCCAACATCAGGTTCTACAGTCACATCCATTGGAACATCAGGCATAGCTTCATCTTCACTTGCCCCCTCTTTACCAACCTCTTCTGCTTGTGCCTCTTCTTCTGGCGTAGAAGATCTTGGAATATCCCTCCAATACGATCGAGCACGATGTGGAATTTCCTGAAAGTTATTACCAACCACCTCTCCACGCACCAACACATGCTTAGTAAAATAAAGACAAGGAAAAACTCGATAATATGCACTAAAATCCACATTTAAATTCCTTGCATCACTAGCAATAACATGCCCATGAGTTAGCGTGAATCATGCTTATTAACACATTTCAACAATTGAGTAACTATCCGATAAGGCCAACATACATCCTTATGTGTATGGATACACAACATCAAAAACAACTCATGATATGAAACTCTATTAAATTCAGACCTATTAAAAACTACGGAAGCTAAAACCTTATGCAAAATCCAATATTTCAAATCTTTAATAAACATAGACTTAGCATCTCTAGCCTTATAAGGTGTTGGCAAATTAGTTAAAAAGTTCCAAAATTCATTAGGCTTAAAAGATTTAGGTGGATTGGTTAAACCGGTTTGGGAAAATCTAAACATCCTATTCATCATAAAATAGGTCAAAGTATAAGGTTTACCAGCCAACCTAAAATCCAACCAATTCTCATTATCTTCATTCTTTTTCAATATGGTGTAAAACTCAAAAACTAAATCAAGATGAATATCTTCATGCAGAGTTGCAAATTTCAACAAGTAACAAAATCACAACATTTCAGTAACAACATCTAACATGCCAATTTGTGCAAGCAAAGAATCAAGAAAATACTTACATTGCAACAATGATCTATCACGAAGGGTAAGAAATCTACCACCTTCATATATGGAAAATATGGGAAATAGAGCACCAAAATGAGCAGCGACGTTCCCCTCTTGAGCCTCCTGTCTTGCTGGTTCACTATGTGACAAAGATGGGGTTTTTATTCTCACCATTATTTTGTGTTAAAAGATAGAAATGTAATGTAAATAGAGATGAAGTATGAACAGAGATAAAATGAAAATATGCAAGAAATGAAACTCCTGTGGAAAGTTGATGTTTGTTACGGAAGAATGCCGAACGAAAAACCAAAATGGGGGAAATGCCGAAATAAACAAAGAAATAAAGTACCGAAATAAACAAAGAACAACAAAAATGAAAGGAAATAAAAAGAACCAAGTACTGACCACTAACAGATTTACTCACAAAGAAGAAAGAAAAGTAAATACCACTGAAAAAGAAATGAACGACAGTGAATGCTAAATAAAGAAACATAACGGAAAAATGACGATGAAATAAATACAGAAAACTGTCTTTTAAGTAACTAACGACACAAAGTAAAACGTCAGTGCTAAAACATAAATGAGAAATTGGGAAAGAAAGGAGATGAAAGAAGATGAAGGGGTACAGATGATGTGCAACTCGTGATGGTGCCAGGGGAAATAAAACAAACAGAGAAAAGTGAAAAGTCAAGTGAAATAAAACAGAAAAGGAAAAATATAAAAAGTCATAACGTTAGGGTTTTGAAATTAAATTTTCCCTCTTTTAATTTCTGATATTTTGATTTTAGGGGTTAGGTTTAAATTAAGTTAATTTAATTGAAATTAAGACATAGCATTTTAAGTAAAAAGAAAATTTAATGCAAATTAATAGAAAAATAAGAAGGAAATAAAAGGAAAGAGAAAAGGCATACTAGAATATCCAGTCATACTTCACGAGTCATGAGGCACCTTCACGACTCGTAAAGTTGTCTCCTTACCAAGGCAATCGTCGCATGACTCATGAATTAATATCACGAGTCACACACCCTGCTAGCACTGCCTTCTATCGCGTTCACGATTCTTGCCATGAACGCAATAGAAGCCTCATGCGTAAACTTGGTAGATTCTGTCGCGCTCATGATTATAGAGGCGTATGCGACATAATATCACATCTGCAAAATATATATTTTTTTATGTATTAACAATCAATAAAATAATGCCTAATCATACTAATTTAACCTATAAAATTAAAACAAAAGGTGTTAATAATATAAAAATACACAATATAAAATACAATAACTTAAAATAACATAAAACACATATAGGAAGAAAATATAATTAAGCAACCTAAATAAGAGATTATAAAATATCATGGTTTACTATGCCCTCTAGGATTTTCCTCAGTGTTACTTGGAAGACATCCTAAACTTCAAGATGGCAAGGAACTTGCTAATTATCCCAATTGAACCTCAAGATTATGAATAGATGAGGCATAATTATTAGTGATTTGGTCAATTTTAGCCTCAAGCTTCTTTTGATTTTCATCTTGAGAACTCATCTTAAAATTACTCTCTTCAATGAATTTATCAATCTTCCGTTCAAATGCTCCAAACCTATCTTGTGGTTGTTGGTATGCCATACCCCTAGTTTGGTTGTTATTATTATTTCCCCATGAAAGATTAGGATGGCTCCTCCAACCAGGGTTATAGGTATTCGAATAAGTGTTCCCACGCCCTTGTCCTTGGAATAAATTTACTTGTTCCTCTTTACTAACCATTCCTAAATTGCAATTGTCACTCATATGCCCTTGTTGACCACAAACATTGCATACATTTGATTAATTACCACCCATACTTAGGCTATTAACTCTATGAGTCAATGCTTCAATTTGGGCTTGTAATGCAACCACAAAATATATTTCATGGACCCCCTAGCAGTAGAATTATTAGGCTCCCTTACTCTTTCTGTGGGCCACATGCAGTTGTTCATAGACATCTCCTCCAACAATTCAAATGCTGCTTCAGTAGTTTTCCTCATTAAAGAGCCACTAGCTGCAGCATCTATAGTATCTGTTGTGGTAGGATTAACTCCATTGTAAAATGTTTGCATCAATAGCTCCCTTGGAAGGTTATGGTGTGGACACATTCGCTGTAATTCCTTAAACCTTTCCCACGCTTCATACAAAGACTCATTATCATTTTGCACAAAAGTAGTGATATCCTTTATGATTTTGGCAGTTTTGGCTAAGGGAAAATATTTTGATAGAAATGCTTGGGCCAATTGGTCCCAAGTGGTTATAGATCCCCTCATAAGTGAAGTCAACTAAGCCTTGGCTTTGTCTTTCAAAGTGAAATGAAAAATCCTAAGCTTAATTGCATCAGCCGAAACCCCATTAATCTTAAAGGTATCACAAATCTATAAAAAGTTTGCCAAATGAGCATTAGGATCCTCATTTGCCAATCCATAAAATTGAATGCTATTTTGAATCATTTGTAAGAGAGAAAGTTTAATTTCAAATTGATTAGCATTTACCGTAGGTCTTACCACACCTTGTTGAGCACCACTTAATGCGGGTGTGGCAAAGTCCATCAATTTTGGTGGATTTCCTTCTTCAGCCTTAATATGTCTCTTATGCTTATTCTTCTTCTTGTTGGATTTGCGGTTACTTGACAAAAATCTTTCGATTTCAGGATTCAATGGTTCAAGATCTTCTTGAGAACTTCTTGTACTCGGCATGAACTATCAAATCCTGTGTAAACAAAAACAAAACACAACAAGTCAAACAAAATGAATAAACGAATACAAAAATAAAATATTGTAATCCAAAATCATAAATCAAGATTCATAATGGCAAAAATCATTCAATCCCCAGAAATGGCGCCAAAAATTTGTTAGCATATTTTATAGGTGCCAATTCCGCAAGTATACGGTGTACCGAAATAGTACAAAAGATGTCGATCCCACGAGGAATGTGATTTTTACACACTATTACTATTTGATTTTAATCTCGTTTATAATGATCATTAAATGGAATGTTAGTGTTTATCTACTTAATCATGCAACTAAATTTAATCTAGTTATTGATAATCAAAAGAAGGCAAAATATATAATGAAGAACTTAAAATAATGAACTTGATCCATCATTCCAATTAATAATAATCATCTTTTCATGCAAGCCAAGTTGGAATATATTTCTAACTCATTCTCTCGACATGAATTAGAATGCTTAAAGTATACATTTAAAGCACTAACTCCTAATTCTCATTAATGAATTAGTTAACTCTAGTTACATACTTTAAGATTATTTAATCAACCTATAACAACTATCTCAACATACTGATCTCTCTAGTTATGTTTTGATCATGAAATTATATTAGATTTAATTTAAATTGATCTCTCGACTCTATCTTAACTTATAAAAATCATGCAATTGTACTGATAGAAATTCTGCATTCAAAGACTCTTAGAATAGATGGAAGTAGAGAATAATAATAACATTCAAATTCATTGAAGTAATATTCATTAATTTATAGAGAAGAAATAAAAGAAAAGAGTAATGAGAAAGATGACTTGTGCACTTTCCTCAAGCCCTTGTAATAAATTTTCCTTCTCCTTGATCTTCTTCTTCAAAACTTAAAAAACTACTTAAAATTTTTACAGAAAATAAAATTTAACTTGTAATGAAAATAATCCTCTAAATTACATTCTCTTAAAATATAGTTGAGATCTAAATTTATAGAAGTCCAAAAGTTTTGTTTCCTCCTTCAAAAGTTGCAAGTGTTAGTGAAAAATTATGCCTTTTGATGTGACTTTTGAAGAATAACTGTCCCAACGGATAGTTTTGTCGCACTCGCGATAGAATACAGATGCCCTTTCTTTCATCTTCTTTTCTCCCTTGCTTTTCCTCTTCTCTCTAGCCACTCACGACTCATGATGGTCTTTCACGAGTCGTGAGCCTTGTATGTGAGTCGTGAGCTACACTCACATCTCGTTACTTTCGCTTATTCTTCTTTCTTTTTCCCTTTTCTTTCTTCTCTTCACGCTGGCCTCTCTGCATCATCACAAGTCATGATGGTCTTTCACGACTCGTGACCCTACTCCTCTCTTCTTCTCTTGCTCTTTCACTTCTTCTCTTCTCTTGCTTAGCTGGTAATGAGTCGTGATATCCTTTCTGGTCTTCAGATCCTATTCCATATATGCAACTTCACGGGTCATGAAGTACCATCACGACTCGTGTCCATCCAATTAATCTGCCCAGTTCTTCTCTGTTTTTCCTTAATTTATACTGCTTTCTTACTTTTTCATCTAAATTAGCCAGTGAGCACAAAAACACATAAACTAACAAAAAATACCCGAAATATATACATATTAGCACACTTAACTTACTTAAATTCACACAAAACACATACTAAATATTACTTCAATTAAGGACCTATCAAATTCCCCCACACTTAAACCCTTCTTGTCCTCAAGCAAGACCAAAGGAATAGGAAAATTCAACAATCAGTAAACATTATTATACAATATTGTCCATTCAACATATATAATAGTATTGAAAAGATCAAATATCTCAAGCACTCAGAAATATCAGTAAATCAAATTTCAAAGCCTGTATTAAAATTTTAACAAGTCACTTAATTTTACTAATCCCAACATTAAGAGTATACGTCTCAAAAAAACTAAACATGATTTAAAGAGAGAAATTTGAACATAAAGTTGAAAATTCTAAAGTTGCTAGCTCCATTAGAACAATTTTGAGCACATTTACCCTTAATCTAATCTCATGGCATTTTTAGACTATCTTTTTTCTTTTTTTTTCTTTTACATGGGTATATTTCTTGATTTAATCCCATGCATAGCAAGAGAAGGTAATATCGGTGCGTTTTAGGCTCCATCCCATATTTTTTTTTTCAATTTTAGATATACATCTTGCTAATTATTTTTGAAAATTGTGGGTGCATTTTATGCTCCATCCCACTTGTGATTTTCTTTTATTTTTTCTAAGTTCTCATCCATTATTGAAAGAAATAAGGGTAGTATTATGGCTATAGTTTCCTCTAAGCAACTAGAAACTTAAAATTGTTAACTAAATGAGCAAATTCTAACTTTACAAACATGGTTAATAAAAAGACTAAATAATCTATAATGTTGAAAGAAGTAAAAGAAAATAACTTGAAAAAGTTAAAACACATGCCGAAAATTTTGAAAAACTGATAAAAATGAGCACAAAAGATAAATGTCTAACAACCTATATAACATACCACTTAAATAATACCTTATAATAAAATTTACTAGAAAACCTAATTGAACAAGAAACACATACAAACAAACATACAATTAGCATATAAAACAAACAAACACTCACAGTCCCCCACACTTAGAACACACATTGTCCTAAATGTGAAGAAATGAAATAAAATAAACAGATAAAAGAAAGAAATAAAACAAAGAAAAGAAAAACTCCCTGCTCATGGTGAAGGTGGAGGCGATGGAACCTCAAATCTAGATTGAGCAATAAAAAGATCAATCCTATACTCCACCCGCCTTTGGCGTCTTTCTATAGATGAGAGTTGATCTTGCATATGAGATTGATTTTGTAAAAGCTGCTCAAACATAGCTGGTATGTTATGGTTAGATGATCCAATATCAGGTGCTGCAGTCACATCCACTGGAACATCAGGCATAGCTTCATCTTCACTTGCCCCCTCATCACCAACCTCTTCTACTTGTGCCTCTTCTTGTGGCGCAGAAGATCCTAGACAGTTAGCTAAGAAATGCTCTTATGAATGTAGCATCTGTAATACAAGCATACCAATGTTTGAGGAAGGGATGCGAGGCTTATTTGGCTTTTATGTTAGATTCTAAAAGGGAACAAGTATAGATTCAGGATATACCAATTGTATGGGAGTTTCAAGATGTGTTTCTGGAAGAACTAAGTGGTGTGCCACCAGTAAGGGAGGTGGAATTGTCCATTGATGTTGTGCCTAGAACAATGCCAGTGTCTAAAGCGCCTTACAAAATGGCTCCTACGGAATTGAAGGAGTTAAAAGCTCAATTGCAGGAATTATTGGACAAGGGTTTCATAAGACCTAGTGTTTCTCTTTGCGGAGCACCAGTCCTATATGTCAAAAAGAAAGATGGGACTATGAGGATGTGTATTGACTATCGGCAGCTGAACAAGGTGACAGTGAAGAATCGGTATCCTCTACCTAGAATCGAGGATTTGTTAGATCAGTTAAGAGGGGCAGGTGTGTTTTCTAAGATTGACCTACGATCTGGGTATTACGAATTGCAAGTAAAGAAGGAGGACATATCGAAGACTGCATTCAGGACTCGGTATGGACATTATGAATTCTCAGTAATGCCATTCAAGTTGACTAATGCGCCTACTGCATTTATGGACTTGATGAATAGTGTGTTCAGACCATATTTGGATTAGTTTGTTGTGGTATTTATCGATGAAATTTTGGTTTATTCGAGGAATGAGAAAGAACATGAGCAGCAATTGAGAATTGTGCTTCAGACATTACGGGAACATCAGTTATATCTAAGTTGAGTAAGTGTGAGTTCTGGTTGCGAGAAGTATCTTTTCTGGGGCATGTGGCATCTTCTGAAGGTATTAAGGTGGATCCAGCTAAGATTGAAGCTATTGTGAATTGGAGGCCACCTAGAAATGTGCTAGAAATTTATAGTTTCCTAGGTTTGGCTGGATATTATAGAAGATTTGTGAAAGGATTTTCGGCGATAGCTTCGCCATTGACAAGGTTACGTCGAAAAGGAGTTAAATTCTAGTGGTCAGAAAAGTGTCAGGCGAGTTTCGATCAGCTGAAGGGAATTTTAGTAGAAGCACCAATCTCACATGACCTATATCGGGCAAAGAATATGTTTTATACAGTGATGCCTCTGGTATAGGTTTAGATTATGTGTTAATACAAGATGGGAAGGTAGTAGCTTATTCCTCCAAGCAATTAAAACCGCAGAAACAGAATTACCCGACTCATGATCTGGAACTGGCAGCGGTAGTGTTCGCTTTAACTATTTGGTAACATTACTTGTATGGTGAGATGTGTAAAATTTACATTGACCATAAAAGCTTGAAGTATTTGTTAACCCAAAAAGAATTGAACTTGAGATAGCGTAGATGGCTTGAGTTGTTTAAAGATTATAACTACATTGTGTGTAACGACCAAAAAAGGGTCAAGTTGGAATTCGTGAGCTAAGTCAGAAAATTAAAGGTATTTCAGTTATTTATGCATGAGGGAAATTGGAATATTTGGAAGAAGAGGCTGCTCAATTTGGTACTCATGAGGGTGGTGACTCTACTGGTTGGCAGCAAGTCTATTCCATGTTGGATGAAATGGCGGCTAATAACCAGCAGTGCATACAAAGATTGGATGGTATTGAAGCTGCCAACCAAGGCATGGCTGCTAGGATGGATTCCCTTGAGACCACCGTGAAGGCTATCCACAAAAGTCAGAAAAGTTTGAGTCACAAACTCCTCTCCTTTTTTAAAAAATAGCATGTTGAATTTTCTCCTTCTCCACCTAATTCCCCTAGTGGGAATTGAGATGAGTTTTCTCCACACTCTTTTACTTTTTTGTGTTATTTTTTTCCTTTCTATTGTCTATTGTGTTTTGCTTGTTTATATTATTTGTTTGTTTTCACACAATCAAGACATTGTGTTCTTTAAGTGTGGGGGCATTATTATTGTTATGTTTATTTGATTGTTTATTATGTTCTATTTATTGTAGCCTGTGTTATGCATGCGCTGCTAGTTTTAGGTTTTTATATATATAGGTTGTTAGTTTTAGGTATGTTGAGTTTGATTTGTGCATATGTGTATGTATGATTATTTATAGGTATATGTATAGGTTGTTTTGTGCATTTGATTTTGGAGCTTATATATTTGATATATATTTGGGAGTATATGCATGATTAAGCTTGTATTTCTTTTAATTAAGTCTATATATGCCATATCTTGAAAAATCTCAATTTCATTTTACTTTGACAATTAGATGTACATAGTGAAGGTCATGACTTGGCATAGCACTTTTGTGTATGGTCTTTTTAAGTAGAGTATCTTTTCACATGTAGAAAAGGATTATTTTATCGATGCATTACTTAGGGTAGTTTGACCTATAGCTTATGTGAGCTTTTGAGCCTTATAGATTGAAAATGTTCTTGTATTAGAGCCTTTTTATGCCATATCCTCTAGAACTTGTCTTTAGTAAATTTTAAGATTACATTTAGTAAGAGATGTGCATGAGAAATGAAAAGAGCAATTAGATTAATCCATTTATGCTTGCTTTAAAAAACTAACCATTTTGACTTTAGGGAGCCATTTTTGAGCCTTAACCTATTTTTGTTGTTAAGCATTTCATTAGCGAAATCCTTTATTAAATAATAACTATTTATTTTGTTACCCTTGTTGTGATGAGAATTAGTATTGCTATACCATGAGATACATTTGTTAGTATAAGCATGATTATAGTTGATGTACAAGTTGAGTTCCCTTATTTGTTCATAAAAAGTCCATTATTAGAAAAGTCTAGTTTCTACAAGGAAAAGAAAAAGAAAAAAAAAGTAAAATAAGTGGGATGGAGCATAAAATGCACCCATAAAATAAAGAAGAAAAAAAATAAAGAAGAAAAAAAAAGAAAGCAACTAGAGGAAAAGTTTGTACAATAAAAAGGCAGTTAGAATAGAAAGTTAGAATATCATGTTATACTTTGTTTTTACATCTCTTGTGGTATAGTGATAATTCTTCTCTACATAATATGAGCTACTTAAACCAAAATTGTCCTACCTTTACCAAAGCCAAGTCATAACCCTTATAAGACCCTTTGATTTTATGTACTACTTTATACTAGTAGTGGAGATTTTTACTAATTACAAGCTTATGGTATGCAATGGCATATTTAAGGAATGAGAGAAACACTAACCTCTAAACACATTGAGTGATTGAGTGCTTAAGAAAAATAGTGTTTGAGTGAGAATTGCTTTAGGCAATATCTTGTGTGAAATAATCTTTACATGTGTTAAGATGTTCAACTTCTTGAGTTCAAACATTCTTGTATTTTGCAACTTTATGATTTTCCAAAATGTGCATGATTTTTCAAGTTTGATGGAAAATGATATTGATTGAGACGTTGGATATTTAGACTAATTTGTTAAGAGATAAAAGCTTAGGCATGTCATTTCCAAATGTTTATCAAATATAAAAGTATGCTCCAAAGTTGTGTGCATATTATTATGTGTTATGAGTTTGTGTGGGTTGAGTGTTTGTTATGTTTTGCTTAGGGACAAGCAAATGTTTAAGTGTGGGGGTTTGATATGAGCTTAAATAGCCCATATTTAGTCCATGTTTCGTTGTTAAAATATTGTTTATGTGGATTTAATTGAGTTGGAATTAGGTATGTTTTGTGTTTTTGTTTGAGTTTTATGTGTGTAGGAGAAGATGGAGAAGAATGGAGAAAAGAGCAAAAATGAGTAGAGAAGAGAAGGATTTGTCGTGAGCACGATGGGAAGTGCCAAACCAAGAAGGAAAGAAGAAAGGAAAAGAAGAAAGCAAAGGAGAAAGGAATATGTCGCGAGCGTGATGGGACGCGCCAATGAAGAGAGCCAAAGAGAAGAAGAAAGGAGGCTAGCGTGCGTTGTCGTGAGCAAGGCAGCCCGTCAAGAGGTCGTAGCATCCTGAGGAGAAGAGCCAGCGTGAGGAAGGTGGAGCAAAGAAGCAGGCGTGCTCTATTGTGAGTGCGATAGACGTCGCGATCGCGATAGAGAGAACCGTTGGGCAGTTGAATTCAAAATTTGCCTTAAAGAAGTATGACTTTCCACCAAGTCTTGCAACCTTTCTACGAGGCACTGCGCGATAGACATCGCGATCGTGATAGAGAGGACCGTTGGGCAGTTGAATTCAAAATTTGCCTTGAAGAAGTATGACTTTGCACCAAGTCTTGCAACCTTTCTAAGAGACACTTGAAAGGACATAACTTTTACAACTCTATAAATATGACGTTTAACTGTAAATTTTAGTAGTTGAATTTTTTAATTAACAATTTATGTAAGTTTGAGAGTACATTTTTGTAGTTAAAGTTTTTAAGTTAGAATTTATGTTTTGAAGAGAAGATTGCTTACAAGGAAGAAGATATCATTTGTGGAAGGGAAAAGGGTTGAGAGTTCTCCTTCTTCATTTCTTATCTTTTACTTCTTCTTTGTAAATATTGTATGATGCAATTTATGAACTTGAATCTTTAATGTTATATTTTATTATTCATATCAATTTGATATTCTTTCTTGTAGAATTTTCTATTAGTATTTTTATGCATGATCATTATAAGTATAAGTTTAATTGAAAGATTAATTCTACATAAATCTAATAGAAGTTCATCATTGAAGTATTATTTGAGAAATCATAATATTAGATGGTTGCTATATGTTGTTTCTTATTCCTAAAATTTGTATGTATAACACTCTAAGTCATTAATGAAAATTGTGAGTTAGAATTATAAATGCATGTTTTAGGCACTCTAGTTTATGTTGAGAGAGTAAATTGGAATCTTATTCAACTTGGCTTACATGAGAAGAAAACACTACTAATCAAGAATAATCATTTCAAGTTCTATTTATTATCACTTATTCATCATTAATCATTTGTCTTCTCCGATAATTAATAATTAGATTAGATAATATTAGATATAGTATTTCTACTTTCATTTATAAAATTAATGAGCATTGTAAACAAGATTAAAATTGAGTAGTAATAGTGAGTAATAATTATCACATTCCTCGTGGGATCGACATCTTTTGTACTATAACCAAAACA
Organism: Excoecaria cochinchinensis; assembly: GCA_947683425.1. Taxonomy (NCBI): domain Eukaryota; kingdom Viridiplantae; phylum Streptophyta; class Magnoliopsida; order Malpighiales; family Euphorbiaceae; genus Excoecaria; species Excoecaria cochinchinensis. The sequence goes on from CANTUQ010000013.1 coordinate 2,631,466, forward strand.
CCGTATACTTGCGGAATTAGCATGTAAAATAAGACAACAAGTTTTTGGTGCCTTTGCCGGGGAATGAATGATTATTTATTGCCATCGTGAATCTTGATTTATGATTTTGGATTACAATATTTATTTCATTTTGTTCGTTTGTTTGTTTAGTTTGACTTAGTTTTGTTTCGTGTTTTTTTTACAGGATTTGATAGTTCATGCCTGGTACAAGGAGTTCTCAAGAAGAGCCTGAACCTTTGAATCTTGAAATAGAGAGATTTTTGTCAAGTCAACGAAAATCCAACAAAAAGAAAAATAAGAATAAGAGACCTATTAAGGCTGAAGAGGAGAATCCGCCAAAGTTAATGGATTTTGCTACACTCGCATTGAGTGGTGCTTAACAAGGTGTGGTAAGGCCTACGGTAAATGCTAAACAATTTGAAATTAAACCATCTCTTTTACAAATGATTCAAAATAGCATTCAGTTTTATGGTTTGGCAAATGAGGATCCTAATGCTCATTTGGCAAATTTCTTGGAAATATGTGATACTTTTAAAATTAATGGAGTTTCGGCTGATGCAATTATGGTTAGGCTTTTTCCTTTCACTTTGAAGGACAAAGCCAAGGCTTGGTTGAATTCATTAACTAGAGGATCCATAACCACTTGGGACCAATTTGCCCATGCATTTTTATCTAAATACTTTCCTCTAGCCAAAATTGCAAAAATATAAAAGATATCACAACTTTTGTTCAACATGACAATGAATCTTTGTATGAAGTTTGGGAGAGATTTAAAGAATAGCAGAGGATGTGTCCTCACCATAACCTTCCAAGAGAGTTGCTCATGTAGACTTTTTGTAATGGAGTGAACCCTACAACTAGTGGTACCATTGATGCTGCAGCTGGTGGCTCTCTTATGAGGAAAACAATAGAAGCTGCCTTTGATTTATTAGAAGAGATGGCTATGAACAATTGTTTGTGGCCCACCAAAAGAGTAAGAGAATCTAATTCTAATAATAGAGGGGTACATGCCATAGATTCTGTAGTAGCTTTACAATCAAGTGGAGGCATTAACTCATAAGAGAAATAGCCTAGGAATGGGGGGTAGTTCACAAAAGGCATGCACCATTTGTGGCCAACAAGGTCATATAAGTGAGGTATGTAATTTGGGGATAGCTAGTTCGGAGGAGCAAGTTAGTTTTATCCAAGGCAAGGACGTGGTAACCCATACTCAAATACATATAACCCTGGTTGGAGAAGCCATCCTAATTTTTCATGGGGTAATAGTAGTAACCAAAATAGGTGTGTAGGATATCAACCACCTCAAGATAGGTTTGGAGTTTTAGAGGTTAAAATGGATAGGTTCTTAGAGGAGATTAACCTACAGTTTATTTCACAAGAAGAGAACCAAAAGAGGCTAGAAACTAAGTTTGATCAAATCACTAAAAATCAAGCCTCATCCATCCATAACTTGGAAGTGCAAATAGGGCAAATTACTAAGGCTTTACCTTCAAGAATGTAAGGAAATCTACCAAGCAATACGGAGGAGAGTCTAAGGGAACATCTTAAAGCAATTAAATTGAGGTCAAGTAAATCCTATACCAATGAATTTGTTTCTATTAATGTGGATGAGAATGTGCAGGAAAAATAAAAGAAATTTTAGAAGGATGACCATTTTGTCGCTAGCGTGGCACCTGTCACGAGCGTGATAGAATAGAGGCAGGTAGACATCTAGAGTGCACTACCTTTCACGAGCGTGAGGAATGATAATTAGCCTACTGTCGCGGGCACGACAGAAGGGATAACCAAAGCACAAACTTCACAAGTGTTTCAACCTTGTCCACCATTTCCACAACTCTTGAAGCAGCGACACCAAGATAAGCAATTCCAATCTTTTACTGATAAATTGAAGCATTTACACAACAATTTGAATTTTGTTGAGGCTATTACACAAATTCCTAACTATACAAAATTCCTTAAAGACTTAATTTCTAAGAAAAGAGGTTGGGAGGATATATCCACTATAGAGTTGACTGAGGCATGTAGTTCAATAATTTCTAATAATTTGCCTACTAAGCTTAAGGATAATGGTAGTTTTACTATTCCTTGCACTTTAGGGGATGTTGATTTTCCTAAATGTTTATGTGATTTGGGGGCAAGTATAAATCTTATGCCTTTGACTATCTTTATGAAGTTAGGGTTGGACTATTGTAAACCTACTTCTATGGTTTTGCAATTGGCTGATCAATCTATTAAGTAACCATATGGCATAGTAGAAGATGTGCTTGTGAAAGTTGATAAGTTCATTCTACCTGCTGACTTTGTTATTCTAGATTTTGCATATGATGTATAATGTCCATTGATATTAGGAAGACCTTTAATGAGAACTAGTACGGCTTTTGTTGATGTATATGAGGGCACTTTAATTTTAAGAGTGGGGGAAGATAGTGTGGAATATCATATGGATAAGTCCCTAAAATATCCCATGGATGAGAATGTGTGCATGAAAATAGATGTCATTGATGCTTGTGTTTTGGAAGTGTTAGATAATGCATATCAAGAGGAGGTTTATTTTGAAGAAGAAGTGCATGAAGAGGTGGAGCAAGAGAGCTCGAGGCCTTAAATTCTATATCGGAATGAAGCACCATTGCCACCTTCCATTATAAGTCCTCCTAATATAGAGTTGAAAGAGCTACCTAGTCATTTGAGGTATGCATTTCTTGGTCTAAATCATACATTACCTATTATTGTTTCTAACAAACTCATTATTGCACAAGAGTCTTCATTGTTAGAAGTTGTTAGAAAGAGGATCCAGAGTATGGGTTGGCAAATTTCTTATTTGAAAGGAATTAGTCCTAATGTAGTCATGCATAGGATTACCATGGTAGATGAATGTGAACCAAAAGCTGATAGACAAAGAAGGCTTAATCCCAATATGAAAGAAGTAGTTAAAAAAGAAGTCATTAAGTTATTAGATGCTGGGAGTATCTATCCGATTTCGGATAATTCTTGGGTAAGTCGTATTCATTGTGTACCAAAGAAAGGGGGTATGGCGGTAGTTAGAAATGAGATTGGGGATTTGATTCCTACTAGAACCACCACCGGTTGGAGGGTGTGTATTGACTATAGGAAGTTGAATTCGGCCACTAGAAAGGATCATTTTCCTTTACCATTCATTGACCAAATGTTAGAAAGGATAGCTGGCCACTCTCATTATTGCTTTATAGATGGTTATTCGGGATATTTCCAAATATTTATATACCCTAGTGACCAAGAAAATACCACCTTTACTTGTCTATATGGGACTTTTGCCTATAGAAGAATGCCATTTGGGCTATGTAATGCACCAGCAACTTTTCAAAGGTGCATGACTTCTATTTTTGGGGCTATGATAGAAGACATCATGGAAGTGTTCATGGATGATTTTTCTGTGTATGGGGACTCATTTGAGTTATGTTTAAGTGATTTTGATAAAGTATTGGCTAGATGTGAGGAGACTAATTTGATCCTAAATTGGGAAAAATGTCATTTTATGGTTGAACAAGGAATAGTTTTAGGCCATAAAATTTCAACTAAGGGGATAGAGGTAGATAGAGCTAAAACTGAATTGATAGAGAAATTACCTCCACCAACTACACTTAAGGGTGTAAGGTCATTTTTTGGACATGTTGGTTTTTATAGAAGATTTATAAAGGACTTTTCTTTAATTGCTAAGCCTTTAACTTATTTATTGGTTAAGGATGTACCTTTTGAATTTTCTCATGCATGTATGCAAGCTTTTGATACCTTAAAGAAATTTCTTGTAAGTGCACCTATAATTACTTCTCCTAATAGGGAATTACCGTTTAAAATTATGTGTGATGCAGGTGACCTTGCTATTGGATGTGTGTTAGGACAAAGACAAGGTAAACATTTACATGTGATTTACTATGCTAGCTATACATTGTCACCACCTCAAGTCAATTACACAGCTACTAAAAAAGAAATGTTAGCTGTTGTCTATGCATGTGACAAGTTTAGGTCTTCTTTGTTAGGATCTAAAGTAATCATCTATACGGATCATGCAGCACTAAGGTACTTATTTGCTAAAAAGATGCTAAGCCTAGATTAATTCGTTGGGTTCTTTTATTGTAACAATTCGACCTTGAAATTAGATATAAGAAGGGATCTAAAAATTTAGTGGCTGATCATTTATCAAGGTTAGAAAATGAGGAAGGACCGAAAGGGGATAGCAATGAGATAAATGAATCCTTTCCAGATGAGTCTCTTATGTCCATTTAGCAAGTAACTAGTCCTTGGTTTGCAAATTTTGCTAATTTTCTTATTGCAGGGATTATACCTAATGGTTTGACATGGCAAAAAAAGAAAAAATTCTTTAGTGATGTCAAAAATTATCTTTGGGAGGAACCCTATTATTTAAGATAAGTGAGGATGGTATTATCCGTAGGTGTGTTAGTGAGGATGAGCATGTAAACATTTTGACACATTGTCATTCATCTTTATATTTTGGTCATAATGGTAATACTAAGGCTGTTTCTCGTGTTCTAGAATGTGGTTTCTTTTGGCCTACTTTATTTCATGATTCTAGGGTTTTTGTAGCACAATGTGATAGGTGTCAAAGAGCTAGTAATATTGGGAAGCGAGATGAAATTCCTTTGAACAATATCTTGGAAGTATAGATATTTGATGTGTGGGGGATAGACTTCATGGGTCCTTTTCCTACATCTTTTGGACAAAACTACATTTTGGTTGGTGTTGACTATGTATCAAAATGGGTTGAAGCCAAAGAAACACCAACTAATGATTCCAAGGTGGTGATCAAATTTTTAAAGAAGCTCATTTCAAGGTTTGGAGTGCTAAGAGCCATCATAAGTGATGGAGGTAAGCATTTTATTAATCGCTCTTTTGATTCGTTATTGCATAAATATGGTGTGCATCATAGGGTAGCTACTCAATATCATCCACAAACTAGTGGTCAAGTAGAGGTATCCAATAGAGAACTTAAGTGGATATTAGAAAAGACAGTTTCTACCTCTAGGAAAGATTAGGCACATAAGCTTGATGATGCACTATGGGCATATCGCAAAGCATTTAAAGCACCTATTGGGATGACACCATATAGGTTAGCCTATGGCAAAGCTTGTCATTTGCATGTTGAGTTAGAGCATAGAGCTTATTGGGCCATTAGGACTTTAAATTATGACATGAAAGATGCAAGTATTAAAAGATGTTTACAAGTTAATGAACTAGATGAGTTACGACTTATTTCTTATGAAAATGCAAAGATATACAAAGAAAGATCCAAGAAATGGCATGATGCTCATGTTAGATCTAAAAGTTTCAAGATTGGGGATAAGGTTCTTTTATACAATTCTAGGTTGAAACTCTTTCTTGGAAAATTGAGGTCTAGATGGAGTGGAACTTTTGAAGTAACACAAGTCTTTGACCATGGTTACTTAGAGCTTAAAAATAGAAAAGGAGAATTATTTAAAGCAAATGGTCAAAGATGCAAGGTCTATTTAGAGGAAACTTTTCATGGTAGGGAGGTCTCATATATCTCTTTGCAAATGGTTTGAAAGTTACTTACATGTTCTTTTTATTTTTTTAATTATTGTATTTCTAAGTTGTTTTGTATGATGTTCATTAGACTTTAGTGTATTTTTATATTATATATATTCCTAATATAGTTTATTTTTTATTCTAAAGGGTATCTTTAATAGTGTGTCATTTTTGTTCTTCAAATTTACTGTGTTATATTGAAAAAGAAAAAGTTGTTCTTTGAAAATTCTTCAATGTCGCGAGCGCGACAGTGAGGGAAGGATGTTTTCGCAAGTTGCTGTCGTGATCGCACCAGGCATGGAGCGCGCGACAGGAAAATGCTAAGTTGGGCAATTCAATTCTATCACGAGCACAACATATGTCGCGACTGCTACAGAGAGGTGAGAAATATTTTGTCGCTTGATCGCGATGGGCTTCGCGAGTAGTGAATTGAAAATTTCAGTTCTATCGTGATCGCGATAGTGTCGTGAGGTCACGACAGAGTGCGAATTTTGAATTCTTTTGAATTTCTGACCGTTGGAGCCCTAATTTTCTCTCCCCTATAAATAGTACTAAGCCCTAACTTTAGTATTTCTTTGTATTTTTGAGTCATCTCTTAGTTTATCTTCGACTTTTCTCTCAAACTCTCTCAAATCTTCTGTCCTTCTCTCCTATTTCTTGAAGTTTTCTTGTTTTGTTCTTCATCTAACTTTCTTTTTGTGTTTATTTTGCCAAGTTTATCTTTATTTCACTAAACTTCAAAATAGTGAGAACAAACACTATTGGACACAAGGATAAGAAGGATGCTGCAGCATCTAGTTCAACACAAGATCAAATTCGCCTACAAAACAGGTTTGAGTGTCCTTTTCCAATTTTTTCAGAAGAACACGGTGAGAAGTTTGTGTATTTTTCAAAAACATCCTATGTTGATATGTGTCATGTTGATTTTACCTTACTAAATCATTTAGGCATAACTGAAAAATTTGAAAATTTCTTAAATATATGAAGTGGGATAAATTTGTGCACCTAAATCTTCTTATTAAGCAGGAATGGGCACTGAAATTTTTTGTTTCTCTAGATTATGTAGATAAGGGTAGAGATAAGATGAAATTTAGACACCAAGGGCAAGAATATGTGTTTGTATTTGATGAAATGCATAAGTGGTTTTGATTTCCACTTAATGGAAAACTTTTTGATGCGCATATTTTTTATCCTAGACGTGTGTGGAAACAATTGTCTGGTTTAGATTTCTTTAATAATATAAATTCCAAAAATTGTCAAATTAAGGATGATGTTTTGCTGCTCTTTCATAAATATATATGTCATGACCTTGAAAAATGTCATTTCTATTTTACTTGGACAATTAGATGTACATAGTGAAGGTCATGACCTGGCATAGAACTTTAGTGTATGGTCTTTTTAAGTAGAGTATCTTTTCACATGTAGAAAAGGATTATTTTGCCGATGCATTGCTTAGGGTAGTTTGACCTATAGCTTATGTGAGCTTTTGAGCCTTATACATTGAAAATTTTATTGTATGAAAGCCTTTTTATGCCATATCCTCTAGAACTTGTCTTTAGTAAATTTTGAGATTACATTTAGTAAGAGATGTACATGAGAAATAAAATGGGCAATTAGATTAAACCATTTTGGCTTGCTTTAAAAAACTAACCTTTTTGACTTTAGGCAGCCATTTTTGAGCCTTAACCAGTTTTTGTTGTTAAGCATTTCATTAGCCAAATCCTTTACTAAACATTAACTATTTATTTTGTTACCCTTGTTATAATGAGAATTAGGATTGCTATACCATGAGATACATTTGTTAGTATAAGCATGATTATAGTTGATGTACAAGTTGAAGTCCCTTATTTGTTCATAAAAAGTCCATTATTAGAAAAGTCTAGTTTCTACAAGGAAAAGTAAAATAAGTGGGATGGAGCATAAAATGCACCCAAAAATTAAGAATAAAAAAAAAAGAAGAAAAAAAAAGAAAGAAACTAGAGGAAAAGTTTATACATTAAAAGGGGAGTTATAATAGAAAGTTAGAATATTCTGCTATGCTTAGTTTTTACATCTCTTATGGTATAGTGATAATTCTTCTCTGCACAATATGAGCTACTTAAACAAAAATTGTTGTACCTTTACCTAAACCAAGTTAAGACCCTTTGATTTCATGTACTACTTTATACTAGTAGTGGAGATTTTTACTAATTACAAGCTTATGGTATGCAATGGCATATTTAAGGAATTAGAGAAACACTAACCTTAAAACACATTGAGTGATTGAGTGCTTAAGAAAAATAGTGTTTGAGAGAGAATTGCTTTAGGCAATGTCTTGTGTGAAATAATCTTTACATGTGTTAAGATGTTCAACTTCTTCAGGTCAAACATTCTTGTGTTTTGCAGCTTTATGATTTTCCAAAATGTGCATAATTGTTCAAGTTTGATGGAAAATGATATTAATTCAGACGTTGCATATTTAGACTAATTTGTTAAGAGATAAAAGCTTAGGAATGTCATTCCAAATGTTTATCATATATAAAAGTAAGCTCCAAAGTTGTGTGCATATTATTATGTGTTGTGAGTTTGTGTGGGTTGAGTGTTTGCTATGTTTTTCTTGCCGACAAGCAAATGTTTAAGTTTGGTGGTTTGATATGAGCTCAAATAGCTCATATTTAGTCCATGTTTTGTTGTTAAAATATTGTTTATGTGGAGTTAATTGAGTTAGAATTAGGTATGTTTTATGTTTTTGTTTGAGTTTTGTGTGTGTAGGAGAAAATGGAGAAGAATGGAGAAAAGAACAAAAATGTGTAGAGAAGAGAAGGATCCATCATGAGCGCGACAGGAAGTACGAAACCAAGAAGGAAAGAAGAAAGGAAAAGAAGAAAGCAAAGGAGAAAGGAATCTGTCGCGAGCGCGACGGGATGCCCCAATGAAGAGAGCCAAAGAGATGAAGAAAGGAGGCTGGCATGCGTTGTCGCGAGCAAGACATCCCGTCACGAGGTCGCGGCATCCTTCGGAGAAGAGCCAGTGCAATGAAGGTGGAGCAAAGAAGCAGGTGTGCTCTGTCGCGAGCGCGACAGAGAGGACCGTTGTGCAGTTGAATTCAAAATTTGCCTTGAAGAAGTATGACTTTCCACCAAGTTTTGCAACCTTTCTAAGAGGCACTGCACAACAGATGTTGTGATCGCGACAGAGACGACCATTGGGCAGTTGAATTCAAAATTTACCTTGATTCTACTTAAATCTAATAGAAGTTCATCATTGAAATATTATTTAAGAAATCATAATATTAGATGGTTGCTATAGGTTGTTTCTTATTCCTAAAATTTGTATGTATAACACTCTAAGTCATTAATGAAAATTGTGAGTTAGAATTATAAATGCATGTTTTAGGCACTCTAGTTTATGTTGAGAGAGTAAATTGGAATCTTATTCAACTTGGCTTGCATGACAAGAACACACTACTAATGAAGAATAATCAATTCAAGTTCTATTTATTATCACTTATTCATCATTAATCATTTTTCTTCTCCGATAATCAATAATTAGGTTAGATAATATTAGATATAGTATTTCCACTTTCATTCATAAAATTAATGAGTATTGTAAACAATATTAAAATTGAATAGTAATAGTGAGTAATAATTATCACATTCCTCATGGGTTCGACATCTTTTGTACTATAACTGGTACACCGTATACTTGCAGAATTAGCATGTAAAATAAGCTAACACCACTACTTAACTCGTAGGCTAAAGTTGATTAATTTCATTTTTGGTTTCATAGTTGTTAATTCCAATAGCACATATATAAACCAACACCAAATTCTTCACTTCGCATATTTAAAAAAAAAAACATTAACAAATCCACATTATTCTTTTCTACATCTTATAACTCTTGGATAACTTATAATTACACCATTAACCAACAATTATTTGAATTCATTAATCATCATATTTATATGTATATTTGCTTCATATAACCTTGATATTATGCTCATATAAAATAGACAATAGCTTGGTTAAGAGCCACACCATTAACAAACAAAAATAAATAAGGGTTACTTACCAAAACAGGGTACCTTACAGTCACAACCAATTTGCTTGTCACCGTGACATACTGAGGTCTTCAAAATAGAATGCAAGCTAAGGTACCTCATGGTAACAACTAGTTTGGTTGCCACCGTTCATACCATGTACTCCCAAAAGTGAATGCAAAATGAGGTATCTCATGGTCACAACCATTTTGGTTGTCACCGTGATATACATCACGCTTGCGGGCAAAATGCAAACTTTGGTACCTCACGGTCACAACCAATTTCGTTGTCACCATGCCATGCCATGCTCATTCAGGCAAATTGGAGTTCCTGTATACCTCACAGTCATAACCATTTTGGTTGTCACCGTGACCTATACATAAACACCAAAACATAGCTGTGTTATACCAAAGCACAGCTGTGCTCTCTGTCTCAATTCTCATATCCCTTTCAAGACCTCAAAGCTCACTTCCTTTTTGTGATTCACACTAATGCATTCTTCAACAATATAACAACCAACACATACCTGATTTCCACTAAGCCAATCTCATCCAATATGCATAAAATTTAACACATACATAAGCTCAATACTCAACATTCCATTCAAATATCATAAACACAACAGTAGCCTCTAGCCTCTTCCACAGGATACAAACTTCTGGTCTTTAAACCTAATCAACTCATTCATTCATGTCATTAAGAATTCCAATTACCAATTTTAATTCATGTTTAATCAAATTACATAAGCAAATACAATCATGCCATTACACACATAAGGTTAGTTCCCAAACCTTGTTGCCTATGCTCCTAATATTTACTCAGCACTTGCTTCTCCGATTTTTACTTTTCCCTAGTCCTTCTTTACTCCTTCCTCTATAAATACCATTCTCATTTCTAGAATTGGACACAATTCATCAATCCTCAATCCACATCAAACCAAAACTAGAAAGAGTAGAAGATGAATTACAAATAACACTTACCTTTTAAATGCAACAACTTAGTCTACCCTTCAATTAACTTGATTACTATAACAGAATTCATGAGATCAATTGGAAACTCAAGAAACTCTAAATGAAGAATGAAGAAGAAGTAGAAATTGATGAAAGAGAGAATGGCTAAACTTCAAGCAAGTAGTGGCCCCTTTCTCTCTCCTCAATTCTATTTATATGCATGTAGATGGTGGTGGCGGCAGCACAATGAAGTGCCACCCGAATTCCACCTATAGAAAATCTACCTCTCAATTAATCTACTTAATCTCCACTTAAGTATTAATTAATCCACAATTAGCTTAATGATGCAAACTTACAACTTGGTCACTTAACTTTCCTCTAGTTTCTCAATTAGGTCCTTCTTTTATTACAATCAAATCCACATTACACCCTTAGTTAATCCAATTATACTAATTACAACTAGGGTACATTTTTGGCCATTACAATTACCTATTGTTTATCAACTAAAGGATACAAAATTTGCTGAAAGTGCTAAATATGTTCCTCTATGCTCAACTCCACTCAGAATTTATTTATCAACTATAGGACCAGGATTCTAATCATATAATAATCTGATTTGAAATTATTGAATTATAAACTACGTGTCTAATCAATTGTGTATTGGTTATGGTCTGGTTTGGGTAATAAAAAAGAATTGCAAGTCATATGTATCGAATTTACTATAACTCTATTTAATTTGATTCCAATTTCTTAAATTTAATCTCCAAATTGCACATATGAAGATCAAATGTTTAAACAAAATTAGCCATCACCACTGAATAGCCATGATATTTAATGAAGAAGAGGTCCTCTAGTTGTAAGGGACGAGCCTCCCACACGAGCAATAGGTATCGCTCCCATGAGAGACGGAAGCCGCCTTGGATGAGCGATAGGCACCGCTCATGGGAGAGGAAGGCCATCCTAGTAAGTGAGCAATGGGCGTCCCCCTACCGACGGCATACCCGTCGGTGGAGCAAAATCCAGTTTTTTCAAAATAAGAACTCCTCTTGACGTCCAGACACCTCCTATCACCAAGAGAAATCCTCAATCCTTATAAAACCAGGGAATGAAAACTCACAACTTTCATCCACTTGTCTTGAATCAGACATTGTTGTCTTCATCAGGTAACTCTGATATGGACTGCCTCAGGACCCGATGTCTACAGTTGCCTCCAATTTTGGGGAAACTAGTACACTAGTGTTTAGATGAGCTAAAATTTAGAGAATAAAGGAAAGAGATGCGTACCTAAGGCATTCCCTTACCTTTTTGCTACGGTGTTTAGGTTCGTGACTTCTTGCTGCAGAGTAGTACCATATTCTACCATAACTCTTCGACAACTTGTTCAACCACCTTTATTCGGTGGACCTCATCTCGACCTGCCCAATATTTGAATATCGTGAGAGGTAGTGTTATCCAACTATAACCCAATTGAGACTTGTTCTATCGGATGTGTACCGCTAGCCTCATCTCGACTTGCATGGCATGAGAGGTAGCGTTATCCAACTACACCTTGACTACGATTTGTTTTATGGCGTGTGTCCCACTGGCCTCGTCTCAGCCTGCACGGTGTCTAATTAGTGTGAGAGGTAGTGTTATCTAACTACAACTCGGTTGTGGTTTATTCTATTGTATGTGTCCTGCTGGCCTCGTCTCGGCTTGCACGGTGTCTATGAGGTACAGTGTTCTCTAACTACAACTCTGTTACGATCTGTTCTATAGTGTGTGTCCCGTTGGACTCATCTCGGCTTGCATAGTGTCCTTGCTAACACCATTCAAACTACAAGGCATGTGATTGAGTGTTCTGTCCTGTTGGCCTCTTCCGAGCCTGTAAGATATGATTTTTACTGACTCCTATCTGATCTACAAAGTATGACTTTTCATTTGCTGACCACCATCCGGTTAGTAGAGTATGACTATCGACCATCCTCGGGTCGGCATGATGTCATGTTCCTATGGTTATAAAAGATTTTCATTAATTCGTGGTGAGTCAATTTATTTTATAAACAATTTTTATGTTGTCATTTATTTCCTTTTTCTTGCTTATTCATGTTATCAAACGTTCAGAAAAATATAAGTAAGATGTTATCCACAATGTAAAAATACAAAATGAAATATAAATTTAACAAAATGTAAATGTGAGTTTCCATTAACAAAATACAAATTTTGTACAACACATATATAAATACAATGAAATAGACTCCTTGAACAAGCTAAAGAGGGAAGTAATCTGAGGGCTACTCTGGATCCTCCTCATCATCCGACACATGCACTAGCTTGTTTCGAGATGACGATGCAGACAGCTCGATTCTAGAGGTAGAGGGACAACTGGGAGGTGCTGAGGGCCTGACCCCTGGATCAAAATGCGGCGGGACAACTACCGGTGCGGATACTGGCTGTCCTGCTGCTAGGGTGGCCTGCTAGAACTGGACCTGAGCTTCTCCACAATAAGCACATGCGGGTGTAGCTAGCTTGAAACTGTCTAAAATATGTGGGATTTTCGCAGGCTTCTTTACAAGCTTTTTCCTCTTGGTTTCAGCGAGATAACCTTTTGCCCTCTCGTAGTGACAGGTGCCTGAGGCCCTTTGCCCAAATTGGCCCTCAGGAGGAAGTTCATTTTCTTCATCATGCTGACAACTTGAGGACTCCCCCCTAAACCATCCCCTTCATTCACCACAGCCGCATGGAAACCATTAAAGGGTTGATCGGAAATCCCGAGTACCGACAGTTGATTACCGCTTGCTGCCTTGACTGTCATGACCTGGCCCTCATATGGGATCTTGATCATTTGGTGGAGGGTAGACAGAACCCCTCTGAGCTTATGAAACTAGGGCCTTCCTAGTAGCACCATGAAGTTGGTTGGGATAGGCAGGACGACAAATTCAGTTTCTGTCTTAATTGGCCCAGTTCTCACCTGCATCTTGAAAGTCCCAGTAGCTTGCCTCCTTGAATTATAGTAGGCGGTGATGGTTAGGTCGGATCTGATCAACATGTTTTCATTCAAACCAAAAGCCAAAAGTGCCACCAAAGGGCATACATTTATGGAAGAGCCATCATCAACCATCACACAGGCGGTATGCTTGCTATTGATCTGTGCCTTGATGTACAATGGGCGATTGTGTTTGCGGCCCTCAGGTGGTAAATTTGCATCAGAATAAACCAAATTTTCTCCCGAGCTCCCTTTAACTAAATCCAGTAACTCAGATGGTGAGATAGTGGTGGCAACAGTGGACTCACATAAGACTTCTACTAACTTCTGCCCATGTGATGGAGATTGCCTCAGCAAATCCCAAATGGATATCTAAATTGCTGTTTTCTTCAACTGTTTCATTTTCACCTTTCCTGTAGGTATAGGCACTAGATCCTGAGGCCCCTCTTCCTCTGGAATCACCCTGCCGCTCCGAGTCATAGCTTGCACCTCTTGTACCTCCTCTTCATCCCCAGAGTTCCACAAATCCTCCAGCTCTTTAACTTCTTCGGCCTCACTTTCACTGGTTGAATCCCAGTACTCTGTCATGCCAACTTGAGGTTCCTCTTCACCAATCCCCTGCTCGGGATGAATAATAGCCACATAGTCATTGCCATAGAGGTCCCTTAGCACGTACCACTCTGGTAGGCTAGAACCTATCATAAAGACCAGCGAAGGAGCAACATTATACCCAACCTTCTTTTTCTTTTCCCTCTTCTCGGGGTCAGAAATCTATTTACTGTCGATAAGGTCTTCGACTCTATCCATCAAAGTTCTATAATAGTCAGTGAGATGGCCAGTGTGCTGGTGAAAAGCACATTAGTGATCCCCCTATAGTTTGGCTGGCCATGGTTCTTAGCTGACCTGGCTGGCAATGGCTGAAGCTTTCCTTCTTTCATCAGTCTCTCCAAAATCCAAGATAATGACCTTCCCAAATTCGAGTGCTGTCTCTGGCTCGTATTGATGGCTGAAACTTTCGCCGTCTTTCCCACTCGATTGCTACTGCTTTCGATGCCACTCAACTTACCTCCTCCTTAAGGCCCATAACTTTTTCGAGTTAAATTGTCATTGCTGGCCTTCCTTGCCAGATATTCTGCTTCGGCTTCTATGGCGATAAATTTCAAGGATTCCCAATCCTTAAGCCCATTCATCTTAAGCCCTTCCCTCAAATACGGGCTAGCATTCCTGATGAACTGTCTGATTTGGTTCGAGGTGTCAGGTTTCCTCTTCATCTCCATATCTCAATTCCTCCATCGAGTAAGGTAATCATGGAAAGACTCACCGACTTCTGATGCAGCAGCTCGAGGTCTTTCAGCGTTACTTCCATTGAGGTGCTACAGTCGTATTGCTTCATAAACTCTCCCATTAGTAGATCTTAGTCTTCCTTTGATCTCCTATCCAACCCATGGTACCAATCGATTGTCGGCCCCGTCAGACTAAGGCAAAAGTACTCCACCTTTTACTTCTTGGTAGGCCCTATGCCCTTCATGATCAGGGCGTACTGTTTGATGTGTGCCGAAGGGTCTGAGGTGCCATCGAATTTTGGCAAATCCGGCATCTTGAACCTTTGGGGCAGTAGCTCTTCCTCACCTAGATCCATATCATCGTGGCTGATTCCCTTCTCAGTTGACAGTAGGCGTGTGATAACCTCAATCTTTTCTTCAATCTTCTTTACCACGTCGTCCTCTACCTTGGGGACTCTACGCCTCACAGTTTGAGGGATTATCGGCTCATCCTCCTCTGTTCCGAAATCCTCACCCTTCTCTGTTCAACTGGCATCGCTGCTCTAAGCTCACCAACTGGTTGTTGTAAAGTAGCAGTTGCTACGGAACTCTCCCCCACAACAGGCACTTCAACTTGCTCCATAGCCGGAGCTACAGACAGTTGTCTAGCATTTGGTGCCATCTGAGTGACATTGTTCCCCATCATAGCTAGCATCTTCCTTTCAAAGTCCTCAAATATTTTATCCAAATCTTGCATTGTCAAAGCACCTGTGTTATGCGATAAGTCAGCCATTACTGACTCAGAGGATTGTTCCGAATAAGAGTCTGAATTCCTATCCCAATCTGAACCCGATGTAAGACCTAAACCTAGCAGCTCAGCTACAAGGTTCCTGATCAGCCTTCCACTAGGATCCCTAGACCACCCGAATGAATCTATGATGGCTATAAAACTCAATTTGTTAGCGTGATGCATGAATGGCATTAAAGATGCATGGTCCTATTGGTATAGCATCCAAAATCAAATGCAAGCAAATAGGTCCTTCCAACCTTATCTCTCCCACACATGAGGTAGTGTGGTCTCTTTCCTATGTGGGCTTAGTCCATGGGTCAATAGGGGACCCTATGAACGTGCGAAGTGCACGGCAAAAAATCGGCAGCATAACACCTCTTATCTAATGTGCATTCGTATGAGTTTTTGGCCACTATGTATTTGGACAATTCAATCTCATTAAGATGGGCCTATCGAGGCATGAAAGCCTTTGATAGAAAACCATCTAATTCACTTGATTTTGTCTAATATATAACAGCCCACACCATAAGCGTCATATTAAGGAGCACATCACCTAGTGGAAGTTTTCTATTTTCCATTACATGAGCTTTGGTCAAGGCGATGATACTTTAGGGCTATGTAAACATGGTCCCTGCCAAAGGGTCTAGCTCATCAGGAGCATGACGACAGATCGGGTCTCCATTTAATATACCAAAAGGTACTAGGCTTGGGCTGGTGATTATCCTTAACACTTCCCTATAATGATTGAAAGTAGGGTCGTGCTTCGAGAATGCACCGGGGTAAATTAAGGGACCAACTAGCGTAATTCTAAGGCTCTAAAATGATGCAATGCAATTTTCAAAAAGACGTAGAATTTTAAGTTTTAAAAACCTAATTATATATTTTAACCAAAACACTTTCTAAGCAAAGTGATGAAGTCCCCAATGGACTCGCCACTGTGATGCATGCCGAACCTAACAAAGGCCCTTGTAGGCGAGACCCGCTTTTAGGGCTCGAGGGATTGGTTCTCGTCTTTTTAATCTTGGATGCCATGAGACATCTTGGAATCCCTACCCAATAGAACAGTGGGGAGTTCATCTAACCTCATAGTACCTTTAAGCACCTTTGAGCTATTTTGGAGTCGCCACCCAATTTACAAGAAATTAGGAAAGATCATCTAACCTCTACGGTCTAAACCAGAGATGGTGTTCAGAACTTCACTCTTATTTATGTAGTAGTTAATTATAAATGAGGCTTTAAATTCATAAAATTCTATCTCTCCTCTCACGTGATTAATGCATTTAATTTAAGAGCGCATTGCAAGCATCGAGAAAGCAATAAATGAAACCTATAAAGAAAGCGATAAAATAAAGCAATAGATAAAAGCAATAAACACGCCAAGCACACAATTTCAAGAGAAATTGGGACAAAATACAATCCCAAATGAAAGCTAAATAAAATTGCCCAAAAATTATTAATTACAAGGGCCCACAAGATATACATGAACATAAATTTAAAATAAACAAACAAAGTCAAGTATATAAAAAAAAATAACATACATAAATCTGAATATTTATTTGGGCTAGGAACATTGGTTCATTCACGCTCACTTAAAGAGGGATCAAAGAGTTGTCCGATTGTTGATTTGAAAACTGGGATGAGTGATCCGCTTTTTGGAAAACTTAACTCTACGTTTTAAGTTCGTGACATTTTTCATTCTTTGGCTGAAATGAGGGACATTGGTCCCAATTTAGTTCTAAAATATTTTTGTGATTTTTTATCTTACACGTGCATAAAATAAAATATTTTATGTACAAGAAAACTCAAAGATGAATAGGGGATAGGAAAAGTCTCACCCAAATGGTGCGGTCTCTTACGCATCGCGACCCCTCCGTGTGGTCATGGAAACGCTCACACAAAGCAAATCACATTTAAACCCCAAACAAAAATGACATTAAAAATGTTAGTAACAATTCTAAAATCAAACAAATAAATATAAAGACAAGATAAATATAAGACATGTTAATTCGATATACAAATAATTCACATGCAAAGGAAATTAAAAATAAGTTATGCAAAAACCTAATAGTAATAGTACAAACAGTGACAAAGTGAGGACAATAACAACAATAAAATAATAATAATAATAATAATAATAATAATAATAATAATAATAATAGTAATAGTAATAATAATAATAATAATAATAATAATAATAATAATAATAATAATAATAATAATAATAATAATAATAATAATGGAGGCAACAGGATGATAATAATCAAATAGCAACAATGGCAAAATAATGAGGTAATAACAGTAACAACAACAACAATAATAATAATAATAATAAAAATAATAATAATAATAATACTAATAACAATAGTGGCAACAGGAGAGCAATACTACTACTACTACTACTACTACTACTACTACTACTACTACTAATAATAATAATAATAATAATAATAATAATAATAATAATAATAATAATAATAATAATAATAATAATAATAATAGTGAAGGTGCAGGCATGCATAGTGATGAAAAGATAATAAAAATGACAATAAAAAATAAGCAAAACCAATAGTAAGCAATAACAATAAAAATGCTGGAAATAAATGATAAACATCGTAATAATAACAAAAAAAATATTAATAACAATGATGATAAACAAAATTGAACGAGAACGGGTCCAAGAATGCTTACCCTTAGAGTTTATAGATAAAAAAAAATGATGTCTTAATTCGTCTCCTTGTCGATTTTGCAGTGGCAAAACACACAAAAAGTTTGAGAAAATCTAAGTTTTTAACAAATAAAAAACTCAAGAAAATAATTTTGATGGAATGATCAAGCCAAAGAAATTAATTTTCCTTGCACAAAGCAAACCAAGAATGATGTGTTTTTTAGAGAGAAAGAAGAAAAATTGAATCTTGAAATTCCTAAGCTTTTCTTCTTGAAAAACCCTTGTCTGTCGCTTTTTTTTCTAGAGAGAAAAAACCTATATTCTTGAAAGCTAGCCCTTTAAAATGAAGACAAAGTCTCCATTTTGTTTACCTGGTTTTTCCCAAAAATGGAAAAAAGACAAAACATCTTTTTCTCTCATTGTCCCAAAAAAAACATAAAAACATGAAATAATCAGATATTTTTAGTATGAATTTTGACTTTTTTGCAGGTAAAAAGTGACTGTACAAGCACGATTAAGGGAGCAAGAGAGGCCGCATGGCATTTGAGTGGCATGCAACCTTGAGGCCGCATGTCATTCAAGTGATATACAGCCTTGAGGCCCAAGACCGCATGCCATTCAAGTGACATGCGGCCTCAAGGCGATGCTGCCTCATGTGCATATAAACCCGTATTCACATACAGGTCATATATGCATAATCTCATGGACCATAACAAAAGACCGATATACAGAACAAAACTTATACATCAACTCTTGTACACTTCAAAACAAATAATAGGAATAGCCTAAAATCCTTTAGTTGTGGATACGGGCGCTATAATAAGAGAAGACCGAAGTCTCAGAACATGTACTATATCTCTATCTGTATGACCATCTCAGAGGTCGGCCGCTTCGCCCAAATGGGGCGGTCGGTAGCAGCTGCGCGGTAACCCTTTATAAGTATGCTTATCTATCCACTGCTATGACTTTCAGGCTATACATATAGACTCTATACGCTATATCATATACATTATATCTCTCAAGCATTATAACATGATCCAATCCTATATAATCAATATCACGTGGCATGTCATGCTTACTAATAAAAAAGAATGTAAATATTTGGGTTCTATTCATAAACTTATATACCATGGCATCATTTACATGTAATTTAATTAGAAGGACATTCATATACCAATTTATTCACTATAATTCAAGTGCATTCATCAAATTTAGAGGCATTCAATTCATGTACAATCTTTATTAATCATGTTCATTTAACTAGTATTAACCATGCAGGAGGTTTAAAAGATAATTTTAAACCAAATACGGACCAAATGGTGATATACAAAACTCACATATACATATATCAACTCAAAACAGAAGCAAAAGATCAAAACAGAAATAACAGAGAAGGAGAGAGCAGGAGCACGACTCATGCTCCTTGAGCACGACTCGTGCTCACTCCCTCATTCAACTGGAGCACATTTCGTGCTCTCACTTCCCTCTCTCTGTGAGCACATCTCATGCTCCTTGACCATGACTCGTGCTCATGTGTGTGACTCATGCTCATGCTGAAACAAATTGGAGAAGTCCATCTCTGTAGCGATCGCGACAAGCGTCACGCTCGTGACAGACTCGTATTTCTCCCCAAAATAGTCACCTCAAAATTTTTTATCATCTAAACTGACCTCTAAACGTCATTTTTAGGAAAAACATCCTTCTTAACAATTGTTCCCTAGGATGTTAAATTTTAAATGGAGAAATTTCAGGTAAATTAGACATCTATAACTCCAGATATGAGCTAAACAAGATATATTGTTCTAGTAACCCGACCTAAACAAAGACACTTCGGTTTTTAACATTTTCGAGGATCGTAGAGCAATAAGTAGCTCCAGTACCCTGTTAAAAATTTTTATCTACGGATCTTAGCTTTCAGATGCAATTTGAATCAACCAAATTGAAGCCCTATAACTCTACTTATGATAAAAACAATACATGGAGGTCTAATGAAAACTGAACAAAATTCCCCCAAAATCACACTTTACACACAAAAGCTATATGGAAACCATCTAACACATCTAAAACTCATGCAATATGATCCAATACATAATCACAAACATATATACATACATACATCATGAGAGCACTGCAAGCAATCAAATGATCAAAATAAGATTCGCACACGATCCCTACCTCTAGGAAGCTTGAACTCTATGCTCTATTCAGCTCCAACCTTTTCCTTTTCTTTACCCAATCTCTAGTTCTTAGCTTCCACAAAACACATAGAAAACACTTGAGTTAAACTTCTTCTCAATTTAAATCAAAATAGAAAGAAAAAGGAGGTCAGATCGGAGAACAAATCCAACTTACCGTTCACAACTCTCTCTTCAACCCATCAAAGTAGTCACTTAAAGAGCTAAGCAAACGAAGAAGAAAAAGAGAAGAAATGGCAAAGCAAGAAAGAAAGGAAGAAGAATAAACCGAAAGCAAAAGTAACGTGGGACAAAAAGGAAAGAGGGGGCAGCTGGTCAATGCCCATCCAAGCCAACCAAACTCACTTAGTGCCACTTACCCTTCATAAATACATGTTTATCCCCTTTTTCCACTTATCTCTTTTTAATTTATATAAAACACACAAATTCTTGCCACTTGTAACCCTCTTACAGTGCCACTTGTCAAACTCCTCTGCCGCCACGTGTCCGAAACACATCAGATAATCCTACTCAAATAGGCTTCACGTAAAGCATTTTGTCACGCCCGCAACACTGTCGCGCTCGCAACAGAATCCACACACAAGCCACTTACTCAAATACATTCTCTTATACACACAAACTCTTGAATTCCTGAACAAAGATTCTAAAATTCTACTAGGGCCAAATTGGGTTGTTATACGGCATGTCTGATTTAGAAAGGAAAAAAAAACCTGATTTGGAAAAGGGAATCAAGGGTTTTTAGAGAACGGATATACCTGAGAAAACCCTAGTTTTTCACTTGAGATATAAAAAGAAAAGTTTAGAAATTGAAGATGAGGAGGTTATTTTAGAAAGGGAGAAAAGAAAGAAAAACACAGGGAGAAAAGTTTTTTGAGAGCAAGAAAGTGATTTTTGTTCTTAAAGCATTCTGAGGTTGTTCTTGAATCCAATAAACTAATTCCTGACGTTTGAGATTCTATCATCTTTAATCTTTCATTTCTTTCTTTACATAACTTTTATTTAGAGTTTTTCTTTGAGCCTCAGTTTTAGTTTTTCTTCTCAAGCAAATCAAAAAGGAAACCAGAGCTTTTTTACTTGAAATCTAAAATCATATATGAGGGTAAATACTGGATTAAACCTTCTCTTCTTTCATTCTTTTTTATTTCATTTTTTGTTTTTCTTTATTCAATTTCCTATGATGTATATATTATATATACCTGTTATTTGATCTCATTAATCTTTGTATTGTATGAATGTTGTTGTTTGCACGCAAGCATGGATCTTAAATGTTTATCATGATTAATCAACATGTTTGTGGCTTTATTATGCATGTTTAGATGGTATATTGCCATATTTGTTAGTCTATTATTATTCCTCTGTTTGCCCCTATTTTTCTAGTTGATTGAATCGTGAACTTTGGTATATGCCCGAGACGTGATTGCCCGATCGGATTTTATCTTCGTTTTGTTCGAGCCCTATTTCCCAATCAGATTTTATCTTTGTTTTGTCTGAGATGTGTTTTTCAATCGAATTATACTTTATGTCCGAGTCTTTTTTTTTGTTTGGGTCGTGTAGTCAGCACGGCTCAATCCTCTCGGCAGCAGATATTGCACGACTTGTGCACTCATTGCATGATTCATACAATGAGTGCACTAGTCGTGCTTCTGTTCCCCTTCACCCTCCTTTAGCTCTTTATCTTTCTTGTCTTACCCGAATGGAAAATGCATAAAATGAAATATAATTTTCCATGTTTTTATCTTGCATATTTCTATCCTAATTCACTTGGTTATTTTTCCAGTTTTTCTACTCTATTAATAATTATTAATGCTATTGTTGTATTATTTGTCAAGTTTTAATTATCTTTTTTTGGTTTACTTAACTAGTTTATTTATTAGTTTTTATTTAATTGTTTGTTCATATATTATTCATTTAATTACTTTACTAACATTTTTTTTTTTTGTCGTCTCAAATTTTTTTTATTTTTGTGAGTTATATTTACGCACGAGATGGAGGATCGGTGATCAAAGAACTTCAAATTTAGAGTTTGCATTTTTAATTATTGTATTCCATTTTATTATTTCAACTTTATATTGCCTGTAAAAATGTGTTTTTAAATCCTTCGTATCGTAGAAAATCATGCTTTTTTACAATAATTAATAACTTGGGACTTTTCTTAATAAAATTGACCAATGTCCTATTTTAACCAATAAAATCTCACTTTTCAATGGAGAACTAATTTTCATAAAATGGGATTACTCATCCCTATTTTCTCAATCAATATCCAAAAATAGTTCTCCAATCTTTCTAAGTTAATAAAAATGGAACCAATGCTCCTAAAAATCAATAAATCTTCCGATTTATGTATGATGTGCTTTAATTATTTTTTATGTGTTCATTTATCCATTTTGGGCCCTTGTATCTAATTTTGGAGAAACTTTATTTTTATGCTTTCTTATTTTGGGGATTGTTCTGTCCTAATTTTTACATGTAATTTATTTATTTCTTCATCGCTTTATTTAATGCTTTCTAATATGCTTGCGATGCGCTTCAAATTCAATGCATGATCGCGTGAGATGAGAGATGGAATTTCAATTTCTTAAAAACTCAATTATAAACTTGACTTAAGTCATTAATAATAGTAAAGTTCCGAACACCTTCTCTGGTTTAAGATCCCTAAGGTTAGAGACCTTTCCCAATTTCTTGTAAATTGGGTGGCAACTCCAAAATACCTCAAAGGTGCCTAAAGGCATCGTGAGGCTAGATGATCCTTTCTAATGTTCTATTGGGAAGGAGGCATCCAAAATGTCTCATAATGGCCAAGATCAAAAAGACGCAAACCAATTCCTCGAGCCCTAAAAGCGAGTTTAGAGGGAGCCTTTGCTAGGTTCGACGTGCGTCACAGTGGCGACTCCACTGGGGATGATCGAAACTTCGCTTCGAAAGTGAATTAAGTTAAAATTATAAATGAGTTGTTAAGAATCGAAAATTCCATTTTTATTCAAAAATTGCATTGCATCCACTAGATCCTTAGAACTATGTTAGTTGGTCCCTTATCTACCCCGATGCATTCCTAAAGCACGACCCTACTTTCACTCATTGTAGGGAAGTGCTAAGGATAATCACCAGCCCAAGCCTTGTGCCATCAAATGGTATACCAAATGGAGACCCGAATGGTCGTTATGCTCATGATGAGCTAGACCCGTTGGCAGGGACTGTTAGCCTATTTTACATGCTAATTCCGCAAGCATACGGTGTACCGATTATAGTACAAAAGATGTCGATCCCATGAGAAATGTGCTATTTATTACACATTATTACTACTTAATTTTAATCTTGTTTATAGTGATCATAAATTTGTTGAATGAAAGTGGAATAACTGTGTTTAATTCTAATTAACTTAGTTATAGAGAATCGGAGAAGATAAAAGATTAATGATTATAAAAATAATAAATAGAACTTGAATTAATTATTCTTGATTATGAATATATTCTTATCATGCAAGCCAAGTTGAATAAGATTCCAATTTACTCTTTCAACATAAATTAGAGTGCCTAAAACATACATTTATAATTCTAACTCACAATTTTCATTAATGAATTAAAGTGTTATTCATGCAAATTTCATGAATAATAAACAACCTATAGCAATCATTTAATATTATGATTTCTCAAATAATACTTCAATGATGAAATTCTATTAGATTTAAGTAAGAATTTATCTTTCAATTAAATACTTACTTATGATGATCATGCATAAAAATACTAATAGAAAATTCTAACAAGAAAGAATAATTAAATTGATATGAATAATAAAATATAGCATTAAATAATCAAGTTAATAAGTTCATCAAGAAATAATTACAAAGAAGAAGTAAAGATGAGAAATAAGAAAGAGATCTTTCAACCCTTTTCCCTTCTATAAAGGATATCTTCTTCCTTGCAAGTAATGTTCTCTTCAAAACATAGAAATTTAACTTTAAACTTTAGCCAAAAAATGTACTTTCTACTTACATAATTCTTAATAAAAAATATTCAATTAAAACTATTCAACTCTTAAAATTACAGTTAAAACTACTATTTATAAAGTTCAAAGAGATATGTTCCTTCAAGTGTCCCTTAGGAAGGTTGCAAGGCTTGGTGGAAAGTCATCCATTTTCAAGGCAAAATTTGAATTTAACTTCCAACGGTCCTCTCTGTCGCGCTTGCGACAAAACACGCCTTGGTCTTCGCTCCACTTTCCTCGAGTTAGCTTTCCACCGCGCCATGTCGCGACCTCATGATAGGCGGCCTTGCTCGTGACAATGCCCACTAGCTCCCTTTCTCCTTCTCTTTAGCTCCCTTCAAGTGCGCGTCCTATCGTGCTAGCAACCACTATTGCGCTCGCGACAGATCACTTATCTCCTTTGCTTTCTTTCTTCCTTTATTCTTTCTCTTTGGCTTGGCGCTTCCTATCGCTCTCGTGATAGATTGATTCTTTCTTGGCTCATTCCTGCTCCTTTTCTCCAATCTTCTCCATTTTCTCTAATTTCTCCTATGCACACAAAACTCAAACAAAAACATAAAACACACCTATTTCTAACACAATTAACTATACATAAACATTATTTTAAACCTAAAACTTGGATTAAATATGAGCTATTTAGACTTATATCAGGACCATGTTTAGGTAGCCCTAAAGTATAATTAACTTAAACTAAAGCTCATGTAATGGCAATAGATACTTCCACTAGGTGAAATGTACCATGATACCGTGCTTGCTATTTGGGCCGTCATATAATGCACAAAATCAATCAAATGAAATGGTCTTTCATCAAAGGCTTTCATGCCCCGGTGGGCCCATTTTAATTTAGTTGAATTGTTTAAATACATAATGGCCAAACACCCATACGTATGTACATTAGGCAAGAGATGTTATGCTACCGATTTTTCATTGTGCACTATACATGTCCGATGGGTTCCCTGTTAACCCCTGGATAAAGCCCACCTAGGAAAGACACCGCACTACCTCGTGTGTGGGAGTAATAAGGTTGGAAGGATCTATGTTGCTTGCATGTTGTGACGCGCTTCGAACCCCGGGCCACCCGCTTTCGAGGCCTTCGGGATGAGGTTCAAGAAACTTGCAAGTGAAATTGCAAGTGCGTCCACTTTGGGCAACAAGGAGGTTTCTTGGAGTCGCCACCTAATAGAACATTGGGAAAGGTCGTCTAGCCTCTGTGAGCCTCAGACAGTGCTACTATGTCCATTATAGGCAAGCCGA
The DNA here is from genome assembly GCA_947683425.1 of Excoecaria cochinchinensis. Taxonomy (NCBI): domain Eukaryota; kingdom Viridiplantae; phylum Streptophyta; class Magnoliopsida; order Malpighiales; family Euphorbiaceae; genus Excoecaria; species Excoecaria cochinchinensis. Next base: position 2,657,084 of record CANTUQ010000013.1, read on the forward strand.
AGGTGTCTTGGAGGCTTTCACCCTAATGATAGGATGGTCCTCTAGCCTCACGCTTGGGCAAACCAGAGGTGTCTTGGAGGCATCCACCCTAATAGAACATTAGGATGGCCCTCTCGCCTTGTGGCACCTAGGACTGTGAAATTTTGAGCCTTTTACGGGACACAAGAGGTGTCTTGGAGGCCCCATCCCAATAGAACATTGAGATGGCCCTCTCGCCTCGTTGAGACCAAAGACTAGAGAAGGTTCGGGACTTCCCATTTATTCATACCTTAGCTAATTTTATAATTGAGCTTTGAATTTAGAATTTTATCCCTTTTCTCATTGAATTTGGTGCATTTTAATTAAAGCGCAAGTTATTCATTCAAAGAAAACGATAAATAAAAGTATAATTAAAGTAAAGTGCATGAAAATAAATTACAATAAAACTAGGGGCGAAATACAACCCCCATTGTAAATAAAATACAAAGCATGCATAAAACGGGATATATATTAAAGATGAGGACATTGGTCCTCGCATGCATATTTATTATAAAATAATTTTGATGTGAGCATTTTATTTTTGATGGAGGAAATTGGGACATTGGTCCCATTTTTTTTAGGAAAGATTTCAAGTTAATTAATAAAAATGTTTTTGTGATTTTCTTTTTAGCGTGCATAAAATAAACAAGTTTATAAGAAAAATACATGGCAAAATAAATGAAAAAGCCAAATAAATGAAATATTACAAACAAATCAATTAAATATTTAACCCCAAATGAGCCTTCTGGATGTCCTCGTGTGCTCGCAAAAACGTCCATGTAAAAAAAATAAGTTTTGACATAGGAAAAAATACAAATGAAATAATGTTAGCAATTAAATCAATTAAATCAGTTAAATATATAATAAATGATAAAATCAAATAAAATAAGATAAAATAAGATGACATCAAAATGACAAATAAATTAACATGTTAACAATTTAAAATAAATGAGAAAAATGTATTATGAATGACAAATGAATTAAATGATGTGATTGAAATAAATAAAAAATGTTAATGAATTAATACATAAAAATACTAATACGATAATAATAATAATGAACAATGAAAATAAATAAATAAATATATAACAATAGCAATGAAAAAGAATGAATAAAATAATGATGAAAATAATTAAATAAATGATGTGATTAATTAATGTTATCCCAATTAACATAAAACATTTACATGTTAAAAAAATCAATCAAAATAAATAAATAAATTAAAAATAATGAGAAATCAAAGCAAAAATAAATTATTTACATGTGAGCAATAATAAAAAATCAATATTTACATGTTAGAAATGATAAGAAATCAATATTTACATGAACAAAAATAATATATTAACATATTAAATGAGACGAATATAAAAGCAATAGAACAAATAAATAAATAAATAAAAATAATAAAAATAATATACATGTTAATAAATTAAATATGATCAAAATAATAAAAATATAAATAAAAAGATTAGGCCCAAAATATTTACCCTCAGAGTTTCGGATTCGATAAAGGTAAAAAAGATGATTGATTTCCTTATTCTTGATTTGCAAGATTAGAATTGAATAATAAAAATGTTGGAATCTTATTCCAAGGAAAAATATACTTGAAAAAACTTGTTTTTAGAAAATCAAATGTAAAAAATAGATTTTGATAACAAACAATTGTTTTATTTGTTTCAAAATTATTTTTTTATCAAAAATAGATTCAAAAATCATTGAAAAAAGTTTGATTGAAAACAAATAACAAGTAAAAAATGAATTTTGAGAGCAAACAATTATTTTGTTTGTCTCAAAATTACAATCAATCAATAAAACTACTTCTAAAAAATGTTTAGAACAAATTCTATTGGAAAAAGAACCAAAAAGATGAACTAGATTTTTAATTTTTTTTTTTTTGGGATAAATTTGAAAATTTTAGAGAGAACTTGGGAGGAAGAAGAAGAGAAAACCTCAAAAAAAACTCTAAGAAAATCCCCTCCTTTTCTCTTTCCATCATTTTCTTTTTATATGAAAAAAAGATTAAAACCTAACTAATTAATGGAAAAATCCTAATTAAATCAGATATGAAGTATTTTAAATTTTAAAAATTTAAAAAATCCTTTAAAAACCAAAAAAAATGGGATAAAAACGGAATTTTGGGTGAAAAACAGGAAAAAATTGATTTTGGGGTGAAATTGGGCAATTTCGCACTAAAATACAAATTTTAACAGGAAATCATCACTTTTAACCTTTTTTGCCTGTGACAAGGCATCTTATCATCATTAGGTAACTCTGATCTGGGCTATCTCAGGACCTCGTGTCTACAGTTGCCACCAATTTTGGGAAAACTAGTGCACTAGTGCCTAGATGAGCCAAAATTCAGAGGAGAAAGGAAAGAGATGCGTACCTGAGGCAGCCCTTACCTTTTTGCCGTGTGGAATGTTGCGACTTGTTGCCGTTGAGATGTAGTGCTATACGACTGTGGCTCGTTTGCAATCTTTTCTATCGCATTGTCCCGCTTGCCTCTGATCGGCTTGCACGGTGTCTGTGAGATGCGGTGTCCTCTAACCCCAATCCCGTTGCGATTTGTTCTATCATGTGTGCCCCGCTATCCTCGTCTCGACATGCACGGTGGCTGATCTATCCCGCCGGCCTCATGTCAGCTTGCACGGTGTCTGTGAGATGCGGTATTCTCTAACCACAGTCCCATTGCGATCTGTTCTATCGCGTGTGCCCTGCTGTCCTTGTCTCGGCATGCACGGTGGCTGATATGTCCTGCTGGCCTCATCTCGGCTTGCACGGTGTCTGTGAGATGCAGTACTCTCTAACTACAACCTTTGTTTGTGATTTATTCTATCGCTGGTGTCCCGCTAGCCTCATCCCGGCCTGCACGGCGTCTGTGAGTTGCAATACTCTCTGACTACAACCTCCGTTTATGATCTGTTCTATCACTGGTGTCCTGTTAACCTCATCCTGGCCTGTATGGTCTCTGTGAGGTGCAGTACTCTCTGACTACAACCTCTGTTTGCGATCTGTTCTATCGCATGTGCTCTGCTGGCCTCATCTCAGCTTGCGCAGTGTCTGTGAGATGTAGTGTTCTCTAACTACAATCCTTATTGCGATCTGTTCTACCACATGTACTCTGCTTGCCTCGTCTCGGCTCGCGCAGTGTCTGTGAGATGTAGTGTTCTCTAACTATAATCTCGTTGAAATCTGTTCTATCGCATGTGATTAAATGTGCTGTCTTGGTAGCCGCTTCTGGGCTTGCACAGCATAACCTTGGTAACCTCCAACCGATCCGTGTAACATCTTATCTGCTAACCATTATCCAGTCAGTGTAATATCTGCTAACCACCATCCGGTCAGTACAATATCTGATCTGCTAACCACCATCCGGTCAGTATAATATCTGATCTACTAACCACCATCCGGCCAGTACAATCTCTAACCTGCTACCCACCATCTGGCTAGTACGATATTTGATCTGCTAACCACCGTCCAGCCAGTATAATATCCGATCTGCTAACCACAATCCGACCAGTACAATCTCTAATCTGCTAACCACCATCCGGCTAGTATGATATTTGATCTGCTAACCACCATCCAGCTAATACAATCTCTGATCTGCTAACCACCATTCGGCTAGTACAGAGTCTGATCTGCTAACCCCCATCTGGCTAGTACAATATTATGATCTGCTAACCCCCATCCGACTAATACAGTGTTTGATCTGCTAACCCTAATCCAGCTAGTATAGTGTCTAATCTGCTAACCTCCATCCAGCTAGTATAGCATCTAATTTGCTAAACAGTGTCTAATCTGCTAACCCCCATCCGGTTAGTACAATGTCTGATCTGCTAATCCCCATCCGTCTAGTATAGTGTCTGATCTGCTAACCCCCATCCAGCTAGTGCAATGTCTGATCTGCTAACCCCCATCCGGCTAGTATAGTGTCTAATCTGCTAACCCCCATCCGGCTAGTACAATGTTTGATCTGCTAACCCCTATCCGGCTAGTGCAATATCAAACTGTCGACCATTCTTAGGTCGGTATGGTGACTCACTCGTCATTGTCTTTACTAGCGCTTATCATGAACCTTTTTTCTATAAAAAAGGACAAAGCAAATACACAGGGTATATAAAAGAGGTACTTACCTGTGGCAGTAAATACCTATTGGGGCCGATGTCAGACGGGTGCCCCCTGAAGGACGGTTGGTTTTTCCCCAAATATCGATTCCTCTATCATCTCCAACGTAGCCTCCTTGTTGAAAAGACCTACATACTTCTTAAGACGGTGAGAGAATTTGATATTAAGCCTCCAGAGAGGAAAATAGATTTGAGCCTCCTCAGAGGAAAATTAGATTGGAGGTTTTGTTGCTTGCCTGCAGGCGGATAGGTTTCAATGTCTTTAGCGTCTCGTAAAATGATCATTGTTTTTTTGTTTTTGTTTTTGTTTGTTTTTCTTTTGTAAGTTTTTGGGATTCTTACATTTTGGATGCATTTGAATTTTTATAGTTTATTGGATTTTCAAGGCCTTGAAAATATCTTCTTATTTTTGTTTTTCGTTTTGCTTTGTTTGATTTTGTTGTTTGTGTTTGAGGATTTGTATTCTTTTCACATTTTGAAGTTGGATTTTGTATACTTATTGTGTGATGTGTGTGAGCGTGCATTTTATGATAGAGAAGCTTACCTGATTGTCCCCGGTATGGTGTGCATGAACAAGCTTGCTCTTTTAAATGTCTTCTTGGGAGCGGGTCCGCGAGATTCTACTCTCGTAAGGATTTCATCTTGATTTAATTGTTCGGCGTGGATGAACAACAATGTAGAGCTGAAGCTGTACCGCGGCCCACTCTTGCGTCTGATTGCCTCTAACTAAATTATGTGTGGGTAGTCCGGCTTCTCAACGGATCTTCTTTTCCATAGATTTGTGTGATTTCGGATTGCCCTGAGTATGATGGGTCCGGATAGGCTTGCTCTTCTGGCCGTTCCACCTCTATATGTATTCACCTGATTTTATGCTGGATACAGTGGCCGATAATGTTGAGCTGAATCTATCCTTTGGACCATCCTTGCTTATGAGGTCTATTTGGACCCTTCCCTCTAAGTCATGTACACAACAACATATACAAATGATTGTGTGTGCGTATGGAATCATTATCTGCATTATGAACTACCTGCCAAAAGGGAAGTTATTCAGAGTAATGCTGCCTTATCGCTCCAGGCTTCAAAAGTCATTATTTTAAAGGTAGTGCATCCCTTGTGGATTTTCACACTAGCTTTTCTTACCGGAAAATGCGTCCCTTTGGGGATTTTCACAAGACCCTGTGCCTAATTTTCGCCTGCAACCCACTCAAGCGGCTTTTATTCATTTTCATTTTTTGAAGGACAGACTGCCTGTTCCCAGGTTTTCACCCTGCCCTTTGGCCTAACTTTTGCTTAGAGAGCCAGTTACGGTTTTCATCTCTAATGGCCTTTCTTTTCTTTTCTTTTCTTTTTTTTTAGACTCTCTTGCCTTTCAGGTACGGCTGCAAGAAAAGTTGAAGCTACTATCAAAGCCCATTTCTTGGGTAATCAGCAGTTATTCTCTGAGGTATTTCTCTCTAGGCATCAGTTACATTCCTTTGACTTTCTGTATGAATGTGTTGCCAGATTAGGTGAGGTAACGAATGAGGATCGGGTTCTTTAGGGTTTCATGAGGTTGCCTTTTACATTACCGCCCATTGTACTCGATAGTTCAGAGGGATTAACGATGTAGTGAGGCATCCCTATCTTTCCAAGGTGGACCTTTAGCTTTGATTTTGACCTACGTACATCATGGCCTCTAGGTAAGCTGCCGGTGAAGACTATACCATCGATCGGGGATTGTTCCTTTACTCCCACTAATGCATTCAAATGGTAGGTGATTAGTCTTGCAGTTGATAATAGAACTCATCGACTTAGACATCTGAACGTTGAGAGTCGTAGCAGAGCATAGTCATTTAGATTTCATGCATTCAGTAATGAACAACATTTCCCTTTTTATAAATGAACTAGAAAATAATGAACACGTGTATTTGTAAAGATTATGTACATTTTGGGTATGATTTCTCTATACATGATCATTATTTAACATTGATTCAAAATGCAAAACTACATCTAATCTCAGAGTATATCTTGTAAGCATCAAACTCCTATCTCCAATCAGCCCTCTCGGGTTTTCTTGATTGGACATTTTCTCTCAAGCCTCTAATTTTTGCTCAGGGTGCCTTTTTTCAGTTTTCACCCTGACGAGGTGCCCATTTTTAGCAGGGCCGCCTTTTTTCAATTTTCGACCCGCGGGGCTTTTATTCTCTTCTTTTGATTTTTAAGTCTTTAACCATGGACCCTTTTGAATTTGTCGACGTTGATCGGTTCTTGAAGCCATCTTCATCGCTACCTATTGCTGCTGTCTTAGATATAATCTCTGAAGAACAAGTTAGCCTAACCCTATTCCGTATGCCCGGAACACCTGGTGTCATTTGCTTGACAATTGAATCTCCCTCTTTCATCGGATGCTCTCTAACCGTCTTTCCAAATTAATAAACATAATATTTTCTAATAAATCTGACTGTGGCAATAATCCCATGACCTATCCTTGTCATACTCGTTCAATTGCTGCTGCCATTGCTGTGCCCTGTCGGCTTCCAAAATTTGGGCTTTCATGACTGTTCTTAAAGATTTGAGCTCTACTTCAACTGGCTATACTGCTTCTGCCCCCTGTATCAAGGAATAAAAAGTGACTCTTGTAGAGGTTCCGATGGCGATTCTCTAGCTTCAAAGTGCAAAAGGCCATTTCTCTGCCCAATCCTTGTAGTTTCGAGCCATCTTGATCAAGATCTTCTTGGTAGTAGTCTCTCCTGCCCCAGTAGTGTGAGGGCAATATAGAGAGGACTTATGGTCTTTAATGCCATATGTTTGGAGCAACTCCCTAGCCTTAACCATAAGGTGTCCTTCTGTCCTTGAACCCTGCGTGGTGCGGGAGAGCATCTTGACATGACCCTGTCCGTTGGGGCTGTAGGGCGCACCTCCCCCATGATGTCTATTTCCAAGCTCGACCAACCTATATCCATTGCAAGTCGATATAATTCTTGTTGTCCTTTTAAGAAAAATGGCAAAGTACGGGCACATGTAGATCAACGGGATTTGAACAAAGCTTGCCCCCCCCCCCCCCCCCCCCCCCCCGTGATGATTTTCCGATCTACATATTGATTCTTTTCTTTCTCTCTCTTCTCTTTTTTTTATATTTTATTTTTCTTTTTTTCTTTGTTCTTTTTTTTCTTTTTCTTCTTTTGAGGATAAACTTTGTTCAAATCCTAATAGTTTACACATACATGAACTCCTCCTCTTCTCAATTTGGTACAACATTAACCAACCAAGACTGGCATTGAATTTCAACCAAAAATTTTGGCTTCATTTTTGCTTGTGGATTCCTCTTTTTGACCTTTTTTGCCCCTTCTAGCTTCAATCTTCTGAGCTTCTGTATGGCCAGTTCATGATTGTGGTGTGTTTGAATGATGTCCCTAGTGATTCCATGATCAACTCTTAGCGTGTCTTCATATGTCCAGGCAAAGGCCTTTTTATATTTTGTTGAATTTCTCAGAAGTTTTGATCTCTCTTCAGGAGTTACATTAGATGCTATCAAGATTTTCTTTGGACTTTCCAAATTTTTTGAGAATAAATAGAGTACCATCAATTGAATCAATGTTAAATATGAAGGAGTTATGATCATGGTTATGCATAGTGAAATCATAAGAGACATAACACAAGTAAGCAAGGACGTTCATCTTATTAATGACACTAGAATTATAATGTCATTATTAAACAGTTAAAAAATAAAAAGAACATTCTAAATAGCTAATCATTTTTTGCTCTTGCAAACACAGATGTTGCAGCCGATGATCCATTATTATCCTTGAGAATCATCCTGCCTTTCCACTTAGGCACTTAATCCATCTTACTCTTTCCCTCTCACTTTTCTGGGTCAGAGATATGTTGGGAGTCAATTAGATCTTGAATAGCATGTCTCAAGGTCTTGCAATCGTTTGTGGTATACCCGGTGTGCTGGTGGAAGGTGCAATACTGATCCCCTCTGTGATCGGGCTGTCCCTGGCTTCTAGCGGGCCTAGCCGGTAATGGCTATAATATCCCCTCCTTCATCAACCTCTTAAGGACCCAGGACAAAGATCTGCCCAAATTAGAAAAATGCCTTCGATTCACTTCTGTGTTTGGAGCTTCTGCTATATTTTCCTTTTTTGGGTCTGGCATTAATTCTTGAAGGCGGTCTCTCAGAGGATGACAGGAGTCTGTTCTATGCCCGGAATACTGTTGATACGCACAGTACCAATCTGCTCTATGTCTAGGGTGTCCTTGACTTGGGGCAAGCCCAGCTGGCAAGGGTTGTAACTTCCCTTTCTTGATGAGACGAGTGAAGTGCCATGATAATGGCCTACCCGAAATAGTGAGGTGGGACTGAACTGCTCTAGTGGCTGAGACTTCTGTAGGCTTAACATTTGCCTCACTGATGTTATGGCTTCTTAAGCTTTCACGTTTTAGAATATGCGTGATAGTGAGGTCCTCTTCCTCTTCAGGCATAATGCTATATTCTAAAGTGGGCCTCCTATTTCCTCCTTGTTCAACTGGTTAATTAAGTGGCCCCTTGCCTCTGGTTTCGAAAGAAAATGGAGGTACTGCAGTCGTCGCTGTATGAGCCCTCTTAACCATGGCCGGCTCTACTTGGTTATGAGTTGTTGCCATAAGCTGAGCTTGGAGAACAAGTGCCATGGCATCTATTCTTTTTTTACCATGGCCAGCATCCTTTTTTCCAGCTATTCGAATCTTCTATCCAACTCCTGGGCAATTAGGGCACGAGTCTTTTTGGTCTGTTGCGAAGGGCCAGCCATTTCTACTACCTTTAGATTCTCTGGAAAGGATGCTAAAACTTTGTCAGCCAACCCAAACTCTAATCACTCCTTAGACAACTATTGGGATCCCTAAACCACCTAAGCAAATGGTCTACAATGGCTGAAAAGCAAGGAGTTAGAATGATGCATGAATAATATGTAATGCATTATCGTGCTATGCAAGTGGTATACAGTGACTAATAGAGATTATAATGATACATGTGAAACATTTGAAAAACTATACATATGATGATATGTACATGTAATAATTATATGCAAACAATAAGATGTATACATAGGGAGAAAATGTAACACCCCCTACCCACGTGTAGCACGCTGTATGTAACATAGGCAGTATGCGACGCTGAGAGAGGGATGCTACCAACAAAACATGCAGCAACCAAAAATATAAGCAAAATTACATAAGTTTTTTTTTCAAACATAAGCATTTGCACAATACAAAAGAAATTTATACTTGACAATACATTTCTCATCAACATCTTATTACATTTCAAACACTGAATACAATACTAATAATGGATTACATAACAAATATGGACTATACTCTCTAAACACTAACTACAACTACAGACTTGGCGACCAGACTGCTGCAGATTATCCTCGGCAACACAATTCACTCCAAACCTGCATGGATAAACACCCATGCTAAGCATAAAAGCTTAGTGGGGAAAAACACATAGTATGGATGACCATTCACAATGGTCGTCAGTCACAACACCCAATAAATAACAAAAATCCCATCATTTAAGAATATAAATACATGTTTCAAACAAACTTGAACATCTCATTTAATCGATACATAAAATTAATCATAAACGAAATATTTTATCCATAATCATTCACAAGGCCAAACAAGGTGACAATCTTAATTAATACATGCTTTTCATGTTTAATTATTCATATATCTCATGTCACACATATCATCATATTCAGCCTATAATCGATTTTCAAATTACTGAACTTCTCACACATCTAAGAGTCATAGGTAAGTAGCGACTAATTTAACTTCATTTTCCAGCATACAAATGCATACCATACTTATAGTTACTTTTATTTAATCACTTGCTTCAAACCATTGAATTATCTTTATGACATTAACTCATGTTAGTATTTCAAAAGAAATATCCGGAACATGTAGGCTTTCAAAGGTGTTATCACAGTTTCGCATAAGGATCCTTACCGAATCCCAAACACATATGTGCGCAAAGCGCAAACTCATGCCACATATAAGTCACAGCATACACTACGTTCACATTCTTATTGAGTGCATAATCTTACACAAATATTCACATATCTTTATCAATTCACACTTATGGGTCAACTCACATATTCATGTTCATTTAATGCCTACTAAGTCAAGAGGAGTGTATAAGCGAGTGAACAGACAGTACCTTACGGGTACGAATCGAATACTGACAGTACCTTACGGGTACAAATCGAACAGCAATATTACATTTCTCGTTCAGAAACATTTTATTTTCACATCCAAAACATTTTTTGAGGGGATCTTAAACAAGATCCAAAACACATTAGGGGTTCGCGAGGAACCAAACAGGGACCTGATCAGGGTCCAAACGGAACAGAGGGCTGCAGCTAACAGAACTCTATAGGCATGCCTATCTATCCACGATTCGACTAACACAGGCTAACACATAATTGTTTCCTTCAATGATGTACATGTTATATTTCAATAGTTTTTCAGAAGTACAGATTCTTATTATAATCGCATAATAATCATACGAATAATTCATTCATAACTAAAGCAATGGCTCACATAGAATATAACAAGCATATCCTTTAATTGCATTCACTTTAAATTTTAATACATACTTAACCATTTATTTCAACTATAGCTTACAAGGTATGGCATATCCCGGTATGTTATAAGTAAATCACAAATCAAAACCCATGTCAAATAGCTCAATCAATATACATCCATAGAATAGAAAAGAGTCGCACTTGCAACCTCAGTCGTGACCGCAACAGAAAGCTAGATGGCCTCTATCGCACTCGCGACACTAGTTGCGCCCGCGACAGAGCCAAGCATCACACTCCTGTTAATACTCAATTACATACCACTTCACATAAAAACATATTTACCCTTATAATTTCCATAATAATTTCATAAACATTATTTCCCCCCAATTTCATGCATTGAACTCAAGAACATCAACGTAAGTATCCTAACTATTCAATTATTAAGAATCATTCTGTAATTAGACAGACGTAATTGAAAACCGTTGGTGCTACGAAAGGTTCATTTCAATTTCAGTTTATGACACACATAAAACAATCATTTAATTGAATCTTAACATCACATACAAATTCTAAACTATAAATAAGTCTACTTGAGACTTGAATCATTAATGGTTCAACAACTTTTATAGTTCTTCATATACATGCCACATTTGTTGAACATATGTTCATACTTTCACGTATCTCATTCACCTCAATCATACCCATATTTTCCTCATATATAATCCAACCTCAATACATGCATACCTATAGTTCATGTTCACATTAAGCAAACTCACTTTATTTAAAACCCTTCATGTGAGTAGCAATTAGTCTCAACCCATAATTATATATACTTCGTAATAGTATACAAGCTCATATGGATTAAGGCATTAAAATCCTTGAATGTCATTTAACTTGACTAAATCCCATTTTATATAATTGTACATTGTAAGTCTACTACTAGTCCTAATCATATTCATGTGTATTATCAAAGTGATATCTATTCTCATAATCAACTAATGATCCTAAACATGTATTGGATAAACCCCAAAAAATTTCTGTGTAATACGGGTTCAATTAGGGAAGAAAAACATAAAAAAATATACAAATTAGTTGAGGGGAAAGGTAGGGCATTGATCCATACCAACCATGGGCTCAAAATGAAGAAAAAAAGGCTTTATATGTGTTATTCTGTCGCGAGGTCGCGACCTATGTCACGCTCGCAATAGAGGCTCACCTCTGGTGCCTTACAAGACTGCTTTTTACTACAAACTTGAATTGCCATAACCAACCTCTAGACCTCATTTTTAGACAAAGTGGTCTTCTTAATAATTGTTCCCCTACGTTTTACTTTTAAATGGGACAAGTTTCAGGTCAATTGGATTCCTAAAACAAGAGATATTCTTTAAACCCTACGGACTGTTCAAAGGAACCCGGCTAGACAGAGACACATCCGATTTTTTTCATTTTTAGGCCTCGTAGATTCAGAATTAATTTATGGTCTCTCTTAGAATTTTAAAGATACAGAAGTTATGGTTCAAATGGCCCAACAATAATACAATTTTGAATTGTCAAACTCTAGCTATGATCAAAAAAATACACAGAGGTCTGGTAGGACATAAACAGGATTTTCCCTAAACTAGGGTTCATACTCTAACAATGATCTCATAACAATACAACCAACAATTTCCAACAGAATTCAACTATATATATCATCTATATCATCTATCAATTAACACATATTCACACACAATTTCCATATCCATATAATCACACATCAAATAAGCAAAACTACACACAGCCAGATATATATCCCAAACAACATATAAGCAACCAAAGCTTCCAAACCTGATTGCCAATCCTTCTATTTTCAAGATTCTATCGTTCCTTTTCCCTTATCTTTTTTCCTTTCCTCAATCACTTGCAAACATCCTGTCACACCCCATTTTCCCCCTAGTCGATTGAGCAATATGTATGTGCGTGCATTTGCATGGTTTTGGCATATCATAGGGGTATTTTGGTATATATGCATATTTTGTGGGTTTGCTCCTGTGTGGTGGTGCATATAGAAATAAGGTGTCCATAAGTGGAGTTAGGATCACATGCATGTGAGCATATTATTATGTGTGTATTAGATGAGATTGCATTGTGTGTGTTGCTCATACATGTGTAGGGTGCATTATTGGAGTATTTCATTATGTGTGTGACATGTGCATCTAGTGTGTGAGTGAGTGGTTTCCACCACCAAGATTGTGACAAGTGGAGGGTGAGAAAAGAAAGAGAAAGAAGAAAAGGGGAAACTCATAATTTGGGTTCCATTTCCCCGTCTCCTCTTCTTCTTCCTCCTTCTTCTTCTTCTTCATTTCCCCTAGCCAACATTCCCTTGGTCCAAGCTTGTGTGGTGGAGATTGGTCACTCATTGTGTTATTTGGGTAAGCTTCTCTGCATTTTCTATTTTGATTTGTAGGTTCTGTAACACCCCAACTCATACGTGGACGAACCCATCCGCAATGGAGTAGGAAGCCGTACGAGTAGGTGTGTTACCGGACTGAAGCGAGACAAAGCATACTAAAATACGGAAGAATTTAAAACTTGAGGAGTAGATTTGGACATGCATATTCCGCAAATGTGCATACACTAAGCAAAAGCGTACAGTTGTGAAAACTTACAAGCATACAATAGAAGTTATTCTCCAAACTTCGCTATACAAATATTTACATGGCCCAGAATATTATATAAGTAATATTTACATGTTATTACATATACATATTCATCAGAATTACAAAATCCAGGCTATAGAAATTCAACAAAATACATCACTTCTAACTCCTATGTGGCCGACTCTGCAGATGCGCGACTCGAACAGAAGCAAACCTGCCACCTGCACGGGAAAAAGAACCCGTGCTAAGCGATAACGCTTAGTGGGGAAAACAAACATAATAATATGGACGGCCATTCACAATGGTCGTCGAGGCAAAATACATTCAAAAGGCAATTGCGGATATTCAAAACACACATCTAAACAGACTTGCATAGTAAAGGCATTCATTCGGAAACTCACACACATAATCATATACATATATCAGGAATGGGCCAAAACAGTCATAACCCAAAACACGACACCAATGTTATCATGCTGAGCCACATACTCAAGTAAACATCCAAAACACCACACTTCTGCTGCACAACTCTAATACATAGCATATCATGCTGTAAACACTCCCATAACGGAGACTGGAGGCATAATCGCATCACTTCACATTCATATCCAAAACCATGCAGAAAGTACGATTACATCTTATATACTTACCCTCACAACCGATCTGATTCACATGCTTGTACACAATAAAACCATGCTTAACTCATATACACAAATACATCGATCGAATCATTTCAAAGCATTCAGAAACTAATAACAAATCACATGCCAAGTACGGATAATCATGTTAACTGAAAAGTCATGTTCACTAAATACAGATTTACTTTCTGAAGCCCGTAGTCATATTCATATACATATAAACTGATTCTTACTCATTCAGATATCACATTCTGATGATTGTTTCAAAACAGAATAAAACAAACCATCAAAATACCTGCTGACTCATAATAGTGGATAACGAGTACTCATGAGGGAACATATAGCCCGATCTCTGACCGGGTAAACCTCAGAGGAAACATATAATATAATGTACCATGCAGGTACTAGTCGAAAAGCAACATCATTTTTTTTCCACATTCCAAAAACATTTCATATCAAAGGGTTCGCGAGGAACCAGTCGTGGGACCTGATCAGGGTCTAAATCGTTCAAAGGACGCTGCAGCTACAAAGACTCAATTAGGCATGCCTAACTATCCACTAGACTGACTCTCGCAGGTCATGCATCATACAAATCATATTTCACATCATATAATTTATATCATTATACATAATCAGCAATAGGTGAAACATATGAGTAAAATCATAAAGTCAGTAATGCATCATACAATTTACACTTAAGCATATCATAATAATCTTAGAGAAAGATCATAAATATAGATATGCATAACACATTCAGTTATATTAACATACTTCATGACATAGTCAAAGAACACACCTAAAGGCATCACAAGTTCGGAATTCAAACATTGAAATCACCAAAGAAAACTCATTTAACATAACACATCTGTCGCGCTCGCGATGTCTGTCGCGCTCGTGACAGAGACAATAGTCTCTTCGCTGTGTGCGCGCGATGGACTTCGCGATCACGGGAAGGAGAGAAAGGCCCGGCTCTGTCGCGCTCGCGACAGTGTCGCGGTCGCGACAGAGGACAAGCATTGCTATTGCGGGGTCGCGGCAAGTCGCGTGCTCGCGATAGCACAGGCCAACAATGTGCTCTGTCGCGATCGCGACGGTTGTCGCGCTCGCGACAGAGAGCACACAAGCTATTACTATCGCGGGCTCGCGACAGCGTCGCGTGCTCGCGATGGCACAACATCAGGATCACCAGTCTCTGTCGCGCTCGCGACAGTGTCGCGATCGCGACAGAGTCATGATTCCGAAAATCTGCAGAATTTTGCAAGATTTTTCCTTCCTCAAACTCACCCACAAACACACGAAACACATCCAAAAGTCTCTTACCTCATCTCCAGCCAGTCACACATTATTGATAACATAATCCAACATTCGTATCAAGTATTTCAATCAAACACGCCATTAACAATATCCATATACACAATCTATAATAATAACATTATTCGTCAATCATCTCAATCGGACTCACATTAATTGCATTCGTACATATGGTACGTCATTCTAAGGTTACTCATGAGACCATCACAATATAGCACTCATCAATAAACAAACCTTCATGGAGTTATATCTATTCTTAATTACTAGTTAAATCACCAATCTTAATCATATTCATAGGTTTTTCCCAACAATCATTACTTATATAGTCAATTAATTACCCTAAACATACATAATTACTAATGGGAAAGATACGGGATTGATCCGGGTCAATCCTAGACTCAAAAATATAGAATAAAAGGCTCAAAACATACTTTTCTGTCGCGAGGTCGCGACCCTTGTCGCGCTCGCGACAGAGATTCGCTTCAGCTCCCCTAACAAACTGCTTTTTACTACAAACTAATGTCGTGAAAACCGACCTCTAAACCTCATTGTTAGGAAAAGTTGTCTTCTTAACAAATGTTCTCCTACGTCTTAGATTTCAAATGAAACAAGTTTCACATCAATTGGATGTCTAAAACTCCAGATATGCACTCCACAACCCATACTGGTCAAACAACCCGACACAACAGGGACACTACATTTTTAATCAATTTTTCGATGTCCTAGAACGAGAATTTGTCTAAGGCTATTTCTGAGACATTTAAAGTAATGGTATTCATGGTTCTAATGGTTCAAGAATCGAATGATTTGGAGTTCTAAAACTCACAATACAGCCTAATTACTGAAGAGAGGTCAAATGCATTCCAACCCAGTTTCACCCAAAAACCTACTCACATGCACAATTGAGCAATTAAACCAACACTCACTACCATCATCATCTATCAACAACCACACAATCAAGAAACTTATAACATACATGAATATATGTATATATATATAAATTCATATATATAAAAAAATAAAGTTTCCCAAACCTGGATTTGCGATTCAAAACCTCAATCTTCAAGAACCCACTCAATCAAGCCTTAGCTCCTCTTCAAATCATTCAAAACTCGCACAAACAAACCCAATAATCACTAAACCAAAACTCTAACTTACTCAAATCGAAAGCAAACTAGAAGAAAAAGAAGTTCAAAACACAATAACCAAAACCTAACCACTTACCTCTTCAACCTTGCTCCCAAACTCTTCCAAAATAGATCCAACTCATACACAACCAAGAGAAAGAATGCAAGAAATGGGAAAGGGAAAAGAAAAGAGAGAGAACGGGAAGGAGAGGAGGGCCAAACGTGAATCTGCCCCTTTCCATTCTTCTTTTCCTATTTCTCTTTCTCATTTAGTGCACACACCAACCATTCCACTTGTCACCATCCTAAAGGTCCACTTGTCAAAATCTTCAATCCCACTTTGACTTACTCCTACATGCACCATACACTAAACACACACAATTAATTCTTGAATAAATATCTTCAATACACCAAACACCTCTCACACCATATCATTTCTTAGCCCACTCACATCCTACTTCCATATACTTCAAACATACTCTAACAATTCCTTATAAGCCACTTGTCATCATCCTACAAACCCAAGTGTCACAATCTTATCCAATCACTTCCTACATACCATACACATGTTCCACTAGATAATTCACTCACTAAACTTATTTAATTATTTTCTTAGCAATTAAATCCTTATTATCCATATTACTCATGCATAAATTACCAAAATACCCTTCACTTAACTGACTTTGCTGCCGATTCCGACTAGGCCCGTTTTGGGGTGTTACAGGTTCCCTTCTCTTCTTCATCTTCTTTGTTTAGGGTTTTGATTAGGGTTGCTTTGGTGTGTTTTTCGTTGTTTTGGGTGTTTAGCTGAGCCTGCAAGAGATCTTAAAGGCAAGAAAGTTGCTGGATCTAGTAGAACCAAGTGATAGAGCTTCTAATTTTGAGGTTTGGGAAATTTAATTATGTTTTGGCTTTGCTTGAAATGTGATTTTGGGTTTTGTATGTATGTATGATTGCTAGAAATTTGAGTATGAAATTTGTTTACTCTATGTGGGTTTCAAGCTTT
This sequence comes from Excoecaria cochinchinensis, assembly GCA_947683425.1. Lineage (NCBI taxonomy): Eukaryota > Viridiplantae > Streptophyta > Magnoliopsida > Malpighiales > Euphorbiaceae > Excoecaria > Excoecaria cochinchinensis. Next base: position 2,674,498 of record CANTUQ010000013.1, read on the forward strand.
AAAGTGTAGAATTTGAATGATAAGCTATTACAAAATGTTTAATTTTCTTGATTTAAATTTTCTGAATCTGTGGATGTTGAGTTCATGTATGATTGGACAAATTGATACTTTATTATATTGTTTGAGTTGTGATTTTGGATGGTCAGGTTAAGGTAAGTTTTTGGTGTTAATTTATTGGTCAAAATTTGTATATTTTTTTGGTTGGTTGTGTGAAAAATTGGGAATCGTTGAACTTGGAATTCTGCAGATTTCAGGAAAATCCAGGAGTCACACGGCGGTAAGGCCTGGTCTCACCGCCGTGTGGATCGTGGGTTTTGCCTTGGAATTCTGGAGCTGTGTCTTTACACGGCGGTAAGGGCAAAGCCATACCGCCGTGTAAAACCATTATGCCTAGGTGTGAGGTAGGTCACACGACAGTATGGCCTAAGCCTTACCCCCGTGTGAGTGTCTTACACGGCCGTATGGGTAAGGCCATACCGCCGTGTAAAACGGTTCTGCCCGCCTCTTTTGCAATTTTTCCACTTCTTTCTTTTTCATTCTTTTTCCTCTCTTGTATGGTTTTAAATGTTATTTAGTGTCTTTTAACATGATTTACGTCTTTAAAAGGGATATTTTAGCTATACAATCGATGGATTCTATTATTGTTTCCAATTAAGTTAATTGCTTTGCATATGATATATATATGAAGAGTAGTAAATGACCATGCTATGTGAGTTTATAATATGAGTTTTTAAAAATGATATAGAGGGTGATCACATGTTATATCATGCCATGATTATTTGTACTATGTGAATATACATGTTAAGCTATATAATTGCTTGCTTTAAATTGGATTAATGTTTATTTGTGGATTGTATTATGAATGACCTGCTAGAGTCTAGAAAGTGGATAGTTAGGCATGCCTAATCGAGTTTTATAGCTGTAGCCCTCAGTTCCGTTTGGACCCCGATCAGGTCCCTATTTGGTTCCTCGTGAACCCTTTAATGTGTATGGATCTTGTTTAAGGTCCCATTTAAAAATGTTTTGTGATAGTTAAAAGTAAAATTGGTTTCTCCATTCGTACCCATAAGGTACTATCCGTAATTGGCTCATACCTGTAAAGTACTATCCATATACTCATTATCCACTCCCTCGAGCCAGCAGGTGCCTTGTATGAATTGTGATATGAGGAAACGTATGTGATATATGTATAGGTTCAATGGTGAAAAGTATAATCTGTTATGAGGATATGAATATTGTTATGAGCTTTCTGATGAATGGCTTTATTTATGTGAGCATGAGTATATGCAATTGTTATGCTATGATTATCGTATATATATACATGAGGTACACGTGTGTATTGCCTTGACGACCGTTGTGAATGGTTGTCCTTATGCTATATGTGTGTTTCCCCACTTAGTGTTATCATTTAGCACGGTGTGTTACCCGTGCAGGTGCGGAAGGAGTTTGCTTTTGGAGTGTCGCAGCCATCGAAGCCAACACAGTAGGGTCTTAGTGTAGGGCTTTATTTTTGTATTTTGAGGATTCTTTTTGTATAGAACTCTCTTACATTAGTTTTGTAATAGCTTCTGCTTATGTACATGTATTTTGGGATTTGTAATTATCTGTTGTATCTCTTGGTTGATCAAATAGTAATGTAATGCTTCCGTTATATTAATGCATGATCAGCCTTAGTTCTTATGTTCCGCAAAAGTTTTTAATTGCCCTTTATTTATGTATGTTTATCTTTGATTGAATTTATATATATTTATGCTTTGTACGTTTGCACCCTCACTCGTACGCATCTTACTCCTCATGGGATGGGATTGCCTAAGTACAGGTAAGGGGTGTTACAAGTTGTGGTATCAGAGCCTAGGTTTAGGCATTTCTAGGTGATTGTTTATGTGCTACTATATGTGAATACATCTATGTCTAAGGCTGTGTTGGCTGATGCGGTTGTCCTCTTGTTTTTTAGATGGATTCTAATTCTGCTCGTGGTGCGCTTGAGGAATCCGCTGAAAGTGTGAATCCTCCAGCTGTAGATCCGTCTGTTTTTATTTCTGTGTCGGCTCAACGTGCTAGGGTCCAGCCCGAGGTCGCTGCCATGCCTTTTGAGGCTATGTTTAGATTGCATCAGGACATGGCTCGGGTTTTGGAAAGGGTCACTACCCCTAAAGCTCCGATAGAGAGTTTAAGAAGAGCTGGTGTTGAGGATTTTTATGGGATCAGGCTAGATGAGTCAGAGCTAGTTGAAAAGTGGCTTGATAAAGTAAAGAGAGCTTTAAAAGAAGTCAGGTGTCCTCCCGATCAGCAAGCTGAATGTGCTGTGGAATTGCTTCAAGGGTCGGCTTACGAATGGTGGGAGTTGGTATGTAGGCAACCTCAGATGCCTGATCCGGTTACATGGGAATTCTTCGGGGAGGAGTTCACAAAGAAGTATGTGAGTCAGGCATATAGGGACGCAAGATGGGCACATTTTCTGAGTTTAAAGCAGAGGGCCATGTCAATTTCGGATTATGAGAAAGAGTTTAATCAGTTGTGTCGCTATGCTTCGCGTGGGGTTATGGCAGATGATTTCATATGCAAGCATTTTGAAGCCGGGTTAAATGAGTCTTTGAAGATTGCTTTGATTTCTTTGATGTGTACACCAGGGGTAAGTTATTATCAGATTGCAGAGGCTGCCATGAGGGCGAAGAAGACAGAATCATTGCTTAGGGAGAGAGCTTAGCGAAGGAATTTTGCAAGGGGTGGTTTTTCCTCATCTTTGGGTAAGAGATCTAGGAACCCGCAAGATGAGCCATCAGCTGGTTCGGCTACTAGAGGTAGAAGGCAAGGTTTAACAGCGGTATCTGGTTCTGGCAGAGGTGGTAGATCTGATGCTATACCTATTTGTGCACATTGCAGCAAGGCTCACCGGGGTGAGTGTAGGTGGCTCACTGGTTGGTACTTTAAGTGTGGGAGCACCGAGCACCGTATGGCTAGTTGTCCCCAGTTGAATGAGGATTCAGGTCCACAGGGAGGAGCTAGCAGTGTTAGATCGAATGTTTCTCTGGCAGGTAGAGGTAGAGGTAGAGGTAGAGGTAGAGGTCGAGGCGGTCGACCTAGAGATGGAGTTATTTCTTAGACTGTTGAGCATCCTCCACCTGTTGTAGCTAGAGCGTATGCAGTTAGAGCCAGAGAGGAGCAGGATGCCCCTGATGTGATTGCTGGTAAGTTCCTACTCCATGACACTGAATTATATGCTCTAATAGATCCTGGTTCCACACACTCATATTTGTGCACGCATAAGATTGTTGATAAGTTGTATATGGTAGATTAGTTAGACTATGAGATATGTGTGACCAGTCCATTAGGGCATAGTGTCAGGGTGAGTAGAGTTTTTAGGAGTTGTCCTTTGATGATTGAGGGTGTTGAGTTCCCTGCAGATTTGATAGAGTTACCTTTAAGAGAATATGATCTGATTTTGGGTATGGACTGGTTGCGCAAGCATCGGGCTGTGGTTGATTGTCATAAAAAGACCTTTGTGCTTCGGGATAGGAACCGAGCTCCAGTGTTTGTAAGAGGTTTGGGTGCAAGTTGTGTGAACAACGTGATTTCTACAATTCAAGCCAAGAGGTTTTTGAGAAAAGGTTGTGAGGCTTTCCTAGCTGTGGTTTTGGATTCCAAGAGGGATCAAGTTAGGATTGGGGACATCCCTGTTATTCGGGAGTTTAGTCATGTTTTTCCAAGTGATTTGCCAGGTTTGCCTCCAAAGAGGGAAGTTGAGCTAGCCATAGAGATCATGCCGGGTACCACACCTATATCGAACGCACCTTATCGGATGGCTCCTGTAGAGTTGAGAGAATTAAAAACTCAACTGCAAGAGCTTTTGGATAAGGGGTTTATTCGACCCAGCATATCTCTATAGGGAGCTCCGGTTCTATTTCTCAAGAAGAAGGATGGGTCTTTGAGGATGTGTATCGATTATAGGCAGATTAACAAGATCACAGTGAAGAACAAGTATCCGTTGCCTAGAGTTGAAGATTTGTTTGATCAGCTTTGAGGTGCAGGAGTCTTTTCCAAGATAGATCTTCGGTCTGGGTATTATTAGCTTCGGGTTACGGATGAGGATGTGGTTAAGACTGTATTTTGGACTCGGTATGGCCGCTATCAGTTCCTTGTTATGCCGTTTGGTTTGACCAATGCTCCAGCGGCATTCATGGATTTGATGAACAGAGTGTTTAGGCCATACTTGGACCGATTTGTAGTAGTGTTTATAGATGACATCTTGGTGTATTCCAAGGATGAGACCGAGCATGAGGAACATCTCCAATTGGTTTTGTAAGTGTTGAGGGAACATCGGTTGTTTGCCAAGTTGAGTAAGTGTGATTTTTGGCTTCGGGAAGTGTCATTTTTGGGCCACATAGTTTCATCAAAGGGTATCCAAGTAGATCCAGCTAAGATTGAGGTGATATTAGATTGGAAAGCGCCTAGGAATGTTCAGAAAGTGAGGAGTTTCCTTGTTCTGGTGGGTTACTACCGTCGGTTTGTTAAGAGTTTCTCTGTGATTGCCGGTCTGATGACTAGGTTGTTGAGGAAAGGAGTTAAGTTCGAGTGGTCGGATAAGTGTCAAGCTTGCTTTGAGAGGTTGAAGCAGTTGTTAGTCGAAGCTCGTATACTTACTCAACCCATCTCGGGTAAGGAGTTTGTTATGTATAGTGATGCTTCAGGTGTTGGTCTGGGATGTGTTATGATGCAGGAAGGTAGGGTTGTGGCTTATGCTTCTCGATAGTTAAAGCCACATGAGAGGAACTATCCAACGCATGATCTTGAGTTAGCAGCGGTCGTCTTTGCTTTGAAGATTTGGTGCCATTATCTCTACGGGGAGAAGTGCAGGATCTTTACGGACCACAAGAGTTTGAAGTATTTCCTGACTCAGAAGGAACTTAATATGAGATAGCGTCGATGGCTTGATTTGTTTAAAGATTACGATTGCATTGTGGATTACCACCCGGGTAAGGCCAATGTAGTCGCAGATGCTTTGAGTCGGAAGTCAGTTTTTGCCTTATTTTGAGACGGTTCAGATGGAGGTTTGGTTCGGATGGGGCTTTGATAGCTCAGTTGAGAGTCAAGTCTACCTTGAGACAGCGGATAGTTGATGCTCAGAAGATTGATGAATGGGTTCAGCAGATTGTTCAAGAGGTTAGTCTAGGCAAGCAGTCAGAGTTCTCGGTTCTTGATGGAGCGCTTTTGTATGGGAACTGTTTGTGTGTTCTGGATGATGAGGAATTGAGGAAACAGCTTTTGAGCGAGGCACACAGTACAGTTTTCACCATGCATCCTAGCAGTGGGAAGATGTATCAGGATATGAAGCAGTTTTATTGGTGGTCTGGTATGAAGAGGGACATAGTAGACTTTGTATCCAAGTGCTTGACATGCCAGCAGGTAAAGGCTGAGCACCAAGTTCCTTCTGGATTGCTCACGCCTTTGTCTGTTCCCGAGTGGAAGTGTGATGATATTACCATGAATTTTGTTTCCGAGTTGCCCTTGACTCAGAAAAAGCATGATTCTGTTTGGGTTATTGTGGATCGACTCACAAAGTCCACTCACTTCTTGCCGGTTAGGATGGATTACCAGATGGATAGATTGGCCAGTATCTATGTGGATGAGATAGTTCAATTGCATGGAGTGCCTTTGTCCATAGTTTCAGATCGGGACCCAAGGTTCACATCTAAGTTTTGAAAAGAGTTACAACGAGCTTTGGGTACCAAGTTGAACTTCAGTATGACATTTCATCCTCAGACAGACGGTCAGTCTGAGCGAGTGATTTAGATCTTAGAGGACATGTTAAGGGCTTGTGTTTTGGACTTTCCAGGTAGTTGGGACAAGTATGTATTGCTTATGGAATTTGCCTACAACAATAGCTATCAGTCCAGTATCGGTATGGCTCCTTATGAGGCTTTGTATGGACTTCAGTCTAGGACTCCAGTTTATTGGACAGAGTTGTCCGAGAGGTCAATGATTGGGCCAGATTTGGTTAGAGATACAGAGGAGAAGATTAGAGTTGTGCAGCAGAATTTGAAAGCGGCCAAGGATCGACAGAGATCTTATGCCAACTTGAAGAGAAAGGATGTGCAGTTTGAAGTCGGAGACAAGGTTTTCCTGAAAGTTTCTCCTTAGAGAAAAGTGCTTAGGTTTGGAAAGAAAGGAAAGCTTAGTCCTCGCTTCATAGGTCCATATGAGGTGTTGGCAAGAGTTGGTCCGGTGGCCTATAGATTGGCTTTACCGATAGAGTTGTCCAAGTTGCATGATGTGTTCCACGTTTTTATGCTTCATTGGTATAGGTCAGATCCTTCTCATGTTTTGTCAGTTCAAAAGGTTCAAGTGCAGTCTGATTTCTCCTACGATGAGCAACCAAAAGCTATCCTAGCTCGGGAAGTGAGGCAGTTAAAAAGTAAGCAGATTCCTTTGGTAAAGGTTTTGTGGAATGACCATGGAGTCGAGGAGGCGACATGGGAACCAGAGGAGTCGATGAGAGCTCAGTACCCGCAGTTGTTCAGCTTAGGTGAGAATTTCGAGGACGAAATTCTTGTTAGTAGGGGAGAGTTGTCACACCCCGTTTGCCCCCTAGTCGATCGAGCAATATGTATGTGTGTGCATTTCCATGGTTTTGCCATAACATAGGGGTATTTTGGTATATATGCATATTTTGTGGGTTTGTTCCTGTGTGGTGGTGCATATAGAAATAAGGTGTCCATAAGTGGAGTTAGGATTACATGCATGTGAGCATATTATTATGTGTGTGTATTAGATGAGATTGCATTGTGTGTGTTGCTCATACATGTGTAGGGTGCATTATTGGAGTGTTTCATTGTGTGTGTGTGACATGTGCATCTAGTGCGTGAGTGAGTGGTTTCCACCACCAAGATTGTGACAAGTGGAGGGTGAGAAAAGAAAGAGAAAGAAGAAAAGGGGAAACTCAGAATTTGGGTTCCATTTCCCCGTCCCCTCTTCTTCTTCTTCTTCGTTTCCCCTAGCCAACATTCCCTTGGTCCAAGCTTGTGTGGTGGAGATTGGTCACTCATTGTGTTATTTTGGTAAGCTTCTCTGCATTTTCTGTTTTGATTTTCAGGTTCCCTTCTCTTCTTCATCTTCTTTATTTAGGGTTTGATTAGGGTTGCTTTGGTGTGTGTTTCATTGTTTTGGGTGTTTAGCTGAACCTGCAAGAGATCCTATAGGTAAGGAAGTTGCTGGATCTAGTGGAACCAAGTGATAGAGCTTCTAATTTTGAGGTTGGGGAAATTTAATTATGTTTTGGCTTTGCTTGAAATGTGATTTTGGGTTTTGTATGTATGTATGATTGCTGGAAATTTGAGTATGAAATTGGTTTACTCTATGTGGGTTTCAAGCTTTAAAGTGTAGAATTTGAATGATAACCTATTGCAAAATGTTTAATTTTCTTGATTTAAATTTTCTGAATCTGTGGATGTTGAGTTCATGCATGATTGGACAGATTGATGCTATATTATCTGGTTTGAGTTGTGATTTTGGATGGTCAGGTTAAGGTAAGTTTGAGGTAAGTTTTTGGTGTTAATTTATTGGTCAAAATGTGTATATTTTTTAGTTGGTTGTGTGAAAAATTGGGAATCGTTGAAGTTGAAATTCTGCAGATTTCTGGAAAATCCAGGAGTCACACGGCGGTAAGCCTTGGTCTCACCGCCGTGTGGATCGTGGGTTTTGCCTTGGAATTCTGGAGCTGTGTCTTTACACGGCGGTAAGGGCAAAGCCATACCGCCGTGTAAAACCATTCTGCCCAGGTGTGAGGTAGGTCACACCGCGGTATGGCCTAAGCCTTACCCCCGTGTGAGTGTCTTACACGGCGGTAAGGGTAAGGCCATACCGTCGTGTAAAACGGTTCTGCCCGCCTCTTTTGCAATTTTTCCACTTCTTTCTTTTTAATTCCTTTTCCTCTCTGATGGTTTTAAATGTTATTTAGTGTCTTTTAACATGATTTACATCTTTAAAAGGGATATTTTAGCTATACAATGGATGGATTCTATTATTTATTTCCAATTAAGTTAATTGCTTTGCATATGATATATATATGCAGAGTAGTAAATGACCATGCTATGTGAGTTTGTAATGTGAGTTTTTATAAATGATATAGAGGGTGATCACATGCTATATCATGCCATGATTATTTGTAATATGTCAATATACATGTTAAGCTATATAAGTGCTTGCTTTAAATTGGATTAATGTTTATTTGTGGAATGTGTTATGAATGACCTGCTAGAGTCTAGAAAGTGGATAGTTAGGCATGCCTAATCGAGTCTTATAGCTGCATCCCTCAGTTCTGTTTAGACCCCGATCAAGTCCCCGTTTGGTTTCTCGTGAACCCTTTAATGTGTATGGATCTTGTTTAAGGTCCCTTTTGAAAATGTTTTGTGATAGTTAAAAGTAAAATTGGTTTCTCGATTCGTACCCGTAAGGTACTGTCCGTAATCAGCTCGTACCCGTAAAGTACTGTCCGTATACTCGTTATCCACTCCCTCGAGTCAGCAGGTGCCTTGTATGAATTATGATATGAGGAAACGTATGTGATATATGTATGGGTTCAATGGTGAAAAGTATAATCTGTGATGAGGATATGAATATTGTTATGAGCTTTCTGATGAATGGCTTTATTTATGTGAGCATGAGTATATGCAATTGTTATGCTATGATTATCGTATATATATACATGTGGTACGCGTGTGTATTGCCTTGATGACCGTTGTGAATGGTTGTCCTTATGCTATATGTGTGTTTCCCCACTAAGCGTTATCGCTTAGCACGGTGTGTTACCTGTGCAGGTGCGGAAGGAGTTTGCTTTGGGAGAGTCGCAGCCATCGAAGCTAACACAATAGGTTCTTAGTGTAGGGCTTTATTTTTGTATTTTAAGGATTCTTTTTTTATATAACTCTCTTACATCAGTTTTGTAATAGCTTCCGCTTATGTACATGTATTTTGGGATTTGTAATTATCTGTTGTATCTCTTGGTTGATCAAACAGTAATGTAATGCTTCTGTTATATTAATGCATGATCAACCTTAGTTCTTATGTTCCGCAAAAGTTTTTAATTACCCCGTATTCATGTATGTTTATCTTTGATTGAATTTATATATATTTATGCTTTGTGCATTTGTACCCTGACTCGTACGGCATCTTACTACTCATGGGATGGGATCGCCTAAGTACGGGTAAGGGGTGTTACACATCCAGCCAAAATAACACATAAATCAACCAAACGTAAACCCTTTTCAAACCCATAAAAACACAGAGTAGAAGAAGATGAAAACCCCAAATCAACGAGGATGAAGATAGCCACTTACCTCTTTCGAAAACCCAACTCAAAACTAAAAGAAATACAACTAAAGCTGAAGATTCACATTAGGGCAGCCTAAATGAGAGCAGAAAAGAGAGAAAACGGAAGAAGAGGAAGAAGGAAAAACTAGGAAACGTAAATGAGAAGCAGGAAATCTGCTTTCAATTTCCTTTCCTCTCTCCTTCATTAATGCTCTCTTAACTAACCATCCTATGTGGTAAGCCCTTATTGGACCAAAAATTCCACTACTTGACTTTTCTCAAATCAATCCCTATAACTTCTCTTTTAGTCCTTGGCCAATAACACTTCACTCACTAACATAAAATCTTTTACTCAAACTTTAATTAATTCTTCAATCAAGTCCTCAATTAATCAATCTCACATGAAAAATTATCGAATTACCCTTCATGTCCCGATTTATCATGCAAATTCCGACTAGGGCTATTTTTTGTTGTTACAGAAAATAAAAAATTTTATTTGTGCATGAATGAAATGAATATGAAATGTATCATCCACAACCACATTCAAGCAAATAGATCCTTCCAACCTTATTGCCCCCACACACGAGGTCGTATAGTCTCTGTCCTAGGTGGGCTTGGCCCATGGGTCAACAGGGGATACGATGGACGCGCATGGTGCACGATGGAAAACCGACAGTAGAACATTTCTTAACTAATGTGCATACGCATGGATTTTGACCATTGTGTATTGAGGCAATCCAAATAAATCGACATAGGCCTATCAGGGCATGAAAGCCTTTGATTAGGTGACCAATCAAATTATTTGGGTTTGTCCAATACAAAATGATCCATATAGCAAGCAAGGTATTATGGTTCATACCACCTAGGGGAAGTATCTATTTCCATTACATGAGCTTTGGCCAGGGTGATGTTACTTTAGGGCTACCCAAGCATGGACCCTGCCAACGAGTCTAGCCCATCACGAGCGTAACGATCGGTCGGGTCTCCATTTTATATACCATAAAGGTACGAGGCTTAGGCTGGTGATTATCCTGAACACTTCCCTTCATTGAGTGAACGTAGGGTCGTGCTTCAGGAATGCACCGGGGTTGAAAGAGGGACAAAACTAGCATAGATCTAAGTCTCTAATGAGATGCAATGCAGTTTCGAAAAAGGATGAAATTTTTAAATTAAAATTCAATTGTCAGTCTTAACCAAGGTACTTTTGAAGCGAAGTCTCGAGTATTGTCCCCAGCAGAGTCACCACTGTTACGCATGCTGAACCCCGGGGCGCCCCGAACCGCCCGCCTTCTGGGCCTTCGGGATGAGGTTCATGAAACTTGCAAGTGAAATTGCAAGTGCATCCATTTTGGGCAACAAGGAGGTTTCTTGGAGTCGCCACCCAATAGAACATTGGGAAAGGTCGTCTAGACTCAGTGAGCCTAAGGCAGCGCTGCTATGTCCATTATAGGCAAGCCGGAGGTGTCTTGGAGGCTTCCACCCTAATGATAGGATGGTCCTCTAGCCTCACGCTTGGGCAAACCAGAGGCGTCTTGGAGGCATCCACCCTAATAGAACATTAGGATGGCCCTCTCGCCTCGTGGCGCCTAGGACTGTGCAATTTTTAGCCTTTTATGGGACACAAGAGGTGTCTTGGAGGTCCCATCCCAATAGAATATTGAGATGACCCTCTCGCCTCATTGAGCCCAAAGACCAGAGAAGGTTTGGGACTTCCCATTTATTCATACATTGGCTAATTTTATAATTGAGCTTAGAATTTAGCGTTTCGTCCCTTTTCTCATTCAATTTGGTGCAATTTAATTAAAGCGCAAGTTATTCATTCCAAGGAAGGGATAAATAAAAGTATAATTAAAGTAAAGTGCATGAAAATAAATTGCAATAAAACTAGGGGTGGAATACAACCCCCATTGTAAATAAAATACAAAGCATGCATAAAACGGGATATATATTAAAGATGAGGACATTGGTCCTCGCATGCATATTTATTAGAAAACAATTTTGATGTGACCATTTTATTTTAGATGGAGGAAATTGGGACATTGATCCCATTTTTATTAGGAAAGATTCCAAGTTAATTAATAAAAATATTTTTGTGATTTTTTTTTAGCGTGCATAAAATAAACAATTTTATAAGAAAATTACATGGCAAAATAAATGAAAAAGCCAAATAAATTAAATATTTCAAACAAAGCAATTAAATATTTAACCACAAACGAGCCTTCTGGATCTACTCGTGTGCTGGCAAAAATGCCCAAGTAAAGAAAATAAGTTATGACATAGAAAAAAACACAAATTAAATAATGTTAGTAATTAAATCAATTAAATCAGTTAAATATATAATAAACGATAAAATCAAATAAAATAAGATGACATCGAAATGACAAATGAATTACCATGTTAACAATTTAAAATAAATAAGAAAAATGTATTATGAATGACAAATGAATTAAATGATGTGATTGAAATAAATAAAAAATGTTAATGAAATAATACATAAAACTACGAAAACGATAATAATAATAATGAATAATGAAAATAAACAAATAAATGAATAAACAATAAATATATAACAATAGCAATGAAAAGAATGAATAAAAGAATGATGAAAATAATTTAATAAATGATGTGATTAATTAATGTTATCCCAATTAACATAAAACATTTACATGTTAAAAAAAATCAATCAAAATAAATTAATTAATTACATGTTAAAAATAATGAGAAATCAAAGCAAAAATAAATTATTTACATGTGAGCAATAATAAGAAATCAATATTTATATGTTAGAAATGATAAGAAATCAATATTTATATGAACAAAAATAACATATTAACATATTAAATGAGACAAATATAAAAGCAATAGAACAAATAAATAAATAAATGAAACTAATAAAAATAATATACATGTTAATAAATTAAATATGATCAAAATAATAAAAATAGAAATAAAAATATTAGGCCCAAAATGTTTAACCTCAGAGTTTCAGATTCGATGAAGGTAAAAAAGATGATTGATTTCCTTATTCTTGATTTGCAAGATTAGAATTGAATAATAAAAATGTTGAAATCTTATTTCAAGGAAAAATATACTTGAAAAAACTTGTTTTTAGAAAATCAAATGAAAAAATAGATTTTGATAAAAAAACAATTGTTTTGTTTGTCTCAAAATTAATTTTTCATCAAAAATAAATTCAAAAATCATTGGAAAAAGTTTGATTGAAAACAAATAACAAGTAAAAAATAAATTTTGAGAGCAAACAGTTATTTTGTTTGTCTCAAAATTGAAATCAATCAATAAAACCACTCCTAAAAAATGTTTAAAAGAAATTCAATTGGAAAAAAAACCAAAAAGATGAACTGAATTTGTAATTTTTTTTTTGTTGGGGAAAATCTGGAAATTTTAGAGAGCATTTGACTGGAAGAAGAAGAGAAAACCTCAAAAAAAAAACCCTAAGAAAATCCCCTCCTTTTCTCTTTCCATCATTTTCTTTTTATATGAAAAAAGATTAAAACCTAACTAATTAATGGAAAAATCTTCATTAAATCAGATATGAATTATTTTAAATTTTAAAAATTGAAAAAAGCATTTAAAAACCAAAAAAAATGGGATAAAAAACGAATTTTTGGGTGAAAAATCGGAAATAACTGATTTTGGGGCTATATTGGGCAATTTCGGCGGAACAGGTGCGACGGACGCCCGTCGCTGTTGAGCGAAGGGCTGCGAGTGTTCGCACGAGCAACATGCGGAGTGCCACTCGATAGCGCTCCGCATCGCAGCAGCGCCCCGCAGCGCACCTGACGCTCGACCCCCTTTTTTTTTAAATCTAAAAATACTACATTTTCTAAGCCCCATTTTTCAAATCTAATTTTTAAAATATTTTTTATTATTTTTAATTTTTCACTCTAAAATGCAAATTTTAATAGGAAATCATCACTTTTAACCTTTTTTTCCCGTGACAAGGCATCTTATCATCATTGGGTAACTCTGATCTGGGATATCTCAGGACCTGGTGTCTACACATGTGTTTGTCTATGCTGCATCAGCACGACCATGCATTGCACTTCAAATCATGCATCATCCTAACAGAGGTGTGTTCTCATGCCATCATAGATTCATCCAGGTGGTTTAGAGGTCCCAACGGTTTGCTAAGAAAGATTTCACTCTTGGGTTTACCAGAGATGGTTTCAGATCAGTGTTTAAATTCTCTTTGGAAAGGCAGTGAGATATTTTCTTCAGAATCATTAATAGAAACAAGTATGTCTAATCCATCCAGTGGTTTTGATGCAACTCGGGCAATGATTTCCGAAGAAGTAGGGAAAAGAATTGAAGAGTTCGAGGCCAGGATGATGGCGATGATGGGCAACGTTGCAAGTACCCTAGCCCCACTTGCCAGGCAACAGGCTGCTGCTTCAGCTGGGGGGCAAGATGAACAAGGGGATACTAGAGAGGATCCCCCAGCAGCAGTTAATCCACCTGTGGTTGAGCCAAGTATGCCAGCGCCTGTGGAGCGTAGAGAAGGCCCTAAATCAGTGATTGACTTATGGGAGGAGCAAGAGCAACCGATGGTAGTAAAGGGAAAGTCGCCCAAGCTGGAGGATGCAATGTGGAGAAAAATGAAAGAAAGGTTTGAAGCTATGACGAGGATGTTGAAAGTAGGAAGAGGAATGAACCCTGAGGATCGGGAGCCGGATAGTGACAATTTGATCCCTCAAAATTTCAAGATGCCCGATCTCCCCAAGTTTAACGGCACTTCTGATCCTGCTATGCACATCAAGCAGTATTCACTGATATTCAAAGTTTCTATTCTCTAGTTTCATTTGCTTTTCTTTTGTTTTTTCTTTTGTTTTTTTTTTAATTTTCTTTTCTTTGTCTTTGTGGGTGCATTTTATGCTCCATCCCACTTATTTTTTTATTATTCTTATTTTTTTGTATAAATAAACTAGATTTTTCTAATAATGGACCTTTGATACATGAATAAGGGAATTTACTTATACATCACTATAATCATGCTTATACTAACAAATGTATCCCATGGTATAGTAACCCTAATTCTCAACACAACAAGGGTAACAAAAATGAATAGTTATTGTTTAGCAAAGGATTTAGTTAAATAATATGCTTAACAACAAAAACAGGTTAAGGCTCAAAATGGCTACCTAAAGTCAAAAAGGATAGTTTTTTAAAGCAAGCGAAAGTGGTTTAATCTAATTGACCTTTTCATTTCTCGTGCACATTCCATACTAAATGTAATCTCAAAATTTACTGAAGACAAGTTCTAGAGGATATGGCATACTAAGGCTCTCATACAAGAAAATTTTCAAAGTATAAGGCTCAAAACCTCACATAGCTATAGGTCAAACTACCCTAAGCAATGAATTGGCAAAATAATCCTTATATACATGTGTAAAGATACTCAACTTAAAAAGACCCTACACTAAAGTGCTTTGCCAAGTTATGACCTTCACTATATACAATTAATTGTCGAAATAAAAATGAAAATGACATTTTTCGAGATATGGCATATATAGACATAATTAAAATAAATACCAGCTTACTCATGCATATATTCCCAAATATACATCAAATATATAAGCTCCAAAATATAATGCACAAAACAACCTATACATAAAAACAATAACATACATGTGTACAAATCTAATTCAACATACCTAATATTAACAACCTAAAGCTAGCAGCGCATGCATAACACAGGCTACACTAAACACAACAATCAAATACAATTTAAGAATAATTCCCCCACACTTAAAGGACACAATGTCCTTATTGTGTGAAAACAACAAATAATAAATATATACAAGCAAACACAAAACATTATAAAAAGAAAATAAAAATAAAACTAAAAATAAAAAATTGTGTGGAGAAAACTTAGCTCAATTCCCACTAGGGCAATCAGGTGGAGATGGAGAAAAATCAACATTTTGCTTTCTATAAAAGGAGAGAAGCTTGCGACTCAAGCTTTTATGGCCCTTGTGGACAGCCTTCATTGTGGTCTTTAGTAAGTCCATTCTTGCAGCCATAATTTGGTTGGCAGCCTCCATGCCATCCAACCTAGTAAGCACTTGCTGCCAACCAGCATTTGCACCTTCACCAGCACCAAATGGGGCAGCTTCCTCCTCATCATCATCTTCATCATCAACATCAGCATCATCATGCGCTCTAGCTGCTGCAAACAACTCAGGGCCTTTCCCTTTTCCCTTGTCAAGGCGTGAACTTTCACCCTGCAAACCTCTATCAACAAACTTGGGCGGCCAACTGCCTTTTGTCAAAATATTAGCCCGCCTCAAGTAAACAACATCAAGCATAGCAACTTGTTCACCCTCTTCCAACTGAAAATTGTGTAATTCCCCTAGACATCCTAAAATAATCCCTGTCACCATGTGACACATCCCAATAGTTTTACTTTTTGCACTGGAGGCATGATATAAACCATCAAATATGAAATGTATAGAACAGGGGGTTTTCCTAGATTGTAATAAATCAAGCACAAACAAGCCTTTGGTCTGAACCTTAGAACTCTCAACTCCACCAAATAAGGCATGACATAAATATTTATGAAAAAGCATTAAAATATCATCCTTAATTTGGCGATTTATGGAATTCTTATTATTAAATGAATCAAGACCAGACAAGCATTTCCAAACAGGCCTAGGATCAAATAAATGTGCATCAAATCTTTTCCCATTAGGAGGAAACCCAAACCAATCATGCAATTCAGCAAATCCAAAGGAATAGTCTTGCCCTTGATGTCTAAATTTCATCCTATCTCTACCCTTATCAACATAATCAAGAGTAACAAAAAATTCTATGGCCCAATCCCGCTTAATTGGTAGATTTAAGTGCACAAAACTTCCCCGACTTCATATATTTTAAATATTTTTCAAATTGATCATTGATGCCTAAATGATTTAACAGAGAAAAATCAACATGCCATATTCCCACATAGGTTTTCTTGTCAAAATACACAAATTTTTCACCTTCTTCCTCAATAAAAATAGGGAAAGGACATTCAAACCTGTTTTGCAGGCGAATAGGATCTTGGTTTACACTGGATCCCTCAGCAGCCTTCTTGCCCTTATCTCCAACTGATTTTGTTCTTACCATCTTGTTATTGAGTGAAAGTTAAATAAACTTTGAGAAAGAAACTCACAAAGAAGAAATAGATGAAGAACAAAACTGGAAACTTAAGAACTTTGAGAGAAGAAGAAGAAGATTTGAGAGAATTTGGAGAGAAAACCAAAGAAACGTGAGAGACAACTTAAAAGTGAAGAGGAAAGCTGCAGTTAGGGCTTTAGGATATATATTGGGGAGTAAAAATCTAGGGTTGTAACGGTTTAAAATTCAAAAATTTTCAAACTCCGTGCTTTATCGCAACCTCGCAACATTGTCGCGCTCGCGACATAGATGAATTTTCAAATCAACTGCTCACGAACCCATCGCAATAACGCGATAAAAATTTTTCTCACCTCTCTGTCGTGCTCGCGACGTTGGTCATGCTCGCGATAGAATGGATTTACCCAAACTAGCATTTTCCTATCGTGCACTCCCTGCCAGGCGCGATCGCGATAACAACTTACGAAAACAACTTCGCGCGACAGTAAGGAATTTTCAAAGAACAAATTTTTCTTTTTTCAAAATAACACTGTAAATTAAATAAGTTGAATTCCTCACTATCTAAGACACCCTGTAGAATAAAAAATAAACAATATTAATAATATATTAAAGCAAAAATCACACTAAAATCTAATTAACAACATATAAAACAACTTAAAATTACAATAAGTACAAAATAAAAAGAAATGTAAGTAGCTTTCAAACCATTTTTAAAGAGATCTAGGAAACCTCTCTACCATGAAAAGTTTCCTCTAAACAAACCTTACATCTTTGACCATTTGTTATAAATAATTCCCCATTACTATTTTTTAGCTCCAAATACCCATGATCAAAAACTTTGTTGACCTCAAAGGTCCCACTCCATCTAGATCTCAGTTTTCTAGGAAATAGTTTAAATCTAGAATTATATAATAGGACCTTATTCCCAATCTTGAAACTTTTGTATCTAATATGAGCATCAAGCCATTTTTTGGATCTTTCTTTGTATATCTTAGCATTTTCATAAGAAAGGAGTCTTAACTAATCAAGCTCATTAAGTTGTAAACATCTTTTAACATTTGCATCTTTAATGTCATAATTTAAAGTTCTAATAGCCCAATATGCTCTATGCTATAACTCAACAGGCAAATGATAAGCTTTTCCATATACTAACATATATGGTGTCATCCTAATAGGTGCTATAAATGCTGTGCGATATGCCCATAATGCATCATCTAACTTATGTGATGAATCCTTCCTAGAGCTAGAAACTATTTTTTCTAAGATCTATTTTAGTTACCTATTAGATACCTCTACTTGACCACTAGTTTGTGGATGATATGGAGTAGCTACCCTATTATGCACACCATATTTATGCAATAAAGAATCAAAAGAGCGATTAATAAAATGCTTACCTCCATCACTTATGATGGCTCTTGGCACTCCAAACCTTGAAAAGATCTTCTTTAAAAATTTAAACACCACCTTGGAATCATTAGTTGTTGTTGCTTTGGCTTCAACCCATTTTAATACATAGTCAACACAAACAAAAATATAATTTTGGCCAAATGATGCACGAAAAGGACCCATGAAGTTTAACCCCCACACATCAAATATCTTTACTTCCTAGATATTGTTCAAAGGCATTTCATCTCTCTTTCCAATGTTACCAGCTCTTTGACACTTATCACAATGAGCTACAAAAACTCTAGCATCATGAAATAACGTAGGCCAAAAGAAACCACATTCTAGCACACGAGAGGCAGTCTTAGTACCACCATTATGACCAGAATACAAAGATGAATGACAATGTGTTAAAATGTTTGCATACTCACCCTCACTAACACACCTACGAATAATACCATCCCCACTTATCTTAAATAAATAGGGTTCTTCCTAAAGATAATTTTTGACATCACTAAAGAATTTTTTCTTTGGTTGCCATGTCAAATCATTCGGTATAATTCCTGCAGCAAGAAAGTTAGCAAAATCTACAAAACAAAGATCATTTACTTGCTCAATAGACATAAGAGATTCATCCGGAAAGGATTCATTTATTTCATTGTTATCTCCTATAGGCCCTTCATCATTTTCTAACCTTGACAAGTGATCAGCTACTAAATTTTCAGACCCCTTCTTGTCTCTAATTTCAAGGTCAAACTCTTGCAATAAAAAAACCCAACGAATTAATCTAAGCTTAGCATCTATTTTAGCAAATAAGTACCATAATGCAGCATAATCCGTATAGATGATTAATTTAGATCCTAACAAGTAAGACCTAAACTTGTCACATGCATAGACAATCGCTAACATTTCTTTTTCAGTAGTTGTGTAATTAACTTAAGGTGATGACAATGTATGGCTAGCATAATCAATCACATGCAAATTTTTATCTTGTCTTTGTTCTAACACACATCCAACAGCAAGGTCAGTTGCATCACACATAATTTCAAAAGGTAATTTCCAATTAGGAGAAGTAATTATAGGTGCACTTACAAGAGCATTCTTTAAAATATCAAAAGCTTGTATACATGCATGAGAAAATTCAAAAGGTACATCCTTAACTAACAAATTAGTTAAAGGCTTAGCAATTAAAGAAAAATCCTTTATAAACCTTCTATAAAAACCAGCATGTCCCAAAAATGACCTTACACCCTTAAGTGTAGTTGGTGGAGGTAATTTCTCTATCAATTCTGTTTTGCCTCTATCTACCTAAATCCCTTTACTGGAAATTTTATGGCCTAGAACAATTCCTTCTTCAACCATAAAATGACATTTCTCCCAATTTAGTACCAAATTAGTTTCCTCACATCTAGCCAATACTCTATCTAAATTACTTGAACATATCTCAAATGAGTCCCCATACACAGAAAAATCATCCATGAATACTTCCATAATGTCTTCTATCATATCCCCAAAAATAGAAGTCATCCACCTTTGAAAAGTTGTTGGTGCATTGCATAACCCAAATAGCATTCTTCTATAGGCAAAAGTACCATATGGACAAGTAAAGGTGGTCTTTTCTTTGTCACTAGGATAGATAAATATTTGGAAATATCCTGAATAACCATCTAAAAAGCAATAATGAGAATGGCCAGCTATCCTTTCTAACATTTGGTCAATGAATGGTAAAGGAAAATGATCCTCTCTAGTGGTTGAATTTAATTTCCTATAGTCAATACACACCCTCCAACTGGTGGTGGTTCTAGTAGGAATCAATTCCCCAATCTCATTTTTAACTACTGTCATACCCCCTTTCTTTGGTACACAATGAATAGGACTTACCCAAGAACTATCTGAAATTGGATAAATAATCCCAGCATCTAATAGCTTAATGACTTCTTTCTTTACAGCTTCTTTCATATTAGGATTTAGTCTTCTTTGTCTATCAACTTTTGGTTGACATTTATCTACCATATTAATCCTATGCATTACTACATTAGGACTAATTCCTTTCAAATCAGAAATTTCCCAACCTATACTCTTTATCCTCTTTCTAACAACCATTAACAATGAAGACTCTTGTGAACCAGTGAGTTTGTTAGAAATAATAATAGGTAAAGTATGATTTGGTCCAAGAAATGCATACCTCAAATGACTAGGTAGCTCTTTCAATTCAACATTAGGAGGACTTACAATGGATGGTGTCAATGGAGCTTCATTTCTATTTAGAAGTTCAGGCCTTGAGCTCTCTTGCTCCACATCTTCATGGACTTCCACTTCAAAATCAACCTCTTCTTGACCTGCATTGACTAACACTTCCAAAACACAAGCATCAATGACATCTATTTTCATGCACACATTCTCATCCATGGGATATTTTAAGGGCTTATCCATTTGATATTGCACACTATCTTCCCCGTCTCTTAAGATTAAAGTGCCCTCATAGCCATCAACCAAAGCCCTACCAGTCCTCATGAAAGGTTTTCCTAATATCAATGGACATTTCACATCATATGCAAAATCTAAAATAACAAAGTCAGCTGGTAGAATGAATTTATCAACTTTCACTAGCACATCTTCCACTATGCCATATGGTTTTTTAATAGATTGATCAGCCAATTACAAAACCATAGAAGTAGGTTTAATATAGTCCAATCCTTATTTCTTAAAGATAGTCAAAGGCATAAGGTTTATACTAGCCCCCAAATCACATAAACATTTAGGAAAATCAACATCCCCTAAAGTGCAAGGAATAGTAAAACTACCATTATCCTTAAGCTTAGTAGGTAAATTATTTAAAATTATTAAACTACATGCCTCAGTCAATTCTATAGTAGATATATCTTCCCCACTTCTTTTCTTTGAAATCAAGTCTTTAAGGAATTTTACATAGTTAGGAATTTGTGTAATGGCTTTAATAAAATTTAAATTTATGTGTAAGTGTTTCAATTTATCAATAAAAGATTGGAATTGCTTATCTTGGTGTTACTGCTTCAAGCATTATGGAAAAGGCAGACGAGGTTGAAAAACTTGTGGAGTTTGGCTTTTGGTCACCCCTTCTGTCGCGCCCGCGACAGGTGTCGCAATCGCAACAGTAGGCGAATTGCTAGTTGTGACGCGCGCCGAACCCGGATAACCCAGCAAGGGCCCTCGCTTTGAATCCGCTTTAGGATTCGAGGTATGAAGGTTCGCGTCTTTTGATCATGGGCGCCATGAGACATCATCGGTGTATCCCTCCCAATAGAACATTGGGGAGAATAACCTAGCCTATTGACGCCTAAAGGCACCTTTGAGGTATTTGGAGTCGCCACCCAATTTGCAAGAAATTGGGAAAGGGTTTCTCACCTCTAACGGTCTAAACCAGAGATATGGTGTCCGGAACTTCCCTCTTATTTATGCTTTGATTAATTATAAATGGGTTTTTAAATTCTTAAAATTATATCTCTCATCTCACACGAGCGATGCATTAAAAGTAAAAGCGCATTTTCAAGCACGTAAAGGAAGTAAATAAAAGTGATAAAGCAATAGATAGAGAAAACGATAAATGAAAGCGGTAAACACGCAAGCACACAATTACAAAAGAAATAGGGGCAGAATACAACCCCAATAAGGGGAGGTTAAAGATGTAGGTGGGACGGAACACAATCCCCAAAAGATAAATAAAGTTGCCCAAAAATAAATTATAAGGGCCCGAATAGAAAAGAACTTGAATTTAAAACACTCACACAAGATCGAAATGAAAAGACATGCATAAATCGGGATATTATTTTAGGAACATTGGTTCCTTCGCACTTGTTCGAAATTTAGGAACATTGGTTCCTTCGTGTTAACTTAAAGAGGGTTCGAAGAGTCGTTTTGATTGTTTGAATGAAAACCGGGATGAGTGATCCCATTTTATTGAAAATTGACTCTTCGTTTTAGTTGTGATGTTTTTATGGTTGGGCTAAAATAAGGGACATTGGTCCCGATTTTATTAGTGAAAAATCTAATTTAATTATAGAAATATTTTTGTGATTTTTTATCGCACGCGTGCACGAATAAAAAATATATATATACAAATAAACACATAACACATCAAAGGGGAATTGAAAAGATCTCACCAAAATGGAGTGTCCGTCTACGCGTCGCGACCCATCCGGGGAGTCGCGGGGCGCTCACATGGCCCGACTCAAATTAATACTCATACAGAAATTAACATCAAAAATATTAGTAAATATTCAAAGGTGAATTAATCAAACAAATAATAAATATAATAATAATAACAATGATAGCAATGCAATAAAATAAATCAAATTATCAACAGTAAATAACAATGCAACAATAAATAGGATGAATAGTAGACATAATAATCATAATAAAACCATATAATAACAATAATAATAAAATAATGCGGAATATTAAATGATAATAATGTTAACTAATTAATTAATTAATTAATAATAATAATAATAATAATAATAATAATAATAATAATAATAATAGTAATAATAATAATAATAATAAAAGATAGCAACAAATACTAAGAGATTAATGAAGTAATAATAATAATAATAAACTTTGAAAATATATTAATATGCAAATATTAAAAATGATTAAGCTAAAATCTAAAATAGAATAAAATAGCAAGTTAAAGGAGAACTAAAAAAAACAATGGAAAATGGAAACCAACGTGAAGGATAAGAAAAATGGTGGAAGTTAAGGAATAAAAGTTAAAGTATAAAAGTTTAATGTCAAACAACATAATACTAATTGTAATAATAATAATAACAGTGGATGGACATAAAACACAAATTAAAACAGACCAATAATACATTATTAGTGATATTAACACATTAAAATGCTAAAAGTAAATAATAGACATGATAATAATAGCGAGAAAATAATATTAATATACAAAAAGAATAAATGAGGATGAGTTCAAGAATGTTTACCCTCAGAATTTTTAGATTGGGGAAACGGTGTCCCGATCGATTTTCCTTGTCGGATTTGTGGTGATAAACACTTGAAGAAAATGTAGAAATTAATATTTTGGAATAATATCAGGAAAATATTTTGATGAAAAATATTTTGGTGGATGATTTGAGCAAAAGGAAATTAATTTTCCAAGCCCAAATCACTCAATAAAATGGATTGTGTGTTTTTTGAAGGACAAATCAAGATTAAAACTTGAAAGAAGAAAAAAAGAAGCTAAGGGACTAGCTGCTGGAGAGAAAAGGTTGAAAGAAAAAACCTTCAAAATAATTGCCGTCCTCCCTACAAATGAGGGCAAAATTCTATTTAATCTTGTCTTGGCCAAAAATGGCAAAAGACAAGAAAATCTTTTATTTTTGTTTCACCCCAAAAAGCATAAAATGGTGAAAGACTGAAGAAAATCAGACTGAAAAAGAAGCGGAAAAAAGGGAACAGGTGACAGGTCGCGTGGAGAAGGGCAAGGGCGCGCGTGGCAGCAGCCTGCTGCGCGCGTGGTGCCCCCGCACCGCGCGCGGCAGGCAGCTGCCTCGCGCGCAGGGGGGGGGGGGGGCGCGCGGCGCCCCCCCGCCTCGCGCGCAGGGGGCCTGCACGCGAGGCGCCTGCCTTGCGCGCAGGCGCCCCTGCGCGCTGGGCGGCCTGCTGCGCAGGCGCCCCTGCGCGCTGGGGCAGCCTGCCGCGCAGGCAGCCCCGCGCTGCCGCAGGCGGCCTTCGCGACTTTTCTTCTTTTTTATTATTTTTATTTTTTATTTTTTATTTTTTATTTTTTTATTTTAAATTTTTAATTTTGACACAAAATTAATATATATATATATATTTTTTTTTTACTCCATCTTAATTTTAAATTCCCCAAAAATATATATTTTTAATTATTTTCCGAAAAACACACCTTTGACAAGGGAATCGATCGATTCTCACATTTCTTGCCGAAAATCGGTCTTCTATTTCATCATCGGGTAATCCTGATCTTGGACCGCCTCGGGACCCGGTGTCTACAGTTGCCCCCAATTTTGGGGAACTTAGAACACAGGTGCCTAAGTGAGCCAAAATTCAGAAAAGAAAGGAAAGAGACGCGTACCTGAGGTGGCTGTCTTCCCGAACTAGCTAAAATTGTTGTGGGTAGTTGCCGTCTGTTTGTCGACGTGTTAACCCCTATTATTTTGGCATCCAACCTATACGGTGTCTAGCCTTGTTGACGCAAATATACTCATGGATTGAAAGGATTTAAAATATTTCGGAAAAGGCTCAATGCTACGAAGGACAATGCTCTGAAAAGACTGAGAATGCCTTGAAAAAGGACTTAACGACAATGCTGAGAGTGCCTTGTGAAGAAGGACTTGCGGATAAAGCTCCGAAGAGACTGAGAATGCCCCGTGAAGGAGGACTCAAGGATAATGCTCCGAAGAGACTGAGAATGCCCCGTGAAGGAGGACTTAAAGATAATGCTCCGAAGAGACTGAGAATGCCCCGTGAAGGAGGACTAAAAGATAATGCTCCGAAGAGTCTGAGAATGCCCCGTGAAGGAGGACTTAAAGATAATGCTCCGAAGAGACTGAGAATGCCCCGTGAAGTAGGACTTAAAGATAATGCTCCGAAGAGACTGAGAATGCCTCGTGAAGGAGGACTTAAAGATAATGCTCCGAGGAGACTGAGAATGCCTTTTGAGCAAGGACTTTGAAGGTAATATTTTGAAGATATTGAGGATGCCTGTTGGATAAGGACTTAGAGATAATGCTCTGAGGAGACTGAGAATGCCCCGTGAAGGAGGACTTAAAAATAAATTTTGAAGATATTGAGGACGCCTATTGGATAAGGACTTAGAGATAATGCTCCGAAGAGACTGAGAATGCCCCGTGAAGGAGGACTTTGAAGGTAATATTTTGAAGATATTGAGGACGCCTGTTGGATAAGGACTTAAAGGTAATGCTCCAAAGAGACTGAGAATGCTTTCTGAGCAAGGACTTTGAAGATAAAGTTTTGAGGATGCCTTTTGAAGAAGGACTTAAAGATAGTGTTTTAAAGAGATTGAGGATGCCTGTTAGATAAGGACTTAAGGATAACGGGGAGATTAGATGCACGTGATAAGTGCTTGTGCTAAGCATGTGCAAAGGATTACGTGTTGCAAGTACGCAAAGATTATGGGCACGAAATGTGTGCGAAGAATTTATTCTGCAAGATATATATAAAGTTCATGCATGTGTAAATGCACATTGAGGCACCATCAAATGCCATGCCCGTGAGATGCATATGTATGCAATAATGCAGGATAAGAGTTCATCCGAGTGGATTCGGGGGCGTCAGCTGGTTTGGTCATGATCTGTAGCAGGATCGGTGCCTCCCTTGGATTGCCTTTGAATTTCATGCCTTTAAGGGATTATGAGGTTCTCCTCTGGTACCTGTAGTCATTATTTGAAGGTAGTGCGTCCCTCGTGGATTTTCACACTAGCTTTTCTTAGCGGGAGATGCGTCCTTGTCAAATTTTCACATAACCCTGTGCCTTATTTTTTGCCTGGAATGGACCCAACCCAATCCAGCGGCTTTTATTTATTTTATTTTTTGTAGGGCAGACTGCCTGTCGCCAGGTTTTCACCCTGCCCTTCGGCCTAACTTTTGCTTAGAGCGCCAGTCACGGTTTTCATCTCTAACGGCCTCTCTTTTTTTCTTTTCTTTTTTTTTTTTTTTTTTTTGGTGTGAGAAGTTGGAGTTGTTGTGAAGGATTTTTCGGATGTGATTAGCACGTGCTTTTGTCTCAGATACTGGTTGTATGGGCTTGGCTCTTTATTAGGAAGGTGCTGTAGGATTGGCTTCACGGTAGGTAGCAAGATGAGTTGGCTGAAGTGCCTGAGTAGCGAGACTGGTAGAGGGTAGATAGTAGCAGTGTGCTGGCTTTATTGCTGGACTTTATTTTTTCCTGCAAAACTTGGCGCGCAAGAATATATACAAGAGATTGTGCATGCATGTATAAGATGCCATATGCAGATATAAGATGTATGCAAAATGGGTAGACCATGTCCTGGGTGGTGAAGGGTCCGTTCAGGGCACGTTTCGGCATTATCTGATATCCCCAAGGATCTAGAAAAGCGTCTTCGCGGCTCAGGAATTCTGACCCATAACCCCCCCTCAAGGGGGACCATTAAGTGGGCATCTTTGCCCCCGAGGATTCTGACCCATGTCTTGCATTATACCATCTGCTCGAGAGGATGTCATATGAAAAACCATAGCCTTATCGCTCCAGGCATTGAAAGTCATCTGTGACGCGCGCCGAACCCGGGTAACCCAGCAAGGGCCCTCGCTTTGAATCCGCTTTAGGATTCGAGGTATGAAGGTTCGCGTCTTTTGATCATGGGCGCCATGAGACATCATCGGTGTATCCCTCCCAATAGAACATTAGGGAGAATAACCTAGCCTATTGACGCCTAAAGGCACCTTTGAGGTATTTGGAGTCGCCACCCAATTTGCAAGAAATTGGGAAAGGGTTTCTCACCTCTAACGGTCTAAACCAGAGATATGGTGTCCGGAACTTCCCTCTTATTTATGCTTTGATTAATTATAAATGGGTTTTTAAATTCTTAAAATTATATCTCTCATCTCACACGAGCGATGCATTAAAAGTAAAAGCGCATTTTCAAGCACGTAAAGGAAGTAAATAAAAGCGATAAAGCAATAGATAGAGAAAACGATAAATGAAAGAGGTACACACGCAAGCACACAATTACAAAAGAAATAGGGGCAGAATACAACCCCAATAAGGGGAGGTTAAAGATGTAGGTGGGACGGAACACAATCCCCAAAAGATAAATAAAGTTACCGATAAATAAATTACAAGGGCCCGAATAGAAAAGAACTTGAATTTAAAACACTCACACAAGATCGAAATGAAAAGACATGCATAAATCGGGATATTATTTTAGGAACATTGGTTCCTTCGCACTTGTTCGAAATTTAGGAACATTGGTTCCTTCGTGTTAACTTAAAGAGGGTTCGAAGAGTCGTTTTGATTGTTTGAATGAAAACCGGGATGAGTGATCCCATTTTATTGAAAATTGACTCTTCGTTTTAGTTGTGATATTTTTATGGTTGGGCTAAAATAAGGGACATTGGTCCCGATTTTATTAGTGAAAAATCTAATTTAATTATAGAAATATTTTTGTGATTTTTTATCGCACGCGTGCACGAATAAAAAATATATATATACAAATAAACACATAACACATCAAAGGGGAATTGAAAAGATCTCACCAAAATGGAGTGTCCGTCTACGCATCGCGACCCATCCGGGGAGTCGCGGGGCACTCACATGGCCCGACTCAAATTAATACTCATACAGAAATTAACATCAAAAATATTAGTAAATATTCAAAGGTGAATTAATCAAACAAATAATAAATATAATAATAATAACAATGATAGCAATGCAATAAAATAAATCAAATTATCAACAGTAAATAACAATGCAACAATAAATAGGATGAATAGTAGACATAATAATCATAATAAAACCATATAATAACAATAATAATAAAATAATGCGGAATATTAAATGATAATAATGTTAACTAATTAATTAATTAATTAATAATAATAATAATAATAATAATAATAATAATAATAATAATAATAATAATAGATAGCAACAAATACTAAGAGATTAATGAAGTAATAATAATAATAATAAAGTTTGAAAATATATTAATATGCAAATATTAAAAATGATTAAGCTAAAATCTAAAATAGAATAAAATATCAAGTTAAAGAAGAACTAAAAAAAAACAATGGAAAATGGAAACCAACGTGAAGGATAAGAAAAATGGTGGAAGTTAAGGAATAAAAGTTAAAGTATAAAAGTTTAATGTCAAACAACATAATACTAATTGTAATAATAATAATAACAGTGGATGGACATAAAACTCAAATTAAAACAGACCAATAATACATTATTAGTGATATTAACACATTAAAATGCTAAAAGTAAAAAATAGACATGATAATAATAGCGAGAAAATAATATTAATATACAAAAAGAATAAATGAGGATGAGTTCAAGAATGTTTACCCTCAGAATTTTTAGATTGGGGAAACGGTGTCCCGATCGATTTTCCTTGTCGGATTTGTGGTGATAAACACTTGAAGAAAATGTAGAAATTAATATTTTGGAATAATATCAGGAAAATATTTTGATGAAAATATTTTGGTGGATGATTTGAGCAAAAGGAAATTAATTTTCCAAGCCCAAATCACTCAATAAAATGGATTGTGTGTTTTTTGAAGGACAAATCAAGATTAAAACTTGAAAGAAGAAAAAAAGAAGCTAAGGGACTAGCTGCTGGAGAGAAAAGGTTGAAAGAAAAAACCTTCAAAATAATTGCCGTCCTCCCTACAAATGAGGGCAAAATTCTATTTAATCTTATCTTGGCCAAAAATGGCAAAAGACAAGAAAATCTTTTATTTTTGTTTCAGCCCAAAAAGCATGAAATGGTGAAAGACTGAAGAAAATCAGACTGAAAAAGAAGCGGAAAAAAGGGAACAGGCGACAGGTCGCGCGGAGAAGGGCAAGGGCGTTGGCATTCTCTGCTCGTTGGCATTCTCTTGCTAACCCCCATCCGGTCAGTATAAAGTCTGATCTGCTAACACCCATTCGGCTGCAAGGTGTGTAATACTCTCTTACTACCGCGTGAACTGTGAGACAGGGAATTCTCTGACTGTAATCTTGATTTTGTGGAGGAGGAGACCTTACTGGGTTTCCTTTCCAAGAAGACATGAATCTTAGGTGCTCATGTTCGGAATTTTGATCGATGCTTGTGTCCGGATCAATATTTCTCTATACCTGTGTGATAAAAGGTTTTGTTAATTCACGTTTGAGTTATTATCTTTTAATATGTCCATGAATGATGTGGTTTTGTTTTATTTACCATGTCATGTTTCATTTAAATTCTTTTTTTCTTTCTTTTTAAGTTGTCATTTTTCAAATCTTGGTTATCTTCTGTTATTATTTTCCCTTTCGTTTGTTATGTCGTCATCATTTTGGAATATGAGTAAATGTGAAAGCATACACTTATCTGTAATATGAATGAATCATAAATAACTGAATGAATGTACAAAACTAAAAACAAAAGTTTTACACTAGAAATATCCACTTTTGTACAATGTATATACAAGTGAAAATGTATAAAAATACAAAAAATGACTCCCTGAACATCAGAGCAGCACATAGTCGGAGGGCTCCTCGTCAGGATCCTCATCGTCTGAGATATGCACCGCCCCTGGATGAGGTGGAGGTGGAGCTGACTATGTTAGAGGTGGAGGCTGAGCTGTGGAAGGTCTTGCCCCAGCATCGCGGGTCTATCTAAACCTGATCTGAGCATAGCCATCCAAGAAGGGCTGGGT
This sequence comes from Excoecaria cochinchinensis, assembly GCA_947683425.1. NCBI lineage: Eukaryota > Viridiplantae > Streptophyta > Magnoliopsida > Malpighiales > Euphorbiaceae > Excoecaria > Excoecaria cochinchinensis. The sequence goes on from CANTUQ010000013.1 coordinate 2,703,712, forward strand.
GCACGTCCTCATGAACTCCAAAGTCTTTGAGACTGTGCCTCCTAACTTCTTGAATGCCTAGCTCACCACCCTCGCCTACTCGTCCCTGAAGGTCTCCACGACCTGAGCCTGCTCTCGCACTGTGTGCTCAATAAAACCGGCCTACTCCTGGGTCAACCGCTCTATCATCCGGGACTGCTCTTGAATAGTAGCCTACTACCGGTCTAACCCCTTTTATAGAGCTCTGTCTCTCTCATCTAGTCATCGCTCGAAAGCTGCGAAGATAGAAGTATGGAGCTAGGAGAAATTAGGCTGTGCTGGCTGCTGCTGTACTGGCTCTGGCGGTGGGGCCGTGGAGGTAGATGCCCCCGGGTCATTCCGAAAGTATGGGTGATACCTCTCGGGGGGCCTAAAGGTAGACCTCTGCACCCTAGTGCTCGGTGACGGAGCAGGAGTCAGCGCCCTGGATGCCGGTGGAGTACCGAACAGCTCGTCCATGGTTAACTCCACATCGAAATCCAACGGAGTCCGGGGCAGCTCCCGCTCGGGCTGCCGCTGCAGCTGAATCTATGGCTGAGGAGGCTGCTGCTCTGGCTCTGGCTGAGGAGGCTGAGGGGGCTGCTGCTTTGGGTCTGGATCCAATGGTGGAAGGGAGAAGACCCGCCTGGTCTCATGGATAGATAGCAACCTAAAATCCTCTGCCTGCCCTGACAGCTGTGAAATCATCCCCATCTGTACTGCTGCAGAGGCATCCACATATATCCCCTCGTCCAGGGGTGCTCTCAGCCTATTCGGGGCGACTCCTCACCCCAAAAGCAAATGAGTGATGACTCCCCCTACTATCACCACGGGCGTCACTCCTCTGCCAACCCTGATCAGGTTAGCCAAGATCTCATGGCTAATGTTGAGGCGCTGGCTTGCCACCATGGCCCATAGGCTCCAGATCTCGGCCGCATTAAGCGGCCCTAGATTACTAGCTCGACCGAGGTACGAGCTGGATAGCACTCTGTGCAAGTACCTGAGTGCCTAAGACACCAGTACGGTACTCTTCGTTGTATCGTGGTCATACAGCACTCCTGGTAAGGCAATGGCCGCCCAGTGGGCGTGTCTCACCGCTCGCCGTGGGATCTCGACCCCCTCCTCTCTGGGAAGCCCCATGGCCTCCGCGAACCTCTGCCTGGTGATGCTAAAATGCTGGCCGTCGAACTAGAACTGTACCACCCCCGGCTATGTATCTGATCTCTGAAAACTGCCGTAGCGTAGGGTGGCTAGCACCTGTCGGGTAGCCTCAGGGAAGGTCTGGAAAGCAGGTTCAACGAACTCTATCCATCCGGTGCCGTCGATAAGTACGTCGACCTCCGAGGCCATCCCTAGGGCCTCTAAGAACGGCCGAGACACAAGGCGGCTAGCCCGGATCTCCATCTGAGCCAACGCTCTGTATCTCTGGGCAGACTCGCCGTCCATCTAGCCCGGAACCTCGACCTCGGCCTGGGCCTTTGGTTCTCTGCGCCTAGGAGGCATCCTGCAAAAGAAATGATAGATAACGAAAATTTAACGAAACAGGCGTTATTAGGCTCTTTTTCGAGGTGAAACAAAACAGATAAAAAAAAATGGGAATGGGCAACATCCTGTCAAGGGATGTTGCCCAGCATGCTTCGCACATATCAATAGCAGAAAAACATACAATTGGCATAGAAAGAATTAAAGATTAGTAAAAATGGGCAGCACCCCGACAAGGGTGTGCCCCACTTTGGCGTAGAAAAAGATATTTTGAAAGCAAATGAAAATAGGCTTTTTAGACCCCAAGACATGCATTATACACAAAAAAAATCAATTTTAGAATAAAAATTCAAAAAAAAAGAAAATTTGGGCAGCACCCCGGCAAGGGTGTGCCCAACCTCTTACATAAAAAAGGCATCAAAACAGGCCTCAGGCCCCAACCACAATATATATATATATAAATGGGCTGCATCCCGGTAAGGGTGTGCCCCCAATCCTACACAAAAGAACGGCCTCAAGCCCCAACAACACATATATGCGCTAGAAAGCCTATTTCTAAGGCGACAAAGGTATAGAAAAGTCCTATTTCTATGTGATCATGCAAAGGCTTAGATTAATTGCACTAAGAGTTACTAAAAAACATGGGCAGTATTCTCCCTAGATATTTAAGGCATCTAAAGCATCCTAACCATTTTTAAGGCTAAAAGAGGAAGAAAAAAGAAGAAATAAATTAAATTAAAAAGTAAAGTAGTTATTTTACTTACTTGTAGTAGCGAAAAGTGTAGAAAAAATGAAGAAAAATGAGTGTCCGAGCGTCTGGTGAGTGAAGAATGTGAAAAGATAAAGAAATTGCAAGAAAGAGGAGAAGAAATACTTGAAAATGTAGAAAAAACGTAAAAAACTGTTTTTGAGAGGGAAAGTGAAAATGACAGCAGCTGCTGGCCCGTCTGTCACTCGCCCTTATATAGAGTTTCGTGACCGATGGGCTGGGCGTCTCTAGGAGCGACCGACGGGCTGCCCGTCTGTCATTCCACATTCCCCAATTAATGCGAATTCAATGCTCGTGATTAATGCTATGCTGACGTGTGCATCTGCCAGGTGGATTTTTACCGACGGGCAGGCCGTCTCTTGTGAGCGGCGGGTAGGCCGTCGGTGGCGCTTCTCTATAAATTCCTCCAAAAATTTTGCTTTTTTGTGTCTCTTCATTTTCCCAACATCCTGAGCCCCTCAATCTTCTCAAAATGTCTTCCCCTCTTCTCCAAAGAATGCACCGATCCTAAATGACAAGCACACTTGGGAAAACGGTGCCCTTTCTTCTATGTCTGGGCTAAAATATCTGCGTCGGGTCAAAGTTGACCAGAACCTTCTTCTGGCGGCGACTCACTTCTGGAACCCCCGGTTTCACGTCTTCCGGTTCACTTATCAAAAGTTGTGCCCCCTGCCTGAGGAGTTAGCTGCCATTCTTGGAGCCTGGTATCCCCCTAACGTTCTTCCCTGCGTCCCCCATTACGGTCTACTCCAGACTCGGTATATAGCTATGGCTCTCGGCATACCCCCTTTCTGAGGCCGTTCGGCTGGTTTCTCTAGGCTCTTCCTTTACTTTGGAGCCACTGATCGAGGCTCTAGATCGGTTCACTGATGTCCCTACTTACCGAGTAAGCATCATATTTCTGTTTTGCATGACGAACTTTCTCACTGTTGTTCCAGGGGGCTTGACAGGCGACCCTCGCCTGTTCGGGGTTCTGAGCGAGCTGAAAGCATCCTTGGTTTGGACTCTGTGAGCTCTAGATCCACCATTACTTTCACTGGCAGCCCCTTAATGCTCCAGGTACGTCATTATTTTAAAGGTAGTGCGTCTCTTGTGGATTTTCACACTAACTTTTCTTAGCGGGAGGTGCGTCCTTTTGGATTTTCACACAACCCTTTGCCTTACTTTTGCCTGAAGTAAACCCTACTTACTCCAGTGGCTCTTCTTCTTCTTCTTATTTTTTTTTTAGATCTGGCTTCAAGAGAAACTGAGGATGCTGTCTGAGCCACCTCCTCGGGTCATCCCACAGTACTCGTCGAGCCATTTTCTTCCGCATCGACAACTATATGAGTGTGCTACTGCTGGTGAAGGCATTATCAGATTTGGTGAACTGTCAGATGACGATATCATTTTCACGTCTACCTGGCTCCCACTGTCTCATGTGGTCACTGATGGGCCATCGGGGTGTGTTCCCCTCTGTGGGCTCCGTCAAGCCACTTTCTGCATCATTTCTCGATGTGTACGTCAGCTTGGGATGACCAAGGATGTGGTGAGGGTTCCCTTATCTTTCCGGGGAGGAGCTCTTTCGGCTGCCTTCGCCTCTAGGTATCATGAGTTGTGGAGCAAACTACCAGTGAAGACTGTTATTCCGAGGTTCGGCGACCATTCTATGGCTTCAACGAGTGAGTACAAGAAATGGGTCCTTAGTACAGCATCTGATAATAGGACATGAGGGCTCAAGCATCTGGTTGGCGAGAGCAGTGGCAGGACTTAGCTTAGGTTACATATGTATTTCTTTTGGTGTTACATTTCTTTTTAATGCAGAACTAGAAAATGACGAAAATGAAAAGAATAATATTTGTTCTATTTCACAAAATTGTGTACATTTCCATGTAATTTCAGCATACATGATCAGTTTTGACATTAACTCGACCGTGTACGCCCTATTAATACATGAAACCAAATTTTAACAGCATCAACTCCTGTTACCAATTGGCCCTCTCGGGTTTTCATGATTGGACATTTTCTCTCATGCCTCTTATTTTTGCACAGGATGCCTTTTTTCGGTTATCACCCTGTCGAGGCGCCCAATTTTAGTACAGCCGCCTTTTTTCGGTTTTCAACCTGCAGGGCATTTTATTCTCTTCTTTTTATTTTGGTCTTTAGCCATGGAACCTTTTGAGTCTGTCGATATTGATCGGTTCTTTGAATTCATTTCCATCACTATCCGATAAGATTGCAGCTCCTTTGGACAACAGCTTTTTAAGGATATACGACCCCTCCCAGGTTGGTCTAAATTTTCCTCTGATATCCGGTATACCTGGTTTCATCTGCTTGAACACTAAGTCCCCTTCCTTCAGCAGATGCTTTCTCACCTTCTTCCCGAATGTCCTGGACAACCTCTTCTGGTAGATCTGATTGTGATAATAAGCCTTCAGCCTACTCTCATCCAGTAAGTTTAAGTGTTGTAGCCTCTATCGTGCCCATTCAACCTCCGGAATTTGGGCTTCCATAATCACCCTCAACGATCGGAGTTCTATCTCAACTGGCAACACTGCCTCCGTCCCGTATACCAGAGAATATGGCGTAGCGCCCGTAGATGTCCTTACCGTTGTCCTGTATCCCCACAGTTCGAAGGGTAACTTCTCTGCCCAGTCTTTGTAAGTTTGGACCATCTTGGATAGGATCCTCTTCACATTTTTATTGGCGGCCTCTACTGCCCCGTTAGCTTGTGGTCAGTAGGGAGAGGATTTATGGTGCTTGATACCATATTTCTCAAGGAGCTTCCTAGTTTCCCCCATGAACTACACCCCGTTGTCAAACACTATGTGGTGAGGGAGGCCATATCTATAGATCAGATTTCTCTCTATGAACTTGGCCATATCCCTTGCATCAATCTTTTTGAAGGATTCTGCCTCTACCCATTTGGTAAAATAGTCAATTGTGACTATGATGTATCTATGTCCGTTAGATGCTGTAGGGCGAATCTCTCCAATGATATCTATCCCCCAAGCAGCGAAAGGCTAAGGCGATGTCAAGTTGTGTAGCTTTGATACTGGTAGTTGTCTCAAATCTGCGTACTGTTGGCATAACTGGCATTGCTTGACATATTTTGAGCAGTCATTGTCCATCGTAAGCCAATAGAAGCCTTGCCTCATGATCTTCTTTGCCAGAGTTAAACCGTTCATATGAGCCCCACAGACGCCTGCATGGGTCTCCTCCATTACCTTGCGGGCTTCTTTTTCATTTAAGCACCTGAGATGAATCCCGTCTACCTATCTTTTGTACAACACTCCTTCTAAGGATATGAACTGAGTAGATAGCTTCTGGATCATTCTCTGGTGTTTCTCGGTAGCTTCCTCTGGAAACCTAGCGTTTTCCAAATAATTCATACTGTCAAAGTACCATGGTTTCCCATCCGCCACTTCTACTTCCATTACTGGCTTGATCTCAAAGTTGGGCTTCTCAGAACTTGAAATCAGCACTGGTTTCATAGCTACCCCTTCAGGATTGTCCCACATCGACACTAGGGTTGCCAACGCTTTAGCTAGACGGTTCTCATCTCTTGGCACGAAGAGGAAAGTGCAGTTTTCAAACTGCGCACATATCTCTTTCAAATATTAAATATAGGGTACCAGCCGCTATTCTTTTATAGCCCACTCACCTCGGATCTGGTTAATCACCAAGGATGAGTCACCAAAGACCTCTATGTTCTTTGTCCCCAAAGCAGCTAAAGCTTCTAACCCGAAAGTGCATGCTTCATAATCGGCTTCATTGTTGGTTGCTTTGTACCTCAGCTTCTTGGTTAGAGGGAGTTTCTCATTATCTGGGGTTGTTAAAATAATTCCAACTCTAGCCCCCTTTTTATTTACTACCCCGTCGAAGTGTAACTGCCATCCTTGGATAGAAATCGCAACTATGCTCTCATCAAGAAAGGTGAACTCGGGAGTGTCTCCTTGAATAGGATGCTCAACAAGAAATTCGGCTATGTCTCGCCCCTTAATAGTTTTGCGAGTGATGTATTCCACATCAAACTCCTGTAGCAAAAGCAACCACCTCCCCATCTTACCAAGCAAGGACGGCACTTCTTGCAAATATCTCAACGGATTCTACTTGGCCACTGCCTGAACTTTGTATGAATGGAAATAATGCCTCAGCTTCTTTGATGCCCAAATCACTGCGAGGTAGATCTTCTCTACCTCAGCATATTTTATCTCATAAGCCAGGAACTTCTTGCTGAGGTAATAAACTACGAATTCCACTCCAAATTCATCCTCCTGAGCCATCATGGCACCCACAGAACTGCCTTCCACTGCCAGATACAGGATAAGCGGTTTGACTGGTTGCGGCAGCCTTAACACTGGCGGATTCAATAGATATTCCCTGATGCTATCAAAGGCTTTCTGGCAATTTTCGTTCCAGACCACAGGCTGATTCTTTCTGAGTAGCTTAAAAATGGGCTCGCATATCGAAGTGAGTTTGGCGATGAATCGGCTGACGTACTGCAGCTTGCCCAGGAAGCTCCTTACATCCTTCTCCTTTTGCGGCACGGGCATCTCTCTGATGGCCTTTACCTTGTCCGGGTTAATTTCTATTCCCCTCTGGCTGACGACATGTCCCAATAGTTTCCCTGAAGTTACTCCGAAGATACACTTCTTGGGGTTAAGCCGCAGACTGTACTTATCAATCCTGGAGAAGAACTTCTCTAGTGCTTCAAAATGGCCCTCTCGAGTGGCTGAATTGACCATCATGTCATCGACATACACCTCCACCTCCTTGTGGATCAGGTCGCTTAGAATCTTGGTCGCCATCCTCTAGTATGTGGCCCTTGCATTTTTCAGGCCAAAAGGCATAACTCGGTAGGCGTAGGTCCCCCACTCTGTGATGAAAGCGGTCTTAACCCAGTCAGCTATCTTGTTTAGGATCTTATTGTAGCCCACATAATCATCCCCAAAGCTGTACATCGCGCAGTTGGCGGCACTGTCTATCAACACATCAATGTGGGGTAGTGGAAAATCATCTTTAGGGCAAGCCTTGTTCAGATCTCGATAATCCACACATACCCTGACCTTCCCATTTTTCTTCGCTACAGGGACTACGTTTGCTAACCATGTAGGATACTGCACTTCAACAAGGAACTTGGCCTCAATCTGCTGCTGACTCTCCTCTTTGACCTTGTCTGCCCATTCTGGCCTGAGCCTTCTCAACTTCTATTTTACAGGCTTATGGTCTGGATAAGTCGGGATAGCATGTTCTGCTACATTCCGATCGATCCCTGGCATGTCTTCATAGGTCCAGGCAAAGACTTTTTCATATTTTCTTATTATTCTCTCAAATTTTTCTCTCCCATCAGGAGTTACATTTGATGCTATTAGAATTTCCTTCGGATTTTTTGAGGTTCCAAGATTAAAAGGCGTTGTATCAGTGGAATCAATATCAAAAATTGATGGAATATGATCATGTTCATGCATGTTGAAATTATTGGAAACATCGCACAAGTAAGAGAAATCATTTGCCTTATTAATAATATTATTATTGTCATTTACATCATAAAAAAGTTCTGGAATAAAAAGACAATCTAAGCTAAAGTATTCTTCTGCTTCCCTAGAGGTTGATGTTGCTGCAGCTTGCTCATCGACTTCTTGATTCAGCAGAGGCCCTTCAGGTATGTCTGCGGAAATCTTTAAATCCCCAATCTTCAGTTCTGGCTCTACCATTTTTTTCTTCCCTTTCAGCCTGACAACTAACATCTTCTCGGTGACAACCTCTTCGGGCCCACCTCTGTCCTAAGCAATGCAGTAAGTCATGACCTCTTCATCCCAGAAGGTCTCAGCGGTCTTGATAACCCCGACATCCCAGTCAAACACATCGTTGAAGATCTCAAATCTGGGGACAATCCTCCCATTCACCCACTGCAGCTCGTTTTCACCCGTATAAACACATGCTAAGGATGCTGGTATGAAACTTTCTGAGATATGAGGGATCTTATCTGCCGTCTTCTTCTTGCCAAAACCGCCTCTATACCCCAGACCCTTCCGGCTCTTCTGACCTTGAGTGGCGATCGCAGTCTGCAGACGCTGAGAGTTTCTACCCAAACCAGCCCTAGGGAGATAGTGCATCTTTTTCATCATGTTAACCACTGTTGGGTTATCCACTGGTCCGTGCTCTTCTCCTATCATTGACACGTGGAAGCCAATGAATGGCTGATTAGCAATTTCAAGAGCCGACACTTGATTCTCCCTGGCTACCTTAATAGTTACCACCTCCCCTTCATATGGGAACTTTATCATTTGATGCCGCGTGGATGGTACTCCTCCTAGTCTGTGAAACCAAGGCCTCCCAAGTAGGGCTGAGAAATTAGCTGGGATGGGCAGAACCACAAACTCTACTTCCACCTCAATGGGTCCCGTCTTGACCAGGGTCTTGAATGTTCCCGAGGCTTGCCTTCTTGAATTATCATAGGCTGTAATCGTCAAATCTGATTCACTGAGCATATCCTCACTCAATCCAAAAGCTTGAAGAGCTATCAGAGGGAAAATATTGATAGAAGATCCATCATCTACCATAACGCAAGTGGTGTCCTTGCCGTTAATTTATGCTTTGATATACAGGGGTCGGTTATGATCGCGGCCTTCGACTGGCAGGTCGGCATCGGAAAAAACCAATCTCTCCCCCGATCCTCCTTTAACTAAACCTAAAAGCTCTGATGGGGAAATTGTGGTGGCAACAGTTGACTCAGTCAAGGCCTCTACCACTTTCTGCCTGTGAGAAGGGGACTGTCTTAAAAGATCCCAGATGAATATCTGAGCCGCGGTCTTTTTCAACTGCTTAACAATCTGGTTCTCCTTCGGTTCCTTTTCCATCGATGGCTGCGGTGGTTCTGGCACCCTTGTAATCTCAGGGACCACTCTCCCACTTCTTGTTACAGCCCCTACCTCTTCTTCCTCCTCATCAGATCTCCACAAATCAAAGTTCGTCTCTCCTTCCTCTTCGGCCTCTTCACCGCTCTCACTGCTCGACCAACAATCAATGGTCGCTACAACTGCTCTTCCTTCTCTAGCCTTAGAACAAATAACAGCAATACTCTTGCTCCCATATAAGTCCTGCAGTACGTACAACTCTGGCAAGCTGGATCCGATCATAAAAACTGGTGGCGGCACGGCATTGTAACCAGGCTTCTTCTTGGATTCCCTCTTCTCAGGGTCGAAAATCTGCTTGTTATCAATCATTGAATAGAGTGTCTCAGTGCCTTACAATTGTCTGTTAGATGGCCTGTGTGCTGACGAAATGCACAGTATTCATTGTCCTTGTGACCTAACTTCCCTTGCGTTTTAGCTGGCCTAGGAGCCAAAGGTTGCAACTTTCCTTCCTTCATCAAGCGCCTCAAAACCCAAGATAAGGGTTTCCCTAGGTTCAAAAATTTCCTCGCAGACTGGATGTCAGTAGCGGACACCTCAACAGATCTTCTGGGGCTGCTACTGGGACCAGTTGGCCTACTGGTTCCCTGACCGGTGTTAGTCCTTTTTGCAAAACTATCAATGCTAGCTTTCCGAGCCAAGAATTCTCCCTCCGCCTCAATAGCTATGTCTTTTAGAGACTCAATCCTTCAGCCCTTTCATCTTCAGACCATCCTTCAAATACGGGCTTGCATTATTGATAAACAGGCGGATATGGTCTTGGGTGTCTGGCTTTCTTTGTATTTCCATTACCCTGTTCCTCCAGCGGGTGAGATAGTCGTGAAAAGATTCCCCGGCCTTCTGCTGGAGCAATTCAAGGTCCTTAAGAGTCACCTCCATCCTGGTGTTGCAATCATATTGCCTCAAGAACTCCTCTGTGAGTAGATCCCAATCTTCCTTATTTCGACGATCGAGGCTATGATACCAGTCGATGGCAGGGCCAGTCAGACTCAAAAAAAAGTACTCCACCTTCTGCCTCTTAGACAAAGTGGTCCCTTTCATGACCAGAGAGTACTGCTTCACATGGGCAGTCGGGTCAGAGGTACCGTTAAATTTTGGCACATCAGGCATCTTGAAATTGTAAGGAATTGGGTCTTCTCCCTCCAATTCTTTGTCCTCTGGGTTCATCCCCTGACCTCTACTCAGCATACGGGCCATGGCTTCAAACCTCTCTTCCATCTTCTTCAGAATGAACTCATCAGTTTGGGGTGCCTTCCCTCTCTCAGATACAATACTCATTTTGTCATCTTCGTCATCCCTATCATCATCTATCCTCAGCGCTAGTCTTCTCCTCTGACCTCCCGAAGCTACTGACCTCAGCTCTATTGGTGGCAGCCGAATAGGCTCTTCTTGTCTCTTAGCTCTTTCCTCTTCTCGCTCATTTTATCTCATGGGAGGAGGAGGTGGTGGTGGATTCTGCGGAGCATTCAATTGTGCCAAAGTAGTTAGCATGTTCATCATTCTGCCCTCAAACTCTTCAAATCGTCGGCCCACTTCTTTTGCAATCATGGCCCTGGTGGCATCATTATCCCTAGGTGAGATTGCCATCTCAGATACGGTACAGCTGGCTTTCGGTAAGATCTCTGAAAGGCCTTCTCTATCTAGCAGTTCAGATGCAGGAACTCGGATCAACCGTTCGGTAGGCGCTCTAGTCCACCTAGGCAGATCTATGATGACTGCAGGGATAAGGCGTTAGATGCGATGGATGGAATGCAGATGTGATGCATGATCGTGACATGCAATATCCACAAAACACAAGCAAGCAGGTAGGTTCTTCCGCCCTTATTTCTCCCACACACGTGGTCGCACGGTCTCTTTCTTAGGCGGGATTAGCCCAAGGGTCAGCGGGGGACCCAATGGACGCGTATGGTGCACGGCGAAAAACCCGCAGCATGACACTCCTTTGCTAATGTACAAGCGAATGGATAATGATCATCATGTATTTAGACATTCCAAAAATTTTGACATGGCCCTACCGGGGCATGAAAGCCTTTGCTAGGTTACCAAGCAAGACATCTGGACTCACCCAATACATAAGAATCCATACAACAAGCATGGGATTACGGTTCATATCACCTATGGAAAGTAGCTATGGTCATTACATCAGCTTTAGACCAGGGAGATGTTACTTTAGGGCTACCCAAGCATGATCCCTGCCGACGGGTCTAGCTCATCACGAGCATAACGATCGATCGGGTCATCATTTGATATACCATTAGGTACGAAGCTTGGGCTGGTGATTATCCTTAACACTTCCTCACATTGAGTGAACGTAGGGTTGTGCTTCAGGAATGCACCGAGGTTAAGAAGGGACCAATCTAGCATATTCTAAGGCTCTAATGGGATGTAAATGCAAATTTGAAAGAAAGCAAATCTATGAATTAAACTTTAATCATAAATGTTAAGCGAGGTATTTTCAAATCAAAGTCTCAAACCATAATTCCCCAGTGGAGTCGCCACTGTGACAGGCGCTGGACCCCGCAGTTGCCCCTCTGACTGCCCGCTTTCGGGCGATCGGGCAATTGAGGATCCGTTGGCAACTTGTAAAGATATTTACAAGTGCGTCTATTTTGGGCAACTAGGAGGTTTCATGGAGTCGCCACCCAATAGAACATTGGGAAAGTTTCTCTCGCCTCGGAGAGCCTAAGACTGCGCTTAGTATCCATTTTGGGCCAACCAAAGGGGTCTTGGAGGGTAAACCTCTCGCCCTATGGAGCCTAGGATTAACGTCAAAGTCTCGTGACACAAGAGGTGTCTTGGAGGTCATAGCTCCAATGAGTGATCGCATAGAACTCTCGCCTCTTTGAGCCCAAAGACCAGAGCTGGGTTCGGGACTTCTCATCTATTTCTACCTTGATTATTTTATGATCAAGTTTTAATTTTTATTAATTCGCTCTCTCTTCACACGATGCAATTGAATCAAAGCGCATTTATTCATATTTGGAAAGCGGTAAATGAACGATTAAATAATGAAAGCGATAAATTACAATAACACAAAGAGCGAAATACAACTCCCTTTTATAAATGTGCGATACATACACAAATCGGGGCATTGCTTATTCTGAGGACTTTGGTCCTCGCATGCATCATTATTAAAATGGATATTTCTATTGTGAGGATTTTATTGGATAAAAATAGGACATTGGGTCCTTGATTTTATGAAGAATTCAGTTTATTAAATATAAAACGTTTGGCTGATTTTTACGCTAGCGAGAAATACAACAATTTTGTCATATACAGGAAAAACAATAAATAAATACATGAAATACAAAAGAGGGGGAGATAGGGAACTAAACCAAGCGAACTTTCCATATGCGGGAGAACTCCCTCAAGCTCCAGCCAGTCCAAGAAACAGAAACATATTCTCACAAAATAAGCCAAAAGGATTTTAAAATACAGAGGAAAAATTATAAATAAACATAAAAATTTGAGTGAACAAAAAAGGGAAAAGAAAAAGATTTGGAAATGTGGGACAGAACCCACCGATGGGCTATGCTGAATGACCGACGAGCGTCGATCAAGGTGACCAATACAGCCCGTCGCTCACTCGAAGGGAGCCGTCTGTGGGGGTGACCGACGGGTTATGCTTAAAGGTGACCAACGGGCGTCGGTCAAGGTAGATGACCCGTCGGTCACCACTGTCCCAGAAAAAACATAAACTTTTCAAAAGGCAAAACACAAATTTTGCACAGACCCAAGAAGAATAGAAGCAAGAAATACAAAAAAGGGGACAAGAACAAAGGTAATATCGATAACGAAGGTAAAAAAGGGACAGAAAAGGGTCCAAAATATTTACCCTCAGAACAACCTTTTGGTTGGATTTCTTGTTGTTGTTTGGCTTCCCGCACGCTCCACTAGAAGGTTCGAACAAAAGACCAAGTGTTGAAGATAGAGTGTGTCCTCAACAGCTCGATAAAAATTGAATTTCAAAAATTAAAAACCTGTGAAAAAATCAACTAGATCCTCTTTCTTTTGAAGATTTGAATTCTTGAATTAGTTAGATCTTTTTAGAAATGTGTTTGTTGGAAGAGAGAGAAAACGCGCATGAATTTTGGCAGAGTTTCCCCTATTTTTGCAAATTTTCCAACCCCATTTATGAGAAAATTCAAAGCTTTTATAGGCCAGGGGTGACCGACGGGCGTCGAAAGAATCCTACTGACACAAGGATTTATCCGATGGCCCTGCAACCTGACCGACGGGCTTGCCATTTCGACCTACGGGCGTCGGAAGAATCCTTCTGACACAAGGATTCATCGAACGGTCTTGCCAATTGACCGACGGGCGTCGGAAGAATCCTTCTGACATAAGGATTCATCCAACGGTCCTGCCAGCCGACCGACGGGCCGGCCCCTGACCGATTGGCTAGCCGTCCGTAGAGGAAAACATACTTTTTTTGGACTTTAAAAACTCCCCCGTTTTCTCCCCTTCTGCCTACGAAAGGTAAAAAGACTCATTTCTCGTGGAGCATGGGACAAATGCCTCCGAATCCAAACCGTTTGTACAAGCTTGGATGCTGATTTCATCATAGGGTAATCTCTGATTCGGACCGCTCCGGGACACGGTGCTTACAACAATCAAGCTCATGCCTTTAATGAATTAATTTTATTTAGTTTTCTTAATTAATTTACATCCCAATCTACAATACTTACTATTCCACTTCCATATATATATCCATATAATCTTATAATTATTTTGTACCTCTTATTTTTTTTCTTTTATTGTTATTGTCTTGTTTTTTAATGTGCACGCGTTATAAATAACTTATATATTTGTATGTTCATCCTCCTTATAATGGTTATTATTATTATTATTATTATTATTATTATTATTATTATTATTATTATTATTATTATTATTATTATTATTATTATTATTATTATTATTATTATTATTATTATTATCCTTTAATACTTACTATTATATACCCCTTTACTCTTATTATTGTTATTGTTACCTTTACTATTGATAGAGTTTAGGTATGCCCATGACTCTAATTTGGATAAAGTTCCAATTCATATAGAATTAAATAATTAAATCTAATTAACATTACTAAATCCTATCTCAGAAAGAGTCTGAGTTAAACTAGAGATATGTCTCTAGCTTTTAAGATCTTTATAAATAAATGAGAGATCTTAGTATTTGGTAACGACAAAACGTATACACTGCAAGGCTGCTCGTCCCCGCTCATAGTTTTATTGTCTTAATTTGTCAGGGGTTTTTAGATTATGGAATAGCTGTTGTTATCCTGCATGTGGATAAAAGCCAGGCCAGTGACCAAAAATAAATGGGATCCTTGTAGACGCTTCCGCAATGTTTCTACGCTATAAGAGGTAGGTACGATTATTTAATGTTACCTCCATATAAATTATATGCGTATAATTTTCCCATCATTGGTATCAGAGCCGTTATTTTTGCTTCCTGGCATGTGGCTAAATAGATCAAAAATTTTAATTATAAAATTATTAGATCTAGGATGCATGAAACACAACAAAAATTTATTTTTTGTGTGAAAAATATATATGTGTATATATTTTGGCTCGAGAATTGTGTATATGTACACTGCGATTTTAATGGGATGAACTTGAGTGTTCAAAACAGCAAACTAGAAGTCAAAATTTTTAATTGTTGACCTCACCATTAGAATCACAGACCCCAAAAAACACCCTCCAAAACCGAGAGAACAAAAACTACTGGGAAGGAGGCGTGTGGCTTACGTACTTCGCTAGATGCTGGGCACGTACGCATGGGTGGTGGCCCACACACGCGAGTCATGTGTCAACAGTGATGCATCGCTGCTGACACGTGGACCAATGATATCACGCCACATGGTTGGCAGCAACCGTGCCACGTGGCAATGACGTGTCATTTAGATGCCACATGTCTACATGTGTCCCAATGATAGTATGTCACATGGATGGCAGAGGCCATGCTACGTGGCAGTGACATTCTATGACATGTGTCCCAATGAGGGGGTGGAAGACTGAGGCCATGTCACGTGTCGTACCATGTGTATGTGATAACGTGTCAACATTGACACGTGGCCTAATGGGATAACACCACGTGTCTGATAGGTGTCATGCCAAGTGAGCGTGACGTGTCACCCTTCTGCCACGTGGGCAATAGGTTGATCTATAGGATTTTGACACGTGTCATAATATGAAATGTAGCACTATGAGGTGTTGCTACGTGGCGGAACAAAAGGTTTTGTGCGTGATGTGTGTGGGGCGCATCTCCCTCCCTCCGTCAGCGCGTGTGGGCGCGTACGAAGGTCTCTGGCCACCAAATTAGCTCCAGTTTTTGCAAATTGAATTTTCAAATTATTTTTGAATTTTTGGTCATTTTTGCAAAATATTTTGATGACCATAATATTAAATTTTATTTTTAAAATTTAAAAAATATTATAAAAATGGTGTAGAAAATGTGTTTTCCATCTTTCACCATTTTTATAAAATATTTAGAATTTTTTTTTAGGTTCCATCCGTACTTATTGATTGAAATGTGTTTCGATTATGTGTATTTATACATGAGTGTATAAATTTTCTGTAACATGTTACAAAAATATTTAATAAGGACACTTGTTCTTCCTTAAATTATGCATAGGTTGCTATGAGAAATGTAAGAGTGCAATCAATAAGCAACAAGATAATGCAAAGGAAGATTTGAGCTAATGATATTGATGTAATAGTGCATCATAAAATACATAAAATGGAACGAATGCAATAGTACATTTGAATTGGTGGTCTGAGTATGGAAATGGAATTTTGGTTCGAGTTGCCAAAAGGGAAGTGTTGAGAAGCAATACTAAAAATCAGTGATGGTATTGAGAAATGGACAGAGCGTGCATCATCCATGGCTTCATCAATTGACTTATGAATTGCTTGATGAATTGATGAAGTCGGTCAAAGAAATAATCCTAATAGATAAAAAGATTTTATGAAATCTGGACTTCGAAAATAGTTGACATAAGTGTCAATTTGAGTTGGCGTTTATTTTTGTTAAATAGGATTTATGTTTCCTATTGATATTTGACATTAGTGTCTTATTTTAGGATTTTTATTTTATTTATTGGTTAAATAAATGCATTTATTTATTATTCTTGGCATTTAACTTTATAATACATGTGTTTATTTTAAAAGTTAATTGCCTTGCAATATTTTATGAGTAAAATTATTTCATGTTTATTAAGTGGAGACTTAATAAAAATGCCCTCATAAGTTTGAAAACATAATAATCCAATAATTCATATTTACTTTGCATGAAATTTTAACTTGTAAGGTTGGACGTTAGGACTTATAAGGTAATTGGATACTATTAGTAACCTTTTCAAATTTGAGCCTAATAAAAAATTTTACTAGGTTATTATTTTAGATGCATAGTAAATTGCATGTATTGCCTTATCTCCCTTAAATATGTGCAATATTGTTCCATTTGAGATCAGAGGATCTTAATGGATATTGCTTCCAAGTCAATTATCACATAACTTAGTAAAGATATGAAGCTAAGTTGTGATAATTATAAAAATTTTGAATATGAAGATCCAGAATGTGCTTGAAGAGCAAGAAGCTCTTAAACCCTCAAGTTTGGTTATGGCAAAACCTGAGGATGGCACTATAGCCCAGTATAAGCAAGACCGAGATGTCTATGTGGCATGGAAAAAGAAGAACTCCACTGCTCGAATCATTTTGCTAAGTGCAAAGGATGATGTTATCAATAAGCCATTCCGCAAGTATCAAAATGCAATGGATTTGAAGATTGCTTTGCATGAAAAGTTTAGAGGTGTGACTCTTACTAAATTTGATACATATCAAAAGAAGTCTGATTATTTGATGTGGAAACATCTAAGAGAGATGGACAAGAATAAGTGAGGTTAGTGTACTTAGTCATAAGGTGACTGACGAGCAGCAGGTCCAAATTGTTATATATTCCTTACCGAAGGGTTGGTAGCATGTGAAGATGCAACAAGCTCATATGGACAACATAAAGACATTTGAGGATGTTGTTCGTCATTAGAGCTTGAAAGAGGACCGTATGGTAGCGATTAAGGTCAATACCGTAAGAGGTTTTGAAAAGGGTATAACTTTCTTGTACTTCTGGTCTAAAAATGTTAGGAGTAGCTCCATACAGCTTCCTCTAATAGGCAAACTAAAAGGGAAATTTGGTTGGTTCCATTTTCATGTTAAAAATGAACAACCAAGTATGGATAAAATTTGCGTTTTGAAAAAGGATGGCATTATACCATACATACTGGTAGTTCCAGTAGTTACAAGTTCTACAATGGTTGATGGTGGTTTTGAAATCTATGGTGAAGTGCTTTTGTTGATTAAGGTTTTGGCCCCACGCCAAATGAGAAAGGATTTTATGTATTTTTCTGGTCGAATAGTTGACTAGGCCGATTTTGGAATTGTCGTGAAAAGTTACAGAACCCGTCAATTCCATAATTGCTCTGTAGTATGGGTGGGGTTTTGTTAAATCTCAAGGTTTAAAAAATTAACCTTGTGAAAAAAATTTTAAAATGGCCATGTGAGGGTTTGGCTGAAAAAATCCATCCTTAAAGGTGTAAATATTTTGAAAATTAGTTTTAACTAAATATTCGTATTTTAAATTTAATTGTAATAACACAATCTAGAAATGATTTTGAGATAAAACAAATTGTGAAAATTCCTCTTGCTATGATTTTGAAGATTTTTCGGAGGAGGTTTTTGAAGAAGACTGCCTTTCCTCTGGTTTTGAAAAAAGTTGAAAAACTTTGCCAATTTGTGCGTCCTCAGTGGTTAGAGTTTTTTTTCATTTTACTCATCTTTGAGACTTGTTTGAGGAGCAATCCTAGATCTGATTATTTTAAAAGTGCTTCAATCCATTCTTTGAGTTAAAGGTTTTTGTTTTGAATTTCTTCGTCTTCGACTGCTTGAGCCCAAGACTTGATTTCTATAGCAAACAAGACTGCTACTAGTTTTGATTTTTGTTGTTCATCTTTTTGGACTTCTCTCTTTTCCTTTTGATTTTCTAGGCATCTGTAAGTCCTTTTTTTTAAAGAACTCTCTAGTCAGAAAATCATAAATTGAGTTTTGATCTCCTTTTTATAAATTCAATTTCAAAATCAAAAATACTAAGAATTGCTTGCCATCTGGCAAAAATCTGTTTTGATGCGATGTTTTGAATATCTTTCTGTAAAAATTCTTTTGCTGATTTACAATCAATGCAAGGTAAAAACTTTTGATTTAGTAAATCACTTTGAAATTTTGATATGCACATGACAATTGAATGAATTTCCTTTTGATGGTAGAATAATTCTTTCAACAACCATTCCAATATGTAGATGTGAATTAGATAATGCATTCTTTCCCATTCACATTTTGTTTTAATATGCCTCCATATCCTAAGTCAGACGCATCTGTTTTAACTCTCTTAGGAGTTGATGGATCAGCTAAATGCAGACATGAAATCTCTTTTACCTATTTTTTAATTTGTTGAACTATTCTAGTAGACTATAATATAAGATTTTTCTTCAACCTAACATGCAATGGTTTTGATAATTAATTGATGTTTGGACAAAAATTTAGAACATAATTTAGACTTCCTAAGAACCTTTGAAGTTGGATTTTGTCTAAACTTTTTTCTGAAAGTTTATCTATAAGAGCAAAGATCTCTTAATAGGTGTAATTATTCCTAGAGAAATATAATGTCCTATAAAATGAATTTTTGTTTGAAAAATAGAGATTTTTGCTTTTGAAACAACCAATCCGTTTTTTCATAGACACATAGATAAATGTCTTGAGGTTTTTGAAATGTTGTTCAATTGATTCTAAAAAGATAAAGACATCATCAATATAAACAACACAAACGTTTGAAAAAGGATTAAAAATTTCATTCATTATCCTTTGGAATTTTGAAAGAGCATTTTTTTAATCCAAATAGTATAACTGTCCACTAATGCTGACCAAAAGGAACATAAAACCAATTTTGCAATGATCTTTTGGTTCAATATAGTATTGCCAAAACCCTGATTTCAAATCAAATTTTGAATATACAAATGCAGAATGTAGTCTTTGCAAAAGATCTTTTTTCTTTGGAATTGGATACCAAATCTATTTCAAAGCTTTGTTTAAAGGTTTGTAGTTTATTACTAGCCTTGATGTGCCTTTTTTATTTCAGAATTTTTGTTGATATAAAAAGCTGCACAACTCTAAGGTGACCAAAATTTTACAATTAGAACTTTTGTGCTAAATCTTGAATCTTTTTTTTACAATGTTCTTCGTGTAATACCCTATTACTAGAATTCTATAACTCATTTAACCTATAACTTAATGTCAGTCAAATGGGGTGTCACAGTACTAAACACGCAACCCAAGTCATGTGTTACAGGCATTCATATAATTTAATTAGATCTCACTACAAAGTTAAACAACATTATGAAAATTGTGAATAAAAAATTTCTATTCCATGGATATATGACAACGTTCAAAATCACTACTTTATACATTAGCTTTTTTAATTTTATATATATATACTAATAGATGCATTTATCACTTTGATTACAAAAAATGACAATTACATAAGCTCTTACAATCTACACTAGCTTCCTTTTTCTAGTCATGTGTTGGCCATGTTCTGAACAGTCGTCCTTGGACTCAACTTTACCTGTAGTAGCTACATTAATTAAAAATCCATGCTAAGTGCATAGATTAATAGGGAACTATAATGATATGAACAACCTCTCACATAAGTCATTGAATGCATGCACACGAACATGGTCATTCATATATGTATAGTCAACCAACCATTTTTAAATAATTAGAGTAAACAAGTACACGTATACTTTTACACTACACATTCATAATAGTACAACTTACATTTCATGAAAATTACATGCTTTTAATCTCATGCTAAAAATAACCATGCAATAAGTAACACATATATTATAACTTTAAACTATATTCATTAAATTTTCACATTCTTTGTGGTCTCTAATTTCATATATACAAATAACTTCTTTAGCCTGCATACTATCTATATGTGTGGATAATGGGAACAATGATGTAATACCCCTTACTATAGGCATTCTATAACTCAAACACCTAAAACTATTCGCTGGTTAAATGGGGTGTCACACTACAGAACTCGCAACCTGGGTCATGTGTGTTTACATGTGTTAACATAATTTAATAAAATCTCAATATATACTTAAATAATACTATATAAAATAAGAATACAAAAATTTATGTTTCATTGATTCATTACAACATTTAAGGCACTATTTTATACATTAGTTTCTTTAATCTTTACATATACATATTAATACATGCATTTATCATTTTGATTACAAAATATCACAACTATGTAAGCTTTTACAACCTATGCTATCCTTTTTCTTTTAGTTTTGAGTTGCCCTTACCTTAAACGGTCGTCCTTGGACTCAACTTTACCTCCAGTACCTACATGGATTAAAAACTCGTGATAAGTATGTAGCTTAGTGGGGGACTATAATGATATGAACGACCTCTCACAGAAGTCATTGAATGCATGCACACGCACATGGTCATTCATATATTTATAGTAAAAAATTCATATTTAAATAATAAAGTGAACAAGTACACGTATACTTTTACACTACACATTCATAATAGTCAACGTACATATCTTACTAAAGGCATACATTCAAATCACATTTTAGAGAGAATCCTATATAACAATTAACATACTTTCAAGTTACAAGTTCATAACAATCATATTGAATATCATGTAAATTATATGCTTTTGATCTCAAACTTGGAATAATACCATACAACAAGTAATACATCTATATAACTTTAAACTACATTCATTAGATTTTCACATTTTCTATGATCTCTAATTTTTGGTATACATTTAGTTATTCATATAACCTCTTTAGCCCGCATACTATCTATAGGTGTGGATAATGGGAACAAAGTTACCAAATACGGTATCCAACACTAGATACTGAATAAATAATATTAATCACTAAAGACATGACAATCTCATTACACTAAATGCCAAACAGGTATCAAAACACTATATTAGACACCAATGCAGTGTCATCACTAGCAATTGCAATCAGTATCCCTTATAGCATACCTATCTATCCATGACCTAGACACTTTGCAGGCTTTAACCATTCACATTCATATCATGATAACAAATATATTCCATATACTCTTTATACATTTCAATTCATGTATAGTTTTATAACATATCGTTTAACAATATCAAATAAAAGTCATCATTATTAATAGCATTCACATTCTTAACATGTCAATAATTAATCACAAACAAGTTTTATTACCCACTACTAGTCAATATGATATGCCAAGTCATTTTTAGCTATATTTGATAATTTTTAGTTAAATATACCCTTAAATGTTTCATTAATTGTTCATGTTCATAATCCTAATCACATATTTTTTTCAAGTTGTAACCATACATATATTCATTACATACCTAGACGTGTGTCAGACAAGTTTTGAAAAGTTTTGATGAGGTTTGGGTTCAATTCGGGAAGAAAAATGCATAATATAGGCTGAAAACAGGGGTGTGACATGCGACAGACCCAAACAGTTCCCAGAAACCCGCCTTTAGGGCCCGAGAGGGTTTACATCTTTTGATCTTAGATAATCATGAGATATTTTGGACACCTCCTTCCAATAGAATACTGGAAAGATCATCTAATCCCATGAAGCCTTTAAGCACCTTTAAGGTATTTTGGAGTCGTCACCAAATTTATAAGAAATTGAAAAAGTTCATCTAACCTCGGGGGTCTAAACTAGAGAAAGATTCGAAACTTTACTCTTATTAATGTCTTAGTTAATTATAACTGGATTTTTAATTTTAAATTTCTATCTCTGTTCTCACACGGTCATGCATTAAAAGAATAAAGCGCAAATCAAGCACGAAAGAAAGCAGTAAAAAAAGTGGTAAAATAAAACAAGCCACCAAAAATAACAAAAAGATAAAATTGGGATAAAATACAATCCCCCAAATAAAAAAGGTATTAAAATTTGGGACAAAAATACAATCCCTCAAATAAAATCAAGCAAAACATAAATAAATAAATCAAATGAATAAATAAATATTCATAAATCGAAAAATTATTTAGGATAGAACATTGGTTCCTTCATTTTCACTTAGAATGTCGAAGAGTTATTTTTATGCATTATTAGGAAAATCAGGATGAGTGATCCCATTTTGAGAAAGTTAACTTTTCTTTTGAAAATTGAGTTTTTATATGTTAAAATAGAACATCGGTCCCATTTTATTAGAAAAATATCCCAATTTATTAATATAAAACTTTTTTGTGGCTTTTAATTAATGCGCATAAAAATAAATAAATTTATTAGAAATTACATAATAAAAACAAATAAAATCAAAATAATGAAAAATACTAAAAATACTAAAATATGACAAATCCCACCAAAATGGTGCCTTCAAGTCTCCATGGGCTCCCAATTGTCATTTAAAAAGCACGCACATAGAAATAAGTATTAAAATAAAAAAAAACAAATAAAAGTGATGTTAGTAATAAAAATGAATTTAAACATATAACATATGAAAATGAGTTAAAAAATAAAAATGCATTATGAGTGATAAACGAATTAAATTACATAATAAAATAACTTAACATATTAACATATATAAAAGCATACAAGATAAAAATAATAATAATAATAATAATAATAATAATAATAATAATAATAATAATAATAATAATAATAATAATAATAATAATAATAATAATAATAATAATAATAATAATAATAAAGAAGATGAACAATCAAGTAAGCAAAAAGAAATAAATAAAACATATCAAAATATATTAAATCTATGAACAAAATCACACCAAAAATAAAAACAATAATAAATCTAAAAATCTATATATTTGCTAATTAATCATAAACAGATAAAAAAATAATAAAAAAATAAAATCAAACCCAGAATGTTTACCCTCATATTTTGATTTGATGTGTGAAGATAAATGATCAATTTCCTTGTCTTGATTTTGCAAGAAATAAGATTAGAAAAATAAAATATAGAAGAAAATTTTTATTAAAAAAAAAAGAATTAATTTCTTTATCTCAAGCAAAAATTGTTAAAAAAAAGAAAGAAAAAAAATTCCCAAGAACAAAAAATTGTTCTCTTTGTCTCAAGAATTAACTTAAAATATCAAATTAGAATATTGAGAGAATTTGTTCTTGAAGAAGAAGAAGAAGAAGAAAAATTTTCTTAAGAAAAATCCCCCATTTTCTCTATCATAAAACCCCTTTTATACCTGAAAAAAATCAAATTTAATTAAAAAACCCAAAAAACTGAAGAATTTTAAAGGTTTAAAAGACAAAAAGATTTTTAAATTTAAATTTTACCAAAAAAATGAGCAAAAACACTCGAAATTGGCCAAAAAATGCCCAAAGGGCTGTTGGACGGGCGACAGGGCCGAGTGACGCGCGACGGGCATTGCTACGGGCGACATCCCGCACGCGCCCTGCGCTGCGTGAGGCATGAGGAGCGAGGGCGAGCGGCCCTGCGTGCGCCCAGCTCGCTGCCGATGGACGGAAATTTTTTTAAATAATTTTGACAAAAACACTATAATTTCAAAACTCCCTTGTTTTTATTTTAAAATAATTTTTTAAAACACATTTTTATTTACTTTTAATAAATCAATTTTGAAAAGGAAACCATCGCTTCCAGCTTTCATTTTTTCCTATAAACAGGCACAATTATTTTTATCATTGGGTAACTCTGATATAGGCCGCTAGGGACTCGGTGACTACAAGGGCTCACACAATGGTCAGAAATCCTTGACCACTATGTGGGTCAATTGTTAGGCAAAAATGGCAATCTATAATATATTTACACGGTCGTTAGGATCGTAAGACAGTGTGTAATGGCCTAAATACTGGGTTAGTAGTGATCAGTGAAATGTGTAGAATCTATATTGTGAATTTTGGGTGAAAATAACGTGATGGTGTCCAAAAATATAGTTGAGAAGAAAGGTTAAATGTTCCCAGCCCAGGGATGAGTGGCCTCCTGGGAATCTTCGAGCTGAAAAATATTTTATTTTACAATAGGAAAATATAAGTGATTTGGAGTCCAGTGGTGCAATTTGGAGTGAAAATAAGGTTAAATAGGTCTCTCAAAGCCAAATAGAGGAAAAGACTCAGGTTTGACTTAAATAGTAACTCAGGAGGTACCAAAGTTTCACCGAATTTTTAAAAATAGTAAATGACTACCAAAAATTGTTTTGAAGGCATATATAGACTCTAAATAATATTTATGAATTTTTAAGATTTAAAAATAAATTTCATTGTAACACTGAAAATTATCGAAACTGATCGATTTAAGTGAACCGGACTGGAAATGGACTCCGATTGAGCTAAAATTTTACAAGGAATTGAATATGAGGCAATGTCGTTGGTTAGAGCTGTTTAAGGATTACGATTGCATTGTGGATTACCATCCGGGTAAGGCCAATGTAGTCGCAGATGCGTTGAGTAGGAAGTCAGTTTCTGCCTTGTTTTTGAGACGGTTCAGATGGAGGTTTGGCTCAGATGGGGCTTTAATAGCTCAGTTGAGGGTCGAGCCTACTTTAAGACAGCGAATAGTTGATGCTCAGAAGGTCGATGAGAAGCTTCAGCGAATTGTGCAAGAAGTCAGTTCGGGCAAGCAGTCAGAGTTTTCGGTTCAGGATGGGGTTCTCCTGTTTGGAAACCGATTGTGTGTACCGAATAGTGAAGAGTTAAGAAGACGGGTTTTGGAAGAGGCACATAGTTCAGTTTTCACCATGCATCCTGGCAGTGTGAAGATGTATCGGGATTTGAAGCAGTTCTTTTGGTGGTCTGGTATGAAGAGGGACATAGTGGAATTTGTATCCAAGTGCCTGACTTGTCAGCAGGTCAAGGCTGAGCAGCAGGTTCCTTCTGGATTGCTTACGCCTTTGTCCATTCCTGAGTGGAAATGGGATGACATCGCTATGGATTTTGTCTCTGGATTACCTTTGACTCAGAGGAAGCATGATTTTGTGTGGGTTATTGTAGATCGACTCACGAAGTCCGCTCACTTTTTGCCGGTTAGGATGAATTATCCGATGCATAAATTGGCCAGTATTTATGTAGATGAGATAGTTCGGTTGCATGGAGTGCCCCTGTCCATAGTTTCAGATAGGGACCCAAGGTTCACATCTAAGTTTTGGAAAGAATTGCAGCGATCTTTGGGTACCAAGCTGAAGTTCAGTACAGCGTTTCATCCTCAGACCGATGGTCAGTCCGAGCGTGTGATTCAGATTTTAGAAGATATGATGAGGGCTTGTGTTTTGGACTTCCCGGGTAGTTGGGACAGGTATGTATCATTGATGGAGTTTGCCTACAACAATAGTTTCCAGTCGAGTATTGGTATGTCACCATATGAGGCTCTGTATGGACGTCAATGTAGGACTCCTGTTTGTTGGACAGAGTTGTCTGAGAGGTCAGTGATTGGGCCAGATCTGGTTAGAGATACAGAAGAAAAGATCAGAGTTGTGCAGTAGAATCTGAAGGTGGCCAAGGATCGACAGAAGTCTTATGCCAACCTGAAGTGAAAAGGTGTGCAGTTTGAAGTTGGGGACAAGGTTTTTCTTAAAGTGTCTCCTTGGAGAAAAGTACTTCGGTTTGGAAAGAAAGGGAAGCTTAGTCCTCGCTTTATTGGTCCGTATGAGGTGTTAGCAAGAGTTGGTCCAATGGCCTACAGACTAGCTTTGCCGATGGAAATGTCAAAGCTTCATGATGTGTTTCACGTCTCGATGCTCCGTCGGTATAGATCGGATCCTTCCCATGTGCTGTCGGTTCAAGAAGTTCAAGTGCAGTCAGATTTTTCCTACGATGAGGAGCCTAGAGCTATCTTAGCGCAGGAAGTAAGACAGCTGAGGAATAAGCAGATTCCTTTGGTCAAGGTTTTGTGGAATCACCATGGGGTTGAGGAAGCAACTTGGGAACCGGAGGAGTCGATGAGATTGCAGTACCCGCAATTGTTCAGTTCAGGTGAGAATTTCGAGCACGAAATTCTTGTTAGTAGGGGAGAGTTGTCACACCCCGTTTGCCCCTTAGTTGTTTGAGCCATATATGTATGTGTGTACATTTGCATAAGTTATGTGTAATAAGGGCATTTTGGTAATATTGCATGAATTAGGGTTTTTCTGGTGCGTGTGTGTGTGTTTGGCACTATGGTGCTAATTAGTTGAGATAGATTTGTGTGTGCATGAGTGCACCATAGTAGGATATGAACTAGTGGATTAATTGCGTGTATGCATTTGCACTTGTGTAGGGTGTGTATGATTTGGGAGAATCTTGTGTTAGTGTTAGCCCTAGGCCCAATACATTGTAATAAAACACTTTAGCTAATAAATGAGGCATTTGTTTTATCCATTGTATTCCTGTGCATGTCAATTGATAGAACTATCCAAGAATGTTGTTTCGGTTTAAGTTATCATGTGTGAGGCACATGGTTGTAAGACCTTGAAACAAATGAGACTTCATTCTAAATATCCCTAGTCAGTCATTGTTATGGCAATAACAAATGAATTAAGACTAGTATGCTCTCTCTGATAAGTTGGGTTCGGTCTTACGGAACATAAGGACAAGAGTGTCAATCAGAGATCATAGATACATGTTGAAAACATGGTATCTGGATTCGATCCGTTCATGAGAACACTACATGGTATGAGTCATAAGTGTTTCTCATATGCAAGTTTTGTATCGAAGTTCTTTGACCTGAAATCTCTATGAAACTCTTCATGAATTACTGTGTACTTTGACATACACCTAACGTGCTTGTAACAGAGTGACTAGTATGGGTATGCTTGGGTATACATTGATTCATGTCAGAGAGCATGAGAGAAGTGAAGGGATTACCCCTCTCTATAAGAGAGAAAATATCATCGGCCACTTGATCAGTGAACTGAGAAGTGTATGGCCATACCGAGATGAAATAATGAGTAACCATTATTTATCTGAGAGTTCAGTGTCACTGGAATATCAAGAAAGGAATTAACTTACATATAAGGATGACTAGTTCCATGCCTTATATTAATTCTGATATTTATGGGTAAGGGACTATGCAAAATTGCATTAGGTCACTAAATGCCATTTGCATTTTCATTTAATTTGGAATGCTATAATATCTTGCTAGAGAATATATATAGCCTTTGAATTAATTCATTAATTCATTGCCAACATTAAATGGACCTATAGGATCGCACACAAAGTATTGGGCTTAAAATATTTAAATAATGTATTGGGCATTAATTTGGGCTTTTAATTAAAGTCAAATTAATGTATGTAATGGGTATTAAAATTGCTATTGGACCTTGGCCCATGAGAGAGGAGAAATTCGGCCCACATGATTTAATTTCAATTAATTAATTATATGATTAAGTTAATTGAGTATTAAATCCTAATTTGAATTTTAAATTCAAAAGGGTTTAAACTAATATTTGTTACTTATCTCTAGGAAGTGTTTAAGATTGAATAAACTATCTTAAGGTAGTAAAATTCATATTAAAGACTTGCCATAAGATAAGGATAGATATTGGAAAAGAAAAAAAAAACGAGGAGAGGTGGTGTAGAGGGAGACTTCTCTTTCTCACTCTCAATTTTTCTTTTGGCCGATTTTCACAAGGGGTTTTTTCTTTTCTTGTTTTCTTAAGTTATGAGGCATGAATAGCACCTAAAGGAAAGAAAAGAAAAAAGCTTGTAGCTTCAATCCTTGCCATTACACAATACTAATAATTGAGAGCTAGCAATCTCGGTTTTAAGCCTTGCTTGCAAGTGTGTGTGTGAACATAGAGAGGATTGGCATAAAGGCTATTCCTTGGCATTGGTGGTGAAGATTAAAGGTGGACAAACTCATCTTAGTTGCTGATCATCATCAAACTCAATTTGGAATAGGCATCTAAAGTTGTAAGTTTTAAAACCCTAAAAGTGCATGTTTCGATTCTTGTTATGGAATTGCTTGGCATGTATGATCCAATTTCGATGTTTTTCGCTGCGTGATTATCATATTCATATCATGTCATATTCCATCATCTTGTGTGTTGCTCACACATATGTTGGATGCATTATTAGAGTGTCTCATTGTGTGTATGTGATGCACTAGGTTAGGGTGTGAGTGAGTAATCTCCTCCACTAGATGATTGACATGTGTAAAGTGGGAAAGAGAAAAAGATGAAAAGGGAAAAATTAGATTTTTGAAACCCATTTCTCGTTCTTCCTTCTTCTCCTTCTTCTTCTTCCCCTTTTTCACTCTCTTAAGTGCCCTATCTTAGATTCAAGCCTCTAGTGGTGGAAATTAATCACTTCATAGCATTTTAAAGGTAAATCTACTGCATTTATTATCATTTTCTTCATTTGATTCTCCATCTTCTTCTCTTTTTCTTATTTTCGGAATTGGGTTGAAGTTTTGGGTTTTGTGTTTGTGTGTTGTGTTGTTTTGTTCCTAGTTGAGCCTCCCCGGGATCCTAAAGGCAAGGAAGTTGCTGGATCTAGTGGAACTAAGCACTAGGAGCTAAGGACTTTGAAGGTTTGGGAATTTCTTACTTTTGCATGAGAAATGTTCATGTATGTGTTTTGATGATTTATTGGAATTAGGTTGTTAGATGTTCTTTATTGTGATGTGTATGATATGGGTATTTGCTTTGAAGTGTGAATCTTGCAAAAGCATGAGTAACTATGGTAAATTTTGGAATTGATGTGGTTTGTTGCATAAATTGGGTTTTTGATTGATTCTTGAAATTGAATGTTTAAATTAATGGTTCGTATGAAGTTTAATGTTAATAAATGTTGTATTATGGTTGTTGATATTAATGAATGGCTGGATTTGAGGTAAGTAACCTTGGATTGAGATTTGTGTGGTTGGTTGAGGATTTGGAAGAGGAAAATCTGCAGAATTTCAGCAGATTTTCGAAGTCCCGACGCTATCTCGATCGCGACAGAGAGCGGTGTTGGGAGTTTCACTGTCGCAAGCCTGCGACGCCGTCGCGAGCCCGCGACAGTCGAAGTGATGTGTACCCTCTATCGCGACCGCGACAACTGTCGCGATCGCGACATAGCGTATTGTTGGCCAAGTGCTATTGCGAGCACACGACCCATTGCGAGCTCGCGACAGCATCAATTGTCCTCTATCGCGATCGCGACGTACGTCGCGAACGCGACAGAGCCTGGCTCTTCCGTCCTCCTCACGGTCACTAAGTCCGTTGCGCACATGCAGCGAAGAGACTCCGGTCTCTGTCGCGAACGCGACAGACGCCGTGAGCGCGACAGTTCCTTGCATGCTAATTGAGTTCTCTTCTTTGCGTGAGGTTTGAACTTCTGTTTCTTTTGACAGTTATGAGAATTATGCTTTGTATTTTATGCACATGGAATTATGACATGATTATGCACATTTACGATGATGATTTTGGAAATTATGACATGGATTGAATGGTTTATGTTTGACCTGCTAGAGTCTAGTCAGTGGATAGTTAGGCATGCCTAATAGAGTCTTTGCTGCAGCTTCTGTTTTCCGTTTGGACCCCGATCAGGTCCTCGTTTGGTTCCTCGCGAACTTCTGTAATGTGTTTGGATCTTGTTTATGGTCCTTCTGGAAATGTTTGTGAATGAAAATTTAAAATGGTTTTTCGTATTCGGTTGGTACCCGTAAAGTACATTCTGTTCACTCGTTATCCACTACCTTGAGTCAGCATGTGTTTCAATGCTTAACGTACTTGTATGAATTGTTATATGAGAAAACATATGTTTTATCCTTATGGATTAAATGATGAAAAGTATAATCTGCTATGAGAATATGATTATTGTTATGAACCTTCTGATGAATGGCTTTATGTATGTACGCATGTGAACTGCCTTGACGACCGTTGTGAATGGTTGTCCTTATGCTATGTGTTTGTTTTCCCCACTAAGCGTTTATCGCTTAGCACGGTGTGTTTACCTGTGCAGGTGCGAAAGGAAATTTTGTCTTGGGAGAGTCGCCGCCATCGAAGCCAACACAGCAGGGTCTTAGTGTAGGGCTTATTTTTGTAGCTTTATGATTCTTTTTGTATAGAACTCTCTTATGTTATTATAATAGCTTTCGCCTTTGTATATGAAATTTTGGGATTTGTAATTATATTTTATATCTCTCAGTTGATCAGAACAGTAATGTAATGCTTCTATTATATTAATGCATGATCAGCTTTTATGAATGGTCTTGTAAAGTTTTAAATTACCTTGTATTTTGTTATGTATGTTTATGGATGAGTGTATGTGTATTCTGATTCTGTGTGGTGGCACCTTTACTCATACGGCATCTCACTCCTTATCGGATGGGATCGCCTACGTATGGGTAAGGGGTGTTGCAACCGCTATTCTATTCCATCTGGTTCAAATGGTGTAACTTTTCTTAAACCAACCCACACTGGAGTTCGCTTGCAGCCTTCATCAAGAGCAAACTTCTGGGCACTAAGAGGTGCTTTTCCCCATAGTGTACTACCGTCAATATGATGTCTTGATAATAATGTTATGGTGAAGACCATAGTAGAAGAAACATTATCGTGCCAATTATTGTTGCTGCTACCTTGAAATTGAGCTCACTTTAGCATGTGTCCCTATACATGCCATAAATTTCTCTTGATTGGTTAATCGTATGCTCATGCCTAGCTTATGCATGCGTTCTTATCTATATGCATCATATAACAGCAGTAATCATAACTAGACATGTAATGCAAAAATACTAGTTTTATTCAATCTCAAGCGCAACACCTTGTGTGCATCTGACTCTGGTTATCAATTAGCCCTCTTGGGTTTCCTTGACTGAATATTTTCTCTCAACCCCTGATTTTTGCCTAGGGCACCTTTTTTTAGTTTTCACCCTAGCGGGGTGCCCAATTTTAGTAAAGCCACATTTTTTCGATTTTCGACCCGAGGGGCTATTAATTTTTGTTTTTTGTTTTTTTTTTGCCATGAGACATTCTCTACTCTAATAGCATTACTTGATTTCTTGTATCTTCTTCCATCATTGCTGGTGAGAATGGTTGCCATTTCTATCAGCAGCTTTTCTAGTATAAAGGATCTAACTTTAGCTTGTGTAACATGGAGCATTTGATCTAAACTATTTTTACACCAAGCTACCTTCTTTCTAATAACGGCCTTTGACCCATTTTAAGAAGATTAAGCCAACCTCCCTTTTTCAAAAATTTGACCGTGGTGATGAGCTCTCCTAACTTTGGCTCTAAAAAGTTAAAGGTCATTTTTTTTTGTAACTATCATAAATGGTTAAAATGAAAGGAATTATGGGACTTAGTTCTAATAGGCTTTACGTCACACCCCATTTGCCCCTAGAAGTTTGAGCCATGTTTATGCATGTGCATTAAGTGTATTTTTTCATGTGATGAGGGTTTTGTTATTGTGTGCTTGCTCACATGTATGTAGAATGTGAGTGAGTGAGTTGTGCTTTTGTGTGAGTGCATATATGATATTAGGGTGTGCATGTGTTGAGTTGCATTAGTGTGTGTTTGCTCACATCATTGGAGGGTGTGTTTTATTGACAAAGGTTTAGTGTGTGTTTGATGCATGTTTGTAGGGTGTGAGTGGCTAATTTCCACCAATGAGGTAGTGACACATGGCTAGGTGTGACGCGCGCCGGACCTCGTGGGCGCCCATTGACCGCCCTGCTCTAGAGCGATCGGGCAAATTGAGGGTCCGCTGACATCTTGCAACGAATTGCAAGTGCATCCATTTTTGTTAACGATGAGGTTTAATGGAGTCGCCACCCAATAGAACATTTGGAAAGTTTGTCTCGCCTCAGTGAGCCTAAGACAACGCATATTTCCATTTTGGGCAAACCAAAAAGATCTTGGAGGCAATCACCCCAATAGAACATTGGGAATGACCCTCTAACCCTATGGAGCCTAGGATTATTTATTAAGCCTTTTGATGGAACACAAGAGGTGTCTTAGAGGTTCCAATGAGTGATCGGATAGACCTCTCGCTTCGTTGAGCCCAAAGACCAGAGCTGGGTTCGGGACTTCTCATCTATTTTTACGTTGATTTAACTTTACATTTAAGTTTTAAATTTATTAGTTCTCTTTCTCTCTCCACACGATGTAAATTTCAATTAAAAGCACAAATATTCACATTAAAAGCGATAAATATACATAAATAAAAATAAGTGAAATAAATGTTCGAAATTAAATTACAATAAAACTAGGAGCAGAATACAACTCCCATTTTAAAGGTGTGATATATACATACAAAAAGACGGGAAATTCATTTATTTTGAGGGCTTTGGCCCTCACATGCATTTATTATGAAAAGAACAAATTTTATGTGATTTTTTATAGGCTAAAACAGGACATTGGGTTCCTTAATTTTATGAAATAATCCCAATTTTAATTAATATAAAACAAGTATCCATTTTTTAATTTATGCGGAATAAAAAATTACATAAACAAAATAAGGAATAAGGAACAAAAATAAATAAATAAATAAAAAGAGATAAGAAAACTAAACCAAAGACAGGCTTTCCATGATGGCATGATGGTTTTTCTCCACAGCTCAATCCATCCAGGAAAAGGAAAATACAATACTCACAAAATAAAAGAAATATTAATATTTACAAATTAAAGCGATACAGATGTAAATAGAGAGTAAAATAAAATGAAAGATGAAATTGTTGAAGCAAAAAACCTTTTGAAAATAAAATAAGAATTAAATAGAGGAAGAAATAATAAAAGCAAAAAAAAAGGAAAGAAAAGGGGATTAAAGACGAGAGACGGGCTTAGTGGCCGACCAACGGCCGTCCCTCATGTGACCAACAGACAATGGGCCTTACACGCCGTCGTTCGAACAACAAACGGGTTTATTAGCCGTCGTTCGAGCGACAGACAGGCGTCGGTGAGCTACATCCCGTCGGTCGCCTCTGGTTTTCGAATAAATAAGCAAAAAACTTCTTTTTCTCTTCTATTTTAAAATAAAGAACCTTCAAATAAAATAAAGACAAATAAAAGCAAAATATAAGGTAAATAAATGCAAATAAAAGGTAAATAAATGCAAATAAATGTGGAAATAAATTTAATAGATTAATAAAGCAAGTGTCCAGAATATTTGCCCTCAGATTGTACCTTTTTGGAGTGAAACTTCGATTGACTTGAACCTTGTGCGTCTCACGAGAAGAAAGCAAAAACCAAGAAAGAAAAATGTCTATATTTTTCCTTGATTTTTACCAAATTTTTGAAATATTTGAATCCACAAAATGGATGAAAACTAATGAACTTAGCTTTCTCCAAGTAAAATAGATTCACTTAAAAGTGAAATAAAATGAGAGAAAAAGTAGGAAAATATGGGAATTTTAAACAAATAAAGAAAAGAAAACTTAAGAAGCAGAAAATTTGCCCCTTTTAGTTTGTTTAGCGATTTTTTCCAAGAAAATTCGAACCCTTCTCAAAGGAAAAGATTTACTATTTATAGGCATGATCGACGGGCAGGCCTTGACTCACAAATGGGCGTTCCTGAGTTACCGATGAGACACGTGTCCGTCTCCGCTGACTGACGGGACACTTGTTCTTGATGCAAAACGGTGGCCGCCTCAATGACCAATGGGTGTGTGAGTCACCGATGGGTTGTCCATTCCTGAGAGAGGTGGTGACCTCGATGATCGACGGGATGCCAACGACAGACGGGCAGACCGTCCGTGGAGCAAAAACTCAAATTTCAAGTTAAAACTCCCAATTTTTCAAAATTCTTCTTTCTATCAAATAAAACCTTTTACTTCTCGTGAGCCTAGAGGATCAAAATTTTCAAGTTCCATCCACTCATTCGGGACCAGGTATCGATTTCTTCATTGGATAATCTCCGATCTGGACCGTCCCGAGACACGGTTCTTACAGTTGCCCCCAATTTTGGGAAGGCTAGCGCACAAGTGCCTAGGTGAGCCAAAATTTAGAGAGAGAGAAAGGAAGAAAAGCGTACCTGGGCAATCCTTTCCATTTACGCTATTTGCTGGGCAGACCTCATCTCAGTCCACTCAGCAGTGGATGTATTCGATGCATATGTCCCTACTTGTTTCGCTTTGACTAGTAAGGCATTAGTGCAAATTCCCTGCTAATCCCTATACAATCTGCAAGGTGGAGAGCAATGTTATCTAACTGCAACCCCGGCTGTGGAGAATTTCTTGCCAACCCCTATACGATCTGCAAGGTGGAGAGCAGTGTTATCTAACTGCAACCCCGGCTGTGAAGAGTCCCTTGCCAACCCCTATACGATCTGCAAGGTGGAGAGCAATGTTATCTAACTGTAACCCCGGCTGTGAAGAGTTCCTTGCCAACCCCTATACGATTTGCAAGGTGGAGAGCAATGTTATCTAACTGCAACCCCGGCTGTGCAGAGTTCCTTGCCAATCCCTATACGATCTGCAAGGTGGAGAGCAGTGTTATCTAACTTCAACTCCGGCTGTGAAGAGTTCCTTGCTAACCCCTATACGATCTGTAAGGTGGAGAGCAGTGTTATCTAACTGCAACTCCGGCTGTGATGAGTTTCTTGCCAACCCCTATACGATTTGCAAGGTTGAGAGTAGTGTTATCTAACTGCAACTCCAGCTGTGAAGAGTTCCTTGCCAACCCCTATACGATCTGCAAGGTGGAGAGCAGTGTTATCCAACTGCAACTCCAGCTGTGAAGAGTTCCTTGCCAACCCCTATACGATTTGCAAGGTGAACATCCTTGATGTGATTCTTTTGATATGATTGATATCCATATTTGGACTAAGATTAAGCAAATGTTCCTGTATAGTAAAGAACTTCTTATTACTCTTATGTGAATTGCTCTTGTTTACAAGGTTCATAAATAAGTTATATCATTATTCATAGTTTTGTTATCATTTTTCTGATTTTATGATTATAAATATTTTATTTTAGGTGTAAATAAAGGTGCACACTCAATCGTCATTAATGTAAGCATAGTATGCAAGGATAAGGAAAAATAAATATACGTACGATTTTTCACTATAAAGCAATTTTGTACAAGATATATACAACAATAAGAAAATACAATAAAAAACTAAACAGACAAATATAACAAAATGTCATCCACATTCCCTGAATGGC
Organism: Excoecaria cochinchinensis; assembly: GCA_947683425.1. Taxonomy (NCBI): domain Eukaryota; kingdom Viridiplantae; phylum Streptophyta; class Magnoliopsida; order Malpighiales; family Euphorbiaceae; genus Excoecaria; species Excoecaria cochinchinensis. Next base: position 2,739,007 of record CANTUQ010000013.1, read on the forward strand.
TAGAAAGGTGGATAATCTCCAATCTCCTCATTAAGGTCCTCATCGTCAGATATGTGGACGGGCTGAGGTGGCGACTGAGGCGGAGGCTGAGGCTGCGACTGGGTCAGTGGTCGAGGCCGAGATTGAGGCCTGGAGGTAGAGGGTCCAGCTCTTGAAGTAGAAGGACCTGCCGCTCCTAGGTGCTGAGATGCCCATATGTCCACCATCGGCTCAAGCCTGGGAGGAATCGCCACTGGCAAAGACGATGGCTGCGGTCTCCCTGGACCCTGCTGCTGGAACTGCACCTGGGCGTATCCATCAAAGAAGGGCTGGGCACATTTCGTCATGAAGCGTAAGGTGTCAGTGATCATCCCTCCTAGCTCTCTGAAGGCCCTGCTCAGCTAGCGAGTCTGATATACGGAAGCAGTACTCATACCTCCCAACCTCTGCTCAGTCTGCTCGCAAAAATCCCGGACATACCGAGTCATAGGGTGGACAGCCCCATCTATCGCCTGTACTATCGAGCGGCGAGCATCCATCGACTCCTATATCATCTTGAGGGTTGGCTGCCATTGCCAGAGCATGGTATCCTATCAACACTCACCCTTGCATTTCCTTTTACGACCTAGTCCAGTCCCGAGACATCGCCCTCTCTTTAGGCTTACCTCCTTCTGAAGCTGCTCGATTGGTCCCCTAGGGCTCTACATTTTCTATGGAACCACTGATCAAGGCATTGGACAGATTCTCCGATGTCCCAACCTACCAAGTAAGCATTATTTTCTTATTTTGCATGGTGAGATTTCTGGCTGTGAGCTCAGAGGATTTGACTGGTGATCCCTGTTTATTTGTAACTCTAGATGGTTTTCACCGTGGGCTGACCCCCTTTCCCTTCATTCTGGCCGAGACTATCCTAGGCTTGGATTCAGTCTGTTCTGGATCTTCTTCCATATTCGTCGGGAGTCCTCTCTTACTTCAAGTATGTCATTGTTTTAAAGGTAGTGCGTCCCTTGTGGATTTTCGCACTAGCTTTTCTTAGCGGAAAGTGCGCCCTTTCGGGTTTTCACACAACCCTTTGCTTAATTTTTGCCTAAAGTAAATCCTACTTACTCCAGCGGCTTTCTTTTTTTTTTTAGATCTGGCTGCAAGAGAAGCTGAAGATGTTATCGGAGCCACCTCCTCGAGTCATCGCACAGTACTCGCCGAGGCACTTTCTCCCGTGCCAATGACTGTATACACTTCCATCTCCTGATGAGGGCATCGCCAAATTTGGCAAGATATTAGTCGATGACATCCGCTTTATGGCTGCTTGGCTTCCTCTGCCCCATGCAATCATTGACGGGACTTCAGGATGTGTTCCCCTCTATGGGCTTCGTCAGGCCACTTTCTATATTATGGCCCGGTGCGCTCATCAGCTTGGGATGACCCAAGACGTGGTGAGAGTCCCACTGTCTTTTCGGGGAGGAACCTTTTCCATTGCCTTTGCCTCCCGTTACCATGAGCTATGGAGCCGACTTCCTTTGAAGATAGTTATACCTCGATTTGGAGCTCATTCCGCGGCTTCCACCAGCCAGTACAAGCGATGGGTTATTAGTCCCGCTTCTGATAATAAGACACGAGGGCTTAAACATCTAGCTAGTGAGAGTAGCGGTAGTGCTTAGCTTAGATTAAATATGTATATCTTTTACTTGTTATTTCTTTTCAAAACAGAACTAAAGAATGATGAAAATGAAAAGAACAATCCTCATTTTATTTTACAGAATTGTCTACATTTCCATAAAATTTCTATATACATGATCAGTATTTGCTATGAATTCAACTATGCAAACTATATTAATACATGAAACCGAATTTTGCGAGCATCAGAACTCCTATTACCAATCGGCCCTCTTGGGTTTTCTCGATTGGAGATTTTCTCTCATGCCTCTAATTTTTGCACAGGATGCCTTTTTTTGGTTTTCACCCTGTCGAGGCGCCCAATTTTAGCAAGGCCGCTATTTTTCGATTTTCGACCCGCAGGGCATTTTATTCTCTTCTTTTTCTCTTATTGTATTTAGCCATGGAACCTTTTGAGTCTGTCTATGTTCACCAGTTCCTTGAATTCATTGCTGTCGCTGTCTAATAAAATTGTGGTTCCCTTTGACAGTAGCATTTTGAGAATAAAGGGCCCTTCCCAGGTAGGTCTGAATTTTCCCTAGATGTCTGGTGCTCCCGGTCTCATCTGCTTAAACACCAAGTCCCCCTCCTTCAAAGGATGTTTCTTAACTTTCTTTTCAAAGGTTCGAGCTAGCCTCTTCTGATAGATTTGGTTGTGGTAGTAGGCTCTCAATCTATTCTCATCCAGCAAGTTTAAATGTTCCAGCCTTTGCTGTGCCCATTTAGCCTCGGGGATCAGAGCTTCCATGACTACTCTTAACGATCTGAGCTCTACCTCAACCGGCAGCACTGCCTCTGTCCTGTACACCAGAGAATATGGTGTGGCTCCTGTAGATGTTCTCACCATTGTTCGATAGCCCCAGAGTGCGAAAGGCAGCTTCTCTGCCCAATCTTTATAGGTTTGGACCGTTTTGGCCAATATTTTCTTAATGTTCTTATTAGCTGCCTCCACAGCTCCGTTGGCCTGTGGGCGATATGGAGAAGACCTATGGTGTTCAATCCCATATTTCTCCAATAGCTTCCTGGTTTCTCCCATAAAATGTACACTATTATCTGATACCACATAGTGTGGAAGGCCATATCTACAGATCAGATTCTTCTCAATAAACTTGGCCATGTCTCTCGCATCAATCTTCTTGAAAGATTCTACCTCTACCCACTTAGTAAAGTAATCGATGGCGACTATGATGTATCTATGTCCATTGGAAGTTGTGGGTCGGATCTCCCCGATGATATCTATACCCTAAGCGGCAAACGGCCAATGCGACGTTAGGCTATGCAGTTCTGACACAGGCAAGTGCCTCAAGTCTGCGTATTGTTGGCCTAGCTTGCATTGTTTCACATACTTTGAACAATCATTATCCATTGTGAGCTAGTAAAACCCTTGTCTCATGATTTTCTTAGTCAGTGTCAACCCATTCATGTGAGCTCCGCACACGCCTGCATGAGTTTCCTCCATCACCCTCAGGGCTTCTTTCTCATTCAAACATCTCAATTGAATGCCATCGGCCTGCCTTTTATACAACACCCCATCTATGCATATGAACTGAGTGGACAGCTTGCGAATTAACCTCTGGTCCTTCTCTGTAGCTTCCTCTGGAAAAGTTGCATTCTCTAGATAGTTCATAATATCATAGTACCATGGCCTCCTATCTGTTAAATCAACTTCCGCTACTGACTATGATTTGAAACTGGGCCTATCTGAGTTGAAAATCAATACAGGTCTCATAATCACTCCTTCCGGATTGTCCAATATTGATACCAAAGTAGTGAGGGCGTCAGCTAATTGATTCTCCTCTCTTGGAATGAAACGGAACGTGCATACCTCAAATTGGCTACTTAGACCATTCAAGTGCTGGATGTAAGGCATCAATCTTACTTCTTTAACTGCCCATTCACCTCGGATTTGGTTGATTACGAGGGAAGAGTCCCCGAACACCTCAACAGTCTTCGCCCCCAAGGCTAACAAAGCTTCCAATCCAACAATACATGCCTCATATTCAGCCTCGTTGTTGGTAGCTTTAAACCTTAGTTTTCTGGCCAAAGGGAGCTTCTCATTTTCTGGGGTTGTCAAGATAACTCCTACTCCTGCCCCTTTGTTGTTCACGGCCCCATCAAAATGCAATTGCTATCCCTGAATTGCAATAGCCGCTATATCCTCGTCTGGGAAATTGAATTCGTAGGTGTCTCCTTGAATCGGGTGCTTGGCCAGGAACTCAGCCACTGCTCGCCCCTTGATGGTTTTCCTAGTGACATATTCCACATCAAATTCTTGTAACAATAATAACCATCTGCCCATCTTTCCTAGCAAGGATGGTGCTTCCTGTAAATACTTCAAAGGATTCTGCTTTGCTACCGCCTGCACCTTGTACGAGTGGAAGTAATGCCTTAACTTCTTTGAAGCCCAGATAACGGCAAGACAAATCTTTTCTACCTCGGCATACTTGATTTCATACTCCAAGAACTTCTTGCTGAGATAGTAAATGGCAAACTCTATCCCGAACTCATCCTCTTAGGCCATTATGGCACCCACAGAGCTGTCTTCTATGGCCAAGTACAGAATCAGAGGCCTGCCTGGCTGCGGCGGCCTCAACACAGGTGGATGCAACAGGTATTCCCGAATGGCGTCGAAAGCCTTTTGACAATCTTCATTCCACACCACTGGTTGATTCTTCCTCAGAAGCTTGAAAACCGGTTGACAGATTGAAGTCAATTTGGCGATGAACCTGCTAATATATTGTAACTTGCCCAGGAAGCCTCTCACGTCCTTTTCCTTTTGGGGCACCGGTATCCCCCTGATAGCTTTAACCTTGTCCGGATCAATTTTGATACCTCGCTGACTGACCACATGGCCCAATAATTTCCCTGAGGTCACCCCGAAAATACATTTCTTCGGATTCAGTTGCAAGTCATACTTCTCTATTCTCGCGAAAAACTTCTCCAATGCTTCGAAATGACCTTCTCTGGTGGTAGACTTAATCATCATGTCATCTACGTACACTTCCATCTCCTTATGGTTCAAGTCGCTCAGAATCTTTGTTGCCATTATCTGGTATGTAGCCTGTAACACCCCCTACGTCCCCGTTGGAAGGACGCCGGAGAGCGCTACCGAAGCTCACTCACAAACATGCACACATATACTACGCGGAAGCATACATTCATACATAGACATACATGCATAAATGCGAAATAATTAAAAACTTACCTTGCGGGCAAAAAGCTGGTCATGCATTAACTCACACACTCGCAACCACTACATGGAAGCATAAGCACATACACACACACATACACTTTTTTAATCAGCGGAAGCATAAGGCGGATAATAGAACTGAGGAATAACTTAATATATAAGCATTTTAATGCTTAACTCAACAGAAATATTACATCAAGATTATTGTATAATGATTACATATACAAAAGGTTATAGAAATACAAGATCCAAAATACAGAAGCTAAACAAAGTACAAAACTTCTAACTCCTATGTGGCCGACCTTGCAGATGCGCGACTCGAACAGAACCAAACCTGCCACCTGCACGGGAAGAGAACATGTGCTAAGCGATAAATGCCTAGTGGGGTGGACGACCATATGCAATGGTCGTCAAGGCGTAACACATTCACAATGGCAAAAGCGGACATTCATAACACATATATAATCAGGCTTGCACAGAAAGGCATTCATTCGAAAACTCGCAATCATATCCATATACTTATGTCGTAAATAAGCCAAAGCAGACATAACACCATACACGATACAGGTAACATCATGCAGAACTACTTATAATCTCACATGCATATACTTACCAAGGTATCGGGCGTCAGCACCTTACCGTTCATAGTGGCATGACATTTATACGTGCAATTATCATGGCTGATTACTCATACATTAATTAAAAACCCATTCACATGTTATAAGATTACCATGCAATACTGCACTTACACTTACCGAAGCCGATCCGCATGCATTGCACCCCAAATAATACATATGTGATCATTCAATAGTCCAGATCGCCTTATCATGCATACTAATTCACATGCTACCATAATAGTTAACAGTACAGAATCACATTCATACACCTATTATTTCACATGCTTATAACCTAACTAGTCGGCTTCACATTCTCATAAGAATAACATAATAAAATATACTCATGGCATTTGAAAGATTATGGTCACAGCCATGCACGTTTTAATTCCAGTACTTATATCCATAACTGATAGCATACAAACACATTCACAATATGATATACATATATATATATATATATATATATATATATATATATATATATATATATATATATACAGATAAATATGTCAAATTCACATGTTATAGTCACACCCAACCCATTCAGAGATTCATAATCACATTCGGATACATAACTGATTCACATGTCCAAAATCGTGCTCATTCGCATATCACATTCTCTTGTTCATATCCGACAAAACAGACAGAATACCTGCTAACTCAAAATAGTGGATAACGAGTGAACTGAGGGTACCTTACGGGTACGAATCGAATACTGAGGGTACCTCATAGGTACAATACTGAGGGGACCTTAAACAAGATCCAAATACTGAGGGGTTCGCGAGGAACCAAACGAGGGACCTGATCGGGGACCAAACTAAACTGAGGGCTGCAGCTAAAAGACTCTATTAGGCATGCCTAACTATCCACTAGACTGACTCTCGCAGGTCACACATAAGCAAAAGCGTGTTTCAAGTCACATGACATAGTTCATCATGCACAATACTGAGTATAATAGGTATATAATTAAGTTCACACTAACCACGTGCATCATCCAAATCATGTGTCGATTAACAATATATACATATATAGGTCATTATGCATAATCGAGAGTCTAATAGATAATTCCATATACTCATAATATCAATCATACCTCATACAATTAATATTCTGAAGCATGCAATAATTCAAGCAATCACATTTTGGCACTACTCAATATACTAAAGCATGTTAGGAACATATGTGGAATCATATTATGCCAATGATTAATAACGCATAATCTTAATCGTGGAATGATACAATATACTCTTAAGCATGGCAGGTTATTCTTAGAGGAGGATCTGATCAAAGATATACATAACATATTTTACCTTTTAAAATGACATGCAATACAAATCACAACAATAAGCATATATAAATCCAAACCATACAGCTGAAATCCCACAATCATTTAACCGGATCACTATAATCCAAAACTTATTCCAAAAATACCACATGTAACTTACCATGGATAACATATTGTTAATCACAAATAAATTAGGATAACCATTCATATAAGCAAGGCAATATAGCACACAGTAGGGAAAAAGCCATAAAAGCATTTGAAAGTCATTTTATAAGAAAACTAGTCACTTGGAGAACAAGGCAAAACAGAAAAGGCCATATAAGAGCATATAAAAGTATGACATGAATCATACAGCAGTATAAGTCCATTCGGAAGAAATACGAAATTTATTTTTGAGTTAAAATCAGGAAATTTCAGAAAATAGGTCAAATGGGGGTGACCAACAAGGTTGGCCGGTCACGAGTCATGACTTGCATCACAACTCGTGACTGGCCTCCTTCACTGGCTGGTCACGAGTCGTGACTGGGAGTCACGCCTCGTGACTGGCTTCTTCTTTTGCTGGTCACGGGTTGTGACTTGCCCCTTTCCTCTCGCTGGTCACGAGTCGTGACTGGGAGTCACGCCTCGTGACTGGCTTCTTTCTTTTGGCTGGTCACGGGTCGTGACTGGCAGTAACCACCCGTGACTGCCTTCTCTGGCCGGTCACGCCTCGTGATTGGCTTCCTCTTGGCTGTCACAAGTTGTGACTGGCAGTCACCACTCGTGACTGGCCTCTTTGGCTGGTCACGAGTCGTGACTGGGAGTCACGACTCGTGACTGGCCTCTCTCTTGGCTAGTCACGCGACAGACACAGATAAACGGGAAAAATTCAATAGTAATACGATTTTCCATTTTCCAGAATTCCAGAACTCAAAAAAATCAATTCCATAACTTGAATCAAAAACACACAAATCTGTTCTTACCTTCCAGAAGACATCCCATACAGCATAAACAAGATAATTACAACTTAATTCAGAAATTAAAACAACTAAATCAAGCATAAATGCATTCAAGCTTCTCAAGAATATAAACCCTAAATTACAGTAAGCTCAAAATCAAGCAATCTTATCAAACAAATCCCAAACCTGAAATCCTTAGCTTCAAACCCACACTTCAAACTTCAATCCTCCATCATCTCCTTGCCCTTAAGCTTCCTCTTGCAATCCAAAGCTTACACAAACCAAAACCCACAAATTACTCTTCCAAAAATCCTAACTCAAAATAGCAAAACCAGGAGAAGAGGAAGAAGAAAAACATGCAGGAAACCCTAACCCAACTTACCTCTTCAAGAAATCTTCAAGCTCTACCAAGACACCAATTCACACACAGTCAAGGAAGGGGGAATAAGAAACGGGAAAGGAAAAGAAAGAAGAGCAAGGAAGAGGAGAGGAGAGCGCAGAACGTGATCTACTCCTCTCTCTCTCATTCTTTTTCTTTTTCTTCTTTTCCCACTAATTGCCCACCTGCCAAGACACATGGCAGCCTCCTATTGGCTCCAACCAAAATATCTTGCTTTATTACTCTTTAATCCTTTGACAAATTTGCACTTTACTCACTTGTATAATTATTTCCTTACAAACTTTAATTATCTTTTCAATTAGGTCCTTATCATCCAAATTCCACATGCACAAATTACCGAAATATCCATCGTTTATTCGACTTAACTTGCCAAATCTGACTAGGCCCGATTTGGGATGTGACAACTCTTCCCTCCTAAAAGAATTTCGTACTCGAAATTCGCTTCCACCAGAAAGAATTCCCAACACTACACCCCAAGGTCTCATTAACTCATGCACTTCCACTTTCAAACTACTCACTTGCTTACACTTATCGTCGTCGCTATACTCTTACATCACTTTCTTATATTCCAATCAAACACATTCAGCAACATAACCCTTACTCAACTGCACATCAGAAATCAAAACACAACACTTTCACATATAAACCATTTAACTTTCACTGATAGCTACACAAATCCTTCAATACATGAAAGATGTCTGTCATACATGTTGTTTCCCTTAACAATACTTCTGTTAAACTCCAAAACCATCTTACATTCACCTATATAAGATTCTCAGATACTCTGCGTACACCTTGTCAGCTTTCCCCCAATCAAAACGCATATGCAAATGCTTCTCATGTATGGTCAAGGGATGATAATGCAATTAGAATGCGATGGCTCATATATGCAGAGTGATGCAGAGGAAATGCAATTGATGCTATAATGATGCACTTTGTCCCATCCCCATGATTCAATCTGCTTTTTATTCAAATACTTTTTATGGAGATAGCTGACAAGTATACAGAGTATTTACCAAAACCTTACAGAATCCAAATACCCTTCCATCTCAAAATACTAGAACAAACTTTACTCGAACATATCAAAACAAACTTACCGGAAGGCTTTGCAAACTCTGTCTCTTCACTGCGGTGTGCAACAATCCCAAAGGCACACGGGTGGCTCTAAGCAGTTCCTCTACATCCTTTCTAGCTTGCTGAATTAGATTTTTACTCATCTTTGGGCATTCAACAATTCTTTTGTTCCATGATGCCACATCTGAAATAAGCACCCGTGAGTTTCCGACACGAACCTCGATGTCACTTCCGACAGTGCTGACATGTCGGCGGTACCCACTTCTTACACTTATCATGATTTTGCTTCTGACCATGTTGACACATTGGAGGTTCTCGAATCCTTTTTCCCGCTGACACTTCTCTACCCGACACCTTTCTTTTCTGAAGCACCTTCCGAATAAAATCTTAAGAAGCTCGGGAAGAAGTCAACCTATCCAAAATCCGAATCAACCCTTGCACTAATGCCCTATCACCAGAAATAGAACAGAATCTCCAACTGAAGGATGCTCGAAAATACTCCGATTAGCTCTAACTGGGTTCACACTTTCCGTTGTCTCGCCCACATTCTCACTAGGATCAGACTCCATCTAGACACGACACAAAATAAAACGCATCTGCATTAGGCCACGACACGAAACCGACTCTCATGCAAAGACTCAACACATAACAAACAACACACCTAGAATCATCAAACCTGGGTTTTGATACCACTAACTGTAACACCCCCTACGTCCCCGTTGGAAGGACGCCGGACAGCGCTACCGAAGCTCACTCACAAACATGCACACATATACTACGCGGAAGCATACATTCATACATAGGCATACATGCATAAATGCGAAATAATTAAAAACTTACCTTGCGGGCAAAAAGCTGGTCATGCATTAACTCACACACTCGCAACCACTACATGGAAGCATAAGCACATACACACACACACATACTTTTTCAATCAGCGGAAGCATAAGGAGGATAATAGAACTGAGGAATAACTTAATATATAAGCATTTTAACGCTTAGCTCAACAGAAATATTACATCAAGATGATTGTATAATGATTACATATACAAAAGGTTATAGAAATACAAGATCCAAAATACAGAAGCTGAACAAAGTATAAAACTTCTAACTCTTATGTGGCCGACCTTGCAGATGCGCGACTCGAAAAGAACCAAACCTGCCACCTGCACGGGAAGAGAACCCGTGCTAAGCGATAAACGCCTAGTGGGGAAAACACACAAGCAATGTGGACGACCATACGCAATGGTCGTCAAGGCGTAACACATTCACAATGGCAAAAGCGAACATTCATAACACATATATAATCAGGCTTGCACAGAAAGGCATTCATTCGAAAACTCACAATCATATCCACATACTTATATCGAAAATAAGCCAAAGCAGACATAACACCATACACGATACAGGTAACATCATGCAGAACCACTTGTAATCTCACATGCATATACTTACCAAGGTATTGGGCATCAGCACCTTACCGTTCATAGTGGCATGACATTTATACATGCAATTATCATGGCTGATTACTCATACATTAATTAAAAACCCATTCACATGCTATAAGATTACCATGCAATACTGCACTTACACTTACCGAAGCTGATCCGCATGCATTGCACCCCAAATAATACATATGTGATCATTCAATAGTCCAGATCGCCTTATCATGCATACTAATTCACATGCTACCAGAATAGTTAACAGTACAGAATCACATTCATACACCTATTATTTCACATGCTTATAACCTAACTAGTCGGCTTCACATTCTCATAAGAATAACATAATAAAATATACTCATGGCATTTGAAAGATTATGGTCACAGCCATGCACGTTTTAATTCCAGTACTTATATCCATAACTGATAGCATACAAACACATTCACAATATGATATACATATATATATATATATATATATATATATATATATATATATATATATATATATATATATATATATATACAGATAAATATGTCCAATTCACATGTTATAGTCATACCCAACCCATTCAGAGATTTATAATCACATTCGGATACATAACTGATTCACATGTCCAAAATCGTGCTCATTCACATATCACATTCTCTTGTTCATATCCGACAAAACAGACAGAATACCTGCTGACTCAAAATAGTGGATAGCGAGTGAACTGAGGGTACCTTACGGGTACGAATCGAATACTGAGGGTACCTCATAGGTACAATACTGAGGGGACCTTAAACAAGATCCAAATACTAAGGGGTTCGCGAGGAACCAAAGGGGGACCTGATCGGGGTCAAAACTGAACTGAGGGCTGCAGCTAAAAGACTCTATTAGGCATGCCTAACTATCCACTAGACTGACTATCGCAGGTCACACATAAGCAAAAGCGTGTTTCAAGTCACATGACATAGTTCATCATGCACAATACTGAGTATAATAGGTCTATAATTAAGTTCACACTAACCACGTGCATCATCCAAATCATGTGTCGATTCACAATATATACATATATAGGTCATTATGCATAATCGAGAGTCTAATAGATAATTCCATATATTCATAATATCAATCATACCTCATACAATTCATATTCTGAAACATGCAATAATTCAATCAATCACATTTTAGCACTACTCAATATACTAAAGCATGTCAGGAACACATGTGGAATCATATTATGCCAATGATTAATAACGCATAATCTTAATCGTGGAATGATACAATATACTCTTAAGCATGGCAGGTTATTCTTCGAGGAGGATCTGATCAAAGATATACATAACATATTTTACCTTTTAAAATGACATGCAACACAAATCACAACAATAAGCATATATAAATGCAAACCATACAACTAAAATCCCACAATCATTTAACCGGATCACTATAATCCAAAACTTATTCCAAAAATACCACATGTAACTTACCATGGATAACATATTGTTAATCACAAATAAATTAGGATAACCATTCATATAAGCAAGGTAATATAGCACACAGTAGGGAAAAAGCCATAAAAGCATTTGAAAGTCATTTTACAAGAAAACTAGTCACTTGGGGAACAAGGAAAAATAGAAAAGGCCATATAAGAGCATATAAAAGTATGACATGAATCATACAGCAGTATAAGTCCATTCGGAAGAAATACGAAATTCATTTTTGAGTTAAAACCGGGAAATTTCAGAAAATAGGCCAAACGGGGGTGACCAACAAGGTTGGCCGGTCACGAGTCGTGACTGGCATCACAACTCGTGACTGGCCTCCTTCACTGGCTGGTCACGAGTCATGACTGGGAGTCATGCCTCGTGACTGGCTTCTTCTTTTGGTGGTCACGGGTTATGACTTGCCCATTTCCTCTCGCTGGTCACGAGTCGTGACTGGGAGTCACGCCTCTTGACTGGCTTCTTTCTTTTGGCTGGTCACGGGTTGTGACTGGCAGTCACCACCCGTGACTGCCTTCTCTGGCTAGTCACGAGTCGTGACTGGGAGTCACGCCTCGTGACTGGCTTCCTCTTGGCTGTCACCACTCGTGACTGGCCTCTCTGGCTGGTCACGAGTCGTGGCTGGGAGTCACGACTCGTGACTGGCCTCTCTCTTGGCTAGTCACGTGACAGACACAGATAAACGGGAAAAATTCAACAGTAATACGATTTACCATTTTCCAGAATTCCAAAACTCAAAAAAATCAATTCCATAACTTGAATCAAAACCACACAAATATGTTCTTCCCTTCTAGAAGACATCCCATACAGCATAAACAAGATAATTACAACTTAATTCAGAAATTAAAACAACTAAATCAAGCATAAATGCATTCAAGTTTCTCAATAACATAAACCCTAAATTACGGTAAGCTCAAAATCAAGCAATCTTATCAAACAAATCCCAAACCTGAAATCCTTAGCTTCAAACCCACACTTCAAACTTCAATCCTCCATTATCTCCTTACCCTTAAGCTTCCTCTTGCAATCCAAAGCTTACACAAACCAAAACCCACAAATTACTCTTCCAAAAACCCTAACTTTAAATAGCAAAACCAGGAGAAGAGGAAGAAGAAAAACATGGAGGAAACCCTAACCCAACTTACCTCTTCAAGAAATCTTCAAGCTCTACCAAGACACCAATTCACACACAGTCAAGGAAGGGGGAACAAGAAACGGGAAAGGAAAAGAAAGAAGAGCAAGGAAGAGGAGAGGAGTGAGCAGAACGTGATCTGCTCCTCTCTCTCTCATTCTTTTTCTTTTTCTTCTTTTCCCACTAACTGCCCACCTGCCAAGACACATGGCAGCCTCCTATTGGCTCCAACCAAAATATCTTGCTTTATTACTCTTTAATCCTTTGACAAATTTGCACTTTACTCACTTGCATAATTATTTCCTTACAAACTTTAATTATCTTTTCAATTAGGTCCTTATCATCCAAATTCCACATGCACAAATTACCAAAATATCCATCACTTATTCGACTTAACTTGCCAAATCCGACTAGGCCCGATTTGGGATGTGACATAGCCCCTGCATTCTTCAGGCCAAAGGGCATCACTCGATAGGCATACGTCCCCCATTCAGTAATGAAAGCCATCTTCCAAGCAGCTTGCCTGGCTACCGAGCCGTGCAGCAGAGCTTCTGTCGCGAGCGCGACAGAGCGCTCGGCAGTCGATCTGATTTGGGCGTTCGTCTATCGCGAGTGCGCTCCTGAACGTGAGCGCAATGAATCGGGCGGGCAGCTCACTATCGCGAGGGCGATGACTGTCACGAGCATGTCAGTGAGATGTGTGCATTTCTCCACAAGATCACGAAGATTGCCACGATCTCGACCTGCCCAAGTTCGCCTCTGTCGTGAGCGCGACACTTCCTGGTTTCGAGTGAGTTTTCTTTTGCACTCTCAATGTTTAATTTTTGAATTTGTGATGCTTCTAGAATTATGCATGGATTTCTTTATGAATTATATGAATACGATTTGATGGTTTATGCATGACCTGCAAGAGTCAGTCTAGCGGATAGTTAGGCAATCCCAATAGAGTCTCTTAGCTGCAGCCCTCCATTCCGTTTGGACCCCGATCAGGTCCCTGTTTGGATCCTTGCGATCCCTGAAAAGTTTTGGATCTTGTTTAAGGTCCCCTCTGTAAAATGTTTTGGATGTGATCAAATAAAATAGTTTTCAATTCGTACCCATAAGGTACCGTCACTGTTTACCTATTATCCACTATTGTAAGTCAGCAGGTGTTATTTTTTACCTTGCTTATTTTGATATGATTATATGAATGAGATATCCGAATGAGTATGATGACAAGTATGAGCCATCAGATTATATGTATATGAATGTGACTATGAACTTCCGAATGTTATATATATATATAAATGTGACTTAAGCATGATTATATATGTGATACGATTATTCGCTTATGTCATAGTGTATGTGTTTTGCCTTGGAGACCATTGTGAATGGCGGTCCACTCTTTTATTGTGTGTTTCCCCACTAAGCGTTATCGCTTAGCACGGTGCTTTATCCGTGCAGGTGCGAAAGGCATTTTTGCTTTGGGAGAGTTGCCGCCAGTCAAGCCAACACATAGGAATTAGTGTTAGGGCTTATTTTCGTAGTCTATTGATAATTCTTTTATAATAGAACTCTCATTGTATCAACATTTTTGTAAAGCTTCCGCTTGTATATTTTAGATATGTAATTATTTTATTTTTGCATCTGATCAAAACATTCTTGTAATTAATATTGTTATATTAATGCATGATCATGATGATGTTTCTCAAAAGTTTAATTTTCGCTGTATTTATACATGTTTATTGTGGATGAATGTATGTTTTATATCGGTCTGTTTGGTGTGATACCCCTGCTCCTACGGCATCCCACTCCGATTCAGATAGGTTCGCCTACCTATGGGTAGGGGGTGTGACAGGTTTTGGTATTAGAGCCTAGATTTAGGCATTTCTGGGTGATGTCGTGTGTAGATGCGTATATATGTCTAAGACTGTGTTGGCTTATGTGGTTGTCCTTGCTTGTTTTATATGGATTCTAATTCAGTTTGAGGGTCTCTTGAGGGATCAGCCGAAGGCATGAATCCTCAAGCTATTGATCCTTTAATTTCTGTATCAGCTCAAGATCCTAGGGTCCGCCCCGAGGCCGCAGCCATGCCCTTTCGAGGTGATGCTCAAGATATCTCAGGACATGGCTCGAGTCTTGGAGAGGGTGACTGCCCCTAAGGCCCTGATTGAGAGTATGAGAAGAGCTGATGCAAAAGATTTTTATGGGACCGGTTTGGATGAGTTAGAATATGCTGAGAAGTGGTTAGATAACGTAAAGCGTACTCTGAGGAAGGTCTGGTGTCCTCCTGATCAGCGAGTGGAGCGTGCATTAGCATTGCTTCAAGGGTCTGCTTTTGACTGGTGGGAGTTGGTCTGTAGGCATCCCCAATTGCCTGACCCGGTTTCTTGGGAGTTCTTTGAGAGGGAGCTCACAAATAAGTATGTGACTCAGACCTACAGGGATGCAAAGTGGGCACAGTTCTTCAGTTTGAAGCGGCGACCCATGACAGTATTTGAATTTGAGAAAGAGTTCAACCGTTTGGCGAAGTATGCACCAGAAGGTATTTTGATAGAGGAGTTAAGGCATAGGCATTTTGAGATCGGATTGAATTAGTCGCTAAGGGCAATGCTAATTTCTCTGATGAGTACTCTAGGAGTTGGGTACTACCAGATTGTGCAAGTTGCAGTGCAGGCTGAGAGGTCCGAATCGGTTTTGAAAGAGAGGGCCCAGAGGATGAATCCCTCTCATGGAGGTTCATCTTCTTCATCCTCAGGTAAGAGGTCAAGGAATCCGCAGGATGAGTTATCTTCAGTCATGGCTTCGAGAGGCCAAAAGATAGGGTTTAGCTATTGTGACTGGTTCTGGTAGAGGTAATTTGGGTGGAAGGACCGATTTATTACCGGAATGTTCTCATTGTAGCAAGCAGCACAGAGGTGAGTGTAGGTGGCTCACAGGTGGGTGTTTCCATTGTGGGAGCACCAAGCACTTTTTAGCCAATTGTCTAAGATCAAATGAGGTTTTGGGTGATCAGCGAGAGGCCAGTAGAGTTGGTTCGAATGCTACTCAAGCTAGTCGCGGTAGAGGCCATGGAAGAGGTCGAGGAAGTCGACCTAGAGAGGGAGCTGCATTAGAGTTAGTTGAGCATCCTTTGCAGTGCCAGTTAGAGCCTATGCAGTGAGAGCTCGGGAGGAGCAAGATGCTCCAAATGTGATTGCCGGTAAGTTTCTACTCCATGACACTGAATTATATGCTCTAATTAACCCTGGTTCCACACACTCATATTTGTGCATATATAAGTTATTTGATAAGTTGCATGTTGTAGATCAGTTGGATTATGAGATTTGTGTGACCAGTCCTTTAGGGCATAGTGTTAATGTGAGTATAGTGTATAGGAATTGTCCCCTATTTGTTGTGGGAGTTGAGTTTCAGCAGATTTGATTGAGTTGCCATTCAAAGCGTTTGATCTGATTTTAGGTATGGACTAGTTAGGTAAGCATCGGGCAACGCTTGACTGTCATAGAAAGATGGTTGTTCTTCGGGATAGAAATTAGTCTCCTGTGGTTGTCAAAGGCTTGGGTTCTAGTTCTTTGAGTAATGTGATTTCCGTAATGCAAGCTAAGAGATTCATTAGGAAGGGTTGTGAGGCTTTTCTAACTGTGGTGTTGGATTCTAAGCGGGATCAAGTTCGAATTGAGGATACCCCGGTTGTTTGAGAGTTTGGAGATGTTTTTCCGAGCGAGTTGCCTGGTTTGCGTCCTGAGAGAGAAGTGGAGTTGTCCATAGAGATAGTGCCGGGTACTACTCCCATATCAAAAGCACCTTATCGGATGGCTACTGTAGAGATGAGGGAACTCAAAACTCAGCTATAAGAGCTATTGGATAAGGGGTTTATCAGACCCAGCATATCTCCATGGGGAGCTTCGGTTCTGTTTATTAAGAAGAAGGATTGTTCTATGAGGATGTGCATCGACTATAGGCAAATTAATGAGGTCACAGTGAAGAACAAGTATCCTTTGCCTAGAGTCGAGGATTTGTTTGATCAGCTTAGAGGCGCAGGAGTCTTTCTGAAGATTCATTTTCGGTCGGGGTATTATCAGTTGCGAGTTCAGGACGCTGATGTGGTTAAAACTGCATTTCAGACTCGGTATGGCCATTATGAGTTCTTAGTGATGCCGTTTGGTTTGACCAATGCACCAGCGGCTTTTATGGATTTGATGAATCGAGTGTTTAGGCCATATTTTGACCGATTTGTAGTAGTGTTCATAGATGATATTTTGGTTTATTCCAAGGATGAGAGTGAGCATGAGGAGCATCTCCGGTTAGTTTTGCAAGTGTTGAGGGAGCATCGGTTGTTTGCGAAGCTTAGTAAGTGTGACTTCTGGCTTCGAGAAGTGTCATTCTTGGGTCATATTGTTTCGGCTAAGGGTATTCAAGTTGATCCGTCTAAGATTGAGGCGATTGTTAATTTAAAAGCGCCTAGGAATGTTCCCGAAGTGAGAAGTTTTCTCAGTTTGGCAGGCTAATATCATCGGTTTGTGAAGGGTTTTTCTGTCATTGCTGCTCCGATGACGAGGTTCTAAGGAAAGGGGTCAGATTTGAGTGGTCAAATAAGTGTCAAGCTTGTTTTGAGAAGTTGAAGAGGTTGTTAGTTGAAGCTCCTGTACTTACTCAACCCATCTCGGGTAAAGAGTTTGTGATGTACAACGATGCTTCTGGCATTGGGCTTGGTTGTGTGTTGATACAAGAAGGTAAGGTTGTGGCTTATGCTTCCAGTCAGCTGAAGTTGCATGAGAGGAACTATCCGACGCACAATTTGGAGTTGACAGCCGTGATCTTTTCTTTGAAGATTTGGCGATATTATCTGTATGGGGGGAAGTGTAGGATCTTCACTGATCATAAGAGCTTGAAGTATTTCCTCACGCAGAAAGAATTGAAAATGAGACAGTGTCGATGGCTAGAGTTATTCCAGGACTATGATTGTATAGTGGATTACCATCTTGGTAAGGCCAATGTGGTGGCAGATGCTTTGAGTCGGAAGTCGATTTCAGCCTTGTTCTTGAGGCGGTTTAGGTGGAGATTCGATTCAGATGGGGCTTTGGTTGCCCAGTTGAGAGTGAGGCTTACTTTGAGATAGAGGATTATAGATGCTCAGAAGGATGATGAGAGGTTGCAGCGAATTATGCAAGGGGTTCGATCTGGTAAGCAGTCAGAGTTTTCAGTTCAGGATGGGGTGATGATGTATAGAAATCGCTTATGTGTGCCCGACAATGATGAGTTAAGGAGACAGCTTTTGAGGGAGGCACACACTACGGTTTTCACTATGCATCCCAGTAGTGACAAGATGTATTGGGACATGAAGCAGTTCTATTGGTGGTCCGGTATGAAGAGAGACATTGTAGATTTTGTGGCAAAGTGCTTGACTTGTCCACAGGTAAAGGCTGAGGATCAAGTTCCTTCGGGATTGCTCACACCTTTATCCATTCCTGAGTGGAAATGGGACGATATTGCTATGGACTTTGTGTCAGGTTTGCCCTTAACTCAGAAGAAGCATGACTCAGTTTTGGTGATAGTGGATCGGCTTACAAAGTCAGCTCATTTTCTACCGATTAGAGTGGATTATTCGATGGATAAGTTGGCCAGTATCTATGTGGATGAAGTGGTCAGATTGCATGGAGTGCCGTTATCTATAGTGTCAGATCGGGATCCAAGGTTCACACCTAAGTTTTGGAAAGAACTACAGAGAGCTTTGGGAACCAAGTTAAATTTCAATACGGCATTTCATCCTCAAATAAATGGTCAGTCAGAGCGGGTTATTCAGATCTTGGAGGATATGTTACGAGCTTGTACATTGGATTTTTTGGGTAGTTGGGACAGATATGTGCAGCTTATTGAGTTTGCCTACAATAACAGTTACTAGTCGAGCATCGGTATGTCACCGTATGAGGCTTTGTATGGTCATCAATGTAGGACTCTGGTATGTTTGACAGAGTTATCCGAGTGTTCAGTTATTGGGCCAGAGTTGGTCAGGGATACCGAGGAGAAGATCAGAGTTGTGCAGCGGAATCTAAAGGCGGCTAAAGATCGATAGAAATCCTATGCTAACCTAAAGAGGAAAGATGTCCAATTTGAGGTTGGGGACAAAGTTTTCCTTAAGGTTTCACCTTGGAGGAAAGTGCTTCATTTTAGCAAGAAAGGTAAACTTAGTCCTCGATTTATTGGACCGTATGAGGTGTTAACTATGGTTGGTCCGGTAGCCTATAAATTGGCTTTACCGATAGAGTTGGTGAAGTTGCACGATGTATTTCATGTTTCTATGCTCCGTCGGTATAGATCGGATCCGTCGCATGTGTTATCGGTTCAAGATGTGCAAGTGCAACTAGATTATTCGTATGATGAAGAACCGAAGGCTGTTTTAGCTTGGGAAGTATGACAGTTGAGGAATAAGCAAGTCCCTTTGGTCAAAGTGTTATGGCATCATCATGGGGTAGAAGAAGCGACTTGGGAACCAGAGGTAACTATGAGGGCTCAGTATCCACAGCTATTCAGTTCAGGTGAGAATTTCGAGGATGAAATTCTTGTTAGTAGGGGAGAGTTGTCACACGCCATTTGCCCCATAGAAGTTTGAGCCATGTTTGTGCATGTGCATTGAGTGTGTTTTGTCATGTGATGAGGGTTTTGTTATTTTGTGCTTGCTCACATCTATGTAGAATGTGAGTGAGTGAGTTGTGCTTTTGTGTGAGTGCATATATGATATTAGGGTGTGCATGTGTTGAGTTGCATTAGTGTGTTTTTGCTCACATCATTGGAGGGTGTGTTTTAGTGAGGAAGGTTTAGTGTGTGTGTGATACATGTTAGTAGGGTGTAAGTGGCTAATTTCCACCAATGAGGTAGCGACACATGGCTAGGGTTTAGGAAAAGAGTGATTAGAAGGAGAAAGAGAAAGGGAAAGTAGATTTTCCATCTCTTTCCCGTTTCTCTCTTCCCTCTATCTCTTCTTCCTCTTCTCTTTCCAAGTTGTGCCCTAAGCTTGGATTCAAGTGTTTGTGGTGGAAATTGATCACTCCTCAACCCTGAATTGGTAAGTTTTCTGCATTTTCATCATCTCCTTTATTTCTTCTTCATCTTCTTCACGTTTCTGGTTTAGGTTTTTGACCTAGAGTTGTTGTTTGTGTGATTTATGGGTTTGGTTGTTAGTTGAGCCTCCTCACGATCGTAAAGGTAAGGAGAAGGCGGGAGTAAGTTGCACTAAGTGAATTGGAGCTTCAGAGTTTTAGGTTTGGGAGTTATTATGTTTAATGCATTTTATGGGTTTTGTATGTTTGGTTGAATTTCTGGAAAATATGATGTTTCTTGATGTCTATAATGGTTTATATGTTATGGGTTTTGATTTAGATGATTCATGAAGCCTTGAATGTGAGATATTGAACCCAATTATGCATTTAATTGAGTTGATGAGTGAATAATGCTGAGATTTTAATTGTGTAAATTGATGTTGTTATTGGCATGATTTAATTGAAATTCTTGGCATAAATGTTGCATTTTATGTTGTTAATGATGTTTGGGTTGAGTTGTAGTTGAGATTGAAGGTTTGGGTATTGTGGAAGTGAGTTTTCTGTAGATTTCCCTTGCAAGAGCTGGAAATCACGACTCTGTCGCTAGCTCGCGACAGAGCCCGGTGAAAGCAGCTCTCGTACGTGTTGGAGGTCTCTGCCGAGCGGAGAAGCAGAGCCTCTGTTGCGAGTGCGACAGAGCGCTCGGCTGCCGAGCTGCGTGCCTGGCTGCCGAGCCAAGCAGCAGAGCTTCTGTCATGAGCGCGACAGAGCGCTTGGCTGCCGTTCTGATTTGGGTGATCCTCTGTCGCGAGCACAACGGATCGAGCTGGAAGCTCACTATCACGAGCACGACAGTGAGATGTGTGTATTTCTCCGCGAGATCATGAAGATTGCCGCGATTGTGACCTGGGGTAAGTTCGCCTCTGTCGCGAGCGCGACACTTCCTGGTTTCGATTGAGTTTTCTTTTGCACTCTCGATGTTTAATTTCCCAATTTGTTATGCTTCTAGAATTATGCATGGATTTCTTTATGAATTATATGAATACGATTTGATGGGTTATGCATGACCTGCAAGAGTCAGTCTAGTGGATAGTTAGGCATGCCTAATAGATCTCTTAGCTGCAGCCCTCCGTTCCGTTTGGACCCCGATCAGGTCCCCGTTTGGATAATCGTGATCCCTGAAAAGTTTTGGATCTTGTTTAAAGTACCCTCTGCAAAATGTTTTGAATGTGATTAAATAAAATGGTTTTCGATTCGTACCCATAAGGTACTGTCACTGTTCGATTCGTACCCGTAAGGTACCGTCACTGTTTACTCGTTATCCACTATTGTGAGTCAGCAGGTGTTATGTTTAGCCTTGCTTATTTTGATATGATTATATGAATGAGATATTCGAATGAGTATGATGACAAGTATGAGCCATCAGATTATATGTATATGAATGTGACTATGAACTTCCGAATGTTATATATATATATATATATATATATATATGTGACTCAAGCATGATTATATATGTGATACGATTATTCGCTTATATCATAGTGTATATTTTTTGCCTTGGCGACCATTGTGAATGGCCGTCCACTCTTTTATTGTGTGTTTCCCCACTAAGCATTATCGCTTAGCACGGTGCTTTATCCGTCCAGGTGCGGAAGGCATTTTTGCTTTGGGAGATTCGCCGCCAGTCAAGCTAACACAGAAGGATTAGTGTTAGGGATTACTTTTGTAGTCTGTTGATAATTCTTTTGCAATAGAACTCTCATTGTATCAACATTTTTGTAAAGCTTCCGCTTGTATATTTTGGATATGTAATTATTTTGTTTTGGCATCTAATTAAAACATTATTGTAATGAATGTTGTTAAATTAATGCATGATCATGATGATGTTTCTCAAAAGTTTTAATTTTCGCTGTATTTATACATGTTTATTATGGATGAATGTATGTTTTGTATCGGTATATTTGGTGTGACACCCCTACTCCTACGGCATCCCACTCCGATTCGGATGTGTTCGCCTACGTATGGGTAGGGGGTGTGACACTTTATTGTGATTTTTTTTGTGGCGTCTTTAGGAAATTTTTGCATTTCCAAGTAATTCTGGAATATTAAGATGCTATGGTTTCCCATTTGTTTCCTCAACCTTCGTTACTTGGAATTCTCCATCTTATCCTCTATTTGAATTGGAAAACTTGTTTTCTCGGCCAGCTAGTGTAATGCCCCAATACCCCTGAGAAGGAATATCGGAGCGCCACGCACACACAAACGCATACATACATATTCGAACTCAAAAGCGAAAGCAATAATAATAAATAATTCAAATATCTTTAGGGCCAAACAAACATCTCTTAATAATATACATACTGTACATATTACAAAAGCTTTATACTTTATACATAATCATCCTCGGTACATGTACATAACAGTTAACATTTACACTTTCATACTATACGTTTCTATATACATAATGATGTTACTCAAAATGTAAAGAAACTCTATCTTATACAAAAAGATCTTCATCAAGCTCTTAGTGGCCAAGACCCGCAGATGCAAACTCTCTACTAGCATCCTGCAAACCTACACGGGAAAAACACTTGTGCTAAGCGATAACACTTAGTGGGGATAAATAAAGCAACAGACTTCGAATGAAGTACTAAATATATCACATACATATCACTATCAATAGTCATGTTATTTACAAAAATAAATGCATATACACACACAGCCTTGTACATATAACACTATACTTTATCTCATTCCATGTACAATATCGAAATAAGATGATCAATATCAAGATCATGTTATACGGTATTCAAATACATGCGAAATCCTCTACTGCTACTCTTGTACACTGAAAAATATATAATAGCCTGAATCCTCACCAATGGTGGATACGGGTACTGTGGATACTGTATAAACTCTAAAAAACTAACTCAATAGCTTTGAATACACTAGGTATTTATCAAGTAAACACAATTAAGGTCACTGTAGCAGCTGCCTCTAACCCTTTATAAGCATGCTTATCTATCCACTGCTTTAACACTTCAGGCTCAACTCACTCACTCGATACATAACACTAATATAGTAAAAATCATTTACTCAAATCCATCACAACAATATCATCAAGACACAACCATGTATCATGCAATAGTGATAACCATGAAAAGTGGGACAAGAAAGTCATTTTCAGAAAATAGGGCAAGTGTGAAATGGGTCACTGTCGCGAGCGCGACCCTACAGAAACCAAAAATGCGCTACAGAGAAGAGGTTTTGCACGACTCGTGCTCATGTGCATGACTCATGCTCATGTGCACGGCTCGTGCTCTCTCTCTATGGCAAGGAGCTATCACAAGTCATGCACAACTTCACGACTCGTGACAAAGCCCACAAACACGATTCGTGCTGACTAACATGACTCAGAGCAGCGCAACGTTGCATGACTCGTGCTCATATGCTTGACTCGTGCTCTTACCGCCCCAAGCTGGAATGATCCTCTAACCCCGTAGAGCCTAGGATTGTTCGTGTTGGGCCTTTTGGTGGGCAATAAGAGATATTTTGGAGGCCCCATCCTAATGAAATATTAAGATGGTCCTCTAACCTCGTTGAGCCTAAGACTAGAGTGGGTTCGGGACTTCCCATTTATTCATATCTTGGTTAAGTTTATAATTGAGCTTTGAATTTAGAGTTTCATCCCATTTCTCATTCATTTTAATGCAGTTTAATTATGGCGCATCTCATCCATTCAAAGGAAAGCGACAAATAAAAGCGCAAAGTAAAGTATATGCAAATATATTACAACAATACTAGGGGCGGAATACAACCCCCATTGTAAATAAAATACAAATCATGCATAAATCGGGGTATGCATTGATGATGAAGACATTGGTCCTCGCATGCATATTTATTATGAAATAGTTTTGATGTGATGATTTTTGATGGAGAAAATTGAGACATTGGTCCCATTTTTATTAGGAAAGATTCTAAGTTAATTAATAAAAAAACAGTTTAGTGATTTTCTTTCTAGCGCTTAAAATAAACAATTTTATAGGAAAATTACATAGCAAAATAAATGGAAAAGCCAAATGAATAAAAGATTACAAATAAAGCAAAAAAAAATATTTAACCCCAAACGAGCCTTCTGGATCTCCTCGCGTGCTCGCAAAAAATGCTCAAGAAGAAAAAATAGGATGTGAAATAAAAACACAATACAAATAAAATGATGTTAGTAATTGAATCAAAAATATAATAGATGATAAAATAAGGTGATATCAAAATGACAAATGAATTAACATGTAAACAATTTAAAATAAATGAGAAAAATGTGTTATGAATGACAAATGGATTAAAAGATGTAATTGGAATAAAATATAACATGTTAATGAATTAATATATAAAAATATGAACATGATAATAATGAAAAATGAAAATGAATAAATAAATAAACAATAATAAATAAATAATAATGACAATGATAAAAATGAATAAGAGAACGATTAAAATAATTAAATGAATGACATGATTAATCAATATAATCACAATAAATATAAAACATTTACATGATACAAATATCAATTAAAATGAATTTATTTAATTATATGTTAAAAATGATGAGAAATCAAAGGAAAAAATAAATCAATTACATGTTAGGAATTAAAAGAAACCAATATTTACATGATAGAAATGATAAAAAAATCAATATTTACATGAACAAAAATAATATATTAACATATTAAATGAGACAAATATAAAAGCAATAGAACAAATAAATAAATAAATAAAAATTATAAAATAATAATAATATGCATGTTAATAAATTAAATATGAACAACATAATAATAATGAAAATAAAAGATTAGGCCTAGAATGTTTACCCTAAGAGTTTCGGATTCGATAAAGGTAAAAATGATGATTGATTTCCTTATTATTGATTTGCAAGATTATAATTGAATAATCAAAATATTGAAATTTTATTCCAAGGAAAAATATACTTGAAAAAAACTTGTTTTTAGAAAATCAAATGAAAAAAATAGATTTTGATAACAAACAATTGTTTTGTTTGTCTCAAAATTATTTTTTTCATCAAAAACAGATTCAAAAGATAATCAATGGAAAAAAATTAATTGAACACAAATAAAAGGTTAAAAAAATAATTTTGAGAGCAAATAATTGTTGTATTTGTCTCAAAATTAAATCAACCAATAAAAGTCCTTCTAAATATATGTTTAGAAGAAATCCTATTGGAAAAAAAAAGATGAAAAAGATGAACTGGATTTTTTGTTCTTTTTTTGGTGGGGAAAGTCTGAATATTTTTGAGAGAATTTTAGAGGAAGAAGAAGAGAAAATATGAAGAAAAACCCTAGAAAAAATCCCCCCCCCCCTCCCCTTTTTGATTTTTTATCTTAGTCTTTTTATATGAAGATAATAGGGAAAATAAAGATAATTAAAAGGATAAAACATAATAAAATTAGATATTATCTATTTGAATTTCTAAAAATGGAAAAAATCCTTTAAAACCTTAAAAAAAGGATAAAAAACTAATTTTTAGGCAAAAAATCGTAAAAAAATTGATTTGGGGCGAAAGTCGGGCGTCAAGGGCGGAAAACGGGCGACCGATGCTCGTCAGCATGCGCGACGGGCGTCGGCGTCCGCAGATGCACACGGGACTACGCGACGACTTTTGCGTCACTCGCGCGAAGCGACACGCGCTGCCGCGCTTCGACAATCGAATTATTTTTTTTTAATTAAACTAAAAATATTGTAATTTCTAAGCCCCATTTTTCAAATCTAATTTTTAAAATATTTTTTATTATTATTTTTTTAATTTTCACTCTAAAATGCAAATTTTACAAGGAAATCACCACTTTTAGCCTTTTTGCTTGTGTCAAGGCATCTTATCATCATTGGGTAACTCTGATCTGGGCTGCCTTAAGACCTGGTGTCTACACATCTTCATATGCTCCTAACTCTTGGGTAAGGAATGGATGACAGCTTAGACATGCTGCTCGTTGGTGAACTTATGACCATATTCACTAAGCTCTCTTATCATGTTATCTATCTCTCTTAGATGTCTCCGCATTAGATGATCAGACTTTTTCTAATAAGTATCATATTTGATCATCAATGATCAAAGCTTAGTCACAGTCACACCTCTAAACTTCTCTAACAAAGTGATCCACAAATCCATTGCATTTTAATACGTGCAGAATTGCTTAGTGATATTATTTTTCATCGCACTCAACAAGATGATACGAGCAATGGAATTCTTCTTCTTCTATACCACATACATCTCAATCCCTTCTATACTGGGCCGTATTGCTATCCTCAAGTTCATCCATAACCGAACTTAAGGTTTCAAGAGCCTCTTGCTCTTCAAGCACATACTGGATCTTTATGCTCTAGATTTCATAATTTTTCCCATTCAATTTCAAGTCTTTGTTTAGCTCGTTGATAATAGATTTAGAAGCATAGCCATTTGGATCATCTGATCTCTAATGGAACAAAATTGCATGAAATTAAAGGAGATAAGGCAACACATGCAATTTACTATACATTTGAAATAATAACCTATTAAAGTTTTCTATTAGGCTCAAATTCGAAAATGCTACTAATAGTATCCAATTACCTTCTAAGTTCTAATGTACAACTTTACAGGTTAAGATTTCATGCATAGTAAAACTAAATTATTGAGTTCTCAAACTTAAGAGGGGAATATTATTAGTTTTATATTATTAAGTCTATACTTAATAAACATGCAATCATTTTAATCATAAAATATTATAAGGCAATTAAAAATTAATATAAACATATTTATTATAAAGGTAAATGCCATCATAATAAATAAATGCATTTATTCAACTAAAAAGTAAAATCTAATAATCCAAAAATAAGCCACTCATGTTAAATAACAATAAGAAACATAAATCGTATTTAATTAAAAATAAATGCTAACTCAAATTGACACTTATGTCAACTATTCTAGAAGTCTAGATTTCCACAAAATCTTTTTTGCCATGGGGATTGATGTTCTGACCCTCTGTAACAACTGAGAAAGTACCCCTTGAGACCATCCATGAAGCCATGGATAATGCACATTATGTCCACTTCTCAATATAATCACTGATTTAGTGTCACATCTAAACACACCCTTTTTGGCAACCTTGAACATAAATTGGATAATGGACTTTCTATAAAATCCATCTCCTGTGTTCTAGATATTTTCCATCAAATTCCTCAGATTCGAGTGGTGCTCAAAAGAGTAGATCATCACTCTAATCAAGTTATTGTCATCCCTTCCTTGATCCAGACCACCAATCCAAATGCACTCTTATATTTGTTCATGCATGTGCACAATATGATGTGTTATGACTTCGATATCATCAGCTCGTTCCTCCTTATACATCCTCATTTTGCAAATTTCTTGCACTCTTGCATTAGTCCATGCAATCCCATGAGGAGTCCAAGGAACCGCAAGTGCCCTTATCATTACCATTTTTATAACACATTACAGAGATAAAAGATGGTTAATACACTCATGTATAAAATCATATAATTGAAACTCATTTCAATCACTAAGAAGGACAAAACCTCACAAAAAAATTCAAAATATTTTTCAAAATTATTCAAAGGAAGAAAACACATTTTACATAACATTTCTTTTATTTTTTATAATTAAATAAAAAATTATTTGCTGGTCATTAAAAAAATTTGAAAAATGACCAAAAAATCACAAATAATTTGAAAAATTGATTTGTCAAAAAATGGAGCTAATATGCCGATCAAAAATAGCCACATGCGCTAACAAAAGAAACATAAATCGTATTTGAAAAATACCCACGCGCACACATCCAATGTGTGGCAGCACGTGGTTGCCACACACCGCCTTCCCAGGTGTCCGTATTTCGATCGGTGAGGTTTTCGGGGTCTCTAAATCTAATGGTGAGGTCTAAAATTTTAAATCCCAACTTATAGTTTTGTGTTTTGAACACTCATATTTGTACCCTTGAATCGTTGTGTAGACATACATAATTTTCGAGCCATAACATATACACATATATATTTTTAAGACAAAAATCAATTTTATTATGTTTTATGCATCTTAGATCTACCTATTTTATGCATAAAATTTTAGATCGAATTTTAAACACAAGCTAGGATACAAAAACGATGACTCTGATACCAATAAAGGGAAATATAAAATACGAGGTAACATAAACATACATATGGTACCCACCTCTTATAGCGTACAAACCTTGGCGGGAGTGTTTTCAAGGATCCCTTTTGAGTCAATGGCCCGACTTTTACCCACATGAGAGATAACAATAATTTTTCCATGGTCTCAATGTCCCCTATAGATAAAAGAAAGAGAGAAGAAAATTCTGCAGAGTTTCGGTATAGAAAACTCTCTTTCATACTTTTCAAATTTTTCCTTGGCCTATTTATAAAGCTTCTTGCTCTAAAATAAGAAACTAATACATAAGGAAATAAATAATAAAAAGGGAAGTTACCCTTTTTATTTATTTTTAAATAAGGAACATTTCCTAATTAAGGGGTTTGATATGGAACTATTTTCATAGTAGTATTATTTCCTTTGTTATATGGATCACTTCCATATCTATACAAACATTTTGATATGGATTGTTTTCCATATAGAGAGTCATGGGCGTACATAAACTCCATCAATAATTATAATTAGTTTATTATAATAATGTACTATTTAAATTATATTTAGTTTATATATAATATATAAAAGTTGTATTAGAAGTTAAAACTTTTGACTTTGTTATATAATGAAT
Organism: Excoecaria cochinchinensis; assembly: GCA_947683425.1. Classification (NCBI taxonomy): domain Eukaryota; kingdom Viridiplantae; phylum Streptophyta; class Magnoliopsida; order Malpighiales; family Euphorbiaceae; genus Excoecaria; species Excoecaria cochinchinensis. The sequence goes on from CANTUQ010000013.1 coordinate 2,768,013, forward strand.
GTCCAACTAGATTAATATTTAATACATATATTAATATTCTATAATTTATACTTAAAAATTAGTAGGTTTTACTCTAATTTTATATATTGTTCAAAATATACATAATAGTATCAAGATTAAAACAAAAAGTCTAAAAGCTCAAAATTGAAAAAATCGAACTAAAACAATAGAAATAATTTCAATTATTTCTATTTGGTTCTCTTTTTAAACTCACGATTGGTTTGGTTATCCAATATAAAATAATTTAATTTATTTTGTTTTGATAATTAGCATGGCCCTAACTAAAATGTTAATGTTTTTCTACCTTTAAATAATTCTTTATTGATGTAATGTTAATGTGAGGCTGTTATAGTGAGGCATATATAATTTAATAACATTACATATATATCATAAGAAAGAAACAAGAAGCTTTATATCAACAAAATTTGTTTAAAAGCATTAAACAAAGAAGAGAAAACTCATATCGAAAACTTATTTGCATATGAAAGGAAAAATATGGGTTGAATATACTGTGAACAAGTCGTTATATATAATAATAAATAACTGCTCCTAACAAGAACTACAAATAGAAAAATGACAGCTGTATACTACTAGAATATTCTACAAAACTCTACACTCTATATACAATAAGAACAAATAGCTTCATAAGCCTTTATTGAGCTTCAAATAATACTTCAGCTATGTTAATAATAAATTGTCTCAATCCCCCCTCAAGTTGGAGGCTAATCAATTTGAAGTAGATCCAACTTGGACATAATTGAAGCAAATTGAGGTCCATTAAGGGACTTGTCAAAATATCCTCAAGCTGTAAATGTAAAGCAATATATTTGTAAGGACCCGAACAGTACCCTAGAAGGATTTGCAATGCTAATGGTATAAAATGGGTACAAGAGTAATTATATCAGCATAAATCATAGGATAAGTGAGGAGTTAATTGAAAGAAAATTTAATTATCAAGAGAAAGAATGGAGTTAAGTGAGTGTGATGCGTGCGAACCCCGCTCGGCATCTAGGGTTGCTCTCGGGGGTCTACTTTTAGGACCCGAGACCGGATGGAGGCTCATTAAAACTCGTGAAAAATGATCGTTTCGCAATGGATAAAGATTCAACCTATTCCATTGTTGGCAATCAACCTACGAGGGCATCTGTTGGGCATCACAAGTTAGGTATCACGGAGTCGCCACCAAATAAAATATTGAAAAATGAATTCTAACCTTATGAGGCTAAAACCAGAGAGAGTTCGGGACCTCACTCTTATTTATGCCTTTGGTCAATATTATATGACTGAGTTTTTAGAGTCAATTATTTTATCTCTTTTCTCACACGATTTATGCAAATAAATTAAAGCGCATTACAAGCACATAGAAAAGCAATATATAAAGTGATAAATAAAGTATAATTACAATTGTCCAAAAAATAAACACGAAATCCATAATAATGAAATATATACATAAATCGAGACATTTATTTAGATGAGAATATTGGTTCCCGCTTGCATATTTTACGAAAAAAGTAAAGAGTTCTCAAATTGATTTTAGGAAAAAAGGAAGAAGTGATCCCGTTTTGATGAAAACAAGAACCTTTCTTTTAATGTGTCATTTTTGGGAAGAAATCCAAGACATTAGTCCAGTTTTATTAACAAATATCCAATTTTAGTAGAAACATTTTGTGTGGTGATTCTTTTTAAGTGCGGTCGAAAAAACTTTATTATTACAAATCTCAAGGAAATAAAATAACATAAAACAATAATTAATACATGGCTTGAATAATAAATAAATCCTAAACTATTCACCTCGACCGTGCTTCGCCTAGCCCCATAGACGAACCGCATGCTCCTCCCTGTTGCGGACATGACAAAAAATGATATTGGTCAGTAACGGATTAAATTGAAAAAAAATGATAAATAAATAAATAATTGAATGAAATAAATTGAGAAAAATAATTAATCTAATACAGTAGAAATAGAATAAACTGACAGAATTAACAAATTAATAAATATAAAACACAAATGACATAATTATAATAATCACTAACGATAAAAATAATAATTATAGTAATAATAATAATAATGATAATAATAATAAACAATAACTGTAAAAATAATATTCACGACACAATGATAATAATGAAAAGAATAATAAAATAATATTCATACCACAATAATAATATTAATTATAATAAAAAAAATTATAACATTACTAAAAATAATAATAACAAATAATAATAATAATAATAATAATAATAATAACAATAATAATAATAATAATAATAATAATAATAATAATAATATACAATAGTAATAATAATAATAATAAAACAACTAATAATAATACTAATAATTACACATAATAATATAAAATAATAATAATATTATTAATATTAATTACACAATAATAATAATAATAATAATAATAATAATAATAATAATAAAACAACTAGTAATAATAATAATAATAATAATAATAATAATAATAATAATAATAATAATTACACAATAATAATATAAAATAATAATAATATTATTAATTACACAATAATAATAATAATAATAATAATAATAATAATATAAAATAATAAAAAAAACACTAACCGGATCTCTTCACCGGAGCCTCGCCGGCATTCGCCGTCAATGACACTGCCGCCATCGGAACGAAGATCAGGCCACCTATGATCCTCCGCCGACGGTCACGCTCCGAAAAGAGACGCCATTTCACCGAAAATAGCGCCAGAAGCTCGCAGTCCTGCCTCCTCCGATCTCCCTGCTGCTGGCGAACGGGGAGTATCAAGTGGTACCGAAAGGTTCGTCTGGTCGCCGAAAGTCATCCATCTGTGGTCATGCCCCCAGAGTCACCGTGCTTTGGCTAGAATTGGCGTCTATGCGGTGGCTAATGGAGGCGAACGGCTGGTGGTGGACGGATCGTCTCGCCTCCTGGGGTGGTCCGCCACTTAGCACGCCGTTGTTCGCCACCTGGGGTGGCCGGCGCCGTCTCTTCTTCCTCTCCCTCCTTTCTCTCGATTTCCTGCATTTGTTGTTCCTGTTTACAGGTCTACTCTTCCCTTTTTTCTTTCTTTATATTTTCTTTCTTCTTTGTTTGGCTCCCCTTTTCCCTTATTTTTGTCCCATCTTTCTATTTCTCTTTGGCTTTCTTTTTCTTTTCTCTTGATCTGGCATCCCCCCTTTGTTGTTTTAGGTTATTTTGTTTTTATACCCTAAATTAGGTTTTTTGCTTTCCTTGATTTCCTCCTAAATTTTTGCCTTTTTTTGACTTATTTTAATTATCACACATTTTAATTAATTAATCTCTCTCTTTTATTCTCTTTAATTTTATTATTCTACAATATTAGTTAACTGATTTAACCTAATCTTAATTAATTATTATTTTTTGTTTTTTATTTTTATTTATTTTTTATATTTCTTTTAGAGAAATTATCAAGTTTGCCTAAAGACTCAGCTGAAACCTCCAGTCTATAAAGAGCCAAAGTGCTTTCATTCTCTATCTATTTTTGAATAAATATTATCCTCATTAGATAACTCTGACCAAAGCTACCTTAGGAACCGGTGTCCACAGTTGCCTCCAATTTTGGGGAAACTAGTTCAATAGTGTCTAGATGAGTCACAATTTAGAGAAGAAGGAAAGAAGTGCATACCTGAGGCAGACCTTACCTTTTTGCCACGAGAAGGAAATCGTCTCTCACACCACCTAGACTGTGGATCGAACATCATCCTTCTATGTTGTACCGAGGGTTGTTCTCCTGAACTGCAAGTCTGCTCCAGACTTACAAAGTTTGGGTGCCATCCAAAAATGGCGATGCACCGAATCCGCTCCAGACTTAGAAAATGCAAAAATTGTTCTATTGAACTGCACAGAGTTGCTGACAAGACTATGAAGTGCTGATGGTGTTCTTTTGAACTGCACCGAGTCTGCTCCAGACTTACAAATTGCGGGTGCCATCCTCAAATAGTGATGCGTCGAGTATGCTCCGGACTTACAAAACACGAGAATTGTTCTCTTGAACTACACCGAGTCGCAAACAAGACTACAAAGTGTGGGCACCATCCTCAGATGGTGATGCGCTGAGTCTGCTCCAGACTTAAAAAATGCGGGAAGGGTTCTCCTGTACTGCACCGAGTAGCTGACAAGACTATGAAATGCGGGGACCATCCTCAGATGGTGATGCGCTGAGTCTACTCCAGACTCACAAAAAGCGAGAAGTGTTCCCTCAAACTACACCGAGTCTGCTCCAGACGTACAAAGTGAAAGGGCCATCCTCAGAAGGTGATGCACTAAGTCTGTTCTAGACTTACAAAACGCAGGAAGTATTCTCTTAAACTACACCGAGTCGCTGACAAAACTACAAAGTGCGGGCTAAGTCTACTCCAGACTCACAAAATGCGGGAAGTGTTCTCCTGAATTGCACCGAGTCACTGACAAGACTATGAAGTGTGGGGACCATTCTCAGATGGTGATGCGCCGAGTCTGTAACACGCCCAACTCCCACATGTAGCATTTCGAAGGGTGAAGAGCTATGGTGAGCATAAGGTGCCACTAGACAAGGACAGACACGGCAATGCAGAAATCAGAACAATAAAATTTCAAAAATCATAACCTCAAAACATGCACGTCCTAAACCTATGTTATCCACACACCATTATTCGCACTAAGGATTATTACAACTTATTACAAATGCTAATAAATAAACTTAATTATATGTTGAAATCAAAACACTTCCAATGAAAATATAGCAACTCGTTGGCCAAACCTTAGCGGACCGCTGCGCTACTCTGATCTCCTAACCTGCACGAATAAACACCATGCTAAGCGATAACGCTTAGTCGAATGAAACTAATAATGGGCAGCCACCCATCGTGGTTGCCGAGGCAAACACATGTAAATCAATATATATATATATACCTAAACATAAAGTACACCGATTAAAACTATTATAAATTCATATTCTTTTTCTCATATGAAACTTAAACAATTTCCTATATACATTCGTTTACATACCATAGCCAAAATTTACATTATTATGCATACTTATTGTTTGCTTAATTCATTTAATTAACTATGTGTATAGTTATAACTCCTAGGTTACCAAAGATACATTTTCTGGCAGGGCAAATTAAGTCATATCGATTCCCATTATTACTAACATTTCCAAAATCATGCAGATTACAGTATTAGTACTTACATTAGAACATTTCATTTGTTCAAACCATTTATTGTTCAAAGTTAAACAAAATATTTAGATTTTTAGATTTGGTTCGGGCTTGAAATAAATATTCCAAGCTTCTTACGTATCCCTATAGTAGGGAATCATAACTACGTAGTTCTTACAGAAAACTTCATTCACACAAGTTCTAGAATTAATCCTAACATCTTTCTTAAATCCGGTTTCCATCTCATGCTTACTAATCGATACGTACTTAATACATTCATTAAAAGTCATCAAACAATGCACATAATTTCTTACCAATACGCTTACCCAGGCCTACGTCCAGAAGGCAAATAACATATTACATACCTGTATACTCATTTAAACATATAAACACATATATATACACATTCTTAAAGTACATTTACTAAGCTATCAATGATATAAATCATGCATATCAAGTATTTCAATAATTCTTTCTAAAGGCATCATGTAGACAAGAATACTCATAACTCTTGAACAAATTAATAATATGCAGTATTCACATACTAACTCTTATGCATTTAGGATCTTTGCATACATGTCTATTAGAACAAACACTACATGATACATTTCTTTTCATTTAACAAATATCGCCTTATTATACAAAACACAGGGGTATCCGAAGATACCACACCTTTCCACATAAGTGTCCATAAAGGATCAAGAACAGAGGGGTGCATAAAGCACCAGTCAAATGGCATTTATAAAAAATGCATCAAACGTTTATTGACATAATCATTTTGCAAATCATCACAAAACATATCAATTAATTCAAATTAATTTTACTCTTTTAGTTGCCTGGTAAGTCATAGGGGTGGATAAGCAAGTGAACACATGGCGGTACCTTACGGGTACGAATTGAACTGAACGCATGGCGGTACCTTACGGGTACGAATCGAAAAGCAACATCATATTTTCTCATTCAAAAACATTTTACAGAGGGGATCTTAAACAAGATCCATACACATTGAGGTTCGCGAGGAACCAAACGGGGACCTGATCAGGTCCAGAACATAACAGAGGGCTACAACTAACAGAACTCTATAGGCATGCCTATCTATCCACGACTCGACTAATGCAGGCTATATTCCCATGTCATTATTAAATTCTTTCACATTTTACACATATATACCCATTTCATCAAACACCATCATTATTCTTTTATGATCACGTAGAGACATGTATCAATATATATATGCCTATCATACGCACTAATTTCATTTATTGTATTCAAACTAGTCATGTGTAGTTTCATAGATTAAGATGTTCATATGAACATATTAAAAGTAATCAAGTCATTATTCATTAGGCATTCACTTATTTTAATATCACATATACCAATGATATTTATCATATGCATATGACATACTGAAAATAGCTATATTATTAAGATCATGCACTCATATAGACTTAACAAATAAATTACAGTACTTTATGCACAAACAGCCATTAAATAATAATGGTAGACAAAAGTCTCATAATTAAATTACTAACATGCATAGAAGCATTTGCATAATTTACAGATTAAGATACTCATTTTAATTTATAGAGACATAATATAAGTGAGAAACCATGCAAAGAAGAAAAACATTTTGAAATAGAGAGGGGATTGTCACGATCATGACGGGAGGTCGCGCTACCGACAATGGCAAGACTCGCTTGTGGGAAAAGGGAACCCATCACAAGTCGTGCTCAGAGACACGACCCATGAAGGCAACCCACAGAGGAAACAAGCGGACATAGGAGGGAGAAAAGACCACGACTCGTGCACAATGTGCACGTCTCGTGCACTCTTCCTCTACGATCTCTGTCGCGATCGCGAGCAGTGTCGTGCTCACGATAGAGTCATGATTTCTAGTCCCTCAACAAAATCTGTAGAACTTCTCTCTCTCAAAATCATACCCAAAAATTTCCCATTTAAAACAAACTTCAACACAATACAATTTGCTCATTCAAAACCTCATAATTAATACAAAACCCAACTTTTATACACATAAACACAATTAAATCATGCTATTAACATCATCAAAATCTCTAATTAATAAAATCAAAAATTTTGCTGCAAAAACTCATTCAATCTTTTACCTTGGTTAAAAACTCACAATCAAGACATTTCAACTCAATTTAAATCACAATCCAAGACATTTAAACATACCTAAATAACTTTAATCAAAAAAATTTTTCAGAAATCAAACCAACTCAACACAATCAATTAATATACAAAAACCTAAATTCCCATACCTCAATTCCTTTGCTCCTAATAGCTTTCTTGGTTAATCATTCTTGTTTCCAAACTCCTCCAAGATCTTTCTCATCCAAAATCCTCATCAATCACACATATACAGACACAAAATACAATCTAGGTCAAAACCTAACCAAGAAGAGAAGAAGAAACCCAAAACTGATAACCCATCTTACCTTAATATTCTTCACTTAAATCACTTGATCTATCAAACTCCAACATCAAATCATAGGCTTTGATCTTAAAAGCGAGTGGATGGCTTGGAGACAAGAAGGAGAAGAAGAAGAAGAAGAGCAGAGGGAGAGAACGTGAGAACGGGAAAGGAATGGGCAGAATTTCTGCTCTCTCTTTCTCTTTTCTTGCCTTATATACCCCTCTATAAATCCTTGCCACTTGTCATCTTATATTTGGTGGAACTTGACCACTCACACACTAAACCCATGCATGACACTACACACAAGACTAATCCTCACTAATATATACACTACTTCCCTATGAGCATCGCACTCTATCAAAACCCACAAAACATGCATATAACCCCAAAATACAATTAACACATGCCACACTCACACATGCACACATACCCATAGCTCAAACTACTAGGGGAAATCGGGGTGTGACAACTCTCCCCAACTAACAAAAATTCCGTCCTCCAAATTCCCTTACATCGGAAAAACCCAAAGGCCAAACTTCAGTTCATTATCATTCTCATTGATTAATTCCATATCATCATTTAACATTTATACTCTACACTTGAAGCATATACATTTCACTTATTCCCATACACCTCGCTTTTAACATACTCACTTGTTATTACTTATTCTTATCACTATACTCTCAAATCACTTCTTTAAAATCGAAAAGACTACACAAATCATAACTTTCTCTTGTACATATCTAAACCCAAACTCATAAAATCGATTTAAAGAAATCCCATAATTTCCCTTTTCATTATCTTACACTTAAATCGTTCACATTCATCAGAACAATCATTCCTTTAACTACCACTCGGAACCCAAAGCACATACACTTCACACATAAATCATTTACTGATAAAATTTGCTACACAATTCCTCATTATTTCAAAAACATCCGGCACATACGCTGCTTTCTTTATTGATAATGCCCGTATCTTACTCCAAAAATCCTTTCACATTCATCGGTAAAAGATTCCAAAATACTTTTCCTATTCCGCTCTAGCTGTACACATAGTACATTCTCCTTAATAATCGCTATGCTCATAATTCACATACTTAGTCTCAATATGAAAAACTCATTGTACACCCTGTCAGCTTGCTCTCCATCAAAATGCATATGCAAATGTTTTTCACATGTGATCAAAGGGAGGATGATGCAATGAGAATGCAATAGTTCATGTTTGCAAAATAATGCAAAAATGCGATTGATGCTATGATAATGCACTTTTCCCATCCCCATGGTTCAATATGCTTATTTTCAATTAAATTTTCTGGAGAAAGCTGACAGGCATGCAGAGCAACACCATGATCTCACAAAATTTAGATACTCCTTAATCTCCAAAATACCAAAATATCTATTCTCATAAGGTAACCACTTACTAATTCACTTCAAAACTTCTACAGAACCTTCTCTTTAAACACCTAGTATCATATAAAATTCTTAACAGAATCTCTGATAACTCATCCAACAAACACATGCCAAATTCACACATACACATAACAATTCAAGGTAGGTAGATGGTGACCTACTGAGCCAACACTTAACTAAACACTTTATCAAATAGAAAGGTTTCCCTTCCCAAAACATATCTAAAGGACAAGGTCGTCTGCTTTGGCCAACGCTAAACTATACAGACACACTTTATAACACCTAGTTAACCAGAATTGACTAAACCAAAGCTTTGATACCAAATTGTAACACCCCCAACATCCACACGTAGCATTTCGAAGGGTGAAGAGCTACGGTGAGCAGAAGGTGCCACCAAACAAGGACATCAATGCAGAAATTAGAATATTAAAATTTTTAAAATCATAACCTCAAAACATGCACGTCCTAAACCTATGTCATCCACACACCATTATTCGCACTAAGGATTATTACAACTTATTACAAATGCTAATAAATAAACTTAATTACATGTTGAAATCAAAACACTTCCTATGAAAATCTAGCGACTCGTTGGCCAAACCTCAGCGAACCGCTGCGCTACTCTGATCTCCTAACCTGCACGGACAAACAACCGTGTTAAGCGATAACGCTTGGTCGGGTGAACTAATAATGGGTAGCCACCCACCGTTGTTACCGAGGCAAACACATGTAAATCAATATATATATATATATACATAAACACAAAGTACACCAGTCAAAACTATTATAAATTCATATTCTTTTTCTCATATGAAACTTAAATAATTTCCTATATACATTCGTTTACATACCATAGCAAGAATTTACATTATTACCTTAGCAACTTACAATGATATTATGCATACTTATTATTTGCTTAATTCATTTAATTAACTATGTGAATAGTTATACCTCCGAGGATACCAAAGATAAATTTGCTAGCGGGCAAATTAAGTCATGTCGATTCCCATTATTAGTAACATTTCCAAAATCATGCAGAATACAGTATTAGTACTTACGTTAGAACATTTCATTTGTTCAAACCATTTATTGTTGAAAGCTAAAAAAAAACATTTAGATTTTCAATTTGGTTCGAGCTTGAAATAAATATTCCAAGCTTCCTACATATCCCTATGGTAGGGAATTAGAACCACGTAGTTCTTACAGAAAACTTCATTCACACAAGTTCTAGAATTAATCCTAACATCTCTCTTAAATCTGGTTTCCATCTCATGCTTACTAATCGATACATACTTAATACATTCACTAAAAGTCATCAAACAACGCACATAATTTCTTACCGATACGCTTACCTAGGCCTATGTTCAAAAGGAAAATAACATATTACATACCTATATACTCATTTAAACATATAAACACATATATATACACATTCATAAAGTACATTTATGAAGCTCTCAACGATATCAATCATGCATATCAAGTATTTTAATAATTCTTACTAAAGGCATCATGTGGACAAGCATACTCATAACTCTTGAACAGATTAATAATATGCCGTATTCACATACTAACTCTTATACATTTAGGATCTTTGCATACATGTCTATTAGAAAAACACTACGTAATACATTTCTTTTCATTTAACAGATATCGCCTTATTATACAAAACACAGGGGTATTCGAAGATACCACACCTTTCCACATAAGTGTCCATAAAGGATCTAGAATAGAGGGGTGCGTAAAGCACCAGTCAAATGGCCAAAACCTAACCAAGAAGAGAAGAAGAAACCCAAAACTAATAACCTATCTTACCTTAATATTCTTCACTTAAATCACTTGATCTATCAAACTCCAACATCAAATCTTAGTCTTTGATCTTAAAAGAGGGTGGATAGCATGGAGACAAGAAGGAGAAGAAGAAGAAGAGCAGAGGGAGAAAACGTGATAACGGGAAAGGAATGGGTAGAATTTCTGCTCTCTCTTTCTCTTTCTCTTTCCTTGCCTTATTTACCCCTCTCTAAATCCTTGCCACATGTCATCTTATAATTGGTGGAACTTGACCATGCACACACTAAACCCATGCATGACACTACACACAAGACTAATCCTTACTAATACATACATTACTTCCCTATGAGCATGAGCACACTATTAAAACCCACAAAACATGCATATAACCCCAAAATACAATTAACACATGCCAACCCACACTCACACATGCACACATACCCATGGCTCACACTAATAGGGGGGAATCAATGATAGAGTCTACTCCAAACTTAAAAAATGTGGTAATTGTGCTTCTGAACTGCACCAAGTCTACTCCAGACTTACAAAGTGTGGGGTACATCGTCAGATGGTAATGCGTCGAGTCTGCTCTAGACTTACAAAATGCAGGAAGTGTTCTCTTGAACTGCACCGAGTTACTGACAAGAATACAAAGTGCGAGGACCAACCTCAGACAGTGATGCGCCGAGTCTGCTCTTGACTTACAAAACGCAGGAAGTGTTCTTTTGAACTGCACTGAGTCTACTCCAGACATACAAAGTGTGGGGGCCATCCTCAGATGATGATGCACCGAGTCTGCTCCAAGCTTACAAAATGCAGGATGTGTTCTCTTAAACTGCATTGATTCGCTGACAAGACTACGAAGTGCGGGGACCAATCTCAGATGGTGATGCTCTGAGTCTGCTCCAAACTTACAAAAGACAGAAAGTGTTCTCTAAAATTGCATCGAGTATGCTCTAAATTTACAAAGTACGGGGACCATCCTCAGATGGTGATATGTTGACTCTGCTCCAGACTTACTAAATACGGGAATTGTTCTTCTGAACTGCACCGAGCCTACTCCAGACTTACAAAGTACGATGGCCATCCTAAGATGGTGATGCGCCGTGTTTGCTTTGGACTTACAAAACACAAGAAGTGTTCTCTTGAACTGCACTGAGTCGCTGATAAGACTATGAAGTGCAGGGACCATTCTCAGATGGTGATGCATCGAGTCTGCTCTAGACTTACAAAATGCAAGAAGTGATCTCCTGAACTGTCTGAGTCTGTTCCAGACTTACAAAGTGCGATGGCCATCCTCAGATGGTGATGCGCCGAGTCTGCTCCAGACTTGCAAAACACAGGAAGTGTTCTCTTTAATTGTAACGAGTCACTGATAAGACTACGAAGTATGGGGACCATCCTCAAATGGTGATGTGCCTAGTCTGCTCAAGACTTACAAAATGCTTGAAGTGTTTCCTTGAACTGCACTGAGTTTGCTCCAGACTTACAAAATGAGAGGGCCATCCTTAAGTGTTGATGCACCGAGTCTGCTCCAGACTTACAAATTGCAGGAAGTTTTCTCTTAAATTGCATCGAGTCTGCCCCGGACTTACAAAGTGCGGCGGCCATCCTCAGATGGTGATGCGCTAAGTCTGGTCCAGCCTTACAAAATACAGGAAGTGTTCTCTTGAACTGCACCGAGTCTGGTCTAGACTTACAAAAGGCAGGAAGTGTTCTCTTGAACTACACCGAGTCTGCTCAAGACATACAACGTGTGGGGACCATCCTCAGAAGGTGATACGCCGAGTCTACTCCAAACTTACAAAATGGAAGAAGTGTTCTCTTGAATTGCATCGAGTCGCTGACAAGACTACGAAGTGCGGGGACCATCCTCAGATGGTGATTCGCCGAGTCTGCTCTAGACTTACATAATGCTGGAAGTATTCTCTTGAATTGCACCGAGTATGCTCCAGACTGACAAAGTACGGGGGCCATCCTCAGATGGTGATGTACCGAGTTTGCTCTAGACTTACAAAATGTAGGATTTGTTCCTTTGAACTGTACCGAGTCACTGACAAGACTACAAAGTGCGGGGACCATTCTCAAAGGGTGATGTATCGAGTCTGCTCCAGACAAACAAAATCCACGAAGTGTTATCTTGAATTGCACCTAGTCTGCCCCAGAATTACAAAGTACGGGCACCATCCTCAGATGGTGATGTGTCGAGTCTGTTCTAGACTTACAAAATGCGTGAATTGTTCTTTTGAAATGTACCGAGTCTGCTCCAGACTAACAAAGAGTCGGGGCCATCATCGGATTGATATGTGCTGAGTCTGCTCCAGACTTACAAAATGCAGGAAGTGTTCTCTTGAACTACACCGAGTCACTAAGAAGACTACGAATTGCGTGGACCATCCTCAGATGGTGATGTTCCAATTCTATTATAAACTTGCAAAACGTAAAAAGTGTTCTCTTGAACTGCACTGAGTCTGCTCCAGACTTACAAAGTGCGAGTATCATCCACAGATGTTGATGCGCTGAGTCTGCTCCACACTTATAAAATGCAGGAAGTGTTTTTTTAACTATACCGAGTAACTGAGAAAACAAAGAAGTGCGCGGACCATCCTCAGATGGTGATGCATCGAGTCTGTTCTAGACATACAAAACCCAAGAAGAATTCTCTTGAACTGCACCGAGTCTGCTCCAGACTTACAAACCGCGAGTACCATCCTTAGATGGTGATGTTTCGAGTCTGCTTTAGACTTACAAAATGCAGGAAGTGTACTCTTGAAATGTACCCAGAAGCTGATAAGACTACAAAGTGTGGGGACAATTCTCAGATTGTGATGCGCCGAGTCTGCTATAACTTACAAAACACAGGAAGTGCTCTCTTGAATTGCACGGAGTCTACTCTAGGCTTACAAAGTGCAGGGGCCATCCTCAGATGGTGATGAGCTGAGTTTGCTCCAGACTTACAAAGCACCGTAAGTGTTGTCTTGAACTACACCGAATCTACTCTAGACTTACAAAATGCAGGAATTGTTCTCTTAAACTACAACGAGTGTGCTCCAGACTACAAAGTGCGGGGCCCATCCTCAGATGGTGATACGCCGATTCTGCTCCAGACTTACAAAATGCAGGAAGTGTTCTCTTGAATTGCACATAGTCTACTCCAAACTAACAAAGTGCAGGGCCAATCCTCAGATGGTGATGCGTCGAGTCTGCTTCAGACTTACAAAACGTAGGAAGTGTTCTCTTGAACTGTGCCAAGTCACTTACAAGACTACAAAGTGCGGGGACCATCCTCAGATGGTGATGCATCGAGTCTGCTTTAGACTTACAAAACACAGGAAGTGTTCTCTTGAATTGCACCGAGTCTTCTCTAGAGTTACAAAGTGCGGGGACCATCCCCAGATGGTGATTCATCGAGTCTGCTCCAGACTTACAAAATGCAAGAATTATTCTTCTGAACTTCACCGAGTCTGCTTCAGACTTACAAAGTGCGGCGGCCATCCTCAGATGGTGATGTGCCGAGTGTGCTCCAGACTTACAAAGTGCGGTGGCCATCCTCAGATTGTGATGCGCTAAGTTTTCTCTAGACTTACAAAATTTAGTAAGTGTTCTCTTAAACTGCTTTGAGTCCCTAACAAGACTACGAAGTGCGGGTACCATCCTCAGATGGTGATGCACCGAGTTTGTTCTAGACTTACAAAAAGTAAGAATTTGCTCCAGACTTAAAAAGTGCGAGGGCCATCCTCTGATGGTGATGTGCTGAGTCTGCTCTAAAGTTACAAATTACAGGTAATGTTCTCTTAAACAGCACCAAGTTTGCTCCAGACTTATAAAAGGCAGGAAAGGTTCTCTTGAACTGCATCGAGTCTACTCCAGACTTAAAAAGTGTGAGGGCCATCCTTAAATGGTGATGCGCCGAGTTTGTTCCAGACTTACAAAATACAGGAAGTGTAACACCTCGATACCCCCGTTGGAAGGATACTGGAGCGTTATGCTCACACATACACAACATACATACATACATACATGCGAAAGTGAAAGCATTAAATAGGCAAAAGAGTATGGAACCAGAATACAAATATATATATATATATATAACAAAATATACATTATTTACAAAATTTCAGAAATATCTTTAAATACACATGCCACTATACCAAAAAGGATTACATAATTACATGAAAAATGATATACCAAAACATAAGAGCTAATATACAAAGCAAAAATAACATTCCTAACTCCTAGTGGCCGACCTTGCAGATGCGCGACAAGAACCGAACCGACCACCTACACGGGAAAACACCCGTGCTAAGCAGTAACGCTTAGTGGGGAGGAACAAAGACAAACAACACTAATAACACTACACAGAATACCGATCACAACATGCAACTCAAAGCCGTAACATACTGAAACTATTTAATAGGAATAGCAGAACATGTCTACTTGCAATCACTAAATAAGGACGATTAACATATTGAAATAAACATAATACAAATAAACATTATTCAAATGTCATTCATACAAACACTTAACACTTCACTGAACATAAAAGCACACATCTCATACACTAGCCTGAATTTTACTGGTGGTGGATACGGGAACACTAAATGGGAGACCGAAGCCTCAAAAATATTTTCATACCCGAAGGTAGCGAGGGTGACCAAAATCTCAAAACATTTTTCACTAAGACCACAACGGAGGTCGCCGTAAGACCCAAATGGGGCCGACATAGGTAGCTGCACTCACTATCCCTTCATAATCATGCTTATCTATCCACTACTACGACGCTTCAGGCTCAACTCACTTACTCGGAATATAACATTAGACAATATACCAACTCTCAAGTCAAAGCACTTTCATATTATTAATCACTTACATAAATCTAAAACATTTATATTATATACACTAAATCACAAGTCAAAAATATGAACCATACACTAGTGAGGAACCATGCGGAATGAGACGTGAAAATCATTTTCGGAAGAAAAATAGGATAGGCAGGAGGGCTCACTGTCGCGCTCGCAATAGTAGCCAGAGAAGCACTGAGAGAGAGAAGGCTAACACGAGTCGTGCATGCTGTCACGACTCGTGTCGAAGCCAAACGTTCGCCTTATAGGAAGGAGCTGTCACGAGTCATGTCCTTGTGCACGACTCGTGTCCAAGCTTCTCCATCCGAGTCGTGTAGGCAACCTTCATGACTCGTGAAGGACTTCACGACTCGTGAAAGGGCTGAGCACCCCGCTGAGTTGTGCTGCCCTTCATGACTCGGAGCAAAACTGTCCTGCACTAGAAAATTCGACTATCGCGGGATGCTGGAATTACCCGGTTCTATCGCGCTCGTGACAAGCATCACGCTCGTGATAGAGTTGTGTTCTTCCAAACACCAACCAAAATGCAAAAACTCAAGGCTTCCCAAAATCAAACCCAAACTTACTTAGAACTATATATCATGCAAAAATCATATGAGCATACCTCCAATGCCCTCAAAACATGCTTATAACAATAACAACTCAATTGCACAATGATAATACACAATGACATAACTTGTGAATATAACATTACAACCTAACCCAGAAATTCATTCCTAAGTCATGTTCATTCACTTCAAAAATGTAACATGCAGAACACCAACACACTAGCATTTCAACCCATTTTCACTACTCAACTAAACACATGCCTTAATACATAATTAACACTCAAAAATTTCAGAATAACAAAACTCAAACAACCACAATCCGAAATAAGAAAAGGGCAAGACAACTCCCAAACCTTCAAAAAGAAGCTTCAACAACTTTTGATCAGACCCCAACCTTCTCTTTGCCTTTGCTCTTCCTTCTCTCTTTAGATTCTTGCACAATCCAACCACAAGAAACACTAAATCAATCCATGCAACCAAAACTCCATAACCCAAAAACAGATAAAGAGGAGGAAAGAAGAAATCCCCAAGTAAAAACCCAAACACTTACCTTCCTAAATCCAGTCCTTTGCCTCTTTAAATCCAACACAAAACTTGAAAAATGCACAAGAGGAGAGGTAGAGAGCAGAAAAATGAAGAGTGAGAGAGTAAGAGAATGAGAAAGAGCAAGAAAGAGGAGGAGGAGGTAGCTTCCACTGGAAGCAAGAAAATTCTGCCTCTTGTCCCTCTCTTCTCTCTTCATTAAATGCTCTCACCCACCAAGACCACTTGTCAACATTCTATTAGTCCAAAGGGTCAAATATCTTGACTTTACATTTAAATCCTTGGCTTTTCTCTAATTGATCCTTTTTAATTACAAATCACTCACTAAACAAATATTTCCTTTAATAAACTTTAATTCACTTCAATTAAGTCCTCAAATAAATTCCAATTCCACTTGCACAATTACTAAAATACCCTTAATTATCCAATTTATGAGCAAAATCCTTCTAGGCCCTAATTTTGGATGTTACAATTCTCTTCCACTTAAGAAATTTCATCCTGGAAATTTCCCTGCTAATTGCTTACATCCCAAACTACCAAAACCAAACCAAACATAAACGAAAACTTAACAACTCAATACTTACCGAAAGGACCCGTAGGCTCTGTTGTATCTTCTCTGATCATCGCGTACACTCGTGGAGCAACAAGACCTCTTGCAGCCTCTAATTGTTGCATAGTTTTCGATGGTGCTTGCATAGGTCTTCCACTACCTCTACCACTTCTAGCTGCTCTTGATTTCCTCCGCTCACTCCACTCTCGGGTTGCTCCTTAACCTCTCTTCTTTATGGGCAACTAGCTAACCTATGCTCGTTACTTCCACACTTGAGACACGCCCCTGAAATCATGCGACACTCGCCCCAATGGCGCTTCTGAAAATGCTCACATTTTGGAATCACACTTCCCTTACTAGAGGGTGGTGCTACACTCCCAACTTTCGAAGGCACTTGAATCGAACCCTTAGCTCCTTGTCCACTCGAGACACCTTTAGATTTCTTACCACTTACAAATTCGCTATCCAGGGCTCTCCTCTTCTATTCTAACTTTTGCTTGACCAATTTTGATTCCTCTAATTTCATCGCTACTGCTACCAACTGATAATAACCAATCGGTTGCATGACCGCCATGCCGAAAATGGTCCTCTAATCACCTTTCTCAATCCGTCCTCAAAATGTCTACACTTAAAGTCCTCAGTCAACAACAAATTTGGCACATACTTGCTCAATTGACTAAATTCCTTCTCACACTCACTAACCGACATGTTCCTTTGCTTCAAACTAATAAACTCCTTCCATTTTTCCTCACGATAAGCCTTCGTCACGTATTTCCTCTCAAACTCTTGCACGAAGAACTCCCAAGTCAACTCGACTAGCCGCTGAGGATTGCAAAGCATAAGCTTCCACCAATCATATGCTGACCCTTGAAGTAGCGATACCATACAAGACACTCTCTGATTTGTGGGACACCCAATCTCTTGAAGGATCATATGAATCGTTTCTAACCAGAACTCAGCTACATCCGACTAATCCAAAGAAGTCCCACTAAACTCTTCCACTCCTCTCTTTCTCAATAATTTTGAAGGAGCTTTGGGAGCAGTCAATCTATATACCAATTGCAACAAATCTTGTACCAAAGCTAAATTCTCATACCCTAAACCAACACCATCTTCTCGTTGACACCGTGAAGTAGGGTGATCAACTCTAACCGGATTTACACTACCTGTTCTCTCGCCCACATTCTCACTCAGATCGGACTCCATTTAGACACTACACAAGACAGCATCTGCATTAGACCACGACATAAAATTAACTCGCATGCAATGACACTATACTCAAACAACCACAAGAAAACTAGAACTGCTTAAATCGGCGCTCTGATAACACAAATTGTAACACCCCGATACCCCCATTGGAAGGATACCGAAGCGTTACACTCACACATACACAACATACATACATACATGTGAAAGCAAAAGCATTAAATAGGCAAAGAAGTATGGAACTAGAATACAAATATATATATATATATATATATATATATATAACAAAATATACATTACTTACAAAATTTCAGAAATATCTTTAAATACACATGCCACTATACCAAAAACGATTACATAATTACATGACAAAATGATATACCAAAATACAGGAGCTGAAAATACAAAGCAAAAATAACATTCCAAACTCCTAGTGGCCGACCTTGCAGATGCGCGACACAAACCGAATCGAACCTGCCACCTACATGGGAAAACACTCGTGCTAAGCGGTAATGCTTAATGGGGAGGAACAAAGACAAACAACACTAATAACACTATACAGAATACCAATCATAACATGCAACTCAAAGCCGTAACATACTGAAACTATTTAATAGGAACAGCAGAAGATGTCTACTTGCAATCAATAAATCAGGACGATTAACATATTGAAATAAACATAATACAAATAAACATTATTCGAATGTCATTCATACAAACACTTAACACTTCACTGAATATAAAATCACGCATCTCATATACTAGCCTGAATTTCACTGGTGGTGGATACGGGAACACTACAGGGGAGACCAAAGCCTTAAAAATATTTTCATACCCGAAGGTAGCAAGTCAGACCGAAGTCTCAAAAAAATTTTTACTAAGACCATAACGGAGGTCGTCGTAAGACCCAAACGGGGCCGATATAGGCAGTTACACTCACTATCCCTTTATAAGCATGCTTATTTATCCACTACTATGACACTTCAGGCTCAACTCACTCACTTAAAATATAACATTAAACAATATACCAAATCTAAAGTCAAAGCACTTTCATATTAATAATCACTTACATAAAACTAAAAAATTTATATTACATACATTAAATCACAAGTCAAAAATATGAACTATACACTAGTGAGAAACCATGCAGAATGAGACGTGAAAATCATTTTCGAAAGAAAAATATGGTAGGCCGGACGGCTCACTGTCGCGCTCGCGACAGTAGCAAGAGAAGCACTGAGAGAGAGAGAAGGCTGACACGAGTCGTGCATGCTATCACAACTCGTGTCGAAGGCAAACGCTTGCCTTACAGGAGGGAGCTATCTCGAGTCGTGTCCTTATGCACGACTCATGTCCAAGCTTCTCCATCCGAGTCGTACTGGCAACCTTCACGACCCATGAAGGACTTCACGACTCGTAAAAGGGCCGAGCACCCCGCCGAGTCGTGCTGCCCTTCGCGACTCGGAGCAAAGCTGTCCTGCACTAGAAAATTCAGCTATCGCGAGATGCTGGAATTACCCGATTCTATCGCGCTCGTGATAAGCATCGTGCTTGCGACAGAGTCGTGTTCTTCCAAACACCAGCCAAAACACAATAACTCAAGCTTCTTAAAATCAAACCCAAACTTACCCAGAACTATATATCATGCAAAAATCATATGAAGATACCTCCAATGCCCTCAAAATATGCTTATAATAATAACAACTCAATTGCACAATGATAATACACAATCAAATGACATAACTTGTGAATATAACATTACAACCTAACCCAGAAATTAATTCCTAAGTCATGTTCATTCACTTCAAAAAATTAACATGCAGAACACCAACACACTAGCATTTCAACCGTTTTCACTACTCAACTAAACACATGCCTTAATACATAATTAACACTCAAAAATTTTAGAATAACAAAACTCAAACAACCAGAATCCGAAATAAAAAAAGGGCAAGACAACTCCAAAACCTTCAAAAAGAAGCTTCAACAACTTTTGATCACACCCCAACCTTCTCTTTGCCTTTGCTCTTCTTCTCTCTTCAGATTATTGCACAATCCAACCACAAAAAACACTAAATCAATCCATGCAACCAAAACTCCATAACTCGAAAACAGATAAAGAGGAAGAAAGAAGAAATCCCCAAGTCAAAACCCAAACACTTACCTTCCTAAATCCAATCCTTTGCCTCTTAAAATCCAACAAAAAACTTGAAGAATGCACAAGAGGATAGGTAAAGAGCAGAAAAATGAAGAGTGAGAGAGTAAGAGCACAGGAAATAGCAAGAAAAAGGAGGAGGAGGTAGCTTCCACGGGAAGCAAGAAAATTCTGCCTCTTTTCCCTCTCTTCTCTCTTTATTAAATGCTCTCACTGTGACGCGCGCCGAACCCCATAGGATGCCCCGAAGGCCCACTCTTAGGGCTTTCGGGAGAGGTTCATGAAAACTTGTAAGGTATTTACAAGGGCGTCTATTTTGGGCAATAAAGAGGTTTCTTGGAGTCGCCACCCAATAAAATATTAGGAAAGTTGGTCTCATCTCAGTGAGCCTAAGACGGCGTATCTTATCCATTTTGGGCAAACCAAATGGGTCTTGGAGGCATTCACCCCAATAGAACATTGGAATGACCCTCTAACCCTATGGAACTAGGATTGCAAATTGAGTCTTTTGGTGGGACACAAGAGGTGTCTTGGAGATCCCATTCCAATGAAACATCGAAATGGGCCTGTCGCCTCGTTAAGCCCAAAGACCAGAGATGGTTCAAGACTTCTCATTTATTCATACCTTGGTTATTTTATAATTAAGTTTTGAAGTTAAGTTTTCATCCCTTTTCTCATACATCTCGATGCAATAATTAGAGCACAAGTTTGATCATTCAAGGAAAGCGATAAATAAAAGGGTAAATAAAATAAAGTACATGAAAATAAAATACAACAAAATTAGGGGCGGAATATAACCCCCATTTTAAATAAAGTACAAACCATACATAAATCGGGATATTCATTAATGATGAGGATATTGGTCCTCGCATGCATATTTATTATAAAACAATTTTTATGTGATGATTTTTGATAGAGAAAATTGAGACATTGGTCCCATTTTTATTTAAGAAAAATACCAATTTAATTAATAAAAAAACGTTTGTGATTTTCTTTTTACTGGATCTAAATAAACAATTTTACAAGAAAATTATATGAAAAAAATAAAAAAAACCAAATAAATAAAATATTACAAATAAAGAAAATAAACATATAATCCAAACGAGCAATTCTGGATCCCCCGTGTGCTCGCAAAAAATGCCCAAGCAAAAAATGAGTTTTGACATAAAAATAAAACATAAACAAAATAATGTTAGTAATTAAAACAATTAAATCAATAATAAAAGATAAAATGGAATAAAATAAGATAAAATAGCATGACATCAAAATGACAATTGAATTAATATGTTAACAATTAAAATAAATGTGAAAAATGCATTTTTATGACAAATTAAATAAATGATGTGATTAGAATAAAATATAACGTGTTAATGAATTAATACATGAAAATTATGAACATGAAGAAAAATAATGAAAATAAATAATAAATATAACATGTAACAATGATAAAAGATAATGAATAAAAGAATGATAAAAATAATTAAAACAATAACATGATTAATTACTATTATCACAATTAACATAAACCATTTATATGGCAAAAAGATTAATAAAAATTAATTAATTAATTACATGCTGAAAAATAATGACGAATCAAAATAAAATAAATTATTTACATGTTAGGAATTAATATGGAATCAAAATTTACATGAATAAAAAAAATCATATATAAACATATTAAATAAAACAAACATAACAATAATAGAATAAACAAATAAATGGAAACAATAAGTAAATTAATAAAAATAATAAAATATACATGAATAAATTAAATATAAACAAAATAAAATAAAATAAAATAAAGCCCAGAATATTTACCCTCAGAGTCGGATTCGATGAAGGTAAAAGATGATTTGATTTCCTTTGTTTGTGACTTTCAAAAATTTAGAATTAAATATGAGAAATGATGGTATTTTATTATAATAAAAATAGGGTTGAAAAAAATAATTTAGCAACAAAATTAATTGCTTTTGTTCATAGAGAAAACAAAAGAATTAACTTGAATGCTTAAGAATAAAAAAAAAACTGATTTTGAAAGTGAAAATTAATCTCTTATGTTTATAGAGAAAATAAAGATATTAATTTGGAATAATCAAGAATTGAAAATCAATTTTTCAATCTCCATTAATTCTTGTTAATTGAAAGAAGAAATCTAAAATTTTTGGAAGAAAAATCAAAGAAGAAGAGAGGAAAATCTGAAATTCTGGTGAAAAGAAAAAATTATGGAGGCTCCCCTTTTAGGTTTTCATCATAAGAAATTTATAGGAAGAAAAAATGATGCCCTAATTCAATTAAGGAAAAGAAGTTTCTTTTAACACAAATTCCTTTATTTTTAATGATAAAATCAAGTTTTATTAATTAATTACCTAAAAAAATGTTTTAGAATTTAATTTGGATTCAAAAACCTTCATTTAGGGTGAAAAAATGCGTTTTTGGGGTGAAAAATCGGAAAAAAGGGTGAAAAAAACCAAAAAATGTACATCAGACCCTTTAACTACGGCCAGGAAAGGAGGGACGCTCATCGCTGTTGAGCGACAGGCGCGCGCGCGGAAGTTTGCACGCGGCCGCAGTGCGCCCTGGCGCCTGGGTGCTCCTGGGCGCTGTCGCAGGCACGCTGCCGCGCCCGACACTCGCCGAATTTTTTTTTTCTAATTTAACTAAAAATATTTTAATTTCAAGCTCTCATTTTTCAAAACTAATTTTTAAAATATTTTTTATTATTTTTTTATCTTTTCACTCTAAAATGCGAATTTGGAAAGAAAATCATCACTTTTAACCTTTTTGCCTATGGAAAGGCGTCTTATCATCATTGGGTATCTTCGATCTAGACTGACTCAGGACCCGGTGTCTACAGTTGCCCCCAGTTTAGGGTAAGCTAGCACACTAGTTTCTAGGTGAGCCTAAACTCAAAGAAGAAAAGGAAAGAGACACGTACCTGAGGCAGCTGCCTTTCCGAAATAGGGAGTCTGTGGTGGTGATTGTTGCCATGTTATAGGCATGCTATTGCTTGTTGAAGCAGTAGTGCCGTAGTCGTGCTAACCCTCCGTAGAGCGGTAGTGCCGCCATCATGCTAACCCTTCAATTTGATGAACTGGTAGTGCCGTGGTCGTGCTAACCCTCCGTAGAGTGGTAGTGCCGCCATCGTGCTAACCCTTCGAATCTGATGAAGTGGTAGTGTCGTGGTCGTGCTAACCCTTCGTAGAGTAGTAGTGCCACCATCGTGCTAACCCTTCGATTTGCTGAAGTGGTAGTGCCGTGGTCGTGCTAACCCTCCGTAGAGTGGTAGTGCCGCCATCGTGCTAACCCTTCGATTTGATGAAGTGGTAGTGCAGTGGTCGTGCTAACCCTCTGTAAAGTGGTAGTGCCGCCATTGTGCTAACCCTTCGATTTGATAAAGTGGTAGTGTCGTGGTCGTACTAACCCTCCGTAGAGTAGTAGTGCCGCCATCATGCTAACCCTTCGATTTGATGAAGTGGTAGTGTTGTGGTCGTGCTAAGCCTCCGTAGAGTGGTAGTGCCATAGTCGTGCTAACCCTTCGGATCTGATGAAGTGGTAGTGCCGTGGTCGTGCTAACCCTGCATGGAGTAGTACTGCCGCCATCGTGCTAACCCTTCGATTTGATGAAGTGGTAGTGCCGTGGTCGTGCTAACCCTCCGTGGAGTAGTAGTGCCGCCATCGTGCTAACCCTTCTGATTTGATCATGGTGCCCCCTGAGAGGTCTTTGGTTGAGATCTGCCCCCGGAGAGGTCTTTGGTTGAGATCTGGATTAGTGTTTGAGATGATGTTTGGATTGTTGTTTTGACTGGCTGTTTGGATTGATATTTTGATTGATTGGTTGCCCCCTGAGTGGTCTTTGGTTGAGATCTGCCCTCGGAGAGATCTTTGGTTGATTGTTTGGACTGATGTCGTCACTCGGCTTTGGTCGGTGTCCACATCAAATCTCTCCTTCTGCAAAATAGGGAAACTAAAATATGCAGAAAAAATAGTGAGCATGCAAGTGAAATGCATGAGTTATGCAAGAATGCAGGATAAGGATTCATCTATGTCGACTTGGAGATGATAGCCGAGATAGCTGCAATTTGCAATAGGATCGAAGCCTTTTAAGCTGCTTTTGAATTTCATGCCCTTTAGGATTGCGAGATTCTCATCTAATACCTGTAGTCATTATTTGAAGATAGTGCGTCCCTTGTGGATTTTCACACTAGCTTTTCTTAGCGGGAAATGCGTCCTTTGTGGATTTTCACATAACCCTATGCCTTATTTTTGCCTGGAGTGGACCTAACCCAATCCAGTGGCTTTTTTTTTGTTTTTTTGAAGGAAAGACTGCCTGTTTTCAAGTTTTCACCCTATCCTTTTGCCTAATTTTTGCTTAGAGCGCCAATTACGGTTTTCACTCTAACGGCTTTCTTTTTCTTTTTTTTTTGCTGAAGCTATTAGCAAGTATCTTTCAGGAGCCTTGGGACATGGTTGTATGAGTTTGATTCTTCACACTTGATAGCAGGATGAGTCGGCTGAAGCATTTGCGTGCTAAGAGTAGCAGAGGGTAGGCAGATACATGACTTTGATCACACAGGGTACAATACTCTGATCACATTATTGCATAAATGCATGTGTTTCAATTTGATTTCATTAAGCATGATCATTGTTTGGCATTAATCTCAAAAAATACAGAACCTCACCTAATCTCTGGATGGATGTTAAAAGCATCAAACTCCTGTTATCAATCAGGCTTCACGGGTTTAATGATTGAATGTTTTCTCTCATCTCTTAATTTTTCTTTGAACGCGAATTCTAGATGCAACTTTGGGGACGAGACTTAACTCGAATACATGATGCACTCGTGGCTCCTCGCTTTAAGCTCAAGAAACACCATATGCCTCTTCTTACATACCAAACCTTATTAGAAGGTCATCTCCGCTAATTGGATAAGACTGAACCAAGAATCAAGAGGTCTTACTTTGGTTATAATGTTAGGTTTAGGTAGATGGCTGTCAAAGGAAGATCAGGTCGCTAGAGAAAATATGGCCGCAATATTTATTCGACTGATGGATGAACCATTCTCAGCTCAGTTACATATACAAGGTATTCTTGAACTTGGGTTCGGTAACATTTTAGCTCATTAAGATCAGAATGACAGTTAAAAAGGTAATCATCGAAACTCGACAAGTGGTTACTATTTTGAGCTCTATTTCATTTTATTTTATTTTATTTTTTTGAGCTCATGTCTTTGGCGCATGACTGAAACCCTCTTCCCAAAGTGTAAACTCATCCTTACCAAGGCAATTTTTCATAACCCAAAAAATTATTAAAACGTACATCCATCACTTCTAGAGCGGCCACTCTTCTAAGGGGAGGCAAAAATCATTTTTGGCGAGGGGATAGTTTTAACATGTGTAACAACAAAATTGGCACGCATTTAGCATACCTCCATAAAGCTCAACGGGCTAGCAAGTGATTGCAGCCATTTAGAGAGCTATACAAAGAAAATGTTGCCTAAATCATTTTCTAGGTTTCGTCTTATCCAGAGATCGCTTTGATGGGTAATTAGAAAGGTTCTAGTGCTCTTAGTGAGTTTCCATCCAATCCCCTAATTGCAACTAGTTTTTCTTTATTATTTTTCTGAATTTCCCTCTCTACAGGAATTATATCAGATTCTATCAAGATTTTCTTTAGGTTCCCCAAAGTTCTGAGATTAACTGCGGTCATATTATTTGAATTAATGTCAAAGTAAATGCATTATGATCATGTTAAATGAAATCATTAGAAACACCATACAAATAAGTAAAAATTGTTCTATTGAAATAACCAAACATTGTCATAAAAAATTGTTCTCGAAATAATAACAAAGATTGAAAAAGAAAGAACATAATCTTCATTTCCACTCTCACTAGTGGATTAAGAGGACCCGATCATAATCATGGAGGAGGGACCGCGTTGTAACCTGCCTTTTTCTTCTTTTCTCTCTTCTCAGGATCCATGATCTGATTGGTGTCAATGAGATCCTGGATCTTGTTTCTCAATGTTCGGCAACAATCCGTCAGGTGGCCGGTGTGCAGGTGGTAGGCACAGTACAGGTCTTCTCTGTGCCCTGGCTGCCCTTGATTCATAACCGGTCTAGGCATCAAAGGTTGCAACTTGCCCTCTTTCATCAGTCTCTCCAGCACCCAAGATAGAGATCGGCCTAAGTTGGAGTAGTACCTCTGGCGTTGCCCAACTCCAGTGACTGACACTTCGGCTGTCTTGCCATTTCTATTATTGCTGCCCCCGACACATCCTGATTTGAATCCCGACTGGTTCCCATAGCCTTTCCCAGCAAAGTTATGTTGGCTTGCTTTCTTTGTTAGGTAAGCCGCCTCAGCCTCTATAGCGATATCCTTTGAGCGACTCCCAGTCCCTGAGCTCTTTAAAGCTAAGCAAATCCATTAAATAAGGGCAGGAGTTTCTGATGAATAACCTGATCGGGTCAGCGGTATCAGGCTTCCTCTTTATCTCCATGACCCCTATTCCTCCATCTGGTAAGGTACTCATGGAATGATTCATCACTCCATTGCTGTAAGAGCTCAAGATCTTTTAGGGTGACCTCCATCCTGGTGCTGCAGTTGTATTGCTTCATGAACTCTTCGGTCAAAAGGTCCCAGTCCTCCTTGGACCTCCTATCCAACCCGTGGTACCAGTCAACTGTCGGGCCCACCAGACTAAGACAAAAATATTCCACCTTCTGCTTTTTACTCAACCCTATGCCTTTCATGACCAAGGTGTACTGCTTGAAGTGGGTGGATGGGTCAGAAGTGCCATCAAATTTCGGCAGCTCGGGCATTTTGAATCTTTGGGGCAGCAGCTATTCATCCCCTAGATCTCTGTCTTCTGGGTTGACCCCCCGAAGAGGGACTGTCGGTGGTTACAGAGCAGTAGGTGGCTGTGGGGCAGCAGGTGGATGGGCAATCCTTTCAGCCATAGTGCCCATCATATCCATCATTCTTCGCTGAAAATCTTATAGCCTCCTAGCTAGGTCCTGAGTGGTCAAAGCACCAGCTTCTTCTGCCATTGGAGGTTCTAGAGAGAGTGACTCTGAATCCCAGTTGGGCACTAATTCCGGCAACTCAAAAAGCAGATTTGACCTTACTAGTCGACCGTCGGAACCTCTTGTCCACTTAGATGAATATATGATGGCTGAAAAAATTAGATTGTTAGAATGATGCATGAATGACATATACAATGCATGATAGTGAGTTATGCAATATTTACAATCACATGCAAGCAAGTAGATCCTTCCAACCTTATTGCTCCCACACACGAGGTAATGTGGTCTCTTCCCTAGGTGGGCTTGATCCATGGTGTGACGCGCGCCGAACCCCGTGGCCTCCCGAAAGCCCACTTTAGGCCGATCAGGATGGGATTCATTAAAACTTGTAAGGTATTTACAAATGCTTTTTTTTTGGGCAACAAAGAGGTTTCTTGGAGTTGCCACCCAATAGAACAATGGGAAGGGTCATTTAGCCTCATCGAGCCTAAGACGGTGCATACATATCCATCTTGAGCAAGCCAGAGAGATCTTGGAGGTCTCAGCCTCTACCCCCTGGAACCTAGGATTTGTAAATTGAAGTCTTTTGATGAGACTCAAGAGGTGTCTTGGAAGTCCTAGACCTCTCGCCTCATTGAGCCCCAAAGACTAGAGTGAGTTCGGGACTTCTCATTTATTTATACCTTGATCAATATTATGATTAAGTTTTGAATTCGTTGTTTCACCAACTTTCCACATGATCATTTTATTAAAGTGCAATCATTCACATCAAAAACAATAAATTAAGCATTATTAAGGTAAACTTCCATAAATCAAAGTACAATAAAACTAGGGGTAGAATACAACCCCCATTATAAAATTAACATATAGATCATACAGAAATCGGGATATTCATTGGAGTGACCCCTTTTCCACTTATTCTGGCCGAGACTATCTTGGGTTTGGATTATGTCAGTGCCGGGCTTGCCACGTCATTCTTTGGGAGCCCCTTATTACTCCAGGTACATCATTGTTCTAAAGGTAGTGTGTCCCTTGTGGATTTTCACACTAGCTTTTCTTAGCAGGAAGTGCGTCCTTTCGGATTTTCACACAACCCTGTGCTTAACTTTTGCTTGAAGTAAATCCAACTTACTCCAATGGCTTTTCTTTGCCTTTTATCTTATTTTCTTTGGCTTTTATTTTTCCTTGTTTCTTGTTTCAGATTTGGTTGCAAGAGAAATTGAAACTGTTGTCAAAGCCACCTCCTAGGGTCATTAGTCAGTACTCTGCGAAGCATTTTCTTCCTCGCCGGCATTTGTGCCTACCTAAGACCCCTGACGAAGGCATTATCAGATTCAGTGAGATATCAGATGAGGATATTAACTTCATGCATGCTTGGCTTTCCTTATCCAGTGCAGCTATTGATGGGTCTTTAGGATGCATTCCCCTATGCGGGCTTCGTGAGGCAACCTTTTACATCACGTCCTGCTGCTCTTGTCAACTTGGGATGACTCAGGATGTGGTGAGACTCCCTCCCTCTATCCTTTCGAGGTGGAGTCCTTTCTGTGGCTTTTGCCTCCCGCTATCATGAGCTCTGGAGTCAACTTCCACTGAAGACTATCATACCTCCCTTCGGGAACCACTCTGTCACTTCCACCAGTGCGTACAAGAGGTGGATACTTAGCCCATCATCTGATAACCGAACACGGCGACTGAGGCATTTGGCTAGCAAGAGTAATAGTAGGACATAGTTTAGTTTTACATGCATTTTGAGCAATATATTTCTTTTTAAAGCAGAATTGGACAATGATATAAATGAATAAGTCAAGTCTTATTTTATTTCACAAAATTGTGTACATTTCAGTACGATTTCAGAATACATGATCACTTTTGACACTAATTCAATTATGCAAGACTACATTCATTCATGGAACCAAATCTTGACAGCATCAAACTCCTATCTCTAATCAGCCCTCTCAGGTTTTCATGATTGGATATTTTCTCTCAAGCCTCTAAATTTTGCCCAGGATGCCTTTTTTCGGTTTTCACCCTGACGAGGCGCCCAATTTTAGCAAGGCCGCCTTTTTTCGATTTTCGACCCGCGGGGCTTTCATTCTCTTCTTTTGATTTTGTAGCCTTTAGCCATGGAACCTTTTGAGCCTATCAATATTGATCGGTTCTTTGAATTCATTGCCATCGCTATCCGACTAAATCGCAGCTCCTTTTGACAACAGTTTCTTGAGGATAAACGGACCTTCCCACGTAGGTCTGAACTTCCCTCTAATATCTGGTGCTCCTGGTCTCATCTGTTTGAATACCAAATCCCCCTCCTTCAATGGATGCTTGTTAACTTTCTTTCCAAAAGACCTAGCGAGACTCTTTTGATAGATCTGGTTGTGATAGTAGGCTTTTAACCTGTTCTCATCCAACATGTTCAAGTGTTGCAACCGCTGCTGCGCCCATTCAGCCTCCGAAATCTCTGCTTCCATTATCACCCTTAGTGACTTAAGTTCGACCTCGACTGGCAATACTGCCTCCGTCCCATATACCAAAGCATAAGGAGTGGCTCCCGTTGAAGTTCTGATGGTTGTTCCGTAACCCCATAGTGCAAAAGGCAACTTTTTTGCCCAATCTTTATAATTCTGGACCATTTTAGCCAGGATCCTTTTGACATTCTTGTTGGCGGCTTCAACTGCCCCGTTAGCTTGAGGACGATACGGAGAAGACTTGTAGTTCTCGATACCATACTTCTGATGTAACTTCTTCATTTCGGCCATGAACTAGACCCTGTTGTCAGATACCACATGATGTGGAAGGCCGTACCTACATATCAAGTTCTTTTCTATGAATCTCGCCATATCCTGAGCATCCACCTTCTTGAAGGACTTTGTAACACCCCAAAGTGGCCGTAGAAGAATTACGGAGTTTTGTTCGAAAAATGTAAGTTTAGGTGCGAGAGTTCTGTCGCGAGTGCGAATAGTATCGCAGGCGCGACAGAGCCCTCCAGCGATTTCCGAACTTCAGCTGGTTGGTGCGGGCGTGAGCATTCTGTCGCGAGCACGAGAAGTGTCGCGAGAGCGACAGAACCCCCTCGCGAGATGTGTGCATAAGTGGGACTAAGAGACTTGCAGTTGTAGGGAGTTGACACATCGTATCGTAGAAGAGTGACAAGTGTCATCGTAGAAGAGTGACAAGTGGCGGCATAAGAGTTTGACAAGTGGCATCATAGGGTGTTGACACATGGCAACTTGAGAGGGTGACACTTGGCAAGAGACTTAAGTGTGGGTTATAGGAGAGTGACACATGGCTTTGTAGGGGAGTGACATGTAGCAAGACTAAATAAATTAAAAATGAAATTAAGAGTCAAAGTGAGATATACATGAATTAATTAAAGTAAGTGGGAATTAATTTGAATAGTAAATAGAGGATGAGGATTAACCATTTGCTTCTTTTTTCTTCTTTTACGTGAGTTTTGGCCCTCTTATTCTTTTGCTTTAGTTTCTTTTTTTTTTTGGTGAGCCGATCACCTTGCTTTGCCTCTCGCTTGTTCCTTTTCTTTTTCACATGCTTAGTTCTTTGAGAGAACCATTTGAGGTGGCTTATAGAGAGCATCATAAGACTTGATTAGATCTCTTCAGAAGGTTAGCTTAATTTATTTTTCGATCTGACCTCCTTTTTCTCTTTGTTTTTGATTTAAAGTAAAAAGAAGAGTAACCCAAGTGTTTTCTATGTGATTTGTGAAAGATGTGGATAAGAGGCTAGTGAAGGGAAAGGGAGAAGCTCTGAATTGATTAGAGAGAAGCGGATAAGCCACCTAAGGTAGGGATCGAGTGCGATTTTGTTTTCCTGGCATGTGATTGAATGATATGTGTTTAAAAGGAACCATGACCGGATGTAGATGTATATGATGAGCTTTAACTAGCTTAATTGTTCTTTTAGTGTATATTGGTTTATTATTCATTTTGATTGCTTTCAGTGCTCATGACATGTGTATATATGTTTATAAGTATGTAACTTGATCATTTGAGTGTTTGTGTTGATGATAGAGCTTAATTTTGCGAAATTCTGCTTATTTGTCATTAGACCCTGGTGTATAGTATTTATTATAAATAGAGCTATAGGACCCCAATTGTGTTGATTCCAATTGCATATGAAAGATAAGATCCGTATCTAAAAATTTCTGAGAAGGTACTTGATCGAATTTAGGACCTAAGTATCCCAAAAAGTAATTAGAACGTAGGTTACCCTGTTCTAGCGGGTTCCCTGGAACAATATGGATTGTTTAGATCATATCTTTTGTTATAGATGTCCCAATGACCTGAAAATTGTCCCATATGAACGATAACATCTTGGAGCAAAATTGTTAAGAAGAATGTTTTGCCTAAAAAGTACATTTAGAGGTTCATTTAGATGATACAATTTTAGGGTAAAAAGCAGTCTTGTGAGGAACCAAAGCAGAGCCTCTGTCACGAGCGCGACACAGGTCGCGACCTCGCGATAGAACAACCTATATTAAGCTCTTTTTTCTTCATTTTGAGCCCATGGTTGGCATGGGTAAGCCCCTTGCTTTTCCTCTTAATGTTTTATACATGATTAGGGCTCCTAAATGATTACAAATTATTTGTTAATGGGAAAATACATATGAGTATGATTAAAGTTAGTAATTTAACTAATAAAGTAACAATGTATAATTGAATGAAGGATAGCTAATGGCATGATAAATATATATATATATATATGAACTTATGAATGCATGTATATGATGATGTGATATAAGAGTGCATGCATGGAATTCAAATGTTATATGTTTTTAGTTGTTGAGCATGATTAACAAAGATTGTATATGAATGACACGCCTCTGAATTGGATAAATGCACTTGAATGTTAGTTGATGAGTTGATATCTTTTATAGTGTGTGAGTTGGTTATTGAGCCCGATTACCGTTATAGTGGATAGATAAGCATGCTTATAAAGGGCTAGAGTGCAGCTGCTACATGTTGGCCTTAATTGTGCCCATAGTTCGGAATACATCGTGTATTCCATAGATTGAGTTAATTCTCCACATGTAAGATACTTTAAACAGTATCCAGAGTTACCCGTATCCACCATGAAAGGAATTCAGGCTTGTCTTGTTAGTGTGATGTAATGCATTTGAGATGTTTAAAGAGTAGTGTTCTGAATAAATGCTATAGTACAAGAGAGTAATGTTTAAGTACATTACAGTTATGTATAGAAGTGTATGATTATATGAGTGTGTTTACATGAATATGGACACATGATAGTGTATATTTGAACAAATGATATGTACAAGTTGTAGTGTACATAAATAAGTAAAAGAGTACATCATATATGCACGTGAGTTCATAGTATGTGATAACTGAGCATGCAACCTGTATATGTATAAGAGCTATATGCATGAGCTAGCTGATCCTGTTATATGAGATCCTGTCACATGAACTGTGTGATTTATTTGTGACTTCGTAAAGAAGTCCTTTATAGTATTTTCATCCCCACTCAGCGTTATCGCTTAGCACGGATGTTTATTTCTGTGTAGGTATACAAGTTCGGATCAGTGAGCGGACATCTGCGGGTCAAGGCCACTAAGAGTTTTTGCTATACCTTTTTGTATAAGAAAGAGTTAGAGTTAGTTTTACATTTTTGAGTAACATCATTATGTAATATAAGTAGAAAAATCACAAGTAAAGGTACATGCAAATGTATATGTAAATGTATATGAACATGCAAATGTATATGTAGTTAATATGAAATGCAAGTTGGGCCCTATTGTAGTTTTTAATTACTTTTAAATGGATGTGTTTATGCTATCGCTTCCGCTAATGCATGTACATGTATACATAAGTGTCCGTGTAGTGCCCCGATATTCCTTACCGGGGGTATGGGGGTGTTACATTTAGTGGTATCAGAGCTTAGGTTTGAGGTTCTAGTCTATAAGATGTAGAGTATAGGTTAATGTCAGAGTTTGTCTATAGTTGTGGCCTAATGCAAATGTCGTTTGTGTAAAGTATATATGGAGTTCGACTCGCATGAGAGCGTAGAAGAGACAGCAGCAGATGTGAATTGGTAAGAGTTAGAGGTGACACTCTGTATTCCTGTCAGCTATCTTCTTGAAATCATTTGACATGAGCATAGTGAAACATGGGGATGGGAAAAGTGCATTACAGTAGCCTACATTGCATTTTTGCATCATCTTGCATACACGAATCATTACATAGCCATTCCATTCGCATCCCTCATTTGTATGTGAAAAAGAATCATTGAATGCGTTTCATTGAGAAAAGCTGACGGGATATACATCGAGTGACTGGTGCTTAGAAGAAGTGTATGGATTAGAGTGCAGTGTGTTAAGGAAAGTGTGAAGTGTGTACGATTTGATAGTTATATGGTATAAGTGATAGCGATTTGGAGATTTGTTTAAAGATTTACCTGTGTGTATCAGTGATTAGCGAGGAAATTTCGAGGACGAAATTTCTTAAGGGGGAGAGATTTGTAACACCCCAAAGTGGCCCTAGAAGAATTACGGAGTTTTGTTCGAAAAATGTAAGTTTAGGTCGAGAGTTCTGTCGCGAGCGCGAACAGTGTCGCGGGCGCGATAGAGCCCTCCAGCGGTTTTTGAACTTCAGCTGGTTGGTGCGGGCGTGAGTATTCTGTCGCGAGCGCGAGAAGTGTCGCGAGAGCGACAGAACCCCCTCGCGAGATGTGTGCATAAGTGGGACTAAGAGACTTGCAGTTGTAGGGAGTTGACACATGGTATCGTAGAAGAGTGACAAGTGTCATCGTAGAAGAGTGACAAGTGTCATCGTAGAAGAGTGACAAGTGGCGGCATAAGAGTTTGATAAGTGGCATCATAGGGTGTTGACACATGGCAACTTGAGAGGGTGACACTTGGCAAGAGACTTAAGTGTGGGTTATAGGAGAGTGACACATGGCTTTGTAGGGGAGTGACATGTGGCAAGACTAAATAAATTAAAAATTAAATTAAGAGTCAAAGTGAGATATACATGAATTAATTAAAGTAAGTGGGCATTAATTTGAATAGTAAATAGAGGATGAGGATTGACCATTTGCTTCTTTTTTCTTCTTTTACGTGAGTTTTGGCCCTCTTATTCTTTTGCTTTAGTTTCTTTTTTTTTTGGGTCAGCCGATCACCTTGCTTTGCCTCTCTCTTGTTCCTTTTCTTTTTTACATGCTTAGTTCTTTGAGAGAACCATTTGAGGTGGCTTATAGAGAGCATCATAAGACTTGATTAGATCTCTTCAGAAGGTTAGCTTAATTTGTTTTCCGATCTGACCTCCTTTTTCTCTTTGTTTTTGATTTAAAGTAAAAAGAAGAGTAACCCAAGTGTTTTATATGTGATTTGTGAAAGATGTGGATAAGAGGCTAGTGAAGGGAAAGGGAGAAGCTCTGAATCGATTAGAGAGAAGCGGTTAAGCCACCCAAGGTAGGGATCGAGTGCGATTTTGTTTTCCTGGCATGTGATTGAATGATATGTGTTTAAAAGGAACCATGACCGGATGTAGATGTATATGATGAGCTTTAACTAGCTCAATTGTTCTTTTAGTGTATATTGGTTTATTGTTCATTTTGATTGCTTTCAGTGCTCATGACATGTGTATATATGTTTATAAGTATGTAACTTGATCATTTGAGTGTTTGTGTTGATGATAGAGCTTAATTTTGCGAAATTCTGCTTATTTGTCATTAGACCCTGGTGTATAGTATTTATTATAAATAGAGTTATAGGACTCTAATTGTGTTGATTCCAATTGCATATGAAAGATAAGATCCGTATCAAAAAAATGTCTAAGAGGGTGCTTTATCGAATTCAGGACCTAAGTATCCCAAAAAGTAATTAGAACGTAGGTTACCCTGTTCTAGCGGGTTCCCTGGAACAATATGGATTGTTTAGATAATATCTTTTGTTATAGATGTCCAAATGACCTGAAAATTATCCCATTTGAAAGATAGCATCTTGGAGAAAAATTTTTAAGAAGAACATTTTGCCTAATAAAAATTACGTTTATAGGTTCATTTAGACGATACAAATTTAGGGTAAAAAGCAGTCTTGTGAGGCACCAAAGCGGAGCCTCTGTCGCGAGTGCGACAGAGGTCGCGACCTCGCGACAGAACAACCTATATTAAGCTCTTTTTTCTTCATTTTGAGCCCATGGTTGGCATTGGTAAACCCCTTGCCTTTCCCCTTAACGTTTTATACATGATTAGGGCTCCTAAATGATTACAAATTATTTGTTAATGGGAAAATACATATGAGTATGATTAAAGTTAGTAATTTAACTAATAAAGTAACAATGTATAATTGAATGAAGGATAGCTAATGGCATGATAAATATATATATATGAACTTATGAATGCATGTATATGATGATGTGATATAAGAGTGCATGCATGGAATTCAAATGTTATATGTTTTTAGTTGTTGAGCATGATTAATAAAGATTGTATATGAATGACACGCCTCTGAATTGGATAAATGCACTTGAATGTTAGTTGATGAGTTGATATCTTTTATAGTGTGTGAGTTGGTTATTGAGCCTGATTACCGTTATAGTGGATAGATAAGCATGCTTATAAAGGGCTAGAGTGCAGCTGCTACATGTTGGCCTTAATTGTGCCCAGAGTTCGGAATACCTCGTGTATTCCATAGAGTTGAGTTAATTCTCCACATGTAAGATACTTTAAACAGTATCCAGAGTTACCCGTATCCACCATGAAAGGAATTCAGGCTTGTCTTGTTAGTGTGATGTAATGCATTTGAGATGTTTAAAGAGTAGTGTTCTGAATAAATGCTATAGTACAAGAGAGTAATGTTTAAGTACATTACAGTTATGTATACAAGTGTATGATTATATGAGTGTATTTACATGAATATGGACACATGATAGTGTATATTTGAACAAATGATATGTACAAGTTGTAGTGTACATGAATAAGTAAAAGAGTAAATGATATATGCACGTGAGTTCATAGTATGTGATAACTGAGCATGCAACCTGTATATGTATAAGAGCTATATGCATGAGCTAGCTGATCCTGTTGCATTAGATCCTGTCACATGAACTGTGTGATTTATTTGTGACTTCGTAAAGATGTCCTTTGTAGTATTTTCATCCCCACTAAGCGTTATCGCTTAGCATGGATGTTTATTTCCGTGTAGGTATACAGGTTCGGATCAGTGAGCGGACATCTGCGAGTCAAGGCCACTAAGAGTTTTTGCTATACCTTTTTGTATAAGAAAGAGTTAGAGTTAATTTTACATTTTTGAGTAACATCATTATGTAATATAAGTAGAAAAATCACAAGTAAAGGTACATGCAAATGTATATGTAAATGTATATGAACATGCAAATGTATATGCAGTTAATATGAAATGCAAGTTGGGCCCTATTGTAGTATTTAATTACTTTTAAATGGATGTGTTTATGCTATCGCTTCCGCTAATGC
This sequence comes from Excoecaria cochinchinensis, assembly GCA_947683425.1. Taxonomy (NCBI): domain Eukaryota; kingdom Viridiplantae; phylum Streptophyta; class Magnoliopsida; order Malpighiales; family Euphorbiaceae; genus Excoecaria; species Excoecaria cochinchinensis. The sequence continues at coordinate 2,805,154 of CANTUQ010000013.1, forward strand.
ATGTACATGTATACGTAAGTGTCCGCGTAGTGCCCCGATATTCCTTACCGGGGGTATGGGGGTGTTACAGACTTAGCTTCTACCCACTTGGGGAAGTAGTTGATGGCGACGATGATGTATCTATGCCCATTGGAGGCTGTGGGGCATATCTCTCCAATAATATCAATCCCCCAAGCTGCGAACGGCCAAGGTGACGTTAGATTATGTAATTCCGAAACTGGCAGGTGCCTTAAATCTACATACTGCTGGCATAACTGACACTGCTTTACATACTTCGAGCAATCGTTATCCATGGTGAGCCAGAAGAATCCTTGTCTCATAATCTTTTTGGCTAATGTCAACCCGTTCATATGGGCCCCACATACTCTGGCGTGAGTTTCCTCCATCACCCTCTTAGCCTCTCTCTCATCCAAACACCTCAACTGGATACCATCCGCCTGTCATTTGTACAATGCTCCATTTATGCAAATGAACTGGGTAGATAGCTTGCGAATCATTCTCTGATCTTTTTCAGTAGCTTCCTCCGGAAACGTCACATTCTCTAGATAGTTCTTGATATCATAATACCACGGCTTCCCATCCGCTACTTCTATTTCCATGACTGATTTAGATTCAAAGCTAGGTCTCTCAGAGCTAGAAATCAAAAATGGCCTCATAACCACCCCTTCGGGATTATCCCACATTGAGACTAAAGTAGCAAGCGCGTCGGCTAACTGGTTTTCATCCCTCGGAACAAAACGGAATGTACATACTTCAAATTGACTACTTAGGTCTCTCAAGTGCTCAATGTATGGCATTAGCCTCTCTTCTTTAATGGCCCATTCACCTCGGATTTGATTGATCACCAGGGAGGAATCACCAAACACTTCCACGTTTTTTGCTCCTAAGGCCATCAACGCCTCTAACCCAAAGGCACACGCTTCATACTCAGCTTCATTATTGGTAGCATTGAACCTTAATTTCTTGGCCAAAGGGAGCTTCTCATCATCCAGGGTTGTTAAAATGTTCCCTACTCCTGCCCCCTTGTTGTTCACGGCTCCGTCAAAGTGCAATTGCCAACCTTGAACTCTGATGGCTGCCACTTCCTCATCTGGAAAGTTAAACTCGTACGAGTCCCCTTGAATTGGGTGTTCTGCCAGGAATTCAGCCACTGCATGCCCTTTGATAGTTTTTCGAGTAATATACTCCACATCGAATTCTTGTAGCAACAATAACCACCTTCCCATTTTCCCAAGTAAAGATGGAGCTTCCTATAAGTACCTCAAAGGATTCTGCTTCGCTACTACCTGTACTCTATAGGCATGAAAATAATGCCTTAATTTCTTAGAAGCCCAGATTACCGCAAGGCAAATCTTTTTTACTTCTGTATACTTAACCTCATAGGCCAGGAACTTCTTGCTAAGGTAGTAAACAACAAATTCCACTCCAAATTCATCCTCCTTGGCCATCATGGCGCCTACAGAACTGTCTTCTATGGCCAAATATAGAATCAAGGGTTTGATTGGCTGCGGTGGTCTTAACACCGGTGGATTTAGCAGATACTCTCTGACAGTATCAAAAGCCTTCTAATAGCTTTCGTTCCATATTACTAGTTGGTCTTTTCTAAGTAGTTTGAAGATCGGTTCACATATTGAAGTAAGCTTGGCAATAAACCTACTGATGTACTGCAACTTACCAAGAAAGCTTCTCACGTCCTTTTCCTTCTGCGGTATTGGCATTTCTCTGATTGCCCTAACCTTATCCGGGTCAATCTCAATACCCCTCTAGGAACCACGTGTCCTAGGAGCTTCCCTGAGGTAACACCAAAGATATATTTCTTAGGATTTAACCGCAGATTATACTTGTCTATCCTTAAGAAGAACTTTGCCAGGGCTTCAAAATGACCTTCTCTAGTGGCTGACTTGATCATCATGTCGTCCACGTATACCTCCACTTCTTTATGGATCAGGTCATTCAAGATTTTTGTTGCCATCCTCTGATAAGTGGCTCCTACATTTTTCAGGCTAAAAGGCATTACTCGAAAAGCATAGGTCCCCCACTCCGTGATGAACGCTGTCTTAATTTGGTCAATTATTTTATTGAGAATTTGATTGTAGCCCACATAACCATCTCCAAAGTTATACATCTCGCAAGCAGCGGCGCTGTCTATCAGCACATCTATATGGGGCAATGGAAAGTCATCTTTTGGACAGGCCTTATTCAAGTCACGATAATCTACGCACACCCTTACCTTGCCATTCTTCTTGGCTACGGGGACAATATTGGCCAACCAAGTTGGATACTGTACCTCAACTAGAAATTTGGCTTTGACTTGCTGGTGAATCTCCTCCTTCACTTTATCTGCCCATTCTGGCCTAAGCCTTCTCAACTTCTGTTTAATGGGTTTGTGGTCCGGATATGTAGGAATAGCGTGCTCTACGACTTCCCGATCGATTCCTGGCATATCTTCGTAGGTCCAGGCAAAGACTTTTTCATATTTTTTCAATATTCTCTCAAATTTTTCTCACTCTTCAGGAGTTATATTTGATGCTATCAAAATTTCTTTTGGATTCTCTACGGTTCCAAAATTAAATGGAGTAGCATTAGTTGAATCAATATCAAATATGGATGGATAATGATCATGATCATGCATAGTGAAATCATCGAAAACATCACACAAGTAGGCAAAGTCAATCAATTTATTAATAAGATTGAAATTGTCATTAACATCATTGAAAAGTTCTGGAACAAAAAGAAAATCTAAACTATTTTCCTCTTCCTCCTCTGCTGGCGCATCTGCCGCGGTTGATGGTCCTGCATCACTTCGGCTCTTCGGAGGCCCCCCAATCAATTCCTGCATGGCTTCCTCTACTTTTGCTTTCCCCTTCTGCTGGGTGGCTACCATCCTTTCAGTCATTACTTCTTCAGGCATCTCACGGTCCCAAATTGTCCTACTGGTCATGATTTCTTCATCCCATAAGCCCTCTGTTAGCATGATCGATCCAATGTCCCAGTCATAGACATCATTGAAGACCTCGAACCCTGGCACAAACCTTCCATTCAGCCATTGCGGTTCATCTTCCCCTGTATAGGCACATGTTGCTGTCACTGGCACAAAAGTCTTCTGTATATGAGGAATGTCCATTTTTGACTTCACACCCCTTTCTACAGTACCTGTATATCCTAGACCCCTTCTGTCCTTTGGACCCTTGGTGGTGACAGCTGTTAGCTTCCCCTGATAATTCTTGCCCAGTCCTACGCTAGGAAAGAATGACATCTTTTTCCTCATATTCAGTACCTGGGGGCTTTCTTCTTTCTGCTCTTCCTCACCTATCATGGCAATATGAAACCCACTAAACGGCTGCCTAGCGATCTCCAGTACTGAAACCTGATTCTCCTGGGCAGCCCTTATAGTCACAATCTGGCCCTCATGAGGTATTTTTACCATCTGGTGAAGTGTAGAGGGGACTCCACCCAACTTATGAAACCATGGTCTACCTAGAAGAGCTGAGAAATTGGCAGGTATAGGTAGTACCACAAACTCCACTTATGACTCTATGGGCCCCGTCTTCACTACTGCCGTAAATGTCCCCGAAGCATGTCTACGTGAGTTATCATAGGCTGTGATAGTGAGATCAGATTTGGCTAACATATCCTCTGTCACCCCAAAAGCCGCCATTGCCACCCGTGGGCACACATTTATCGAAAAGCCATCATCTACCATTACGCAAGCAGTGTGATTTTGGTTATTCTGTGCTCTTATGTACAGAGGGCGATTATGGTTGCGGCCTTCTGCCGGTAAATCAGCACTAGTAAAGACAACATTTTCTCTTGATCCTCCTTTTACTACATGCAGAAGTTCCGTAGGCGAGATAGTTGTTGCCACAGTTGCCTCGCATAAAGCCTCTACCACCTTCTGCCTATGCGAAGGCGACTGTCTCAAAAGATCCCATATGGAAATCTGAGCCATCGTCTTTTTTAGTTGCTTAACAATCAGATCTTCTTCCGGCTCTTTTCCCTTTCTGCCCTGAACCGACTCCTGGGGCTTCTCAACTTCTGGAGCTACCCTTCCGCTTCGGGTTACAGCTCCTACCTCTTTCCTCTTTGCTTCTTCTCCTTCCTCCTCCGAGTTCCACAGGTCAGAAAATACTTCAGAATTATCATTTTTAGCTCCACTATCATCAGTGGACTAGCAATTGATCACTGCAGCGGGAAGCCCTTCTTCACTCCCCTCATGGAGGTTCATGACAGCAGCGTGGACATCGTTGCCTATAATTCCCTTAACACAAACTCCTTGGGCAAACTAGACCCGATCATGTTCACTAGTGAGGGCATACTGTTGCACCCAGCCTTCTTTTGACCTCCTCTCTTCTCTGGGTCTATGATCTGCTTTGAGTCGATTAGATTTTGAATCGCGTGCCTTAACATCTTGCAATTATCAGTTATATGCCCGGTGTGCTGATGATATGCATAATACTCTTCATCCTTATGCCCTGGCATGCCTTGAGTTCTAGCAGGCTTGGGTGGCATAGGCTGTAACTTACCCTCTTTCATCAGTCTTCTCAGCACCCATGATAAAGACCTTCAAAGATTGGAAAAATGCATTGGGGTAGCATTAGCAGCTAATACCTCAGCAGTCTTCCGTGCGCCACTAGTGAAACCTGTTGGTCTATTTGCCCCCTGGCTACTGCTACCTCTCTTGGGATAGTTCTCATTAGCTACTCTCTTAACAAGGTATTCCCCCTCGGCCTCAATGGCGATGTCCTTCAGAGACTCCCAGTCCTTCAATCCTTTCATCCTCAATCCTTCTCTCAAATATGGGCTCGCATTTTTGATAGCCGTATTTGATCCTGAGTATCCGGTTTCCTCTTCATTTCCATCACCCGATTCCTCCACCGGGTTAGATACTCATGGAAGGACTCGCCTCCCTTCTTCTGTAACAGCTCTAGGTCCTTTAAGGTCACTTCCATCCTTGTACTGCAGTCGTATTACCTCAAAAACTCCTCCGTCAACAAATCCCAATCCTCCTTGGTTCGGCGATCGAGCCCATGGTACCAATCTACTGCTGGGCCAGTCAAACTCAAGCAAAAGTACTCAATCTTCTGCTTTTTTATCAAAGTGGTGCCCTTCATTACCAGCGAGTACTGTTTTATGTGTGCCATGGGGTCAGAAGTTCCGTCAAACTTCGGAACATCCAGTATTTTAAAGTTCATTGGGACTAAATCCTCCCCTTCTAACTCCTTGTCTTTCGAGTTCATTCCTCGACCCTTTCTTAGCATTCTTGTCATTGCTTTAAATTTCTCCTCCATCTTCTTCCAGATGGCTTCTTCAGTTTGAGGGGCTTTCCCTTTCTCAGACATACATTCCTCATATTCTTCATCTTCCCAATCATCATCTAACCTTGGGACTGGTCTTCCCCATTGTGCCCCTGAAGTAGTGGCTCTTAAGTTTACAGGTGGCATGTGAATTTCCTCTTGGGGGTCTTCTCTGACCTCCCCCCTTTTATTATTTCTCATAAGAGGAGGTGGTGGGTTCTGTGGGGCCGCTTGCTGACCCATAGTGTCCATCATGGCCATCATACGGTTCTCAAACTCTTCAAGCCTTCGACCCACTTCCTCTGCTATCATTGCCCTGGTGGCATCTGCCCCTCTTAGTGAGTTTGCCATTTCTTCGGGTAAAGAAAACTGAGCTGAAGTAGCGTAGCTGGTTTTAGAAGAAGTGTCCAGATACTCTACCCTTTCTGGTAACTCGAAGAATGGATTTTTGCGTAGTCGCCCCCGAGACCCTCTTGTCCACCTAGGCGAATCTATGATGGCTGAAAAACATAAAGGGTCAGGATGATGCATGAATGTGCTAAGATGCATGATCGTGCTATACAACATTTACAAACCACATGCAAGTACATAGGTCCTTCCAACCTTGTTGCTCCCGCACACGAGGTCATAATCTCTTTTCTAGGTGGGATTGATCCATGGGTTAACAGGGAACCAGATGGACGCGCATGGTGCACGGTGGAAAACCGGCAGCATAACCTCTCTTAACTAATGCACAAGCACATGGGTTATGATCATTATGTATTTAGGCAGCCCGAACAAATTGACATGGGCCTATCGGGGCATGAAAGCCTTTGATTAGGTGACCAATCAAATTATCTGGGCTTGTCCAATACATAATGATCCACATAGCAAGCATAGTATTAAGGTTCATACCACCTAGGGGAAGTAACTATTTTCATTACATGAGCTTTAGTCAAAAGGTGGTGTTACTTTAGGGCTACCCAAGCATGGTCCCTGCCAATGGGTCTAGCTCGTCACGAGCGTAACGACCGATTGGGTCACCATTTAATATACCATGCTGGTACAAGGCTTGGGCTGGTGATTATCCTTAACACTTCCCTACATTGAGTGAACATAGGGTCATGCTTCGGGAACGTACCGGGGCTGAAAAAAAGGGACAAAACTAAGGCTCTAATGAGATGCAATGCAGTTTTGAAAGCAGGTGAAATTTTTGAACTAAAACTCAATTATAATTTTTAATTAAGGTACTTTCGAATCAAAGTCTCGAATAAGTTACCCAGTGGAGTCGATACTGTGACGCGCGCCGAACCCCGTGGCCTCCCGAAAGCCCACTTTAGGGCAATCAGGATAGGATTCATTAAAACTTGTAAGGTATTTACAACTGCGTCTATTTTGGGCAACAAAGAGGTTTCTTGGAGTCGCACCCAATAGAACATTGGGAAGGGTTGTCTAGCCTCATCGAGCCTAAGACAGCGCATACATATCAATCTTGAGCAAGCCAGAGAGATCTTGGAGGTCTCAACCTCGACCCCCTTAAGCCTAGGATTTATAAATTGAAGTCTTTTGATGAGACTCAAGAGGTGTCTTGGAAGTCCTAGACCTCTCGCCTCATTGAGCCCCAAAGACCAGAGTGAGTTTGGGACTTCTCATTTATTTATACCTTGATCAATATTATGATTAATTTTTGAATTCGTTGTTTCACCAACTTTCTACATGATGCATTTAATTAAAGCGCAATCATTCACATCAAAAACAATAAATTAGGCATTATTAAGGTAAACTTCCATAAATCAAATTACAATAAAACTAGGGGCGGAATACAACCCCCATTATAAAAATAACATATAGATCATACAGAAATTGGGATATTCATTGGAGTGAGGACATTGGTCCTGCCATGCATATTTGTTACAAACTAATTTTTAAGAAGTATCAATTTTGTTGGTTAAAAAAAATAGGACATTGGTCCACAGCTTTTGAGAAAACCCCAAATTAATTACTATAAAATATTTGGCCCTTTTCACTTTAACGACATTGAAATAATCTTAACAATAATATGAATAAAAAGCAAGGGTAAAGAAAGAACCCGTATGGAAATCCTCAGATTGGCTCGACCAGCATCATTTACAACTCCAATTCCAAATGGTCAGAAAATAACTCATAGGAATAAACATGTCAGTATCAAAATTGATGAATAAAATAAAAAAAAAAGAAAATAATAGGAAACTTTAAAAGAAATAAGTTAAAACATAAAAAAGGAAAAATTAAAATGATTAATATAAGTTAATTAAATCAAACAAGTGCTAATCCAGAATGTTTACCCTCGGATTTTACCTTTTTGGGTGAATATCAGATGGTTTCGGTCCCCGTGCGGTCCACAAGGATCAAATAAAAACAGATCAAAGTAAGAAAATTTGTATTTTCCCTTCTTAAAAATTTAATAGCGATCAAATGTTTGAATTAGCTGTATTGATGGAAACGAATGAATTTCGTTACCTCAAATTGGCTTAATTCACAAGAAGAATTTAAGCAAATCAATTAATTGGAAGAAATTTTGTCAAATTAAATTATGAAAATAGAGATTTTATAGCTTTTTGGTAAATTGCTCACAAAAAAACCTTTCTCAACAAATTCAATCTCTCAAAAAAATGGTTAATTTTCTCCACTAAAAAATTTATCAAATTTTCTAACCCCAAATAATGAATTTTACCTCCCAATTTATAGAATTTTGGAGATAAAATCAAATAAGCATTAGTTTAAAGTTTGAATTTTAAAAGGGGTTGTAAAATTCAATTTTTAACCAAATCTTACCCAAAATTTGAAAGATAAGGGATAAAATTTTATCAGATCCGATGATAACAGATTAGATCCACTACCAATGGGCATCCCTGCAACTACCGACGGGCGTCCTTACTAAGGGCACGCGTGGAAATTCGGATACAGACGGGCCGTAACGCGGGACTAGGGACAGGCGTCCCTACTCAGACACATGTCCGTCCCTAGCTACAGACGGGCCGTATCGCGGGACTAGGGACGGGTTTCCCTACTCAGACACGTCGTCCCTAGCTACAGACGGGCCGTCCCTACTATGCATAGGGACGGGGATCACCCCAAGTAGGGACGGGTGTCCCTACTTCAGACGGCCATCCTGTCTATGGAGCAAAACTTCCCATTTCAAGCAAAATTTCCCAAACTCTTTCAAAACCTCACGCTATAGCGAAAATGATTTTAATCCTTGTGAAACCGAAAGACGAAAACCTCCAAATTCCATCCATTTATCCGAAAACCAACATGGATCTCTTCATCGGGTAACTCTGACCTGGACTGCCTCAAGACCCGGTGTCTACACATGGGTTAGCGGGGAACCCAATGGACGCGTATGGTGCACGGTGCGAAACCAGCAGCATAACCTCTCTTAACTAATGTGCATACGCATGGATTTTGGCCTTTATGTATTTAAACATTTCAACTCAATTAAGATGGGCCCATCGGGGCATGAAAGCCTTTAATAAAGGACCATTTAATTTAGTTGACTTTGTTCAATAAATAACGGCCCACATAGCAAGCATAGCATTAAGGTACATGTCACCTAGGGAAAATATTTATTGCTATTACATGAGCTTTGGTCATGGGTGATGATATTTTTGGGTTACCCAAGCATGGTCCCTGCCGACGGGTCTAGCTCATTATGAGCGTAATGACCGATCGGGTCACCATTTGATATACCTTGATGGTACGTGGCTTGGGCTAGTGATTATCCTTAACACTTCCCTATATTGAGTGAACGTAGGGTCATGCTTCGGCAACGCACCGGGGCTAATAGAGGGGCCAAACTAGCATAGTTCTAAAGCTCTAATGATATGATATGCAATTTCAAAAAGGGATAAAAATTTTAAATTAAAACTCAATTATAAATTTTAACCAAGGTACTTTCGAATCGAAGCCTCTTAGAGGTCCCCAGTGGAGTCGCCACTGTGATGCACGCCGAACCCCGTAGGACGCCCCGAAGGCCTGCTCTTAGGGCTTTCGGGAGAGGTTCATGAAAACTTGTAAGGTATTTACAAGGGCGTTAATTTTGGGCAACAGGTAGGTTTCTTGGAGTCGCCACCCAATAAAATATTGGAAAAGTTCGTCTCGCCTCAGTGAGCCTAAGACGGTGCATCTTATCCATTTTGGGCAAACCAAAGCGGTCTTGGAGGCATTCACCCCAATAGAATATTGGAATGGCCCTCTAACCCTATAGAGCCTAGGATTGTAAATTGAGTCTTTTGGTGGGACACAAGAGGTGTCTTAGAGATCCCATTCCAATGAAACATCGAAATGGGCCTCTCGCCTCGTTGAGCCCAAAGACCAAAGATAGTTCGGGACTTCTCATTTATTCATACCTTGGTTATTTTATAATTAAGTTTTAAAGTTATGTTTTCATCCCTTTTCTCATACATCTCGATGCAATAATTAGAGCGCAAGTTTGATCATTCAAGGAAAGCGATAAATAAAAGGGTAAATAAAATAAAGTACATGAAAATAAAATACAACAAAACTAGGGGCGGAATACAACACCCATTGTAAATAAAGTACAAACCATACATAAATCGGGATATTCATTGATGATGAGGATATTGGTCCTCGCACGCATATTTATTATAAAACAATTTTTATGTGATGATTTTGGATGGAGAAAATTGAGACATTGGTCCGATTTTTATTTAGGAAAAATACCAATTTAATTAATAAAAAACGTTTGTGTTTTTCTTTTTAGCGGATCTAAATAAACAATTTTACAAGAAAATTATATGACAAAAATAAAAAAAAACTAAATAAATAAAATATTACAAATAAAGAAAATAAACATATAATCCAAATGAGCCATTTTTGATCCCCCGTGTGCTCGCAAAAAATGCCCAAGCAAAAAATGAGTTTTGACATAAAAATAAAACATAAACAAAATAATGTTAGTAATTAAAATAATTAAATCAATAATAAAAGATAAAATGGAATAAAATAAGATAAAATAGCATGACATCAAAATGACAATTGAATTAATATGTTAACAATTAAAATAAATGTGAAAAATGCATTTTTATGACAAATTGAATAAATGATGTGATTAGAATAAAATATAACATGTTAATGAATTAATACATTAAAATTATGAACATGATGAAAAATAATGAAAATAAACAATAAATTGAATAAGCAATAAATATAACATGTAACAATGATAAAAGATAATGAATAAAAGAATGATAAAAATAATTAAAACAATAAAATGATTAATTACTATTACCACAATTAACATAAACCATTTATATGGCAAAAAGATTAATCAAAATTAATTAATTAATTACATGCTGAAAAATAATGATGAATCAAAATAAAATAAATTATTTACATGTTAGGAATTAATAGGGAATGAAATTTACATGAATAAAAAAAACATATATAAACATATTAAATAAAACAAACATAACAATAATAGAATAAACAAATAAATGGAAACAATAAGTAAATTAATAAAAACAATAAAATATACATCAATAAATTAAATATAAACAAAATAAAAGAAAATAAAATCAAGCTCTGAATATTTACTCTCAGAGTCGAATTCGATGAAGGTAAAAGATGATTTGATTTCATTTGTTTGTGACTTTCAAAAATTTAGAGTTGAATATGAGAAATGTTGGAATTTTATTCTAATAAAAATAGGCTTGAAAAAAATAATTTAGCAACAAAATTAATTGCTTTTGTTTATAGAGAAAACAAAAGAATTAACTTGAATGCTTAAGAAAAAAAAAACTGATTTTGAAAGTGAAAATTAATCTCTTATGTTTATGGAGAAAACAAAAAAATTAATTTGGAATAATCAAAAATTGAAAATCAATTTTTCAATCTCCATTAATTCTTGTTAATTGAAAGAAGAAATATGAAATTTTTGGAAGAAAAATCAAAGAAGAAGAGAGGAAAATCTGAAATTCTGGTGAAAATAAAAAATTATGGAGGCTCCCCTTTTAGCTTTTCATCATAAGGAATTTATAGGAAGAAAAAATGATGTCCTAATTCAATTAAGGAAAAGAAGTTTCTTTTAACATAAATTCCTTTATTTTTAATGATAAAATCAAGTTTTATTAATTAATTACCTAAAAAAATGTTTTAGAATTTAATTTGGATTCAAAAACCTTCATTTAGGGTGAAAAAATGCGTTTTTGGGGTGAATAATCGGAAAAAATGGTGAAAAAAAGGGAAAAATGTACATCAGACCCTTTAGCGACGGCCAGGAAAGGAGGGACGCCCGTCGCTATTGAGCGACGGGCGTGCGCACGACGCTGCGCGCAGGATGCGCTGGCGCCCGCGCGCGCCTGGGCGCGCTGCCGCGCCTGATACTCGCCGAATTTTTTTTTTAATTTTCTAATTTAACTAAAAATATTTTAATTTCAAGCCCCCATTTTTCAAAACTAATTTTTAAAATATTTTTTATTATTTTTTTATCTTTTCACTCTAAAATGCAAATTGGAAAAGAAAATCATCACTTTTAACCTTTTTGCCTATGGAAAGGCGTCTTATCATCATTGTGTAACTTCGATCTAGGCTGAATTAGGACCCGGTGTCTACACTCACCCACCAAGACCACTTGTCAACATTCTATTAGTCCAAATGGTCAAATATCTTGACTTTACATTTAAATCCTTGGCTTTTCTCTAATTGATCCTTCTTAATTACAAATCACTCACTAAACAAATATTTCCTTTAATAAACTTTAATTCACTTCAATTAAGTCCTCAAATAAATTCCAATTCCACTTGCACAATTACTAAAATATCCTTAATTATCCAATTTATCAGCAAAATCCTTCTAGGCTCTAATTTGGGATGTTACAGGAAGTGTGCTCTTGAAATGTATCGAGTCCCTGTCAAGACTACGAAGTGCGGGGACCATCCTTTGATGGTGATGCATCGAGTTTGCTCCAGACTTACCAAATGCACGAAGTGTTCTCTTGAATTGCACTAAATCTGCTCCAGACTTAAAAAGTATGGGGCCCATCCTTAGATGGTGATGCGCCGAGTCTACCCCAAACTTACAAAATACACCGAGTCTGCTCGAGACTCGGTGCATTCTATTGAACTGCACCGAGTCTGCTCGAGACTCGGTGCATTCTATTGAACTGCACCGAGTCTGCTCAATACTTACAAAATGCAGAACGTTTTTTCTTAAACTGCACCAAGTCTATTGCAGATTAACAAAGTGTGGAGCCCATCCTCAGATTGTGATGCGCCAAGTCTACTACAGACTTGCAAAACACAAGAAGTGTTCTCTTGAACTGCACCAAGTCACTTCCAAGACTACAAAGTGCGAGGACCATCCTCAGATGGTGATGCACCGAGTCTGCTCCAGACTTACAAAATGCAGGAAGTGTTCTATTGAATTTCACAGAGTCTGCTCCAGAATTACAAAGTGCAGGGGCCATCCTCAGAGGGTGATGCACCGAGTCTGCTCTAGACCTACAAAATATGGGATGTGTTCTCTTGAACTACACTGAGTTGATGAAGAGACTACGAAGTGCGGTGACCATCCTCAGATGGTGATGCGCCGAGTTTGCTCTAGACTTACAAAACACAAGAAGTGTTCTCTTGAATTGCACTGAGTCTGCTCCAGACTTACAAAGTGCGGGGACCATCCTCAGATGGTGATGCGTCGAGTCTACTCTAGACTTACAAAATATGGGAATTGTTCTTCTGAACTACACCGAGGCTGCTTCAGACTTACAAAATACGGGGCCCATCCTCAGATGGATATACACCGAGTCTACTCTAGACTTACAAAATGCAGGAAGTGTTCTCTTTAACTACACCGAGTCTTCTCCAGACTTACAAAGTAGGAGTGCTATCCTCAGATGTTGATGCACCGAGTCAGCTCGAGATTTATAAAATGCAGGAAGTGTTTTCTTGAACAGCACCGAGTTGTTGACAAGACTACGAAGTGCAGGGACCATCCTTATATGGTGATGCGCCGAGTCTGCTCCAGACTTACAAAATGCAGGAAGTGTTCTCTTAATATGCACCGAGTCTGCTTCAGACTTACAAAGTGTGGGGGCCATCCCCAGATGATGATGTGCCGAGTCCGCTCCAGGCTTACAAAATACAGGATGTGTTCTTTTGAACTGTACCGAGTCACCGACAAGACCACGAAGTGCAAGCACCATCCTCAGATGGTGATGTGCCGAGTCTGCTCCAGACATACAAAACCCAGGAAGTGTTCTCTTGAATTCCACATAGTCTACTCTAGAATTGCAAAGTGTTGGGACCATCCTCAGATGGTGATGCATCGAGTCTGCTCTAGACTTATAAAATGAGTGAATTGTTCTTCTGAACTGTACCGAGTCTGCTCCAGACTTACAAAGTGCTGGGGCCATCCTCAGATTGATATGCACCAAGTCTGCTCCAGACTTACAAAACACAGGAAGTGTTCTAATGAACTACACCGAATCACTGAGAAGACTACAAAGTACAGGGACCATCCTCAGATGGTGATGCACCAAGTCTATTCCAGACTTGCAAAACGCAAGAAGTGTTCTCTTGAACTACACCGAGTCTGCTCCAGACTTACAAAGTGCAAGTATCATCATCAGATGTAGATGCGCGGAGTCTGCTCCACACTTATAAAATGCAAGAAGTGTTTTCTTTAACAATGTCGAGTCACTAAGAAGACTACAAACTGCAGGGACCATCCTCAGATGGTGATGCGCCGAGTCTGTTCCAGACTTACAAAATGCAAGAAGTGTTCTCTTGAACTGCACCGAGTCTGCTCCAGACTTACAAACTACGAGTATAATCCTCAGATTGTGATGTGCCAAGTTTGCTTTAGACTTACAAAATGTAGGAAGTGTTCTCTTGAACAGTACCCAGCCACCCACAAGACTACATTGTGCGGGGACCATCCTTAGATGGTGATGCTCCGAGTCTGCTCTAACTTACAAAAAACAGAAAGTGTTCTCTTGAATTATACCAAGTCTACTCTAGGCTTATAAAGTGCGGGGGCCATCATCAGATGATGATGTGCCAAGTCTGCTCCAGACCTACAAAGCACCGTAAGTATTATTTTGAACTATATCGAGTCTACTCCAGACTCACAAAATGTCGAAAGTGTTCTCTTGAACTGCACAGAGTCCTCTCCAGAGTAACAAAGTGCGAGGCCCATCCTCAGATGGTGATATGTTGAGTCTGTTCCAGACTTACAAAATGTAGGAAGTGTTCTCTTGAATTGCACCTAGTCTGCTCCAAACTTACAAAGTCCGGGGCCCATCCTCAAATGGTGATGTGTCGAGTTTGCTGCAAACATACAAAATGCAGGAAGTGTTCTCTTGAATTATTCCAAGTCACTGACAAGACTACAAAGTGCAGGGACCATCCTCATATGGTGATGCGCCGAGTCTGCTCTAGACTTCAAAAACACAAGAAGCATTCTCTTGAATTGCACCGAGTCTTCTCCAGACTTACAAAGTGCGGGGACCATCATCAGATGGTGATGCACTGAGTCTGCTAAAGACTTACAAAATGTGGGTATTGTTCTTTTGAACAGCACCGAGTCTTCTCCAGACTTACAAAGTGTAGCAGCCATCCTCAGATGGTGATGCACCGAGTCTTCTCCAAACTTACAAAATGCAGGAAGTGTTCTCTTAAACTGCTTCGAGTCACTAATAAGACTATGAGGTGCGGGTAGCATCCTCAGATGGTGATGCACCGAGTCTATTCTAGACTTACAAAAAGCAGGAAGTGTTCTCTTTAATTCCATCAAGTCTGCTCCAGACTTACCAAATGCAGGAAGTCTTCTCTTCAATTGCACCGAATCTGCTCCAGACTTACAAAGTATGGGGGCCATCCTCAGATGGTGATGCGTCGAGTCTACCCCAGACTTGCAAACTGCAAGAAGCATTCTCTTAAATGGCACCGAGTCTGCTCCAGACTTACAAAATGAAGAATGTGTTTTCTTAAACTGCACCAAGTCTGCTCCAGACTTACAAAGTGTGTGGCCCATCCTCAGATTATGTTGTACCAAGTCTACTCCAGACATAAAAAATACAGGAAGTGTTCTCTTGAACTGCACCGAGTCACTTACAAGACTACGAAGTGCGGGGACCATCCTCAGATGGTGATGTACCGAGTCTACTCCAGACTTACAAAATGCAGGAAGTGTTCTGTTGAATTTCACAGAGTCTGCTCCAGACTTACAAAGTGCAGGGGCCATCCTCAGAGGGTGATGCACCAAGTCTGCTCCACATTTACAAAATGCGGCATGTATTCTCTTGAACTGCACTTGGTCGCTGAAGAGACTACGAAGTGCGGTGACTATCCTCAGATGGTGGTGCGCCGAGTTTGCTCTAGATTTAAAAAACACTGGAAATGTTCTCTTGAATTGCATTGAGTCTGCTCCAGACTCATAAGGTGAGGAGACCATCCTCAGATGGCGATGCGTCGAGTATGCACCAGACTTACAAAATGGGGGAATCGCTCCTCTAAACTACACCAAGGCTACTTCAGACATACAAAGTATGGGCCCCATCCTCAGACTGATATGGACCGAGTCTGCTCTAGACCTACAAAATGCAGGAAGTGTTCTCTTGAACTGCACCAAGTCACTGACAAAAGTACAAAATGCGGGGAGCATCCTCAGATGGTGATGCGTCGAGTCTGCTCAAGACTTACAAAATGCAGGAAGTGTTCTCTTGAACTGCACCGAGTCTTCTATAGATTCACAAAGTGCGAGTGCCATCCTCAAATGTTGATGTACCGAGTCAGCTTAAGACTTACAAAATACAGGAAGTGTTTTCTTGAACTGTACCGAGTTGTTGACAAGACTATGAAGTACAGGGACCATCCTTAGATGGTGATGCACCGAGTCTGCTCCAGACTTACAAAATGTCGAAAGTGTTCTCTTGAATTGCACCGAGTCTGCTCCAGACTTACAAAGTGTGGGGGCCATCCTCAGATGGTGATGCACTGAGTCTGCTCCAGACTCACAAAATGCAGGTTGTGTTCTTTTGAACTGTACCGAGTCACTGACAAGACTGCAAAGTGCGAGGACCATCCTCAGATGGTGATGTGCCGAGTCTACTCCAGATATACAAAACCCAGGAAGTGTTCTCTTGAATTGCACCTAGTCTACTCTAGAATTACAAAGTACGGGGACCATCCTCAGATGGTGATGTGTCGAGTCTACTCTACACTTACCAAATGTAGGAAGTGTTTTCTTGAAGTACACCGAGTCACTAAGAAGACTACGAAGTGCGGGGACCATTCTCAAATGGTGATGTGCCAAGTCTGTTCCAAACTTGAACGCAAGAAGTGTTCTCTTGAATTGCACCGAGTTTGCTCCAGACTTACAAGGTGCGAGTATCATCCTCAGATGCAGATGCGTTGAGTCTGATCTACACTTATAAAATGGAGGAAGTGTTTTCTTTTACTATACCGAGTCTCTAAGAAGACTACGAAGTGCGGGGACCATCCTCAGATGGTTATACGCTGAGTCTGTTCCATACTTATAAAATGCAAGAAGTGTTCTCTTGAACAACACCGAGTTTGCTCTAGAGTTATAAACTGCGAGTACCATCCTCAGATGGTGATGAGCCGAGTCTACTTTAGACTTACATAATGCAGGAAGTGTTCTCTTGAACTGTACCCAGCCACTGACAAGAATACAAAGTGAAGGGACCATCCTCAGATGGTGATGGGCCGAGTCTGCTCTAACTTACAAAACACAGGAAGTGTTCTCTTGAATTGCACTGAGTCTACTCCAGGCTTACAAAATGCGGGGGTCATCCTCCAATGGTGATGTGCCGAGTTTGGTCCAGACTTACAAAGCACCGTATGTGTAGTCTTGAACTGCACCGAGTCTGCTCTAGACTCACAAAACCAAGGAAGAGTTCTCTTGAACTACACCGAGTCTGCGCTCGACTTATAAGGTACGAGGCCCATCCTAAGATGTTGATATGTCGAGTCTCTTCCAGACTTACAAAATGCAGGAAGTGTTCACTTTAATTGCACCTACTCTACTCCAAACTTACAAAGTGCGGGGCCCATCCCAAATGGTGATGCGCCGAGTGTGCTTCATACTAAAAAAATGCAGGAAGTGTTCTCTTGAACTCTACCAAGTCACTGACAAGACTACAAACTGCGAGGACCATCCTCAGATGGTGATGTACCGAGTCTGCTCTAGACTTAAAAAACACGATAAGTGTTCTCTTTAATTGCACCGAGTCTTCTCCAAACTTACAAATTGTGGGGACCAACCCCAGATGGTGATGCACCGAGTCTGCTCCAGACTTACAAAATGCAAGAATTGTTCTTCTGAACTGCGTAGAGTCTGCTCTAGACTTACAAAGTGCGAATATCATCCTCAGATGCAGATGCGTCGAGTCTGCTCCAAACTTATAAAATGTAGGAAGTGTTTTCTTTAACTATACCGAGTCACTAAGAATACTACGAAGAGTGGGGACCATCCTCAGATGGTGATGTGTCGAGTCTGTTCCAGACTTACAAAATGCAAGAAGTGTTCTCTTGGACTACACCGAGTCTACTCTAGACTTACAAACTGCATACCATCCTCAGATGGTGATGAGCCGAGTTTGCTTCAGACTTACAAAATGCAAGAAGTGTTCTCTTGAACTGTACCCAGCCGCTGACAAGACTACAAAGTGAAGGGACTATCCACAGATGGTGATGGGCCGAGTCTGCTCTAACTTACAAAACACAGGAAGTGTTCTCTTGAATTGCACCGAGTCCACTCCAGGCTTACAAAATGCGGGGTCATCCTCAGATGGTGATGTGCCGATTTTGCTCCAAAATTATAAAGCACCGTAAGTGTTGCCTTGAACTGCACCGAGTCTGCTCCAGACTCACAAAATGCAGGAAGAGTTCTCTTGAACTACACTGAGTCTACGCCCGACTTACAAAGTACAGGGCCCATCCTAAGATATTGATATGTCGAGTCTCTTCCAGACTTACAAAATGCAGGAAGTGTTCACTTTAATTGCACCTACTCTACTCCAAACTTACAAAGTACGGGGCCCATCCTCAGATGGTGATGCGCCGAGTTTGCTTCATACTTAAAAAATGCAAGAAGTGTTCTCTTGAACTCTACCAAGTTGCTGACAAGACTACAAACTACGGGGACCATCATCAGAAGGTGATGCGCCGAGTCTGCTCTAGACTTAAAAAACACGATAAGTGTTCTCTTTAATTGCACCGAGTCTTCTCCAAACTTACAAATTGTGGGGACCATCCTCAGATGGTTATGGACCGAGTCTGCTGCTGACTTACAAAATGCGAGAATTGTTCTTCTGAACTGCGTAGAGTCTGCTCCAGACTTACAAAGTGCGGCAGCCATCCTCAGATGGTGATGCATTGAGTCTGCTCCAGACTTACAAAATGAAAGAAGTGTTCTCGTAAACTGCTTTAATTTGTTGACAAGAGTACGAAGTGCGGGTACCATCCTCATATGGTGATGCACCAAGTCTATTCTAGACTTACAAAAAGCACGAAGTATTCCCTTTAAATGCACCGAGTCTACTCCAAACTTAAAAAGTCTGGGGGCCATCCTTAGATGGTGATGCACCAAGTCTGCTCCAGACTTACAAAACACAGGTTGTCTTCTTTTGAACTGTACCGAGTCACTGACAAGACTACAAAGTGTGAGGACCATCCTCAGATGGTGATGTGTCGAGTCTGCTCCAAACATACAAAACCCATGAAGTGTTCTCTTGAATTGCACCTAGTCTGCTCTAGAATTACAAAGTATGGGGACCATCCTCAGATGGTGATGCTTCATGTAACACCCCCTACCCATACGTAGGCGATCCCATCCGATAAGGAGTGAGATGCCGTACGAGTCAAGGTGCCACCACACAGATACCATACAAATCATACATTCATAAATACGGGGTAATTAAAACTTGGCGAGACAACAAGAGCCACAGATGATCATACATTAATATAACAAAAATCATTAAAATAATGATTTGATCAAATTGGATGAAAAAAAATATAATTACATATAAAAAATATACATATATGGAAGCTACTACAAAAGCTAATACATGAGAGTTCTATACAAAAGAATCATCAAAGATTATAAAAGATAAGCCCTACACTAAACCTTCCTGTGTTGGCTTGATTGACGGCGACTCTCCCAAAGCAAAAGATCTTCTGCACCTGCACGAGTAAAAACACCGTGCTAAGCGATAAACGCTTAGTGGGGAAACACATAAGTAGTATGGACGGCCATTCACAATAGTCGTCGAGGCGTAACACATTCACAATGGTAAATGCGGATAATCAAAGCAAGTAAATATACATTCTTGCATATAAAAGCCATACTTTCAATAACATATGTTCACATCCATATTCACATTCATAATTACATTAACTGATCATTCATCTCATTATCATGCTCATTCGAATATCACAATCGTATAATCACATTAGAGCAAAATAAAGCAACAGGACACCTGCTGACTCACAATAGTGGATAACGAGTATACGGACAGTACCTTACTGGTATGAATCGAATACTGATAATACCTTATGGGTACGAATCGCAAACAATTTCATTTTATCAATTACAATATTTTACTGAGGGGACCTTAAACAAGATCCAAATACTGAGGGGTTCGTAAGGAACCAAATGGGGACCTGATTGGGGTCGAAACTGAACTGAGGCTGCAGCTAAAGGACTCTATTAGGCATGCCTAACTATCCACTCACTTGACTCTAGAGGGTCATGCATAAACCAGATCATGTTTCGAAACACAACATATAATTCACCATGTATAATTCGCAATATAGTAGGCATATAAACACATTCATATAGCATACAGTAAGGATAACCCATGAAAGAGACGTCTAAAATTCATTTTCGAAAAACTAGGCACGAGGGAGAAACAGGGCAGATCAGGGCCTCTATCGCGCTCGCGACAGAAGAGCCACGAACACGAGTCGTGCTGAGGGACACGACTCGTGTCAATGGCTTATCCTAGTCGTGCTCCACAGCATGCCACGGAGAAGGACTCATAGCAGCACGATTTGTGCTGAGCAAGCACGATTCGTACTACACGAGAACGAGTCGTGCTGATCCTCTCTGCCTATCGACATCCAGCTGAGATGCACGACTCGCACACCAAAGGAGCACGAGTCGTGCTTCTCCATTCGAGTCGAGCACAAGCAAAGCTACAGTGAGCTTTAACACGAGAAAGTGAAGTTCCTCTCTGTCGCGCTCGCAACAGAGACGAGACTCCCAATTCCCAGCAAATCGCAGAAACCCAGAATTTTTCCCCAAATCAAAACCATTTTGATCCAAATCACTTTTAATCCAATCTTGCCTCAATTATGGCCTCCAAAACACCATAACAAACATAAAATGACATATTTCAACAATTAATTCCCAATAATTCATCAATTTAAACTCACAATCTCAAAGATCACAAAATCTGGAAATTTGCAGCATAACTCATTCAACTCCACAATCACTTCAATAAATCCACACTTATGCATAATCATTTATCACAACTAAAAACCCATATCATGCATACCAATATAAGTCCATATACACAACCAAAATTCCAAAAATTCATGCACATAAACATATGAACATATGAACATCCAAAACAGTAGAAATTCCCAAACATTATATCCTTAGCTTCAAATCTAATGAGTTCCCCTAGTACCAGCCTTCTCCTTGCCTTTCGGTTCA
Source organism: Excoecaria cochinchinensis (assembly GCA_947683425.1). Taxonomy (NCBI): domain Eukaryota; kingdom Viridiplantae; phylum Streptophyta; class Magnoliopsida; order Malpighiales; family Euphorbiaceae; genus Excoecaria; species Excoecaria cochinchinensis. The sequence goes on from CANTUQ010000013.1 coordinate 2,826,168, forward strand.
CAAGGAGGCTCAACTAAACAACAAACCAACAATAACACACAAAGTACAAACCCTAGATCAAAACCCCAAACCAAAAAAAATGAAGGAGAAGATGAACAACAATGAAAAGAAAGAAGGAGATGAAGATAAAATGTAAGAACTTGCTAAAAGAAACACAACGAGATGATCAATTCCCACTAGCAGCCCTTGAATCCAAGCTAGGGTTCTTAGGAGAAGAGAAAAGGAAGAAGAAGAGAGTGAAGGGAATGGAAAATGTGAAAATGAGGATAGCCATCTGCCCTTTCCCTTTTCTCTTTTCTTTGTCTTTTCCTAACTCTAGACAAGTGTCACTTCCCTATTAGTGGGATTTGGTCACTCACACACAAAACTCTTGCATCACACACACACAATGACACCCCAACTTAAACACACTGTACTATGGTATGCTCATGCACACACAAACATAACCCAACTTACTCACATCCTATTACCATACATGCACCCTCATACTAACAAAACCCACAAACATGCATTTTTACTCAGAATGCCCTTATCACATGCTAAAACACACACAATGCATGCACACATAGATGGCTCATTCTACTATGGGGCAAATGGGGTGTGAGAACTCTCCCCTACTAACAAGAATTTCTTGCTCGAAATTCTCACCTGAACTGAACAAATGCGGATACTGATCTCTCATCGAATCCTCTGGTTCCCAAGTTGCTTCCTCGATTCCATGATGATTCCATAAAACTTTTACCAAAGGGATCTGCTTACTCCTCGGCTGTCTCACTTCTCGAGCTAGGATAGCTTTCGGTTCTTCATCATAAGAGAAATCTGGCTGCACTTATACATCTTGAACTAACAAAACATGTGAAGGATCTGATCTATACCGTACCGACGAAGCATCGAAATATGGAAGACATCGTGCAATTTCGCCAACTCCATCGGTAAAGCAAATCTATAAGCTATCGGACCAACCTTAGCCAAAATCTCATAGGGACCAATGAAGCGAGGACTAAGCTTACCCTTCTTTCCAAACCGAAGCACTTTCCTCTAAACCAAAACCTTAAGGAAAACCTTGTCCCCGACTTCAAACTGCACATATTTCCTCTTCAAATTGGCATAAGACTTTTATCGATCTTTAGCCGCCTTCAGATTCCGCTGCACAACTCTGATCTTCTCCTCAGTATCCCTAACCAATTCTAGCCCAATAATCGAACGCTCGGATAACTCTGTCCAACAAACTGGAGTCCTACACTGCCGACCATATAAAGCTTCATACGGTGCCATACCGATGCTCGACTGATAGCTATTTTTGTAGGCAAACTCTATGAGCGACACATATCTATCCCAACTACCCAAAAAATCCAAAGCACACTCCCTCAACATATCCTCCAGAATCTGAATGATCCACTCTGACTGACCATCTGTCTGAGGATGGAATGCCGTACTGAAGTTCAACTTGGTACCCAAATCCCTTTGCAATTCCTTCCAAAACTTCGAAGTGAACCTCGGATCTCGATTTGATACTATGGATAATGGCACTCCATGCAACCGAACTATTTAATCCACATAGATACTAGCCAACCTATCCATCGGATAGTCCACTCTCACTGGCAAGAAATGAGTTGACTTCGTAAGCCGATCCACTATCACCCAAACTGAGTCGTGCTTCCTCTGAGTCAAAGGCAAACCAGATACAAAGTCCATAGCAATATCATTCCATTTCCACTCGAGAACGGATAAAGGCGTAAGCAATCCCGAAGGAACTTGATGCTCGGCCTTTACCTGCTGACATATCAAGCACTTGGACACAAAATCCACAATGTCCCTCTTCATGCCGAACCACCAATAAAACTGCTTCATGTCTCGGTACATCTTTTCACTCCCAAGATGCATGGTAAAAATTGTACTATGCGCCTCACTCAACAGCTCTTTTCTCAATTCCTCAATCTCAGGCACACACAAGCGGTTTCCATACATGAGCATCCCATTCAAAATAGAGAAGTCCAACTACTTACCAGAACTGACCTCTTGCACAACCCGCTGTAGCCTCTCATCATCTCTCTGAGCATCCACAATCCTCTGTCTCAAGGTAGGCTTCACTCACAATTGAGCAACCAAAGCCCCATCTGAATCGAACCTCCATCTAAACAGTCTCAAAAGCAAGGCTGAAACCGAGTTCCGACTCAAAGCATCAGCAACTACATTGGCCTTACCCGGATGGTAATCCACTATTCAGTCATAGTCCTTAAACAACTCAAGCCAACGGCACTGTCTCATGTTCAACTCCCTCTGCATGAGGAGATACTTCAAGCTCTTGTGGTCCATAAAGATCCTACACTTCTCCCCATACAGATAATAGCGCCAAATCTTTAGAGCAAAGATAACAGTCGCTAACTCCAAATTGTGTGTCGGATAATTCCTCTCATGTGGCTTCAACTGTCGAGAAGCATAAGCCACAACCTTACCTTCTTACATCAAAACACAGCCAAGACCCACACCCGAAGCATCACTATACATGACAAACTCTTTACCCGAGATGGGTTGAGTAAGTAGAGGAGCCTCGACTAGCAACTTCTTCAACTGATCAAAACAAGCCTTGCACTTATCTGACCACTCAAATCTGACTCCTTTTCTTAACAACCTAGTCATTGGAGCAGCGATAACGGAGAAACCCTGAACAACCGACTGTAGTAACCCGCCAAACTAAGAAAACTCCTCACTTTCTGAACATTCCTAGGTGCTTTCCAATCAACTATCGCCTCAATCTTGGCCGGATCAACTTGAATACCCCTAGCCAAAACGATATGACCCAAGAAGGATACTTCCCGAAGCCAAAAATCACACTTACTAAGCTTGGCAAACAACTGATGCTCCCTCAACACTTGCAAAACCAGCCGAAGATGCTCTTCATGCTCTTTCTCATTCTTAGAATACACCAAGATGTCATCTATAAACACCACTACAAACCGGTCTAAGTATGGCCTAAACACTCTGTTCATCAAATCCATGAATGCCACTGGAGCATTAGTCAAACCAAACGGCACCACAAGGAACTCATAATGGTCATACCTAGTCCGAAATGCAGTCTTAATCACATCCTCATTCTTAACTCGCAACGAATAATAACCCGACCGAAGATCAATCTTCGAAAAGACACCCGCACCTCGAAGCTGATCAAACAAATCCTCGACTCTAGGCAAGGGATACTTGTTCTTCACTGTGACCTTATTGATCTGCCTATAGTCGATACACATCCGCAAGGACCCATCCTTTTTCTTAACAAACAAAATCGGGGCTCCCCAAGGAGATATTCTGGGTCGAATAAACAACTTATCCAATAGCTCTTGTCGTTGAGTTTTGAGTTCTCTCAACTCTATAGGAGCCATCCGATAAGGTGCTCTCGATATGGGAGTGGTACTCAACATAATGTCTATGGATAACTCGACTTCTATCTCAGGAAGCAAACCCGATAACTCACTCGGGAACACATCACTAAACTCCCAGCACAACAGGGATGTCCCCAATCCGAACTTGATCCCTCTTGGAATCCAACACAACCGCTAGGAAAGCCTCACAATCCTTCCTAATAGCATCTTAGCTTGCATTGCTGAAATCACATTGTTCAAAGAACTAGCACCCAAACCCTTAATAAACACAGATGACCGATCCTTATCCCGAAGCACAACCGTCTTCCTATGATAATCAACCATAGCCCGATGCGTACCCAACCAGTCCATACCCAGAATTAGATCAAACTCTCTGAAAGGCAACTCAATCAGATCTACTGGAAATACAACTCCCACAACCAACTGGGGGCAATTCCTATAGACTCTACTCACATCGACACTATGCCTTAATGGACTTGTCACCCATATCTCATAATCTAGCTGATCTACCACATGCAACTTATCAACAATCTTATCCGTGCACAAATATGAGTGTGTGGAACCAGGATCAATTAGAGCATACAATTCAGTGTCATTGAGTAGAAACTTACCAGCAATAACATCGGGTGCATCCTGCTCCTCTCTGGCTCTCACAGCATAAGCTCTTGCTGGAACAGGCAACTGTCGCTCAACTGTCTCTGATGCAGCATTCTCTCTAGGTCGACCGCCTCGACCTCTAACCCGGTCCCTACCATGGTTAGTTTGCATGGCATTGGAGCTAACTCTGAGAACCTAAATCCTCATTCAACCTCGGACGGTTGGCCAAAAAGTGCTCAGTGCTCCCACATCTGAAACACCCACCTGTGAGCCACCTACACTCACCCCGATGAGCCTTATTGCAATGCGAACATATAGGCATAGACTCAAATCTACCACCTCTACCAGACCTGGATACCGCTGCAGAACCCTATCTTCTACCTCTTGAAGCAAGACCAGATGATGACTCATCCTGTGGGTTTCGGGACCTCTTACCCGAGGACGAGGAAGACAAACCACCACGGGGAGGATTCCTCCTCTGAGCCCTCTCTCTCAAAATAATTTCTGACCTCTCAGCCCTAACAACAGCTTCCACAATCTGATAATAATTTACTCCTGGAGTGCTCATCAAGAAAATCAACATAACTCTCAAGGACTCATTCAAACCAGCCTCGAAATGCCTGCATCAGAACTCATCTATCAAAACACCCTGCGGAGCATATATAGACAACGGGTTAAACTCCTTCTCAAACTCTGAAACCGACATAGCCCTCTATTTCAAGCTCAAAAACTATGCCCACCTGGCATCCTTATAGGTCTGAGTCACATACTTGTTATTAAACTCCCTTACAAAGAAATCCCATGTAATTAGATCGGGCAACTAAGGATGTCTGCAAACTAACTCCCACTATTCAAAAGCTGACCTTTACAGTAAAGCCAATGCACACTCTGCCTGCTAGTCAGGAGGACACCAAATCTCTCTTAAGGTACGCTTCACCTTATCTAACCATTTCTCAGCTAGCTCTGACACATCCAAACCTGTGCCATAGAAATCTTCAGTACCAGCTCTTCTCAAACTCTCTATAGGAACTCTAGGAGTAGTCACTCTCTCCAAGACTCGAGTCATGTCCTGAGATAGCTTAAGCATAGCTTCAAAGGACATGGCTGCGGCCTCGGGCTGGACCCTAGCAGGTTGAGCCAACACAGAAATCGAAAGATCAACCGCTTGAGGATTCACGCTTTCAGCTGACCCATCAAGAGACCCTCGAACAGAACAAGAATCCATCTAAACAAATAAAGACAATCGTATCAGCCAACACAGTCCTAGACATATACGTATCTACGCACAACAACATGTCAACAACACCCAGGAATGCCTAAACCTAGTCTCTGATACCAAAAACTGTAGCACCCCCTACCCATACATAGACGATCCCATCCGATAAGGAGTGAGATGCCGTAAGAGTCAAGGTACCACCACACAGATACCATATAAATCATACATTCATAAATACAGGGTAATTAAAACTAGGCGAAATAATAAGAGCCACAGCTGATCATACATTAATATAACAAAAATCATTACAATAATGTTTTGATTAAACTGGCTGAAACAAAAGATAATTACATATCAAAAATATACAAATGCGGAAGCTACTACGAAAGCTGATACATGAGAGTTCTGTACAAAAGAATCATCAAAGGTTACAAAAGCTAAGCCCTACACTAAACCTTCCTGTGTTGGCTTGATTGACGGCGACTCTCCCAAAGCAAAAGATCTCCGGCACCTGCACGGGTAAAAACACTGTGCTAAGCGATAAATGCTTAGTGGGGAAACACACAAGCAGTATAGACGGCCATTCACAATAGTCGTCGAGGCGTAACACATTCACAATGGTAAATACAAATAATCTAAGCAAGTAAATATACATTCTTGCATATAAAAGCCATACTTTCGATAACATATGCTCACATCCATATTCACATTCATAATTACATTAACTGATCATTCATCTCATTATCATACTCATTCGAATATCACAATCGTATAATCACATTAGAGCAAAATAAAGCAACAGGATACCTGCTGACTCATAATAGTGGATAATGAGTATACGGACAGTAGCTTACGGGTACGAATCGAATACTGACAATACCTTATGGGTACGAATTGAAAATCATTTTATTTTATCAATTACAAAACATTTTCTGAGGGGACCTTAAACAACATCCAAATACCGAGGGGTTTGCGAGGAACCAAACGGGGACCTGATTGGGGTCCAAACTGAACTAAGGCTGCAGCTAAAGGACTCTATTAGGCATGCCTAACTATCCACTCACTCGACTCTAGCAGGTCATGCATAAACCAGATCATGTTTCGAAACACAACATATAATTCACCCTCTATAATTTGCAATATAGTAGGCATATAAACACATTCATATAGCATACAGTAAGGATAACCCATGAAAATGACGTTTAAAATTCATTTTCGAAAAACTGGGCACGCGGGAGAAACAGGACAGATCAGGGCCTCTGTCGCGCTCGCGACAGAAGAGCCACGAACACGAGTCGTGCTGAGGGACACGACTCGTGTCAATGGCTTATCCCAATCGTGCTCCATAGCACGCCATGGAGGAGGACTCATAGAAGCACAATTCGTGCTGAGCAAGCACGATTTGTGCTACACGAGAACGAGTCGTGCTACATCAGCACGAGTCGTGCTGATCCTCTCTGCCTGTCGACGTCCAGTTGAGATGCACGACTCGCACACTGACGGAGCACGAGTCGTGCTTCTCCATCTGAGTCGGATACAGGCAAAGCTACAGTGAGCTTTAACACGAGAATGTGAAGTTCCTCTCTGTCGTGCTCGTGACAGAGACGAGACTCCCAATTCCCAGCAAAACGCAAAATTTTTCCCCAAATCAAAACCATTTTGACCCAAATCACTTTTAATCCAATCTTACCTCAATTATGGCCTCCAAAACACCATAACAAACATAAAATGACATATTTCAACAATTAATTCCCAATAATTTATCAATTTAAACTCACAATCTCAAAGATCACAAAATCTGGAAATTTGCTACACAATTCATTCAACTCCACAATCACTTAAATAAATCCACACTTATGCATAATCATTTATCACAACTAAAAAACCATATCATGCATGCCACTATAAGTCCATATACAAAACCAAAATTCCAGAAATTCATGCACATAATCATATGAACATATGAACATCCAAAATAGTAGAAATTCCCAAACCTTATCTCCTTAGCTCCAAATATAATGAGTTCCACTAGTACCAGCCTTCTCCTTGCCTTTTGGTTCACGAAGAGGCTCAACTAACTAACAAACCAACAATAACACACAAAATACAAACACTAGATCAAAACCCCAAACCCAGAAAATGAAGGAGAAGATGAACAACAATGAAAAGAAAGAAGGAGATAAAGATAAAATTTAAGAACTTACCAAAAGAAACACAAAGAGATGATCAATTCCCACTAGTAGCCCTTGAATCCAAGCTAGGGTTCGTAGGGGAAGAGAAAAGGAAGAAGAAGAGAGTAAAGGGAAGGGAAAACATGAAAATGAGGACAGCCATATGCCCTTTCCCCTTTTCTCTTTTCTCTTTCTTTTTCTTTTCCTAACCCTAGACAAGTGTCACTTCCCTATTAGTGGGATTTGGTCACTCTCACACAAAACTCATGCATCACGCATACACAATGACACCCCAACTTAAACACACCCTACTATGATATGCTCATGCACACACAAACATAACCCAACTTACTCACATCCTACTACCATACATGCACCCTCATACTAACAAAACCCACAAATATGCATTTTTACTCAGAATGCCCTTATCGCATGCCAAAACACACACAATGCATGCACACACAGATGGCTCATTCTACTAGGGGGAAAACGGGGTGTGACACATCGAGTTTGCTCTAGACTTACAAAATGAGTGAATTGTTCTTCTGAACTGTACTGAGTCTACTCCAGACTTACAAAGTGCTAGGGCCATCCTAAGATTGATATGCACCAAGTCTGCTCCAGACTTACCAAACGCAGGAAGTGTTCTCTTGAACTACACCGAGTCACTGAGAAGACTATGAAGTGCGGGAACCATCCTCAGATGGTGATACACCAAGTCTGTTCCAAACTTGCAAAACACAAGAAGTGTTCTCTTGAACTGCACCGAGTCTGCTCCAGAGTTACAAAGTGTGAGTATCATCCTCAAATGCAGATGCACCGAGTCTACTCTACACTTATAAAATGCTAGAAGTATTTTCTTTAACTATACTAAGTCACTAAGAAGAATACGAAGTGCAGGGACCATCCTCCGATGGTGATGTACCGAGTCTATTCCAGACATATAAAACATAAGAAGTGTTCTCTTGAACTGCACCGAGTCTGCTCCAGACTTACAAACTGCGAGTACCATCCTTAGATGGTGATGAGCCGAGTCTGCTTTAGACTTACAAAATGTAGAAAGTGTTCTCTTGAACTGTACCCAGCCGCTGACAAGACTACAAAGTTTGGGGACCATCCTCAGATGGTGATGTGCCGAGTCTGTTCCAGACTTACAAAACGAAAGAAGTGTTCTCTTGAACTGCACCGAGTCTACTCCAGACTTACAAACTGCGAGTACCATCCTCAGATTGTGATGTGCCAAGTCTGCTCTAGAGTTACAAAATGCAGGAAGTGTTCTCTTGAATTGTACCTAGCTACCGACAAGACTACAATGTGCGGGGACCATCCCCAGATGGTGATGCGCCGAGTCTGCTCTAACTTACAAAAAATAGGAAGTGTTCTCTTGAATTATACCAAGTCTACTCCAGGCTTATAAAGTGCGGGGGCTATCCTCAGATAATGATGTGCCGAGTCTGCTCTAGACCTATAATGTCACACCCCGTTTGCTCCCTAGTAGTATGAGCCATGTTTGTGCATGTGCATTGTGTGAGTTTTGACATGTATTAAGGGAATTTTGGGTAGAACTGTATGTTTTAAGAGTTTTGTTAGCATATGGGTGCATGTGTGGTGTTAGGGTGTGAATTAGTTGGGTTGCACTTGGGTGTGCTTACACATATATTTGTAGAGTGTGTTTTTGGGGCTGTGTTTGTGTGTGTGGTTGCTCATACCATGGTAGGGTGTGTTTTAGTAGGGTGTTCTTTGTGTGTCCATGATGTATGTTTGTAGTGTGTGAGTGGTTGATTTCCACCACTAGAGAGATGCCATGTGTCTAGGGTTTGGGTAAGGATAAGTAAAAGGAGGAAAGGAAAATAGGAAATCAGATTTTCCTATCCCTTTTCCCGTTCCTCTCCTCCCTCTATTGCTCTTCTTCCTCTTCTTCACTCTTTAGTTGCCCTAGTTTGGATTCAAGCTCTTGGTAGTGGGAATTGATCACACCTTGCATTTAATTAGTAAGTTTTCCGCATTTTTCCATCTTCTTTTTCCTCTTCTTCATCTTTCTTCTTCATATTTTCTGGGTTTGGATCTAAGTTAGAGTTTGTGTTTATGTGTTTATGTGGTTTGATGTTTAGTTGAGCCTCCTCATGAGCCAAAGGGCAAAGACAAGGTTGGATCTAGTGGAGCTCATTAATTTGGAGCTAAGGATTTCAAGGTTTGGGAATTTGTGTTTTATGCATTGTTGACAATTTATTATTTGAATGAAATTCTAGAAATTTTTGATGTTCTTGATGTTTTTACTAGTTATTATGTTATGGGTTTTGATTTCTTTTGTTCATTAAACCTTGATTGTGAGTTATTGAACCAAAGGTGAGATTGATCGAGTTGTGGTATGAATAGTGATGAGATTGAATGTGTAATTTGATGTTGTTCTTAGAATTCATGAGTAGGATTTGTTTATGGCATGATTTAATGATGTTTGATTGGTTTATTATTATAGTTTGAGTGAGTATTTATTGATTGAAGTGAGAAGTTTTGGGATTTTGGCTTGAATGTTGTGGGAATTTGCTCTTGGGTATCACATCTGGGCATGGGTCATGGTGGCAACCAATTTGGTTGTGACCGTGAGGCACGCACCAGATGCATTCTGCCGTGAGTTTGGACATGTCACGGTGGCAACCATTTTGGGTTACCACCATGAGGTGTCCAGACTTTTGCTTCTGTTTTGGGCAGTGGGTATGTAATAGTGACAACCTAATGGGTTACCACCGTGAGGTACCCCAAAAGTGCATTCTGTTTTGGGGTCTGGGTATGTCACGGTGACAACCTAATGGGTTACCACCGTGAGGCACCCCAGACTTGCATTCTGCCGAGATCCTTGGTATGTCACGGTGACAACCAATTTGGTTACCACCGTGACCTACCATGTTTTTGCAATAAAATCTTATTTATTTCACATGATTCAGGGATGTTAAATTATTGATTTTAGCACACATTGCCACTTATTATGAGCTATATACTAGTAAGATGGATGATAATTGCATGTACTGATTTATCAAAGTATGTGAATTCTTTGCTTGCTATAATTGAACTATGGACGTTAACTGTGTAATTTAGCCTGCGAGTCAACTAAGTGGATAGTTAGGCATGCCTAATAGAGTCTTTTAGCTGCAGCCTCAGTTCAGTTTGGACCCCGATCAGGTCCCGTTTGGTTCCTCGCGAACCCTCTAATGTGTTTGGATCTTGTTTAAGATCCCTTTATAAAACATTTTTCAAAAGATAAAGTAAATTGGTTTTCGATTCGTACCTGTAAGGTACTGTCTGTAATCGGTTCGTACCCATAAAGTACTGTCCGTTCACTCGTTATCCACTACCTTGTGTCAATAGGTGCTTTATTGTTTGGAATTGTTTTGCTAATTATGAGAATGTATTATCCGAACATGTTTATTAATGTGATATTATGAAGACAGTTATGTTATATCAAAGGTATGACTCTATATGTTCATATGTTCATACTCTTATCTAATGCGTATTTTTGATTATGCCATCTGTATGTATTTTGCTTGACGACCATTGTGAATGGCCGTCCATTTGATTTGTGTGTTTCCCCACTAAGCATTTATCGCTTAGCACGGTGTGTCTACCCGTGCAGGTGTGGAAGGAGTTGCCTTGGGGGAGTCATCGCAGCTAGGCCAACACAGCTGGGGTAGGGCTTAATTTTGTAACTTGATGATTCTTTTTGTATAGAACTCTCTTATGCCAGTTTGTAATAGCTTCCGCATCTGTATAAGTATATTTTTTTGGATATGTAATTATCTTTTGTACCGGTAAGTTGATCAAACAGTAATGTAATGTTTTCCGTTATATTAATGCATGATCAGCTTCTTTCATGGATGGTTTCGTAAAGTTTTTAATTACCCTTTATTTAGGTACGTATGTTTGTGTATAAATGTATGTATATTCTGTATCTGTGTGGTGGCACCTTTACCCATACGGCATCTCACTCCTTATCGGATGGGATCGCCTACGTATGAGTAGGGGGTGTTATATACAAAGCACTGTAAGTGTTATCTTGAACTACACCAAGTCCGCTCCAGACTCACAAAACGCCAGCAATGTTCTCTTAAACTGCACCGAGTCCGCTCCAGAGTTACAAAGTGTGAGGCCCATCCGCAGATGGTCATATGTTGAGTCTATTCTAGACTTACAAAGTGCAGGAAGTGTTCTCTTGAATTGCACCTAGTCTGCTCCAAACTTACAAAGTGCGGGGCCCATCCTCAGATGGTGATGCACCGAGTTTGCTCTAGACTTACAAAATGCAGTAAGTGTTCTCTTGAACTATACTAAGTCGCTGACAAGACTACAAAGTGCAGGGACCATCCACATATGGTGATGCGCCGAGTCTGCTCTAGACTTAAAAAACATAAGAAGCGTTCTCTTGAATTGCACCGAGTCTTCTCCAGACTTACAAAGTGCGGGGACCATCACCAGATGGTGATGCGCCGAGTCTGCTCAAGACTTACAAAATGTGGGAATTATTCTTCTGAACTGCACTGAGTCTGCTCCAGACTTACAAAGTGCGACGGCCATCCTCAGATGGTGATGCGCCGAGTCTTCTCCAAACTTACAAAATGCAGGAAGTGTTATCTTAAACTGCTTCGAGTCACTGACAAGACTATGAAGTGCGGGTAGCATCCTCAGATGGTGATGCACCGAGTCTGTTCCAGACTTACGAAAAGCAGGAAGTGTTCTCTTTAATTCCATCGAGTCTTCTCCAGACTTACCAAATGCAGGAAGTGTTCTCTTGAATTGCACTGAATCTGCTCCAGACTTACAAAGTATGGGGGCCATCCTCAGATAGTGATGCGCCGAGTTTGCCCAAACTTGTAAAATGAAGGAAGCATTCTCTTAAACGGCACCGAGTCTGCTCCAGACTTACATAATGCAGAACGTGTTCCCTTAAACTTCACCAAGTCTACTCCAGACTTACAAAGTGCGAGGCCCATCCTCAGATTATGATGCGCCAAGTCTACTCCAGACATACAAAATACCGAAAGTGTTCTCTTGAACTGCACCGAGTCACTTACAAGACTACAAAGTGCGGGGACCATCCTCAGATGGTGATGTATCGAGTCTACTCCAGACTTCCAAAATGTAGGAAGTGTTTTATTGAATTTGACGGAGTCTGCTCCAGACTTACAAACTGCAGGGGCCATCTTCAGAGGGTGATGCACCGAGTCTGCTCCACACTTACAAAATGTGGGATGTGTTCTCTTGAACTACACTAGGTCGCTGAAGAGACTACGAAGTACGGTGACCATCCTCAGATGGTGGTGCACCGAGTTTGCTCCAAATTTACAAAACACAGGAAATGTTCTCTTGAATTGCACTGAGTCTGCTCCAGACTTACAAGGTGAGTGGACCATCCTCAGATGGTGATGCTTCGAGTCTACTCCATACTTACAAAATGGGGGAATTGCTACTCTGAACTACACCAAGGCTGCTTCAGACTTACAAAGTACGGGGCCCATCCTCAGATTGATATGCACCGAGTCTGCTCTAGACTTACGAAATGTAGGAAGTGTTCTCTTGAACTGCACCAAGTCACTGACAAGAGTACAAAATGCGGGGAGCATGCTCAGATGGTGATGCGTCGAGTCTGCTCAAGACTTACAAAATGCAGGAAGTGTTCTCTTGAACTGCACTGAGTCTTCTCTAGATTTACAAAGTGCGAGTTCAATCCTCAGATGTTGATGCACCGAGTCAGCTTAAGACTTACAAATTGCAACAAGTGTTTTCTTGAACTGTACAGAGTTGTTGACAAGACTACAAAGTTCAGGGACCATCATTAGATGGTGATGCGCCGAGTCTGCTCCAGACTTACAAAACACCAAAAGTGTTCTCTTGAATTGCATCGAGTCTGCTCCAGACTTACAAAGTGTGGGAGCCATCCTCAGATGGTGATGCGCCGAGTCTGCTCTAGACTCACAAAATGCAGGTTGTGTTCTTTTGAACTGTACCGAGTCACTGACAAGACCACAAAGTGCGAAGACCATCCTCAGATGGTGATGTACCAACTCTGCTCCAGACATACAAAACCCAGGAAGTGTTCTCTTGAATTGCACCTAGTCTGCTCCAGAATTACAAAGTATGAGGACCATCCTCAGATGGTGATGCGTCGAGTCTGGTCTAGACTTACAAAATTAGTGAATTGTTCTTCTGAACTGTACCGAGTCTACTCTAGACTTAAAAAGTGCTGGGCCCATCTCAGATTGATATGCACCGAGTTTGCTCCAAACTTACCAAATGCAGGAAGTGTTCTCTTGAACTACACCGAGTCACTAAGAAGACTATGAAGTGCGGGGACAATCCTTAGATGGTGATGTGCCAAGTCTCTTCCAGAATTGCAAAACGCAAGAAGTGTTCTCTTGAACTGCACGGAGTCTGCTCCAGACTTACAAAGTGCGAGTATCATCCTCAGATGCAGATGCGCCAAGTCTGCTCCACACTTATAAAATGCATAAAGTGTTTTCTTTAACTATATCGAGTCACTAAGAAGACTACAAAATGCGGGGACCATCCTCAGATTGTGATGCGCCGAGTCTGTTACAGACCTACAAAACGCAAGATGTGTTCTCTTGAACTACACCGAGTCTGCTCCAGAGTTACAAACTGCGAGTACCATCCTCAGATGGTGATGAGCCAAGTTTGCTTTAGACTTACAAAATGCAGGAAGTGTTCTCTTGAACTGTACCCAGCCGCTGACAAGACTACAAAGTGAAAGGACCATCCTCAGATGGTGATGGGCCGAGTCTGCACTAACTTACAAAACAGAGGAAGTGTTCTCTTGAATTGCACCGAGTCTACTCCAGGCTTACAAAATGAGGGGGTCATCCTCAGATGGTGATGTGATGAGTTTGCTCTAGACTTAGAAAGCACCGTAAGTGTTGTCTTGAACTTCACCGAGTCTGCTCAAGACTCACAAAATGCAGGAAGTGTTCTCTTGAACTACACCGAGTCTGCACCCGACTTACAAAGTACGGGCCCATCCTAAGATGTTGATATGTCAAGTCTCTTGCAGACTTACAAAATGCAGGAAGTGTTCACTTTAATTGCACCTACTCTACTCCAAACTTACAAAGTGCGTAGCCATCCTCAGATGGTGATGCGCCGAGTTTGCTTCATACTTACAAAATGCAGGAAGTGTTCTCTTGAACTCTACCAAGTCGCTAACAAGACTGCAAACTGCGGGGACCATCCTCAGATGGTGATGCGTCGAGTCTGCTCTAGACTTAAAAAATACAATAAGTGTTCTCTTTAATTGCACCGAGTCTTCTCCAGACTTACAAATTGTGGGGACCATCCTCAGATGGTGATGCACCGAGCCTGCTCCAGATTTACAAAATGCGATAATTGTTCTTCTGAACTGCGCAGAGTCTGCTCCAGACTTATAAAGTGCGGCAGCCATCCTCAGATGGTGATGCATTGAGTCTGCTATAGACTTACAAAATGGAAGAAGTGTTCTCCTAAACTGCCTTGATTCATTGACAAGAGTACGAAGTGCGGGTACCATCCTCAGATGGTGATGCACCAAGTCTGTTCTAGACTTACAAAAAGCACGAAGTGTTCCCTTTAATTGCAGCGAGTCTTCTCCGGACTTACAAAGTGTGGGGGCCATCCTTAGATTGTGATGCGCCGAGTCTGCTCTAGACTTACAAAACACAGGTTGTGTTCTTTTGAACTGTACCGAGTCACTGACAAGACTACAAAGTGCGAGGACCATCCTCAGATGGTGATGTGCCGAGTCTGCTCTAGACATACAAAACCCAGGAACTGTTCTCTTGAATTGCACCTAGTCTGCAACAGAATTACAAAGTACGGGGACCATCCTCAGATTGTGATGCATCGAGTCTGCTCTAGACTTATAAAATGAGTGAGTTGTTCTTCTGAATAGTACCGAGTCTACTCTAGACTTACAAAGTGCTGGGGCCATCCTCAGATTGATATGCAACGAGTCTGCTCCAGACTCACCAAACGTTGGAAGTGTTCTCTTCAACTACATTGAGTCACTGAGAAGACTATGAAGTGCGAGAACCATCCTCAGATTGTGATGCACAAAGTCTGTTCCAAACTCGCAAAACGCAAGAAGTGTTCTCTTGAACTGCACTGAGTCTGCTCTAGACTTACAAAGTGCGAGTATTATCCTCAAATGCAGATGCGTCGAGTCTGCTCCACACTTATAAAATGCTAGAAGTGTTTTCTTTAACTATACTGAGTCACTAAGAAGAATACGAAGTGCGGGGACCATCCTCCGATGGTGATGCACCGAGTCTATTCCAGACATACAAAACATAAGAAGTGTTCTCTTGAACTGCACCGAGTCTGCTCCAGACTTACAAACTGCGAGTACTATCCTTAGATGGTGATGAGCCGAGTCTGCTTTAGACTTACGAAATGTAGGAAGTGTTCTCTTGAACTTTACCCAGCCACTGACAAGACTACAAAGTGCGAGGACCATCCTAAGATGGTGATGGGCTGAGTCTGCTCTAACTTACAAAACACAGGAAGTGTTCTCTTGAATTGCACTACTCCAGGCTTACAAAATGTGGGGGCCATCCTAAGAAGGTGATGTGCTAACTTTGTTCCTGACTTACAAAGCACTGTAAGTGTTGTCTTGAACTGCATCGAGTCTGCTCCAGACTCAAAAAATGCAGGAAGTGTTTTCTTGAACTACACTGAGTCTGCTCCACAATTACAAAGTGCGCGGTTCATCCTCAGATGGTGATATGTCGAGTCTCTTTCAGACTTATAAAATGCAGGAAGTGTTCACTTGAATTGCACCTAGTCTGCTCCAAACTTACAAAGTGTGGGGCCATCCTCAGATGGTGATACGTTGACTTTGCTTCATACTTACAAAACACAGGAAGTGTTCTCTTGAACTCTACCAAGTCGCTGACAAGACTATAAAGTGCGGGGACCATCCTCCGATGATGATGCGGTGAGTCTGCTTTAGACTTAAAAAACACAAGAAGTGTTCCCTGAATTGCACCGAGTCTTCTCCAGACTTACAAAGTGTGGGGACCAACCTCAGATAGTGATGCGCCGAGTCTACTCAAGACTTAGAAAATGCGAGAATTGTTCTTCTGAACTGCGCTTAGTGTGCTCCAGACTTATAAAGTGCGGCGGCCATCCTCAGATTGTGATGCACTGAGTCTGCTCAAAACTTACAAAATGCAGGAAGTGTTCTCCTAAACTGCTTTGAGTCACTGACAAGACTACGAAGTGCGGATACCATCCTCAGATGGTGATGCACCGAGTCTATTCCGGACTTATAAAAAGCACGAAGTGTTCCTTTTAATTGCACCAAGTCTGCTCCAGACTTACAAAGTGTGGGGGCCAACATCAGATGGTGATGCACCGAGTTTGCTCTAGACTTACAAAATGCAGGTTGTGTTCTTTTGAACTGTATTGAGTCACTAACAAGACTCCAAAGTGTGAGGACCATCCTCAGATGGTGATGTACTGAGTCTGCTCTAGACATACAAAACCCAGGAACTGTTCTCGTGAATTGCACCTAGTCTGCAACAGAATTACAAAGTACGGGGACCATCCTCAGATGGTGATGCATCGAGTCTGCTCTAGACTTACAAAATGAGTTAATTGTTCTTCTGAACTGTACCGAGTCTGCTCCAGACTTACAAAGTGCTGGGGCCATCCTCAAATTGATATGCACCGAGTCTGCTCCAGACTTACATAATGCAGGAAGTGTTCTCTTGAACTACACCGAGTCACTAAGAAGACTACAAAGTGCGGAGTCCATCCTTAGATGGTGATGCACCCAGTCTGTTCCAGACTTGCAAAATGCAAGAAGTGTTCTCTGGAACTGCACCGAGTCTGGTTCAGACTTACAATGTGCGAGTATCATCCTCAGATCAGATGTGCCGAGTCCGCTCTGCACTTATAAAATGAAGGAAGTGTTTTCTTTAACTATACTGACACTACAAGAAAAATGATTTTTAACGACCAAAATTTAGCGAGGGGATAAAAATCCGGTCGTAAAAATATACCAATAGCGAAAGAAAATAAATCCGGTCGTTACTTCTTAATTTTTATTATCATTTAACAAAGGGTTTCAAATTCGGTCGTTGAAACACTATGAATCCGGTCGTTACTGTGCAGGAAAATTGGCGGGACTTCTATTAGGCTTACCTCCAAAATAATTACTCATTATTTCGCAAAAATATAACACGAAACAGCCATACCCACGCAAAACTAAGATGAAAAAAATCAAAAAATAGCAAACCCAGAAGATGAAAAAACAGCAAAAAAACGCAAATCCGTTTCTGATCTTCCAAACCTAACCTAAACCTAATAGAAATGGCAGTTGTAGTAGAAGCAATCGCTTCGTTTATGCCATAGCTGCTTCAATTTTCTTGGGTTTGCAAGATCCAGATTTAATATTTGCTGGTTTAATCGGTCTAGGGCAATTGGTGATTACAGGTGAGAAATTGAAAAAACCCTTCTTTCTCTCCTCTCTTGATACCAGTTGAATATCTATTTATTTCTAATCTTCTCATCTTCCCGTTGAATAGGAAAATAGGGCATACCAACTCTGAGATGTTTTGAGGATTTGCATTTCTGTTAGGATAATCTATCACGTAAAATGGGTAAGTAATTTGGTTTTATTTTTGTTCTCATTTCTTCGGAAGCTATCCCCTGCTAAATTTTTTTGGGTATTTCTGATTTCTGATTTTTTGATTTCAAAATCGTATCTGCTACTTTTATGGGTTTGCGTAAATGTCTATATCGATTGAATATTCTCTTTCGTTCCTTTGTTTTTTTCTCCATTAATTTCTTTTTCTTGTCTCTGTTTAAGAAGCTATGGCTGCATATGGAGGCTGAGAGCAACGGAAGCTACAATGCGGTACTGTTTGTTTCCAGCTATTCTATATATGCTGAGTTCAGTTAAAGTTTCCTTTTTTCCTCATCTTTTCATATAATTTCTATTGTTTGCCTTTTCCCTTATATGTGGGTATTTAACTTAATTTCTGTTGAAAGGAACTTCACAATCTTGCAGCTTCGAATTTCATGGATCTTCATTCCGCTTTTGTTGCATAGATTCGGCTTAGATAAGTTCTTCTTTAATTGAGCACAATACTCTTGCTGCATCACTTATATCAATCTGGTCCTTGGGTGATACAACAGAGCATGCTGCTCCAATTTCAAAGATTGAAATCAGCCATTCTTGCATCTTATTTCTCATCGTTTAAGAATGGGTTGCATTTGTGTTATTATCTTCATTATCCTTGCATATTATACATGGATCTGCAATTTGAAGTACTTGCTCGGCCACTGTGGCGTTGGAGGACTCAATGGAGCTATCTATCAAGTCACCACCTTAGCAGGTCCTTACTTTTCCCTGTTCCATTTTTATTTATTGGGAATTTTCTGCTGTGCAGCGTTTGGATTTGCTTTTGAACTTCTATAGATTTGACATTTCTGTGCTCAATTTATGTTTGGTTGTGTTTTATGCATTAATGATTTTGGAATTGTTCTTTTTATTAGTTGTGAAAGATGTCGATGTTCTGTTTAACAAAAATGCAGAATGATTTTGTTAGTTATAAGAAGCTTGTTCCAGTCTTAGAAGACGATCATTAAACTTTCACCCTAATAATTTTTCCATCAGAATTAACCGATTTATAACTAGAATATAATCAACTATTATTTGATTGCAATAAAGATAAGTTCTCCATCAGAATTTTGCATATATCTCTCTCCCTATTTTTACAGATTATATGCTCAAAATAGAGAAAAATGCAAACACATGTGAAGAAACTAGAAACTTTGTTGACAAGGAGAAAATGTAAAAGCATTCACTCTGGTCTTGTCAAGATTTTATATAAATTGGTAAATCAGGTATCAAATTTAGAATTATTATTGCCTGTTTGAGTGTAGTTTTTAATATATGTTGTCCAGATAAAATGCATCATATTTGTATGCTTATTTTAGTTTGTTCATAATCTTATAAAATCAATAATTGCAGAATCAAGCCATCAGCTGCATGTCCATCATGACTATTTGGCTAGTTCTTATCATGACTTTTTACACAGATGTGAGAGCAGAAGGTGTGAAGCAAGGATTAGAAAGGTATTTCTTTAAATCTTCAAAGCTATCCTACATAATTTCAAGCATATTCTTACATTTTTTGGTAACTAATAATTCTTGCAGCTTCGAACAAGGTGGAATTTCTCCAAAGTTTGTCATAATTGATGATGGATGGCAATCCGTTGGGATGGATCCCACTAGTATTGAGGTTAAAGCTGATAACTCAGCCAAGTAAACACTTGAATCATAATTGCTCCTCCTTTGCTATACTACTACTATCTTTTATGCATTGACTAACGATTTTCAGTTCTTGTTCTTCTTTTGTTGTTCAGCTTCACAAACAGATTAACACATATCAAAGAGAATCACAAATTCCAGAAAAATGGTAAAGAGGGCCACAGGGTACTCTATGCTGATAATTTCTTTTATGAAACCTTCAGGTATGTTTATGTGAGGCATGCAATAACAGGATACTGGGGAGGTGTAAAACCTGGTGTAACTGAAATGGAACACTACGAATCAAAGATGATATATCCAGTTTCTTCGCCTGGGGTTAAATCTAATGAGTATTGTGGTTGCTTGCAAAGCATGATATCGAATGGCCTTGGACTTGTGAATCCTGAGAAAGTTTACAGCTTCTATAATGAACGCCACTCATATCTTTCATCTGCTGGAATTGATGGTGTCAAAGTTGATGTCCAGAACATCCTTGAAACTCTTGGGGCAGGCAATGGTGGGAATAGAGTAAGTGTCCATTCTTGATTTCCCCCTGACTTGTTTTCCAATTTTTCTCCATGGTTTAACATGTTGCAGACTTGAGAAAGAAGACTACTGTGATAACTGTTACTACTATTACCATTTTCATTAATAACTGGCAGATAATGTTGGAGACGGATCTGAATCTATTTGTGAATGTGATTTTAGAACAAAGTTTGCTCTAATGAACTTTAAAACTAATGCTTTGTAATCTTTTTGCATGCAACCTGAACATACATTATGGTTTCTTGTATTCTAAATTGTGAGAATATCATGATTTGAGATAGCTAAAGTCTAACCTTTATTTCCAGGTTAACACAGTTGTAGTTGGTCTTGGAGCTGGTTTACTTCCTATGTTTCTCCATATATGCAGTTTTTATAATTTAATCCTCTTTGTTTTTATTTCTAAGGGCTCAACCTGTATTTACAAACAATTGTCACTTAGTGCTGGAATTCTTTAGTGCAGGATTGAAGAAATACATACATACAAAATTTCACAATGCGGCCTTACAAATTTATATATGATCTGCTTTTTTGTTGAATCTGCATCCCCTGGTCTTCATTTACTATCTGCATGAATTATGAGAATAATTCTCAACATTTATGCTTGAACTTTGTTAGAATATTGATAGATAAGGAATAGGATATTTAGTATTTTACTTGATTCAGTTTTTATTATTTTGTTTGGTTTTTATATTTTTCATGTTTCATTTTTATGTAGGATTCTATTGCATCTTCTTATGAAATGGTATACTTAATTTTTGGTTTGTTGCAAGAAATTGTTTGGCCGACATAAACTTAAGAACCCTAGAAATTTTTTCAATTTTTTTCCCCTTTGCTATCCTCATTCTCTCTTACGTGACTAAATTAATGAATCTGGTCCCTAATTAAGACAAATAATCGTGGATTTAATTTCTAATAAAGTGTGGCTTCAATATAGTATCTATAATTTGATTCAAAGTCAAATTCTTTGCTCATACAGTTGTCTCCCTATTTTAATGTAAGTTGTATTTTATTTTTTTTATTGTTATAATGACATTATAATGCCATTAAACTTATGATTATTTTTTACTTTTTCTTTGCAGCCCTTTTCATTTTTTGGATATTTTGAAGTGTATATACAATTACACTTGTTGGATTTTGGATATTTTGAAGTGTATATATAATTACACTTATTGGGAGATTTTGAATATTTAATGTAAATTATATTTAAGGTAAATTATATTAAATTATTTAGCCTTTTGATTTATTGCTTTTTTGCATAAATTTTAATTACAAATTTATGTTTTAAATTCCACAGGTCTTCAAAACAATGGACAATGAAGATATAAGGTTCATTATGCATTCTTCTAGAATTTTTATATTTTAAGGTGAATAGAAAATGATATAGATAGGGGTTGTTTTTATATTTTATATCTGTATATGATACAATGTCAAACAATTTCGAAATATCGATATATTTTGTATCTGATATTTTGCAATCTATGAAAAACTATTTATTATAATTTTGGATATATATATGTGTGAATGATCTGTACAGGTAATAGTCAAATAAAATATTTTATTTATTATGAAAATTTAATATTAATTTCTGAATTTTTTTTCAACGATGAAAAATCCGTGACTATTTTTAACTACCGAATATTTTTTCATTGATAGTGAATACAATGAAAGAAAAAATTTGTCGGTAAAAAATATCCTCAACGACCAAAGTTTTTTTCGTTGAAAGCGAATAAAATTAGCAAATGGAAAATCCGATCAGTAAAACAGTATTTTTAATGACATGAAAGGTTGAAAAGTGAATATAATTAACGAAAGAAAAATCTAGTCGCTAAAAAGTATCTTTAACGACCGGAAATCATTTCGTTGAAAGTGAATATAATTAACGAAAGAAAAATCCGATCGCTAAAAGGTGTTTTTAACGACCGAAAATCTCTTCGTTGAAAGTGAATATAAGTAGCGAAGGGAAATCCGGTCGCTAAAAGGTATTTTTAACGACCGAAAATCCTTTCGTTGAATACAATTAGGTCGCTAAAATATATTTTTAACGACCGGAAATCCCTTCGTTAAAAGTGAATACAATTAGCGAAGGGAAAATCCGGTCGCTAAAAATCACTTTTCAACGACCGGAAACATTCCGGTCGTTAAAGACATTAACGACCGGATGCAATATCCGGTCGTCTATACCTTTAACGAAGGGGCTTTTACCGACCGGATTTTCCGGTCATTAAAGGTTTTTAACGACCGGATTTTAACTTTTAACGACCGAATTTCCCTTCGTTAAAAAGCATTTTTCTTGTAGTGTGAGTCACTAAGAAGACTAAAAGGTATGGTGACCATCCTCCGATGGTGATGCGCCGAGTCTATTCTAGACTTACAAAACGCAAGAAGTGTTCTCTTGAACTGCATCAAGTCTGCTCTAGACTTACAAACTGTGAGTACCATCCTTAGATGGTGATGAGCCGAGTCTGCTTCAGACTTACATAATGCAGGAAGTGTTCTCTTGAACTGTACCCAGCCGTTGACAAGACTATAAAGTGCGGGGACCATCCTTAGATAGTGATGGGCCGAGTCTGCTCTAACTTACAAAACACAGGAAGTGTTCTCTTGAATTGCACTGAGTCTACTCCAGGCTTACAATGTCACATCCCAAATATGGCCTAGTAGAAATTTCATGTTAAATGGATTTATTAAGGACCATTGAGTAATTTTACAAGGAAAGGAGGACTTAATTGCAAAGGATTAAAAATATTAATGACAGAATTTTCTTTTAGTGACCAATTGGTAATTTGTAAGGACTTAAAGAGTTATGCAAGGAGCAGATGGTAAAAGTGTAGTTAGTGGAATTGAGGGTCCAATGCATGAGTGCTAAGTGGAGAGGGGAGTGTGTGCATGTTGGAGAGAGAAGAAGGCAGGAATTTTAGCTTCCTAGAGAAGCTATCATATTTCATTCTCACTCTCTTGCTCTCTCTCACGTTAGTCACCCTTTCTCCTCTCTATTTCTGTTCTTTCTCTATTTGCATGTGTTGTTCATCCGTTTTGAGCTAGGGTTTTGAGCTTTGAAGAGATTCCAAGAGGTAAGTGGTTACAAGTTCTTTGGGTTCTTCTTGTTTTGTTCTCCTTTTACGGGTTGGATTTGGGTTTTTAAGGCTCTGTAGAGTTTGTTTGGTTGGATTTTAAAGTGGAAGGAGTTTTGGCATCAGGTTTGGGAGTGTCTGTCCATTCTTATTTTGGATCCTGTTTGATGTTCAAATGTTAATGTTGTTTATGTGTATTTGTATATGGAAATGCATGAGTAAAATAGATTTACTTGTATAATTGTGGTGGTGAATTTCTGATGTTTGGCACATTAAAATGGAAATGTATATGCATCTATGTGAGAGATAAAATTCTAGGCTTTTGAATCTCTGTAAAAGTCATTTGATTGTGTGATGATGTTGTAAATGCAATCTGGAGGCTTGAAGGTACGTTTTTGCACAATTATTGCATGAAAAATGGCTTTGGGCAAGATGGGGTTTTGAAATTTCGATGTACTTTATTTTCTGCATTTTCTAAAAATTCTGGGAATCAGTCTTCTTCTTCATCATGGATTTTAGTTCATTAGGCTAGAAGAGTACGTCACGGATGACTGAGCACGACTCGGACAGTCGTGCACAAGTCGAACGAGCGTACTCCTCTCGGCCTTCAGTGATTTCTCGATGGCAGAGCACAGGAAGAGTAGACGAACATGACTCGGAGGGAAGAGCATGAGTCATGCTCCTCTTCTCTCGGTGAGGTGGACAGAAGCCATCCCACTCGTGCTCCTTGGGAAATTGCCGAGCACGAGTCGGATGGAATCCTCCGACTCGGAGGGATGAGCACGAGCCGTGCTCCTTTAGCCGACTCATGCTGGCCTCTTCTTCCCACACGTGCCTCCCCTGTTTTCCAAAAATTGGGTTTCAAATTTGTTTTTACATGGGGTTTTTACATTACATAGCACATTATGGAATTAATTGGTATTATCAGTTGATGATTGTTTTATTACAAGATATATGTACATGATTTATATTATTTTTATGCTTTAAATATGTATGATTATATATACATGGGTTAAACTTGTATTATATTTGGATGAGCTGTATTTGTGAGGTACTTGTACATGATTAATAAGATCGCTATATGTGAATTTATGTCTATAATTTACATGCATATGAGTTATTAATTATAAAATATATGTACATGACTAATAATATTGTACATGAGTTAAATGCATATGATTTACATGTTTATATTGAGATTTGTATAAGATGCATATGTTTCTAAATTTGATCAGCCTATATGTATATATATGAGTTATGTGAGTAACTTGTATTTGTTTACATGATATGATGATGACACTTGAATTCTTGAGTTGTGTCCTTAAGCCTGAATAGTTTTAGTAGTGGATAAGTAAGCGCTTACTAAGGTCAGTGTGTGTGTGCAACTGCTATATGCGGATCCCGTTTAGATCCTTATTTTGCCCCGTTTGGGCCAAGCGGTCGACCTCCGAGATGGTCATTCTAGTAGTAATAAGAAAATGTTTGAGACTTCAGTCTCTATATGAATATGATACATTTGAGACCCATGTCTCCATATGCTTGGGATACTGTGTCCTATCAGTATCCAAATAAGCGTATCCACTTCTAGAGAATATATTCAGACTATGTTAATATATGTGCTGCATATGAATATGATAATCAATGATATGTTATATGATAAACATATATGGAATCATGTTTGGCATTGTGATACGTACTTTAATGATATATATATAATTGGAGTGATTGCACTATATTAGAATATATGCAACGAGATGTTACGCTAGGCTCTTTCCTTGATTATTTAATGATACGAATATATATGTTGTATTATTTTGCAACACTTGAAGTTAGTGATGATATGATTAAATAGCCTTTTTGTTTTATGTTGTAAGATATATATATATATATATATATATATATATATATATATATAAGATGTGTGAATAACGTTAATATGCCTATTAGATGTATAATTCATGCATATGAGGTATGAGTGTTGAGATTATGCTATTTTTATCAATAGGAATGATGTTACATACGATTATTTATAAATTGTTACTTGCATGTGGTAGTGCTAATGAGTTATGAGTTGCTATAATAGTTATTTGTATATGCATGTGATATTTGTTTTGTTCCTCCCCACTAAGCGTTATCGCTTAGCACGGGGTCTTTTCCCGTGTAGGTAGCAGGTTTATTTTTGGGAGTCGAACATCTGCAGGTCGGCCACTAGAAGTTTGTAGTTGGAGTTTATTTTGTGTCTTCCACTATTTATCTATTTTTGTACATGGATTTGAGCATGGGAAATATACTTTTTGTAAAGGATCAACTATTTTGTATAGGTATATATAGCAAGCTATTTTTGTAAAACAATATAGTTATATGTATTTTATATAGACTTGCTATATTTTTGATTAAATGTTTTATTGCACTCATCTTGGTTTTGTTTATAAGTGTGTGTATATGGATTCGTAAATGTGTCTGCGCGCGTGACATTCCGGTATCCTTCCAACGGGGGTAACGGGGTGTTATATACAAAGTGTGGGGGCCATCCTCAGATGGTGATGTACCGTGTAACGACCCGGATACACCCTAGTAGGATTTGTGATTATTTGGTATGTATATGGGTGTGTGTTTGTAAGAAAGGACACCTTTGAATGATTGTTTGGGTGAGAGGAAGAATTGGAAAGAAGATTGGTCAAGTTGGTTTTTTTAGAATTTCTGGTTTAGCTTCCATCGCGAGCGCCATAGCCATCGCGAGCACGACAAAACGCGCCAGTTAGAGTCCATTTTAAGCGGGATATAAGTAGATTTTGAGTTGGGTTTCGACATGTGGCAGTCATGTAAGGAGTTTGGAAGGGTTTGGGACACATGTCTTAAGATAGACATATGGGTTTGAGAGGATGTGCCAAGTGGACTTTTGCATGCAATATAAGTGATTTGACTGGGAAAATCTATCCTCATTCTTATTTTGGATGCAAATAGTGATATCCCTTTGTTTTTCCTCTCTTTCTCGGTTTCACTTCCTCTTTCTTCTTTGATTTTGTTTTCCTTTGGCTAATTTCTGCATTAGATGGTTTGAAAAGGTTATTAAGGGATTAAGAAGGTAAGTGTGACTTAGCTTTGTGTTGGGCCTTCTTCTATTCCATTTCTGTTTTGGTTTGAGCTGGTTGTGTAATGGACTAAGAGGTGTTGTATTGGTGTTCTTTGTTATATTTGAAGTTCTAGATAGAAGGATTGAGAAGGGCAATGACAAGATTTGAGATTGGGAGTTGCGGCTGCATTTCTAGAGGTAGGGATCGTGTGCCCTTTGATTTTTGCATGTGTAGTGAATTGTGATGTAGTGTCAACTGATGCATGTTTAATATGTTAATTGATATTTGATATAACTAAAATGTAAAATGGATGTGTGTTGAAGTGTTAGTTGAATTGCCATGAGTATAATCTAGTGATCACGTATGAACCCTAGTTGTAGGGGAAAACTCTGCTCAGATTGTATCAGACCTCCGTGTGATGTTTTTTTGATAGGTGGACTTTAACAACTCCAATTTAAGTGAGTGTTATTCCATTAGAACCATGACTTCCATATCTAAATAAGTCCTAGAAATGACTATGATCGAATTCTAGCTCTAAGTGCCCCAAACTTGGCCATAACATAAGTGTCTCTATTCTGGAGGGTCCATTGGAATAGTATAGTATGTTTAGCTCATATCTTACGTTTTATTTTTCTAATTGACCTGTAACTTATTCCATTAGAAATTTAACATCCTAGGAAACAATTTTTAAGAGGACGTTTTTCCTAAAAATGAGGTTTAGATGTTGGTTTATGCGGTACAAGTTTGAGGTAAAAAGCAGTCTTAATTGGGCACTTGTAGGAGCCACGGGTCACGAGCACGACAGAACCAGTTACATGATGGACTTTCTTTCACATTTTGATTCCATGATTGGCATGAATCATTTCCCACCTTTTCCCCTCCTCTAGTTTGAGTATTTTTGTGTGTTTATCCTTCCCGATATGCACCTGAACTTCTCTTCAAGTTCCTATAACTTATCCAATTCATGTTTAACATTATGAGATGAGTATATGAACTTTTGTCAATGGAAATTATATGTAAGTGAGGCTATGGCATATTACCTTGATAAAGGAATTAAATGTGTACATGCTTTTTAGTTACTGAATCATAATGGTATGTGTATTGGTTTGGTGAACTATATGAATATGTTTGAACATGCATATTATATATCATAGGTATTATTTGCTAGTAGGAATTGAACATGATTTGAGTGAAATGTGATTGTGATTGGATACATGAATATGTGTTATAGTAATTAGAGTGTTAGCGAGCTTGAAGTGTCAAGTTAGTGGATAGATGAGCATGCTTATAAAGAGTTTTGCACGGCTGCTTTGTAGACCGTTATGGTCTTTTATCTAGAGACTTCAGTCTCTTTTGTTACCTCCAGGTATTTGAATGTTTTCGAACTTATGTCTTTTGTTTTAGATACTGAATTTCATTAGTATCTTTTATACCCGTATCCATAGTCCGTGAGAGTTCAGGCTTCTTGTTTGCTTTTGTGTTGATCGAGCTTATGCTTTTGATAATGGAATGATTGTTGTGTTTTGAGCATTTCATATTAATGCTTTTGGCTCAGTTATATTCATCAAGTGGTCTTGATATTGTTAATATTTCGTTATGTGTTACATATGTAAGAATGTTATGGTGCTTTGAGCATGTTAGTTTTGATAAGATTGAATTGTACATGTTATAATTTTGAAATTGACTTTGGGTTTACGCCTTGGCATGATATGTATATATTGTTATGCATGCTTTTGCAGTCCTTTATTTTTGTACATCCCCACTAAACGTTATCGCTTAGTACGGATGTTTGTTTCCGTGTAGGTTTGCAGGATTGGTTTTGTTTTGGGTCACGCATCTACTGGCCACTAGGAGTTGAAGTCTTCTTCTTGTACTAGTATAGGGATAAGTTGTATAGTCCAGTTTTTGCTTGTACGTTTTGTAAAGCATGTAATTCTGATATGTAATGTAATGATAATATATGTATACTTTATAAGTTCAGTTATGCAAGTTTATATGGTTATTCATGAGTGCTTCCGCTTTAGCTCTTGCTTGAATGTTTGTGTTCTGTGTGACATCTCGATATTCGTTTCGAGGCGTACTGGGGTGTTACATGCCGAGTCTGCTCCAGACTTACAAAGCACCGTAAGGGTTGTCCAGAACTGCACCGAGACTCCTCCAGACTCACAAAACACAGGAAGTGTTCTCTTGAACTACACCGAGTCTGCTCCAGACTTACAAAGTGTGGGACCCATCCTCAGATGGTGATATGTCGAGTCTCTTCCAGACTTACAAAATGCAGGAAGTGTTCACTTGAATTGCACCTAGCCTACTCCAAACTTACAAAGTGCGGGGCCTATCCTCAGATGGTGATGCACCGAGTTTGCTTCATACTTACAAAATACAGGAAATGTTCTCTTGAACTCTACCACGTTGTTGATAAGACTACAGAGTGCGGGGACCATCCTCAGATGGTGATGCATCGAGTCTGCTATAGACTTAAAAAACACAAGAAGTGTTCTCTTGAATTGCACCGAGTCTTCTCCAGACTTACAAAGTGTGGGGACCATCCTCAGATGGTGATGCGTCGAGTCTGCTCAAGACTTACAAAATGAGGGAATTGTTCTTCTAAACTGCGCTGAGTCTGCTCCAGACTTACAAAGTGCGGCGGCCATCCTCAGATTGTGATGCGCTGAGTCTACTCTAGACTTACAAAATGAATGAAGTGTTCTCCAAAACTGCTTTGAGTCGCTGACAAGACTACAAAGTGCGGGTACTATCCTCAGATGGTGATGCACTGAGTCGGTTCCAGACTTACAAAAAGCACGAAGTGTTCCCTTTAATTGCACCGAGTCTGCTCCAGACTTACAAAGTGAGGGGGCCATCCTCAGATGGTGATGCACCGAGTCTACTCCAGACTTACAAAGTGCGAGTATCATCCTCAGATCAGATTCGCCAAGTTTGCTCCACACTTATAAACTGCAGGAAGTGTTTTTTTTTAACTATACTGAGTCACTAAGAAGACTACGAAGTGCGGGGACCATCCTCCGATGGTGTTGCGCCGAGTCTATTCCAGACTTACAAAACGCAAGAAGTGTTCTCTTGAACTGCACCGAGTCTACTCCAGACTTACAAACTGCGAGTACCATCCTCAAATTGTGATGAGCCAAGTCTGCTTCAGACTTACAAAATGCAGGAAGTGTTCTCTTGAACTGTACCCAGCCGCTGACAAGACCACAAAGTGCGGGGACCATCCTCAGATGGTGATGGGCTGAGTCTTCTCTAACTTACAAAGTATAGGATATGTTCTCTTGAATTGCACCGAGTCTACTCCAAGACTTACAAAGTGCTGGGGCTATCCTCAGATGGTGATGTGTCCAGTCTGCTCCAGACTTACAAAGCACCGTAAGTGTTGTCTTGAACTGCACCGAGTCTGCTCCAGACTCACAAAACGCAGGAAGTGTTCTCTTGACCTACACCGAGTCTGCTCCAGACTTACAAAGTGCGGGGCCCATCCTCAGATACTGATATGTTAAGTCTCTTCCAGACTTACAAAATGCAAGAAGTGTTCACTTGAATTGCACCTATTCTGCACTAAACATACAAAGTGCGGGGCCCATCCTCAGATGGTGATGAGTCGAGTTTGCTTCATACTTACAAAATGCAGGAAGTGTTCTCTTGAACTCGACCAAGTCGCTGACAAGACTATAAATTGCGGGGACCATACTCAGATGGTGATGTGCCGAGTCTGCTCTAGACTTAAAAAACACAAGAAGTGTTCTCTTCAATTGCACCGAGTCTTCTCGAGACTTATAAATTATGGGGACCATCCTCAGATGGTGTCTGCTCTAAACTTACAAAATGTGGGAATTGTTCTTATGAACTGCACTGAGTCTGCTCAAGACTTTTAAAGTGCAGTGACCATCCTCAAATGGTGATGCACTAAGTCTACTCCAGACTTACAAAATGCAGGAAGTGTTCTCCTAAACTATTTTGAGTCGCTGATAAGACTACGAAGTGTGGGTACCATCGTTAGATGGTGATGCACCGAGTCTGTTCCAGACTTACAAAAAGCATGAAGTGTTCCCTTTAATTACACCGAGTGTGCTCCAGACTTACAAAGTGCGGGGGCTATCTTGGAATGGTGATGCGCCGAGTCTGCTCTAGACTTACAAATCACAGGAAGTGTTTTCTTGAACTGCATCAAGTCTGCTCCAGACTTACAAAAGGCAGGAAAGGTTCTCTTGAACTTCACCGAGTCTACTCCAAACTTAAAAAGTGTGAGGGCCATGCATAAATGGTGATGCGTCGAGTTTGCTCCTGACTTACAAAATGCAAGAAGTGTTCTCTTGAAATGCACCGAGTCGCTGTCAAGACTACGAACTACGGGGACCATCCTTTGATGGTGATGCACCGAGTCTGCTCAAGACTTAACAAATGCAAGAAGTGTTCTCTTGAATTGCACCAAATCTACTCCAGACTTACAAAGTGTGGGGGCCATCCTCAGATGGTGATGCACTGAGTCCGCCCCAGACTTACAAAATACAGGAAGCATTCTCTTAAATTGCACCAAGTTTGCTCTAGACTTATAAAGTATGGGGCCCATCCTCAGATTGTGATGCGCCAAGTCTACTCCAGACTTACAAAATGCAGGAAGTGTTCTCTTGAACTGCACCGAGTCACTAACAAGACTACGAAGTGCGAGGACATTCCTCAGATGGTGATGCATCGAGTCTGCTCCAGACATACAAAATGCAAAAAGTGTTCTATTGAATTTCATAGAGTCTGCTCCAGACTTACAAAGTGCAAGGGCCATCTTGAGAGATTGATGCACCGAGTCTGCTCCAGACTTATAAAATGCGGGATGTGTTCTCTTGAACTACATTGAGTCACTGAAAAGACTACGAAGTGAGGGTACCATCCTCAGATGGTGATGCGCCGAGTTTGCTCCAGACTTGCAAAACACAGGAAGTGTTCGCTTGAATTTCACTGAGTCTGCTTCAGA